>OY728150.1:1249461135-1251961135 GCA_963277665.1 Viscum album | reverse complement strand
ACTTTTCCGACAAAAGTACGAAGAATGTTTTTTAACTTATACGGCATGAATGGATTTTTAAAACATTATTTCCAAGAAGCTTCCTTTACAAGTTTTCAAGTTTATTTTTAATCAACTTCTTTTAGTTTATAATTGTACGACATGTTAAGAAAGGAAAAGTGTTTTTGAAGCAGAAAGGATATTTTCCTCAAGAATGGAGTTCAAGTGTTTTATCAAAATTATTTTCCATCTAAGATAATAAAGGGTTCTATTTTTATCCCTATTATTACATTGATTTGATTATGTTGTGATGGAATTATTTTTATGAATTCCTTTATCATATATGAATTGTTTTATGATGTCATGATGTTTAAGATTCTCATTTTTATTACATGGGTTATGTAACGATGTATGATTTATGATTTTGTGGAACACATAAAAATGGTATCATTATGAGATGGGTGGGACCTATATATCCCTAAAATGCATTGGGTAAGGATTTTATATCTCAAGAGATAGACATGGCTGAAATGGTAGGTTATACCGGTTCAGTGAAACAGGACTAAAACGAGGGTTACTCGATTCAGAAAGGGACTTTGTCCACTAAGATAGTCTTGGCAATGAGCCTTGACTAACAAGAAATGATTCTCTATGATTATGTGTGTATGCCACAAAGTTTCATGTTTTATGTTATGATTATTGGGATTTCATTTCACTACTATGATTTATCCCATGTTATGAAATTATGCTCTCTTTTGCAGGTTAAGATTTCCAAAAGTTATTTTCTTATGAATATGATGTGATTGATTTTTCTTTTGTTTACCCTTACTAAGAATTTGAGCTCACCCTTTTATGTTTTCTTTTCCCCAGGATATAAAGAAAGGTTTTAGGTAAAAAAAAGGGTAGATCTTTATGGGAGATATTGAAGATCTTTCACCACAATTAGAAGATTACGTTCCGAGTTTCCAAAGACACTAAACTTTTATGATCCTTGTGTGTGTGTTTTTTGTTATGTACTAAGTATTCCTCAAATGTAATGTAATGTCCATGTACGTCAAGCTTCGGGTCTCTACATAATCAATTCGGAAAAAAATTATGGTGAATGGAAGATAAAATTTCAGAATCATTATTATTCTGATGAATTGTAAAAATTACAAAATATCAATTGAAAATAACCATTTCATTGAACATATTTATAAGGATAAGATATATTATTTATTGGTTTTATATAAAAATTAGTTCAATTATTTATCTATAAATAAATATATTTAATATTAATCATTTCCATATTGAATATTAATATAAAAACATTCAAAAAATTCTAACATTTTCTAATTGAAAACCCTCTTTCTCAACAGATCTGCCGGATTAATATTAAATTAAACATTGATAATTATGTAAATATACTTTCAGAAAATATATTCCATATTTTGAATAATTAGATTTTATATTATATAATAAATTTAGGTTTATTTTACACCTAATGAATACAGAAATTGTGGAAATTTTTACTATAGTTAAGGTAATAATGTGTTTAATGGTCCATTAAACTAAATTGATAAGGTTTAAAATGGATGAATAACATATAAAAAATAAATTATTTGAAACTATTTTGACTGTATCAGGTTGAATTGAATATTAAAATATCTTTTTAGCATTTTTGAATTAAAAAAACATGTGGTCACTATTTTTTAAAAAAAAATTACTAGTCTTCCACTCAACTCACTTATAAAAGGCCACCACTCTCATCTATAATTCATTATTTGGAACAATTTTTTATCTTCTACTACCTAACCATATTAATTCTCAAATCCTCTATTGTCAGCCAAAAATCATTATTTTGGCATTAAATCGAAACATGGATGACTTTTTTTGAATTCCAACGTCGGATTCTCGTATACGTGGTAACATTCTTAAAAAAATTATTTTTTTATTCGTAAAATTAATACATTATATATAAAAATAATAATGATATAATAATGTAATAATATTCCATATAATTAGAGTTTTTTAGGTTAGTTTAGTTACCTACAACTATCTCCACATTCGTTAATTGGTTACAAATTTATCATTAATGAGTTGGGTGGACTACAACATCACGAACAGATATCATGCATTACGTCATTTACTCATCTAATGATTTGGTATGATGATAGATATAATATATACATAAGATATAGTTATCTTTAGTATACATATAGATTCATTATACCATATAATCATTTTTATCTTCAATTCCAGAAGTGACACGATATTGTCACTCATGCTTACAGGTGACTACCACCTCATTATGTGATCTAAATCATTTTTACCTACACGTTATATTAAGGACAATATAGATAAATATATGTGATGTAATTTAAATAATAGTGTTATTAGTGATATTTTTGTATTTATGAAAACATAATAAGTCATTTTATTTCTTACATTTTCATTCACTAAATGATGACATCGTTATTCATGCTCATGTGGAGTACTCCGTTCAGGATGCAATATGACACTACCTTTTCACCACCACACCACATGAATGATATGTATTTGTTTATGTAATAATATATTATGTTATTTATTATTGTATTATCATTATATAAATATAATACAGTTCATATATCCTTTCTATAATGTTCACTGAATAATGGAAATGTTAAACATGTGTACATAGGACCTACCATTTCCATGATAGTAACATGCTTCATTTCTTGAAACTAAACTTCATGATTGGTCGTAAAAGTGTCATTCATATAAAAATATGATAAGTGTTTAATTATTATTTTTCACACCCCGACCATAGACACCTATGGTTTTATTCGTTTCTCGGTCCCACGCCTTTGGGAAGAGTTGGGTTGGGGACAGGTATGAAATTTTTGAAGCTTTGATATTTTCTGTGGGTCTCGGGCCAGTGCGCAGTCACCACACTACTAGCAGTCACTGTGCATTCTTTCTGGGTGGGTGCGCGGTCGTCGGACTACTAGTAGTGAACGTTCATTCTGAACAGGTGAGTGTGCGGTTGCCTAACATTTTTGATAAAAAATAAAATTACAAGAATAAATTAAATTGGAAAATATTAATAAATATGTAAAAAGGTAAATTAAATTTGAACGATTTTTAAAAAATGATTAATAATAAAAAAAAATTTATTATGTTGTTGTTATTATTATTATTATTATTAGTATTATTATTATTCTATATGTATCATTATTTATTTATTATTCTTTTTTATTTTATCCTTTTGTTTCCTTTACATATTCATTCATATTTTTTTGGTCTCTTCCATGCTTTTTTCCTTTCCCCCACCTCCCTAGGTCTTCCCCGAGTCACCCCTGTGCTCCCCTCTTCCTAAGAGCTCACTTGCAGCCTGCTCGCCCGCCAGCTGCGTCACCTCCCCTGTGGGTTCTGGCCGACCTCGCCTCCCTGTCTGGCACTGCCCTCCTAATGTGTCGGCCGAACCACTCACCTACGACCCCATTGCCTCATGTTCTTGCTCTCCCTCCCTTATCACCCTCATCCAGTAGCACCATCCTCCCTTCCTCCATGTACGGTTCTTGGTCTACCCTCTGGCCTCGTCCGCTCTTCCCCCTATGAGTCCTGAACTCCAGTCGTTCCACCCTCCCACAGCAACAACTTGTCCGATGTTCTCCCCCTACTAACACTAAGTTTGGACTCATCCCAGCCTCCCCCTCCTCTTAGTTGGAAGCCTCTGTTGGGTACCCTGCACAGTGTCACCCCGTCGTGCGCCCTCCACAGCTCCATACTATGATCCAGCCACCCTTCTTCTCCCTTGGCACAACCCACTGGTTGCATCGTAATGCCCTCCTTCCATCCATCCAACTCTGTCTCGCCTAACACCCTTCGCTTGCTTCTGGTTCGCCCTCGGCGACACAACCGACTGGTCCTCATCGCCCTCGCCTCACACCTACTGCATGTTAGGATCATAAATGATGGGTCCTTTGATACAACGATAATTTTGAGATTAAAGATAAAGTTCAAAAGTGTGGAATTAAGGTGAACACCAGATGTAATGTGGAAAACCCCTCAAATGAAAGGGGTAAAAACCCACGGGAAAATAGAAGGATCTCACTATGGTAAAATGTGGGTACAAATTCTCTCTCAATTACAAGGAGAAATCCCTCAATAAATTATCTCTAGCAAAATATGGAAAAATGCCTCACAAAATACTGCACTCCGGGATGAAGATGTGTTTCTTCTGAATCCGATGATGAAAAAGTCCAGGAGGAGATCCCTTTTTATAGCCTTCCTTCAGACCCTTTGGTCTTCCCTCAATTAAATGACTTTTACCAAATTAATTGGGGAAATAATTGTAGGGTGTCAAATTCATTAAATGTAATGAATGTGGTGACGATCATTAATCTCTATCCGCGTCTTCCAACATATCTCCCACTTGGAGATTTTATTAAGTATCAATCACATCTCCACACGTCCTTTCTATCTGCCCAATCTACTACTCATGTATCTACAAGGACACATGAAGATCTGCACCATCTAAACTTTTCAGAATTAATCGCCTTTGTCAGGAAATCTGCCAGATTTTTTTAGTATGAATTTTCTTCATGTCCACACTTCCTTCCTCCACCACATCCCGAACAAAATGGTATTTTTCACCAATGTGATTTGTCTTGGAATGAAAATTTGGATTCCTTACAATATGTAAGGTACTCTGACTATCACAAAATAATGGAATATGATCATGTTTGTGCCTGAGATCCTCCAATAACCTTCTCATCCAAATCGCCTCTTTGCAAGATTGTGTAGCTGCCATGTACTCCGCTTCTGTCATGGATAAAGCTACAATTAACTGTAGCTTTGAGATCCATCTCACAAGTCCTCCTGCAAGAGTAAACACATAACCCATAGTGGATTTCCTCTGGTAAGAATAACCTAAAAAATATGAGTCAACATATCACGTGATAGTAAAATTTGATCTCCAAAACATAATGAAACATCTGATGTTTCCTTGATGTATCTCAGGATCCTCTTCACCGTGCCCCAATGCTCTCTTCCTGGATTCGCCATGTACCGACTAACTACTCCCACTGCATGTGCAATGTCTGGTTTAGTACAATCCATAGTGAACATTAAATTCCCCACTACTGATGCATACAACATTCGAGACATTTCCATCCTCTCTGCTTCACTACTAGGACTCATTATAGAGGATAACTTGGAATTAATGGGAAGAGGGGTAGAAATTGGCTTACAGGCTTTGATATTTAAGTGTTTCAAGACATTCATCAAATAATTCTTCTGTGATATCCAAATATTTCCATTATTCCTGTCTCGGTAAATCTGCATCCCAAGAATCTTGTTTGCAGGTCCCAAGTACTTCATATAAAACTCCCTAGCCAATTGTGCATTCGTCTCCTGGATTTGATCATTGTCGGGGCATGTAACCAACATGTCATCCACATACAATAGAAAAATGATAAAATCATTACCATTTAAACCCTTGAAATATGCACAAGGATCTAAATTAAGTCTCTTGTATCCAAGGCTCATGATATAGGAATCAAATCTCTTGTACCAACACCTCGGCACCTGTTTGAGACCATACATATATTTGTTCAACCTGCAAACCAAGTTCTCTTTACATTCTTCAGTAAAACCTTCTGGTTGGAGCATATATATTTCTTCATCAAGATCACCATGGAGAAAATTTTTTTTCACATCTAGCTGCTCTAGATGTAGAGTGTATGCAGCACACATCGCCAGAACTACCCGAATAGTTGTTAGTCTAACAACAAAAGAAAATATTTCATTGAAATCAATACCTTTCTTCTGAGAATATCCTTTGACCACCAGTCTTGCATGATATCTTTCCACCTGGTCTGTTTCATCCCTCTTGATCTTGTAGACCCATTTATTCTCAATGGCCTTTCTTCCGTGAGGTAATGCAAAAAGATCCCAAGTCTTGTTCTTGTGTAGGGATTCAAGTTCCTCCTGCATCGCTGCCATCAATGAGGATACATCTGGACTCTGGGTCGCCTCCACAAAGGAAGATGGATCTCCATCCTCTGTTAATAAGAAATACACAATATTTCTCTCAGTGACATAGTCTGAGTGTCATACTAGTGTTCTTTTCTCCCGAGTTGACTGTCGTGGTCCAGAATCAATCAGTACTTGATCATCATGCTCTGGTAATGCCTCA
This sequence comes from Viscum album, assembly GCA_963277665.1. NCBI lineage: Eukaryota > Viridiplantae > Streptophyta > Magnoliopsida > Santalales > Viscaceae > Viscum > Viscum album. The sequence goes on along the minus strand of OY728150.1, from coordinate 1,251,954,993 downwards.
TAGGAAACTGGTTCTTCCTTTATATATACCTTCACCTTGAATGTTGTAGTTTATGTATTCTTCTTCTCCATGTCTTGATCAGTTGTCATTTACACCTTGTCTTCTGCAAAAATGACATCTCGGCTGATGATAAATTTGTGGGCAGTGGGATCCCACAAACGATGCCCCTTCACACCATCAGCGTATCCCAAGAAGATACATTCTCTGGATTTCGAGTCCAACTTCGATCTTTCCTAGTCATGAAGAAGTGTATATACAGGACTTCCAAAAGTATGCAAATTAGAATAATCTGCGGGTTTACGAGTCCACATTTCCATCAGTGTCTTGAGATCTATTCCCACCGAAGGGGATAGATTGATCACAAAGCAGGCGGTATTTACTGCTTCCGCCCAGAATGTCTTGTTGACTCCTGCAGTCTTCAGCATCGCCCTAGTTCTGTCCAACAGGGTTCTATACATCAGCTCCTCCACTCCATTCTGCTGAGGAGTGTATGCCACCGTGAACTCTCTCTTGATTACTTCCTATTGAAAAAAAGAATCAAACTCCTCACTTGTATAATCTCAACCATTGTCAGTCCTCAGACACTTGATATTATTTTCTGATTCAAGCTCTATTCATGCTTTTAATGTTTTGAAGACTTGAAAAACAGCTGATTTACTTTTGATTGGAAACACCCAAAATCTCCTAGAATAATCATCAATGAAAGATACAAAGTACCTTGATCCTCTTAGGGATATAACTGGTGCTTTCCAAACATCGGAATGGATCAACTCCAAGATCTCTTGACTTCTTCTTGTTGACATCTCAAACTTTAACCTGTGTTTCTTGCTCAAAACACAATTCTCACAAAATGGTAAGGATACCTTTGTCAGCCCAGGCAGAAACTTCTAATCCACAATAATCTTCAAGCCTCGTTCTGACATATGTCCAAGCTTCTGATGCCATAAAATCGTCAACGCTTCCGTCGAGGTAGTTGATGCAACAAATATCTCCGCCTCTTTGTACGTTTCACCCATAAGCACGTACTGGTTCTTTGAGATCTTCTCTGCCTTCATTACCACAAGTGCTCCCTTCAAAATATTCATCACTCCATTCTCGGTGTGAGTCTTTCATCTGATGTCATCAAATTGTCCCAAAGACAATATGTTCTTCATCAGGACCTACACATGACGTACTCCTTGGACGGTCCGAATAATACCATCATGCATCTTCAGTTTGATGGTACTGACTCCAACGATTTTTAGAGTGTGATCGTTCCCCATGTACACAAGTCCTTCCAGGATGGTTTCATATTGGTCAAACCATTCCCGTCGAGATGTCATGTGCCATGTTGCTCCTGAGTTGATAATCCATGCATCATCGAGGTGATGTCTTCCTTCAATATTCGTCGCCACATCGCTGACTAGTACGTCGCCATTTCCCGATGTACTCGCCACATTTCCTTGAGAGTTCTTCTCACCACTCTTCTTATTCTAGCAGTCTTTTCTCACATGCCCCCTCTTACTGCAATTGTAGCATTTGACGTTTTTCTTCTTGCTCCTTGATTTAGACCTGCCATTATTCGGGCTCCCACTGGAACCACGCTCCATCATTCTTCCTCTTTCCATCGGTAGAGCTTCCACTTGGTGTGAAGTCGTTTTTCTGTCTTCCTTGTTCTTGCGCCGACTTTATTCTTCGATAACCGCAGCTACAACATCATTTAAGGACAAAATATCCATCAGGATATTACTGGTGAGGTTGATGATGAGTTGGTCATATGAATCTGGAAAACTCTGGAGCAGGATCTCCGCACGTTCAGTATCCACAATTTTATATCCCAAAGTTGTAAGTTGAGAAAAAAGGGTATTGAGGGTGTTGATGTGGTCAGTCTCTGATGATGACTCCGCCATTCTAAGAGTGTATAATCTTCTCTTCAAGAAAATTTTGTTGTGGAGTTATTTTGTCTCATACAGTTTTGTTAGAGTATCGCAAATTTCTTTGGCTGTCTTTTTCTCTGCAATGATTGACAGGACCACATCTGCTAAAGCCAAATGAAGGTTGGAAATAGCATTCCCATCCATGTCACTCCATTTCTCTTCCATCACACCTGTCGGTTTCTCTCCAATCTCCTGTAGGTAATTATCCTTCCGCAGCACTTCTTGTATCTTCATTTTCCACAATGAAAAATTATTTCCATTGAATTTTTCAATCTCGTATTTCACCGCCATTTGCACACGTCGTTGGTCCAGAATTTTCTTGGGCCACAAACCACCCTCTGATACAAATTTTTAGGATCATAAATGACTGGTCCTTCGATACAACGATAATTGAGAGATTAAAAATAAAGTGAAAAAGCGTGGAATTAAAGTGAAAACCAGATGTAACATGGAAAAACCCCTAAATGAAAGGGGTAAAAAACCACGGGCAAATAGAAGGATTTCACAATGGTAAAATGTGGGTACAAATTATCCCTCAATTACAAGGAGAAAACACTCAAGAAATTATCTCTTGTAAAATATGAAAAACGCCTCACAAAATACTGCACTCCAGGATGAAGATGTGTTGCTTTTGAATCCGATGATGAAAAAGTCCAGGAGGAGATCCCTTTTCATAGCCTTCCTTCACACACTTTGTTCTTCCCTCAATTAAATGACTTTTACCAAATTAATTGTGGAAATAATTGTAGGGTGTCAAATTCATTAAATGTAATGAATGCGGTGACCATCATTAATCTCTATCCGCGTCTTCCAATACTGCATTCAGCGACCAGCCGACCCAGCCGGCCCCTTCCTTGTCTGGCGTGACCTCCCGCGTCCGGTCGGCTTCTGACTGACACCCTCCCCACATTGTCCCGTGCTCTGGACCGGCCCTCCTGCCTTTTTCTCGCACTCCGGCCACCCACAAACTGCCTCTCTGTGCCTTCTTCCCATGCCATCACCCACCCGCCGAATCCACAACCCTCGGTGCTCTGACTATCCCTGTCAGTGCGACGTGACTACCTTTTCGAACGCCTACCATCACCTTCAGTGGCTTGCTCCTACCTGCGCAACCTTATCGGTTCCCTCTTTGGCACACAACTCACATTTGAGTTGGTGAGGACCTCTTGGGACTTTTTTGGTCTTTTTATGAAATCCTTCATCGATGGCGAGGCAGTTTCGCTTCGTTTTGGTGCGTCATCGCCATCCAATGTAAAAGTTATTTTTTATTGCATACACATTTAATTAAATTCCATTATTATTTCTTGAATTACTATTCTTTTTATTTTGTTGTGAGCTGGTCCTTCCCGCACTATCTTTGGTTGTCGAATGTCATTAGGTCATGGAAGTCATTTTCAGGTGCGTGTAGTGATCAACCTGTTTCTTGAGTTAGAATGCTTTGGCATGGTCCTTCTCTTGAGGCTGGTGTTTCTTTCCCTTCTTACTTTCTGAATTTTTACATAGCCACATGCATGAATTCATTTAATTTATAAATATTATCCCCACCGTTATAAGCATGATAGTTTATTCATTGTAATGTTTTTGTGCCTTGCCAAATTGGTTAGAACTAAAGGTTTTTATCTTCAAATGGTACTATTGGGCGTCTTGAGTGGTGTTTTATTATAGAAACATTTTATGGAACTCTATTTTCCTTTATTGGTTGGTTTTGTGGAACATAGTGTGTTGGTAGAAATAATTTTGTGTCTCTTTGAATTGGTATTTCTCTCAAAAACTCAGTTTTATAAGTGGTTCTTGTTTTCTAAATGATGTAGGTCTCTTTGTGCGGCTCTTTAAATTGGTTTCTAATAAAATACATGTGCATATGCCCATTGTTTTTAAATACAAAAGTGGTTTTTAGAGTTGTTTTAGAAAATCTTGTGCAATGATTTCAAAAAGACATTTCATTATGTAAAACTAGAGGCCCGATTTACAACTCCAAGTGTTTAATTAATTGTTTTTGATAACCGAATGATGTGACAACCCATTTGGAACTTTTTATGTTTAAAATGTATAGATATATATATATATAAGTACATCTGGATCTCCTATCTTGGGTAACCCTTTATGGGTGAATGCATAGGAAGCATCTTTTTTAGGGTATGCAAGTGTTGTGAGATGAGTCCTGCGTGCGAGGGCCTTCCTAATAACACAATATTTTTATAACCACCACAGGTTATTGAGCGTCATTGAGATGATTGAGTGACACTTGATAATTAAACCCGATTACACGGGTGGTTACCACCTGTATTTTGTTAGCCCAGACGGGCTTTGCAACTGGATGGGTTCGTTACGGTGGCTAGTTGGTTATAAACATAGGAGATTCACCATACGACGATAGGTGGTTAAGAAACCGAGTACATATAGGGGTTTTCTACGGTTGTTTTGGATCACCCATGGTTACTGGATTACTTACATTACTTTCTTACTTTCAATTGCACTTTTTACTTGTTTTACTCTAACCCACCTTCAACATTTTCAGTTTTGGAATTCATTTATAAGATGGAAAATGATTTTTTAAATGGTGTGTAGCATTTGTTTGGTTTTTAAATAATAACAACAAGTTTCATATTTTAAAATGTAAAAACCCTACTTTTATATATGTATTTCAAACTTGTTTTAGTGGATGGATTTGAAAATGAAAATTGTGTGATTCAATGTTTTATTCATGGAATCCCTACTGAGAATTTCGGTGCTCCCGCATGTTATATCTTTCTAGTTGCAGGTTCAGTTTCTCTTAAAAGTTCTTGGATCATCTGCTCATGTTTTGAGAAGTGTGGTTTTTAGTTGGGTGGTGACCTAGGAGGTCACAAACAGGTATGGTTGGATTCATTTTCTTTCTGCTGCCATTTCATATCTTTATCATCGGTTTGTTTATCTATTTATCTTTTGATCTTGACCCTAATCGTTCCCAATAGTTAAATTGTGTTTCCTGACATTGGTTTCTTGCCCGTGGGGATAGGTAATTCCCTTCAAGTCATGTCGTGGACCGGCTCAGGATATCAACTCAGGGTCGACCTGGGTTGGTTCATGGAAAAATGGTATCAGAGGAGGCCCTTGTTATTTGGGGTGTCTAGTAGATGGATATTAGGAATTTTGGGGATCAGGAAGTAGATTACGGGTCAGAGCTTGATCCCCACCACTTGTGACGTGACCTGATTTACCAGGGATAGTCTGAGATTTGAGTCTCTTTTCATTGATTATTTTTGATTGTTGGATGACAATGGAGGCGAATTAGTTCACTTTGCGGCCTCACATGGCGTGGTGACCCATGTGGTGTCCTAGTGTCAGGTTTGAGATCCTATTGGTATTATGCCTTACTTGGGTAATGGCTCACCACTATGTCACTGGTCTATACACATACACTAGTTCCTCATTTTGATGGTTTATAGTGTGTTGTGTTTCATATTAAACTCAGTTGATGTGAGTGTGTGTTTAAAATGGAAGTGTTTTCAAAATGAAAAAATGGGGTTTCATCCAAATTATTTTAGAAATTTGTAATGTGGGGTTTTAAAGAGAAATTTTATTGGTTTGGATGAAAACTAGGTATGTGTTTGGATTTGGAAAATAAAGGAAGTGTTTGAACATTTTCACTCTTTGTGGTGGATCACACGTGTGTGGCTATGTACAGAGAGTGTGTTGGGGGCACTTGTTCGCAGATGATGTGAGAGATATTGAATGAACGCACATGTGACGATTCATAAGGTTTCATAGGTGAGTTTCTGAAATTTTAAATAAATGATAGTTTTGGAAATATGATTTATACTTGTGTTGGAATATGTTGGACTTATGGGCATGTTTTCCTTGGCTTGTATTGTTTAATTGATTGAGTTTGGCATGATGCCAGTTTCAAGGGTTTTTTTCATGTTGTTATGAGTATGCTACCTAGAAAGCCTCCAAAAGATGTTAATGAGTTATTCTCAGATACAAGTTCTTATTGTGTGTTGCCTACTTATTGAGGTAATCAAATCCAGTTAGAGGCTGTTGTACTGTTCAAAACAATAGCGTGTCTTCGGGTTGTTGGGAACTCTATAAGAACTTGTGGTTCGTACCATCCAAGAGTTATTTGAGGGTTCAGTTCTGGACTAGTAAAGGTGGGATGTCTAATCATTGTTAGAGTCTTGATTGTAGTCGGTGGGGGTCAGCTCTCGTGAAGGTTCCCCATCTGGCAAGGAGTTCAGGCTGGAGGAACCAGTTTCCAAGAAGCTATACTAAACTGTACCGAATCCTAGGTTGTTGGACCATTCTCATGCATTCCACTAGCATTGTCGGTTAAGGCATTCTAAGCTGCCTTGTCGTATCCCTCCGAAGTCTTGCTATCATGCGGCAGTTCGGGCCACTGGTGAGAGTTTTGAAAGAATCATCGTTCAGGAGGAATGAGCTAGGGAATGGAGGATGAAAATTCTTGATTGTGATGTAAGAGATGCTTCAGCCATCGGGGCCCCAGCCACAAGTCTCAGGGTGAAGCTCACACATAGTCAGAAGTAGCCACGGATGTGTGGAACCACAGTCTGGATATTTTTTTCAGCTTTGGGATGGAATCATCCAATAATTTCATTGTTCTATTCTCACGGCTTTTGTAAAATCCTCTTTGTTGTGGTCGTGTGATGAGATCTTTCTACACCAATTGAAGCATCCATATCTGCTCTTAGTATGGTTTCTAAATTGTTTGTTTTCTTTGAAGATAGTGGGACCTGTGAACAAATAGACCCATTCCGATTTTGAGTTGGACTCAACTGTACTGGTTAGGGGGGATGTTTGTTCTCGTGAAATTGAGGGAAGTTTTGAGTTAATTTCTCATCCTCAGGTCATTGGGTGTTTGGTCTATAGAAATCTATTCATCAAAGTCTCAGGTGTGTTTTTCGGTACATGTGGTAAAAATGAACGGGTTTCGTTAGGGTGTTCCCGCATTGGCCCCCATAGGGGGGTGGTTTGATCAGATTTCAAGGGTTTATATATTAGTTAATTCTTATGGTGGGGATAATGGTATATTCTTCTCCCCTCAATCTCAGGTAGTGGGTTTCATTTATTTGGTCGGGTGTGACATTTTTGGTGAATGGTCACCCTGAGGTTCTCAGTTCTATATAATTTTTTCTGGTCATGAACTGAAGTTGTGTCAACTAATTGCTTGGTAAATTTCTGGGGGAAGAAAGTGTCTGGTGTGGGGAGAATTGTAACACCCCGACTATAAACGCTTATTTTGTTATTCATTTCTCAGTCCCGCGCCTTTGGAAAAAGTTGGGTTCGGGTCCAGGTTTAAATGTTTTGAAGCTTTTATGTTTTCGGTGGGTCTCAGGCTAGTGCGTAGTCACTGCACTGCTAGCGGTCACCATGCATTCGGTCCGGATGGGTGCGCAGTCGTCGCACCACTAGTAGCGATCGTGCATTCAGACCTGGTGAGTGCGCATTTTCCCAACCATTTAGATAAATAATATGATTAGAAGAATAAATTAAAATAGAAAATAATAATAAATAAATAATGTAGGTTATTTTTATTAACAATAATTTTATAAAATATTGAATAATAATAATAACAATAAATTAAAATGTTTTTGTTGTTGTTATTATTATTATTCTTTATGTATTATTATTTATGTTCTTTTATTATTTATTTATCATTTCTTTCATTCCTTTTTCTTTCTTCTTTTTATTGGTCTCTCCCACACGTTTTTATTTTCCCCTGCCTCCCTAGGTCATCCTCGGGTCTCCCCTACACTCCCCTCCACTTGTCGACCTCACCTGTAGCCTGATCACCCGCCAGTCGCACCACATCATCTGGAGGTTCTGATTAACCTCGCTTCCTTTTCCGGATACCCCCTCCTACAGTGCCGGCCGACTGGCTCGCACGCGTCCCCGCTGCCACCCGTTCTGGCTCTCCCTCCCTGCTCACCCTTCTCCTACAGCGCTGACCTCCCTACCTCCCTATCCAGCTCCTGGTCTGTCGTCTGCCCTCATCTGCTCTTCCCCCTATGAGTCATTATCGCCAACTGTGCCATACTCCTATAGTAACACATTGTTCGATGTTCTTCATATTTTTTTGTAAATACGTTTTTCTAAAAAAAATTCTGAAAAACTGCCTTGGTCAGTTTTTTTTTAAATACGCTACAAAGGCGGCATCGCAGATTCCGCCTATGTTTTAGCGCACAAAGGCGGCAGCTGCGATGCCGCCTTCGTCTAAACTCCCTATAAAAGGGCGGCCACCCCCTCCCCTATCCTCACTTGCTCATTGCCTTCCTCTCTCCATCCTCACTTCGTCTCTCCTAATTTCTCTCTCTCTCTAAAAAAATCCTTTGCTGTGTGAGTTTTTACAAAGCTTCATTTAGAGGTATGTTTATTTAATTAATTTATTGTTTTTATTTAATTAATTTAATTTTTTTTAGTTTTAAATATTTCATTTGTTAAGTAGTTTAGGTAGTTCTTAATATTTGGTTATTTAGTTTTTGTAATTAGTTATATATAGTTTTAAATAATTACTGTTAGGTAGTATAGATTAAGTATAGATTAACTTAAGATTAAGTATTTAGAAATTTTGGTAGCTTAAAGATTATGTGGTTATCTACGCAATTAAATTCTTGTCTGGATACAAACAAGTGGATGTGGCTCTGGCATAGATGTACATAGGGGTAAAACCTGAAAACACCGATTCGAGCTAGACTCGAACGACAACTGGTTCACGATAACGGGCCTTGTTGTATCCTGGTTTGACACTCCCAAGGAATATGCTTAAGATGACTCATATTTTCTTTATAAACTACTAAAATTTCTAAGAGAATAAAAAGAAAATCAGTATATTTATCAATGATAAATGATAAATATAATGTTATAGAATCAAATAAGGACATAAGAATTAACGAATTAAAGTTATTATTAGTTAATTATAAAATAATAGAATAATTAACGATTAGTTATTATTACTTAATTTTAGAATAATTAATAAATAACATAGGATTAAAAGATGGATTCATATAATGATTAGTTAACGATACTAATGATCAGTATATTTATCAATGATAAATGATAAATATAATGTTATAAAATAAAATAAGGACATAAGAATTAACGTATTAACGTTATTATTAGTTAATTATATAATAATAGAATAATTAACAAATAGTTATTATTAGTTAATTTTAGAATAATTAATAAAAAACATAGGATTAAAACATGAATTCATATAATGATTAGCTAACGATACTAATGAACATATAAAGTGAAATGAAGAAGAAGAAACAAACTAAATAAAAAGGCGCTCAAAAATTACATTCTAATAAATATCATATGGTCAAACATCAGTAGAATAGTTTATGGTATAGAAAGGAGAACTAAAATTACATTATAATAAACATCATATCTTAAAACATAATTGTTAATATTTTGTTACACTATCATAATTTTGATGAAAGAAACATTTTTGACGTAGAGAGCCATGTTTGCATGTGTGTACTGTTATGGGGATATTATTCAAACTGAGAAAGGAGCTTCTTACAGTACACAAACAATTACGGTAGTTAGTATAGTTGATTGTGTTACCATAAGTGAACTTCAAGAGAGAATTTGTGTTTCCTTAAATCGGGGACCCAATCAAGAGATCATGTCTATGAGCTATAGACATTTTCAATTTCCAACAACACTGTGGCATGTTGCTTGTCCATTGGTTGCTGATGCGCAGTGGGTCCAAGAAATTAATTTATTTTCTCAACGGTTAGATGGTACCATGATCGAGTTATATGTTGTTGTTGCTACTGTACAACAACAACATCCACTTGTACAAAGACGTAGAAATACAAGAGTGGTTGAAGACAGTCTACCCCATGACATTGAGCCTATTCCAAATAATGCAGCAGAAGAGGACAACCTAGATGATCTCCCAGATATACATGTTAATCCGAATTCTGATGAGGAGTTTTGTAATGATGGATTAGATGGAGACAACAGTGCTGATGAGGAGGGACCAACAGAAGATACAGAGGAGGTTTTGAGAAATGAAATTGTTGTACATCAACCTCAGTAAATAAATCATCCACCACTATTTTCATCTTGGTCAGAAGCAATGACACGCGTGCCTGAATTCGATAATACTGTTCTCACACCGACAACTGAGTTCCCTGGATTTGTACTAGATAGGTTTAGTGAGGTGGACAAAACCTTATATATTGGAAGGAATTTTCCCAGTAAAGATGCCTTAAAAAGTACGTTAAAGAGATTTCATATTGAGAGAAACTTAAACTATGTTGTTCACGAATCATGTCATAGTAAATATGTTATACGGTGCGTGAAGTATGGGGATGATTGTAGATTTTTCTTAAGGGATATTCCAGACATTACATTTGGAGGTTGGAGAATCTCAAGGATTGAGGCGGCTCATACTTGCGTTCAGTCAAGTCTCACACAAGATCATACTTCATTGGATGCAGAATTTGTGTCATCTATTGTTGTTGAGATGATTAGGACATTCCAAGATGTTCCAATATCCCTTGTGCAAGAGAGGATTCTACAGACATTTGGTTATAAGATTTCCTATAATAAGGCATGGATGGTGAAGGAGAAGGAAATTGTGAAGGTATATGGTGATTGGGATGACTCATATCGAGTATTGCAGCAATTGCTAGCCATACTGAGGCATCATAACCAAGTTGTATTCCATCTGGATACAAACGAACATGTGTCTCCTGATAATCGACTTGATCCATCTCATGTTCAATTTCATCAGTTGTTCTGGGCATTCCTTCCTTGTATCTACGCATTTCGTTTTTGCAAACAATTTATTCAGATTGATGGAACATTTCTGTATGGAAAATACAAGGGCGCATTGTTGATTGCGGAAACCCAAGATGGAAACCGTTCACCTCCTCCGCTTGCCTTTTCCATTGTAGAGAAAGAAAACTATGAATCATGGAGTTGGTTTCTGGCATGTATCAGCAACCATTTCACCAACATTCAGGGATTTTGTTTGATATCTGATCACCATCGAGCAATTAATGAGGTAATCAATGCAGATCCTGATACATGGAGATACCCAAATGCACATCATTGGTTCTGCATTAGACACACTGCTAGCAATGTGCATAAAAAATTCCACAACGAACCGATGAAGAAGGTAATCACGAGGCTTGGTACGTATTTTATTTGTTCTGTTTTACTGTTTCAATATAAATATAAAATCAATTTATGTGAAAAATCATCTACGTTTTATAGCATATGATTCGGACCAACGACGATTTGAAGAACGTTTTGAACAAATTCGTCAGGCTAATCAAGAAGTTTATGATTATATGATGTGGATTCCAAAAGATAAATGGACATTGGCATACGATGGGGGAGAGAGGTACGGACACATGACGACAAACATTGTGGAGTGCATCAATGGTATCTTTAAAGTACATCGCAAGCTACCTATAACTGCCTTAGTTTAGGATACATTATATCGATGCGTGAAGTACTTTGTGGATAGACAAAAACTAGCATCATACGGAATACATCAAGGGCTAAGATATGGAAGACACTTTCAATGAGAGATTGAAAAAAATATTGAAGAAGCTTCTGGTTATCACGTCTATCTCTTTCGAAGAGAAGACTCCCGATTTGAAGTTCAAGAGCGTTCAGACCCCATCACAAATCGCATCGGTGAAAAAATTGTGGTATTACTGGAAACAAGGAAATGCCAATGTGGAAACTTTCAGGCCTTACGGTTTCCATGTACACACGCCATCGCAGCATGTGCCTCTGTGAACATCTCATGGGAAGCATATGTTGATCCATTGTACCGGATGAATATCATTGCCAACTGTTATGCTGCACCATGGACACCTATTGGGGAGTATCGTTATTTCCCAATGCATGAAGTCCAGCCGATAGTAATACCTGACATGAATCGATTATGTCCTCGTGGGAGACCAAAGGCGAGTAGGATGCGTAATGAGATGGACTGGCCTCAAGAAAAAGGACAGAGTTTGCGATGCACAATATGTCATAAAGAAGGTCATAACCGGAAGCGATGCCCTAACGTTGTTGGGTCGACTTCACAGTCTCATTCATAATGATGTATTGTCTTCATTGTGACATTCCCATATTGTAAACTAAATGTTGTTATCTCTTCTTTATTCTTTGGTTTTCTAAACCCCAAACATCTGAGATAAGTTTTCATATTAATATTCATCCTTTCAAGAAATAACTATAAATATGAGATAATAGAATTTATTTCAAAACTCTGAAAGCGGAACACTTAACCCATATTGAAAAGTTTATGTCAGTTAACCCATTAACATGTTTCCTGGACATTAATATTAAAAATTTTAACCCCAAACCCTCCAACCTAAACCCCAATCTAAACAAGCAGGATATTTTAGCAAACTGTTCTATAACAAATTTATAGCATCATAATAATTGGCATAAGATATTGAATACATACAATTAGATAAATTCTAAAAACATCATTACTAATTGACATGGTTTATATTAATCCAATCCATAAGTAGTTATTCATAAAGCTCCCCCAAAATATGTGTAACCAAATTCAAGACTCAATATTTTAGATAACATAACTTATTTCATATTAATATTCATGCTTTCAAGAAATAACTTTAAATATGAGATAATAGAATTTATTTCAAAACTCCGAAAGCGGAACACTTAACCCATATTGAAAAGTAAATGTCATTTAACCCACTAACATGTTTCTTGGACGTTAATATTAAAAAAATTAATCCTAAACCCTCCAACCTAAACCCCAATGCAAACATGCAGGATATTTTAGCAAACTGTTCTATAACAAATTTATAGTATCATAATAATTAGCATAAGATATTGAATACATACAATTAGATAAATTCTAAAAACATCATTACTAATTGACATGGTTTATCTTAATCCAATCTATAAGTAGTTAATCATACAGATCCCCCAAAATATGTGTAACCAAACGCAAGACTCAATATTTTAGATAACATAACTTATTTCATATTAATATTCATGATTTCAAGAAATAACTTTAAATATGAGATAATAGAATTTATTTCAAAACTCTGAAAGCGGAACACTTAACCCATATTGAAAAGTAAATGTCAGTAAACCCACTAACATGTTTCCTAGACGTTAATATTAAAAAATTTAACCCTAAACCCTCCAAACAAAACCCCAATGCAAACATGATGGATATTTTAGCAAACTATTCTATAACAAATTTATAGTATCATAATAATTAGCATAAGATATTGAATACATACAATTAGATAAATTCTAAAAACATCATTTCTAATTGAAATGGTTTATCTTAATCCAATCCATAAGTAGTTAATCATACAGCTCCCCCAAAATAAGTGTAACCAAACTCAAGACTCAATATTTTAGAAAACATAACTTATTTCATATTAATATTCATGATTTCATGAAATAACTTTAAATATGAGATAATAGAATTTATTTCAAAACTCAAAAAGCGGAACACTTACCCCATATTGAAAAGTAAATGTAAGTTAACCCATTAACATCTTTCCTGGACGTTAATATTAAAAATTTTAACCCTAAACCCTCCAACCTAAACCCCAATGCCATCATGCAGGATATTTTAGAAAACTTTTCTATAACAAATTTATAGTATCATAATAATTAGCATAAGATATTGAATACATACAATTAGATAAATTATAAAAACATCATAATGTAATATTTACATTTTACACTTACGACTCATTTTATTTGTTTATATGGAGATGGATGATACCATACTACTCACTCAGCAGCCTACCCATATTTCGCATGCCGTGTTAGAGGGTCATCCAGATCGATTTGTGATGGTGCGTCGAGCGCACCATTTTCATCACATGGAGCCTCCACATGCCATTAGACCTTACTTGCGCCATGCTGGCTTCTATGGCCTTGCCGTATCAGATTTCACATTTGTAGATCATTACCTACTTGCTGCCCTCGTTGAGAGATGGAGACCAGAGACACACACATTCCACTTGCCTGAGGGAGAGATGACCATCACCCTTGAGGATGTCGCAGTGCTTCTCGGTCAGCCTATCCAGGGGAGACCCCTTATTGGACCCACTCGTGCAGCTTGGCCAGACCTTGCTCAACACTTGTTAGGCGTTGATATTTTGTCCGACCGTAGGGCTAAAGATGGATCGTCCATATCTATGCGTTGGTTGGAGTCGCAGATTCCACATTTACAGGATGATGGTGATGAGCAGACTATCATGCGTTACGCCCGTGCATATATCTTATGACTCATTGGTGGGACCATATGTACTGATCACTCGGGGATGCACGTGCATATGATGTATCTGCCCCTACTAGAGGACTTTGATCGGGCTGGGACGTATAGTTGGGGATCATCCTTCTTGTCATACACGTACAGATCATTATGAAGACTATCCCATAGGGACCATACAGGTCTTGGAGGATGTGTCATCCTTATTCAGATGTGGGCATGGGAGCACATCCCAACATTCTGCCCTGACCTTGCTGGTCCACCGGTCGATATGGAGGTGATGTATGACGCTCCGTGTGGACGCTGGTATGATAAATCATTTCTATTGGTTTTTGATTCTACTATGAGTTATTGAATATAATTTCTCATTATTTTTCATTATCGTTGTATTTTGCAGGTGGTGTCAGCGACACAATTTTGACGTGGTTCTGAGACAGCATTTGGGCGTATATCGGCTACTGTTGGACTATCTCTTACCTGATCAGGTATATATATACAATCTATCACTGTCTAACATTTTTAATTATAACCTCAATTTTGGTTTTTAGTTGGGTGTTTTTTTGAAAAAATCACTTTTCATTTTGGATTTCATGGCTTCCATACTGGAGTATTATGGACCAGTTTCCAACATACTGCACTGTTGGGCTTGAGGATGCTATGGCTGTAGTGCCGCTCATTCACTTTCATATTATTGAGTGGCAGCAGCCTGATAGGGTCATGCGCCAATTTTTTCGTACTCAGCCGATTCCATTACCATCTAGACAGACATACAAGCTTCATGGGATAAAGCTGACAGGGAGGCAGGATGATGACTGGTCCCAAGTACATGTGAGTTTTATCAACTCCTGGCACAGACGTGCAGAGTTACGTATTCAGGGTGTTCCTACAAATCGATTCTCTCTTTCAGAGCAGGTTGACTATGCGCCATGGTATAAACTAAAGTCTATACTATATCTTACCCAAGAGGGCATAGAGATACAGAGGATGGTAAGTTAATAAATTCCTATTAGTTTGTTTATTGCATTATTATCTAATTGCATTTGAATCTACTTACAGGAAAGTCACACATAGCAGCTTGTTCGCATGAGTGATGAAGGGGAGGAGGGGGTCTTTAGCCGGGCAGTCGTCCATGCTCCACCGCTGGAGGTGAGGGAATCTTTTCATACGCTTTCCGGGAGCATCTTCACGTGTCTGGCTTGAAGACAAGAGGTTCCTTCCCCAGAGGAACATCCTACAGCTGCTGCTGGTGCTGAGGAGCCACAACCACGGCGACGTAGACAGCGTCGTGCTGCACGTGAGGCCTCGCCTGTTCCACAGGCAGAGGTCGGGCCTCTAGTAGTCCAGGATCAGCCTATTCAGGATGTGCCTCAGGTGGCATGGGATCTATCTTTCCTGACAGGATATCCGTAGTTCTCTCCATCTTGGGTTCCAGATCCTTCACAACCTTGGAATCTAGAGCTGTCGTCGTCTTGGGGTATAGCTCCATCACAGACTTCGTTCCCCTCTGCGATGGAGGCAGGTCCTTCTACCACCCTAGTGGGAGAAGGATCCGAATGGCAGTACGAGATGCAGTTGACAGCTCCTCCCACTGACACACAGATGGAGGATGCGAAAGTCGACGTTTCAGTGCCCAAGGATTAGCCTTCTCCAGGTCATCAGACTCCACTGCGCACTCGACGCGGACATCCTATTTGCAGACCACCATGTGTGACGGAATCTCCTCACCACAGACATATGCATTGATTGTACATTATTGTTTACATGTTTTATGTGTACTGAAATCAAAATACAATTTTTACTTGTTGGTCAGAGTGGAATCCCAGGAGGGGGTAAATTACGTTTTATTTATATATATTTATATAACCATACGAACATAATAATAAAACATTAATAATTACTAATTACCTAATTACAAATTATATAATTAATAATTATATTACTAATTAACTATTTAATTAGTATATAATTAATATTTATATTACGAAATAACTAATTAATTAGTATATAATTTGTAATTTGGTAATTAGTGTTTATTAATTATTAATTATATAATAACTAATAAGTTAATTAGTAATAAAATTATCAATAATATAATAATTAATTATTACATATATAATAAATATTTATTTAATTAGAAATATAATAAATAATTATAACTCACTAATTAGTAATTGGTAATTATTAATTAGTTAATCAGTAATATAAATATTTATTATAATTATTCAATATAAGAGGGCTTGCCCTGAAAATCATTCTGCATTTTTGATGTGGGATTAAGGTTTACATTTACTACGCAGTACATTCTACATTTCGGATGTGGGATTCTGTTTCAAGTACGTGACATTGAAATACAATAAAATATAAACTATAAGGCCAATATAAATGAAATTTTAAACATTGATTAAACATATAATAAATAGTTGAAAACAAAAATAATTTCCCCAAAAATGTTGATGAAAAATAATCTATAACCTTTCAAAACTGCCTACTTGAAACATAAAAATGTTTCAAATACGTGAATTTGAAAGACTGTAGAATATAATCTATAAAACGAATATAATTGAAACATTAAACATTGATTAAACATATAATAAATAGTTGAAAACAAAAGAAATTTCCAAAAAAATGTTGATGAAAAGTAATTTATAAGCTTTCAAAACCGTATACTTGAAACTTAATATTTTTCAAGTACGTGACTTTGAAAAACCATAAAACATAAAATAGAAGACCAATATAAATGAAATGTTAAACATTGATTAAACATATAAGAAATAGTTGAAAACAAAAGCAATTTCCAAAAAAAATGTTAATGAAAAATAATTTATAAGCTTTCAAAACCGCCTACTTGAAACATAAAAATGTTTCAAGTACGTGACTTTGAAAGATTATAATTATATTACTAATTAACTAATTAATTATTATATAATTAATAGTTATATTAATAATTAACTAATTATTTATTATATAAGTAATAATTATTGAGTAATAATTAATAATTAATAATTTAATGAATAGTTATAATTAATATTTATATTACTAATTAACTAATTAATAATTACTAATTACTTATTAATAATTAATAATTACTAATTACTAATTATAATGAATAATTATAATAAATATTTATTTTACTAATTAACTAATTAATAATTACTAATTACTAATTAATTAGTTATAATTATTAATTGTATTTCTAATTAACTAAATATTTATTATATATGTAATAATTATATTACTAATTAATTATTATATAATTAATGATAATATTACTAATTAACAAATTAATTATGACATATTTAATTATTAATAATTACTAATTAATAATTAAAAATTATAATGAATAAACATAATTAAAAATTATATTACTAATTTAAAAATTAATTATTATATAATTAATAATTATATAACTAATTAACTAACTAACTAATTAATTTTTACATAATTATCTATTAATAATTACTAATTAATAATTATAATTACTTATTATAATTAATTATCTTATTTAAAATTAACTAATTAATTATTATATAATTAATAATGATATTACTAATTAAATAATTATTTATTATATAGTTAATAATTATTTAATTAATCATTATATTACTAATTAAGTATTATATAAATAATAAATAATAATTGATAGTTATAATGAATAATTATAATGAATAAATATATTACTAATTAACTACTTATTTATTATATAACAATTTTTAATAATTACTAATGAATAATTATAATGAATAATTATATTACTAATTCACTATTATAAAATTAATTATTAATAATATTAATTTGATAGTTAAATAAATTATTATATGTTGAATCCATGTTTTAACTTTAAATTATATCGGTCTTATAGTTTATATTTTAGTCTTTCAAAACCACATACTTTACGAAATTCTTTTTATTTTCAACTATTTGTTATATGTTTAATCCGTGTTTTATGTTTCATTTATATCGGTCTTATAGTTTATATTTTATAGGATTTCAAAGTCACGTTCTTGAAGTATTTTTAGGTTTCATGTTGGTCATTTTGAAAGCTTATAAATTATATTTCATCTATATTTTTTACGAAATTATTTTTATTTTCAAATATTTGTTTTACGTTTAATTCATGTATTAAGTTTCATTTATATTGGTCATATAAATTATATTTTATAATCTTTCAAAATCATGTACTTGAAACTTCTTATGTTTCAAGTAAGTGGTTTTGAAATCTTATAAATTATTTTTTATCATCATTTTTTATGATTTTTTTTTTGTTTTCAACTATTTTTTATATGTTTAATCAATGTTTTATGTTTCATTTATATTGGCCTTTTTTTTATATTTTATAGTCTTTCAAAGTCACGTACTTGAAAACTTTTATGTTTCAAGTATGCGGTTTTGAAAGCTTATAAATTACTTTTCATCAACATTTTTTTTGAAATTTCTTTTGTTTTCAACTATTTATTATATATTTAATCAATGTTTAATGTTTCAATTATATTCGTTTTATAGTTTATATTTTACAGTCTCTCAAATTCACGTATTTGAAACATTTTTAAGTTTCAAGTAGGCGGTTTTGAAAGGTTATAGATTATTTTTCATCAACATTTTTGAGGAAATTCTTTTGTTATCAACTATTTATTATATGTTTAATCAATGTTTATAATTTCATTTATATTTCCCTTATAGTTTATATTTTATTGTATTTCAAAGTCACGTACTTGTAACAGAATCCCACATCGGAAATGCAGAATGTACTGTGCAGTAAAGGTAGAACCTTAATCCCACATCGAAAATGCAGAATGATATTTAGGGCAAGCCCTCTTATAAAATGGAGGTCTGGGTAAAAGTTTCTGTCAGAATCCAGACTGCTGTAATGGCTGTAGCGTTAGATCTTTAATAGCAGAGAAATTCTGCTGAAATTTTTTATTTTGTTTATTTATATATATATATATATATAAACAAAACAAAACAAAAAAAATAAAAATAAAAATAAAAATTTTCAAAAAAAAGATTTTTTAGGAGAAAGGTGGCATCGCGGATGCCACCTTGCCTTCGAAATGCAAAGGCAGCATCCGGGATGCCGCCTTTGAGGTGCATTATTTAAAAAAAATTGTTGTAAGCGTTTTCTGGAAAATATGTTTTTTTAAACGTAAAAAAAATCCTCACTCTCACACCTTCTCAATGCGCCTCTCGCTAGCTTGTGGCCACCCAATCAGTGGGACTTCATTCCGCCTGTCGTGTCACTCCAACCTGCCAGTTCCCTCCGGTCGTGTGCCCTCCGACCGACTGCACCTCTCGTTCTCCAGCACCTTCCTCATTTGTCCGCGCGCCCGAACACACACCTTATTCTCAATTGGGAGCACCAAGAACGCCCACCACTGATCGAGAGTGTTTTTGGGTTCATTTTGTTTCGCATGCACTGGGGTTGAGGTGAGTTTTACACTCTTTAATCCTTTGGGTTATTTTAAGTCCTCATTTTTGTGTTTTTAGATGATTTTAATTGTTACGGTGCATTGGCAAGGTTTTTCATTATATTGCGGTCGTAAGAAAGTTGTGCGTACTTGTTCTTTAGTGTGATACGTTTCGCATAGGGAATGTTGGGAAACACTGGTCATTTGGGCATTATGACCACATTGAGTAGGATATGCCTTTAGGATGAGTTATATGTGTTGTACGTTCTGGATTTTCCATGATCTCCTAGGTTCGACCCACATTTAATTTAGTGTTTATTCATATGTGACGGACGATTGGAAGGTCATGTTCGGTAGCTATCCCCTATGTTCCACTTTTTCCATTTCCCTCATTTTGTGTTTCATGTTGTGTGGTTTTCAATTTTTACCAACAATTGAAATTTGTATTTTTAAATTGGTTGCAAAAACATTTTAAATTCAATGCACCAGTTCCATTTAAACATTAATCTTGATTTTAAATTAATGATACTTGTTTTAGAAATGAGAGTGTGTGAGGAAAGTAATATTTTATATACTTTCGTTCAAACATGGAAGTATTAAATTTAATTATTTAAAGGTAGTGTATTGGGAATAGTTTGTTGGGAATACCTACTGAGTTTTAATACTCACGCCTGTAGTGTTATCCTGTTTTTAGTTTCTGTTGTATATTTGACTCGAGCTTGCTCTCCGTGGGCAAGAGATGGTTGTGGACTTTTGAGTGACTCTCAGAGTCAAGAGGAGTTTTGGTCGTGGTCAGTTTTGTTGGTTATCGCTAATTGTTCTATCTTATCACTGCCGTTTATATACTTTGCGTTATTCTAATTTTTCCACTTCTTTATTTATTTTCATTAGGAGAAATTGTTCATACATTCTCTTTGTTGATGCCCTGGCGCTTGTCACCAACCTGGGAGGATCGGGAACACCTATCGGGTCATGTCGTAGACCGGCTCGGCTGATCAGCTTAGGGTCGACCAATGATGGTTTGTGACAAAATGGTATCAAGGAAGGTCGGCACATGAGCATACCTTGTTTTTCAGAGCTCCCATTGTTTTTTGGGGGTTTTCATGGTAGAAGTAGTATAATTGTTGGGACACGAGGCATAGGGAAGAGGAGGACGTCACGAACCCTTGGTCGTTCCAAAACTCGGGTTACCATGATATGTTTGGGTTGTTGATGTCTTTTGATTCATATCGGTTTTTTTGTATTGGGAAATGAAATGAGAGTTAGTCAAGTGACCTTTGTGAGCTCACATAGTCTAGAAATCCATGTTGAGCGGCAGACATTACCCTAGAATGCTCATAGTGATGGTGGTGTGAATTGCATATGGCTGCCAACCATATGGCATAGTTACCCATCCCCAATAGTTTCCCCCTAGTGAATCATTTGGGTTTTCCTTCATTTTGAAAAACGTTGTGAAAGTGGTTATTTTGGTATTTAAAATGGTTATGATAGTGCTTGATCCATCTTTTTATTTCTTTTTCCATAGTGTCCACCCCCTCACGAAGGTTCTATGGATGCCCAAGGTACAACATCGGGTGGTGCATTCTTAGAAAATCCTCTAGTTGATTGACTCGAGGACTACGTCCTCGAGTTTCGGAAGATGAACCCTCCACTATTTTATGGGTAAGCAGATCCTCTTGAGGTAGAAGAGTGGATGTGGAATATTGAGAGGAACTTCTGTTCTCTCACACAACCTGAGTCATTAAAGGTGAAGTTGGCCACATTTTTGCTTGAAGTTTTAACCTGGAGGTGGTGGATTTCTGTGTCTTGAAGAAAACATTGAGAAGATCTCACTTGGGATTTCTTAAATTCATTGTTCATCCAGTAATATGTCATTGAGTTAACCAAACTAAGGAAGAGGATGGTGTTGTGTGGTCTTCAACAATGTGTTTGATCGGTGTTGGAATTTTTTCCTTATTTCTTGTACCTGGCTCCGTATGAACCATGGTATGTTGGAAATGAACACATGAAATTTTTTCAGTTTTTACATTGATTATGTCATGATCTGCCGTCAAAGGTGGAAAAGTTTAACGTATTCACCTTCCCTGACGTGGTGAGAAAATCCTTCGCCGAAGCTGAGTTAGCCAGAGGTCTTGAGGTGGTAGATCCTCATCCGGCCATTGAAAGTAGTGCAGAAGATGGTGATAAGAAGAATGGGGACTGGCCTAATGTTGGTGGTACTGGTAGAGGAATGGAGATGCTTTCATACCATCAGTCATCTTCCTCACAATGCAATGCCTTGATCTGTCACCAATGCGATATGTGGGGGCACAAGAGGCCGATATGCCTGAATGGTCCAAAATCCTGCCACACCTGTGGACATCTAGGTCACCAACATCAATTCTTTCGAGGTGTTTCCAAGAAGCGCGATGATGCCAAACCTAGCTCATCGAAGGTCACCTCATACAATCATCTGAAGCGGGATGGTTTTTGGAGATCATATTAAGGTTTTCTTTTTGTAGTATTTCTTCGATGTTTTAGTCATCACATGTACCATTTAGTGGTGTTCCTTTTCATTCAGTTGTAAGAATGGTTGTGGATGAACCTCTTTGAAACCTTTGTTCTAATGGATGTGTGTTTGGTAAAATTATGTTCTGTGTGTTATGATTGAGATGTTTTTGAAGCCCGACTGTGAGTCAAGAGATGTTTCAATCATCGGTTCTCAAGCCATAAGTCTCAGAGTGTAGCTGACGCATAGTTAGGTGAACCCCAATGGTGAATAAGGGACTTGGTTTAATTTCCATCCATATTGTGGTGTAGTTTGTGTTCCTCTGAGAGTGTGACATCGTTCGAGTCATGGTGACGGTAGTTTCGATGCTCTACCAGTATGGACCTTCCCTTCTACCCTCATGGGGGGGTGGATTTCTGGACCGTGTAGAAAATCTTCAAGTTCAGTTAGCCTCGTCAGTCCTTAGGGTGGGGAGACCTATCACAGGTCACATTGAATTCAGTTTTTCGTGTTTCCTATGGTAGGGAGTTCATTCAGTTCTCCCCATGTCAGCATTAGAGCTTCATTTTGAGATTCTTTTTAGTGTTGTTTAAAGTGTTCCTATTTTGAGAATATGTTACATGTCTTGGGAGATTGGTGTTCATTTAAATGGATCAACTATAGTTTCTTAAACATTTGGGGGTGAGTGAAACTTAAAGAGTTTCATCTTTGGGTCTTGATCTTGTCTTGGCTTTTTGGGGGCATAAAGCGTTACGGGGAAGAAAATTGTCATGCCCTAACCTATTTATTATTTATTATTTCATTATTTTCTTTAGTTTTAAAATTTGTGTTGATGTTTGGGTTGAATCCCAAACATATTTTTTGGGTTTTTTCAAATAAATGTTCTTTTTTGAGTTGATGTTGCTGAGCAGCTGGGAAGAACGCATTTAGGTTCCTTGTGCGGCTTTGCCCAGGCAACAACACAATCCACCGAGCATCGAAAAATTAAAATGAATAAATTTTGTATTGCGATTATGGTCAATAATTTTTAATTATTAATATTATTGTTGTTTTTTGTTGTTGTTGTTGTTATCATTTACTTTTTATTTTATTTTTATTTATTTCTTATTATTTTCATTCTTTCTTACTCTTTCTTCTGCCCTTTTTTCATCTCTCTTTTGCGGTTCCACACGGCTTCTCCCCCAAATTTCTAGATCTGGTTTCCTGACCAACGCCTCCTCTTCTTCTCCTCATGCACCTGCTGAATCGCCCCTTTCCAGCCACTGCCTCTCCCTGCACCTTCATCGACCACTCCGCCACCACGCGCCCAGCAGCCTGCTCCACCACCCCTTCATCCCATTAAGCATGTCGCCTCCTGCTCTGCCCGTCGCCCCTTGATGCGCACACCCAGCCTCCCGCGCAGCGTAGCCTCCTCCCTAGCACCACCTTCGGCCTCCTACCCTGCTGGCATCGCACACCACCGCTTATCCTGCCCTACTGCGCCTGCTCCCAGTACTCCCCCCTGCCTCCTCAACCACCAGCCGAGCGCTGCCTCTTGGTCTGGCACATCCTCCTCCTACGTGCAACCTTCATCTGTCCTCCGCATCTCTGCCTCCCATGCCTTCGAACATGCCTGCAGTGAAGCCCCTCCAGTCACACGCTCTTCCTCCATGCCACCCAAACGTCACACCCCTACCGGTAACCACCCTCCAGTGCCCTGCCTCCTGTTTCCCTCACTCCAACTCACCGCCAAACTTCCCCCTGCAGTTCCTGCTTCATCTGAACAATGCCAGCCCGCACTGCCATTGTTCCCCGCAGCCCTCAGACCTACTACCTACCCTGCTCGCCTCACTCCTGCCTGACCTGCCCCATCCTGGTGCCTCCGTTGTAGACCTCAAGTAACTTCTTTCCAGCTCGTGTCTCCCCGTGTTTTTGGGACCCCCTAAAATGCCCCATCCCATCGTGCACCACCTGTAGCTCGCCCACCTCCAGCCCTCTGCACCCATGCAACCACCTTCGTCCCTCGCACCTCCAGCCTGCTAGCCACGCTCCGCCACCTTCACACTTGCTGCATTCTACTCCTAGCTTTCATGCTAACAGCTTCCCAACACGCCTTTGGCTAGCATGTGGCCGCCAATCTACAGGACTTCTTTTAGGCTATTGCGTCGCTCCGACTAGCTAGTGCCCTCTGTTCGTGCGCCCTCCAACCGGTCGTGCCTCCCATGCCCTGGCCCCTACCTCATTTGTGCCGGAGCCCGACTGCACACCTTATTCTCACTTGGGCACACCAATAATGCCCACCACTGAAAGCGAGTTATTTTGGGTTCATTTTGTTTCGTCTTCACTGGTGTTGAGGTGGGTTTTACACTGTTTATTCATTTGGGTTATTTTCAGTCACCATTTCTGTGGTTTTAGATGCTTTTCATGGTTGTAGTGCATTTTTGAGGTTTTCTGTTATATTGCAGTTGTCTGAAGGTTGTGCGTACTTGTGCGTAAGTGTGAGACGTGCCGCGTCGTCGTCGTAACCAAGCAGTGAGTCAAGGTAGGTCCCCCACTGCACTTGCCTTTAAATTCAGAATTTATTAATTGCTTGATATTTTATTAATTTTAATAAATGGGAAATAATATAGTATAATTAATTTTTAAATGATTAATTGGTGTAAAATGAGACGTATATTTTATTGACGACTCATGAAATATTGTTTTAATGAACGAACACCTAGTAGTGAAAGAATGCTTGTTTAGAATTCAAAAATAATTTAAGGAATTTCAAATGTAGATCTGGTTTATTGATAATTGATTCATTTTGAATCACGAATAAGTGTTTTTATTATCTTAAGAAATCGGGATTTTCTTTAAATATTTTGAAGGACCATTTGGAACTTTATTAAAATTAATCATTTTGGAAAACTCTCTTTTGAGATTCTCAGGGGGGATCTTTGGTGTACGTTAACTGCATGAGTTGTTTGTGATGTTTGTGCTACTTGATTGACTTTGTTGACTCACCCATTCCCATTTTATTATATGGGTTGACAAGGGATCCTTACATAGTAAATTAAAATTTTGTTAACTATTGCTACACTAGTTTAGATGACGCCCTAGCTAGTGGCCCCTAACAGAGAGGTATTCTGTTATTAGTTCCATGGGATTGGGCCCCTCACTTAGGCAATGTAAGAAAACACTGGGAATTTGGGATTTATGACATCATTGAGTAGGGCATGTGTTCAGGGTGAGTCAGATATATAATACATTCTATATTGTTCACAGGCTCCTAAGATCAACCCATGTTTCTTTTAGTGTTTATTCGTATGTGGCGGACGATTGAGAGGTCTAGTTCGGTAGTTGGCCCCTATGTGCCACTTCATCTATTGCCCTTATTGTGGGTTGTGTGTTGTGTGGTTTTACTTTTTTACTAACAATTAAATTTGGATTTCTAAATTGATCGCAGAATAGCTTTAAATGCAATGCACATATTTCTTTCAAACATTAAAATTGAATTTAAATTAAAATGGAAAATGGATTGTTATTTGTTTTATAAATGAAATTGTGTGTGGAAACTAATATTTTATATAATTTAGTTCAATCCTAGATTTAGTAAATTTTATTATTTAAAGGTAGTGCATTGGGAATAGTTTTTTGGGCACGACAAATGAGTTTTAATACTCATGCCAATAGTGTTTACCTGTTTTAATTTTTTGTTACAGGTTTGACTCGAGCTTGCTCGACGTGAGAGTGATTTGGTTGGGGAATTGTGATCCACTCTCGAAGTCACAAGGAGTTTTGGACATGGTGAGGTTAGTTGGTTGTACATGGTTTTTATTTCTTATTAGTTTCATTTTTTAACTTTCTGTTATTATACTTTTTCCATTGATTTATTTATTTTCATTGGGCGAAATCATTCCCACGTTCTCTCTATTGATGCCCAGGTGCTTGTCACCAGCCCAAGAGGATTGGGAATTCCTCTCAGACCATGTCGTGGGCCATCTTGGGTGATCGGTTAAGGGTTGAACAAGGTTGGTTCATGAAAAAAACAAAGTCATTTCATTTTCATTGATATATTAATGGAGAGTGTTAACTCTAATTATTCTTCTTATTGTTCATTAGATTATAATACATGATATTTAAATATTCTTGAATGGTCAATCCCATGGTGGAATTAATTTTCATTAATCTATATACTAAAAATATTAGTGAATGAAATATGGAAATTATCTTAATCAAAATACTAAATGATTCAATTATTTAAGTGTTTTACATCAACCTACAAATTCTTAAAATAGGTTTCAGTGTTTAGAAAGTGAAATTAGGTGAAGACGTATTCAACCGATTATGATAAATATTTCTGATGAATGGATGTTTTGAATTATATAAATCAATGAACTAAACTAAGTGCTAATGAGGATAATGTTTGTCAATAACACCAAAAATTTATTAAGGGAAGTCATTTTATATCACAAATAATGTGGTTCTAGGGAACGATGTGGTGAAACAACTACTTAGAAACTACTCTAGAATAGAGAATTACATAATCTATTCTATCATTATCCACTATTTTAGATGTAACAAATTTTATAATGGTATCACATCAGCACCAGAACTATTAGATGTAGAGTTGGTAGTAAAAAATCCACATGGAATGATGATCATATATAATGATTATATCTTTTATCCAATATATGTTTTTGGGAGTTTTCTTCTTACATATAAACTTATTATCCATCTATTTTATTTTTTTAATTCATTTTGAAGTGAATGAATTTATTTATTTATATCCTATATAAATTTTTGAGGATGGTATTCAATATTTGATATTCTAGAGCTACCTATGATTATTTATTAGTTCAGGGATGAACATGAAATTACATTGGAATTATTTTTACTGTATGGGTATTACTAAATATTCAGTAGGGATATATATCAAAATTGGTTGAGGAGAACCCAAAATTAGATCATTTCACAATGGTTCATGAATATGATTTTGTATTTACAGATGACATTCCACTTCTTCCTCTGAATCATACTGCTGATTTTTATAATGAACTCATTCTTATTACTTAAAAAATTTCAAAGATGTCCTAATTAATAGACTGATTTTAGTGTTAATAATTTGAGATTAAAAACATAAGGAATATTTATAATGTATTTATAGGACCTATTCTGTCTTGATGGGGTGAAAATGTTCATTAGAATATGAATAAAAATGGGTCAATATGTCATTACATATACTATTGATAATATAACAATATCACTCTCATGAAAATATATCCATTACCCTATTTTGATGAATATTTGTTCAACTATGTAAAGCATAATACTTATTTATGATTGATTTTTTATATATCATAATTTGATGATCAATGATATTTTACTATTGGTTTCCTTTTATACAAGGTATAATCATTTTGAATTCATAATAATTCAATATTTTCTTACCAACATTCCCTCCATCTTCATGGTTATAATGAATAGTGTTCTTAGAGACTACTGACATCAACTTTTAGTAGTCTTTATAGATGTTATTATAATATATTCAGTGATAAAGAATGAGTATCAAGGTCTGCAGATTATTTTATTGAATACCAAAAAGAAGGAGAATATTTATTACAAATTCAGAAAAGGAGAATTGTAGTTAAAAATGATTCATTATTTTTTCATATAATTTAAATAAATGTATACCAAACTATCATTAAAATACAAATATTATTGAATAATATCCTAGAAAATAATTTGATATATATTTATGATGTTTTCTTTGGTTAGATATATGATGTACTCTTTTTGATTAATTCATCAATGTTATCTATCCCATAAACAATGTTAACAAGAAATGGGTCCTTGTTTCTATGGGTAGATAAATAATAGGAAATCATCATGGATATGAAAAGTGGTTTTTTAGTGAACATGTACTCACACTACCATATAGTGGAGAAGGGTTTGTTATATATAGTGATTTATTGAAGAAGGGAATATGATACCTCCCCGTTCAAAATTATATGGTTATAACTTATTCTACAAATTAAAGAGGAACGAAAAGAGGAATTGAAAATAAATAATAATTTTATGAATGATCATATTATTAAAAATGACAGTGATGCAATGATAAGGTAAAAAACCCACATATGTATCCTATAAAAAATATAAATGAAGGAGGAATTTTCCAATAAATAATAGTTTTTATCATTTTATATTCATCCTTGATTTAATAATATGTATAGATATTTGAATGTTTATTTATTATAATGATGACATGAAAAGGGATCTTGCAGAATATGTATCTCAATTTCTATATTTCGGAATTTTATATCAGAAATATAAATGACTAATAGAACGTTTTAACATTACCCTTAAAATAATGGAAATTTATAAACATTTATATGGATTTCATTATAAACTCCAAAAACATCTAATTGGAATAATGGTATTTGGTTTGTAGTTTATTACCTTATGGTGTTAGCATATTTTTTTGATATATATAGATATTTATAACTTCATTATATTTTCAGGATATAAATCAAAAATTAGGAAATATTTCATGGAGAACCACATTCTACTTTTTTTGGTCTAGAATCAAGGCATACTTCAATTTCTTATGGAGTCTTCATTCGAGATTATTTACAGATTTGATCCTTATAACTATATGTCAACATCACATATTTGTTAGCCTATTTGTACAATTAAAACAATATAGGATATGAAAAAATAATATTTTATGGCTTTTATAATTCATTTTTTTTAAAATATCCATTTTTGAAATTTTCTTAAAATAATAATTTTCACTTGAGCATTTAGATGACTCCTTATAAAGCCCCCTATAGTAGAAATAATAGATCTCCAATGTGAAATTAAGAATGCGTATTAAAAAATAAATACGGAACTAAGATAGAATAACATGTAGAAGAGTTGTTTAGAGTAATTCAATATTTCATGAATGTATCTTATAATTGACATAAACCTTGTATCAAAAAATATAAGTGAGATTTGGAGTTTGATAGTTGGGGATAATGTATTTATGTGATTATATCATTATAAGATGTTTGTTTTATTTGGAAAGAAGGGAATGATAAAAACAAGATATATAATTACCTTAAATTTTTTAAATCATATCGTGATAGGTTTTATCACATGGAACTTACATAGAATCTCTTGGAAGTTAACATTATGTTTTATGTATCTCTCTTGATGAAGTACATTCCATATCTTTCACATGTACTTAATTAAAAGGACATGTCAATATAAATTGATATCAATTTTTAAAAATAACCAGTGTAGATTATAGATTAATGTGATAAATTTATGTGGAACAATATCCCCCACCTCATAAATGTTTCCATAGAAACCATAAATTTAAATATGTTGCATGGGAACTCAAATATTTGATGAGGACGTTGTATCCTTAGTTTATTTTATAGAAGAGGTGAAATTTTAAGGGTGAAATTAAAACTAAGAGTATAATGTAACACCACATGATTCAATGATAAATATCTATTTATATAAGTTTAATGTCTTTGTTATCATGCTTTGTATCAAACATCGTGTTTAATGAAGTTTGATATCCCATTAAATTATTATTAAATAGTGTGATAGTATGAGACCAACTGATGGCTAAGAATTTATGAATAGTATTATATAAATTAAAAAAATTTATTTTTCATGTATTTATAAAAGAAATTCATTCTATTAATATTTTTAATTTATTGTAAAAGTATTTATGTTAAAAATAGATGTTTTTTGAAAGATATATTAATAAGAACAAAATGATTTTTACAAAATATAAATAAATTAATATATCATATTGGATAATTTTTTATCTATAAATATAATATAATATTTTAAATAAGTTTAAATATATATTTTATTTTTTTATAATTAAATTAATGTAAAACATTTTTAATTTTATTAAAATTTAATTAAAAATACAATTATTTGTGTCAGGTGCACTTATTTTATAATGAGTTTTTACTACGGATGATAATAGATTATTGAATGATAGATTTCATATTTGAAATAATCATAATTTATATCAGGTAATATGTTGAACATAATATTTGTTAATTATGAATATTAAAAGTGGTAACAATTACATACTACTATAATGGTTAATATGGTAAATGTGGGGTTGTGGAAAAATAATATGGGTTAAAATGATTGCAAAAATTTATCAATCCTATTATATTATCATATTTATTTTCCATATAATCTCCTATTTGAATTAGATTCATTTTTTATTCATTTGGATGGAGATAGACAATAATATATTTTAATATTTTGAATATTTAAAACTATTTCCTCTCGCTCACTTATATAAAGACCTCACCAATCGTCACTTATCCACATAGGAAGATCCTATTAGATCATATAAATAACATACCAAATCATATCATAACAACCATCCACAAATAATAGAATTATGCAATTTATCAGAATATAATTCTATGTGTAATTTAGGTTAGAACCTGAGGATGTTTTCCAATGAACAACTATATGCTCTTATTGATATTTAAAAATTTCAATATTCCATTACTTCATAAAAATATATTTTATCCATAATAAATTAATTTATCTATTATCAAAAAAATAAATATATATTTTTTAATTATTTGGTAACCATTTTCCACATTCTTTCCATCAAATAGTAATTGATTGTACTCATCCTGTGTATATGTGTATTACTACCTCAACGTAAAAATATGATTCATTTTCCAAAATCAGAATTAATGGTTTAATATTATGATGGATTTAGTAATAATATATTATAATTATGACATAATTATTTATCTAGATTTATAATACCTTTAAATATTTCATAAATTCTCATATATTGGTAAAAAAACGCAACTCATCTGTTCGTGTGAAATACCCACTCCACAACATAATGGGTATAATTTTTCAATTCTAATTTATATGAATGGTAAAAATAATATATCTAATGAATATTTTTTTAATTTATGATATAATATTTAATTTTTAATGGGCAATTATAATTTAACTTTCTTTAATTCAATCCATTGAAAATCAAAAACTTCAATCATACATAGGTACAGACTACCATCTCCACATAGTGATTATATTAATATTACATCACAAGGTTTTGTGAAAGATTATAAAATATTGTATAATGAATAAATATGATATAGATCTCATTATTAAGATTTTTTGTGTGATTATATGATCACCAATATTTACTTATTGGAGCCATCGAAGAAAAACATGAATTGAAAAATCAGCATTTTTTACCAAAGAGTCCATTTTAATGTAAAATTGTAAATAAAAATATTATTAGGAATTATAAATTAGTTTAACATAAAGATTAATTTATTAATATGGTTACATAATTTATTTATAATAAAATTACTGATATTATATTTTGATCTTGAATAAGTATAATGAAAGACAATAAATGCAGTAAGGGATTTATGTCACAATATCATTTTTCATAGACATTATTATTTGCTAAATTTCCAATAAGAAAATAATATTGATATTACCCATTAAAAAAAATATTATCCTTTTTATATTTCAATATTTCTTAAGTAATTGTATAATATTCCTGTCTTTGGTATAGAAAATTACCAAGAAATTTTTTTTAATATTAACTGACTTTATTTTCACTTTGGATGTTATTTGTTTTCTTCTATGACAATACATCCATTTAAAATTTAAAAATATTGTTTTAAAAATTACCCAGGAATTTATTCAATTAATATTTACCATAATGAAATTTCTATAAAATGAATTAAAAGGAAAATTAAATTCATTTTCTAAGTGATGTACATTTTTACCAATGTTGTGAATAAAGTCATTGTTTAAATGTACACTACATAAATGAAAATTATTTTTTTTCATGACTACTCATTACATTGAACATTAAATTATATTTTTTCATTGTTAATTTTTAAGATACTAATTCATCTAATGTTCATGATTTTTTTGAATATATGTTAGTGATTTCAAAATGAACATGATATTTTTAATGAGAATTCATTAACTTTTAAAGGTATTTTTATCTATTAACATATCTTTTAATGTTACTTATTCATAACCTGGGACACAATCCAATGATACCTTTTTTATTAATTAAATGCAATTTTATTGATTATAATGATTAAATATTTATGGAACATTTCTTTATTTAAATGCTTTATGCTATAATGAAATTCAAATAAATTCCATGATGTTATGGAAATGTATGAATTGATTATGTTTTTATGATCATTGGTTTTGTTATATCCTTTCAATTAAGTTAGTAACATTTTATTGATTTATCATGATTATATTATTACAACAATGGACATGTTAGAGGATATCTATTTTACCAATTTTTTTGTCAATGTGATTACTTATATTTATTCTTATTAGAATATATATGGATGTGATTATGAATAGATATTTTCTAATATGAAGTGTGAGTATGATTAATTTTAGTTACTCATAATGTATTATGTATGGAAATTATATAAAATATCAATTTTTGTAATATTATATTTTCCTATAATTATAATGCCATGTGAAAATGTTTTTATGTTTGAATAATGTTTACTTATTTGACACACTCATTAGTGATTTCTCTAGAGAATAATTTATATATTATTTTATGATCTTTTATTTTCTGAGTATGAATTTTTTAAATTGAAAATAATAATGTGATTATTTTAGATTAACATTGTTACCGTTTTATTCTATTATGATTGATATCTATCAAGTATAACCTAATTAATATTTTTAGATCACCATTTATTATATTTTATTTCCCCTATTTTTAATAAAAGTTTCTATGTATGATATTTTGTAAAG
The DNA here is from genome assembly GCA_963277665.1 of Viscum album. NCBI lineage: Eukaryota > Viridiplantae > Streptophyta > Magnoliopsida > Santalales > Viscaceae > Viscum > Viscum album. The sequence goes on along the minus strand of OY728150.1, from coordinate 1,251,922,170 downwards.
ATAAAATCATAAGGATCTCAATGAGGGATGAAGAATATTTTTTATAAAATAAGTTTATTAATTATTTAGATTCAAAATAAAATAACCCTATATGGTCCTTCAACATGTTAATTATTATATTTATTGAATATTTATATAGAATTATTTAACATTTATTCTGGTTATGGTTTTTTCAACAAAAAATCCTAATAGAAATTATATATTTTTTATGGAATGTAATGAATCATCATAGAAAATGTTGATATAAGGAATAACTAATTTTTGAATATTAGACATAATAAACTTGTTGTTATAATACCCCATATGATATTGAAACCCGCCTATATAATTGAATCATAAAAATGTGACTAGAGGACTTCTATTCATAATTGTTTCCCCAATCTGTAGATACAATAATGCTATTATATTAAAATGAATAAAAAATTATCATTTTATGGATTAATGATAATAATTCATTTTTACTTTTTTAATGGGATCCCATAATATCAAAACCATCAATAAAATCATTATAGTGTGATAAAAAAATATAACATAATACAATAAATACATAATAGATCTAGATCTATGGTCTCTTAGGATATATTTATAATGTTGAATGAGGTCATACTCAAGATCTCATGGAATTTGGTCCTTGGAGAGTGTTTATATCCTTCCCAAATCTGCATATACTCCTCCAAATTTATCATATTATAAATGAATAGATGTAGAATAATATTGTTTTGGATTTCAAACAACATTATTTTTAATTATTTAATATTCCATGAATGGGTCTTCAAGAAATTTTATTGTCCTCTTCTATTGGTTATTTAATTAAATATTATTCTTCATATTTTACCTAATAGTGCATGATATATTTCTTTGATGATAGTCTGTCATCTAATCCCATTTCATCTCTTTCATCATTTGCATCACTCCCTAAATTCCCCCTAAACTCTATTATCCCTATGAATAATTTGGTGGCCCTCACCCTAAAGTAGAAGGCCTATATTTCATTCTAGTCTCATGTATTTTTTGTTTAACTCCGTTTCCTTAATATTTAAGACCTCCTCAATGATAATGTTTCAAAGAGTTTGGGGTTGTAGGAGTAATATTCAAAATAGATAACTATATTCCTTTTAATTTATATTCATCTAATTGAATCTGGTGTACTCTTATTCTTCTATATAATCTATTATTACTACATGGTATGAAAATATTGTCATTCTAATGCCCATTGGGATATTATGAAAAAATAGCGAGGATACGAAACTACCTATGTCAACCATAAAAGGGTGCGGTATATTTATACTCAATAATACCCTACATCATAATCATGTGATTGTATAAATTTATATAATATATTTTTTAGTGAATTTATTTTCAAAATATTGTAACATACTAGAGTTTTTAAATGATACTTGATTCTTAAAAAACATGAATTATATTACATTGTACAACTTAATAAAGATAAACCACATAATGAACCCAAATTCACATTATTTCATTATATAAAATCATTATATTAATCAAACAATAAATTGAGTAAAATTAAAAAAATTAAACATGGATAAAAAATAATAATTTGAAAATCTGAAATTTGAGAATATGGATTGACCCAAAATGAAATAATCATCCATCACACAAACATTATAGAAATGAAACCAATTATTATTAAATTCATCCACATGATATAAAATGGAAATTTATAACCATTAGATGATTTAGGTGAATAATTAATGATGTAATGAAGAGGTATTTATAGGAGGTAATGTGACCATTGTAATAGTACTGTGATTATTGGAATTGTAACCATGCCATTGGAAATAGTAACTAGACCATTAAGAATAGTAACATGACAGTTGGAGTTTTATTTTATGCTCAAAATAATGAATTGCTATATAGATAATATTTATCAAGATTAATAAGAGTAAATATAAATTTAAAAATTCTTAAAAAATAAAAAAACATGATTAAAAAACGCAATAAAAATATAGGAATGTTTCTTTAAAACATTTATATTCTAGTATTTCATAAAAATCACAAATATATATTAAATATTTAAATTACTACTTTTATTTACATTTTTCTAAAATTAATTTAGTTTTTCAAATCATCATGTTTATACTTTCGAATACTTTTTTTCTTCAAATAAATTTCTGAAATACTTCAATTTTCATGTGAATAGTTGATATAAATTTTTTCACACAATTAGTGTATCTTAACATACATCATTGATGATATAATAATTAACTAATAATTTATAAAATACGAGTCTCTTAAAAAATATATTTAAATTCATAAATGAGCCTTTGAAATACAATATACATTTTTCCAAACCAAAAAAAATACTAAATACTAAATACTAAAATTATCTTTTAAAATAAATATTTTTCTTTTTTTCCACTATACATTTTAATAATATAAAAAATTATAATTGGATATTTATTAGTAATACCATTCCAATATATATATATATATATATTATTTTTATGGTCATAAAGTCGTTATTAAATTTTTTACTTTTGATATATTATTTTATTTAAACGTACACAAAATAAAACACCCCCTCAGGTATAAATAACCCATCTCAATCCCCTTAGAAAAAAACTCCTCCCTAATTTTCATAATCCTTTATTATGTACAAAAATATTTATCAATTCTTTAAAAACCATAGGTATGTGTTAAAGGAAACAATGTCCATTCATCATGGAATATTAGCGCAATACAAGATATTCCACTCTAATGAAATGAGTATGATTTTATTCAAACTCTTCTATCATTTTCCATTTATTCTCCATCATTACAAAATTGATTTCAAAACCAAATAATATGTGACTGATCAATAATTACTAAAATATTTCACTAATTCTATTAAATTACATTAAAATTTATATTTTTATCTTTATTTATATATTATATCTCTCGTTAGTGACCTTTGGACAACATTCACGATATTGGTTAGTTAAATACCAATGAGGAAATTTCCAACCACTTTCCTTATCACCATCATTATGGATGGTAAAAATAATTTATATACAATTAAGTTCTTATTTATTATATATAAATAAATGAATATTTATGTATTCTAATTAAATAATCAATTCTACTTATATATAAATTAACATGACCAAAATTGTTAAACCGAAGAGAAAATAGAAATTTTTAAGGAGACCATGATATGAAATTTTCATCCCTTTAACCGAAGAAATTTAAAAATATAAGAAAACTATAATTGATTTTTATTGTAAAAAATTATTATAATTCACCTATGGAACATTGTTTTAATAAACATATTTATATTATTCCAGAGCATGAAAAGCAGAAAAATTCAGATGGATTAATGATATGTGGACTCACGAACCCAAATATAGTTTTCTAAAAAAGTACAATAACTATTATTCTAATTTAATTTGATGATATAAATGTTTCTACCCTGATATTTAATCAAATCTATATGATTTTCCAATAACACTATTCATTATACAACACATCTTTGACGCATGAATTTTTTTTTCATCATAATAGAAAGATGATTCTTATGCCAAATATGATTTAAATTATTCATTCGGGAACACAAAAGTATATTCACCAAAGAGTGATTTATAAATCCTTATAAAACCCATTCATTTTCATATGATATTTTATGAATATGATGGATATATATTCCTTGTGGTGCATGGTTATATATATAATTACATAAAGGGTGTGACCCTAACTATATATCCTTATAATTTATTGGGTAATGTGATTTATCTCATGAGATAACGTGTATTAAAGAAGAACATGATTATTAATGTGCTCATAATGATGATTCAATGATTATGCACAAATGTTATGTGTGAACATGATTCTAGATTTGTTTCCAAATATTGGTGGTATTTGAAGACTATGTAATTATGTTTCATTTTTATGCATATCTTCCTTCAATAACATTATCATTCTTTTTCCTCATGATGATAATGATTATCATATTTTTTAGGATATGATGGTATTTTTTATTCTTAGAAATGTATTGTTGATTCTTTTCCATTCGTCCTCCACTTATTGTGATTTTACCTCGTCCCTTTATTTGTTGTGTATACTCTAGTGAATTCATGTACTAAAGATAACATGATTTGTTTCAATTGGATAAAGAATAGGATTTCGAATAATTTCATCATTTATTATGTATAAGTGATATATGATTTGAATTTTTTCCATGATACAAAACCTTTCGATTCTTGAATGTGTAATTATTATTCAGTTTATATTTAAATTTTTTTAATATTCAAATATGAAAATGTTCGGTCTCTATCATTTTTATTAGAGGTATTCTTTTGTTAATTTAGAATTAAGATTAAAAAACATTAAGGATAACCCTTTGGATTAGTTTACATATATACAAACATCCAAGAAGAATTATTTTTCAGCAAAAATATAAATATTGGGATCCCATTAGATAATTCTTCATAGTAGACTATGAAATATATTTAAATATTTATTTTTTTTGACTTATGTTTATTTCAATCAATTTTTAATTTATAAAATGGGGGGAACTAGGAGAAACCAGATAATTTATCCATTTAGGGGGCAATGAAAAAGTTATATGAATGACATCACCAATTTCATGGGAGTTAGAGTTCTACAAATTATATCAATGATAACCTAGATGCCTCAGGCGAGAAAAATTTCCTAAAAAACATGTAACTTTTATCTTTTCACAAGGAAGAAAAAACACCTATTTAGTCTTTAATGCATTAATGAACACCAACATTTAGTGGATTCTCATATTCATAATTGATGGGATAGTGGGTTATCTATATGAATATGATATTTTCCATTCTATACTATTCTAAGAAGGATAATTTCACTCTGGTAATCTATCCTTAAGATGGATTAATTGATAAATAATGATTTGTGTTATAGAACACCAATCCAAAGGATGAATTTGGAGAGATTGTGTTGGAATAAATTAATAAATTTTTTCTAAACAAGTGTTTTCATTGAACTCTTGAAAAAAAATAGAAATAAAATTCATACAAATAAATCAATGGTTATTGAATCTTTCATGACCTATAAGTAAAACATAACATGGATTTTAAAATACCCATTGTGTTTTTATCAAAAATTATAGGAAAATAAATTGATTCATTAGTGGTTTAAAAATAATCCTAATCAAGGAAATAGATAAATTAGAATTTTTATATTGTAATAGAGTGGTTTCATTTTATAGTTATTTATATAGGGAGTTTCCTGAATGGATATTTGTACACGGTGATAATAAGATAAGAATTTTTTTCAAGCTGGTGAGAAAAATGATATAAGAAGAAAGAGGATCCATCCAACCATGTGTCAAAAATGTGGTAAGAAACATCATGAGTATTGCATTAATGGAATAAGAAAATTCTTAATGTGTGGTAGAGAAGGTAACCAAGTTCAGGAATGTTGAAGAGATTTTAACATGCCATCCAACATGATGGAGGAAAGAAAGGCACCTCCGAATACACCATAGATGGTTTAATGATTCAACTATAAAGATAAAGGTAACTAGAAATACCAATGTTTTGAACCAATAGTCCTAGAGTGTGATAAACATTAAAGACTATAAAATCCACATAAAAAATGAAATATTTTCCCAATGCTACTACTTGAGTAGATAGTGAAAATAAATTTATACATGTTACCCTTCTAATTCACTCAATAATGGAACTAGTTTTATTTTTTTATAAATAATAAAAAATATTATATTTTATCTAGAACTATTGAAGCAAATCCCCAATACATTTATTTATAAATATCAATAAACATTCCTTATTGTGCGACAATTGAAAACCATGTGTTTGAATCTTTTCATATTAGTGTATGTGGGATAATACATCTATCAAATATCATAAAACTTACCTTTGTGGAACTTGATACAACATTAGGAATATATTAGATCTCCTTATATAAATCTAAAATATACTATCTAGAAAATGAAATCTCATTTCACATTCAAAACCATATCATGATCCTCTAGAAATAGAAGGGTGACAATAAATCTCCTATGGAAAATCCTTCAATGGTGTGAGTGTTGATAACTAATGAATAAGAATACACTTCAAAAAAATTTTAATTAGTGGAAGGTCTTAACCAAGAGGGAATACCAATTCTGAGGGAACACATTGATGTATTTCTTATATAGTGAACCTAAATTTCCCCATATCATGGGGTGGTGATCTAAATAGGACATGTACCTAGATTCACTCCTGTATCAAAATTCCACAATATGATGCCCCTAATCAAACTAGAGGATCTAAAGAAGAATATGAATAATCATTTAGAAGATGATTTCATGTTCCATATTTCATCACCTTGGGGATTAATGGTTAACTTTTTGAAGAATATTGTTAGTTCAACATGGTTTTGTATCAATTATTGAGAGCTTAACAAGATTACCATAAGCAAAAAGTGTCCACTATCATGTATTTATGAGTTGTTCAATCAATAATGAGGATCCCAATAATTCAAAATGATGATATAAATTATTGATATCATCAACTGAAGGAGAAAAAGGAATATATTAAAAATCCATACCTCAATAGAAGATTTTGACAATATGAATTAATATTTTTTCCTTTAGTACATACTAGTTCCTATAAAATATCACCATTTTGATGAGTTTTGTCTTAATAGACTACCTCAACATATTTTTTGTAGTGTTTATGGATGAAATTATCATGTACACTAAAAGAAAAGTTTTATAAGAAGATAATATAGATATTTTCTGAACATTAAAAATAAATAAAATTTACACTATGTTCATTAAGTGTGACTTTAGGATTATATATGTAATGTTATTTGGGAATAATATCACAAGTGAGGAAATTATTATGGGCTCTTAAATGGAACATGAAATTGAAGAATGGTCTAGATCCACTATTTTCATTGAAATTAGTAGTTTTTATAGATTAGTAGGGTACTACATATGTTTTATAAGAAATTTACCAAGATTATGTATCCCTCTAACTATATATAATATGTATGGTGATAAACATTGTTTACATGGAATAATATGGGGAAATATTTATGTCATTCAACTGCTACACCTGTACTCACACTACCATCATGTAAAGAATGGGTTTTAATATATAGTGATTCTTAAAATAAATGAACATGTTGTGTACCCATGAATAAAAAATATGTTATGTCCTATACCAAAAAATAATTCAATATCCTTGATAAAAACTACCCAACAAATGATATGGAGTTAGAAGTAACGATCATTTTCTTGAAAATTTGGGGGATCATCCTCAGTGGTGGGAAGTGTTACATATATACCAATCACAAATAATTAATTTATATATTAAAATAGAATGAGATCATCATGCATCAATGAATATGGTTTGATAAAATCAAGTAATACAATGAATCTATTAATGACCATCCAAGATAGGAGAACAATGTTTATGATGCTCTTACTAGAATATAACATGCTACTTTGTACCTGATATGGATTTATAAAGACCCTATAGTAATGGATATGAAAAGGTTGGATCATTAAATAATAACAATAGGAAATAAGTCTTACATTTACCTAATTATTTCTCATCCATTTATCCTTGAAATGATCAAGGAGGCACAATGGACTGATGTAGAGATTCCAAAAATGTTGAATAATGTAATGGAAGGGAAGAGTAGAAAATTTCATATTAATGATGATTGTGTTATTTGGTTTGGAACTAGGATATTGGTTCCTTAATTTTATGATATAATGATAGTGATATTAGATTATTCACATATACCATATTTCCCTATCAATCCTATTTGTACCAAGATGTACCATTATTTTGAGGACATTGTTGTTTGGACAACATGATGAAGAAAATTTCATAATATTTATAAGAATTTAATTTTTATAAAAAAAGTCAATGTAGAGCGATAGAAGTCCATGGGGGTGATGAAACCAATGCCTATACTGACATGAAAATGGGAAAACATTGACAAGGAAATTTTCACTAAAATTATGAATACATCCAAATGAAATCCCTCGATATTTTTTGTGTTGGATAAACATAACAAGAATTCATATTCCATCTTCATTAGAAAATATTTCTCACATGAAGAACATTTTATAATACATATTAAGTAAGTGGTTAGGTGGAATGGGGTTCTACATAGAATTTTCTCAGACCATGATCAACAGTTTATTTTTAAACTTTGGAGAAGCCTTCATCATTATTTGAATACTGAATTGAATTTTAGTATGTATGATAACCACCAAAAAAATATCCAATATGAATTGATAATTCTTACACTCTCAGAAACTATTATAGTTTTCATAATTAAATCAAATGGTGTATATGATCATCATATCTCAGTACTTCTTTTCTCATTTAATAATAACTTATATGCAAGTATTAATATGGTTCTATATGAATCTCTATATGGGAAGCGAGGTAGAACCCCAACTAGAAGGGATATGGTTAGTGAAAAATATCTACATGGACTAGATTATATAAATGTGTTGGTAAAGAAGGTTGAAGCCATACAAAAAAATATATAAAAGATAACCATAGTCACAAAATTAGTTTTGTTGAAAAACGTCTAAGGGACATTGAGTTTGATGTTGGAGAAAAATTTTCATTTGAATATCATTATAGAGGATATTGATGTAGTATAAAAAGAAAGTTAATATAGCCATAGTTACATTAGAGCCTTTAAAAACCATGATCTTATAGGATAATTTGGCTAACAAATTTCACATCAATTAAATATGGCTTATGTTCATGATATATTCCATGTTTCTATCCTAAGGAAGTACATACCAAATATCTCACATTTACATAATCTAGAGGAGGTACAACAAGTTAATGACATTTCATAAAAAGATTATATAGTGAATATCTTGGACCATAGAGATAGAGTTATAATCAATAAGAAACTAACAATGTAAATGTTTTTTTGGAGGAATCATTAGTATGAAGAGATGATGTGGGAAAATTATGAATCATTAAAAAATGAAAGATAATATATTATGAAAAAAGATCTTGAGTTGACATTTATTGGATGAAATTTCAAATTTGGGTATAAAGGTAACGTCCTAATGTTTATAAATGATATTTATTTCTTGAAATAAATGTCAATTGTATTATATTATACTATATAAAAAACGATTAACACATATGGAAATTGGAAATTCATTATGTAATTAATTAAAATAATTAAATTTGTTAACATAGAATCCCATTAAAATGAAAAATATTAAAAGACAAAATATAAAATTGGAAAATATAATAATGTGAAAACATTTCTCACCTATATCAGCTAGAATCATCCCTCTCTAAAACATCACTACTAAACATAAAAAATATATTAAAAAAACATAGAAATTATAGATAAAATATATGTAGATCCTATAGAGTAACTGAGGTTAATAGTGAATTATGTAATAAATAGGTTTTTATTGGAGTTAATTTTAATCTTGAATTTGTAATGTGACAATTAGAATAGTAACCGAACCATTGAGAATTGTAAAATAAATGTTTGAAATAGTAACATGAACATTGGAATAATAATTTAGAATCAATATAATAAAATGTGATGTAATGAAAATTAATCACAATTAATGTAGGTAAATATAAAAATTCTTAAATTGATGGATTATTTACCTGATCAAATACTCAAGGAAAATACATGAGCATTTTTAATAAACTATATTTGAATAGATATCATAAAATTCAATTTTTATATGAAAATTAAAATTAATTATTATAATATTTTTTTTGATAAAAGTAATATCATTTATAAAATCATAAGGTTGAAATTTTCCATGGGAAATTTTTTGGTGATTTTAGAAGCACTTCATTTTTCCTGTGAATAGTAAAAATATAGATTTTCATGTAACTAGGGTTTCTAAAATTACATCATTCATGATTAAATAATGACAAAATAATTTATATAGATTTTGTTTCAGACAAAATATAATGAAATTTTTAAATGGTTCAATAAAATACAATAATGTTAATTTCCAAAAATAAAAATACTTTTTCAAAACCAAAAGTGAAATGTGATCCCTTAAAATAACAATTTTTCATTTTTCCAAAATTTTATTTTGATAAAATAATAATTTTTGAATTCTTAATGGGAATAATGTCATAAAAACATTATATTATATAGATATAAGATTTATATTGTAAAAAAGTATCTATAACATGTTTTATCATTTTATTATTATTTTATTTAATGTTTTATTCTAAAAATAGACTTCCCCTTATTTATAAATAATTTCTCTACCACCCATCAAAAAAATTTTCCTCCCTCACATGAAAGAGGAAATGATCTCAAAAAGTACTCTCCACTAATCACATATAATCATTAGATAAATCCTAGAGTAAACAAAATTCATTCATTAATGAATTCTTGTTCAGTGTAAGATAAGACACACTAAAGAAAGGGTGTGTTTTTTACTGTTCTCTCATTTTCATCATATTATCTCAATATTATAAACATGTTTCAAAACAAAATTTTATATTATTAATATTTAATTATGAAAAATTTTACTAAGGTTATTTAATAACTTTAAAAAAAATATTTTTAATATATGTATATTATTTAACTCTATTTCTCAATATTATGAAATCATTACAAATAATAATTGTTTAACTGCTAAGGAGGACATTTCAAAAATCTATCATTGTCTCCAAACTAGAATATGTTTAAAATAAATAAATAGTTTTATATAAATATATTAGTTCTATTATTTTTTAATTTATACATCTTATATATAAAGTACCTTCACTGAAATGGTGAAGTTGACACAATATAAGATATTTTTAATGAAAAAATTGTATAAATATGACTTCCCCTTATCCAAGGATATAAAAAAATGTAATAATATATATATATATATATATAGTTGATAGAAAGTGATAAAAATATAATAAAATCTTCTATATTAATATATTAATAATTCTTTTTTATTATTAAAAAGAAGGAAAAGTTGGAAAATAAAGCAGGATTTGAGGTAAGGGGTACTCGAACACAATTCCCTTTATTTTGGTTATACCTATTTTATGTATGTTTTGATATGGATATTCATATAATGTTCCATAAACATAAATTCTCTATTATTCACTTCTAATTAAGGGTAAAAATTAATCCACCTTATTTTTTAGTTTAATACAACAACTTTCCATGAATCATTTCCCTTCCAATAGACATCGTTGACTAATCTTAATTTGTTTCTTATTCAATAAATAATTAATGTGTTTATACAATATATGTTTTCTATAATTAATTTTAAAATCATAATGTTTATAGATGAATTATTTATTTTAAAAAATATATATAAAATCCATTCTTTTTCATGGATTATTTCATGACTATTATTGTTATATGTTCTACGTGGCATGCATGACTATAAAACTATTATTAATTAATTACTGGAACAAAATTATATAGGCCTCCAACAAATGGGGAATGTGATTTATATCAAGATATAATGTATTTTATTTGTTATTATGAATCTATGTTTTTTCAAATAATGATGTTATGACTATTCACTTATTTTATGCATGAACATTTTACTATCTTTGTTCACAAATATGTGTGGTGATTGAGCCCTATGACATGATGTTTCATTTTTTGGAAACTAAAAACTATAGTTGTTTATCTAATGTTTCACTCATGATTTATATGATGATCCAATATTAATTATATGAAAATACTTGTTACTCCCACACATGTATTATTTATTCTGTTCCATTATTCACCCTAATAGGATTTCCGCTCACCCAATTCATTTGTTTATATCCTCAGTTGAATAAATATACTATGTAAAACATGAAACCATTTATGTGGATAGAGAATTTTTTTTAATAATACAAGTAATTTATTATTTATAATTTATATATGATCCTAATTTTATCAATGACACTATACCTTTAGATCCTTCAACGTATAAATAATTTGTTGTTTATATTTATAATTATGTAATGGTCATGTAAGAATAATGAGTGTCACAATAAATATCATTGAAATAAATTTATTTTATATATTTTATATAATTTTAATTTTGTATGATGTATAAATTTTAATACATTTTCAAGTCATTTTAGGATGATATTAGATCTTAATAAAAAATTTCAAATATTTTTTGAAATATTTGAATTTTTTGGTTTTATTACACTATTATGATTTTAATTTTGAATTTTGAAGATCATTCATTGGATCATATGTGTTATCAAATAATTGGTCACATTACTTTTAAAATATATAACAATAATAAAAATAATATATATAAATAAATATTTATGTATGTTATATCTGATATTTTTTTTCACATAGACACATATTATAATAATTATGTTGAAAACATTTACCAAAATAATGAAATATTAGATAATATAACTTGATTTTACCCTATTTCTTCCCTATTACACCGCGCACAAACCCCCTAACCAACATTGTATTATATAAATGAATATAAATATCTAAACAAAAAAAAATATTGTAAGTGTCACAAGTCCGAATTTTCAATATCAATTAAACCAACCATCTATACATCTATATAAAAAAATAAAAAACAATTCTATACATTTTGGTGGAAAAAAACATTTTCAACATTCATTAATCTGACATCACAATACAAAATCACAACAGCATATCTTATTAACATAATCACCCTCAGTGGACTAAAAAAATAAAATATTATTATAGAATATATCAAAACCATAAAATCAATAAAAAAGAAAATCCCTACTATTACAAACTAACCCAAAAACACTCCACACAATACATAATCAACAAAAAAGTATAAATATAATAATATAAATAATCAATAACACATTATAGTTGTGAAGTGGAAATTGTAGTGATTAAAAATTTGAAAAATAATATGATATTCATTATAAATAAAATATAAAGAAAAGGGGTGTCAATAAAAAATTAATCAATAATAAATATTTTCAAATATTAAATATATTTATTTTTAGAATTGAGGATAGATAGATTCAAAAGCAAGGTACATGTATGGAAGAAAGACAATAGTTTATGGAATAAAATGAAACAGAATATCTTTGTGAGAAGAATACATAAGTGAAATAAAGTGAATGTAGAAACAAAATAGATATAATTAGAAGGATAAGTTTCAATGGATCTTCTCTTGAATTTATAATTATTTATTTCCATTTCTATAAATTTTATTATGTTTATTTTCATTTTATTATCAATTTTCATAGCGGGGTTATGATTAAATGTTCATCATATTTATAAATTAATGATTTTTATAACTGTTGATTTATCCTTTTTATTGATAATTTTTATTCCATTGGAAATTTGGTTGAAAATGTTATCATCTAAATGAGGTAGTGTTCTTTTGGGATATGATTGGGTATTAGGATATTATAATGTCATAACCTAAGGGGAGAAATGGAATATAATGTTTTTGATCAGTAAAAATTTAATAAATATTTATATTTTTTTTCATTGACTAATAATTTCAATCAAAACTTTTATAATATGTATACAAATATTTTTTTGACTAATTGTGTATAATCATTGTGATTTATACTCAAAATTGTATCATAATTTGTTAATAACATTGTTTTATCTATTTATTTCATATTTACCCTACTTAATATAGTTACCCCAAATTGTTTTCAAACCCTTAGTAGTTAATTTTTTTGATTACTGTATTAATCCATCATAATTTTCCTATCTATCTAAATTTACTTCATATATCATATAAATATATTTCCTATATTTTCTATAAAATAATTGCTGAAAAAAAATCTATAGATTAATATAGTAATGGCTATATTATTTGTTCTGTAATTATCCTAAAAACCTTTCTGGGTATACTATATATCAATAATTGTTTTTCAATATTTTTGAAGATTATAAATTACCAAATAATTATTTTATAAAAAAAATTGAAAAAAATATTACCAAAAAAATATCATTATCATTCATTTTATTTATCATTAATAAAAAGTAATTTTTTAGAGGACAAGTATTTGAAGTTATATTTTTTTATTAATAAACTCGAAAATAATATTTAAGTTATTAGGTCACACAAAATTAAACTATTTCTATACTCATCAATAGTGGAACTAAAAAAAAGTAACTCGCCATAATTCCACATTTTATTAGAATGAAAAAAAATTATTCTTTGATCCAAATTACATTATATGGAAATAAAAAGTAGAGAGTGATGTTGAAATATAACAAGTCATTTAGTGTATAGATTTTGAACTATTAATTGTGTAATAAATTTTATATACAGATGTTATAATGAATTAAACTTGAATTTAAGGAATTCAAGATAACCTACGGGAATATGTAGAATACATAGAATAGGAATGTATAGACATTGTTTATGATCACTAAAATAATGAATTTTGTGTCCTTATGATCTTTTAAGAAGAAAGTATTGATTTTGAAAATTAATTAATGGATGATTACTCACTATTATAACATTTGAAAATATATCTTTGTGTATGATTTGAATTCATTAGAATCTATTAATAATTAAGAAGATAAAAATTTTATGGAAACTAATTATCTTAACTCTATGTATGATATGTTGGAAAATAAATAATTCAACATTCACCTGTTGTATGTAGAAGATTTCACACTTTTTTAATATAAAGTTATTTCCATAATGAAGGTTACATTATAAAATATCCTAGAAACAACAATGGAGGAATCATATATATTATTTCAACCACAAATATTATTACAATGGATAAATATTTACTAAAATATATAGATGAAAACAATTAATTTTTAACTAGAATAGTGGACCAGTAATGCTATATTTTATCCATGAGAATACATATATTAACTTTTATAACTACTATCTATTGAAATATCCATATATAGTATTTTAAATATTAATAAACTAACCTACCATCACGTATTTAATAGTTTTCTATGATGATTAATTAATAAAATAATAATGTAATATTTGTTCATATGGAATACCAATATGAAATTATTCTATTGATTTATATTTATTTTATGAATTTATTAAATTGAAAATTATGTTTAGATTTCCCAACTAATTATTTTATAATAAATAACACACAAACTATATATATATATATATATATATATATTTATAAAGAGATGTTATATATGCCATGAGGAATCATTGCACAAGACCCATAGAGGAGTAGCATCACAAATGAGAAGTTATCATTTTTCTATAAATTTTTCAATATCTCCATGATTGTATATAAGAATAAGAAACTTTCAATTTTTCATACTTCCTTTTATATTTAAATGATACACATGATTTAGGATAACTATTGAGGAATTTTTAATCTTATGAATTACTTTATTTTAATCCAGGACAAGATGTTTTAATATTCAACATGGGAAATGGAAAAAAATTTATCTCAATGACCATCCAAGATATCTTTAGCGATGGTTCATTTCCTAAGGGTCACTTTGTAACACCCCAATCTTCCACTGTACGCTTCTCATTTAACAATACAATAGCGTGTGTTGTATGCAACTTTGAGTTCTATCACACCACAACCAATCACACTAGCCTTTATGAATAGAAATACCCACTTTCTGAAATTTTATAAATTTTATCTTTCAAAATGGACTTCATTTTTGGATTTGGAATATCAAAATTAGCTCAGGATGAATTTTTTATTATTCTGAAAACATTCAATTTTTTATAAAGAGTGAAAACACTGAGTTATTGTTTAAAAATGACATATTATGTAAATAATTATTTATTTTATTTAAATTTATTTTAGGTCAGAATATATACACAATACCTATATATTTTCAATGTAATTCATTAGCATCAGTTTATATTTATTTTAGATATAGAAAAATTTTATTCAACTTTTTACCGCCTTTTACCCACTCCTAGAAGCATTTGAAAATTTACAAATAACATTATTTTACTACTTATGTGAGTTGAATTTCAAAAATCAGAGAGAATCAGTTGATATTAGTATGTAAAATGTGGTTCAATAAGATGAAAATAACTTTTTGTGAATAGTAACATATTAATTTTATTTACCACGTATAAAAGTAAATATAGTAATTAAGGGTAAAAATTATATAATTATTACCCTAAAAGATGTCCTAATTTTATTGGATAAGTTTAATTTGAAAAAAATCAATCTTAGGTATAAAATAATATCTTTTATGTCCACTTGGATTAGATTAGGACATTTATTATTATTTAATTCAAAGAAGAGTTAAAAGAGTTAAAACCAATGTTTAATAAATAAAACATTTTTAATATAGGGGTAAACATAAGATAAATTAGACTATAAATATTCATTATAAATCTAAAAATATGTCCTACATAATGGTATTTTATTTTAATTTTTTTGAAATTAAATAATTTATTTTATTTATGACACAATGATGATTCAGTAATAACCTAATTAATGAAATATTAAAATAATTAATATTTTAAATATCCAAATAAATGTAATTTGAGATGTTTTATGAATTCCAATAATTTAATTGGTTAATAAGACCTATTAAGGATGGTTATAAATTTTTTTTAAAGTAATAATTCTATTATGAATTTAACAAAAAAATACCAAATAGAGTCGAAATTGAAATAAAAGTGTTTTTAAAACAAATATGATATAATTAATTGATATTATATTCCTAAAAATCATTGGATAAGCCAAAAGACTAATATAATGATAGCTGTATCATAAATGAACCACCTGGGGTTCTCTTGAAGTATATAGTATTTTTATTAACCATATAATATAAAAATACAAAGAGACAAGGTAAATGTCAAACTATTTAACTAAGAGTTAAATTTAAAAGATAAGGTTAATATAGTGACCCAATCCTGTCCAAAACCTATTGGTTTAGTGGTTTCCAACCCATACCCACATTATCATTTAAATAATTCATTTTAGATCCATTAGAAACCGAAGATGATTTTATTATAAAATAATATTTCTATCTTTTCCTAAGATTCCCCTCACCCCTATTTTAAAAGGTCACTCCACCTTCTCTCAAATTCACACATTCAAATCCATTTGTCTCAGTCAAACCCTACACAAATACCCTCTAAACTATCTTCCCTTCATCCCAGAGTCCTTACATTAGTCATAAAGCCATCTTATGGAGCCATTTTGATCAAATCCAAAGGAAGAACATGAAGAAGTGATAAATATTTCATCACCTCTTTCAAGTTCCTTTGTCCATCCACTTCCTTTTTCTTTGTTGTTTCCAAAGTAAAATAATAAATTTACTATATTCTATATAATATGAATTTATTAGAAATATGGTAAAACCGTATTCATTATTCTATCAATCCTTTGAACCACATGTCACCATACATGCATACGAATGGATTACCATCTCCACGCCGTGGTGTAGTTGTTATTCAATAAATTATTCTTTTTATGGGTTTAATAATGATTTGTAATTGTTGAAAATAATAAATATAACATGATAATTATTCTGTATATATGATATACCATCCAATTATATATTATTTTAATATCAAAAGAATGATATTGTCTCTCGTATGTACGTAGGAATTACCGTATGCCCGAACGTGATGAGATTTATTCCCCATCGTAGTCCATTCAAGAAAAATTTTCATTAGATGATTAAAAATAATGTCTAAAGACTTAATATCATTCTGAATATTAATAAGATACATCTTATCCATAACAAACATTACTTATGTAACAAATCATATAAAGTAAAACAAATCAGTTAACACCCAAAACGATGATTATACTAAAATATTATTAACAAAGAAATATTAAAAAATCATATATGATAATATATTAATTTATATGATTCTTGTATAATTTAATAACAATTATTTTACCATTATACATGATATTTACCCACCTTCGACCAAGTGAAATTACAAGGTAAGAGTTAATTTCACAATCTCTTTATTATCCGAGGTTATCTATACGTAATTATCTACTAAGACCTCTTTTTCAACCACATCCTTGTTTCTTCAAAATGTATTACAAAACATTCTTACTATCTACTAGACTACGGGTTAAAGTAATCCATACCCTTGTTTTAATTTTATAAGATTTTTATAAAGTTATCGTTCTGTCGTTTT
This sequence comes from Viscum album, assembly GCA_963277665.1. Taxonomy (NCBI): domain Eukaryota; kingdom Viridiplantae; phylum Streptophyta; class Magnoliopsida; order Santalales; family Viscaceae; genus Viscum; species Viscum album. Next base: position 1,251,904,139 of record OY728150.1, on the reverse strand, counting down.
CGAAACAAGGTCCTTTATAACCTTTTCAACAAAATTAAGGTAAGAATGTAATTTCTTAACTTATACGGTGGGTGTGGCTATTTTTTTCCATTATAACATTGTTGAAGCTTCCCTCACAAGATTATGAGAACATTTTCAAAATAAATGTCTTCTTTATAATTATGTGACTCTTAAATTATTTCAAAATAGAAAGAGATATTTCTCTAAAAAAATGTTTTGATTTTGTCTATGTCAACATCCTTTGATGGATATTAAGCTTATTTGAAGTTGATTTATTATAGTAAAAAATATCTATATTGTATTGAAGGTTTTGTGATATTTTTTACTATGGATGTTTTATTATTACACTATTCATGGTTTATGGATAATGTATTGACATTTCGTATTCTATTTTTAATTTTAATGTTTACGTTATGTTTAAACCTTTTCATATGAGGAATGAATTTAACTTAGTACGTGATGGGAAGAGCCCGCTATAGCTTCTCGAGGCATCGGTTGGTCTCATGAGACAAACTAGTTTCTTGTAAAAAGTACTTGACAAAATTTTATTTGCAATCTTGGCACAAGTCTTTGACTATGTGGTTTTGAATGTCTGGAATTATGCATTCCATCATTATAAAAGTGGCTATTGATATTTCATGTAGTTATTGGACTAGTAAAATATCCTTGTGAGTAACTAAATGGAATTATTTTGATTAATATTTTCTATATTATGATGAGGTTTAGTTGAAAAACATTTTGTTTTTGTTTTATATATTACCTTAAATGCTTAATCTTATTTATGAAAGCTTCTGCTATATTTTTATCCTTACTGAGAATCTGAGCTCATGCCTTTCTATGTTTTATTTTTCCAAGGATGTAAAAAGAATATTATGACTGACTTGTAGGGATATTATATGGTATCTCAGTGTTGTCTATGGAAACAATGTTTTTGTAGTTTTCCCTTTTATGATGTAATTTAAAACTTATGAAAATATCTAGTACATAGAAGGCTATTAAACTAATCAGTCTTTCGAGACTTGATCTTTTGTGATCATGCCAATGTTAGGTAATAATGCACAGACTATAGGTTATGAGGGTCGGGGCGTTATAGTTGGTATCAGTGGAAGTTTATTTCAAACCCTAGAATCTATATTTAGATAAACTCTAATTAGAGTACATTACCATAAGATAGTCTTTGAGGATTAATATACAAGAAAATCCTTGAATTTTGTTAATCTAGAGATTTTGTGAGTTTTCCAAGCATTACATCCCTGTCTGTATATAAGTAGGTACAGGAGGCTCTAGCACAGATGTACCAAGGGGTAAAATCTGAAAACACCTCAATGATCTCGACTCGAACGGGAACTGGTGCACAACAACGGGCCTTGATGCACTCTTGGTTACAAAACTCCCAGATGATTTACTTTGGATAATTCTCATTTTCATTACCAACCATTATTAAGGTTTTATGAAGATATACTTCCTTAAAGAAAACATTTTTAGGATTATAGATTATATACATAAACTATTCAGTTTATGTTAAGTGTTTTATAAGTTTGGAATTATGTATTTCAATTCATAATCCAATCTAGATTATTCCATTGTTTAGAAATTGTGACTAGTTGAAGGAATGAAAATTGTATCAATGCACAACCTCCATGTTGGGATTTCCCTCCTACTCAAGATAATTATAGTGGAGCTAGTGATACAACTAGTGCTGATTAGCTTATCACTATATTTGGACAAATCACAAAGGTTATGAATAACATCCTTACTCATATAGAGCACCCTGATCTGCTGTGTGGAGGATCAATGATAGATCTCTTTATTAGGAAACAACCACCAACATTCAATGGGGGTAAAAATAAACTATTAGTTGAAAAATGGATAAATTAGATAGAGAAAATATTCCACGCCTTAGGGAGTAGCGAAAGGGAAAAGTTGTCTTGGCAGTTTACCACCTCACTAAAGAGACTGATAAATGGTGGTCATTGATTCAAAAAATTGGAATATGATGAAGTATCAAATATGGAATAGAAGGAGTTTAAATAAATTTTCTTAAAAAAATACTTTCCTCATGACCATCGAGCAGATATGGAAAGACAATTTCTGAGTCTGAGTCAAAAGGAGGAAGAGAATGTCACAAAGTATGAGAATAACTTTACAGGGTTAGTGAGGCATGCAGAAGATTATACACGTAACCCATGAATTAAGATTGTTCATTTCATTTATGGGTTAAAATCATTTCTTCGTCGAGCATTAGTCTCAAAATACTTCTCGTTGTATGAAGATATTGTCTCGTGTTCTATCAGGACAGAAAAATAATTCTCTATGTCTTATGACATCAAATAAAAGCAAGGGAGGAATAGATCTGATGAACACTCTAGAGATGGAAATAATGGTAATAAGGGAAAAGTTAAATATCCACTATGTAGTAAATGTGGGAAGAAACCCCCCAGTACCCGTCTGAAGGGAATTGGAGTATGTTACAAGTGTGGTGAAAAGGCCACAATGATCATGATTGCAAGGGTAATAAAGAGGCTGTAGATGTTGAATATTATAATTTTAGAGATAGGGTAATTATGCGAATAAATATCCTAAACATCAGGGGAACTTACCTCAAAAATGGACAAGGGATAAATTCCTTGCTTATGCTATCACTACTACAGAGGTTGAAGCTCTGAAAAATATTGTGGCGAGAAATTTAATGGTTTCCTTAAGTATAGAAAATGCATTATATGATTCTAGAACATTTAATTGTTTCATATCTTACCATTTTTCTATAAAAATTAGATACTTCAAATTTGATTTAACAAGGGAGCTCTTAGAAAAAACTCCTAAGGGATGTATCATCACAACGCAGTTTTGTGAATTAGTTCCCATTATGGAATATAATTGCTCTTTATCTGCTGATCTCATCATCATACCCATGATTTAATTTGATATAATCCTCGATATGGATTTTATTTCTGACCATGATGCAAAAATTTATTTCCAGAAGAAGGAGGTTACGATTTTTGATGACGATTATAAAGAATACCTCATCTTTAGAGCAGAATCATCACCATCTGATTCTTATCAAGATACACCTCCACAAGCTCAACTAAATTCAATTATTGGGGATAAATAAAATTAAATAAATATGGATGAGGAAATTAATGTGAAAATTTAGGATGTAATTATTATAAAAGAATATGTGGATGTGTTTCCAGAAGCTTTACTTGGAAATCCTCTAGAACGAGAAAATGAGTTTTCCATTGATTTAATTCTTGGATCAAGGCCTATATCGTAGACCCCTTATAGAATATCGACTGTGTAATTATTGGAACTAAAGAAATAACAAGAGTAATTGAGTAATAATGGATTTATTCACCCTTGTTTTTCTCCATGGGGTGCCCCTGTCCTTTTTGTTAAGTAGAAAGATGGATCTATAAGGATGTGTATTGACTATAGGGAGATAAATGTTCTAAAAATAAAGAACAAGTATCCCCTACATTGAATTGATATTTTATTCGACCAAAATCATAGAGCTCAATACTTTTCAAATATTGACCTTCGATCTGGATATCATCAGTTGTGTGTGAAGAAAGAAGACATTACAAAAACATCATTTCAAACTAGGTACTGACATTATGAGTTTACAGTAATGCCTTTTAGATTGACCAATGCACCCTATGTCTTCATGGATCTAATGAATAATGTTCTCAAGGAATATTTTGATATCTTTATAGTGGTATTTATTGATGATATATTTCTAAACACCAAAATCTATGAAGATAATGAAAATAAAATTGTGAATTATCATGAAGACTCTGAGAATACATGAATTATATGGTAAGTTTAGCAAGTGTGAAGTCTGGTTTTAGGATATTTCATTTCATGGCCATATTGTCTCCAAGTATGGAATCTCTTTTGACCCTTCTATGACCAAGGAAATTCCAGACTAGCTAGGATCGAAAATTATAACTAAGGTACGCAGTTTTATTGGTTTAGTAGCTTATTATCGGCATGTCGTCTAATATTTTTCCCGATTAGATAACTCATAAACCAACCTCACATGTAAAGAGGTTAAATTTGTTTGGAAAAAAGAGTGTGAAGAATTTTTTGAAGAACTAAAGAGAAGATTAGTCAATGATCTTATCTTGACTCTACCATCGGGGAATGATGGGGTTGTTATTTATAGTGACTCTCCATAGAAAGTACTTGGTTGTGTCCTTATGAAGAATGATAGGGTTATTGCCTATGCATCACTATTGCTAAAATTTAATGTGAAAAAATATCATACACATGATCTTGAGTTATAAGCTATAATATTTTCTTTGATGATTTGGAGGCACTATCTATAGGGTTAATAATGTGAGATATATACTGATCAAAAGTGTTTGAAGTATATTTTCTCACAGAAAGAACTCAACATGAGGCAAAAAATATAGCTTGAACTACTCAGAAATAATGATTGCACAATACAATACCACCCGGGGAAGGCAAATAAGGTGGCTTATGCTTCGAGTAAAAAGGAACATGGAGTTTTGAACAAGATGAGAGTTGAAAAGGATCCAATATATATGGCTCTAGTAAAGATGGATATGGGAATCACCATGGAAGGTGAAACATCAATACATAATCAAATGGTTGCCAAACCTTCTTTACTAGAAAGGATAAAGAGTTATCCGACCGGTGATGATGAGTTTAAAAAAAAGATTAATGCTGTGAATGATGGGAGATTGAGTGACTATATGTATGAAGTTGTAATTTTGAAATTTTTGAAGGGACATTATGTTCCCGATATAACTAATCTAAAAAGGAAATTGTTGGATCATGCTCATAGTCCCAATTTTCCTATACACCCTGGTAGCACTATGAATTATAGATATTTGAAGGAAAAATTTTTGTGGGACAACATGAAGAGGGTGATTTTTGATTTTGTGTCATGATGTATGGTTTGTCAATAAGTGAAATCGGGAAGGCAACAACCTGGAGGAGTCCTGCAACCTCTTCCCATACTAGAGTGTAAATATGATAATATTACGATGGTGTAAAGACCCATAAATTTCAAGGAATAATTTTTCATAATTTTTTTGGGATTTTACGAGTACACAGTTTTTGACGGCACCTGATTCTGAGGACCGGTGTGCCCAGAATCAATTTTCGAAGTTTATCTCGGGTACCTTCAGTGAACGAACGAGATGGTTTTTATAACATTTGAACTGGTACTTGGAATCAAAATCTGAGGGCACCGATGAAACCGCAACACTGGTAATTGATTAAGAATACCTTTATTGGAGTTGCGTTTTCTCGGGAAGAGTTGTTTAAAAATTTGGTTTAAGTGTAAGTGAAATAAAATTGTGTTATAAATTTTATTTCTCCTTTCTAGGTGGTTTTTCCTAGGTTTTGGAGTTGGGGTTGGACCCACTAAAATCCTAACCCCTCTTGACTAGGATATTTGTGAGGTGGAGCCCACAAAAGCCCACCCCTTCAAATTCTTCTAAATCCTCAAACCCCTCATTAAATTTTTCCAACTTGTCATCCAATTAATTATTCTATTCAAGATTAAATAATTTTGAATTCAACATTTGAAATTTTAAAAAATGCTGGAATTAGCAATAAAATAAGGAAAATGCCTTATTTTCATGGAGTTGATTCGTTGTGTGGAGATTTTGGAGAGAATACTGTAAGTATTTGAATAACTTCTTCTTCCTCGTTGAAGAACGCGAAGAATGTCGGTACCAACCTCGACTTCCTTTTTCTTGATGCTTGACGAATTGACGCTGTTATTCTGCGGAAATGTCTACGGAACAACAAAGCTTTCTCATTTCTTCACCAAGCGATCAAACATTGTGAATCGAGGTAGTGGTTGTTTTCATGTTCATTATTATTTCGACGTTCATCGATAATATTGGCCGCCTGTTATCAATATAACGGGAGGAGGTCGGACCGCACGATCACGGCTGAACCTCCGCCCCTTTTTGTTGATTGATTTTTCTTCGTGGCCTGAAACGGATGTGGAACTATTGCACTATGAGAGGACGAGAGAACCGCAGTCGGATCGGGCCGTGGTTAAAGAGCACGGCACCGTTGCGCCGCACCGGCGATGCCGAAGGTGGCCGCGGCCAAGAGCGGGCCACGGCGGAGGGGCGCGACGCCGTCACACAGCACTGGAGCACCAGGAAGCCATGGCCGGGGTGGGCCACAGTGGAGGGGCGTGGCGACGTCACACCGTGCTGGTCGGATAGGTTCCGTGACCGTCGGTAGCGGCGGAGCAGCAGGAGGCGGCCGGCCAAGCCGGCCGCCGAGGTTCAAGGCGGCAGGACCCCCCTCGGGTCTCGCGTGGCACAACTGGCCAGTCGTAATGGCTGATCGTTTCCAAGAAAGCCGGGGGATTGAAACTCCCAACAGCCACCTAGGGCGGACCCCACAGGGGTCTGCATTTTTGGGAAAACAGGGGGGTGGCGCCCCGCCCTCCGCGTCCAGCTCAGCCTCGAGCCGAGCTGCGGCCCGCGCTGGGCCGGACCGCCCGCACCGGGCCGGACCGCCTGCGCTGGGCCAGGCCGCGCCAGTCGGGCCGGGCCACGCCCTAATGGGCCAGATCCAGACTCGAGTTGGGTCAACCTGGTTTGGGCCGACCCAGGGGTATCGGGCCGGGTCGGACCAGGCCCGAACCCCCTGATTTCCGGACAGATCCGTTCAAACGACCATAACATGGGCTACAGACCTCCAATCAATTCACTTTTAGTTGCATAGAAATCCTTGGATTGAGATGGTCATTTAGGTATATTATACTCAAGGTTTCCGAGAAATTTGGATACAACTGGGTTGGTTCGGACACGAAGTCAACCGGGCCCTTGGAGTGGAAACACATATAACTTGTGCTACGAACGCCCGATTGACGTGCCGTCGACTTTGTTTATTTCTTCTTTGTGAGACGGTTCTTTTAGATTACTATACTCGATATTTGGACATAGTTGGTGTATGGTTGGGTTGGTTTTGGCTTAAAAACCAACTAGAACCCTCGGACGAAAAGAACAATAACCCTCAGATAGGGCGTCCGATTGACGCACCATTTTTCGTGTAGAGTTCCTTTAGATGAGGCAGAACTTTGTGATACATCAACTCTGGACTTCATGATAGTTGATGTATCGACCCCTTGGCTCGTGGAGCGGACCCTCCTAGAATCGAGCGTGCTGTGTGCGGGAACCTTAGAGCTGGTTGCGACTGCGACGACGATGACGACTGTACTGGGATCCTCCATGGGTTCTGCAACGACGACGACCGTACTGGAATCCTCTGTGGGTTCGATGGTTGTGACTATTGTTCTTGTATCCTATGTGGGTTCGACAATATTTGACTATAGTTCTTGTATACTATGTGGGTCTGGCAGTATTTAACTATGTACATTTATCCTATGTGGGTCCGGTAGAGTAGCTAGTCTTGTATCCTTTGTGGGTCGAACAGCTTAGCTGGTCTTGTATCCTATGTGGGTCTGATAGCATAGATGAATTAGTGGATACATCTGATCATCTCTATCACCTTACGAAGAATATACCTGTGTGAACTGAGTCTTAACTTACAATCAATATCATTGATATGATTGTTTGGATTTCCTATGTAGATTGGGTTGTGTTTTCCTGTGTGGATTGGGTTGTGAATTTCTATGTGGAATGTGTTATTTTTTTCCTTTGTGGACTGGGTTTTATTTTGGGCTTGTGTGATGGAGCTGAGCTAGAAGTGACGACTTAGGTATATGTGTGGGCATATACCTAAGTAGAGTTGGTTGTTACTTTGTAATTGTATATTTTTTTGCGGTTTATCCTTCGTGGATTCTAGGAGACCTTCAGGTGTCTCAGGGTCCCTACAGAGTATCGTATACTCACCTCTGCACGGGCTATGCCTGCACTACGTTGTGTTGGATGAAGGTGAAGGATGATGCTGATCGAGGTGGGAGCTCATAGAGGTGGATGGTACCTGGAGGTGGATCACTGGATAAGACGTACACAGAGCGGACGGCTGGAGCGGAGGAGAGGAGGAGACTATCTATACCCACCCTTTAGGTGGGATTTCTAGAGGACGACTCGATGTTGCTGCTTTGTTTTTCTGCTTCTTTACTTTCTTTCAGTTTTACTTTACATTCAGTTGGGTTTGTATTCTAGCCCATTTACTTTCCAGCACTTACTTTTGTACTTAGTTTACTTAGTGTTTACTCAGCTTGCGTAATCTGTGGTGTGTGTTTACATAATAAAGGAAATGCCTTCCCTTTTTTATCAGTATTTACGCCTTTGGTGCTAGTCTCCAGCCCCTGGCCAATGGAAGGCGGGCTTGGGGTAGTCCCAACACAGACCCTGATGATGGGTCGTGACAAATTGTTATCAGAAGAGTTCAGTTCTACCACAGAACTAAGGACTCTGATTTTTCTTCTATGTGAATCAATAGTGTTAAGGGTATTGAGTGTGGTTATCAGTCCAGGGAGTCCAGTGTTGGTGCGGCAGGCCAACGTATCCATACACCAGGACCCTGAATTCTGATTTCCAACTCAATGCACGAAAACATTGATTTCATGTGTGTTTAAAAAGTTTTCTTTGTGATTATTTTGTGTCATCTCACCAGGTATACTATATTGACCATGGCACACCTATTTCTTTTCAGGATGGCCCCATGACGGCATCCAGCTAGGGTTCCGAGCTTTGTGCGAGACGGAAGCCCACCGAGTGACGAGGCCTCGGTGTAGGGCTGCTCTACAGTAGAGGCACTGGCGATACCTCTACCCGCCAAGCCAACGATTCCACCAGCCCCAGCCGCTGAGAGTGCACGTCGCCTTAGTGAACTGCACGAGTTTCAGCATTAGAGACCATCCAGGTTCCATGGGGAGACGGACCCTCAGGCAGTTAAGGATTGGCTGGAGGCTGTTGTATGAGTTTTCAGGTTAGTAAGGACACCAGATAACCTCATTGTGATCCTTGCGGGGAGTCTTCTATAAGCAGGATGCGGTAGGGCAGCATGACAGTAGCCCAGTACTCGGTGAGATTTATCGATCTCTCGTGCTATTCCATGGACATGGTACGAGACCCATTCTTCCGGGCCCGGACTTTCGAGCAGGGATTGAGGCATGAAATCAGGGATTTGACGATATCCCTCAGAATTCTGACGTAGGAAAGAGTACTGGACCGATCCCTTCTTGTAGAGAGCTTTCTTGTTGAGCCTACACCAACAGCAAGACCTACCCTCGGGTGGCACGTAGCGGAGTCTTATGCAGCTGGAAGTCGACGTATGTCACAGGGGTCTAAGAAGACTATACCATCAGGCAGACGACATCAGGATACTAGATCAGAGCTGTGGGGAAAATGACACAGAGCCAGCCTTATGAGGAGCAGACAGTGCTATGCATGCGGCGGGCAGGGCCAGATGGCTCGTGACTGCCTGACCCGACATGCAGACGAGCAGCAGACCATGGAGGGACCTCCCAGGCAGATGCAGAGGTTCAAACTTGGTGGTACGTAGGGAGCAGGTGGATGAGGTAGAGGAGCTGGCCGAGTGGCAGGTGGTGGACGACGTTTTGAGGCTCTACCATCACCACCACCAGGAGGTCCACCCCGACAATAGGTAGATGGATGATAGAGGCAGGCGCAACATCAGCAGTGGTGTCATGCGACCATGGAGCACCAAAGATGATTCAAGGTACTAATTATGTCTACTCCACCCCTGCTGCAGTTCTTATAGACACAGGAGCGAGTCATTATTTCATTGTTGCTGCCCTTGTTCGGAGCTCGGAGATTCCGACGGTTCCGTTGGCTCAATCCTTACGGCTAGAGACTCCTATGGGAGTAGACTCGACGATTACGCACAAGTGCCAGCAGTGTGAGTTTACTCTAGGAGGAAAGAGATTCGACTGGGATCTTCTTGTAGTGGTGTTGAGGCCTTACGACGTCATCTTGGGTATGGATTAGTTATCTTCGGTCCATGCTTAGATTGATTGTATTAGGCGCAAGGTGCGGTGTGTCCGCACCGATTGGAGTATGTCCACCTTCACGGGCGAGAAGGGAGCCTTTGCAGTGCAGGATGGACTCACATGGAGGAGAGGACAACTGATCACTAATTAGTTGGCTAGCCTCATCCTAGGAGCAATTGACGTGAGGAGTCCGAGTTTTCCTGTCATGGTGGATCAGTATGAGGACATTTTTCCTGACGATGTTCTCGTACTACCTCCTCATAGAGAGGTAGAATTCTATATTTACATGTACCCTAGGACAACCCCGATATCTACTCCAGCATATCGAATGGCTCCCAATGAGCTTCGAGAGCTACGGGTACAGCTGGAGGACTTTTATGGAAAGGGATTCATTTGACCTAGTGTTTCACACTGGGATTCCCCGATTTTGTTCGTCAAGAAGGCAGACGGGAGCTTGCGACTGTGTGTTGATTACCGTTGCCTGAAATAGGTGACCGTGAAGAACATGTAACCACTTCCGAGGATCGATGAACTCTTCGATTAGCTCAAGGGAGCACAATGGTTCTTGAAGAGAGACCTCAGGTCAGGTTATCATCAGCTCAGAGTTCGAGACGAGTATGTGCAGAAGACAGCCTTCAGGTGTCAATATGGCCACTATGAGTTCTTGGTTATGCCTTTCGGCGTAACCAATGCACTAGTAGTGTTCATGAGTCTCATTAATAGGATCTTCCAGCCTTACCTCGATCTATTTGTTGTAGTCTTCATCAAAGACATATTGATTTACTCAACCACGGAGGAGGAGAACTCCTACCACTTGCGGGTTGTACTGGATAGACTCCGAGAGAACCAACATGATGGATAGATCTTGAAGTGTCAGTTCTGGATACGTGAGGTCCACTTTTTGGGGCACATCATCTCTGAGGCGGGAGTTGCGTTAGATCCTGCGAATATAGATGTAGTGCGAGCTTGGGAGCCACCCAGGAGCGTGACAGAGGTGCGAAGTTTCCTAGGTCTGGCTGGGTACTATCAGAGATTTTTTCCAGACTTCTCTATAATTGCAGCACCTCTTTCAGATTTAACAAAAAAGGATATACCCTTTGTGTGGTTAGATAAATGTCAGCAGAGCTTCAAGGACCTGAGAGAGAGATTGACCAGTGCACCCATATTGAGGCTACCAGTGGAGGGAGTAGGGTACTTAGTCTACTTCGATGCATCAGGGACCGGAATCGGGTGTGTCTTGATGCAGGGGCGGGCAGTGATCACCTATGGATCATGACAGTTGATGCAGAACGAGCATAATTATGCTACCCATGCCCTGGAGTTAGCAGCAGTGGTCTTATCCCTGAAGATGTGGCAGTACAATCTGATGGGCGAGTGATTTACAGTGTATTTTGACCACCAGTGTCTTAGGTAAATCTTCTCACATAAGGACCTGAGCCTGAGACAGCGACGATGGCTCGAGTTCCTCCAGGAGTATGACTTTGATATAGTCTATACTCCTGGAATGGGGAACGTAGTATCCGATGCTCTTAGTAGGAGGACGGGCATTCAACTACTTGGAGAGGTGACAGAGGAGTTACCAACTTTGCAGATATCCTACATGGATAGAGATGGGGAAACCTTTCTTCAGTCGCTCACAGTCACACCTCCACTTCTTCAGCGGGTCATTGAGGCACAACGTGGGGATGTTGACTGTGAGATGCAGTGTGCACAGATTTCCACAGAACATGAACCTGATGGAATATATATAGGAGGAGAGCACGTCGTCCTTTTCAGAGGACATACCATGGTACAAGGTTCATTACAGGAGGAGGTGATGATAGAGTTTCACACTTCCCCTTTAGCGGTACATCTAGGAGTGGCGAAGATGTACCCAGATCTCAGATGACAGCACTAGTGGACGGGTATGAAGAAGGCTATGGCAGAGTTCCTTTCTCTATGTCTCACATTCCAGCACGTGAAGGTGGAGCACCAGGTACCAGCAGGAGTGGTATATCCCTTGGAGGTCCCAGAGTGGAAGTGGGATGAGATATCTTTGTATTTCGTGACTGGGATTCCACGTACATCCAGAGGACATGACTCCATTTGGGTGATCGTCGATCGACTCACCAGATCGGCCCACTTCTTACCCATCAGAGAGCAGGGATCAATGGAGAGCATGGGGTGCATCTACATTCAGGCGATCGTACGGCTTCCTGGTGTGTCATCATCTATCATCTCCTATTGAGATGCTCATTTTACTTCCCGGCTTTGGAAGAGGTTGCAGGAGTAATTTGAGATGAAGCTACGCCTAAGCACCGCCTTCCACCCACAGATGGATGGTCAGACAGAGAGGACCATTCATACTCTTGAGGACATGCTCCGTGCTTGTGTCCTTGACTTTGGTTGTAGCTGGGAGGATCACCTACCCTTGGTGGAGTTTGCGTAAAACAACAACTACCACTCCATCATCGGGATGGCACAAAACGAGGCATTGTATGACTGACCTTGCAGTTCACCTTTGTGCTGGATAGACCCTGGGGAGTCAGCACTTGTGGGACCAGAGATGGTCTAGGCCACAACAGAGAAGGTTCAGGTCATCAAGGAGCGGATTAGGACTGCTCAGAGCTGACAAAAGTCTTATGCTGATAGGAGGCAGAGACCACTAGAGTTTGAGGATAGTGACCATGTTTTCTTACGGGTCTCACCTTGACATGGATTTCGGAGATTTGGCCGGGTCGAAAAGTTATCCATGTGCTTCATCGGACCATTTTAGGTTCTCAGCAGGATAGGCGAGGTGGCTTATCGCCTGGCTCTTCCACCTCAGTTGCATCGGGTGCACGACATCATCCACATATCTTAGCTGAGGAGATATGTGCATGACCTGACACATATCATTGACCATGGGGAGCTGGACATTGATGATGGGGAGACTTTTGCGGAGGTCCCGGTGGAGATCGAGGATCGACCGGAGCGGGTCCTACATGGGCGGTCGATTCCTCTAGTGCGCATCAGGTGGCAGCACAGGAACCTCCAGGAGAGCACTTGGGAGTGGGAGGCTCAGATGCGTGCACAGTACCCTAATTTGTTTCCCTAGTTTGTGATTTATCTTTATGGGGACGTAAATCTCTGAGGTGAGAGTAATGTTAAGACCCGTAAATTTCAAGGAAATTTTTTTCTTAATTTTTTTGGGATTTTACGAGTACGCAGTTTCTTACAGCACCTGATTCCAAGGCCCGGTGTGCTCGGAATCAATTTCCGAAGTTTAGCTCGGGTATATTTAGTGAACGAATGAGCGAGTTTTTCTAACTTTTGAACCGGTGCTCAGAATCGAAATCTGAGGGCACCGACGAAACTGCAGTGCTGGTAATTACTTAAACAGAGCATTACTGGAGTTGCGTTTTCTCGGGAAGTGTTGTTTAAAAATGTGGTTTAAGTGTAAGTGAAATAAAATTGTGTTATAAATTTTATTTCTCATTTCTAGGTGGTTTATTCATAGATTTGGGAGTTGGTGTGGGACCCACTAAAATCCTAACCCCTCTTGATTAGGATATTTGCGAGGTGGGGCCCACACGAGCCCCACCCCTTGAAATTCTTCTAACTCCTCAAACCCCTCATTAAATTTTGCCAAATTTTCATCCAAATATTTATTCTATTCAAGATTAATTAATTTTGAATTCAACTTTTGAAATTTTAAAAAAATGATGGCATAAGAAATAAAAGAAGGAAAAAGACTTATATTATTGGAGTGGTTTCATCGTGTGGAGATTTTAGAGAGAATACTCTAAGTCTTTGAAGAACTTCATCTTCCTTATTGAAGAACACGAATAACGCTGGTTCCAACCTCAGCTTCCTTTTTCTCCACGATTGACGAAGCGATGTCGTCATTCTGCGGAAACGTCTACGGAAAAGTGGACCCTTCTCCTTTATTCGCAAAGAGATCAACCTTCATGAATCGAGGTAGGTGTTTTTTTACATTCATGATTATTTCGATGTTCATCGATAATATTGGTTGCCAGTTATCAATATAACGGGAGGAGGTGGGACTGCACGAACACGACCGAACCTCCTCCCCTTTTTGTTGATTGATTTTTCATCGTGTCTTGAAATGGAGGTGGAACCGTTTCACCATGAGAGGACAAGTGAACCGCGGCCGGAGCGGGCCGTGGCGCCGTCGCGCTGTGCCGGCGAAGCCGAAGGTGGCCACGACAAAGTGAGGGTCGCTGTGCCATCACACAGTTCCAGATCACTAGGAGGACGTGGCCAGGGTGGGCCATGGCGGCGGGGGGGCGACACCGTCATGCTGCGCCTGTTAGACAGGGGACGCAGCCTTCGACCGCAGCAGAGTAGCAGGAGGCGGCCGGAAAAGCCGGCCAACGACGTTCAGAGAGGCGGGAACCCCCGCGGGTCCCTCATAGAACAACCAGATGGTCATAATGGCCGGATATTTCCAAGAAATATGGGGCATTGAAAACCCCGACAGCCACCTAGGGCGGACCCCCATCGGGGTCCACTGTTTCGGGAAAATAGGGGGGCGCCCCCCCCCCCTCCGTGTCCAGCAAGACATGAAGCCGAGCCACGTCACGCGATGGGCCGGACTGCCCACCCTAGGCCGGGCTCTTCCCTAACGGGCTGGACCTGGACCTGGGTTGGTTCGACCTGGTTCGGGCCGAACCAGGGGTATTGGGCCGGGTCGGACCGGGCCCGAACCCCCTGATTTCCGGACAAATCCGTTAAAACACCCATAACATGGGATACAGACATCTGATTGATGCACCGTCATTTGCGTAGAGATCCTTGGATCAAGACGGTAGTTTTGGTATATTACACTCAAGGTTTTAGAGATGTTTGGGTATAGCCGGGTTGGTTCGGACACGAATCCAACAAGGCCCTCGGAGCAGAAACACTTATAACATGAGCTCTGGAATTCCGATTGACGTTTTGTCGAGTTTGTTGGTTTCATCTTAGTGAGTTGGTTCTTTTGGATTATTTCGACGAAGGTTTGGACATAGTTAGAGTATGGACAGGTTGGTTTTGGATTAAAAACCAACCAGACCCCTGGGACGAAAAAGACAATAACTCTCAGACCAGGTGTCCGATTGACGCGTCGTCTGTCTCATTGAGTTCCTTTCAATGAGGCGGAACATTGTGATACATCAACTCTATACTTCATGATAGTTGATGTATTGATCCCTTGGATCGTGGAGAGGACCCTCCTGGAATCGAGCGTGCTGTGTGCTGGAACCCTAGAGCTGGCTGCGACTGCGATGATGATGACGACTGTACTGGGATCCTCAGTGGGTGTGGAAGCGTCGATGACTGTACTGGAATCCTCCATGGGTTTGACGGTGATGACTACTGTTCATGTATCCTATGTGGGTCCGGTAGTATTTTACTACTATTCTTGTATCCTATGTTGGTCCAGCAGTATTTGACTCTGTACTTGTATCCAATGTGGGTTCGGAAGAGTAGATAGTCTTGTATCCTTTGTGGGTCCGACAGCTTAGCTGGTCTTGTATCCTAATGGGTCCAACAGATTATATGAATCAGTGGCTACATCTGATCATTTTTACCACCTTATGAAAAGTATACCTATGTGAGATGAGTCTTAACTTACAATCAATATCATCGATATGATTTTTGTGTTTTCCTGTGTAGATTGGGTTGTGCTTTCCTGTGATGATTGGGTTGTGAATTCATATGTGGAATGGGTTATGTTTTTCCTATGTGTACTAGGTTGTATTTTAGGATCGTGTGCTAGAGCCGAGCAGGAAGTGATGAATTAGGTATATGTATGGGCATATACCGAAGTAGAGTTGATTATTACTTCGTGATTGTATCTTTCCATGGTGGTTTATTTTTTTTGGATTCTGGGAGAACTTCGGGGGTCTTGGCGTCCCTACTGAGTAGCGTATACTCACCCCTACATGGGATATTCCCACACTATGTTGTGTTGAATGCAGACGACTGATGACGCTGATCAAGGTGGGAGCTCGTGGAGCTGGACGGTACCTAGATGTGGATCACTGGACTGGACGTACACGGAGCGGACGACTGGAGCCGAGGAGCAGAAGAGACTATCTGTACCCAACCGTCAGGTGGGATTTCTGGAGGACTGATAGGTGTTTCTGATTTATTTTTCTACTACTGTACTTTCGTTCATATGTACTTTATATTTAGTTGGGTTTGTATACTAGCCCATTTACTTTCCAGCACGTACTTTTATACTCAGTTTACTTAGTGTTTACTCAGCTTGCGTACTCTGTGGTGTATGTTTAATTTATAAAGGCAATGTCTTCCCTTTTTTTATCGGGATTTACACATTTGGTGCTAGTCGCCAGCCCCTAGCCTATGGAAGGTGGGATTGGGGTAGTCACGGCATGGGCCCCGAGGACGGGTCGTGACAGATGGACATTTTCATGGGACTAATAAAGACTCCTATAAAGAACAATGCAATATGGGTCATTGTTGATCGTCTTACAAATTCAGCAGATTTTCATGCTATAAGAGAAGATTTACCACTTGAAAGATTGTCAAGAATATATATTAATGAAGTATTAAGAATTCATGGAGTACCACTATCGATTGTTTCTGATAGTGATAAGAGTTTTACATCAATATTTTGGAAAACTATACAGAATTCCATGGATACTGAACTTCGTTTGATCATTACCTACCACCCTCAAACTGATGGAAAATCAGAACAGACTATTCAAACCTTAGAATACATGTGGATATCATGCTAACTTGAATTTCAAGGTATGTGGGATCAATATTTACCTATGTAGAATTATACTATAACAATATTTTCCCTTCAAGTATTCAAATTGAACCATATGAAGTGTTATTTGGAAAGATATGTTGCAAACCAAACAATTGGGATGATGTTGGTGAAAGAAAACTTTTAGGCCCAGAACTAGTGGAGGAAATGATTGAAAAGTTGAAGGTAATACAAAACCACATCAAAGGAGCTTAAAGTATACAGAAGAACTATGATGATAACCAAAGGAAGGATTTGATATTACAGGTAGGAGATCATTTTTTCTAGAAGGTATCTCCATGGAAGGGTGTTATATGTTTCTGTAAGAAGTGAAAATCAAGACCCAGGTACATCTGACCTTTAGAAATTCTAGAATGAATTAGGGTTGTAGCATACCGTTTGACAGTGCTTCTATGTCTCTCCAAAGTTCACGATGTATTCCATGTATCACTGTTATGAAAATACATGCTTGACCCAAAACATGTAATTACCTATGAGGAATTAGAACTGGAAACTTATATGTCTTATTGCAAAGATTATGTCATGGTTCTTGAAACAGGAGAACAAGTGCTGATAAATCGGACGACTCGTCTGGTAAAAGATCAATGTAGAAACCATAAGATGAAAGAGAAAACATGGGAAACCGATGAACTTATGATGAAGAACCTCCTGGGTAATTTTATAAAGTAATATTCTAGAAATTTTTAGGAATAAATTATTTGAAGGAGGGGATAATGTAAGACCCCAAGCTTCCACGATACGCTTCTCTTTGAATAATACAATAGCGTGTGTTGTACGAAATTTCGAGTTCTAACACACCACAACCAATCAAACTAGTCGTTATGATTAGTAATACCAACTTTTGGAAATTTTATAAATTTTATCTTTCAAAATGGACTTCATTTTTTGATTCGTAATATCGAACATAGCTTAAGGTGAATTTTTTGTATTTTTCTAAAAAATTTCAATTTTTATGAATCGTAAAAAACACTGAGTTATTGTTTAAAACCAACTTTTTATTTAAATAATTATTTATTTTATTTTAATTTACTTTTTGTAATAATAGATACATAATTCCTATATATTTTCAATGTAATTCATTGAAGTCAGTTTATAATAATTTTAAATATATAAAAATTTTATTGAAAATTTTACCTTCTTTTACCCACCTCCTAAGAGCATTCACAAATTTCCATAAAACTAAATATTACTACATCTATGATTTTAATTTAAAAAATCCAAGAGACATGGTTGATATCAATATGTAAAAATGTGGTTCAATAGTATAAAAATATTTTTTATGTGAATAGTAACTTTTTTACTTTTATTTACCATAGTTAAAAGTAAATAGGGTAATTAAGGGTAAAAATGTTATTATTATTACCCGGAAAAATGTACTAATTATTTTGGATAAGTTTAATTCGACAAAAAAAACATAGGAATAAAATATGATACATTAGGTCCACATGGATTAGATTAGGACATTTATTATTATTTAATTCAAAGAAGAGTTAAAATCAACTTTTAATAACTACATTTTTTTAAAATAAGGTTACACATAAGATAAATTCAAATATAAAAATTAATTAGAAATACAAAGAGATTTCCTACATATTTTTATTTTATTTATATTTTTTAGACATAAAATAATTTAATTTATTTATAACACAAAGATGATGCAATAATTAAATATTTAATGAAATATTAAAATAATTGATATTATAAATATACAAATAAATGTAATTTTAGATTTTTTTAGGGATTAATCTAATTTTCTAGGTTAATGTGTCATCATAAGGTTGGTTAGATGAATTATTTTTGAAGTAAAAATGATGTTATCAATTTAGCAAAAACAAAATACCAAATAGTGTTAAAATTGACATAAAAGAGGTTTTAAAACAAATATTATATTATTAATTGATATTCTATTCCTAAAAATATAAGGTTCATCAAAAAGACTTATATAATGATAGTTGTATCATTAATGAACCACATTCAGTTCTCTTGGATGTATATAGTATGTTTATAAACCATGTAATATTAAAATACATAGAGACATGATAAATGTCAAACTATTTAACTAAGAGTGAAATCTAAAAGAAAAGGTTAGTATAATGACCCAAACCTATCTAAAACAAATTGGTTGAGTGGTTTTCGACCCATACCCACCTTATAATTTAAATAATTCATTTTTATCCATTAGAAACCAAAAATGATTTTATTATAAAATAATATTTCTAGCTTTTCCTAAGGGGCCCTTCACCCCTCTAATAAAAGGGCACTCCCCCTTCTCACAAATTCACACCGTCAAATCCATTTTTCTTTTCCAATTCCTACACCAATACCCTATCAACAGTCCTCCATGCATTCTAGATGCCTTCCTTCAGTCAGAAAGCCAACATATAGAGCCTTATTGATCAAATCAAAAGGAATAACCCGAAAATAGGTAAATATATCATCACCTCTTTCAATTTCCATTCTTCTTCCACTTCCTTTTTCTGTATTGTTTCTATAGTAAAATAATAACTCCAGTATCTTCTATATAATGTGATGTAATTTTAAATATGGTACAAAAAAATTCATTATTCTATCCATCCTTTGAATGAAACATCACCATATGTGTGTACGTACGGCTATATAATTATTCTTTATATACGATATACCATCCAATTATATATTATTTGAATATCAAAAGAATGATTTTGTCGCTCGTGCGTATGTACAGATTACTGTCTCCATGAATGTGATGAGATTCATTCCCCATCGTAATCCATTCAAGACTAATTTTTATTAGATGATTAAAAATAATGTTTAAAGACTTGATGTCATTCTGAATATGAATAAGATAAATCATATCTATAAAAAATCGTACTTACATAACAAATAATATAAAGGGAACCGAATCAGTTAACACCCGAAACAACAATAATACTAAAATATTATTAACAAAATAATATTAAAAGATCTTATATGATATAATATTAAAGTATGTGATTCGTGTATAATTTAATAACAATTATTTCACCATTATACTGGATGCTAACATGCCCTCGACCAAGAAAAAGTACAAGGTAAGGGTTTATTTCACAATCTCATTATTATCCGAGGTCGTTTATACGTAATTATCTACTGGGACCTATTTATCATCCACATCTATGTTTCTTAAAAATTTACTTCAAAACATTCTAACTATTTACTAGACTATGAGGTAAAGACATTTATACAGTTGATTGACATTTATAAGATGTTTATAAAGGAATCTTTTTTTTGTTTTCCAAACAAGGTCTTATTAACCTTTTTGACAAAATTAAGGAAATAATGTCTTTTTTTAAATTCTACGGCGGGTGTGGCTATTTTCTACCATTATAACATCATCAAAGAATCCTTAACATGTTTATAAGAATATTTTCAAAATAAATTTCTACTTTATTATTATGTGACTCTTAAATGGTTTCAAAATAGAAAGAGATATTTCTCTAAAAAAGGTTTTGATTTCATCTATGTCAACATTCTTTGATGGATTTTAAGCTTATTGGAAGTTGATTTATTATGGTACAAACGATCTATATTGTATTGAAGGTTTTGTGATATGTTTGACTGTGGATATGTTATTTTTTCACTAACCACGGTTTATGGAAAAAGTATTGAAATTTTGTATGCTAGTTTTAATATGAATGTTTATGTTATGTTTAATCCTTTTCATATGAGGAATGCATTGGACATAGTAAGTGACTGGTGGAGCCCACTATAGATCCTCAATGCATCATTAGGTCTCATGACACAAACTAGTGTCTTGGCATAAGGCCTTGACTAAATCTTATTTGTAGTCTTCGAATAAGGCCTTGCCTATGTGGTTTTGAATGTCTGGTATTATGAATTTTTTCATTATGAATGTGGCTATTAATATTGCATGTGATTATTTGATTAGTAGAATATCCATGTGAGTCTGTAAATTGAATTATTTTGATTTATATTTTCCATATTATGATGGAGTTTATATTGAAAAGGATTTTGTTTTAGTTTTATACGTTACCTTAAATATTTATGCTTATTTATGAAATCTTCTACTGTATTGGTATCCTTACTGAGCATCTGAGCTCAGTGTTGTGTATGGAAACAATGTTGTTGTAGTTTTAAATTTTATGATTTAATGTAAACCATAGAAATGTATATAATACATTCAAGGCTACTAAACTAATTAGTCATTCGAGACTTGATCTTTTTGGATTATGCCAATATTATGTAATAATGCACTGACTCTATGTAACTAAGGTCGGGGCGTTACACACTTCAGTTATGAACCTTTTCTTCATCCAAAGGGTGAGATAACTACACACATTCAATTAATTAATATTTATAATTATGTGATATTATTTTATTGAATCCTCAAAATTTTATTAAATGAAAAATTGATAAAGATATTAACTATGAATAATTTTAAAGAACAAAATTTTCACTGAACAATATAATTATTATATAATTTTATTTTATTGTTTATTATTTGATGATTTTTTGTGTTTTCAGTCATTCAGGGTGTTTCAAGATTTTTCGGAATCCTTCAGGTAAATAAAGAAGGCCATCAAAAAACCTATTTGAATAAAATAATTTAATTAGTAACAACACTATATTTTTTGTGAGATTGTTTCCCTTATGAATGTTCATGCAATATAGGGGTATCATTATAGACTATGTTTCATTAATGAAAAGACATGTCATAGTATCTACCTCGATGCCCTGGGGTCAGCATGAACTAGGTGCTTCATGGTTTCTAACATGGTATACCTCATGAAGGTACTTTGAAAATGGTATTAAAGGTGTTGTGTATGTCTTATGTGTGAGAATATTAAGTAAATGTGTAAGGATGTTGTGTTTGTAATGACATGAACATTTTAAAATATATTTTTTTCTTGAAATTATGTATTTCTTTATTCAAAATAAAAACATGTTTTTTAATAATGTGAATATAAATAGATATGTTACCATATGTATTAAACATTTAAAGGATCATTTGTTAAATTATATCCTTTGGACAATTTGATATTTTGGAACTATACTCTTAATAATAATTTTAATGTAAACATCATAGTTTATAAGTTAAATTTTGACAAAGTATAATTTATATTGAAAGAATATTTGACGACCATAATTAGTAGATTCATCCCATTTATAGAACATTTGTCAAATCTGGGGGGGGGGGGAGGTTTCATCGATGGGGTTCTCCCTATACTAAAACAAGATGAGCATCAGAAATTGATGCTTAAATGAAATTGCTTATAGGAGAAGTTCAAGTTAATGGAGATTACCACTCAGACGATGTTAGCTATGTCACCCAACGATACTACGTCCATCGAATCCTTACTCTTAGGCTGAATGTTTTTGTAATAAGGGGATATGTGTCATGACCATAATGTTTAATGCCTTTTTTTAAATAAAATTTTTATCCTATGATTTCTATTCTAATAATATTTTTGCATAATTAAATTGATGTATAATTTGATAAATTGATTTTTTAGAAAGAAAATATACATTATCAAAAAGATATAAATAACTATAACAATATTAGATATTGTGAATATTAATTATTTAAATAAAATAGAATGATAAAAACAATATTAAAAAATATTAATGTTGAACGAATGGTATCTTTTTCAAATGTTGGAAATTTAGCTTAATATTTTTAATCTGCGATTAATTTAAATAAAAATATAATTTCTATTTAAATAGTTATTATTATCATATTTATAGAAAAATTATAATAAAATAAATAAACATTTTTAAATAAAAATTTAAAAATTTGTTTAGGTTGAAATTTTGATAAAATTCTAAAATACATTATTTTATAAGGAATAGTAGAAATATAGTTTCAGATTTTTCGGTATGTTAATGACATAATAATCATGTCACAATGATGTAATAAATAATTATCAAAAATAAAAATATAAAAATATGTTATTTTATTAATAAAAACAATTTTAATATATTTTAATCATTTTAAATTGAAAACATACTTTTTAAATTCTAAAATGCATACTTTATATTTAAAAAATGTTATTTTGTAAAAACTCTAACATTTCTTTCAAAAATAACTAATAAAAAATTGTGGATGACTATTTTCGGTTAAACTAACTTAATACAGGTACCAATTTTCCAATACCATGTGAAATCCCATGGTTTTTCATTTACCATTAAATTGTTGTCCATTGACATAATTTTGAAACTAATAAACAAACCCCTACTTTTGAAATAAATACCCATCCATTTATCCATTTATCGTTCACTAAAATTTCATCCTTCATTAATATATTATAGTTTTACCTCACAAGGATTCCTCCTGATGTGTCATTATTCATCCTAGACCATGATCCTCATGTTTTAGTTACTACTCTTCAAGGTAAGGTAAATATCTAATACCCTTTTCCATTCAAGTTACCTTCATATGTAGAATATTATTAAAATATCCAAAATAAGTTATTCTATCAAATTTAATTTATCACATTATTGTATTTAGAGTGTTTTTTTAATTTCATATCCATTTCCAATCTCTTTTTAAAATTCTAAAAATCTATATTTTATACCCATTATGCTGCTGATTTTACTTCTAAAAATTTATCTCTTCACCTTAAGAAATTCAATTTTATTTTCTTTATGTGAATAACCTAACCTATTTATTATCCATAGATATTAAACATGATGTAAAAATGATTTATTTTATTCTGGTACTGATATACATAATACTTTCATTCCCTTTCCATAGGTTATAAATGACACATGAATCTTTACATTAAGTACTTTTTAAAGCACCGTTTTTAAAATGAAACCAATTTCTTTTTTTCGACATGGGTTATTTATGAAGTGTTTTATTTTGATCTATTTAGATCTCATTAAATATGAAAAATTAGTGTCATTCCTTCATATCTCTCTTATGCATTGGGTTAGTAATTAATATATAGAGATGACCAGTTTTACGAAACCTTGGTGTATAACCTTTGTAATTATTAGGTAACCTTAGTGAAAAAACATCATGACGTGATTATGAATATTTAATTTAATTTTTTTTCCACATTTACATATTATTATTCAGGTTATTTTTATTTTTATGTGCCATGTTTTTTCTTCTATCACATATTTACGATATTCCTCATGTTCTTATTATTTTTAGACAAATTCACTTGTAAACAGTTTCTCTTATTTTACACTACTGGGCCTTAGGCTAACCATTTCATTTAATATGCCCCCATTTTACTTTTCCAATGTATTTATGTTATTCCTTAGGTTCTTATTGATTATTCCTTGACATCACATGTAAACTGTTTCTATTGTTTTCCCATATTGGGATTTATGCTCACTCTTTCCTTTGACTTATGTACTCAGGTTATGAGATGCAGTAAAAGTACTTAGGATCAACCCAAGAATAATCATTTCATGTTGTTCAGAATAATTATTTATGTTTTCATGTATTATGTACCATTTTTACAACAAATTAAACATCAAAATATCCACTATTTTTAACATGTAAATGAATATTTATGTAATAAAAACAGAAGAAGCTATAATCGGTATTAGAGGTAGTTTTTTTAATTGTGGAATATAAAATTTAATAACATTAGGATGATCTATAGGATCATGTTTAAAAATAATTAACCATCATGGTATTTTTATTAAGTGGTATGTAAGTGCTTTAGGATAAGAATATCCTTTCTTGGATATTAACAAGTGGATCTGGCAATGGAATTGTTATATATTGGAGTAAAACCTGAAAACACCGCTTTGAGCTAAACTCAAACATGAACAGGTGAATGAAAAAGGGACTTTCTGCATTTTTATATTGACACTCTAAAGGAATATATATGGTAAATCACAATATTTTTATGAACCATTATGAAGGATTTTTTAATATGAAATTATTTTTAATAATTAACATAATTAATTATGATGTTTTAAGACATTAAAACTCATTTAGAATTTGAGGATTAATAATGGAAACAATCATCACACAAAGCCTTCACATATTTTAGAAAATATATGGAATTAAGAGGAACCACATAAATAGTCAGAGCACCATACCTGGTATTGATGGCCATCAGATAGAAGCCATTAGAGAAAACCCCCTTTTTGAATGATCAATTAAATGACTTGAGTTATGACCAATAACATCAATTAGGCTGAGAGACCAAATTCACCTCAAAGGGATTTTTTTCAATGAATAGTTTACGAATCAATGACCACCTTGTTTTATTTGATCTATCTACTAATTGATTGTTTAATAATTTAAAAGCTATATTAAAAATTTATATTTTTACTATTTTGTTTAGATAAAAAGAACTTCACCATGGTTGTGTACCTTTTAGATAGAGATGATGAATAATATTGGAAACTTATTAAAAGAATGAATATAAGAATAGATATTGATTCTATAATGTGCGAACCGTTTAAGGGAATTTTTTTCAAAAAATATTTACCTGATCAATGAGAATCAAAATAGTGAAGGAATTCCTAGAGATGAAGGAGATGGAAAAATATGTGTGGGATGATATGAGATTAACTTTAAAATACTTTTTCATTACACTTATTGCATTTTCACAGAATCTAATAGAAATTTTGATATATAATATTGTATATTAAGACTACATATATTAATTTATCTATTAAATCAAGTCTATGAATGCTATTAAGAGATAGTGAAATGTTCTATGAAGTTGAACTATAGTTTGGGGAGGTGAAGTGGCCCCTTAGATCTAATGAAATGCATATATCAGTGGATCAATACCATGGGAGGATCTTTGATCATGTAAGAAGAGGAATGAATGTAAAATACAACACATTCAATAAATTTGTGAAGAATAATTTTGGTAAATTCATGCTCCAGAGCATGAAATGTTTCAAGTGTAAAAGAGATGGCCATATTGATCGAAACTATCATAGTAATTTGAAACCTCAACTACTAAATATTAATGAAAAATGGAAGATGGTGTAGTCCCAGCATGGTGTCTATTTATTCTTGTGTTGACCACTTGTGATATTTTCCAATCACTACCCAAATATGAATTTAAAAATTGAGAATCACCATGAACCACATCATAGGACACATGATTATGGTTGGACTTTTTTGTCACAAATATTGAAGTCAAATATCCAAAGGATATGGTGGAAAGTACTCTGGTTGTTCTCTCAAAGATTGAAAGTACATTTTTTATTTTTTTTCTATGTATTCATTTATTTCATCCATGTTTTTAAATAATATAGAATCAATCCCAAAACTACAGTAACTATAGTTACCAGTAATAATTCATGAGTGTATTATCCATGAATTTATAGGGTATAGAATCTCTATTATTTACATTGGTGATCACAATCTTATCGCAAATCCAGTTCTCATTCCTATGATGGAATTTGACACTATAGTTGGGATGAATTGGGTCTAAAATTATTAAACTAATTTCAACATAAAAAGTCTGAAAATATCAGTAGTCTTGAATGGAAAACATACAAATATTTTTCAAAGGAGAGATATATCGGACTGAGCCTTCTCTAATAGCACCTCCCATAGACTTATTTATAGAGATTATCATTTAATATGAACAAGGAAATGAAAGTGTACAAATATAAATCACCTCAAAAATTTAGAAATACTGTCACTTATTTGTTGAAGAGTAATGTAGACCTCCCCCAGACAGAGAGGTGGAGTTATCTTTTTAACTCATTATTGGATCCAAGCAGATATCAAAGGCCCCATTTAGAATCTAAAATGTCCAATAGGAGGAATTATATAAACAACTCCATGATATTTTGGATAAGGTATATACATGACCAAGTGTGTATATTTTTGGGGAACATGTTCTCTTTATAAGTAATAAGGTTGAGTCAATGTCGCTATGCATTTATTATAAAGAAATTTACATGAGCACATTGAAGAAAAATTACCCTCTTTTAAGGATTGATGATTTATTTGACCAGCTTTGTGGGAGTCAATTCATAATCAAGATATATATTTGATTATGTTCTCAAAAATTGTGGGTAAAAAATAATATATTCTAAATACTGCCATCTAATTAGAAAGATTTCATTATGAGTTTGTTCTTGTTCCCTTTCACCTGACTAATTATCCTTGATTATTTATGTTTTTTATGATTAGAGTCCTTAAGAAATACCGTGATTAAAATTAGATAGTTTTTGTTGATTATATTCTAATATATTATACAACACATGAGGAGGATGAAGATCATTTAAGGTATATATTAAAAACTACAACGAATGATAGGTTATTTGGAATGTTTAGTAAATGTGAATTTTTGTTATAAAAAGTTTCATTAATTTGGAATATTGTAACAAATGAAAGAATCTCAGTTTACCTTACAGTGACACTTGATTTGGTGGAGTGTCCCCAACCTACAATAGTAACTAAGATTTAAATTTTTCTTTGTTTGTTTGGATATTATAAGATATTTTTGAAAAGCATTTCATGAATTTTTAATCCACAAACTACAATAACTTGAAAAGGGATCAAGTTTACATGGAAATAGGGGTGTGAAGATTGTTTCTAATAGCTAAATAAGAGATTGTTTTAGTACACCTCTGTTAACTTGACCCTATATCAGAGAAGGATTCATTATTTTTAGCGATGAAACTTTGAAATGAATTAGGTGTGTCCTCATTAAAAATGACATGGTGATTACTTATGAAACTCAATAGTTGAATACTTATGAGCCAAATTATCATAGGCATGAACTGGTAATGGCTTCCATGGTTTTTTATCTAATGATATCGAGGTATTATAATTATGGGGAGAAATGTTATATATACAATGATCACCAATGTTTGATGTATATTTTCATAGAAAATGAATTAAGAATCAAACAGTGTAGATTATTGGAACTTTATAAAGACTATGATTGTTCAAATCATTATCACATATTAGAGAAATCAAATTCACTAAGGCATTAATTAGAAAAATCATGTTGTTCTGTAAATTATTATGAGTCATGGATATCCTAGGATCAAAGACCAAGTAAAACTAGAAGTGGGAATCATAATGGGAGGGTCATCATCAACCCTATTAAAAAATATCTCATAACCACAATTGCAATATAAGATATAAAATTCTAAATGAGATGATATTTTGTTATAGAAGAAGATATAGGATGTGAATAATGCAATGCTTACTGAGATCAATATTGATCAATATGGTTTACAAAATTTTTGTATAGTATATGTGTTACATCATTTCTAATAATAAAGAAGCAACTAATGGATGAATTTTATAGATCTACATTCTCTACACATCCAATAATACTTTTAAGTATAGGGGTTTTCCTGATCATTATTTTTGGGATAACATGAAGTGGGAGATTAGAAACTACACAACAATGTGCATGGTCTATAAAAAAGTAAAGGAAGATCGACTACATCCAAATGGGGTATTACAAAATCTACCCACACCAACATTGAAGTGATACAATACTACTATGGACTTTGTCACTAGTCACCCAATAGAATCTAGAGGAAACAATGCAATATGGGATATTTTGGACCATCTTAGAAAGACTAAAAATTTTATCTAAATCAAAGATGACTAATCACTTGGTCATATTTCCATGATTTTTTATATGAAGAGGGTAGGTTTAATGGAGTACCACATTATATCATATTGTATAATGATCTATGGTTCACATAAAAAATTTTCAGATGACTTAATCCTGATCTGAGTATGAAATTGAATTTTGGAAGGAACTATCACCCCCAAAATGATGGCCAATCCGAATGGACTACTCAAACACTATATGAAATGTTGAGAACATGATCAATAGAATTTAAGGTTGGATGAGATCATCATATCACAATAGATTATTTCTCATAAAAAATGGATTCTATTCATGTATTTAAATGGAACACTATGATGTTCTATATGGGAAATGATTTATAACAAATACATGTTGGGATGTAGTTGGTGAGAGAAAGAAGCTTGGGCCAGATCTTGTGTAAGATATAGTAGAAAATGTTCATGTCATCTAACAACCCATTATGGCTGCTCATATTCAATAGAATAACTGTCCTGACAACCATTGATGGGATATTTAGTTTGATGTTGGATATAATGTGTCCCTTTTAATATCACTATGGATGAGAGTCATGTTGTTTGGGATGAATAGAATGCTTAGGCCTAGTTACATCTGACCCTATTAAATAACTCATCACATAGGATAAGTGGAATATCGGCTTACAGATTCACCAAATTTAGAATATTTTGATGCTTTTTTCATGTATATCTCTTTTGTAAGTTTATACCTAATCCTTCAAATGTAATACATATGAAGGTGGTTCAACATGAACATGACCATTCTTTTGACGACTATCCAATAGAGATCATGGATCATAGGGATAAGGACCACCCTAAAAGTCTACCCATCATATCAACGTGTTCTGGATGGACTATATATATAATGAATAAATATAGGAACTAGTAGAGACAATGAGGAAGATGTAACCTCACCTATTCTCAACATAGATAAAAACATAAAAATTTGGGAATTTTTTTATGTATGGATGAATGTAATGACCTAGACTTTTTGAATCATAATTGGTTCCTAAAATTTGGCATCATATTATTCCCAAATAAAACCATGTTTTATTAATGATGTGTATACAATAGGAAATGTGACCATCTGAAATCAACCATCATATAATCATTGTTCAATAATGACTATAGTACAATATGACCACTAGGAACTTTACTCTTTATAAAAAAATTTATATTATCATTAGATATTATAAGAAATATTTTAAAAAAGGTTAATAGATACAGAATAGAGAGTCGAAGGAATAAACTAGTAGATTAAAAAAATTAGAATCTCATTTGTCAGGTCTTGGGAGGGAGGATACATCATTGGGATTATCCCTTGACAAAGCCTAATCCATGCTTCATCTATTTATTCTTGAACAAAATCCCCTACAATAGAATTTAATGTTAGCACATATTACCACTTTGTCAATGTTAACTAAGCCACCTGACAAAACTGCCACCATTGTACACCTTACTATTAAGGTGTAGTCATGTGTAAAAATGGGTTACATGTCCCGACCATGCCGTGGAATTATTATTTTTAAATAAAAGTTTTCTCAAATTATTTTTATTTTAAGAATAGGTTTTCATCATAAAATTGAGGTGGAATTCATTAAATAGATTTTACAAATAGAAATTTTAAATTCTTGAAATGATAAAAATAATTTTAATAAACTAAAATATTTTGAATAATACTTATTTTAATAAATTGTGTTATAAAAACTGATTCATTTAAATATTAATGTTGAAATAATTTTTTTCATGTGTCAGATGTTTTACGATTCATTTTTAATCAGGTATTAATTTCAATAAACATGTATTTTTATTTATAAAATATAGAATTTTCCTAATTTTAACATTAGTATGATAAATTAAATATCATTTTATAAATCTCCATATTGAAAATACATTAGGTTAAATTTATGATAATTTTTTAAAATACATTACTTTTTCGTGTAGATTAAAAATAAATTCTTTTCCATATGTCAATGACATAATAATTATGTCAAAATTATTTAATATCTATTAATCACAATAAATAATTAAAATATTATATATTTTTAATATTAAGTATTTTAATCAATTTTAATCAATTTAAAAATATATAATTTACTTTCAAAATTTTAAAATGTAATCATTTACATTAAAATTTTTATTTTGTTAAATCATTAGCTTTACTTGCCAAAATATAAAATATAAAATACTGATTGACGCCTGTGGATTAAAATAAAATAACAGGTGTCCCAATTATCTAATACTATGAGAATACAACATGGATATTCCCTTTTTTATTTACCTCGACCTGGGAGTCTAATGACATTATTAAAAAATTAATAAAAAAACCAACCACCGTGACAATAAAAACCCAACAATTTATCCATTTATATTAAATCTAATTTTGTTCTCCATAAATATCAGATAGTTTTACCTACCAATGAGATTTACAAAGGTGTCCTCAAGCACCAAAGGTCCCAATCATCTTGTTTTTGGAACTACTCTTCACGGTAAGGGAAATATCCACTTATATTTTCCGTTTTTGTTCCCTCATAATGTGGTATATATTCAAAATTCCCAAAATAAGTAATTTTGTCAAATTATTTTATCCATTTACTGTATTAATATTTTTTAATTAATAAGATACACCTTTCCCATCTCATTTTTCCTTTTATAATACAATGTTTTACACCCGTTGTGCACTTTATTTTATGTCTCAAAATTTCTCTCTTGTACTCAAGATATTCTCTTTTATTTCCATTATATAAATACCCAACAATATTTAATTTCTAGGGGTATTTAAGATGATTTAAAAAATTTTATTTTATTTTGGTATTAACATACATTAAACTGTAATTTTATATATGTCCCTTATAAATGACATTAATATTATGTCATTATGCACTTTTTAAAAACCATAGTTTTTATATAAAATAGGTTTTTTTATTATACATGTGTTCTTTATGAAATTAATTATTATTATATTTGTGGATCACATTAATTGATACATATAATGGAGGAACCCTTGTATCCCTATAATACATTTGGTAATGACATTAATCTCAAGAGAAGACATGTTTTATAATACTATGGTGAATAACCTAGGGAATTATAATGAAACAACAGTGGATAACCACCGTGATATTCTTATGAATTCCTCATTTAAATTTTCTAATAAAAGTAAAATGTTATGATTAAATTTATTTATACTATGATACTCCATGTTTTCCTTTTGTCATGCCTTTTGATATTCCTCATGCTCTTATTGATTTTTCCTCAAGATTACATCTAAATTGTTTTTGTTTTTTCCTTTACATGGATATATGCACAAAATTAATTTTTATATGACCTTTTTAAATTTAACATGACCATATGATATTCCTCATGTTTTTATTGAATTTTCTATAAGATAATATGTAAATTATTTCTCTTTTTTCCATTAGTGAGCCTTATGCTCACACATTCCTGTGATTTATGTCCCCAGGTGATGAGATACAGTAAATATACATTGAATGAACACATGAAAAATTATTTAATCTTTTTAGAAGAAAATTTTACGTTTTATTGTTTTATGCACTGTTTTAACAAGAAATTAAACATTAAAAGATCATCTTTATTACCATGTAAATGTAAAATTGTGTAATAAAACGGTTGAATGCCATAGTTTAAGTGTGTAGTGGATGTTCAAATATAAATACATGTTGTTTAGGATATAATGGGGTTTTTATAGTCTTCCATGATGTAGAATATAGGGATTCTCTCTAGTTGACTATGTGGCTTAGTAGATTCAACTTTTCTATAATGGGAACTACCACAATATAGCATGTAGGGCCACACCACGGATCTGTGATGCATATTTTATTTAATATATAGACTTTTGTATTATATTCCATTTAATTCAACCAGATTTCTTATTAACCCCATCTTCATTACTTGTGTTTTATTTTCATTGAATCGCTAACTAGATATCCCCTTGTATAGCTATTGTTTGTTGTTTTCTCACATCCATGTTGTCTGGCCTCAAGAAATTGTGTTCTAGTATAGGACAACAAAGATCACAACAAGGTATTTACTCCATGATATGCTTTTATCCATATCTTTATATGTAACATAACTTCCAA
The DNA here is from genome assembly GCA_963277665.1 of Viscum album. Lineage (NCBI taxonomy): Eukaryota > Viridiplantae > Streptophyta > Magnoliopsida > Santalales > Viscaceae > Viscum > Viscum album. The sequence continues at coordinate 1,251,871,806 of OY728150.1, read as the reverse complement.
GCCCATGTGAATGTCCATTCTTCAGACTAACTAAATAGGTTGTACATTGTGTGTTCGAGAATTACCACCTTGGTTGTATTATATGATATACTCTCTTGATAGGGTTTTTTAGATTGGAGATTCTTATTTATTATTGGTTTTTCCCATAGTTATTTTAATGCCAGTGGAACTTTTTTATATTGTTTTATCTCATTTTTTCTCTAAAAAGGTACAATTTTGTATTGTATATTTATCCTTAACTGCGTATAGAGTTTTCTAATTAGATTTTAATGATGTATTTCGATATCTATTTCAAATTGAATTTATATATCATATTTTGTAATGTTTTTTTTCTAAAATAAATGGCCACAATTTTTGTTTTAAAAATATTTATCTATAATGTGTATGTTCGAATAACAATTATATAAAATTGAAGTATTCATTATATATAGTGAGATAATGAATTTTTTAATGATTAATTATTAAAAACTAATACCATGTTTTATATTATATTTAAAAAAGACATTATTATAGTATTATTCTAAAGGAATTTAACATAATTATACATAATATCCTATAGGGATTAATCATTGAAACCCTCCATGGAAAAACATATAAATTCATTCAATTTGAAATATGGTATTTTTTAAAATTCTATATCCATGTTAATAGGAATGAATTAAATCATATTTGGTTGTTTAAGACCCATTTGATTCTATGTTTATTAATATCTTAATATTTATTATTTCATGTGTGTTAAAAGTATGGAAAATCATTCAATATTTTTGGTAAAAGGACTATTGTGAAATTAACTCTATTTTGAGGGTGAAACCACTCCCAAAAGGGATTTACATTATTAATAAGATATATTTTATTGGTTTTAGTGATGAGGAATACCCTTTGGGCCTTGTTAATGACTGATTCAGGTCATGTGTCGGGTTATAAAATACTAAGTCATGTAAAAATACTAATATTTTCTTGTATTTTAGATATCCAGGAAAAAAAAGAGACTGTCTATTTATTTTTAGATTCTATTATTAATATGATACGGATATAACCACCCAATATGTGGGTATTGGGAGACAATAACTATATCAAACGTATTTAAATCATTAATTTTATAAGGGTTGTCTGAATAAATTCATGTATTTGTATTTTACATAGAAATTTTTTAGTTTAATTTTGATAAGTTTAATTTATATATGAATTTACAATGAATTATGAATGTGATGTTTGGGGTTCATTTCAGTGTTATGATATGGAATTATTTGAATAACTAGTGACACATAGTTATATCTTATGTTTTCTACATTATATGATCTTGTGTGGATGGTTCTGAGGAACTCATAGAGCTTGTTTCGTGGTTGGCACAAGGTGCACTATACCATGATACAAAATTATACATATCCCTTAACCACTATAATATTTGTTGTTTTAACTACTTTTAGATCTATATTTCACTAATTTGTTTCCCCACATATTGGTTATATTCCTTCATCATATGTTTTATTGTCTCTTTTATTATTATAAAATTTTTTAGGAATCAGAATGGAAATTCAGAATTAATAAAAAAAATTATAAAAAATGATTGTTTTAATGGGTTTTTTATTATGATATTTTTCAAAAACTAGTATTTAGTGGAAAATGCGTCTTTGAAATGAGGGTTTATGACTTGTTACAATGTGGTTGTGTATTTAAGTATATAACATTGGAATAAGTTTATTTCATTAATAAATTTCAAATGCATATTGGTTTTAAAAATAGTTAATCATTTATTCATGGAGGATTTTAACATTATTTGATAGCTTTTCAATAGAGGGTTTGTTTAAAATATAATCAAGATGTTTATAACAATTATAGTGGGTTTCATTGTATGTTTTAAAAGATTAAATATTTTATTATGTTTTGTTATTTACAAAATTATTATGTAGACTCTTAATTAGGTGGCGAGGTATGGAAATGAATATTATGAAAGTGTATTCATTGACATAAGAATGATTAATTTCATCTTATATGATAACATGTAGTGGTATTATTCTATTTAAAAGGAGATACATGACATGGAATAATGCCTAAGATTAATTGGTGTTACCCACACATAGGTTCTTTCTGATTAGGGATAACCCCCTATATTATACAGAAGCCTAAGGATTCAATTTTTTAGGATTATATTACTTAATAATGGATTATAACGTAATAACCTTAGTGAAAACCTGAGAGATGAGTATATTTATATGATGGTATTAAAAAATATTTTTTAAATTTTGAGTGGCTATATTTCCTTTAAAATAATCCTTGTATGTATATATGAAGGTGGATATAGTCATGGAATAAATTCACTTATGGGTATTCACAATAAAGAGGGTTGTTTATGAATTGACACTGTTATCACCTTGATAAATAGTGGGTGGGCTTAAGGCTACACACCTAGAAAGATACTGATAGGGGATATTCTTTTGATGATCATAGGTTCTTTAAAGACAACTATGAATGATTGATTTCCTAGTTTATGTTATGAAGTAAAATGTAACTCAATTTAATGTAACCGACATTGAACTACAATAATTATATAATTAAAAATGTATGACACAGTTAATATTAAATTAGAAATTATTTAAATGATGTTTCCATTAGATATGACTTATTAGGATTCAGATTTAATATTTATATGATCATTTACCCAAATTTTATTGGATATAATATCATTCCATTTGGGATAAATATTTGTTAGAATTTTGGTTATGAAAATTAGATTCTGGATGGAATATATCTAGAAAATCTTAGGACTTCCACATATTTGTATATTTGGAACAGATGGTTGAAAATATTAATATATTCATACATAGTGGGAAATTGTTTTTCACCATGTCTCTATAATGAGAGAATGGTTTTCATCTCATAGAATCTATATCTTAAGTAATCATTTGATACCCATATTTACTATAACAAGAACATAATAATTACAATAGGATCAACATAATTTATATATGGGTAATAATGTAATACCCTAACATTTAGGATATATTTTTATCGTTAATTAGTATTTTTAATAAAATATGATTTTCTAAATATTCATTCAAAATTATTAAATGAATATTAATTTTTTTCCGAAAATGATAAAAAAAATGAAGAAACATTTTTAATAAAAAATAATTAATTAAAAAAATGACAGAAAATTATATTCTATAGCCCTTAGATTATTTTTTACCATAGATGAAATACATCCATTAATATTAAATAAGTCAATAGGGGACAATTTTATAAAATGAATATATATTCATGGTTAGAATGTTTTTCTGAGTCATATTCAAACTTCAGGATCAATAATTGGAAAACCAAATATCTTATGAGGATGTAAACTATGATAAGATATATAATTGTCCAAAAATAAATATTATAAGTAGAGCGACTGCGTAATGAATGAATGGTTTATTTAATTTATATATAAAAATGAAATCTAGCAATAGAAATATAGTCAATCAAAATATGATTTTAACATATATCTATATTGGAAGTAAGTTCATTAGTTATATATACTGTAGGTATATTGACATCATATTTTTTTTAACTAGTAAATTTTTAAAAAATTAACTCACAATGAACTAAAAATATGATCCCAAAATAATATATATATATATATATATTTGTTACATATATATTTTTACTTCATAATTATTATTATTTATATGTATATATTAGATTAAATAAAAAATTTTAATATAAATTTTTTTATTGAAATTAAATTTAGAAATAAAAATATTCAATTTTAATTTCCCATTTTAATGTTTCATGTGTATAAAAGTAATACTTCATTTTTAATTATTTTTTTAATTATTGTATATTTTATCGTATATGATTAAATAAAACACCATTGAAATGTTATATATGAACTAAATTATTGATGTTTTTAAAATATGAAGTTGATAAGAAATAATATTAAGAACACATAATTCTTATAACTGTAATATTTCAATAAAATTAATTTTTTATATATTCATTTTTTATTTTTTTAAAAATATTAATTTAAAATATAAATTATATAAAAAATAAATTGTTTTTTATATTCAAATTTTTAATTTATCTTTGCACAAATTGTTGGGATATCTCGAAAAATATTTATTTTTGGGTGAATAGTGAAAACACTATTTTCAAAAACAACATAACTTATATGGAAACAATAGTATATTAGAATGAATGATAATATAATAAAACCATATTATATGAACAAATACATATTTTATCAGTGGTTTTATAATTTTAGAATTTGTTTTTAAAATTTTTAACAATTATTTAACATTTTAGAATATATGTAATATTAAATCGAAGGAATATTTACTATATTGTACAATTATTAATTATAGATACATTATTATCACATTTAAAAATTGATATTATAAATAAAAAATTGAATTTCGAATCATTATGTCTACATTGTATAATTAATAACCTTTTGGGCATAGAGGATAATTTTTTTTAAAAACATGTTATAATTGTTTAAAAAATTTGTAGAAAAGAGTATCCAAACTGGTAAATTAGAAAAAATAATAGAAATATTTTACATTTTAGTAGTTTCAGTGTTGATTGAAATTACATCTTATCCTATATATTGATTTAAATTTTTTGGGATATCTTCCTTGAGAGTTAAATTCCATGAATGAAATGTATTTGGAATTGAAAAAAATTAACTCATTTTCACATATTGAAGGGGGTCTCCTCTACTCACATATAAAATATCCATTTTAGAAATAAATACAAAATTTGATTGAATTTTTCATAAAAATATTATTACTTGATGCCCTAGAACTAGTTATCTGCCCATGGGAATTAGGAATATCCTTTAGGTTAATCAAAATAGCATGTTTAGTGACCCCTTGATTCATCCTAAACTCGTTTTAGACAAACACGATTACATTAATCGAAAACTCATTTAGGGGTTTGATATCCAAATATTGATTGACAATTTCAACTATAGATTATATATATATTGGAAAAACAACATACTGAAATAATACAAAGATTAGTCCTAGGATGTGAGGGAGTTCATCGATATATTGATGAACATGAGAAATTATGGTTTTTCAAAAACATTTTCTGATTTTCACTTTAACAGTTACACATGTTTACGGATCTTGATTTCACTAATGATGAAGAGATTAAATATTTTAAAATTTATTCAAAACCATAAGTAGGGTAACATGTTATCAATTTTAATTTATATCCATGAACATTATGCATCAACCATAACAACTATCAACCTATGAATGTCTATTTTATGGATTGCATTATGGAAGGTATGGAAAACTGAGTATCAAACATATTTTCTTGGTGATGATATTATTATATTAATTAATTAAAAAAGTGACCCTAATAATAATCACATTACCACATGGAAGGCATGAAATTTGGAGTAGGAAATAGACAAATTCGATCAATGGTATTTTTTATAATTCCATTATCTTTAGATACTGGAGAAAAATTGGTCCAAATGAATTTTTTGGTTTCTCTAAAAATATAATTCCTTATATTTTACCTTTTTATTCACAAGTAAAATGGAATGATTATACTATATTAATATGACTGGGTGACTAATAATATTACTCAGTTAAAGCTCAATTAGAATAATGTCTATTTATTCTTTGGTGGATGGTTTTTTGGGAATAAACATATGTCGATGCATATATGTATTCATAAATATATTATCATGAAGGATAATAATTTTAACTACCATGATCTTATTACTTGAATAAAACTAGTTTTTTTCATCCCAACACCTACGTCACACTTCTAAGTTAACATAGGTACTATATAAATCCCAATTATAATATCCTTTAGTAGGTAGTTATGTTAAAACATTTTATATTATGTAATATATGTCATTACATAGGATATAATATATTTGTATTATATGGAGTGTAGATACAAAAAATTATTACCAATTACATTTGACAACAATTTATACAATATTAAATTCCATTGGAACTTAATTATTCATTTTATTATATCCTTGAAATTATTCTAATTTTATCTATATGATCCCAATGTAAATTAGAAAACATTTTCATCTCAAAATCTCAATAATGAGTATTGTATTATGAAATCATACCTCAATAAGTTTGTAAGGATTAATATATAATAATAAGTAAAAATAAATTATTGGTGAAAACTAATATCATGATCATTGCATATGTCTATAGATAATATATAAATATAATCAGTCAGAAGGGTAATAATAACTAATTTCGTTGTTATTAAATATAAAATTTTATACACCATAATCATATTATCTAATCCTCATGCATGGAAACCATACATATATTAGTAATTGATGCTAAAAAAATCTAAATTATTTTATTGTATGATATATAATAATGAATCTAAGTGATATATAATTAGAGAAACATGTAATCCCTAAATATTAATATTAAATTTTTTATATAAAATTTATTTCTAAATAATATATAACATATTCAACATTCATATTTGATCAATAAAAATTATTACTAAAATAAACATTATATTAAATTTTACAATTTCTTATGTTAATTGATGGATTAATTTTTCTTATTAATAACCCTTCAAATTACCATTTTTTAATGACATGGGTATATGGTCATGTATATATTAAGAAATAAAAATAATAAATAATAAAAATGATATATAATGTATTCAAGAGATAAACTAACATGGATATGAAATGAAATTATAATGTCATCGTGGATATGAATAGAAAAAACATATATAACATTTTTGAAAAGGTAATTATATGAACTATAAATTCATAAGATACAAGGAGAGAAAACATGTAAATTATAAATGAATGTTAAATTTTAAGTAGAAAATAGAAGAAATTTAAATTGATTCAAATAGTATAAAATATTAAATAATATAACAATATTTGAAAACAATGGATACTTTGAAAGATAATTGTTATATTATTACCACAATATATTTGAAATTGAAAAAAATAAACAAATTTGAACAAAATTGACATTTTAAAACCATGAAATCATAAATAAGAATATTAATTAAAAAAAATGATTATGAAATTATGAAAATGTGAACATGTATATAATGTTAAATATTAGATTATTCTAACACTATTGTGTACAATGTAAAAACTATACCATACTTATAATGATTAGATGAGTTCATTTAAGCAATTTTAAAGGAAACAGATTTCATTATAAAATGTTTTAACATAGTAATTTATCTATCTATAAGAACAGATATATATCAACATAAAAATTATGAACATGGAGGAGTAGGATTCTCAATTATGAGGAAATAATAAGGTCTATTCTATGTAAAGAATCCATTTTAATGAATTTTGAATCAAAGGCATTTGAAATGTATTGAAGACATGTAAACCATATATATATATATATATAAATATTAATAAAATAAATGATTTGAAAAAGGTAATTTACTATTAAAATCATATAATTGGAATTAATCCATGAATAATCTAAAATTAAAAGTGATATTGGAATAGATAAACATACATATAGTCCTGATTTTCCATGATCATGATTTGATCTCTTAGGTAATAATTAAATCTTATTAATAATTTAATTTAAAATATTATTCATGTGTAACCCCTTTTGTGAAAATATATTATGTTTACTTAATACATTTTTATCGCTTTTTTTAGTTATTATTGATCATCGGTTGTTAGTAGTTTTTCCTATCACTTTTCAGTTTTGATATTACGATTTGGGTCATCATTACAAGTTCATGAATTGAAAATTTTAATAATATTATATGTACAATAATATATGTTATATTGTTAGATATAATGTTCTAGGTTCACTCCATTTTATTTTTATATACAAAACTCCAAGATGAAATCAATAATGGACTTGCTTCAGCAATCTATAACAAATTAATGGTTTCAAATTAATAATGAGTAAAATATTAATATTAAAATTTCTATAAATAAAAAATATTCTTTAATTTATTTATATTAAATAAAAAATGTAATTAATTTTTCATATCCTTCAAGGATAGATATTAATAATATCATTAATGTTTGTAATAACACTGACATAACATAGAATATTGAATAATCAAAGGATGAATATGGTAATGAAATATTTTTTTAAAATTTTTTAATTATAAAATAATAATAATATATTTTTTATTTAATTATAATTTTTAATAAAAAGTTATATCTATTTCAAGATTAAAATATGTTGTAAGTTATGAAAATAACTTGTTATATATAATGTAGGATTAATATGTTCTATTTGAATTAATTTTGCTTTTTAGGGAGTTAGGTCTTTCTCTTGAGACCATGATATAAATAATTTATCATTATATTAAAAAATAAGGACATATGGTAGAGTATATTAAAAATTTATAATTTTACATATATCATAGAATGGTTAGGGGAGGGGTCACATTTTATTTGAGATTGTAGGCCCTTTTTAAATAAATATTTATTAATATATTGTTAATTCTATATTTAAATCATGTTGAAAAAATTGGATAAATATTAAGGATAATAAAGAGGAAGGATACTAAATTCCCAGTTCCTCCATTAAATGATAATTGTTTTTGAATATTTCTAGACCTTATCCATCAATTTATCATTTTTACCTTTTTTTAAAAATTATCATGATAACTATCTTTGATGATGTTATGTAATTTTTATGACTAACACAGAAATTTAATTTATTATTATTATTTTGGTAGTTTTGATTCTCTATATTAAATTCATTATAGTAGATAAAATTCCAAAATTTGATAAAAAATTATTTTTATATATCTATCTAAAATGCTACAAAAAACAATTATAGAAAAATTTATATTTATGAATAATATATATTATAAATATTTTTAGGACAATAGTATTGATTCAAATGCCAATTACTATTTTATGATTATAAATATTCATTATTTATAATTAAAAATAATAATAACTCAATTGGAATATTTTGAATATATAAATAAATGAAAATGAACATATTTTATTTTTAAAATTAAAACAAAATATAACTTAGTTTTCCTAATACAATACATAGTCTTGTAATATAGAAATAATATTTCTAAATACATTATTTAATCATTAAAAACATATTGGATTTAGAAAAAGTTAACATAAAAAACTAATTCATTCATATACAATTATGATGTAATAAATGATACTTTATTTGTTAATATTACATTTTAACTATTCACTAATAAATCAAATTTTAAATGAAAACTATAAAAAATTAAACACTATATAATTTAGAAGAAATTAAACATAAAAGTATCCTTATTTTATAAAATTTAACTTATAATATTTTGAAATACTGTAGTAAAATATATTCGTAATTAAAAACTATTTTTTGTATTATAATGATAGGTTATTAAAATTTGTCTTCTGCAAAATGTTTTGGTTATGGTGATTAACCACTCTTGTAGAATCTCGTGTCTTACACTCACCCACATTAAAAAATAAAATCCTCTTAATTTGTGGTATGCGTTAGACCATAATTAATTATTAGAAATTTATTATCATTACCTATTAATAATGGACATTATTTTTAACCTATGAATTTGTACTTGTAATCTTAGTTATCCAAGGTCATCATCATTTTAAATACATCATACTAGTTCATTATGAAAATATAAATTAACCCAATAATATTACCTATGAGTTTCTATATTGGTGTGTAATAATAGAAATGGTCATCCTCTAAGAGTTAAAATTTAGTTAATTCCCAATGCACCAATTTTGTAGTTTTTCCCATTAGTTCATTTTTTCCAATACCACATCTACATAAAAGTCTCTATACATAGATATATTCTCATCCATTATTCCAAAAATTCACTAGAATTTTACTAATACCACATACACTGACCCAAACACAATATATATAATCATTTCATCTTATTATATGAATATTCAATATATAAAATCATGATCCATGCAAGATCATTAATGATTTACATAGATACATGGATTCATTGAGAAATAGGTGACAGAATATTTATATCATCTCCCCCTACTTTCTTCAGAACGAGTACTATTATTTGAATCATCATACTTAAAACAATTATCCATATTATGGGGAAATGGATGTATAATAGTGTGTGTGGTCTAATAAATATATATGGTAAAAAATGGAGATATCAATATATTCCCTTATTCATACATAATATAATAATAAGGGTATGATACATGATAATAACTTATAATAATCAAAACCAATTATCCATAATAACTTATCAATAATAATGTCAGAAAGGGTTTTCAATAAAAGCACATAATACATAATGGTAAAAATAATCAATAAACATTTATTATCCATTAGAACATATCATATTAATTAGTTGTATGTTTTTTAAATACACATAATTATATAAAATCATTCACTTATTAAATTATACATTCTTGGGATATTATATTAGATGTGATTCACACCCTATTATATTAACTCCCTATTAAAGATTCACTGCAAATACAATCATATCGGATAGAGTACCTTACCGAACTATTTTTTCTTCACATTCATGTCCTTATTATCATATATGATATCTATAATTACAAAATTATTTTGAGGTATTTGTAATTCCAGGCCCACCTAAGACATAATTAACATAATATATATTTGTACCACAAGATCACAAAACATTACCCATATAATAATTTTATAACACATGAAATAAAAAAGTGTTTAATAAACATTTCATTACACCATCGTAGCATAAACTTTGAAAATAAATTTGTTTCATAATCATATCATTATCAAAATACAAAAAACTAACAATTGAAATAATTATAATGGTTTCATTTATGAATATACCTATAAATTAATAAGTTATATCAAAGGATGTTATCATAGATGAAATATTCTACAAAGATATCACTGAAATATTTACTTTAGAGAATACTCATACAATTTTTAAATGATATAATTAAAATCTAAAAAATAAAAAATATTAAGGAAAAAAATACCGTATCAATTTACCATGGAAACCAAGAATAGGATCTTAAATGCATTAATCAATCATGAGAAATGAATTGATTTTTTGTGTACATTATAATAATTCTTAATTTCTTTTTTTCGATAACACATCAAAAGTAACTAATTTAGATAAATAAATGAAGATTCATTAAAATTGTTCCAAATAAATACAATAAATGGATGAAATTTCATTAATCAGTCATATTCAAATAGACGAAAACTCCTTAAAATGAATTAATTAAAATATGGGCATATAAGAAAATAATTCTCAGCCAAATTGAAAATGACGGACGTTCTTCATTAGAAATATTATTTCACTTTCTTTAGTATTTAAGGAGAAGAAAATGAATGTATTTTGTGTATTCTATAGAAATATCTAGAAGAAAATAAATTAAAAAACATTTTGTAGGTAAATATCATATAATTCCTTCATCGTAATTTTATGTACAAACAATCCCTCTAATATTTATATTATAATGTTAAACCCTTACCTATTTGTTAAAATTTTGAATCATAACCCCAATGATTGACATAAAATTAAATGAAAAAATAGATACCTTTAATTTAAAGATATTCATTATATAGAATATTAATGGGTTACCATATACACCATAAGAATGAAGCAAGTGGGGAATATGGAATATGTCTCACAAATACAAATGTTTTATAAAAAAACCGATACCTTAAGTTTGTTTTTCATTGTATGCACTATAACATAATTTAAAAAATTTATATTTGATATAATTTTATAAAATAACTACATAAATTATTAAATTATAATATTTAATACACTTAAAACATTTCAGTACACAATTATTAATAATTCATTATTTGGGTTGACATTACTATGTGGTAACTATTTTTTTCATGAAAATTTTATTTTGGTAGTTTTAGACATTGAACTTTGTTCATGGATCCATAATATATGGAATGTTAATATTGAAATATATATCATATGTATTTATTACATAAATATTTTGAGTCGTCTGTAACAATTATATATATAAAAATTAGTTATTTCATTCTTGGAGACAACAGTCTATACGTATGCTAGAAGAATATTTTCATTCTTAACAAAAATAATGAAATAAAGATGAATAAAATTTTATCATTATAGAAAATTGAATATATAATAAGAATAACATAAAAAATTATATCAACAATAATGACTATATTTTATTTATAATGAAGATAAATAATTTATATCAATTTTTGGAAGTGGTAGTCTTCACATACATATGAAAGATACATTAATTCGTCATTTTTTATATAGGTGGATTAATAATGGTTTTGATATAATAATAATAAATTTTATTTATATTTATTATTTTTAATTATTAATTTAATGATGAATAATATATAATTGAAAAACGTAAAATAAGAAAATAAATGATTTTTTTGGGTAAGATGATTGTATCCTCCTCGGTAAACATCATTTAGATCCCCTCTAAATGACCATTGAAATGATATTTACAGATTAAAAGTACATATATTTTATATATAGTTAATTTTTTAATATAATTGGGTTCTTTTATTTATTTTTACTTCCCATGAAGTGGTAAAAAAATGGAGAGAAGTATCACTTTTAAAATTAGGAGGACACACACAGAGTGAGAATTTTAACGGATTAGAATATTATTAACTTATTATCATAGAAAAGTGTCTTATAGATAAAAAATAATGTTATAATGTTATATGTGTCAAATTACCTTCATGAAATAAAATATTTTATAATAAATTATTTCCATTTCACTTACATTTATCAAATGTAAACACTTATTACCATTTTACTATGGTGGACAATTTTCACAATTTTACTATTAATTCTGAAGAAATATTAGTTTTGGTTAATAAATAATATTAATTATTAAAAATTTAAAATAAGGAATGCATTTTATATGAATAATTTATTATATTTTATATGAATTTGTTTTATAATAAAACCAAAAAACAATATTGAAACGATTTTCCTAAATTATAAATTATTATTTATATAGTCTTTTTTAGAAAAATGAAAAGCCTAATGTTTATTAAAATGAACATAAAGGGATATTAATAAGTAAAATTTATCATAGAAAACGTTAACATTTATTTAAAAAATATTACTATATCAATTCATAAATAGAATAATAGGTTTCTATAAATTAATTATTTTTCACAACTCAATGAAAAATTTACCATTAAAAAAAACACAACAATTTAACCTCATGTTATTTTTTATTCACTAATTAAAATCTTAATATAAATTTTTTAAATAATATTTTTATTATTTATTGAAATTTATGATAATATTCCTAAAAAATGTAATAAAACAATATTTTGAAAATATATATATTTTGGTTGCTCAAAATGACTTTTTTAAAAATTGAGTAGATATTTATTATTAATTTACATTATAAAAATCATTATAGATATTATTAATTGAAAAAATAGGTAATGATATAATAAACCATTTTCTTATTTATTAATATGAATTAGTAGTTGAATTATTTTTAAAAATATTGAGTAATTTTTTAATAAAAAAGTAATTTTTAAATAATCACTTATCATATTAATTTTTATTTATAAGTTTAACTTAACAATTTTATAATTTTAGATATAAAATATCTATATTATTTTTGAAAAAAAAATATCAAAATTTACCATTGGTGTAATTTTTTATTTGATATTAATATACTTTTTGAGTGAATAATTAAAAATACATATTTTTTGTAAAACAAAGAATTTTTTTAAGTGGATTATGTAATTTATGAGTTTTATTATGTTATTAATATTATTTAATCTAAAATAATTAAAATTTATTTATATTTATGACAATTAATTAATTTTTAATCTATATTATATTATTTTTTAGTATAATATGGTTTTTAGAATGGGTATGACTAAAATATGTTTTGAAATGAATATTTGTTCCCCATTTTATATTATTAAAAATATAATTAATTTTGAATAATTTAAATTTAATGTGTGGATTATATATCATTATATATTAATAAAAATTAGTATAATAATAATTATTATTATTCATAGAGTAATATAAAATCATCTTTTGAATGAAAAAATACACTTCTTAAAAACCCTCTTTGTCGCCAAATATGCAAGATTAATTTATATTTAAATTATTATAATTATATATATAAATATTTAATTTTTAAAAATGTATTTCATATTTATAATCACAATAAATTATATTTTAATTTATTTTCATCTTAGTTTTATGCTAAAAACAATCATGAAAACTAATGAATATCATTACTATGGATATAGTAAAAATGGATATACAATTTTTTAGAATAAATTACATAAGAATTAAAATGAAATAAAAACATTTAAAACACATATTTTTTGTAATATATCAATATTGATTCTTTTATTTTCCATAATCTACCATTTTTTAGTTTTTTGGACTGATAAAATCTAGTTTATGATTGAATCATTAAAAAAAACAAGTATCCCACTAACCTCACTTATAAACGGCCAAAAACTATAATTCAATCATTAAAACCGTATTAGTTCAAACAAGGCTAGAAATAATTTATTCCCAACATCCCTCTACTCATTTTTAAGACTTTTTTTGGTCATAAATAAATCCAAGTGTATCCTTTGGTGAAAACAAAAAAAATAAAGAAGAGGTGATGTTCTCAAACAAGAATTTTTATATTATTTATTCCTACACGCCATAAATTCTTCATAACAATGATTATATAAAATACTTAGTATATTCCAGGTAATTATATGTTATTATGTATATGAAAAATTCTAAAATAGTTCCCTATTCCATTAAATTGGTTATGAATTCATCATTAATGTATATAGTGACTAATGCCTCTCGAACTGATGTCATTCGTTTTTTTATTAACACCTCTAACTATTGGGAATGATTATGGATATAAATAAAATAAAAAATATATATATATATCATAATTACAATTTTGGATTCATTATATCATATAGACGATTTTACCTTTCATTTCATAGAGGATACCACAATGTAATTCGTGTTTATGTTGGTGTACTGCCTCAGGAAGTGATATCCTTTGTTTTAACTAACACTTTAAATGGAACATAATAAGGGTATAGATAATTATTAAATGTATTATAAATGGAATAGTTATGTTATTTTTGAAAAAATATTCATTTTTAAATATAATACAAAATATTTATTTCATTACTTTTCAATCACTGGAAAATCAGACTATCATTTGTGGATTTGTGGACAACCACAACCATGAGTCAATGTTTTTTATAAAGATGATTCCTTGGGCCAAAATTACCAAAGAAAAATAATTATTATAAGAATATTTATAAGAGTATAAAATACACAATCATATTACCATATTTTTCATGTATGGAAACTAAATCAGTGGAGAGTTCTTCGAACGAGGTGATGTCTTGATTTTCTGCAATGTGGTCTAGGCCATCATAAACCATGTTTTCTTCTTTCTAAACATCTGTTATGAAATAATGGAGATCAATAAGATAATGGTTTCATTTCATCCAACGGGTAGTAATTATCCAAATAAGATGTTTTATGCCATTCCATATTGCATGCACGATTGTCACCAAGTCACTTTCAATACAGAGGTTGTTGTAGAAAAAGAGCTTGTCGAAGGTAAAAACATGTATTAATCTCATCATATCAGCATTAAGAGATGTGGAAATCCATCATCTTCCCATGAATCATCCATGAATTTCACATAGGTGATTCTGGAAGATAACGCCTCATCCCACAAGGTCCATATTGCCTTTAGATGTTATATATTTATAAATTTGGATATATCTAGATAACTGAGCTCCCCAGAACACCTCTATAGTAGGATGAGGTTGATAGAAAATTTCATTAATCCGTCGACATCACAGGATTCCAAAGTCATTCACAATGTTGTGTAAATGCACCTTTTACATCAAAAAAGCTTCATGTATGGAAATAAAGATCCAAATCCACCCTGAATTTTTATTGATTGAGTAATTGTTATAAATAATAGAATTCCTATCATACCGGATGACATGGTGGAGCACAGCAGCTGCATCTAGGAATCATGGAGTACACCATCATGAAGATAAAGATTAATTTTAAAAGGCAAGTCATACCTTCCATAGAGAGTGATATACCATTACCAGAGGATAGATTACTAAGAATTTGGTCAACTATAGTCATAAAGTGGAATGACTTGGGTATTCCCCAAAAGATAGTAACACTAAGATAAGTTAAAAGAATCATATCTTCTATCAGACCTAACTCACTGATAATGTTATAATTTTTTATATCGATGAATGTTCCTCCCAAAGAAAGAACATGATTTTTTCCAACCAGGTTTTCATGTATTTATATGAGACATTGACCAGCATGGGTGATGGTCATAGTTCAGCCTGTGAAGTGTGGTGCTGGATATAGTGTTAGATGACATTACTAAAATCAACACTATAGAACTAGACATTTTTAAATATTAAAGGCAAATGGGGTTTCATGTATTCAGCGGATATGTTGACCAGGATGGGGAGATGGTTAGTGTTCATCATGTGAATAGTGGTCATGGAGATAATGTCCCATTTTTCTAAAGTAGAGACATTTGTGAAGGATTTATCTAGCTTAGAGGAAACAACTATACCGTAATGTCTTCTATACAAGGTGTATTTTTAACCTATGCAATTAATTTCAATGAGATTATTCTCTTTAATTGGTTCATTAAATTAGCTCTTCAGAATATAAGCATGACATTGTCCAATTTTCTCACTTGAGTTGTGAATCGTATTAAATTCTCAAAAAAGAAACAAAGGAGAATTAATATTAGTTCCTTGATATGAATGATTATTCCGTAGATTTATCCTTTCTTGGTATATATTCATAGATAAAAAATAGAACAAATGGTGTGTTTCATCATTATTAAAGAATTAAGTAATAAAATGGTCAAAGATATTGAAAATACTAACATTCATTGAAGGAGGGAGAAACAAAATTCTATAATGATTCATCATTGTAGGTATTTTTGATTTCACTAGTGAAAACATAATTATACTGGTAGAAATGATAGTATTTAAAATAAAATGTATTTTTTTGGCTTAGTAATAGAAAATAAAATTGGATGATGTGTGTTAACCATTTTATTTAGAATAGTTAGTGTGTTGGAGTTGGTAATACCCTAACAATTTCAAAATAGAATCTTCATTTAAACCTCAATTTGGAGTTAGAACTCCTCCTTTTCTTTTTTCCATAATGTTTATTTATGGATGATCTTTTATCCTTCTGAGCATTGTTACAATTTTTTGTTTATCCCTATTCATTGTTATATATGACATAGTTCTTTTAGTAGGTTCGTTTTTGATGCATTCAAACTCCCCGAGTCAATGTGATTTTTTTTTCAACACATCATAATGACTACATATATTTGCACATTATATTAAATAACTTTATATATATATGTTTTTATAATAATTTTTAAAAGATAAAATACTACTTTCTTTATTTTTATAATGATCATTTAAAATTGTAAATGTCAGTCATGCGTACATATGACCTACCATCTCAATGATCTTAATGATAATAAATTTTTTATAACCACACTTCTTGATTTGTTTTTAATGTGTAATTAATTAATAAATATAATAATAACATCCTGATTATTTTTGTGGGTATTCTTAAATAAGGGCCTATTTCTCCATATTCAACCTACCAATATCATTTTTGAAACATTAGATGAATATGGTCAAAGAATATGAAGTTAACCTAATTTATTCAATAATTGAATATAATATGTTCTGAAATGGACCATCCAAGAGTAAAATCTAAATTTATATCTGAGACGATACTCCACTCACATGAATATCATTCTTGATATCCACACACTACCGACAACCACCTTTCCATTAAGAAACAACCATTGGGAAAAAAATTCCAGGTAAGGATTACAATAAAATAATATAATGTGGAAAATTAAAAATATATATATAAATAAATACATACATATCGTAGTACAATAGTCTCTAATCAAACAAAAATAGGAACATAATTACCAAAAACTGACTCCTCGTGATCCACAACCACCTGCCATGTCCCAGGTCCCCCCCTGGGTCACCCATTCACACACCCAAAAAGGAAGGTGGATGGAAAAAAACCTGATACAATATAATAAATGCTCCAAAAATTAAAAGTTGTAACATAGTTGTGATCTAATGAGACTAGAAGGATTACAACAAATATAATTTGTAGTTACTTAATCAAAAAATTCAAATATTCTAAAATAGGAGTACAAATAAGAGATTAAAAGGATTTGTTTCAAAATGCATTTTTAAACATATACAAAAAATTTATGAAACTAAACATGTAAAACATACCGTAAAACCATTTAAAATCTATACATTTTTCTAAAAATCGTTGAAATAAATTTTACAATATTTATTGAGATAATAAAGAAAATATGAGAATATGAACCTGATATGTACACATAAACAAGATTTAGTACAACAGAGTGACAATGCATAATAACAAGAAAATAAAGAAACACTGGTGAAAAATAGTAACAAAAAATGTCTTTATGTGTCATGATCTGGTATACGGTTGTCATGGATATAATTGAGGTATAATAGGGAGTCCACCACGTAATTTATAATCAAATCAACATGACTAATTTCCTGGATATCATCTTGTCTCATGGTTCTGATGCAAACAAGTTTCATGCAGACCATGTTATCTGGTTGCACGTCTAATGCATGGACCTTTAACTTTCATTATGGATCAAATAAAATGGTGTGAGTAAATTATGGAAGCATATATCTAGGTCATCACATCTAAATATCCATGTTCCCTAAACTTTTCAAAAGAAGTAACTGAGATTTTCAGGATATAAGGATCACTCTAAGGATCATTATAAACATCAATCATGGTAGCTATCCCTCAAATAACATCTCACTATCACCCCAAATTCCCTGAAAGAAAATAATCCCCTTTTGAACACCCATAAATTGGATGTACATGAATCAATAAGATTTCATAAAATGATTATTATAATATAGGATCCTCATAAAGTTCCAATTAGGCCATCAATAATTATATATTCAACTCAAATCATTTTGAATAATTCTACATTCAAAAGGGTAACAATAACCACTCCTTTTCCCACATCATCATGAAAATTAAAAATGTCCCTATAAAAAATCATTTACTTCAATGAATCCCTAAATAATTTAATGTTATAATTAAAAATTTTAAAATAATTTAATACATTTAAAAACATGGGTTTACACCCTATTTCTATGTGAATAAATAATTTATTTAAAATATCCCAAGAATTACCATTTCAAGACAAGGTTAAAACCCTTGAAAGGGGCTTCTAGGTCATTTAATAAATTTATTCATTTAAAATTATTAAGAAAACATAAATTTATTCAATTCATTTAATTTAATTCAATGAAGATTAATTTTTAAATAAAAACATGATACAAACACTCAATTTAACCAAAATACAATTTGAAATCCAATTTAAAAATTTCCAAACAAACATGGCATTTAAATAATTTAAAAAAAGGTAATAAATATCAACTATATTTCCATTCATTTAATTCCATATTCACTTATAAGGGTAATTGTTCAAATAAAATTATAAGTGGAATTAAATTGAATTAAATCATTGAAAATGTGTTAGAAATAAAGAAAAACGCATCCATGAATTCATCATGAAATAATGAATCAAAAAACAATGGAAATTCATTGAAACTGTTATGTTGATATTATGAAATCCCACCAAAAACAATCTGGGATGTGTCAATAAAAATGCTGATCACATGATTTAAGAATATAGATCATGAACGAAGCGAGAAAAGATTGTAGATCTACAATTACAAATAAATTTATCCAGATCCAACAAAACACAAGAATTTCACAACCTGTTGGAATAAAAAATAAAAATGACAAGGGAGATCCATGAATAGAAGAGAAGAAATATATGAAATTGATGACCTCTTCTTTGATTAGCTCTTTGACCAACTATGAAATAAGTTTCAGAGAGACCAAAATGTTATAGAGCTGTCAAAAAAGGAATATAATAAATTTAGATTTGAGTGGTTGGTGATTAGGATTAATTTGGGGGTTTGGGATTTTAATTAAGATTTTGTGAACATTAATTACCATCAGAAAAAATCTCTAGACAACTCGAATGGTTTGTACTAACCATTATCTTAATCACGCAACAAAAACAAGGCCAATATAAGTGTTTCATGGTATGGTGGCACACTTAGTTTAACCGTTCAAACACACTATGATCCCCCAATTGTAGATGATTCACAATTTGATAGACCATACTCAAACATTGCATGAACCATGAACATGACTAGAACGCTTTAAAAAAATCTATGAAACAACTACAAACAACCCATAATGATATCCAATCACTGGTTAATCAAATAAGTGGGTTAAAACACCTAAAAAAGTACTTGGATACCACAACCACTCTACCATATGACATTCTATCACCCAAAATATTCCAGTTCGAAATATAGAACATGATGACATAAGAATAAATCCACACCTCATATTATAAAATGGAAGGTACATGGTACAGAATAGGGACTCAACCAAATTATAACAACACACACACATCACCATGATCAAAACCCCTATATCCTGTTTTAATTGCATGATGGACTTATATTTTTATTGATTCGTGATAATACCCCATTTTAATGGTTGAAGGGGAACCCTTACGTGGACTATAGGCTTGATGACATTACATGTCCAAATGTTCTAGATTAATTCATCCAAGACTATGACTGCGTAAATGTAACGCCCCGACCCTAATGACCCAGAGTCAGTGCATTATTTTAATACATTGGCATGATTACAAGGAACCAAGTCCTGAAGAACCGATCAGTTTAGAAGTCTTGGAAAATAGATTACATACATGAATGTTACATTACACTTTATAACATACAAAACAACATAAATAATCCTTTATGAATGCCAATATTCCCTTGTCATAACCCTACATATCAATCACATTACACTTTTGGAATCCTGGGAAAAATAAAACATAGAAATGGGTGAGCTCAAATGCTCAGTAAGGGTAAGCAATAAAATGGAAACTTTCAAAAATAAGCATAAACATTTAAGGCAATGTATAAAACTAAAACAAAATCCTTTTAAACTTGAACTTCAGTATAATATGGTAGGAATAAAATGAAATAATTCCATTTACTTATTCACATGGATATTCTACTAATCGAATAATCACATTCAATATCACTAACCACTTTCATAATGATGGAATACTTGATACCGAACATTAATTTCTGTGTCGAGGCCTCGGGCCAAGAACTAAGTGATAAGTGTAACCAGAACCCAACCTGGAGAGCCTCTGTAACCGGAATCCATCTCGGAGTGCCTCTAATAACCGGACACCAACCCGGAGTGCCTCTAATAACCGGACACCAAACCGGAGTGCCTCTAATAACCGGACACAAACCCAGAGTGCCTCTAATAACCGGACACCAACCCGGAGGGCTTACTTTTTCCGGTCCCCAACCCGGAACATAGTAGTCCAACACATTCATCTCCAAAAGAGGATGAAATATAACATAAAAATTTGTATTAAAACTACCATGAGAAATGTCAATACTTTACCCATAAACCATGAATGGTATAAAAATAACATATCCACAGTCAAATATATCGCAAAACCTTCAACACAATATGGAATTTTTGTCTCATGATAAATCAACTTCAAAAAAAGTTTAAAATCCATTAAATGATTTTGATATAGAAGGGATTTATTTGTAAAACTCTTTGAGAGAAATACCCCTTTTTCATGAAAACATTTAAAAGTCACACAATTTAAAAAAGAAGTCATTTAAAGATATTTTTGAATCAAAGTTTTCCATACCACTTTGAAACTTTTGAAAGGAATTAACATTTTAAAAAAAACATTCATGTTCATATAAATAAATCCTTAACAACCATTTTGAAGACATGGACATTAATAAGAATGATTTAGAAGAATAAATATTTAAAACATTTGAAATGATGTTTTAGTAAAAAGTACCTTAAAATAATCCCTTTGAAAACTCTTTCATAAAACATGTACATGGATAATAAATATGTCCTAGTAGATACTTATGTAAAAACAACCTCGGATAATAAAGAGATTGTTAAATTAACCCTTCCCAGTTTGGTAACATACAAAACATACAACCCATGAAAGAGGTATCATAAAATGAATATGTAAATACACATAAATTAAAGTGTATTACACAAAGAATATAATTATGGTCAGTAAATACTCCACACAAAAGGTAATAGTGGCAATATGGCATGGATCTCACGGGAATAAGGAGTGAGATGAAAACCCCTTACCTTGCACTTTCCTTTAGTCGAGGGTAAGTTTAACCTCCTATAAGAAGATCGTAGTATGTTATTAAATTATACCAGAACCATATTAATATTTATTATATCATTCATGATTCATTTATTACTTTATATTACCCATTTAATAATAATTTCCATGTTAAGTTTACATTTCGGGTAATAATCACTTTCATTATCGTACGTGTTTTAACTTGTCACTCTTGGTTGTATCACCTAGATCATGATTTAAATACTTACAGAATATAAAACATGACAAATATATCATATATATTTGGAATATAAATATGTATAATGTACATATATATGAAATGGAAAACACCGTTTATGGAGACGGTAGTCCGTACATACACATAAATGCTGTTTCTGTTTTCATATAGTATTGAACAGAAGTAAGTAAATAAGATGTATGTCAGTACATAAGTCCTCATATATATATATATATATATATATCTCCAATAGAATTATTATTTCATATATTACATACTTATTAGTAATATATATTTTATAATCGTCGATGAATGGTGAACTTGGAAATGAATCTCATCGCGTTGTGGAGACGGTAATCCGTACGGACGCACGAGCGAAAATATCAT
The DNA here is from genome assembly GCA_963277665.1 of Viscum album. Taxonomy (NCBI): domain Eukaryota; kingdom Viridiplantae; phylum Streptophyta; class Magnoliopsida; order Santalales; family Viscaceae; genus Viscum; species Viscum album. Next base: position 1,251,848,926 of record OY728150.1, on the reverse strand, counting down.
TCTTTTGATATTAAAATAATATATAATTGGATGGTATATCATATATACATAATCATTATCATGTTATATTTATTATTTACATGAATTACACATCATTATTATACCCATCCAAATTATAATATTTTGAATAACAATTATACCACGACGTGGAGACGGTAAGCCATACGTACGCACGTATGGTGACATGTTATTAAAAGGGTGGATAGAATACTGAATATGGTTGTACCATATTTATAATAACATCACAGTATATATCTGATATTGGAGTTATTATTTTAGAATTGTAATAACAAATGAAGAAGAAGGGGAAGAAGAAAGGAACTTGGAAAAGGGTGGTGAAATCATTACCTCTTCTTCGGTTTCTTCTTTTTGATTTGATCAAAATGGCTCCTTAGGTTGGATTTCTGATCAAACTAAGGCCTCTAGGTTGTAATGAGGTAAGTTGGGAGATTATTTGGGCAGTGTTTGGCCGAAGCAAAAGGCTTTTAAGGTGTGATTAAATGAGAAGCAGGAGTACCCTTTTATAAGAGGGGTGAGGGGAACCTTTTGAAAATATAGAAATATTAATTTATAATAAATTCATATTCAGTCTCTAATGGCTCCAAAGTTGATTATTTAAATGTTAAGGTGGGTATGGGTCGCAAAACATTCAACCAAGATAATTTAGACAGATTTGGGTTACTATATTAACCTTATCATTAAGTATTAACTCTAAGTTAATTAGTTTCACTTTTACAATGTCTCTTTGTATTTTTATATTATATGGTTAATAAACTTACTATATTCATCCAAACGACCCCCAAGTGGTCCATTAATGATATAAATATCATGATATAAGTTTCTTGGCCGATACTTAGATATTTATAAATTTAATATCAATTAATAATATAATATTTGTTTCAAAAACTCTTTTATGTCAATTTTGACACTATTCAATAGTTGATTTTTGTGAAACCCATAACAGGATGATTACTTCAAAAAAAGTTAATTAAATAAATACTAATATGTCATATTATCCTATAAAATAATTCTAATTCATTAAAAGTCTCAAATTATATTTATTTGGATATTTATAATATCAATTATTTTAATTTTTCACTATTATGGTAATTACTGAATCATAATTGTGTCATAAATAAATTAACTTATTTAAAGTCTAAAAATTATAAATAAAATATAATTATGTATGAAATATTTTTAGCTTTCTAATTAATATTTATAGTCGAAAATAAAACATATATAACCCTATGTAAAAATTGTGTTTGTAAAAGATATATGCTTATGTCATTTTTGTACTTATTTTAACTTTATTAAAATAAAGTGTCCTATCACCCCCAAGTGGCTCCATGGGGTCCCAAAATCGACACTAAGATGCCTATGGTCGAACCTGTATCAACCCATAAGGATAGGACACGTTTTAGGGTAATTTAGTACTATTATAGTATTATTATTTTAACCATTATTTACCGGATTTACCCTTAACCATGGTAAATAAAATATTTACCGAAGTAATTATTCAAAATGTCTAAAAATAAAAGTTACCTATTTACACAATTTGAACATCCTGATTCAAAATATGGAAACCATTTTTCAAAATTCAAAACACATAAGTGGCAGAAATTAATTTAAAATTAATTCCCATTATTAAAACAAAAAGTGTGTTTTTAAGAGATAATAACTATCAAAAGATTGACACTTGTTTATGTCTGGTTTAATTGTAAAATTATGTCCAATGACCAATATTATATTAAATAGTAAAAATATATTCTAAATATACTTTAAAACCACTCAGATTCATAATTTATCACTATTTATTATTTTTTATTAAAAAAGATGTTTTTAATTAAAATTTAGTAATTTTCACTATTCATCAAAATATAAGTGTTATCCGAAAAGTTCAAAAATTTCACCCTAGGATAAATTCGTTATTCTAAATCCAAAAATGAATTCCATTTTGAGAGATAAAATTTATAAAATTTCAATAAGTAGGTATTACTATTCATAACGGCTAGTTTGATTGGTTGTGGTGTGTGTTAGAACTCAAAGTTGCGTACAATACACGCTACTGTATTATTCAAAGGAAAGCGTACCGTGGAAGCTTGGGATGTTTCATTTTAAATTTGTTGATGTCCCCATTTAGTCAAAAAGTTTAAAATATTGTATTTAAAAAGTTTTCACTATTAAAAGTTGGTAAAAGTGCAATACTGAAAATGAATTATGTCTAAGAAACTCATAATATGGATTCTAAAATTATAAGGATTATATAAAGTTTAAAATTTAGTTAATACTATTCATAACCTCTTTTTAACATCTTTTTTGGTAAATCATGGTGCGCTTGAACTTGGTGTTGCGTGTAGTGAAAGTTATTGAATTAATTTGAAGAAATAACACACTATGAAATCTTTGGGTGTTACATTCTCCCCCATTCAATAAATTGTGTCCTCGCAATTTGAAAATTTTCTTCCAAAAATAAAAGGTTTAGTATAGAAAATATCTTTTTGGAAAACCCACATCGGAAATTGGGTTACTAAAATTTAGTCTTAATATGAGGAAAAGTGAAATTAAAGGGTCACCACCAAATTATGATCTCAATTAGGAGAACATTGGTGGCAATGAGAGACATATAATTAGAGGAAAAATGTAAATATTTATAGGTAGTGATTGAGGTCATCAATCACAAAGAAGTGTAAAATTGAGGTCCATAAATTCACCAATCTATGATGATTTGAAATACCATCGGTTCAACAAAACATAGGGTATTAGGATAACACATTTTTGGTTTTAGGATTACTTAAATAAAGTATAAGAATTAATTTCTTCATATAATAAGAGAATAAGAAAAATATATTCTTGACAAGTAGAGTTCCATCCATTAACTAATTTCTACCATAGACTCATCTTTCACTCTAAAAGATAATAGAACTTAAAAATAATATTCTATTTATCCTATTTGTATAGGGTTAAAAAAATGAATTTATAATTCATCTAGCAGAACCATTAAAAAAATGACATTATTCAACCCAGGACATCACGTGGGTCAGTGGTAGGTGATACACCCTTTTCGCCCTTCGTTTGTGGGTTCAAGTCTCCTGGCCTTGTCGGACACGACAGGTTGCCGCCAGACCTCTAGGTTGTCCTTTTATGGCAATCCAAAATAATCCAAACTAGAACTATCCAAAATACTTCAGTCCAAAATTTATAAGGAAGGTAAACACAATAAAGATCCTTTTTTCCGCGTAATAACATGTGAACACCTTCTTCATGTATTCTTTTAAAACACTACAACATCCTGAATTACCATAAAACCTTATTGATTACATTCATGATCCCTTATTCCTTAAAGAATAATAGATATACTCCTTCAATCCAAACATGTTTTAAACCCCAACAATGATGGAATATACAAATCATTAATCGGTTTCAAGGTAGTCAAGAATATCCAATATAATTTATCCAAATTAATCATGTATTATTCCAAAATCACTACCTCGGTATCAGAATTATATTATGGTTTATCATTCTCTCAACCATATATTTTCCAAAATTTTATCCTTCTATTGAGTCACTTTTCTTTGTTCCACACAATCTCTAGTCCTTAATTAAATAGTACTGCAGTACAATCCTTATATACTCCATAATTATTATTACAAGTACATTGTTGATACAACACTCAAATGACATAATCAACATAAGAACTCTAATCATTCCTCTTCATCTATGGTAGTATCATAACTTGATTTGCTATCCAATAGCATCATTTGCGGCATAGTCTGATGACTGGGACAGAGGTTCGTGTAGTGTCCAGAATCCTTGCAAATGAAGCATTGTACATTTGAAACCATTTTCTTACCCTTGCAGTCACGTACATTGTGCCCTTTTCCCCCACACTTATAACAAATTCCCATTCCTTTCACGCAAGTTCCAGGGTGTTTCTTCCCATAGTTATCACATATGGGAAAATTATTCTTTTCCCTCCTCCCTTTACCCATATTTCTCTCTTCCATCCTTTAATTCTCTTGATTCCCTTCAAAGACATAGGACTCCGAGAATTATTTACTCATCTTATCAACACATGATACTATTTCTTCATATGATGATAATACGTGGGAAACTATTTCCCTTCTAAATTCTGGAATAGGACCATGAAAGATATGATCCTTCTTACTCTTTGGATCATATGTATTACGGGAGTTCACATTCCTTCTACTGGGCGCCATTTCTATACAATAGCATAAACTAGTTCAGTTTATGAATTGCAATGAATAATTACCAAACTTGTAAAATACCTAACACAAATTGAACAATTTATGGATATAATCCATAATCATAAAAATGTTTTATTTGAGTAAGAATATACTCATAAGCCCTTAATAATGTTTTGTAAAGAAAATGAGAATTATCCTAAGAATATCCCCCGGGATCGTCGTAACCAAGAGTGCAGCAAGACCCGTTGTCGTGCACCAGTTCCCGTTCGAGTCTAGCTCAAAGTGGTGTTTTTGGGTATTACCCCAAGGTACAACTGTGCCAGAGCCGCCTCTACCTGCTCGTATCCAGACAGGGATGTATTGCTCAGAAAACTCAAAAAATCTCTACAATACCAAAATTCTAGGAAGTTCTTCTATACTATTCCTCAATGTCTATCTTAGGCTATGTGCTCTAATCAGAGTTTATCTAAATCTAGTTTCCATGGTTATTGCTAAACTTCCTCTGATACCAACTGTAACGCCCTGAACCTAGTGACCCAGAGTCGGTGCATTATTTTAATACATTGGCATGATTACAAGGAACCAAGCCCTGAAGAACCGATTAGTTTAGTAGTCATTGAAAATAGATTATATACATGAATGTTACATTACACTTCATAAAATACAAAAAAACATAAATAATCCTTTATGAATGCCAATATTCCCATGTCTTAACCCTGCATATCAATCACATTACACTTCTTCGAATCCTGGGAAAAATAAAACATAGAAAGGGGTGAGCACAAATGCTCAGTAAGGGTAAGCAATACAACAGAAACTTTCAAAAATAAGCATAAACATTTAAGGAAATGTATAAAACAAAAACAAAATCTTTTTAAACTTGAAATTTAGTATAATATGGCAAGAATAAAATGAAATAATTCCATTTACTTATTCCCATGGATATTCTACTAATCGAATAATCACATTAAATATCACTAACCACTTTCATAATGATAGAATGCATGATGCCGAACTTTAAATTCTGTGTCGAGGCCTCGTGCCAAGACCTAAGGGATATCTGTAACCGGAACCCAACCCGGAGATCCTCTGTAACCGGACTCCATCCCGGTGTGCCTCTAATAACCGGACACCAACCCGGAGTGCCTCTAATAACCGGACACCAACCCGGAGTGCCTCTAATAACTGGACACCAACCCGGAGTGCCTCTAGTAACCGGACACCAACCCGAAGGGCTTACTTTTACCGGTCCCCAACCCGTAACATACTAGTCCAACACATTCATCTCAAAAAGAGGATGAAATATAACATAAAAATTTGTATTAAAACTAGCACGAGAAATGTCAATACTTTACCAATAAACCATGAATGGTATAAAAATAACATATCCACAGTCAAATATATCACAAAACCTTCAACACAATATGGATGATTTGTATCATGATAAATCATCTTCAAAACAAGTTTAAAATCCATTAAAGGATTTTGACATAGAAGATATTGATTTGTAAAACTCTTTGAGAGAAATACCCCTTTTTAATGAAAACATTTAAAAGTCACACAATTTAGAAAAGAAGTCATTTAAAGACATTTTTGAATCAAAGTGTCCCATACCACTTTTAAACTTTTGAAAGGAATTAACATTAAAAAATAAACATTAATGTCCATATAAATAAATCCTTAAAAACCATTTTGAAGACATGGAAATTAATAAGAAAGATTTAGAAGAATAAATATTTAAAACATTTGAAATGATGTTTTAGTATAAAGTAACTTAAAATAATCCCCTTTAAAACTCTTTCATAAAACATGTACATGGATAATAAATATGTCCTAGTAGATACTTTTGTAAAAACAACCTCGGATAATAAAGAGATTGTTAAATTAAACCTTCCAAGATTGGTAACTTACAAAACATACAACCCATGAAAGAGGTATCATACAATGAATATGTAAATACACGTAAATTAAAGTGTATTACACAAAGAATATAATTATGGGCAGTACATACACCACACAAAAGGTAATAGTGGCAATATGGCATGGATCTCACAGGAATAAGGAGTGAGATAAAAACCCCTTACCTTGCACTTTCCTTTATTAGAGGGTATGTTTAACCACCTGTACGAAGATCTTTGTATGTTATTAAATTATTCCAGAACCATATTAATATATATTATATCATACATGATTCATTTATGACTTTATATTACCCATTTAATAATAATTTCCATGTTAAGTTAACATTTCGGGTAATAAGCACTTTCTTTATCATACGTGTTTTAACTTGTCACTCTTGGTTGTATCACTTAGATCATGATTTAAATACATCAAGAATATAAAACATGATAAATATATCATATATATTTGGAATATTAATATGTATAATAGACATATATATTAAATGGAAAACACCGTTTATGGAGATGGTAGTCCGTACGTACGCATAAACGCTGTTTCTGTTTTCATATAGTATTGAACGGAAGTAAGTGAATAAGATGTATGTCAGTACATAAATCCTTATATGTATATCTCCAGTAGAATTATTATGTCATATATTACATACTTATTAGTAATATATATTTTATAATCGTCGATGAAGGGTGAACTTGGAAATGAATCTCATCGCGTTGTGGAGACGGTAATCCGTACGTACGCACGAGTGAAAATATCATTCTTTTGATATTAAAATAATATATAATTGGATGGTATATCATATATACAGAATCATTATCAGGTTATATTTATTATTTACATGAATTACACATCATTATTATACCCATCCAAATATTAATATATTGAATAACAATTACACCACGACGTGGAGACGGTAAGCCGTACGTACGCACGTATGGTGACATGTTATTCAAAGGGTTGATAGAATACTGAATATGGTTGTACAATATTTATAATAACATCACAGTATATATATGATACTGGATTTATAATTTTATAATGGCAATAAAAAAGGAAGAAGAAGTGGAAGAAGAAAGGAACTTGGAAAAGGGTGGTGAAATCATTACCTCTTCTTCGGGTTCTTCCTTTTGATTTGATCAAAATTGCTCCTTAAGTTTGCTTTATGATCAAAGTAAGGACTCTAGGTTGTAATGAGGGAAGTTGGGATAGTATTGGGTCAGATTTTGGCCGAACCAAAAGGCTTTGAAGGTGTTATGAAATGAGAAGGAGGAGTTCCCTTTTATAAGAGGGGTGAGGGGTACCATTGGAAAATCAAGAAATATTTTTTTATAATAAATTCATATTCGGGTTCTAATGGCTCAAAAGTTGATTATTTAAATGTCAATGTGAGTATGGGTCTAAAAACATTCAACCAATAGAATTTAGACAGGTTTTGGTTACTACATTAACCTTATCTTTAAGTATTAACTCTAAGTTAATTAGTTTCACTTTTACAATGTCTCTTTGTATTTTTATATTATATGGTTAATAAACTTACTATATACATCCAAACGACCCTCAAGTGGTACATTAATGATATAACTATCATTATATAAGTCTCTTTCCAGAACCTTATATTTTTAGGAATTTAATATCAATTAATAATATAATATTTGTTTTAAAAACTCTTTTATGTCAATTTTGACACTATTCAATAGTTGATTTTTGTGAAACTCATAACAGGATGATTACTTCGAACATAGTTAATTGAATCAATCCTAATATTTCATATTATCCTATAAAATTATATTAATTCATTAAAAGTCTCTAATTATATTAATTTGGGTATTTATAATATCAATTATTTTAATTTGTCACTATTATGCTAATTATTGCATCATAATTGTGTCATAAATAAATTAAATTATATAAAGTCTAAAAATTATAAATAAAATATAATTATGTAGTATATTTTTTATATTTCTAATGAATATTTATAGTTGAAAATCTAACATATATAACCCTATGTAAAAATTGTTTTTGTAAAAGATATATGCTTATGTAATTTTTGTACTTATTTTAACTTAATTAAAATAAAGTGTCCCTATCACCCAAAAGTGGCTCCATGGGGTCCCCAAATCGACCCAAAGATGCCTATGGTCGAACATTTATCAACCAATAAGTCTAGGACACGTTTTAAGGTAATTTGGTATTATTATAGTACTATTATATTCACCCTTATTTACCGGATTTACCCTTAACCATGGTAAATAAAATATTTACCGAAGTAATTATTCAAAATGTCTAAAAATAAAGGTTACCTATTTACACAATTTGAACATCCTTATTCCAAATATTGAATCCATTTTTCCAAATTTAAAACACATAAGTGGCAGAAATTAATTTAAAATTAATTCCCATTGTTAAAACAAAAAGCGTGTTTTAAGAGATAATAATTATCAAAAGATTGACACTTGTTTATGTCCGGTTTAATTGTAAAATTATGTACAATGAACAAAATTGTATTAAATGGTAAAACAATATTCTAAATATACTTTAAAACCACTCAAATTCATAATTTATCACTATTAATTATTTTGATTAAAAAAGTTGTTTTTAATTAAAATATAGTAATTTTCACTATTCATCAAAATATAAGTGTTATCCGAAAAGTTCCAAAATTTCACCCTAGGCTAAATTTGTTATTCTGAATCCAAAAATGAAGTCCATTTTGACAGATAAAATTTATAAAATTTCAAAAAGTAGGTGTTACTAATCATAACGGCTAGTTTGATTGGTTGTGGTGTGTGTTAGAACTCAAAGTTGCGTACAACACACGCTACTATATTATTCAAAGGAAAGCGTACCATGGAAGCTTGGGATCTTTCATTTTAAATTTTTTGATGTCCCCATTTAGTCAAAAAGTTTAAAATATTTTATTTAAAAAGGGTTCACTATTAAAAGTTGGTAAAAGTGCAATACTGAAAATGAATTGTGTCTAAGAAACTCATAATATGGATTCTAAAATTATAAGGATTATATAAAGTTTAAAATTTAGTTAATACTATTCATAACCTCTTTTTAACAGCTTTTTTGGTAAATCATGGTTCACCTGAACTCGGTGTTGCGTGTAGTGAAAGTTATTGAATTATTTTGAAGAAATAACACACTATGAAATCTTGGGGTGTTACAGTAAAACTGCCCTTCCCCAGCTTATACATCATTATGTCAGCTTTGCACCATTACATGTTAGCCCAACTTGATTTATTGTGCATTGAATAATAGGCCTTGTATAATTTTAAATTTCCATACCCTCTCATTCTTTAAAATATATTATATGTACTATACTAAATGTGACTTCTCTTAATACTCATATAGAACCTTCTCCTAATATATTATATATGATTACTTCTACAAAACATGTGACCTGGAGGACTAAAGGTAGCCTCAATTCCACGATGTTTCCAAAATCCCTTATGGTTTCATGAAATCATTTGTAACACAAAGTCATGGGTGGCCCATCAGATAAAAATCACAAGGAAAAATGATTTGGAATGAAGAAAAAATCATATGACTAGTTCTGGCTACTATAGTACCAAATAGTACCTTGTAGATTACATACTGTTATACTCCTGCAACAAATTGGAAATATTCCTCCACTACGATTTGATTATGAGACTCATGGATGCACATCTAGAGTCATCACCAACTAGGTTGAGGATCATCTTCTAAAAAACCATGATCATCACACATCTCCAAAAAATAGAATGATTGAAGACATAGCAATGGTCTTCCGAAGATTTATAGATTCACAAAAATGGTGTAACATTAGAAAAGAACATCCCTTAAACCCAAAGGACCGAATTCAACTGTTCTCTAAGGATTAAAATGAAATGTCAAACATCCAAAATAAAGTTAAATAGATGAAAAGGATTTATACCTTTAGTAAGTTCTCACTAGTATCCTTGGATGTTTCTCAAAATTAGGCCTCATACCTCTTGAAGATCATCAAATCAAATTCATGCACAACCAGATTCATGGTCAATCAAAATCCACATCGTACTAGACACCCTATACATTTCCATTGTCTATCCAAATCCAAATAAAAATATATGATGCATACAGGACTATTCACAACTTGCCAACAAACACTCACTTGGGATATCTTTTAGTATATAAAAATGGAGTTCTAACCAACATATCAAATCAAGTTGAACAACAAGGAAAAACAAAACAAAATATTAATATAAGTGAACTATATTTAAATTCCTAATCCAATAATTATTCCAAAAAAATCCATAATATTTAATAAAAAATATAAAAAAAAGTTTTCCAAAATGGATTAGCCATTAGTTTTTAAACTAAACTTCTATCCACTCCGACATCAAAATAAACATATAAGAAACCATAATATAATCCAATACATGAAACAAATCTCTCTAAGGAAAATAAAATGATACATATTATCATTAATAGTCTAATACCTTGAAGTATGTTGTCAATTTCCCTAACTGAACCATCCATTTTCAACCAAAATTATTAAAAAATATCATGAGGTTACCTAAATGGCCACACAATTTAAAAAAAACATCAATATTTCAGTCAAAAATTCATATAATGACCTGGTCATCTTCACTAGAAACACATGGTAGTTCTATTATTTTACCAAGTATACTGAACATTTTCAATTGGTAAAGAGTAATTAATCCATTACCATATTTTCAATAGCTCCACATTAGTTTAAAAATCCCTTATAAAAAATATCTATATATGTGGTAAAATACTCCCCAAGCATGGAGGATACATGGTCATGGTGAAGACATATTCTAAAAACTATAAACATACTAAATTCATTACAGATAATCCTAGGCATGAATCATAAAAAACATGAGTAATTCTTGGAATAATTTATAACCAACCAACCATCTTGATTGAAACTCAATAACATGGAAATATTATCCTTCCTCACTTCCTTATAATACATCCATTGAATGATGACCAAATTGATGAATTCACAATACATTATTTCATTCATACAAGAAGTAATAAGAAAATCCAACCAATCTTGATAGTTCCCTCAAATATTGATTGGACTGAATCTACCTTAATAAATTCAAGTGTTTTGAGTGTATCAAATATAACATCAACATTTTTAAGCCACTACACAACCTCAATATAACATTTTTCCCTTTATAAGAAGATGGATGAAAATCTATAAATTCAAGTATGCGGTTCAAATGGTTGGAATGTCTCCATATCTAAAAAATAACATGGAGTCATGATAGAGTAATTAATAATGGATTTATGATCTAGAAAATGTGAAGAACTGCCCTAAGGACCATACAATTTGATAAAAATTCTATATTTATTGAATTACATTCTAGGAGACAGTTATAAACATCAAAAAACACAAGAATACCATATCAGTAATCAATATACAATCAAAAAGTTAACATAACCTTTCATTCAAATTAATAACCCATTTGCCTCAAAACACTATTGATATCAAAATGCACAAGGAATCACAATTTATAAAACATTACTCTTTCGATTAAAAATAAGAAATCTTGTTATAATTCAATCATTACTTCAAAACCCCTTTATGATAAGGTATAAATTATTCCATGGTTCTAAATCCATTAACCCTTTTTTTCAATTATAAAACCAATTTTCATTTAAATCCATTATATAAAAAAATTCATCTTAAAACATTATTTTACCACAATACATAATAATATTTGATAATTATATTATTATTATTATCATAAAAAACATTTTTGGTTGTTGAAAAAATTTCATAATTTATTTAACAAAAAAATGTTTCAAGATAGAATTTAGTTTTTATAAAGTATTTAAAATTGGAAATAAGGGATTAAATTGAAACAACCTAAAAAGATCATGAAACAACCCACATAACAAAAAAACTCATAAGTGAAGGCAGTTATAAGAAAATGGATAAGGTTTAATTTATAGAACCAAGATATAACTAAAGAAGGCTTGGTCATATGGGATGATAAACTACACACAAGCCTCACAACTATTGATGGTATGCTTTCCCAATCATCCATAGTGATTCCTCACTGTATACCATACCATGAAAGGATTGTTCCACTATGGTGATCCATTTATTCAATTTTAAAAATTGTAAGAGATTACCCAAATAAAAGATAATATCTTTGGAAATATAAATTTTATTTATCCCTAGAAATCCAAAAACACAATAGAAAAAATCATGTATAAACATCTATTATAAATCATGTCTCTCTATAAACGGGTGGTGTTCAAGAACCCGCTAACAGACAACCTCTCGAGTTATGACACATTTTTAATCTCTTTTATATCATGATTGTAACAACCTGAAAAATATACTACTTTTATTTATGTATCTTTTTCCTCCCAATTTTTTTATTATGTTCTATAATTTAAGAACATAGAATAAATTTTTATATCATGAGAACATTATAAGTATTATATTAATTTATATTATTACAATAATGAACCATAATGTGATATTCACATTTAAGAACAATGTCTTACTAACAATATATATGAGTAATAGAGAAAAATTGGATAAATTATCTTTTTGGACCAAAATTGCACTTTTTAGAAATGATATAATAATTATAACAAATTATGTTACGTTGAATAATTATTTTTTAATTAAATTGTATAATTGAAAAACCCTTTTTAAATGTAAATGATAAAATAATATTCCATTTATTATGTGTTCAAAATTTCACTACACAATTTCACTATAAATTTTATATTTCCTATTATTATTAATATCTAAATATTTTTATATTTAAAAGATATATTTATAATACAGTGAAATATAATGGTAAAAAACATCATTTTTTAAATTTCAAATATCCAAAATAATCATGGGTGAATTTTTAGAATTTTTCAATGATGTTTAAATTTTTTATGAATACCATTTTAAATGAATATTTTATGATGAGTATTTTATATTTTAATATTAAAAAATAACATTTTGAAGATATTTTAGATAATTAATTGGGTGAAATTATTTTCAAAAAACGTACTTGTATAGTTATAATGAGTATAATATTTAGCCTCTAATAAGGCCAACTATTTATTTTAGGAATTTTAACTCAAAGCTTCAGAATAGTTATGTTACCTTCTTGAATAGTAATATAACCAATGGAATAGTAATCTCACTTAAGGATGTAAAAATATATTTTAGGAATCCTAATAGGTAATGTGATATAATTATATCATAGTAAAAGTAATTAAATGTTTTAGATATTATCAGTTATGCATTTTTATTTTATAAAACATAAATATTTTATTTATTTATTTTAATAGAAAAGGAAATTAATTTTAATAAAATATAGTCCATTTTTTAATTTGACACATCGAAATATGGTTGGGGTGAGTTTTTGGGATCTTTTTAAGTATTCGAGTTTTCAGTGAATAATATAAATACATTTTTCAGTTTTTGGTATGTTTAATGTCTTTATTAATTAATTAGCATTTCTAGTCGAAACATAAGGTTGAATTTATGATATTGTTTTACACAATTTTAAAAAACAATTGGAAAATGAGATATGAAATCCCATGGGTTTTTAATACCCACAAATGAGATGTCCTAAAAAATTAATAAAAAACTCCCTCCCTTTTACTATAAAATCCTACTCATTAAATCAATTCCATTAATTACAAAAACTAAACCTAGATTATATTATATTTTAACATCCCAAGGAGTCCTCCCATGGTTTAATCAATCCCATAAGGTCTCACTCATCGAGTTTTAGGAGTCAATCTTCAACTATGTGATTCCCCACATCTCTTTTCTTTTCATGTTCTTTTTTATGTGCTATATTTTTAAAATTTGTACACAATGTTCTTGATTAATTTTTATTATATACCTAAACAATATTATGATTAAATTATAAATGTTTACCTTGATACCCTATCTTTTAAATGTTTTATAGTACCATGTGTCATAACCATTATGATGAAGAATTTTCATCTCAAAATATCTCTCTTTTTCTGAAAACATTATTTTATTTACCTTATGTGAAAACACAAATATTATTAATTTCTTGTGGTATTCATTAATAAAAAAATATTATTTATAATATTCTGGATTTTCTCGAAAAAAACCCTTCCATTACCTTTCTATGGGTGGTAATAAACATAATGATCATGTTTTTAAGAACTTTTTCAAATGCCATGATTTTGATATGAAACCCATTTATTTTAACCTCCCTAGGATATCTATGAAAATTTTAACTATGATATATGTTGATCATATGAAAATAAATAAATATTAAGGGTTCTCCTAGATAACAGTCTAATGAATTGGGTAAATAAATTAATCTCTACTGATGACATGTTTTTTGACACATTTGGAAATAAATTTGGTAATTTTTATGACACCTTTTTGATAGACCTTGGTGATATGATTTTTAATGTATAAATTAAATATCGAAGTAAAATTTTCAAGTTATGAGACAATTTTTTATTTTTATGATATGCCTCCTTCTCAATTTCTCATGTCTTTATGTATTTCTTGATGTTATTATTGATGCCCTTCTAGTTCACAAGTAAACTGTTTAACTTGTTTATCCCTTACTGGGCCTTCTTCTCACCATCTACATTAATGTATGTCCCTAGGTTATGAGATATAATAAATTTACATAGGATGAAAATTGAATAATTTTTTCATATTGAATAGATAAATATATTAACATTCCATTTTTTATGTACTTTATTTTCAAGACACAAAAACTAAATACTCTTCTATTTGTAAAATGATATGTAATGTTATGTAATAAAAAAGCAGGATGACCGAGTTAGTATCATAGGATGTTCTAGTTAATTGTTGAAATATGTTTATGAATACTATTGGATTAACCCTATATAAATATTAATATATAGAAATAAATTAGTGTAATACTGTAAAATATTAATTAAGTGGTTTCTAAACAAATAAGTCCATGTATGGATACGAATAATTAGATGTAGATCTAGAATAGATATATATAGATGTAATACCTGGAGACATTGAATTGAGGGATACTCAAATAGGAACTGGTACATGACAAAGTGCCTTGTTGTACTCTTGGTTGATAGTCATGGCGTATATATTTGGTTAATCACATGATTTTAATGAATTAATATGAATGATTTGTAGATATTTTATTTTTTGTTAAAAAATATATTTTTAAAGAATGCTTTTTTATGAAATATTTTAAATTTCATATTATATAATTCATAATATTTTAAATTTTAATTTGAGAAAATTATGAGGACACAATTTCCTTAAGGGGAATAATTAATGACATAAAAAATATACTTATTCTTTTTAAGGATCCCATCCATCTTGATAGTTTTTTATTGTGATTTTCAATATAAGAACATAGAATTACATTTTATTCCTTTTAAAATTTTACATCATGCATAAATTTGGATTAGTAAAACTGTTAAAAATAATGGGATATTCAAAATTATGAATAGTTTTGCTTAATAAAATATACTTTGAATTAACAATGATTAGATAAAATGTATTTTAGGACATAAATTATACTTTTCAGAAATGATATAATTATTATAAAAATTATGGTAGATTGAATAATGATTATTTTTATTAAAAAGTATGATTAAAACACTCCTTTTAAAATGTAAATGAAAGAAATAATTTTTTAAGTGTCATAAATTTCACTATGCAAGTTCACTATTCATTTTCTATCAACCATTATTTTTAAAACCGAAGGATTTTATTATTTAAAAGCCAACGTACACATATATAAATAATTATTATTGTCAAAAAATAATTTCTGAATTTCAAATGTCAAAATTAATCTACAGAGAATTATTTGTTTTTTCTAAGAAGATTCAATTTTTTATGTATAGTGCAATTATATTAATAATTTTTTGAAGAGTTTTTTCTATGAATAGTAAAATAATTAATTAATTACTAAATAAATAATTATGTGAAATGATTTTTGAAAAGAATACATAGATAGTTACAATCAGTAAGTTATTTAGAGTCTAACAGGATCAAATTAATTTTTAGGGGAATAATAAATTTACCCTATAGAATAGCAACATTACCCTCATGAATAATAATATGAAAATTATATTAGTAAACTCATATAAAAAAGTATGAATATATTTTAGGATTATTAGTTGCTAATGGGATATACTTATATAATAATATAAGTAATTAAATGATTTAGAAATTATCTATTTAGTATTAGTATTTTTATGATAGTTAAATATTTAGTTTTTTAATTTATTTAAAAATGAAATTAATTTCATAAAATTCGGTACACTTTCTAATTTTAGATGTAATAACTAGTATGGGTGTATTTTTGGGATTTTTCTGAAACAGTTTAATTTTCAGGGAAAAGTAAAAATAGAATTTTTAGTTATTGGTATGTTTAATGTCCTCATTAAGGATGTGATAATAATGTTACAATTATGTTTGAATCTTACGAATTTAAATATTATATGGGGTGTCCCATGTTTTCAAAACCATGGGACATTGGAAAACCTTGGATTTTCCGAAACCACTAATGATGCCCTAAAAATTAATAAAAAACTATATCTTTTACTATAAATACACACTCATTACATCCTTTGTCTTAATTAAGAAATCATCCCCTAAATGATATAATTATATTACCTCCCAAGGAGTCTTCAAAAAGTGTAATCAAGCCCCCATGGTCCCGATCTTCACGTTTTAAGACTCACTCTCTATCTAAGGGAATTCCAAACATCTCCATTCCTATCATGTTCACTTTTACATTGTATATATTTCAAATTTCAATACCATGTAATTATTTATATTTTATTATATATTAATAATAAATTTTGAGTATTTTATGAATGGGTGACGCCTATCCCCTCTCTTTTTAAGGATTTATAAAACCATGTTTCATACCTGTTATGATGCAAAATTTTCTTCTCAAAATATCTATTTTTTCCCAGAAAATTATTTTGATTTATTATACTGAATAATTAAATATCATTAATTTATAGAGGTATCAATCATGAAATAGAAATTATTTATATGATTCTAGGATTTACATACATAAAACCCTTATTCCCTATATTTAGTTTGTAAATTATATAAATATCATTTTTAAGATCTTTTTAAAACTCCATGATTTGGATATGAAAACCATTTCTTTTATTCATTATGGCTTGTTTATGAAAATTTGTACTATTATATTTGTGTCTAAAATAAAATTTAATATATATTAAGGGTTTTCCCACATAGAATTCCAATGAATTGGGTAATGAAATTAATCTTTAGAGATGATAAGTTTTATGATACCATTTTGAATAACATTAGTAATTTTTTTGAAACCATAGTGATGGAATATGGTGGTATTCTTATGTATTTATAAATTAAATTTTGAAGCAAGTTTTTCATGTTACAATTCAATTTATCATTATTATTATATTTTTCATTTTCTATTATTCATGAATTAATGTATTCCACAATTACTTATTGATTCCACTTTAGTTCACATGTAAACTATTTTACATGTTTGCCCCTTACATGGCCTTCTATTCACCCTTTACTTTGATGTATTACCCCAAGATATGATATGTAAAAAATGTACAGAGCATAATTCTTGAAGAAATTTTTTTTATGTAAAAAATGAATGTTTTATGTTTTCATTGATTATGTGCCTTATTTCTAAGACACTTGTAATGCCCCGACCCCAGTTTCATAGAGTTAGTGCATTATTTTAATATGTTGGAATGATTACAAGGAATCATGTCATGAAGGACCGATCAATTTAGCAGTCTTGGAAAATAGAATACATACATAAATGTTACATTAGATAATAAAATGAAAAAACACAACTACATTTTCTCCATTGACCGCATTCATATCGCTAAAAATATCACTGAAGGTCAATCATAATATACTTTTTTTCATCCTGGGATAAATACAACATAGAAATGGGTAAGCTCATATTATTAGTAAGAATAAAAATACAGATAAAACATTCATAAATATGAATATATATTTATATAGGTGAATAAAACTAATAAAAAATCCTGTTAAAAAGAAAATTTATTATAATATGGTAAAGATAAATAAAATAATACCATTTACTTATTCACATGGACATTCTAAAAGTCGAATAATCACATGTAATATCAATAAAAAATTTCTTAATGATTGAATGCATAATGCCAAACTTAATAACCACATAGTCAAGGCCTTTTTCTAAAACTACAAATAATATTTTGAGAAGGCCTTGTTCCCTAAAACTAGATAGTCTCATGAGACCTACTAATGCAATGGGGAGATATAGAGGGCTCCACCTATCACATACTAAGTTCAATACATTACTCATATTAAAATGAAGAATCAAAACAAAAACATTCGTATTAACACTAGTATATGAAATGTCAATACTTTAACTTCAAACAATGAATGGTATAAAAACAACACATCTGATGTCATATGTTTCACAAAAACATCAATACAATATAGAATATTTGTATCATAATTAATTAACCTTGATCGAGAATAATATTCTTTTACAGATGATGACATTGTTGAAAATGATTAGAAAATATCATTGACATAAATATCCCTTTTCATGAAATCATTTAAAAGTCACATAATTTATACAGGAATTATTTTAAAATATAGTTTTGAATCAAATTTTCCCATACCACATTGAATATTTTGAAAATATTTAACATTTTAAAATATTCATGACCATATAAATAAATCTTTAAACCCATTTTCAAAACATGGAATTTAATGAGAACGGTTTTAAATAATAAATCATAAAAACATATAAAATTATGTTTTAGTAAAAATTAATTTAAAAAAATCCCATTGAAAACTCATTTATGAAACATGTACATGGATAATAAATCTTTCCTAGTAGACATTTACCTAAAAATAAACTCGGATAATAAAGAGATTGTTAAAATAAACATTGCCTAGAACTTTCCTTTGGACGAGGGTACGTTTAACCTCTTGTATAATAACATTATTATGTTATTAAATAATACCAGAACCATATTAATTTTTTATTATTTCAAACATGATTTAATTATTACTTTATACTACCAATTTAATAATGAATTTCAAGTTAAATTACATTTTGGGTAATGATCGCTTTCTTTATCATACATGTTTTGACATGTTATTATTGATTTTATCATTTAGATCATGATTAAATACATCCATAATATTGTCCTTTATTTATAAATCATATATATTTAGAACATAAATATTTATAATTGATATATATATATGAAATGTAATACACCGTTTATGGAGATGGTAAGCAGTACGTACTCATAAAGGCTGTTTCTGTTTTCATATTGTATTGAATGAAAGTATGTGAATAAGATAAATGTATGTATCCACACACACACACACACAGATATATATATATATTAAGTGGAATTATTATGTCATATATTACATACTTATTAATAATTTATATTTTTATAATCATCGTTGAATGGTGAATGTGGAAATTAATCTCATTGCGTTCGTGGAGACGATAATCCGTACGTCTGTACGAGAGAAAATATCATCATATTGATGGTGAAATCTTCTGTAATGGGAAGTTATATAATATATATAGGATCATTAACATGATATATTTATTATTTAAATCAGATATACGCATTATTATTCCCATCCAAATAAAGAAGTGTTTGAATGACAAACTACACCATGACGTGGAGATTGTAAGCCATATGTACGCACGTATGGTGACTTTGTGTTTTATAGGATTAATAAAATAAAAAAATATGGTTGTACCATATTTATAATAACATCAAATTATGTATATGGTAATAGAGTTATTTTTTTGGAATCAAAGAATGATGAAGTGGATGAAGAAAATATCTTGCAAGAGGTGATGAAATATTTACTTCTTTTTAGGGTTCTTTATTTTGATTTGATCAAGAAGGCTCTTTACGTTGGATTTTTGACCAATGGAAGGCCTATAAAATGAAAGGTGGAAAGTTGGGAGGATATTTTTTAGTGTTTGGATGTGCCCAATTTCATTAGATGTGTGAAATTATGTTAAGGGGAAGTGCCCTTTTATAAGAGAGGTGAGGGTTACATTTGGAAAAACATGAAATATTATTTTAAACTAAAATATTTTTCTTTTATTAATGGCTCAAAAATAAATTATTTGTAAGAAAATGTGGGTATTAGTCTAAGACCTCTCAACCAATACGTTTTATATAGGTTTGGTTCACTATATTTAATATATCTTTTATATTTAACATTTTGTTAAATAGATTGACTTTTACCATGTATTCTTGTATTATTATAAAAATGGGTTAATGAACATACTAAAAAATACCAAACGAATTACAAGTAGATCATTAATGATATAAATATCATTATATATGTTTTTTGGAAGAATATTAGATTTTTAGGAATATTATATAATTTAATAATATAATTTTTGTTTTAAAAACTCATTTATGTCAATTTTAAGACTATTTAGTATTTGGTTTTTGTAAATGTAATCAAAACTTGATTACTTGGATCCTAATACATTGAATCAATACTAACATGTAATATTCGCCTTGAAAATTCATGGATGTCATTAATACATTGATATTATATTTATATTATTATTTATAATACCATTTATTTGATTCTTTCATTAATAAGGTAATTACTGCATCATAATTATGTTATAAATTAATTTAATTATTTAATTTCTAACAATTATAAAAAAAATACCACTATGTAAAAAATATTTTGATATTTATAATGAGTATTTATTGTCAAAATGATAACCTATATACAACCACGTAAAAATTGTTTTACTAAAAGATATATGTTTATGTCATTTTTCTCATTACATTAATGTAATTAATATAAATTGCCATTATATCTCTCAAGTGGCTCCATGGGGTCCTAAAATCATCCCATAGATTTACATGGTCAGACATGAATCATTAAATTGGAATAGGACACATTTTTGGGTAATTTAATATTATTATAATAATATTTGTTCACCTTTATTTACCATATTTAACCTTTAACCATGGTAAATAAAATATTTACTGAAGTAAATATTAATAACGTCTAAAAATAGAAATTACTAATTTAAAAAATTTTGACATCATGATTCCAAATATCGAATCATTTTTTTCAAATTCAAAACACATAAGTGGAAAAAAATTAATTTAAAATTAATTCTCGTTGTCAAAACAAAAAAGCGTGTTTTTTAAGAAATAATAAATATCAAAATATTGACACGTGTTTATGTCCAAATTCAAATTGATATTACTTCAAATAAAAGAAAATTGGATTTAATGGTAAAAATATAATCTAATTATACTTTAAAATCACTCATATGTATAATTTAACACTATAAATTATTTCGATTAAAAAAGTTTTTTTTAATAAAAATTTATTATTTTTCACTATCCATCAAAATATGAATGTAATTAGAAAAGTACCAAAAAATTATCCAAACTAAATTTTTATTTCCCTCTTATAAATAAGAATTTAATTTCACAAAATTGAATATATAAATGATTCAAATATTGGTTTTTAAAAGGGGATCCCATTAAAAGGCGGAAAAACTACACTTTTTTTTGAAATACTTCTTTTATCTTAAAATTTGCATTTTCATTACATTATATCTAAGAAACACAAATGAGTATTTTTAAAAATATATAGGATATATATATAATTCATAATATGTTTAATATTATTCATAATCTCTATTTAAATATTTGTTTGGTATGTTTTGGGGTGCTCGATCATAGTGTTGGGTGTAGTGCAAACTATTCAGTTACTTTAAAGAGATTACATACTATGAAATATTGGAGTGTTACATTCTCCTCTCCCTTAATGAATTGTGACCTTTCATGTTGAATTTTTTTTTCGAAAATATAAATTTATAAATAGAAAGATACCACTGCAGAAAACCCACATCGGAAATTAGGTTAATAAAAATTAGTTTTTATAAGTGGGAAAGGGAAATGAAAAAGTCACCACCAAATTATGATATTGATTAGAAGAAAATTGGTGGAAATTAGAGACACATAATTAGATGAAAACATAAAAATTTAATTGGAGTGATTGATATAATCAATCACTAACATGCGTAAAATTGTGGGCCTCAAATCCATCAATCTATGGTGATTTAAAATATCGTTGGTTTGACAAAACATAAGGTATTAGGATAACACATTTTTGGTTTTAATATATCTTCACTAATGTTTTAGAATTAATTTATTAATAGAATAAGAGTAAAAATTATACTTGATATATAGAGTTTCATCTTTCAACAAATTCCTACCTCAAACTCACCTTTCACTCCAAAAGATAATATAATTCGAAAATATTGTATTTATCATAATCTTATAGTGTTCTAAAAATAAAAAAAAATTAAAATTCATTTGTCAGACTATTTAAAATAAATACATTACACAAACCAAGAAATCAGGTATGATAGTTGTAGGTGATTCACCCTTATCGCCCTTCAAATGCGGGTTCAAGTCTCGCGCCTTTGCCGGACTCGACGGGTTGTCGCCCAACCTTCGAGTTGTTCTTTTTATAAAAATCCAAAAATAACATCCCAAAATGATTTAACCTTAAAAACAATATCCAATGAAAAACATAATCGATTCCTATCTTTAGACTTATCCAAAATACTTCTATCCAAACTCACAGTCCAAAATTTATAAGGTAGGTAAACACAATGAAGATCTTTTTTCCACATAATAACATGTGAATACCTTCATAATCTGTTCTTTTGAAACACTGTAACAACATGAATTACCATAAAACATAATTGATTACATTAATTCTCCCTCATTCCTTATAAAAAAACTAACTATACTTCTTCAATCCTAAAATGATGTAAACACCAATAATGATGGAATATAAATATCATAAATTAGTTACATATTAGCTATGAATATCCAATATAATTTAACCAAATCAATCATATATTATTCAATATCACTACCTTAGTATCAGAACCATATTATGGTTTATCAAATTTCTCTACCAAATATTTTCCAAAAAAAATTAACCTACTATTGAGTCTCTTTTCTTGGTACAACACTAATCTCAAATAATTAATGAAATAGTATTGCTGTACAAACCTTATATACTCTATAATTCTTAAAATATGTACATCATTAAAAAAATATTCAAATGAAACAAAACATTAATAACAATGTAAAAACACTAATCATTCAACTTCATCTTCAATAGTATCATAACATGATTATTATTCAATCGTAGTATTTGGGGTATACTCTGATGATTTGGACATTGCTTCGCGTAGTGTCCCAACTACTTAAAGATTAAGCATCATACATTTGAAACCTTTTTCTTACCCTTGAAATCACGTACATGGAGTCCTTTTTCTCTACACATAAAACTAACTCCCATTCCCTTCACGCATTTACCAAGGTGATTCTTTCCATAGTTATCACATCTATGAAAATCCTGCTTTCCCTTCTTCCCTTTATCAATTTTTCTCTCTAACATCCTTTTATTCTCTTGCTTCCCATCAATGCCAATGGACACATAGAATTATTTACTTTTCTTATTAACACATTATACATTTTCTTTATATGATGAGAATATGTGGGAGACTATTTTCCTCTTAAATGTTGTCATAATACCATGAATGATATTATCCTTCTTAATCATTCCATCATGCGTATTACTATAATTATCATTTCTTTAACTAGGAGCCATTTGTAAACAATGACATACACTAGGTTAGTTTATGAATCATAATGAATAATTCCAAACTTGTAAAATACCTAGCGTAGATTGAAATGATAATGCATATAATCTATAATCATAAAATATTTTCTTTGAGGATGTTTTTACACCTAAATCTTTCATAATTTCGTGTAATAAAAATTTGAATTATCATAAGCATATCCCCCAAGAGTGTCTTAACCAAGAGTGAATTGAGGCCCATTATTGTGTACCAGGATTCCCCAGGTCAAGCCCGAAACACTTTGTCAAAGTTCTCACATGTAGGTACATCTCTTCCATAGCAGCCTCTACCTGCTCATATCTAGAAAAGGATGTATTGCTTGGAAAATACCCAAAATCTCTACATTAACAAAATTCTATGAAGTTTTTCCTTACTAATTCTCAAATACTATGTTAGTGTAATGTTTTCTAATCAGTGTTAATCAAAATATATTTCCATGGTTTTTGCTAAGATTCCTCTGATACCAACTATAACGCCCCGAACCCAGTTACCCAGAGTCAGTGCATTAGTTTAATTTTTTTTATTAATATAAGGAATCATGCCCTGAAGGATCGATCAGTTTAAAAGTCTTGGAAAATAGATTATAAACATGAACGTTACATTAAATTATAAAATAAAAAACAACATAAACATTTTATCCATTGTCCAAATTCATATCCTTTAGTCTATCCCTACAGGTCATTCATAAAATACATCTTTGAATATTGGGAAAAATAAAACAAATAAGGGGGTGAGTTCAGATGCTCAATAATGATAACAATATAGAAAAAAATTTCATAAATAATAATAAATATTTAAAAAATGTATTCAACTGAAATAAAATCCTTTTACACATAAAAATCATCGTAATATAGTAATTACTATTCTAATAATCCAATTTAATTATTCATATGTATATTAAACTAGTCGAATAATCTAATATAATATCAATAATTAATTTCATAATGATGGAATTCATAATTCCAAGATTCATAACCACATAGTCAAAGACTTCTGCCATGAATACAAATAATATTTTGTTAAGGCCCTGTGCCATGAATACAAATAATATTTTGTTAAGGCCTTTTTCCAAGACACTAGATTGCCTCATGAGACCTACCGATGCACTGAGGAGCTATAGCGGGCTACACCCAACACTTACATAGTCTAATAAATTCTTCATATGAAATGTTTGCAACATAATATAAACATTCATATGAAAACTAGAATTCAAAATGTCAATAATTTAACCCAAAAACATGAATGGAATAAAAATAAGACATCCAATGTCAAATATATCACAAAAACATCAATACAATATGGAATATTTGTATCATAATAAATCATCATTAATCATGATTAATATCCCTTTAAGGATGTTGACATAGTAGAAAATGACTAGGAAACATCATTGGAAGAAATATTCCATTTTTCAAGAAATCCTTTACAAGTCACATAATTTATAAAGGAATCCTTTTAAAATAAATTTTTAAATCAAATATTCCCTTACAACTTTGAAACTTTTTAAAGTAATTAACATTGTAAAACATTTATGTCCATATAAATAAATCCCTAAAACGGATTTGAAAACATGGACATTAACGAAAAAGGTTTAAAAGAATAAATCATCAAATAATTTAAAATGATGTTTTAGTAAAAAAATACCCTTAAAAATATTCCCTTCGAAAATGATTGTATGAAACATGTACATGGATTATAAATGTGTCCTAGAAGATACTTACATAAAAACAACCTCAGATAATAAAGAGATTGTCAAATTAACCATTACCATGAACTTTCCTTTGGTCGATGGTAAATTTAACCACATATATAATAACAATTGTATGTTATTAAATTATACCGTAACAATATTAATATTTATTATATCATACACGATTCATTTATAACTTTATACTACCCATTTATTAATGAATTTGATGTTAAATTAAAATTTTGGGTAATTATCATTTTCTTTATCATACATGTTTTAACTAGTTATTCTTGATCGTATCATTTAGTTCAGGATTTAAATACTTCTAGAATATAACACATGATTTATATATCATATATATTTATAATATGGAAATTTATAAAAGATAGATATATGAAATGGAAAAACTGTTTATGGAGACGGTAGGTCGTACGTACGCATAAACACTGTTTCTGTTTTCAAATCACATTGAATAGAAGTAAGTGAATAATATAAATGTAAGTATATATATATATTATGTGTCATTATTATGTAATTATTACATAAATATTAGTAATATATATTATTATAAGAATCATTGATTAATGAATGTGGAAATAAATATCACCGCGTTTGTGGAGACGGTAATCCGTACGTACACACAAGAAACAATATCATTATATTGATGGTGAAATAATATATAATTGGTTGGTATGTAACATGTAAATAATCATTAAAATATTATATTTATTATTTAAATCATTAATACTTCATATTATACCCATTCAAATAATGTTGTGTTTTAATAACAAACTACACCGCGACATGGAGATGTTAAGCTATACATACGCATGTATGGTGACATTGTAATTTATTGGATGGATAGAATAACGAATATGGTTTTACCATATTTATAATAAAATCATAGTATGTAGAAGTTACTGGAGTGATTATATTGGTATATAATCATAGAAAGGGGAATGTGAAGAAGAAAAGAACATGAAAGAGGTGATGAAATATTTAACTCTTCTTCATGATCATCAGTTGTTTTGGTCAAATAGGGCTCTTTAATTTGGATATGTGACCAATGAAAGACATCTAGGATAAATGAAGGAATGTGGTGAGTATATTTGGGCCGGGTTTGGGCAAGAAAAATGGCTTTGGAGGTGTAAAATTATGAGAAAGGGAAGTTCCCTTTTATAACAGAGGTGAGGGTTATTTTACGAAAAACTAGAAATATTATTTTTTAATAAATTAATTTAGAGTTCTAATTTCTCAAAAAAAATTATTTCCAAGATAAGATGGGTATGGGTCTAAAATATCCCATCCAATAGGTTTATATATGTTTGGGTCACCATATTTACCTTATCATTTAGATTTAGCTCTAAGTTAAATAGTTTAACTTTTACAATGTATTTTTGTATTATTATAATAATTAGTTAATAAACATACTCTAAAATGAAATAGAAACTCAAGTGGTTCATTAATGATATTACTATAATTATATATGTTATTTGTAAGAAACATAATTTTTTTTGGACTATTATATAAGATAATAATATAATATTTGTTTGGAAACTCATTTATGTCGATTTTTGCACTATTTAGTATTTGGATTTTGTGAAAGTCATCAAATCTTGATTACTTCGATAAAAATACGTTGCATCAATCATAATATGTCATATTCAACTTTAATTTTTTTATGTCATAAAAACTATTAAACTATTTATTTTTTAATATTTATAATACCATTTATTTGATTCATTCCTTAATAAAGTAATTACTGCGTCATCATTGTGTCTTAAATAAATTTGATTATTTAATGAATAAAAATTATATATAAAATACCATTATGTAAGAATTATTTTTGGATTTTAAATGAGTATTTATAGTCGAAATGATAACCTATATAACAACATGTAAAAATTGTTTTACCAAAAGATATATGTTTAGGTCATTTTGGTATTGACATTATATTAATTAATATAATATGTCATAATCATTATCAAGTGGTACATGGGGTCCCACAATCAACACGAAGTTTCCCACCGTCAGACAAGTATCAACCAATAGGAATCAGACACTTTTTAGGATAATTTAATATTATTATAATAATATTTTTCACACATATTTACCAGATTTATCCTTCAACCATAGTAAATAAAATATTTACTGAAGTAAATATTCATAATTTTTTAAAATAAAAGATACATATTTACAAATTTATCACCTATGAATTCCAAATATAGAACCCATTTTTTAAAATTCAAAACACATAAGTGGTGGAAATTAATTGAAAATTAATTCCAGTTGTAAAAAAAACATGTTTTTAAGAAATAATAACTATTAAAATATTGACACTTTTTTATGTCCAATTTCAAAGTGAAATTACATACAATGACCAATATTTTATTAAATAGTAAAATTATATTCTAATTATACATTAAAACTACTCAAATGTATAATTTTTCACAATAATTTATTTTTATTAAACATGTTTTTTTATTTAAAATTTAGTATTTTTCACTATATATCAAAATATGAAAGTTATCAAAAAAAGTACAGAAAATGTTCCAAAATATATTTTTATGTCCCTCTTCTAAAGAAGAATCTAATTTATATAGATTAAATATATAAATGTTTCAAATATTGTGTTCAGAAAAGGGACACCATTAAAAGGCGTAAAAACTGCATTTTTTTAAAATACATATTTTATCATAAAAATTGAATTTTCATTACATTATGTCTAATAAAAAAAGGATGAATCATAAAATTTTATAGGATATATATAAAATTCAAAATATTGTTAATATTATTTATAACCAGTTTTTAACAGTTAGTTTGCCATGTCTTGGTGCACTCTATCTTAGTATTGTGTGTAGCGAAAGATATTGAATTACAATAAAGAGATAATGTACTATGAAATCTTAGGGTGTTATATCAAAAAACCTAAAAGTTCATTTGTTGTAAAATGATATGTAATGTTATTTAATAAAATGGTGGGTTTCTGTAACGAATCATCCAAAATAATAGAAGTCTTTAAAAGTCATGAATTCCCTATTATGAAAAGTCCTCCTATGATACCATTTGTAATGAACCAACTTGGAATACCATATAACTAGATATATAAGCTGAATTTCCACTAACCTAATGAGAATTTAATTTCTCTATAGTCTGATGATAAGCACCATGTTATTAACAAATAACCATTGGGAATGAATTTTCCCACAAAATATTACCAGAATACTGTAAAATTTGGAAACATCATCAGATATATATAAATATATATATCAATGCATACATATCATAATAAAAGTAGACAATAATAAAACTAAATTGTAACATAACATCCAAAACCTACCTCGTGGTGGTCCACAACCATACACCACGTCCCAAGTCACCCACCCTTAGTCACTGTTGCACGAACCACCAAAAAATGTTGAGAGAACGAAAATCTACTGTAATGTAATAGAAGTTGGTAACTCCAAAAGGTAAAAATATGGTGTGATATAAAGAGCCTAATAGGATTACACCAATGATTCTATAAAGTTACATCATATGGAAATTTCAATATGATAAAATAAAACTATAACTCTAAGTGTAATAGGATTAGTTCAAAAATAGATTATTAAGCATTTAAAATTCATTTATCAAACTAAACTTGTAAAAAATGTTATATCACCATTTAAAAAAAACATCTTGAAAACCATTTGAAAATATAATGTCATATAATCATGAAAATATGAGAATATTCTCCTAATATGTAATGATGAACAAGAATCAATATATCAGTGTCCCAGTGAATAATAGAAAATTAGCAAGGAAACTATGTTACAAAATAGTGACAATGAACGCAATCATGTATCAAGATCAAGTATATGGATTTAATGGGTACTAACTAGGTAAGATGGTGAGTCCAGTCCATAATATCTAATCAAATCCACATTACTAATTCTCATGATTAAACATATTCCAAGGGTTATAAATAGATACAATTACATGCACACTAACTTCCCTAGCCACAAGTACATTTCATAAACATTTCATGCTCTATATGGATCCACTTGAAGAGTTTCAGTTAGCTAGTGAAGCATATATATATTCCACATAATCTAACTATCCAAGAACCCATGAATTTTCAAAATAAGTGAGTGATATTTTCAAGTTACATGTATCACTTTGGAGATCCTTATCTACATCGATCTTGGGAACTATCCATCAAATAACATCTAACTCTCACCCCCAATTACCTCAATAAAAATAATCCCATTTTCCACACATAGTAATGGTATGTACAATAATCAATAAAGTTACATATTGGTATTATTACAAGATAGGATCATCAAAATGTGAAAACTGGGTTGTCAATAATTCTATTCAAATCATTTTAAATAATTAGACATTCCAAAATTTTAACCATACATTATCATTTTTCAACATCATCATCATAATTACAAATTGGCATTTAAAAAAATAATTTACTTCAAAATATTTCTAAATTATTTAATTTAGGAATTTATATTTTAATACGATTGAATAATTTTCAAACATGGTTTTACACAACTATTTCCTTATGATTAAATCAGTTATTTAAAATATCCCTAGAGTAAAAATTTCAAAAATAGGTCAACATCATTCAAAGGGGGTTCTTGGTCATTTAATAAATTCAATCATTTAAAAATAGTTTTAAAATTAAAAAAATTTCTATTATTTAAATAATATAATAAAATTTTATTTTATAAATAAAAAACATGCCAATGTCTACAATTTCATCAAAATTAACTTTAAAAGTTCTCTACAAATAAATCCAAACTAATATGGATTTTTAAATATTCATAAAATGGTTATATAATTCCTGAATATAGATATTCAATTAATTCCATATTCAAAGGGGAATTGGTCAATGAATATTTTATGAGTAATTAAAGGGAAAGATGTAATTAAACATGTGTTAGAAATCAAGAAACACACATCCCTAAATTTATGAAGAAACATTGAATCACAAAATTGAAGGAATTACATAGAAACACCTACATGGAAATTAATGAATCCAACTATAAAAAATAAAAGATGTGTCCCCTTTAATGGTGATCGCTATATCTAACAACTTACTTCATAAAAGAAGGGATATGATATCATAGATCTACAACTCCACAATAAAAAATTATGTTCATTTGTAAGAACCAACTAGGAATACCATCTAAACTAATATTTGAGTTAATTTGCCACTAACCCAAAAAGTTATTGATCTTCATAGGTCGATGACAAGCACATGAGAAATAACAAATAACTGTTTGGAATGATTTCCCCCTCAAAATATTAAAATAGTTGATTGAAATGTAAAAACGCCATCAGATATATATAAATCAATACATATATAACATAGTAAAATTAAACTAATAGAATAAAAAGTGGAAGATAACAACCAAAACCCACCTCCTAGTGGTCCACGACCACCCACCATGTCCGAAGTCACCCACCCTTTGTAACATAAGGAAGAAACCATAATTAAAGATGAAAGCATGATCACTTACTATTTAATATAACAAAGCTTGCAAACACCAAAATGTACATAGAAGGTTATAAGCTAATGAGACCAGTAGGATTCCACCAAAGGTTCTATGCAGTTACTTCAGAAGGAAATTAAAATATTCTGAAAGAAGAGTCCAAATTTTAGATTAATAGGATTTTATTAAAAATAAGATGTTAAACATTTAAAAATCAATTAAAATATTATACCTATAAAACATTCCATTTAAAATTTTAAAAAATAATTTTATATATGCTTCAAAAACCATTTCAAAATCTAAATCCAGATAATCCGAAAAATATGAGAATATTCACCTAATATTTAAAGATGAATTATGTCAATACAATGAAGGTGTGATACATAAAACCAAACAAGGAAAAAATAAAGTGGAAAATCATGAAAATTATAGTTTTTATGTATTAAGATCACATATATTGATGTCATGGGAATAATCTAGTTATTATTGTGAGTACACCTTATAATAGCTAATCAGTTCAACACGACTAATTTTGATGCTTAGATCTAGTCTCATAGGTCTAAATAAAACTACATCCATGCAACCCACTTTCCAAGATACATGTCCACAACCTAATCCTTTCATGTTCTCAATGGATCCACTAGGAGGGTGTGAGTATTATATTAAATAATATCTCTAGGTCATCATATCTAATTATCTAGGTTCACATGACTATTCAAAAATATGTGAGTGATATTTTCACGTTTCAAGGATCACTATGGAGATCCTTATCAATATTAATCACGACAATTCACCGACAAATAACATCTCACACTCACCCTTATTTCCCTCAAAGTAAATAATACATTTTTCAGCACCCAACAATGAGGAGTACTAAAATAATGATTTTTACATAAATTTATTATTAAAAGATAGGATCAACAAAATGTTACCATCAAGCATTCAATAATAATCGATTGAATTCAAATCCATTTAAATAATTCAAATTTAAGAACGGGTAACCATAACTTCCCATTTTACTACATCATCAATATAATGAAAAATGAGAATTTAAACCAATCATTTTCTTAAAAGAATACTTAAAGTCTTTAATGTAATAATTAATATTTTAAAAGGATTGTATATATTTCAAATTGTTGGTTTATATTATTTTTTCAGGTGAATAAATCATTTTTTTCAAACAATATAGGAATACCACTTTCAAAACAAGGTCTAAATCATTCAAATGGGGTTCATGGTCAGTTAATAAATTCATGCATTTAATACTATTATAAAATCACCACATTATTCTATTAATTTGATTCAAATCAAGGAAGAAAATTTTATAAATAAAAATGAGGGCCAAGGAATTTAATTTTACCGAACTACCCTTTAAAAGTTATTTGAAAATAAATCCAAAAAAACATGTAATTTAAACAATTCATTAAAATGTAAAATATATCATGATTATAATCACTCAATTTATTCGATATTGAATTTCAATGGGAATGTGTCAAATAAGATTTTATGAGGAAGTAAATTAAAAAATTAATAGATAATGTGTTACAAATTAGGAAACTGACATCCATAAATTTTCTCAGAAACAATGAATAAAAAAATGTAGTAAATTCATTAAAATGTCTACATGTATGTTATGAAATACAACAACAACAAATCTGAGTTTTGTCACCTTTGATGGTGATCACTAGATTTAAAAAGATATATCTTGAATGAAGAGAGAGTATATAGTATATAAATAATTACAAATCAATTAATCATGATCCAAAAAAACACACTATTTTCATATGATTTATGAAGAATAATTTAATAGGAGAAGGATTGTATAATAAAAGAAGAGAATAAATTAGCAAAAGGGAAAATCTATACTTTTATTGGCACATCGATCCACCACAAAATAAGGTTTAGGGAAAAAATGGCTTTAGATGGCTCAAAAAATTCATAGAATTGTATTAGGTTTTATTAGGAGGTGTTTGAGGCTAATTAGGGGGTTATTAGTTTTTATTTAATATTTTTGTAACTTAAATTTTTGTCCTCACAGTTTCATGGACCAAGACGCATGACTAGTACTAACTGTGTGCCTAACCATGCTTCAAAATAGGGCCCCTCAATGTGTTGGATGGTTTGAATACACAAATAGTTTAACCATGCAGAAACCCTAAAATCCCATACTATCCAGGTTGCACACATTGACACAATTTTGTAAAATCATGTGAAAATAGTCCACAAGCTCAGAAATCTTCAAAAAGTCCAAAAAACCTCTGAAAACAACCCACGATGATATCCAATCATTGGCTAATCAAATCAATGAGTCAAAACACATAAAAATAAGAAATATATTTAACAACTTAATTATGGATATAATATCAATAATAAATATAAAAAATATTCCCATAAAATTAAATAATTACCTTAATTTAGTTATTCAATAATATAAAGACCCATGTGATAAGTCAGACTCAATGTATGGGACATCATCTCAATTTCTTTTCATTGAGGAATATTTCAACACTATACACATATACACTTATACAAGGTGTATATATATACAATTTTACCTGTTATATAATGAAATAATCTATTATAAATTTATTTAGAGTTTTACTTTTATTTTTATTATTTGATGGGACTTATTATTCAAATATTCCCAATGAGATAAGGGAATATTTGTTTTAAAAAATTATCTTTTAATGTTTTCCTTCCAACTGTATCTTCTTTACGTCCTTGTTTTTGAAATGATTTAATGAAATAATTTAAATTGTAATTAAGTATTTATTTATTTTACTTTATGTCTCTTTATAATTTATCTAAAAACAGTATCCAAATGAATATTTTAATGTTTTTTATATGCAATGTTTTGAAAAAAACAAAAGAAATGTTCTATTCCTAACATATATGGGGAAAAATAATATTTTTTCCATCTTGTTCATTATTTCATATCAATATTTCTTTTCAAGATTTAATGTGTCATTCATTAAAAAAACCCTATTTCCCTTATGTTATTTTAGTATTGATTTTTTTAATGTAAATGGTGTTTTTATATAGAGAATTTATTTTTATTTGAGATTAAATTAGTTTTTCAAATGATAAAATTATAAATTCATGTAATTTTTAATTTACATTATATATGATGGGTGTTCACAAACAGTATTGGGATTTACTATTATAAATTAAAAGATGGATTCACCTAGGTAGCACACTAATTCATTCTGTAATGTTGATGTTATCTAGAAATTTATAATGGAAAGTGGTTGTATTTATATTCTAATTTTTATGGATCTTTTAAGGGTTATATAAGGGTTTTTATGATATTATTTTGTGAAATACCTACATGAATTTTTATTAATAAGTTCTATTGGATATAATTTTCATTCAAAAAGTAAAATAAATAATACTTTTTTACAAAATTATTAATACCTATATCGGTAATATGTATGATTTTTAAGACACGTTTTCCTGTATTTCAATATTTTTCAATATACTAATTGTTTTTGTTTTATTATCCCTTACTGATCGTAATTTACAAATAACACATTTTAAATTTTTTTCATTGGATTTAATAATGGATAAGACATTTATAGCTCATGATGAAGGACATGACCATTTTTGAAGAAAAGAAACCATGTTTCTTTAAATTATATAATAGTGTTGAAAATAGATATTGATTGAATGTTTCCACTATATATTATATGGTTTTTTATGTATAACTTATGACTTAATTATGTAAAAATAAAAACATAAAATGATACAAAAATTTAATAAATCCAATTCTTCACTGTAGAACATGATTTGTAAATACATAATGTTGAGTTCTCATATTGTATAAATGGAAGGTTATTATAACATCTGAGGTTTGGATAATTTTTAACAGTATTCCTTTAAAATGTTTTACCTTATAGTAAGGTTAAAATTATATTACATTTGAATATTACTATGTTTCTTCATCAAAACAAGGACTCTTTAAAATATTTTTCCACATACGAAATAAGAATGCTATAGTGGGATGAGACCGAGAAGAAAATATTCTTTTAGATCAGCTCCCTAAGATGGATGATATTAGAAACAATTTTTTATTTTATGGCTCAGTTGACTCACGATACAAATGGTGGTGGTTTCTAAAAAAGAGAGAATCCAAATATACCATGACAAAAAATTTATATAGTTGAGGATTTCTAAATGCATAAACCCCAATAATTTTGTGGATCATATGACCATATGTTATCTAAAGTATGAATCAATGATCTTAATAAGATATTTGATGTCATAAAAGTTTTAAAAAATCTAATTGAAGCAAATTCCATTTATATTTTTCATTGTAAAGCATGTTTATGTGGGTATTTTGTACTCATAACTAAAGAGTAATATGATCCAAATTCCATTGTATGGTTAACATATAAGGTTATTTTCATTGATATATATTTCCCTATGTTTTTCTGAATCTAAATGGAAATTACCATTCCTTGAATTGATTAATATTATAATGATTATATTGCCACGTATAAAGAAAATTTCACAACATTGGATTTACATTTGTTGTTATTTATTTGAGTCACTAATTTTAAAAATAATAAATATTACTCATTATATATAACAATTATAATAGGATCATTGGGAACACATGAATTAAAAATAAAATATAAAGTCATTAGTTGTTCTTAAAATATCAAGATGGAGTTTTTTAACTCTCATGTGCCTTATAAGGGTGAATATAAATAGTGGTATAGATAATTTATGTTGGGGAAACCTACCAAAATGAAATTTGGAGGTAATAAAATGATCTTCTAATTATTTGATATGTGTAGTAAAAAGAATCATGGAGAATTTCCTATAAATTCAGGGAAGTGTAACCAATGTGGAATGATTGGCTAATCTGGACCGAGATTGTATGGGAAAAACTTATAGATTCAATGAATAGTTTAACTAATAACCATCCACTGGTGAGATGTTTTAGAAATTATTAGTTATGAAATTATTATTATGTGTTCCTTAATATAGTAACTTTGGTTGTAAATCATCAATATCAGAAGAAACATTTTGTGGTAATATATTTTTTCTACTACTACGGCTTATATTGTTCTCTCAAATGAATTTTTGACATGTATTTTACTTATGTATTCAAATTATTCCACTACCCCACTTGACTCTAAATTTTCAAATTATTCCATTTCATTGAAATTCCATAATAAACTAGTAATATGAACTAATGATGTAAGATATAACCGTTGGTGAGAACTCTTGGTGGAAGTATTAAAGAATCAATGATCTATATGAATCATTATGTTATTATATCTAGGATGGTATTTCCTTCCAATATTTTCTAGCTAAATAATGTAATTTTTGATGCAAATTTTTGTAGGAATTTAATTTTAGTTCATCATGCTATTATAGGATGAAGTGATAATAATGGATTATTCAATGATTTAATTATTTTGATAACATAACAAGAATTTAAGAAATTGATAAGAGTTTGAAATGAAATTTACCTAGCTCAAATTATTGAAAATAATGAACCATTTCAAATTATTTATGTGACATTAGTGAATGAATACAATGATATTTTTCATGATGATTATCTTAGTGTTATTTTTTATAGTAAATTTTAGTGTATAGATGACTTATTTATTAACGCGAAGCAAATGTCTAAACCCCATTATATAATTGATCATGTGGGACTTTTAGAACTTTAAAGAATACAAGAATTATTATATAAAGGATTAATACGAAAAAGAAATTTCTAATGGGGTTCCCATGTTTTGTTTTTTTTAAAATGTATATCGTTCAATGTGTCATTGATTTTGATATCATGACTTGAAAAAAGTCACTAATAAGAATATGTTCCTCTTTCTCATATTAATTATTTGGTTGATCATCTACACATAGATCCACACTTTTTTGTGGTTGATCTATGGTTTATGTACCATTATACAAAGTTGAATGAGGATGAAAGTCCAAAGAATAATATTTTGGACTATATATGTGAACTATGAGTTTGTAGTTATTCAGTTAGAGTTTCCTAATGTACCTTCTATATTTATAGACATTATGAATAGTGTTATTCAGGAGTTCTAAGAATATTTAATAGTTGTGTTTATTGAATAATTTTAAGTATATTATTAAAGTATGTAGGAGCATGAAATTCATGAGATTATTTCTTTCCAACCTTAGTAATGAATATTTATTTTAAATTTAGAATATTATTACATTGTGTGCAATACATTTCTTTCCATGCACATATTTTTTCAAAATATGTAATAACTACAGAACCGACTAAAAAAATGTTCTTGAATAATGGAAAATAAAAAATGTGACACAATTTTTCATTATTTTCTTCTATTAGAATGGTAATACTTATTTTTTTAAAACATTTCCTTGTTTTATATCCCAATTACTAATTAATGTAAAAATTGTGTTAATTTTTTTTTGAAAAAGTATTGTAATGAATATTTTCAGGAACAAAAATATATGAATTGTGAATGATCATATTTTGGACCTACCATCTATAAATTGATAATTCCTTATCTAAACATATTCATCACTGAGAGGATATTGGTATATCTAAATGAATAATGATTAGGTGATTTCTTATGAATCATGTTATCTTGAAACTAACGAGTCAAATTTTTCAAAACATGATTTAGAATTAGCTACAGTTGTATTAATTTTAAAATTTATGTGGTATCATTTTTATGGTCTGATCATCTAAATAAATTCTAGTCATAGTGTTTTAAATTATATATTTTCCCATGGTGAATTAAAAAAGATACAATGAATATTACTTTAACTAATAAATAATTATGATTACATGATTTATTACAATCTGAGAAAAGGGAAAAAGTGGATGATTCATTTAGTAGAAATAGTATGGCTATGATAGCCATGTTATTAATGGGATGTGAACCATTATTTGATGATTTAATTAATTTTGTCCTAGAATTTATATATATATGGATATCCTCTACATTTATTCTCATTTTATTATTGTCAAATTATCAACAAGTATTATGAAAGCCTAGAAGGACGATTTATATTTATTATAAATTATTGATAAATTAAAATTGGTTGGTACCTAATATTTATATTCAAAAATAAGTTTATTTATGACATGGAAAAATTTTATGTGTTACTCTTTATAACCATTTTAGGATGGCTGTTTTGGGGAATATCTTATTTCTCTATTTCCCATAATCCAGGTAGCACACTAAGATGTACAAGGTCATTTCAGATTATTTCTAGTGGGATCGTACAAAAATATATTTTATTTACTATTACATGAAATTTTTTCTATTAGGTAGGATAAATTATAATGAATACTAACAAAGTGAATTACATAAACTTTTTTTATTTGGGAGTGTAAATGGGAAAATATATCAATCGATTCCATTATGGAATTTCAAAAGACATCAGGATATAACAATGTGATTTCGATTATTCTAGATCAATTAAAAAATATTCACATTAACATCTCATTCATGATAAAATTTATTTATATTAGGTTTCTAGAATATATCCAGTAGTAATAGTAATGTTACATGGAGTTCTTCTCTCCATTGTATCATGTCGTGATCCTAGGTTCACATCTAAATTTTTGAAAAGAAATAAGAAATTGATGTATACATAAATAAATTGAATTAAATCATTTTTTCCTCAATATGATAGGTATTAAGAGTGAAACATTCATTCTATGTATGAAATGATTCATTTTTTTTCATTGGATTACTGGGGAATTTTGGATTAACAACCATAATTGGTTCACTTTTATTATAACAATAATTTTATTTCTAGTTTATATATGGCACCATGTTAGGTATTATATTGATGATAGTGTCGAATGAAATATTTGTGGAATGATGTTGAAGAAATGAGTTTTATATCCCTAGAGATAGTGGAGGAAATATATTATAAGGTCCAATTGACATAAGAATACATGAGGATCAATCAAAGCATGTTGAAATGTTATATAAATAACCCATGGAAAGATCTTTATTTTATTGTAGATGAGCATGCCTTGGTAAAATTATCTCCAATGAAATGTTTTACGAGTTTTTAAAAAATGGTAATGATATGATCATGGTTAATTAATCCATATTGTATCAAAGAGAATATTGAAACAATTTTATATATAGCAGACTTACCTCTAAGTTACTCTCAGGTACACAATGTATTTGATGTCTTAAAGATAATGAAAAATGTGATAGATTCATCTCATTATTTTCTACTATGAAGTATTTCAGATGTAATGGAATCTCTCCAAAAGGGAAAATCCCTTTTAGATTCTTTACTGTAGAGATATTTTTTTTAAAAAAATAGTGTTATTCATTGAGTTATTGTTTTATGGAAATATTATATGGTGGATGAGGCAACAAGGTGATATGAAAATTCCATAAGGGGATGTGAGACCCAAATGTTTTAAGTGAATGAAATTGTGAGGATGAAATATAGAAAATGGGTGAAGAATGTGAAAACTCATGTAATGAAAGAATAAATAATTTTCTTAATTACTAGTATAAATTAGGTTGTTCTATTTTTTATAATAATAAAATGTAATATTAAATTAAAAAGGAAATACTTTTTAGTAATCTATTTCCTATTAATATGAAATTTAAATATATAATATAAAAAATTAAAAAAAAAGTAAATTTTACGATATTAAAATTTTAAATTATTAATATATGAATTTACCTATGGTGATATTTTTTTTAGTTTTCTAAATAATTTTACTTTTTAGTGAATAAATAAAATTCCTACTTTGTAAAAAAAAGTTTTCAATAAATTAAGTAATATTAATTTTTTATAAAATTTTCATCATAATTTAAGTAGAAATAGTAATTATTAAATGATATTTATCCCAATTAGTTACATTTTATTCATATTTTTTGTAGAATAATTTTTTTTGGGGGTTAAAAACATGTTTTTCTGGTTTTTAAAAAAAATGCATGATGTTTCTCAATTTTAATTAATAAAAATAATCACTAATAAATGATGTTTGAATTTATATTTTTAGATTATATATCATTAAATTGTATGTTAAACTAATATAATTATTATCATTAGTCATTGTGTTAATATAGATTCATTATTTTCAAGAAAAAAAATGTTATTAAACCCATGCTTTCTCGAAGTTTTTTCCAAATTAATTTAAAATAAAAAATTTCAACTTATATTAATGGAATATGGATAAATGTACTCCATAATCAGAATAATAAAAATCTATATAATATATTAATGTATATAAAATTTGATACATTATTTAATATTTTAAACCATACAAATTAATTACCCTCATTAAGATAAAAGTAGATTTTTCACGGGTCAAACTATAAAAGAAACTATTTATACTATCCAAACCAATTTTAAAAAACCCATATATATATAT
Organism: Viscum album; assembly: GCA_963277665.1. Classification (NCBI taxonomy): domain Eukaryota; kingdom Viridiplantae; phylum Streptophyta; class Magnoliopsida; order Santalales; family Viscaceae; genus Viscum; species Viscum album. The sequence goes on along the minus strand of OY728150.1, from coordinate 1,251,808,535 downwards.
ATATATTCATTAAAATAACAATTTTTGATAATTAGAATTTTTTAATCTTGCATGTTGATTAAAACGTGGGTATGATTGAATGTTTTTAAAAAAAATACATGTGTTCCACACTCACTTATAAAATGACACACACTCTCCTCTCTTCTCAACACCTTCAAAAAACATTATATCATCCATGAAATGTGTAAGATCCCAGTTTTGACCCATGTATAGATCTTTTAATTTTCATTCTAAATCCTTACTTTTCACCTAATATATATACCTAATGGGTTATAAAAGGTTCTAAGGGAGTCTAGGGATTTTTTGGTGATCAGAACACCTCTTTTTAGGAAATCATGCCAAGTCGCATTTTGTGGCCATGGTTTTCGCACAATTTTCCTAACCATGTGATTTGTGTTATTTTGGACAGTGGAATCTTGCATGTTTATTGCATGGACATGCGACCTAACCAGTTGAACCCCCCTTTTCTAGGGTCATGTCCCATTGTTTGCACTTGGTTTTAAATCGGTTTTCCTAGCCATGCAGTTTTTGTTATTTGTGGGAGTGGCATCACGCATGGTTTGCTCACGATTTTCTCATGTCCATGCAAACTAACCATATGAATCACCCTTTTCCCATATTATCTTATAACCATCTCGTAGGGGTTTCACACGGTTTGAAAAATCATACAGAAAAAACAAGCGTGTGTTAAAAACATGGGTAAAATGTCTAAAATTCGTTTAGTGATCAATTACTCTTCCCCCTTCAACCCTAATCGTAGTTTGTGGGGGATATACCTATTTCTGTCTCAATTTTGGGGATTTTGAAGATCCAATATTTGAATCAAGTGATCTTCTTTATCCATCTTCTAATCGAGCTTTTGTTCATCACATTGGATGTGCATCGATAAGTATTCGAGTTCCCTTTATCTATTCTTCTTAATTATAAATCTCAACCAAGATATTGCAATATAAGCATTTTTCACCTTTTCTTAGATCTACATCGATCCAAGTAAAATCAAGGGTTGATACTAGAGGAGGAGTGTCCTACAAACCTAAAGTGGGTAGTCTATACCTTATACCTGATGTTTATGGATTTATGGATATTCGTGTGGGATCTAGTGGTTTCGTTGGAAACAATTTCATGAATTAACATGTCATGATTTTACTCATTAGAATCGTATGGTTATGCCCTTTCCATATATGTGATTAGTTGTCAGTGGTTTCTCCTAGAATTGAATCTGCCTCATGTCAAAGGTTATGCCATAATTTGGTGTTTTTATTGTGACATATTTGTTCCACATATTGGGTGATCCTTTTACATACCTTTATAACGGGGAGACCCATATTATAAATGAATTGTTGTTAATGATAATTGAATAATTTCTTGCACCATGCATGATCACCACTTGAACCTCCAAAGGTAAGTACATAAAAATGATTATTAAATGTAAAATGTCAAGTATTCTCTGTATATAACATGGCCATATTAAATGTGATTAAGAAAGTTTGCATGTTAGTTGAAACCCACTCCATGTTGATGGATGGTAGCGGATTGATCCTCAATAATGGAATAGTCTTCAATGACTAACTAAGTCTCGATTAAATGGAAACAATGCTACTTGGCCTATCTACATTTATGGATGACAAGGCTTGGACTATCGATTTCATCTCTATTTGGCCTATCCACCTTAATGAAAAAAACATGAACCAAATGAATTATTACAAGACTTATTTATAAAATTGTAAAGGACTGACTGATGCTTGCCTTGGATTCTGAAAGGATAATACCTTGGATATTAGGTACCCTACTTTGATTCAAGGATACATTTTTCTTAGGTTGATACCCACCTAGATTCTGGTTCTTATATATTTCTTGGATGGCCCGTATACTACCGTTGGATCCCTTATTATTCCAGGATACCTTGGATACACTCATTGGATCCATCTTTGACAAGTAGGTTATTTGGAAACACTCCTTGGACCCAGTCCATGCTTAGACTTGTTTCACCATAGATGCACTCTTTGGACTTAGTAGTCACCTTATTGTGGAATTCATTGGACCAGACTTATTATATTACACTCTTACCCCTAATCATGACTCAAATACTAACGAGTTAGCTTTCTGTGAGTCTACGTTAACTTCGTTTTTAGCCTGGAAATACCTCAATGGGTATCATTGATTGGTTTCATTGTTATTTCTTTGGACCTTCACTAATTTTACTATCACAATATGAGGTCAATGTTGTCTATGCCTCACATGACCTATTAACATAAAATGGTATTTGATTAATTAAATAACTGGTTACATATATGGACACCAACAAAGTGATGAAGCATATACTTAGTTATTTATTTATTTTGTACTGAATGCTTTATTTATATATATATTCATGCCAACACACTATTATATTCCATTACACATGCCAGAAGATAAATACATCATTGGTGGTTCCACATTTGGATTTATCTCACACACTCTTCAGGTACCGTTTGGTACCTAGAGTATATTACATGGTTGCAGTTGTTGATAAAGGGGAGCATCCAGCTTCCAATTCATTATTGTGTGCTGATAGTATGGATCTTGATAGAAGATGACCGATTTGGATCTCAGAATGATTGGAGTAGCATTTGATTTCTTTTACCTTTTGGAACATGATATTCCTATTGTATAGTATCCATGCTTTCTAGATTTCTAGAGAGATTACCTTACATAATAACCATTCCAGTTGATATAGTTATTGTTATTTTTTTCTTTTCTATTCCATCAATTAGCTTCGGCTATTTATTCACTTTGCTTCCATTTTTCACTATTCATTTATATCCCTTTCACTTTGTTACAATTTTCTAACGAGGGTATAGTCATATCCCGGGAACAGCCTAGGTCCTAGTGTCTATTCGGCAACCTATGGCCTTCGAGAAGATGCGCTTGAGGCTATGTGGCCCACCGGGCTCGGGGCACCTCTTATGTGGTATCCAAGACTGTGTCATCCCAAAGTGGTATCAAAGGTGGTTTCTATTCATTCATGACTATTTAGAGATAATATATTAGAGAATATAAATTCTTGGGACTTGGTTATAAGCTTTTCTTGGGTGTTGTGTACCCATATTCGGGGTGAAATCTTTGTTACGCATAATGAAATTGTTGTTCTATTTTGCCTATTACAATTGATATTATTTAACAGTTGGGTGACTCACATGTTGTGCGGAGTTATTGATTATTACTCTTTGGTAATTTATTTCATAATTGGACTAATTCTATGTGGGTAAGGATTGTTTCTACATGCATCATCATAGGCACCTGGAATTCACATGTCATGCATATTTCTCTGACATATAGGTGCATTTCACTACATTTCATTACATGATATGCCTATGTTTTTTGAGTGATGTTGTGATAGATTCCTGAACTTGTATTACTTTGTAATCGATTGAGTGATTTCCTATGTCAATTATTGAGTTTTATGGGACCTCATGGGTTTGAATGAGTAATTTACTAAGTAATCACATTATGATAATGTATGGGTGTCATTTTTGGTGACAGGTGTTTGGGTTCTGATTCATCAGAATTGACTATCAAGTAAAAAATAAATACTGAAATCTAAAATGAATTGGTTGCACATCCCTATCCCGACATGTCGTATTTATGAAAAGGTAAATGAATGAACCTTTGAATTAACCACAAAGTAACCTAAAACATATACTTGAGCACTTATTTATACCCGGATGTCTAAGCAGGTTGTTTGGGTAGTATGCCTTGGGTAGTGAGTTTTCATAGTATTTGTCTCTGCTACTGTTTCTATATTTTTCTTATAAGCATGTTTTATGGTGTTTTCTTGGAAATTTTATACTAATTAAAAAATGACATCCTTGTGTTGATTACCACAAATGTGTTGCTACCCATGCTCCAGACATGGTGGCCCTTGAGCCATCAATCTTAATTCTAGGACTGCCACTTGAAGCACCACCTGTTGTACCTAATCTGGGCACTGTAGATAAATTCAGTGATTATTTCTTATGATTGATGTAGTCTATGAAATGTTCTCCATGGGTTTCTCCTACAATGGCTGATATGAACCATGAGTTCTAGCAAGAGCATCCTCCTCCTTTTCTAGGGGATGTCGGTTTCTAAGATGCTATGTCTTGGAATAGAGATACAATATCTGTATGTTGAAATGACCCTTGATACTCCATTGGTAATATGGACGGAGTGCATACGCTAGTGTAGGGATTGTCCCATTGAGGTTGGTAGCTACCCTTTCTTGTGGAATCTAATTGTAATCAAGATAACGGGCTTCAATGTCTTTCTTGGGATGGACGAGTTAGTCCATTATCATGCCTTTGTAGTCTATTATCATTCAATGGTTTCTTTTACATCACCAAAAGGCAGTAGTTAACTTTTCATAGGCGAGTGGGATTTCTAGTCCGCGAGAGTGGGAAAAAATTATCATGGGCTAGGTGGAGTGACTGCCCAGATTGAAAATCTTTTCATGGAGGATCATTGTTTGCTCGAAATGATTTCCCTCCAGTATTTGATCATATTATGGAATTATTTTCTGATGAATTTTCTGGACTACCACCTATGAGAGAGGTGGAATTTAAAATTGATCTTGTTCCAGTAGCATATCCAATGTCCATTCCTCTATACAGGAAGGCACTTACTAAGCTTTAGGAGGTCAATCAGTAGATACAGGACTTAGAGGGAAAATTTATATGGCCTAGTAGATCCTTTGGGGGTTCACTTCTGCTATTTCCAAAGAAGACGGATAGGACTCTCCGTTTATGTGTGGATTACAGAAGGTTGAACCAACTTATGGTCAAGAACCAGTATCCACATCCTCGAATTGAGATCTCTTTGACCAACATTGAGGAGAAAAGATGTTATCTAAGATTTACATGAGACCAGGTTCTCATCAGGTATGAGTCATAACATTTGACATACCTCTTTAAACATTCCGTAGTAGGTATGGTCTATGTGAGTATCTTGGTATGTCGTTCGGTCTCAGGAATGCACCTACCGTTTTCATATATTTTATGAATAAGGTTTTACATCCCTATATGTACTATTTTTTTCATGGTCATTGTTGATGACAACTTGGTGTATTCGTGCACTCGTAATGATCCTGAGAAACATGTTGAGATAATTCAGAGTACTATGAGAGTGTATCAATATTATTCCAAGCTTGTTATAAGTGACATATGGATCGACAAAGTCCCCTTCTTTGGTCATATTATTTCGGAATCACGAGTATCTGTTGAACCTAAAAAGGTTAGTGGTGTAGTTATCTAGTAACAGACCAATAAAGTGTTTTATATCCATAGTCTCTTTGGCCTAGGTGGATATTACATACATTTCATACAAGACTTTTCAGGTCATTCTTCACCTCTCACTTGGCATACAATGAAAGGTGTTAATTTCATGTGGTTAAAAAAATGCGATAAATAATTCAAAGAGCATAAAGGGATGCTTGTCTTGAAACCTATTTTGAATCTTCCGAAACCTAGTAATGGTAATATCTTCATATGTGATGCATTAGGCATTGGCCTTTGAGAACTTTTGATGTAAGAGGACATAATACTAGCATACGGATCTCGGATGTTTGGGCCTCATGAGAGAAAATTTCCAATGCATGACCTCGATCTAGCAGCAGTTGTCCATGTATTACAATGCTGGAGACGTTATCTCTTTGCTGAGAGATTTTTGGTGTATACAGATCACAATAACCTCAATTATATCTATTCTCAACGTGATTTGATAATTGGACATGAATTATGTGTTGAATATCAACAATCCATTGAATTTGAACTTGCCTATAAACCTAGAAATGGAAATTAGTTTTCAGTTGCACTGAGTTGGAATACTCTAATGTAGGACATACGTGAATCTAGTGATGAATGAAAGTTAATGGACCTATTTTCTGATCTTCATATAGAGTTTCATGACAGTCTAGTGTAGTCTTACCTGTTATCCTTAAACGTTATATCTTCACCCCTTGATTAGGTGATGCGTAGGGTATTTTCAGATCCTGAAGGTATAGTACTCAATGAGAGTATAATAGGAGATAACCCACCTATGAATTGGTTTGTGGATAGAGATGATGTCATGCGTCTACGTGGAGGTATCTTGGTCCTTGCTGATGGAAGATAGGAGTTGACGAAAGTGTCCCACAATTCTTGGTGGCCAGTTCATCCAGACTAATCAAAGACGTATCAGGATATGCGATGTCTGTATCGTGTCCAGGAATGAAATGTCAGATTGTAGTCTTCGTCACAAGGTGTTTCACATGTCAGTATGTGAAGGCGGTGCACCAAAGACTTGCATGCTTCTACAACCAATTTTTGTCCTGGAATAGAAATGGAAATATTTTTCTATGGATTTTTTAGTTGTCATACATATGTCACCAAGGAGACGCGATGAAATTTGGGTAGTCATTGACTAACTAACAAAATCACCCACTTCATTTATATTTGAGAGACCTCTTTAGTTGACGAGCTGGGAAGACTGTATATACGTGAGATTATACGACTATGTGGGGTTCCATTTACTATCATTTGAGATAGGGATGCGTGTTTCACATCATGGAACTAGAGGGGTTTATAAAGAGATATGGGATATTAGGTGCTTATATGAACATCATTTCATCCATAGAATGATGTAAAATATGAACGGAAAATAAAGGTTATGGAGGATATGCTCCAAGCATGCATCCTTGATTTCGGCGGTTCTTGGGAGAAGCTTGTCCCTCTTTTCATGTTCGCCAATAATAAAAGTTTCTAGGTGATGATTTTTATGGATCCTTTTGTGGTGTTATATGGTAGGACATGTCGTTCAACTTTGTGCAGGCTAGAGGCTGTTGAGGCAGCCTTACTATGTTCTCATCTTGTTTAGGAGACTTCAGAATAGGTCCATTTGTTCAGGAAGTGTATGACTACTACTCTGTCTAGACAGAAAGCATATGCCGATCATAGTTGATGACCTCTTGAGTTCGAGTTTGGGGGTCATGTTTTTCTCTGAGTATCACTATGGCTGGGGCATAGATGCTTAATGAAGAAGTGAATGTTGTCCTCACATTACATCGGGCTATTTGAAATTATAGAGGGAGTCAGGCTAGTAGCCTATCTGTTGCTACTAACTCAGAGGTATCATTCCATGCATGATGAATTTCATGTCTCACAGCTTCACAAATGTTCCGAGGGACTATCTCATACCTTTTATCCCAAGGATGTTGAGTTATATTTTGAGGCTACCTTTAAGGAATATCTAGTATGCATTGTTGATCGAAACATGAAGGCTCTCTGAGGCATGTTTTCCACTCTCGTATGGGTGTTGTGGAAACATAGCCAAGTTCAATATGAGACATTGGAGAGGGAATTATATTTACATCCTCAATGGCCAGATTTGTTCTCATTCTGTGTTTCCTTACGCTTGGAAGGAGAACTCTCAGTGAGTTCTTTTAAGGGGGAAGACACAAAGAACCTGGTTATTCACACAGCTATAGATCATTTAATTTCTAGTATAAATCACTACTTTGGACCTAATAGATGTTCTTAATGGGATAGAATAGGTTATGAGGGTGCCTAGTTATGGATTGGAGTTCAGAACACATCTTTTACGAAAAAACGGCCAAGTCGCATTATTTGTGCATGGTCTAAAGACAGTTTTCTAAAACATGATATTTGTTTTATTTTTGACAGTGGCATCTCACATGGTTTGCACATGGCCATGAAGCCTAACAATGGGATCCCCACATTTCCAACGTAAAGTCACATGGTTTGTGCATTGTTTGTGCACGACTATGTGGCTTAACCATCCGAAATGCACTTTTTCCCAGATTCAGCCAGAACCATCTCACATGGTTAGTGGAAGGTTTAAAAAACCATGCAGATAAACTATGCATGGGTTCAAAACATGTGAAAATGTCTGAAATTCCCTTAATGATATATTACTCAACCCAACTACATGATTCCATGTTTGTGTTGGATTGGCCAATTTCTCTCTCAATTTTGGGGTTTTTGAAGATCCCAATATGAAATCAAGAGATCTTATCTATCCCACATATGATTGAACATTTGTTCATCCCATTGGATACACAACAGTTCATCCTCGAGTTCCCATTAGTTGTTCTTCTTCTCTTCCACTCTCAACCTAGATATCACCATGTGAGCATTTTGACCTTTTCTTATATCCAATATGATCTGTAGAACATCAGCGGCTGATACAAGGGGAAGAGAGTTGTACAAACCTATGGTGGGGGTCTATAACTCATCCATAATGGTCGTTGATTTGGGGATATAACTGTGGGGTCCACATGTTTCGTTGGAAACCGTTTCATAAATTAACATGTCATGATAATTCTCATTAGATTCCTATGGTTATGATTATTCCAAATATGTGATTTATTTTCAGTGGTTACACACCCAAATCAATCTGCCTCATGTTGAAGGTTATTCCATAATTGGGTTTTTAGTGTTTTGTCACATTTGATCAACTATCAGGGTGTGCCTTTTCTTGACCATAATAAAGGAGATACTATTATAATAAATTGAGTTTTGTTAATTATAATTTCATAATGAAATAAACCATTTATGCTCACCACTAGACCCGCCTAAGGTAGGTTCTTACAAATTTTTATTAATTGTGAAATATGAAATGTAAAATGTTACATATAGCATGTATATATTATGGCCTTATTAAATGATATTTAATAAAGGTTCCATGTCCGCAACACCCCTTTCCTTATTGATGGAAGGTAGAGAATTGAATATGAATAACTCAATAATCCTTAATGACTAACTATGACATGATTAAATGGTTGGAATACTACTTAGCATATCCACACTAATGGTAGACAAGGCTTAGACCAATGGTTTCAACTCTAAATGCCATATCTATACTAAACAAAGGAAAGACACGAAACAAATGAATTATTACATGACTTCAGTATAAATTATGAATGGGATGACTCATTCTCTCATTGGATTATAATAGGAGAATACCTTGGCTCTCGGGAACCCAATTCTGATTCAACAATACAGTTTTATTTGGTTGATTACCACCTAGATTCTTATTATTTTTTATTACATGGATGTTTTTTATACTACCGTTGGGTCCCTTATAATTTTAGGATTCCTCATATAGACTCCTTGGATCCATCATTGGCAAGCATGTGCCTTAAATACACTCCTGGGACCCAGTCCTTGATTAGCACTATTTTTCCTTTGATGCACCCCATGGACTCAATATGTGCCTTATTGTGGAATTCCTTGTATTAAGATCCTTCGATTACACTCTTACCCCTAATCTAGACTCAGATACTACACAGTTATGTTTTTGTGAGTCTACTCTATTTTTGTTTTTACAATGGAACTCCCTCACAGGATATGATTGACTTGTATCCTTATTACGTCCTAGAACCTTCACTAGTTATACTATCTTGAGATGATGTTAGTGTTGGGTATGCCTCATGTGACCAATTAACATTAAATGGTAATTTATTAATTAGTGAACAAGTTACATGTTCATACATCAACTGAGGGCCGATGTAGGAACTTGGTTATTTTGTTATTTTGAACTACTTTCTTGACTTTATATATACATTCTGGCATGAACAATGATATATTTCATTACACGGGACAGATGTTATCAAAACCATCAGGGGTGGCCCACTAATATTTATCTCAGTCCCTCTCCAGGCATTTTTTGGTACCTGAAGTAGTTTACTTGGTTGTAGGTATTGAAAAATGGAAGCATGCTGCTTCTAATAATTTATTTAGTGCTGATAGGATTGATATTGTTAGAAGATGACTGAGTAGGATCTTGGGATGCTATGAGTATAATTTTTTTCTTTTACCTCATAGAACATGTTATTTTTATTGTATTTTAACCATGATTTCTAGCTTTCTTGTGACATTACGTTATATCATCACTCTTCCAGCCGAGAGAATTTTGGTTATTTTTTATTATCTATTTCATCAGTTTTCTTCAACTATTTATTCACTTTGCTTCTGCTATTTACTATTCATTTATACATCTTAATTTAATCTACACATTATTAATGTGGGAATATTATTCCCACAAACACAACCTAGGTACTCAGTTGCAAGTCGACAGCCTCTGGTGTTCTGGAAGATGTGCTTGAGGCCATGTGGTCCACGGGGCTCGGGGCACCCGTTAAGTGGCATCCGGGTCCAAGTCATCACAAAAAGAAAATATCACCTACAAACATACATCCTAGCATCTTAGAAGACTTATTTTGGGAATAAATACATCCAATTAATTCAATTGGTGTAAAACAAATGAAGGTACCCAATAAATAAGAATAATTCTGGAAAATAATTTTTTATATTACTTATTCTTACACTAAATTAAATTATTCATAAAAAATGTTTATATAATATCAATTTTATATTATATTTAATAATACATTTTTATTTTAATGGAATATACTAAATAATTTTACTCTTCTATAAAATGGGTTATGAAAATATCATTGTTGTGTATGGTGTACTACCACCTCCCGAACTAATGTCATTAATATTTCTATTGGCACCTATCACAGTTGGCTGTGACTTTGTATATAATGAATATATATGATATTAAAAACAAAATTATTCCTCTGGATCAATTATATAAAATAAATATATTTTTTAAATTTCTATTCTGTAGGATATATGATAAAGCCATTTGTGCATACATTGGAAAACTTCATCTCATAGTAATGTGATTCGTCTTCACAAACATTATAAAAATAATGTAATAATGATAAATATAAATAATATATGTTATATAAATTCTATAATTATGATACAAATGATATATTTATAATGATGAAAATTTCATATATCAAATTTTATTCTTACCTATTCACTCACTGAAAATTTTTAACATCGTTCATTTTCGTGTCTATTACCACTTACCTAATGTGATGTGATTCTTTTTTCATCACCAAATCACAATAATTTAATATATAAGTACATATAATGAAATAATATGTTATTTATTATATTTTTATTTCCATAAAAATAAAAATAATCACTTTCATTCATTATATAATGATCATTAAAAAAATAAAATGTTACTCATGAATACGTATGGACTACCATCTATATGATCATATCCTTAATTCATTTTTATAAGAATATTTTATGATTTTTTTATTATATAATTTATTGGTAAATATCATAATTATGTAATTATAAATGTTACGGATATTTATATATAATTATCCCCTTAATCATAGTCAAGAAACCATAGATATTTTTGACACATAATCATAATATATCAAATCAGCTCAAAAAACCCATATAAATACCCCATATAATAAGTTTATTTTTTGCAAATATTTTATTAAATGAATTAATTTATAATATAAAAAAACAAATAATTTTATTTTTAATATCATTTAGATGATTTCCTTTGATAATAATAAATATTTAATTTAAATTTAATTAATATAAATGAAGAAATTATAATAACACTCTAAAATTGATAATTTATTTAATACGATAATTTATAAGTACAATTTATCGATTAATTTCTTATATATATATATAATGCGTTTACCAATTTCATTTACTTTAGGAAAATAAATTAAACATTTTAAAAATTTATTTACAATTATATATACTTAAATTAATTTTAAATGGTGCATTTTTTAATTATTTTTATAAAAAAATTAAAACTAAATACAATGCTAGAAATTATAAATTTTAAATTATAAAGGTTATATAACATATTATTATAAATAAATTTTAATATTCATATGTAAGGATATTTATGTTAATATATATTTTTATAAATATAAATTAAACTACAAAATTATTCCGAAATACAATTATTAATATTGTTAGTATTGTTATTTCTATAAAAAAATTATTCTAAATAGTTATATAATATTTTGGAATTATAAATATATATACCAATTATGATTATTAATGAAACTAAATATTTATTTATGAAATTATTAATGGTAATGATAAGAATAAGAATTTTTAAAAATGATGATAAAATAAAAATAAAATGAAAACTAAAAACAAAAAAATGAAAAATGAAATGAAATAATTGGATATGAAGGGTTGAAATATTAAAGGGTTTTATTTTGAGACCCAAATTAGTATAATGAGAGGATGATTACTTCATAGTTGAAGAAGAGCAGAAAAAATTCATTAGAAGTATTTTACCTCAAAAGAATGCTTGAGCAAAGGTTAGCTCAGATGACGAGGCCCATGCATGGATTAACCCCAAGAGAATGATTTGAATTCATTCATGTGGTCAGGTGAGTTGGACATCGGTCACCAAAGGGTTTTAAGAATAGTGGAGTCGATGATGTAATGATTTAATTGGTTATGAGCACTAAATTTCTTTCAAATGCCATAACAAAGGTCTTTGAGGGTTTGGAATGTGAATGGACCTCCTCCAAATTTGATTTCAGATTGCATATATATTCTAGGATGGTAATGATAACTTTTATTAATCCAAATGATATTTGTAATTCTATTTCATACATATTAAATCAAAACATATCTGTTTTACAATTTAAATTCCATATATATGTTAAATTCCAACCCTTTTGTCAATGATTATGGCTTGAGGATTTAATTCATAACTAAAATAATTAAAATTTATTAAATTTTCTTCAAAAAATGATGTGTCTATGATTATAATAGTCGGTTGATTACATGAAATAAATTTTATTCTTCATTTTTCTGTTTAGAGGAATCAACTACATAAATTATATATATATATATATCGTATGTGTTTTCAATCTCATTTGATGGAGTTTCTTTAAATACTAGTCTTATTTCTTTATAATGGCTACAAAAAAGGTAGTAGTGAGGGATAATTTGTGTGTGTGTGTAAATGTGTTATTCCCCAATTTAAACATTTATTTGTATGGATACTCCATATTATACTTTAAAAAATGGATGTAACTCTCTTGTTATACACTGAAATGGATTGATTCATACCCCCTTATAATGTTCATTGAAACTGAAATCCCACAAACCATACTTCTTTATCAATTATTTGATGTAATAGATTTTTGTTATTCTATTATTAAGGGCTTATATTCTACATATTTGAAATTAAAATTAAAATTTCATTATATATGTATAATATCAACGATAATTGATTTTAGTTATTTAAATTTTATGATTATGAATTTTTAGAAATATTGTAAAAATGGGATAACATTATATTCAATGTTATTCTTTTATAAAAAGTGAATACATTTTCCAAAATCAATTAAGACTTTTTAAGGATATTTTTTCTATATTTAATTTTTTGATTATATAGGAAAACAATTTTCCAATTATTTTTTTAAAAGAAAATTAATTATAATATTTACATAAAAAATTTCAATTTTTGAAATATACTACAAAACAATAACAAACATATTCCTATAATTGTTTTAACAATTATTTTTAAAGTGTAATTGATTTTATCAAAACGTATTTGACTATATTTCATTCTTATGTAATGTATGAAATTTATCATTTTTTGTGTATTTTTATCTACAGAATGTTTGTAATTTATATACTCAATCATTTTATGTTTGAAATATTCTTGTACATTCATGAATTTCAAAATTTATATAAATCATGGTCATTATCTATAACATATTGAAATTTAAAATATTTATAATACATCAAACCATTTTATTATTTGAGTATGTGTATTATATAAATAAGTTCTTTGTATTAACTACATTCAAAATGGGTATTATTTGTTTTTTGAAAGGAATTCATGGATAACAATTATTATTTGATTAATATACCATGTACAGTAATATTTTTCATGATATTTTTTTATTCCAAATATTATAGAACACTACTTAAGAATATATTTATATGTCTATAAACATTAAAATTTGTGTAAATATGCTTCCATGTATTTAGTGAGAAATTCTATTGTTAAAAATGTATATATATTGTAGGCTACCTAAAAATGATTTTATAAAATTAGGTGATGAATATTTTAAACAAAATAGATAAGTGGAGAGTGAACTCATACTTCAAAAATATTTGGAGTCCTACAGAACCATCAATGTTTAATGTGCACTCGTAGTTATGTTTTCAAAATCATTTAGAATGATTTCTAAAAATCACAAAATTATATTTATTTCATAATAAAAGAATAATTATTTTTAACATATTGTAGTATTTTTCAAAATAATATGTATTTTAAATGTCATTTGGAAAATTAGTTTTAATGTTATTTTCAAAATTATGTACAAAATTATTTTCAAAATATATTTTCAAAGGGAATTGAAAAAAGTGATTTTCACTTGTTTTAAAACCCTATACAGGTAAAATAATGCTCATAACATATTTTAAAAATGTTTTCCATGTATTTTAGATAATCTATTATAGAAAACTATGTTTTTGGAGTAAATGATGATAATGAAAAATATTAAGTGTATCATCTTTTTTAGTACAAATATGATTCAATTGTTAGGTGTTGTCTAATCTACCAGAACCAAGACCAGAAAAGGTCCTAGAATGTAGAAATTTTGGTGTATTTTATAGTTTCCATTTATAAAAAAATACACAATATTTGAATGTATAAAAGATAGATGTTCTGATTCGGTTTGTTATAATTGTTAACATAGCAATGGTCTAGAAAACATTGAAGATTGTGCATTTTATTTCAAGGAAACTTCTATGAGATAAAACATTCTTTTAAACTTTTAGGTAATTATGTTGATTTAGAAATTTCATATTTCCATATGTGTAAAGATGAGAAATCATAATTTTTATAATATTAATGAAAATTTTTTATGGCACATTTATTTTATGTTTGGGGGGATATAACATCCCAAATATTATAATCTTATTTTTATTGTAATAAATAATTTTTTAAGTGGACTAATTTATAATTGAAACAAACTAAAAAGTTGAGATTTAATATATTTGAGTTTAATTTCTCTGAGGATAATGAATAATGATTATAAATTTCTTTAAAATATATATAATATTAAATTTCATAATTGGAACTAGAAGAAAGTATTTACTTTCATAGTAATAATTTGGTAATATGAAAAAATGATGAAAATATAATTACACTCTAAAAAACAAAATTAATTAAATAATATTATTAGTAATGAAATATTAAAATTTGTATTATATATATATATTATGATTTTTATTTATAATTTATCATTATAAAAATAAATTAAACGTTATAAAAACTGATATATAATTATAGATACATAAATTAATTTTTAATAGTGGCTCAAGAAATTATTTTTATAAAAAAAATTAAAACAAAATACAATGTAAAAAAATTAAGTTTTTATGATATTTAAGGTTATATAATTTATTATAAATAATAAAATTTGTTTATTTATAAGTATAAATCTTTAATTTAATATATTTTATTATAAAAATAAATATGTATATATATGAAAATTATTATCAAATATAAGTATTGTTATTATTATTATTTCTATAGAATCTAAATTATAAAATTATTTTATAAAATTTTGAAATTATAAATATTTATAAATATTATTCTATTTAATGAAAAATAATTATTAATTAAATAAATTATAAATTAGGATAGTATTAATAATAAATGATTAAATAAAATTATTAAAAAATAAAAATAAAACTATAAATCAAAATTAAAAATGAAATGAAATAAAATAATTGGGTATTTGGGGTTGACGCCTTCGATGGTATCATTTTGAGATCCAAATCTGATGAATGAGAGGTTTAATTATCTATAGATGATGTTCGGTAGAGTTCGAACACAAAAGAAGGATTTATCCATGAGGAAATGATCAAACATAGATCAATCATAGAAGAGGAGGCCTGATCTTGGATTGACCACTTGATAAATCATAGAAATGATTCAACTGGCCGAGAAAGTTGGGTATTAGTCACCAAAGGGGTTTCAATCATAGTGGAGTCGAACCTACAATGACTGATATTGTCTTGAATTTCAATGGGCTTTGGAAATCCAAATGTTAGACAGATAACGATTTCAACTATGAATGGCCTTCCTCCCATTTTATTTTCAATTTGGAGATCTATTCTACATTTGTGTATTTAGTTTTTATGGGTCTAAACTCAATTTCTTGGTCATTTTGATACCTTTTCAATTGGAAATTATATTTTTATCAATTTTAATTTAATATATGTATTAAATTACATGTGTTTTACAAATTATTGGAGCTTGAGGTTTTAATGATTTATTGAAATCATTAATTATTTCTATATTATCTTCAAAAAAATTAATAGGGTGTGATTAAACAAGTCAACTTATTACTTGAACTAAATTTTATACTTCATCATTTTACGTATGGACGAATCATCTGCATCAATTAAATAAATATATATTTATCAACATCAGAATTTGTGATATCATACAAGGCGGTGTCTTTAAACACCAATCGAATTGGATTCAAAATTCATTGTAATAAAGGTTGTTGTGAAGGACTATATATATATATACAATGTCTCATTAAACCATGGATTTGTTGTGAGAGTCTAAAATATACAATAAAAATTAAATAATCTTATATGTTATACACATTAAAGTCTTGAATCATTCCCCCTCACACGTCCAGTGATACAAATGACATGCATACCCTCTTTACTTTTTAGTTATTTGAGGCAATGGAATATTTTTACTCAATTTTGAGGCATTTTAGTATATTAATTTGAAATTAAAATTCATAATTATTTATATATTCTTCATTACAAGGAAACATAATTTTATTTTTGGAATGTTATTATTCTGTAATTTTTAAAATATTATATAAATGGGAAGACATTGTTTTGTGATGTTATGATTTAAAATTAATGGGATTACATTTTCCAAAATAAATTATTATTTTACTTAATCATATTATATTCTATATTTATAATAATAATTGTGTAAGAGAAATAATTATCCTTTGAATTTTATATACAAACCAATATTTTTATTGTTTACTACCAAAATTATCATTTTTAATCTGTGCTAAAAAATAATAAAAAATCTTTTCATGTTATTGATTTAAATATTATTTCTAATCAATAATTTATTTCATCAAAACCTATTTGATTATATTTTATTCCATTAGAATTTATTAATATTACCATTTCCTGTTTATTATCTATTTACACTACATTTTAATTACTAAAGGAAATATTTTTTGTATATAATGTTCTTATAAATCATCGATGATATATGTTTTATAATATATGGTCATTATCTATAGCATTATAAATTTCATGTATTTTTTATAAATATCATTGTTTTACCCTTTTTTTAAATTTTATGAATAAATCATTCCTTCGAAGGAAATACATTTAAAATGGTTTTTATGAGTAATATGCAAGGAAGACATAGATGAAAATTATTTTTTCAATAACATACCATGAAGTGTAAAATTTTACTTTGATTTGGTTGTTTCGTATATAGTAGAAGTCTTATTATTAAATTATAATCATATATAAACATATGAATGTATATAAATAAGTTTTCTTGTTTTTTAAAAAAATATCCAATGAAAAATGAATATATATTAAAGGAAATAATATAATATTTTTAATAAATTAGGTCAACGAAATTTGTAAACGTGATTGGAATGTAGGGATTGAACCCAACCCCTAAGAATGTGGGAAGTTCAAAATAGGTTTTAGAGTTTCAAATGACCTTGAAGTTTTGTTTTCAATAGAATGGATATTTATTTCTAATAATGACATGATTATTTTTATTGTATATTCAAATCATATTTAATTCCAAAGTATTACAGTATTTTTAAAAAGAGTGTTTATATTAAATGGTATTTCCAAAAATATATCCAATTGTATTTTCAAAAATCTGTACAAAATTATTTTCGAAAGGAAATTTTAAAAGGAATTTATAAAACAGGTTTTCACTTTTTTTAAAACCCATTATTGTGTTATTTTTCTCATCCCATGTTTATAAAAAGTTTTTTGTAAGTATTATATAATTTTTAAGGTGGATTGCATATCATTGGGAGTCAATACTTATAAAGTGAAATAGTTATCTTCTTTTCTTTTTTGTACAACTCTAATTAAATTGAAAGGTCTTGTCTAATTCTAAAAAAACTCTACCATAAAATTTCAATGATTTTAAATTTTTATGCGTAATTTTTTAGTTGTCTTCTATATAAAAACCAAATTTTAATCTACTAAATCTTTATGTGAGGGTTCAAGTCATTACATGCCTAATTGAAATGTAATTGAATATAAAATAATAGTAAGTTGAATAAAATTAATAATAAACTCGAAAAAGATTCAAAAGTATATAAATATTGATCACATGTTATTATTTCAGAATATTATGAAACGTCTTATATGTTGGACTCATGTTAAAATACTTCATATCCATTTCATTTCATTGAGGCATATATTTATTTTATACATATATAATCATTTACAAAATTTTTATAAATACCAATTAAAATGTTATATCATTAATTTTCCTATTTTATTATTTTTTAAATGTTATTCATTCATGGAGATTATGATTCAAATATTTACAAAGGGATCACATACGAATATCCAAAAATTGATTTTTATTTTTTTCCTTCCTACTCATTCTCTTCCATGTCCACCTTTTAAAAATGATTTGGTGAAAATAATTATATTGACATTAAATATTTATAATGTAATCTATATTAATATTAATATTTTATTTTTAATTATTTTAAAATGAAATGATTTTAAGATTCATATATATAATGTTTTGGAAAAATTAATAATAAATATAATTCAAAATAAATATTCTACACTGTGGACACAATATGATTTCTATCTTCTTATAAAACAGTTCATGTTTCCTTCAAACAAAATCCTAATATCCCTTTTATTTTTTATTGATTTTTTATTTGTAATATTAAATAAAAATTTTATTTTAATATTTTAAAGTGTATTTCCATTGGGTTTAAAGGATTTTTATAAATTAAAAAAGGATTCATTAATGCTATTGTACATGGACACTATAATGATTGGTGTATCAAGATAGTTTAATGTGATCTTGTTATATAATAAATGATGAGTGTTTGTAGATAGTGATCTTATGCATTAGGAAATGATTATATCCACTGGATAATTTTTTTGGATGATGGAATTATAGTTATTCAAATATATGAGGTTTCTATAAGGGTTCCATATGGGTTCTATTATATTATGTCCCAAGGTACCTACATAAATTTTCTATTCATTTAAATAAATTTTCATGGAAATAATTGGTTTTCAAAAGATTAAATAAACGATCTTTTAAAATGAATGATAATTCCATTTTTGGGTTTGGATGATGGATCCTCCATTTCCTGGTCCTCAAAGTGATATAGTCTCCTTTCCACATTCCCATTCATTCTAGTGTTTTCCTGGTTTCATTTTATGGTGATTTCATACCTTGCTTCTCTTATTTACGCTTTGTCCATTCGATATAATCATCCCCTTACTCCTTATTTCTTGGAGTTTCTTATAGTGAAGATATTATTCATGTCTCATTTCCACTCTTTCCTTCAAACACATGTGCTTCAAACCTACATTATGGGTCTCTATGATGGTGCTTTATATATATTTTTTCACATCTAGCGGTGGAATCTTGTGTTTTCTCCGTGTCAATTTTTTATGGACAACCCACCATGCTTGACCCCATCTTGGTTAGGCTTAGTATGTGTTTTCAGTTATCTTGTAATGGTGTTGGAGGGAGGAAGATAAGAGTATTTGTCTTATTCTTCATTACTGTTGAATTCCTTTCCTACCTTTCTTAGTTCATTAATTTTTTATATTTTATATTTTCTTCATGTTAATTGTCTTTTGATTATATTTAGTTAATTTTCTATTTTTATGATTCTTTTCAGAAGTATTATTCTTAGGATGGTTTCTTTTGTATTGGTCATGGTTTCACATGGATTATTCCCCGAAAAGGACTCCACCCTCTATAAATTTCTAATCTGCTTATTTCATCTTTGGTTTAACATATCTTATATCCTTTCCATGCTCTTCAAGTACAATGCTTATCCCGATCATTATGATGTCATGATCGAGTGTCTAATTATCTTTAGAAATCAAGAACATCATTACCATGTTTGATAAAATGGTGGAAGATGTGATAACTGTCTAGAAAAAATAGACAATGATGTTGATTTTTTACTAAGAGGTGTGACATCATTTGTCTCATAAGATATTGGTCCTGGAGGATGGTACATTATGTAAATAGTGGTATGTTATTGTTTTCTGGTGGCCTGTTATGGTATTTTATCATCTAAATGATGGAATCTATCATATGGTAATGTTCAGAAAAAGGGTGTGATGAAAAATTGATGACAATTATGGTGGTTATAAACAATGATGGATTATTGGAGCCTCTTCATCTTCTAGTTCTGATTGTCTGTGGTAATATATTTTTGTGTTTTATGTTGTTGATTATGGACTCTAGTGGTTATTTTCTATACTTACTAGTGTGGTGATAGGTCAACAATGAATATGGTGGTGACATGATGCAAATGATAAAGGTGGGATTCATGGTGATGATGGAAGGTGAAATTATGTGACTTGGTTATATGTCGGTCCTCATGAATCGAGGTCTCCTAGGGTTATGTATTTGTTTTAATTTTGGACATCATTTTAGAATCATTGAAATTTTATTCTGCATGATATTTTTGTTTACCTAGCAACTGTAAGGAAGCTATTTTGGAAATATAAAATAAGATAACATACAATCAAAAAGTTATAATTCCATTTTCAAGAAACAATTTATGTTATTATGAAAATATTATTCAGGGGATACCATATTTTAATTGCAATAATGGTATTATTATTTTTATGACCATTACTGATCATTTTGTGATCATCCCTCTTTTAAAAAATAAAAAAAATTAAGAATCAGTTATGGGAAGTAAGAGGTCAAATTAAAAGTCATAAATTGTTTTCATGAAAATAAATCATGTTTTCATTGATTTATATAGTGGGAATAATTGATTTTGATTAGATGTGTATAATTTATTTTATATTATTATATTATTTAAAAGTTATTACCAAATTATGTAAAATACTAAACCTAAAAATATAATGAAATGTATGTTATTTATTTCATTAAATAAAAACCCATGAATTTTCAATTTTTATGATGTGAAACTTTTATTCATAATTTTTTTGTTCGAATTATACCTCAAATTTAATTTTTAGGTCTGAACTGCTACATTTGAATATTCTTAATTAAATAGTAAATTGTTTTTTGTTGAAACCCAGTGTTCAGTTTAATGAAATCTATCGAACACCAATAATTTATTTTAGTGGCAATACATATAAAATAATCGGGAGATAACTATTTTATTGATCAGGGAACCCAATAGGGTCTTAAAAGATCATTACTATAGAGAAATGTATGTAATTTAAATGTTATATATTCAATAATATCTATGAAATACAAAGAGCCCCATGGGGCACAGTTTAGTGGTTAGGAACCAATTGTACCTATTGCGGTGAGTTAAAGAGGTAATGGTTTTGAACCTCTATATATGAAACTTTCGTTCATTTGTACCCCCACCCCTAGATGTACCATATAATAAGAAATACACTAATAGGGTGTTGTGATCCACAATACCCCAAATGTCAACATTACTAATTTTATTGTTCATAATTCTTTTAAAAAATACAATGTTGATAGTATCCCTTGTAAACATTGGTATATAGATCCTTTTCATTACCCCTTAAAATATTACCTCCTATACAGTACATATTATAAATCAAATAATCATGAAACATAAAAATAAATTTCCCACATCATTGTTTCCCAAAAAAATGTTCCCTTAAGTACAAAAAACATCAGTGATTCCAGGGTGTGTATTGAAATGTATTCTCTTATATTAATCTAAATATAACATCTTCTGTTCAATTATGTATTAAACTCATATCCCCTTTTCAAACATCAATATAATATCATGGTGTTTTATGTGAAAATATAACATGTCATTCATGGATTGAATTTTATATTTGAATTTTAATTCATCTTGTTGGGATTTCTTAATATTCACCAGTAACGGTAGAATGTAAATAAATATATATATTAAAGATTCTCCTTCTTCAATAATAATAATTTTATTTTCCCAGATTATGATATACAAGAACATAGGATCCTTCAAAATTCATATCAATGTTATTACTCAGTGGTGCTTCCTATTAAACGATTCACATAACTATTTTTTCTTCATAAGGTGGCAGTTCATTTAGAGGTAGTATTCCTAAACTAAATCCATCCATCTCATTTATCCCATGTTGATATATTTCTAAGAGAATATAAGCTTCAATCATTCGTGATCCATATATATATATATCACAAACCTCACTATATAGATAGTGTCTCCATATATTTAAAAAAATGTTATAATAGATAAAATAAGGTCATGAGTTAGATAGTTTATTTCATGGTTCGTTAATTGAATTGATTTATAAGATACCAATCTATAATTTTGAATGAGAACACCCCCAACATAACGACCCAAATTTTTTTAATTAAAATTCATCATCGTGTAATTAAATGTATAATTTTATAATTTCTTTATATAACATATGCACTTCTGTGGTTTTATGTTTTTGGATTTCAAAAAACCATTATGAATTGTGATTGTTTCCAATATAGTTCTTTAATAGTGATTATATTATTAGTATAAATATAGGCTCTTAATGAATCCAATTTATTCAGAAAAAGGAATCCAGGACCTCATCGAGAAAAATTACTCTTTATGAATCCCATTTGTCAGATCATAGAATGGAGGTTTATTCATTGGTATTTTCTCTTGAACAATCCCAAGATGAGATTCCACATGTTAATCTTGAATGGAACCGCCTATTAGAGGAGTGGAAGTTGATAGAGATTACAACCCGAGTGATGTTATCAAAGCCACCCCAAGAGTCAGTGAACATCGCACTACATACCCTTAGGTCTTAGGCACACTTTATATTGGGTTATGTAACAATACCAAACACTATTATTATTGGCATTATTTTTGTATAGAATAATGAATTTACATTCAATTTATTATTGTTACTTGGTAAATAGTTTTGAGAACACAAATAGTATTTTTAGTTGATATTCATTTTTGAAAAATATTTTTATTAATTAATTGGTTTTTGAATTAAATAATATTTTAATAAAATAATATTACTAAATTAATTTTTATTAAATATAACTGATCTTATAATTTTTATAAATAAAATTTTAATTTTTATTAATGATTGAAAGTTGTTTTTGGTCAAAACCAATGAATTTTTGATAAATGTTAGTTTCTATTTTAAAATAAAAAATTCACATATTTAGAAAATTATTTAGATAACCTATAAAATATTTTTGGAAATAGGACATCGAAATTATCCAACTATGAATTTTTCAAAATTTTCATAGACATTTGATTTTTTGGGGAAATATTATATAAATTTTGAATTTATAATGTGTTTTATGACATCATAATGACCCAATAGTGATGTAATAAAGTAATATAAATTTTGTTTTAATCCAACAATTGTTTTAATTTTAAAATATTTGGAATTTAGTTTTGTTTCATTTATTTTACAAATCCCTATTTGACCCTCCAAGACTTATATAACAATTTATGTTTTAATATGATTTAATTGAGAGTGTGACTCACCTCCACATATACACACATAATATTTTAATAATATATCCCATTATATATTTAAAATAATTTTTTACACTCCCCTTTTGAAAAAATCATGGGCTAAAACTATGGGATTGTTTTTCATTTTGATTTGTTTAATGTGTGGTGTCCCAAACCAAAATAATAAAGAATTCCCTCTCTCTTCTTATATAAACCCACCCATGATCCTACATATCTTCACTCCAAACCCTTGTATCACATCCTTACCCTAACATCCTCTCTCTAAAATTTTCCCAAGTATCCCCAAGATCCCAATAAGCCTCTCTCAATCCCCTCTCAAGACTTTGGTATCAAACAACCATGTAAGGGATTTCATCCTCTATCATTTTTGTCCATGTTTCTATTATGTTTCTATACCCTTTTATTTTCTATTATAAATGACATTGTATGATTTCACACATCCCCCATATTTACCAAAATATGTTTTAATGATGAGAGAGCTCTTTATTTCCATTAATTCCTCACATGTTCACCCGTTACCTTGTCGAAATTCTATAAGAAATGTATCTCTTATCATTTATATACAAGAAAATATTTTGTATTATGAATCTAAATTCCATTACATATGTTTGGAAATGTATCTATATTACCAACTTGAATTCAATTTCATGTGAATATTATTAGATACCCCTTTCTCTCTCATCAACTATTTTTATGAATTCTTATGTCACGTCGTTATAGTACCACGATTTTCCAAGCCAATGTCATTGTGTATTTAATACTTTGTCAATTTAATTATAAAGGGTATTATCATTAATTGAAAATTTACATATTGATTATTTAGTTTCATGTATGAATTACATATTCCTTATTGTAGAATAAATGATGATTTTTAATGAATCTGTGTTGTATGATCTATGTAGAAAACTTATGGATGAAATTAAATGATTGTAAAGGCTGCACCATGATAGTGCTCCAATTAATTGGGTAAAGATTAGTATCATGATATGTCATATGAAATGAGGGTTTATACAAGGTAATTCAATTTAAATGATGGTATACTCATTATACTTGTGTAATGAGCCTTAGATCATGGAAATATCATGTTAAATATTGATGTCACATTTCAATATTATGACGATCGTACTATATCATGGATTTATGTTCATGTTTCTATTATGATTAATTTATATATATATTTCCTAAAATGTATTGTATTGTTCATGTTATTCCTTTTTTAATCCCTTACTGGGCTTCATATCTCTACCCTTTCTTATGCATTTCCTCATTTTATCCAATGAAATTCTTAGAATGAAGGAATTTGTGTGGTAATGTAAAATTTGTTTTCAATAAATATGTGTATTTCAGGTTTCATGTTGTAATGTAATGTTCTTAATCCCAAATTATAGAAGTCCACTAAATCTTATTTATTGTATTAAGAGAAGATCTTATGTAATAAATTATGTTTATTAGTGAAATTATGAGATGGGTTTTATGGATGGTATCAAAGAATATGTTTATTTATAGTTGGGATTGGGATTGGAAAACCCTAGTGAATGCTTTGGGTATATGACTAAGTATAATAAAAACAATCCCTAAATTATGGTGATTATTGAGTAAGTGGTATATTAAGAAAATACATTCACATCTAGATATGAGCAGAAAGAGCTCGCTCAGGCACAGATGAATATAGGGGTAAAAACCAAAAACACCGCTTTGATATAGACTCAAACGGGAACTGGTTCAAAAAATGGTCCTTGATGCACTCCACTTTTTTGAAACTCATAAGGGATATTCCTTGGAAAATTTTTAATCTTATTATGAACCATTATTATGGGAATAAAAAAAATTCCCCTAAGAATATATGATGGGATGTAGATAATGGATATCATTGTCTGAATCCTATAAATGTATATGATAATTAAATAAAATTAATTTATAATTCCTTCAATTTTTCCTTTGGATTACCCTTTATTTGATATATGTGACATTAATTTTATTATAGCCCATGGCCTATAATTGGAGGAATTATGGTAAAAACTGATGTAAAGATCAATGTAATGACTGTTTTAATGAGATTACTAATCCAATGGGAGTTGGAATCGTTAACTTTGTCATGATACTCTGTCAGTTAACTCATGTTTTGAATAGAAACATAGGTCAAGAGAAACATTGAACCCCACATAAGAAAGAACAAGTCACAATTAAGAGCTTCATGAGACAAAGGAGTCCTACTTTTAATGGATCAACACCATTGAAAATATCTTCTCCAACTATCAATGATATGAACAATATAATGTTCTTCTGGCTTCTTATCATATAGAGGGATGTGCTAATTAATGGGGGACATTGATCAAAAATACAAAGCCTTAGGAGGATATTTCTGTGTTGTAATTGTTGGATTTATAGAAAATGTTTTTTGATAATTATTGTCCTCTATCCCTCCATCTTATGTTGGAAAAGGACATCCTTTCCCTCATGAAATAAGAAGATGAATCCATTAGAGTGTACTAGGAAAACTTCACAAAGCTTTTACAATATGCCTCTGTCTTGTTCGTTACCCCCAAATGCAACGCTGACCACCTCTTGGGTGGGCTAAAACATTTCTTATGGAAATCCTTAGAGATATGTGACTTCGAGAGCTATGAATAATCTTTTTGATGTTCCCTCATTATTGAAATTGAGATTGGCGAAACTTAGGGTTATTATAGTGATAAGAAGTCTAAGGGGGAATTTAATTTGGGTGGTCTGATAGATAAATCCAATGGTTATAATAAAATCATGTACCCTGATTTCCAATGTAGCATAATGAATCACCCAGGAAATTTCTTAATGTGTATAAAGAAATAATTTAGGTGTGAAAGATAAGGGAACCTTCCCAGTAACAACCAACAAGGAAGACCCACGACTGCGATAGAGGAGAAGAACTCTCTGTTCGACCCACAAGACGTTGTTTATTTCATCAACTAAAAAGAACCACAACATGTTTAAATCTAGTTCCCAAAGCCAAGGGTCATTTTATGAAACCAAAAACCTACATGGTATAAAGGGTGATATTTTTCCATCACAACACCCAATGTGAACCTTGAAAACATAGTGGTGACAAGTACGCTAGTTATTTATTCAAGAATAGTGAACATACATTTTGATTCTAGTTCTACACATCCTTTGATATCATAAATATTTGGTAGAAAAATCCTAACACCACCACAATTCATTGAATTCAACATGTCGGTCAGAATGGAAAATGAGGAAGTCATTGCATCCTAGGAATATCACTCCTCCATTTTTAAAATTTGTGCATTGAACTTCCCAGTGAAACTCATCATACTCCCTCTGGTGGAATAAGAAGAAATTCATGGCATGGATTGGCATTTCTTATATAGATCCAATACAAATTTCCATGAGAAGTAAATCACCCACTATATGGAGAATCAACCCCTAATTATGTAAAATTAATTGGAGAAGGATGAATCTTCTTTAGCTCCATCATCTAATGAGTTGATATTACATACCTATGAGATATCTTATCTTCCTCAGATGATTGAATCTATGAAATCAACCATCCTTGATGAAATGTTTATTGTGATGGATTTCACTGAAGTGTTTCCAAAGGAATTTTATGGTATTCTAACTAGAAGAGATGTTGAATTCTTAATTTATGTTATACCTCAAAAATTTCCAATATCCATGACTCTATTTAGAATTTATTTTGTGGAGATTGAGGAGCTTTAAGAATAACAATTGGGTAATATGGATAAAGGGTTTAAACACCTATGTGTTTCACAATGGGGTGCACTAGTCTTTTTTGTTAAGAAGATGGATGGGTAAATGTGCCATTGCATTGATTGTCATTATCTAAACAAAATCATGATAGAGAAAAAGTATCCTCTTCCCTAAATTTATGACTTTTTCGATCAGTTATGTGGAGAAAAACACCTATCCGTGGTAGATTTGTGGTTGGGGTATTATAATGTAAGGGTGAATAAAGATGACATCCACAACACAACATTTTTCACAAGATACAGACACTATGAATTCATATTAATGACCTTTATAGACAATAATCCTCTAGAAATATTCATAGATTATATGAATATAATATTTATAGATTTCCTCAACAAATTTGTTGTAGTATTTATAGTCTATTTTCTAATATACTCCAAACCCAAGGAGGATCATTAAGAGAATCTAATAACAATACTTGAGACCTTGATAAAGGAGAAGCTCTAATCAATGTACAATTAGTGTGAGTTCTTGTTGAAAGAGGCCCCATTATTGGGTCATATCATCAAAAGAAATGGGTATTCTAGGGATCCCTCCATGACAATTACAATTGAGGGATGGCTAAGGCCAACATCGGTAATAGATATCCATATCTTCCTAGGGTTAGCGGGATATTAGATCAGATTTGTGAGAAATTTCTCATTATTTTCAAACCATCTTAGCAAACAAACATGTATCTTCAAGGGTTTTGAATGGAGGATTATCCTTGCGCATGTGCCCACACTACCCAAAAGGGGAGAACTTTTTGTTGTATTCAGTAATGCTTCAAATAAGGCAATGGGATGTGTGTTGATGAAAAATGATAAAGTCAGTTTTTATTTTTCATTTAAATTTAATGTTCATAATTGAAACTATCCATACCATGATCTGTAGTTAACTGTATTAATCATTGATTAAAAAATTTGGTGACATTACCTCTTTGGGGAGAAGTGTGAAATATACACGGATCACAAAACCTCCCAAGTATATATTCACAAAGAGAGAGTTGAAAATGCGCCAATGAAGATGGTTAGAGTGGACCAACAACTATGACTGCTAAATTCATTACCATCCTGGGAAAAGAACAAGGTGATAGACGCTCTATATAGAAAGGACACTACGATTTTATCATAGATAAGAATTGAAAAGGATCCATTCTTCATAGATTTGATGAAGATGGACATGGTTATCATAAAGAAGGGAACATCATCATTCCTTTAACAAAATATTTCTGAACATTCTCTTTTGGAATGAATAAAGGATGATCAAAAAGTGGATGTGGAAATTTAGAATAATGTGAAAGCAATAAAAAATTTAAAATATTATATGTCCAATGTTAATGAAGAAGGAATTGTGATATTTGTGACAAGACTAAATGTTCTATCAAATCCATAGTTAATGAATAGACATTTGTATGATTCAAATTATTAGAATTTCTCCCTTCTCCTAGGAAACATAATGATGTCTCAAGATCACTGAGAGAATTATTGGTGGGATAACATGAGTAAGAAGATCGCTGGGTTTATATATAAGTTCATGGTATATTTTCATTTCACAGGTGAGAGGAAGAAGTATACGGGGATGGAGAAAATTTTAAACATACCAACATGTAAATGGGAGAACATCACCATTGACTTTGTCAACAGACTATCGATAAAATCTAAAGAAAATAATGATATATGGGTTATTATGGATCATCTTAAAAAGACTCCACATATTATTTAAATTCTATAGGATTTCTCATTTGACCAAAAAGAATAGATTTATATCAGATAAGTAGTAAGGATTCATGGAGTACCACTACTATTGACTCCGATTAGGATCCAAGATTCAACAATATGATCAGGTTGATTCTTCAACATGCTCTAAATACTGAGTTGAACATCAGTAGGTCTTATCATCATCAAACCTATGGGTAATCTAATAAGACTATCCATACACTTGTGTCCACGTTGAGATCATGAAAAAAATAATTCAAAGAAATAGGATCCACATCTTCATTTAGTTGAGTTATCTTACAAAAACAGTTCCAACGCAATCATCCAAATAGACTCTTATAGTTCCCTGTATATGAAGTGGTGAAGAACACAGTCATGTTTGGATGAAGATGGGGAGTGAAAACACCTATGTCTAGAAAAGGTCAAATAAATGGTTGAGAAGGTTTTAGCCATCCAACATCACATTAAATCAACTCATAGTCGACAAAAGAGCTATGCTAATAATCGTCGATGTGACATAGGGTTTGATGTCTGAGACACGATATTCCTTCACATATCATAGTATAAGAGTGTAATAAGATTTTGGAAGATGGGAAAGCTTAGTCAAAGGTACGTATTCCCTTTTAATATCCTCGATCTCCTTGGATTAGTGGCCTATATACTAGCACTATCACCAAAACAATATCATGTACAAGATGTATTCAATGTATCACCCTCATGGAAGTGCAAACCTGAACCATCACACGTACTCAATCTAGAGGTTATACTATTAGAAAATGACCTCTCTTATGAAGATTAGGAAGTGGAGATCTTAGATAATAGGAAAAATTTTCAACGAAATAAGATAATAAACCTCATCAAGGAGTTGTGTCGAAACCACATGATTGAAGAGACAATGTGGGAATTAGAGGAAGTGGTGAAGCATAGTAACCAACATCTATTTTAGTGTTGTATAAAGAAACCTATTGGGAAAAAATTCTTAAGGGGGGATGATTGTAATGAACCAAAAAATTATGAATTATAATGTATATTGATTTAATTTAATGTCTTATTTTTTAAAATTGTTATATAACTAATGTAATTCCTCGAATTTATATTTTATGGATTTTAAAATACTGTTATGAACTTTGATTGTTTCTAATATAGTCGTTGAATATTGACCATATGATTAGTATAAATATTGGGTTTTAATAAGACCATTTTAGTTTGTAAAAGAATGTGATGACATCATCTAGTAGAATTGCTTTGTACAATGCCCATTTGTTAGATCTCGGAAAGGAGGTGGTGTCACCGAGCTTCGCTCTTGACCCAACCCTAGGTGAGCTTTAACCCGTTAAGCTTAAAAGGATAATATTATAGAATATGTGAAAGATAATAATGATTACCACATGAACGCTGTTATCTGAGCCACCCCAAGAGTCAATCTCCATCGCACAACATACCATTAGTTATTACGCATGTGTTATAAGGGTTTATATAACAATAAACTATCATTATGTTTATGTGCATTATTATTTTTTATAAAAAAGAAAAAACATTCATTTTTATATTTCTACATTGTAAATAGTTTTTAAAACAGAAAATTAATTTTATAGTTTATTTTTAATTATGAAATATATTTTGATAAATTAATGGATTTTTGAATTAAATAATATATCTATAAAATATCATTACTAAATTAAATTTTATTAAATAATAATGGTCGTATATGTTTTATAAATTCAATTGTAATATTTATTAATGTTAGAAAGTTGATATTGCCAAAACCTATTTATTTTCGATAAATTCATGTTTTTATATTAAAATTAAATATATACATATTAAGATAATTATTTAATTTAAATGAATATTATTTTTTTAATTAGATCATCTAAATTATCCAACATGATATTTGTTATAATTTTTTAATACAATCGAAGGTTTGGGTAAAAATGAAATATCATCTAAATATATAGTGTTTTATGACATCATAATAACCCTATAATTATGTAATAAAATACAGAAATTTTTGTGTTCGGATAATATATGTTTTGACTTTAAAATAATGTGGTTTTTTATTTTTTGATTTATTTTACAAATACATAGTAGACAATCCAGGACTTAAAAACAATTTATCTTATAAAATGAATTCCATGAGAATGTGACTCACCTCCAAATTAGAAATCCTTCTATTTTATGATGTTCAGGAATTGGAATTATAAAATAATGTTTTTTCACTCTTATTTGGAAATAACCATGGGCATAAACCTTGGAATGGTTTGTGGTTTTTATTAGTTTAATGTGTAGGGTCGACAACATAAATAATAAATAATTTCCTATTTTCTTCTATATAAACCTGACCAATCTCCCACTTCTCTTCACTAAAAATCCTTGGAACACATCCATAAATATTCAATTATCTCTCTAAAATACACCAATGTAGCCCCAAGTTCCCATGAAGCCTCTCTCATCCCTTCGAAAGAATTTGGGATCTCCCTTCCAAGAAAGGGGTTTCTTCCTCTCTAATTTTTTCCACATTTATAAATGTTTCAACTCCCCTGTATTTTGCATTAAAAATTTTAGAAGAAGATTTTCCACCTCCCCCATACATATGTCATTATTTTTTATTGATTATATACCTCTTTCTCTCTCATTTATGCCTCCCATGTAAACTTATTACAATGCATAAATTCTATATGGAATTTCTCTCTTCTCATTTACATTCAAAAACTATATTTTATTATGAATCTATATTGAATTACATTTATTGAGGAATGAATATTTTTTACATTGTAAATTTCATTTCATGTACCTATGATGAGAGGACCCTTTTTCTCTCCTCAATCATTTTTATGAATTCTTTTGTCACGCTGTTATTTAACCGCAACTTTCCTAGCCAAAGTCATTATGTATTGAATAAAATGCCGGTTTCTCTATCAAGGGTATTCACATTTATAAAAATTTACTTATTGATATACAGTTTCATGTATGAATTAAAAATTCTTTTATGATTTAATAAAAGATTTTGTTTAATGAATTGATTTTGTATCATCAATGTGGCACACTTATTCCTGAAATGAAATAATTAAGATTTGTGTGCCCAGATAGCGCTCCAATGCACTAGGTAAAGATTAGTATCTTGATAAGTCAAGTGAAAGAGGGTTTACTGATTCTAATTAATGTTAAATGAGGTTTTACTCAGACTCCATGTGTAATAATCCATGGATCATGCTAATATCATATTAAATGTAGATTCCACATTTCAATGTTTTGATAATCATGTTATATGATGTATTTATGTTAATGTTTATCTTAGGATCCATTGATATGCATATTTTTTTAACAAGAATTGTAGTCTTCATGTTATTCCATGTTTACTCCATTACTAGTCTTTATATCTCACCTTTTTTTATTCATGTCCTCATGTTATTCAAGAGATTCTATGTACAAAGGAATGTGTGAGGTCATATAAAATATGTTTTCAATAAAGATGTGTATTTCAGGTTTTAAGTTTTTATGTGATGTTTTTAATCCCTAATGACACTAGGACTCTCTATATTCTAGGTCGTATGATGTGTTTTTTGTAATAAATTACAATTAAGTGTGAAATAAATAGTATGGTTGTTATACCCAATCTTTTCTTTGATGGATTATTAAGCATCAAAAATCTTTCCTATATCAATATAAATGTTAACCCTAGTGTATTAACAGATTATTAATTATTATCCCTAAAAACGTATTTCTATACTATTGGACATGTGAATTGTTACACCTTACATGTGAAAATTGATAATGGGTTGGGTAATTAGGAAATATTTCTAATAATTCTCTTACAGTAAACCAAAATTCAATGGAAACTTTCGATTTATGTTTTATTCATCCATGTTGGTCATTCCATCAAAACAATTTTCATTAAAATATAAAAAATTATTTGATTCTGTTATATAGTATATGAAATAAAATAAACATTCTATTTCTATCATAAATAACAAATAAATATCATATATTACTCTTTTTCTATTAGAATCTCATGAATGATTCCTAAATAAATAATATTCTCTAGATATCCTTTAGATTATACCAAAATCCCATTATGGAATACAATAATCCGATTATCAAAATAATACTAAAAAAATTCAGCATATCAATAAATAAAAAGGGATAATTATTTTATCAAATGTTAATTACTGTAAAATCATAATTTCATAACATTGTATTACATATTTTCATTACATTATATTTCTTCTTGAAACATAATTGACAATGACCAAAACATAATCCATGAAATTTATTAATATACAGGATTTTAATAAAATTATTCATCATTTTAGTGAAATAGATACTCATTATCTATAGTAATGTAATTTATTTCCATATAATAAATAAATAATCACATTAAACCATCATTATTTTCAACCAATAAAACTAGGGATACACATGGTGGAAGGCTTGGGTTTGTGATTACCGTATTAGAAAAATCTTGTAGTGGTTTCATTAACTCTATAAGTTCTACTGGGTCTATTCCATTATAATTATTACATATTCTACTTATAATTAGGTTTGAGTTAAATGGGAAACTATAATTTACTCGTAGGTGGATTGCTAGGTAATTTATTTTAAAATACATATCATGGGTACATATTCCATTCATAAGATGACGTTTTCTTTAATAGATTTCATTTTCGATTACTTTTCTCAAATTATGGCATTAATGTAAGATACAAGAGGTGGATCTATAATATAATAATATAGTAAAATAACCATTATAAAAATGTGGTATTTTATGATTCCTTTGAAAATATAAATCGCTATTACTCAAAAATAAATTATTGTGCTTTTCATTGAGGGAAAATACATAATAAGGGTTTTATAAAACATAACCATAATTATTATAATAAAGTGTAATAATTGGAAAATTTATAAATCTCAATATATACTACTCGATATATCCTCCTTATAATGTTCTTTCTATTAGGTGATATAATAGAAAACTTCCTTCTATCTCCACTATGAAATGATATAATGTTCATTACATCCATTCATAATTTATAAGAGTTTATATTTTTGAAATAATATATATTATAATGTAACACTAAATTTATGATCAATGTCCCAGCTATAACATCATTAAAAATTTCAATGATAGCTAGTGTAATATCAAAAGATTAACCTCTCGGCCTTGGCCACCACTAAGATAAATTTAATTAACATATGGGATATTGGATCAAATAATTCCACATCATCTTATTTTTGAAACATTAAATATTATATTACTCATTAAACCATTAATAATATTCATGACCATTATATACACTTTAAAATAAATATATTCAAATCAGATTTTTCCAAGAGTGTTCATTCATTGAATAATCACATGTTATAAATTAAACCATTTTCCTCCATTTCCACATTTCCCATTACCTAGTTCTCAAACAAGCATTACTCCACTTTATTTCCATATTAAATATAAATAATTTACAATTAATTATCTATCCGTAGAAAAATTGATATTATGTCCACATGTGATAAATTTTTATGAAAGGATTATGTCTAATATAGTTTTGGAATTATCCCACAATGAAGAGATGATTTTGGATTTTCATATTACATTCATTTTATATATTAATACTATCCAACCTGTTAAAGATAAATTCATTCTAAATAACACATTTACGATGCATTCTTTATAGATTAATGAATTTCCTTTAAATATATTATCATTTTTCATTGAGGAATGATTTTATCAAATAATAATTCCTCAATGGAATACTATTGTATACACTCTATATAATCTACATCATTTTTGTTGTGAATCAATGACCACCATTGATCAAAATCTCTAATTTTATTATAAATGTATTTGATAAAATTATCAAATTCAGTACGTTCCAATGTTAGAAATGTTTTTTCTTTGATATTGATCCAATTTGACAACTCAAGGATTTTATGATTGATTTCATGATAATGGTTGATGTCTATTAAAAGGATTCATAATTGATACACCATGTTGTTAATTTACATGATTCATAATATAGGAAATGTTATTAGTCATAA
This sequence comes from Viscum album, assembly GCA_963277665.1. Lineage (NCBI taxonomy): Eukaryota > Viridiplantae > Streptophyta > Magnoliopsida > Santalales > Viscaceae > Viscum > Viscum album. The sequence continues at coordinate 1,251,773,456 of OY728150.1, read as the reverse complement.
CCTATGTAACAATCACAAATATAATTATAATTTTATTATATCAACCTATTGAATTGTGGAACAGATGAAGATTCAAAAACTTTTATGGGTTATAGGTATCGATACAGTTTCCATTCCATTAACAATGATATATTTACATGAAGGAGAATAAAATTAATTATCTCATAGCATGATATATATTGAATCATTTTATAAATTTCCATATAATTAAAATATTTTTTATAAATTACATAAATATATTAATTATTCATCATAGTGTATGCTCTGTATAAATATGTTCACTTGGATCTAGTTCAGATTATTTCTCATAAATATCATTTGATACTATCTATAAAAACCCCAAATTAGGTATCTCAAACATGGTGGCTACATTAATAATTTTTTATAATGTGAATATATAATATTAAGAATGATATTATATTTTAGTTTAATTGTATGAATATTTATATTTATTCATCACACATAACATTTTGAAACATGATACACAACATCAAATCCTGGTGGGAAACTTACAATTCCTACAAGAATATCCATGAAATTTTACATAGTTCTATTTTTGCTTCACTAAAAAATATAAAAAAGTGGTGAGGTAAAATTTTTAGTTATGGAATCATGTAGTGGAATCTATCTTGTTATAAAAAAATCATAATTAATATTATATGAATATTTAATAATCAAATATTCCTCCAAAATAATAGCATGTTGTAGGAATATATCGAAGGATAATAAAATATATATAAACATAACACAGATAATATTTATAAATTTCATAGTGGATGAAGGTATATTTTTAAAAAACATAGCCTTGTCATTAAAAATTCATGCCAAGACACAAAATATAAAATCACTACACCATGGCCAATGATCTAATCTAGTTTATCACACGATATCAACTTATGCATCATGAAACTGTATAATTACCATCCACACATATCAATAAATATGTTTAATTCAATCATAATATGATTTAAATTAATAAAAAATATGATAAATAATCACCAATACTAAGTAATCAATAAAAATACACATTTTAATAACAAGTTTATGAAATGCCAATATATTTCTAGATAATAAACTGAAAAAATTTCTTTCTATGCCACCTTCATTAAGAAATAGAATATTAAATTTTTAATATTGTTGTATACCTATTAAAAATTGGAATATTTAATTTTTTTAAATAATATATATTCCATCCATTAGAGTAATGAACATTGATATTAAAGTCCAAACATCAAGAGAAATATAAAGCATGATAGAGAAATATTGCCTTATATATAATGTATCATATAAAATATAAATTCACAATGGAGGAAATGAAGCAATTAATTCACTATAAAATAAAGAATAAAAATAATTTCCACGATTAAAAACATTAAATTGATTCCTAAAATAGAATATTTTTAATTAAAAAATATTATTTTAATACAATTTGGACATGGGGTGAAAACCATTATTTTTTTTCTCAAGGTGTATTATTAAATAAAAAATCCTAAAAAATAAAAAAAATGTAAATTGCATTAGATAATAAAGAAAACTATAATTAAAATGTCCATTAATAAAATTATTATAATATTATGAATATTTGATCATCAATTCAAAATTAATATTGAGATACTATTCATAATATTCATTTATATTTAAAAATGAAACCAATTTAATATATAAATAATAATAATTTCAAATAAATAAATAAAAAGTAAATAGAAAATTAAAATAATGAAATATTCTTATATGAGTACGAACATTAAAAAATATAATTCATTTGGAAATTGATGTGAATAGTTCATGATCATGATGAAAATATAAAACTTGTTCAAGTTATGGGGACCCATTTTTTTGAAATGAGAAAAAAATTACATTAAATGAAAATAATACATAAAAAACTCCAAAATATTTAGTGAATAAGAAAATTTATTTGGTTATAAATAAAATCAATATATAATATCAATAAATTGTAATTATCATATAAAAATTTATAAAATTAATTATGATAATAGAAATGAAATCCTACCTTAATTCCTAAGGTTTTTCATACATCCAACAACATTGTATATAATAACTAAAACATATAATCCATTAAATGATGAATCATAAAAATTTGTATTACAATTTATATACATATATTATATTCATTTTGAGATATTTTTAACATAGTTTTAGTTAATAATGATCTTTAGTTGTTAGTAATTTCGTCCCCCACCTGCATATTTGGATATAGTAGGTTTTGTAATAATTCCATTTTCAGGATTTCATCATTTCATAATTATTACACTTCATAGAATTAGAGTTTTATTATTATTTATGTCATTCCAAGATCATTCAATGGGTGTTTCAGGAATTTCTCTCCAATATGAAATCCATAATGTCATTATTTCTATAATATCTAATAAAAAATATTGTATATTAATAATTAGCGAAATATTAATATTATAATTTTTAAAACAAATTAAAACATAATTTTACTGTTAATATAATATATACTAAATAATGTGATTTTTGTAGTCACTCGTGATAGATATTTATATCATTGATCAGGTTGGAGGTTAAACTGACCCAAAAAAACATTTTATAACCCGTGGATGAGTTTGATTATGAAGTCATTTTATTATAATATCATAATTCTGGAATTATAATGATTCTAATTTGATGTTAATAAATAGATGAATTTATATTGAGAGGAGTTTTAAAATGAATAAAAATTATAATCAATGATAATAAGTTGTTACTCATATAGAATAAATATTACCTCCTCATAGAATCCTTTAGTGTATTGAAGGAATAATACAATTATCTTTTGAACAAGGGATAATGAAATAATTAGGGATTCCTATGGATGGAAATATTATAGATTATAGAGAGGAATTTTTGTTTTAGATTTATCTTAAAAATTCTGGTGGTGGGACCATTTATAAAAAATAATAGTTGAATTTTTAATACATATTTACTAATATAAAGGGAATGTAACAATAAATTTAAATGGGTATAATGTGGATAATTAGAGAGTCTTTGATAATTTGTGGTCATTAAATCCACAATTTAATAATGAATTTATAATATTTTTTTCATGACAATATCACTTCATTTATCCCTTTTATCTTATTTTATCATTTATCGTGACAACAAACTATTACCATGGTAACATATTTTCAAATATAAAAATTAAAATGACATTATTATAATTCATATAATGGTTTATTTTAAATAACAAATCTAATTAATTATTCACAATTTCCAAAAGGGAAAATATATCACTAATATATGTAACCATAATGTAAATTTTTTTAGTAAAATTTTATTATAATATATAAAATTTAATTTCAAATTATTTGTCTAGTAGTATTAATACACATTAAATTTATGTGTTTATTATTTAAGAATTGAAGTTTTTATGAGTTTTAAAACATGTTATACTTGAATTTCATCTTAGAAAATACGTAATTTTAGTCAAGGGGCCATATATTGTTTCTAAATTAGAATTTATGGAATATCTTGTTCCAAAATGTCAGTAATCAATTTCTAAATTAAATATATATTTCATAAAAAAATAATTATTTGATTAAAATATATATTTGGATGATACAAATGTTAAATAAAATATTATGTTATTCTTATATCAATATGATGCCATATAATTTAGTGTATTTTAACCACCCATGTCTTTACTATTTTCTAAAAATTAAACTGTTATTGGAAACTGTAAAATAATAAAGTGTAGCTAATTTTGAAATTTAGAATCCAAAAATATTTCCCATATTATAAAATTTATAAATATAAACATTATTTATTTTATTGATTAAAAACATTTTTCAATAGTTCAATAATGACTATATAATCAAATATGAGTTGTCTAATTGGTATTAGAATATAGTGTTTATGATTTCTTTCAGAATCATGGGTCATATAGTATATTTTGAATAGTAAATAAATATTAAATAATATGTGGGTTTGCATTTTCCCCATTTACAAATTTAATACCCATGTTCTTAGATCAAAAATAACATCTTCATAAACCTTGGTGTTGGTCTAAATTAAGTCCACAAAATACAACGTTCCAACACTAGTATAAATATTAGTCAACCTATAATGAATCTCAGAACATAATAGCAATTAGTACCATGTTAGGACATAAATGTAGATTGATACTCATATAATGTCCTGATGAAATGTAAAACATACATTACATGAATAATTCAATGAAAATAAATCCTTAACATACAATAATAACAGGGTAAAAATAATCAATACTTAAAAATAGTTGTGAATGTCCATAGTATCTCCATTAAAAAAACTAACCGAAGACTCAATGATAAATATCCTTGCAATTAACAGTTTACAAAAGGATTTTTCTCCCACTTTGTCCTTGTCTAATTATTTCATTATCATCCTACTACTAACAATGTACCCAAAATACACCATTTGATACTACAAGTCTATTTTGGTGTCCATTATAAATGTGAGTATAAACATTATTTATAAGGGAACAATAATATTCCCCAATACAGATATGAATAACTAGATATATGAATGAAAAGGTCCACCCCTTAATATTAATATATAGTATAATATTTTTTACATAGAAAATCTCTATTCCTTGAAAATGGATATAATAAATCTTCTATGATACATATTAAGTGTAATATCATGTAACTCCCTATATCAGAAGGGTCCATAATTTTATGAACTAATATCAATAAATTCCCAGAATACATGATTATTCCCTAATATTATATATAAAAAGAATCAATGGGGATATCATTTTACGAAAATTCATTTATGAATAGCAATAATATTGAATAAGGAGTTTTATAAAAATTCAACGATATAACACATCCGATGTTATAAGGAAAGTGTTATAATTAATCATGCTAGAAAAATCCATGATATGTAAATACATAAGAAACATATAAAAACCACATTGAATATACATTCCCATTATAGGATCCCCATAATAATGTGTTGGCTATATGAAAGGATTAAACTATTATGGGTGAATCAAATAATGTCAATTAAATATTCCAACCATTGAAAATCATGATATATATTTATATATAATAGTTTTATATTCATAATTATCATTATAAATAATTAATATATTAATGGGAGACATTTGAAAATTTTAATTGGTATAGAAAGATGGGTTAGTCCAAGGAATATGCATGAAAATTCACCAATTCACCTGAAGCACTATGGCCCAATTTATTTATTAAATTTATTGATGGGGTCACACAGAACATCTTGTTTCAAAATTATAATCAATTTAAATATTATTACTATTCTTAAATAATGATAAATAGTTCTAATTTTTTTATTATCATAATCCTTATGAGCTAAGAATGTTTCTACATAAATTTTGGTGTTTTTTTATTATCCCCCTTTATTATCTTATAAGATATTTAAAGAATGAATCTAGTGATAAGAATCCCGGATTTCCTTTATCATAATCTTCAACTTCTTTGAAAGAAAAAAAATTAAGTTTACTACTTATAATGATCAGTTTTTCATCACTCTTCTGAAAAATATCTTATCACTTTTTATTTTTCCCATTAATTATGTAATCCTCACAATTATTTTCAAATAATATATTAAAATAGTTTTAAAAATATTACATTACTTATTATTTTAAAAATTCACCACCTTCTTTAATTTTTAATGTATTTTTAAATTATTTATGCCAACTCCATGTTATCATTACTAGAAGAATCATCCTTGTAAATTCCAAAAATAATACATTCATGTTGAAAAAATTTCCCATGATTGGATCCCCAAATATATTTTATTTTTTAAAAAATACAAATATATTTTTTATTATTTCAGCATCCATGTTTCCTCCATTTTTTTCAAGGAAATTTAGTCCATGGTAAAAATATATCACACAACCAATCAAAATTCGGTATAGTAATAATCAATATATAATTGGATTGATTGTCCCCTAATTTCAATAATTACATTAACAATTAATATATTGTTTCAATGTTAGTCATATTTTATGACTAAAAAAATATATTATAACTACTACTACATCTAATATTGGTCATCCATCATCAGGAAATCCCAAAAGGGTTTAATCCCTTTAATAGAAGAAATTCATGATTACAAAGAAAAACATTAAAAATAACCTGTACAATCCTATTAAAAAGCTAGAATCAACCATCAAATATATTTGAATAATCCATAAGTCAACATGATTATCCATACCCAAGTAAAAATGGTTTATATGAATATAATAAATATATTTATTCCAAACTGTTATCCCTATTATGACCAGTTTTCATTCATAAATAAAAAGGATGATCCTTATGTACATAATTTAAACTTCTTTCCTTAAATATATTCTCCATACGCCGTTTGAAATAATCCATACGATTTGGGTGTTAGAAAAAAAATCAAGACGTATACAAATATAGATAATTGATAATTTGTCTTGATAACCTTAGAACCTCAACTGAAATTTAATATAAAAAATCAATAATAACATAAATTAAAAATTGACTCTTATTTACAAATTAACGTCAAAAAACATAACCTATAGTAACTCATAATCCGTTTTAAAAATATATTATTCATAATCATTGTTAAAACACCCAACCTTATATAACAAAGATTCTTATGAAAACATCAAAAAATTACCTCATATGATAAAAATAAACACAAACATCAATTCTTCAAGATGTCAATTAACAAATTAATAAAAATAAACTATAAACCCACTTGTTTCAACCATGGGGGCTATATTATAGTAGAATTAAAAGGTCCTCATGGAGTCAATTTATTGATCTTATATAAATTTTTTCATAAAAAAATGTATGTTAATGCTCTTATTGACAAATACTTTCTGGATTATCCCTTCCAAAAAATGATATTTCTCTATACTTTTTCAATATGATGGATAATCATTCCAATTTAATTTCAAAATATCATCTCTCGTGATGATTTCAGACTACATCCATGCCTTAAAAAACATACACAAAGTTCACATCTCTAAAATTTAAAAAATTAATATTATAAATCCATGAAATAAATTTATGAAATACGTCATAAAGTTCTATAAAATTAAATCACAACAGGTAATATGGGTCCCTTTTATTCCACATTTAGTTATATGGATTCATTTCGAATCAAAGAATTGGCTGATTCCTTTTAACATTGGATTTTTGTAGTAAATTTTTCATTATATCAGTATCTTGACTCTGAGTAGAAACATATACAAAATTCATTATAAATATTTCATACTTTTTCATCATAATGTGATATTTTTCATTGAATTTTTTTTCCATGAAGGACATTTTATTTTTTCGATGATGTTTAACACTCATGTTATGACACATAATTTCAATGGTATAATTCACATCAAATCTAATTTCATCAAGTTATTCTTTAGTCTAAATCAATTCTGGTCATGTATGAGTGTCAATTATATATTCAGCATCCATCATTATAATAGAGAGAAAATATTGAGTTTACCTTAGACATGAAATAAAAGATATATCAATATAAAACACACACCTTTGTTTGGTTTGTTCTTGTCCATTAAATCTTCCCCATAAGAATAAGAAAATACCAAGAGATAAAATCGTGAATTAATGTAATAAAATATTTGAAATTTCAAAATATTGATGTTATATAAATAAATTAATATCATAGATATCATATGTATTTCCTTTATAAATTATATTTTCAATGAATCATCACACATAGTGAAGATAATTTTGGGTTTTATGGTTTTAAAAAATTTAAAAATTCTTTCTGACATACCATTATTTAGTCACACCAATAAATTTCCCATCCCCGTCATCAGATAAATTTATCTCGAAAACGACAAGAGTTATCAATGTCATTATTTCATCCATTTATATCCTTCTAACTATCTAATTATAATTTCATAGAAACAATTTTACCAAAATTTCATTAGATCTCTATTTATGATATTGGAATGTGATAACTCACCAATAAATTACATTTCAAATTTACACCTTGGAGTATGAGAAAAATTATTTCATTAGACAAAATTTCATTCTCTAAATGTAATATGATCCATATAAATAAACACAAACATTAACTTGTCATTCTCATTCAATATATATATGTATTTGGATAAACCCATCATATTTGATATCCTAGAAATTTCAAACACTGATCCTATATTTAATACATTACCATTTATGTTTTTAATGAAATATAATGATTTAATCAACCAATACACATTTTAAATATTACTTAATTAAAAAATAACTCTATTCTTTCTATATAAAACTCTTATTTGAGAAATAAATTCATGATTACTAATTTTATGTACATTTTATAGAAATTAACACCCATTTCTAATTCCATAGAAATAAAATGTTTTATTGTTTAAAAATAGTCTATCATAAAAAATGTTTTACCCAATTCAATGCATATTATTAATGAATAATACTTTCCCACTAGTCGTGCATTGTTATGAGTCATTTTTCCTTAATTAATGAGTTTATTCAAGAACATATGCTTTACTCTTATGTAATTTATTTTCCTAAAAATATCATACCATGTATACTTATTTATAATTTGGTCAATATATTAATTTATATACCGTTACTAATTATAAATCATAGTGTTGTAATTGATATTATTATCCTCCACATGATATTGAAATTATTTATTTTATTAATCATTCATCCTCCTGGATGAATAAAGATTGTACGGTCATAAACAATGTTATTTTTAAAAAATTATGCCCTATTGGTATTCATGTTTTGAATTTCTAAAACAATTGTATTTTTTTCTTCTTTGTTCTCTACTTTTCACTCCAATCTATCCCCTTTAGTTGAGAAAATAACCTTAATATCACATTCGCCTTCACCTATTTCTACATTTTTAATTTAATTATGATCATCTGTTTTGAAATTCAACTCATTCTCAACAACTATTACGTATTGTATTATCATAAATTTTCAAATCATATTAATACTAATCGTATACTGTGGTTATGGATGAAGATACGTTGAAAATAACTTATTCTACTAGACCATTAAACCTCTGGTTCTTCTCATTATAAATAGAAAATCATTTACATTGAAAAACATGAAAGAAATTTAGTGCTTCCTTCTTCCCAAAACATATATTACAGGGGAGAATTTCATTATTTTATAATAATAAACCATTTTTGTGTTTTATACTAATTTAATAATAGGATCTTTCCAACATTCCTCTGGTTTATTTTCCTTTATTATCATTTACTAATCTATATTATAAATAATTTTCTTCCACCTATTAATGATTTTTTTTATTGATATGACCTTACCACTGAAACTCTATGTTATATTAAATTATATTAAGGAATAATATTAAATAATTATATTTAATAATAAATAATTAATTTTTTAATAACATTTGAACTTATTTCACATTAATTTTCAATTAAAATCTATAGTAATACATTATTCGAAAGAACAAAACTGATTTCTGGGAAATGAAAATTAGACATTCCACCAAACTTTAATCATAAATAAATTAGACATAGTAATTTTTTTCCATGATTTTTGGTTTAATCAGCCTACAAAAATTCTCATAGACAATCTTAAAAAATTTGTTATGATTCTCCCATATTTTTGCGTATAATTGATAAAAAACCAACCAATTTTGAATATTTTCACACATGTGAGTGAGTTCTCATGAATGTATAGGTGGAATCAAGATCCATAATTTTTCCTGAATTACCTAAATTTTTTATTCTTATATAGTGAATAAAATTATTCAAAAATTTTATTTCATTATACATTTAAAAAAGAATCCATCATATTCTACTATGATGTGATAAGATTTTTCTTTAGTGTATCTTCCTTGAAAATCTATATTTCGATCTTTTCCCTTTATAATGAAATTACTTTTGAGGAACCTCACTATATATTCCAATTCACATCATTAATAAATATTATTTATTATTTGACTTATGAATTCCAAAATTAATAAATCATTTTATATCAATTCATTTTCAACATTTTTTTCATTTCTTGATATAATGATCTTCATCCCCACATTATTTACAAATTTCACAATGTCATCTGTGTAAAATTGTGTTCTTATGTAATGTTACTCACTCCCAATTATATGGGATGTAAATGGTCAAATATATTCCATGATATAATAATATATATTTCTCTCATGTAAATTACAATAATAATTTCCTTCACCTCCTTTCTAGTTTTTACCCATGTTGACTACATTATTTCCCTTGGAGAAAAATCCGATTTTCACACATGTGGATCAATTGATTCTTCCCCTTCAACTATGGGTCCATATCTTTTTTGATATTCATATTTCTTGAGGATGTTTCTTTATTATATAAACTTATTAATTGGTTTAAATTTGTAAAAATTAATTATTATTTTGATTAATAATTTATCGCATCATACCAAAACCATCACAATAAAAACAATCATAATTAGATTTTTTTGAGATTCAGAAATTCAACAAATCATTTTTTTGTATATCATACTAATAACATTAATTTTTTCTATAGTTTACATATATTTTTTCCAAATAATTCCATAATAAAAAATATTAATTTATATTATATTTTTTTTCATATTCTATATTCATAAAACATGTTTCTGTTCATGTTGGGAGACATTCAAAATCACCATCTTCAAAGAAGATATAGATTGTGCTTTTATTCCTCTATCATTGATATAATCTTCTAGTAAACCCCAACAATTGATTATACTTTTTTTATTAAAGGTACAAAAATTATGGTATGGTAATTTCTTCATTAATTGACGCTACATGAACCCCCTAGTGTTCAATACGCCTAAACTCCATAATTCCATATTAGGAGATAGAAATCATTCAATATAATGTCACATCCATCGCACCGTCATGATATCAAATTTAAGTTACATAATATATTTTTATCACTCATTAATTATAATTTTCATTATATCAATAATACTTTATTGTTTATTAAAATTGAAATTGATGAAAAATTCTAGTTTAAAATTTCTCAAATTTCATGATTTCAATAATTAAGACTCAGATTTTAGTTCTTGAATTCTCTATAAATTATTACAACATAGAGATTTTTTTATTTTCAAAAAAATATATTATAATTAATTCATTAATCCCACATAATGTTAATTTATTTATGGTATAAGACAAATTAATATTTTTGATCTACTCTTGCATCAATTTGTTGTAGCATGATCAATGATTTCTTACACTGGTGCCTCATCTATAACATCAATAAGCACATGTTCTCGGAAGAATCTAATATCATTATCCTTATCGATGTATTCTTCATCCAATATGTAATATTCTTATTATTATAGGATCACATTCATGAAGAATTTATTTTATGGTTTCCTTTTTATATGCATTAATTTTAATTTACTCTTCAATGGTACTTCGTCATGAACAACATATTGAATTCCATTGGACACCAACCCCAATATGATCTCAATTTCTATATTCCAAACAAACAAGTGGAATAGATCCCTTAAATTTTCCATTCCCCTATTAAGATTTAATTAATGAAAATAAATGGTTTCATAAACATATTTATCCTTATGATCAACTCCCAGTGAGGGTTTATTCATATCATTGAATTATATATCTTGATAGATTTCATTGGGAACTGAATCATTATAATTTTTCATCATTTTATTTGTCACAAAATCATTATGACTTTTTTCTAAAATTAGCATCATAATATTTTTCTTCAAAAAATGAATCTTTTTCTTTGATACATGGAAATAATATTTTAATAATTCTTTTAATTGTTTTAATATCATTGAGAACCTCACAAATTCACTTCATATATTCCTCAATATGTTCACCTAATCAATGATTATATCAACATCATTATTCAAGATCATTCTAAAATCATCATATTTATTATATAGTACATATATATTGTCATTATATTATTTAAATCCCCCTAAAAAGAATTGAAAGTAGTATAAAAACGATTTATAATATTTTCATGTTCACATATGTTTATCATTACTAATATTAAAAGTCATCATAGATGAAATTTAACATATGTTATTCGGTAATAAATATTAAAATCCCACTTTTAATTATATTTCCTAAATAACTAATACCAAGAGACCTCATGGATTAATTATAATATTTTTTAATCAGTAATTAAAAAATATACGTCAAACATTGGTTCTTCAAAAAAAATATAAGTTCTTATAGAGTAGTTTTAACAAGGTTTTTTTAAGAACGAGTGTTATAACACACATCAAACATCATTTTTCCAATAAAATGATGTCAAAAATGTTTTCAACTATTTTATGATTTTTCCAGATTCTATTTGACATTATTTGAATCTATAAATGAAATAAAGATCAAATTTAATGGATTCTAGAAGTTGAAATTCTCTATGAAGAATCATAATAGCATTTTTTAACATGTCCATATGTTAAAAGTCACTTTTAACATCCAATATTTAAAAAAATTAGATTAAAAATGGTAAAAAAATGTTTCAGTTCTTATACCAATTTTATATTTTACTAGTTATGGAGAAAAAATAGACATACAGATAAAATTTTATGTACATTTTATGTATTAATTATCTAAGATGGCTAATAGGATAATTTCATTCAGGAGGAGACAATAAAAGTAAATTTTAATATCAAATGTTTAATAAAATAGTTGTCGAAAGTGCATACCATTTTTTATTGGATTTTACAAATCCTGGGGAAAAATTTGAAAAATGGATTGAAATTTATGGTCATTGAATATTTTACTTCTCTAAGAGTAGTCTTAGAGATGTCCATCTTTTCACTTTCATAACATTTAATCCACTAATCTGATTGAGTTCTAGGTCTATAAAAGTCAATTAATATGAAATATTATATTAACAAGTGGATATAACTTCTTATTTTATTTTCTATTTTTACTAAAAAATTATATAAAAAATTCTTTTATTATTTTCACGCCTACTATTAGAAAAAAATTAAGTCAATTGTTTTTTTACATTGGATATCTATTTTATTTTATAATCAATGTGAAAAGTGATTCATTGATCCTCTACCATTGGTTTTCTAAAAAATGATGTTATAACCCCAATATTATATGGTTTTTAACATTGGTTATATATTTACCTAACATTTAAATTAAAATTTAAAATACTCAGGATTGGTATTTCAATTTTTTATCACAAATAAAATTTCTATTTTTAAAATCCTTCCTACATTTTTATTGAATTCTGATAAAAATATTTTATTTAAAATATATAAATCATTATTCTCATTCGTTAAAAAATTGAAAACTCCTCAATCCCATCATATTTTCACTACATCGTCAACAAATGATGTGGAAATAATAACTATTGTAAAAATTTAAATTCAATTTTATTGTTTCCTTTATCACGATAAAATATAATAATTTTCCATAAAACAATGAATACGACATCTGATCGAGTTATAATGATATAACATCCACACAATATTACACAATTAATTGAAAAATTATTTATCATTCAGCATTATCATTTTTGGATAAGTTCTTCCCTAAAAATATGATAAATTATGGATAACAACATATCAATTAAATTTAAAATTAGTATTGAAAATAAATTAAGTCAATGATATAAGATTATTTTCACTTTTTCTCATTTTATGACTGTAATATTCAGTTTATTTTTTACATGTTTTCATTTAATTAGATTCATCTATTTAAACATACAGTTTTCCAACATCCAATGAAGATAACTTTTGATATGTATGTCCAATTTTTTCATGACCAATCAAATAAAATATTATGAAATATAATATATTTTAGTATTCAATGTCTTTATGTTTTAACATATTTGTTTTCTTCAATCAACTCGAAAATTATTTTTTAAAAATTTTACGTCGGTTTTTTTTGTAAATGTGATTTTAAAACATACTTTTCTCATTATATTTTTTCAAATAATGACATTAAAATCTTATTCAATTAGATATTTGAAGTAAGTTTTCCAAAAAAACAATGTCTAATGGAAAATTTTTTACTTTTTTATTCCATTTTAAAAATATAGATTTAAAAATTACAAATATTAATGTTCATGTAACAATGTTTTAAAAAAAAATGTTAAAATATAGAAACATCTCACATTAAAACACATTTTCATAAAAGTGTGAGGATATTCATCCATAATGATGGAGAGATTGTAATTACAATTTTTTTATGTAGATATATATTTTTCAATATCAACCTAACCATGTGATATCCTTTGATAGATCTACTCTATATATTATCCATGACTCTTGGCATAGATCTCATGTAAAAATCCATCCTTAATGAAAAAAATTATGTTTCATTTGGATATTCAAATTTTATAACTTATTGTGTTCAAGAATAAAAATTATTTAATTGTTGATAACTAATTACATATATTTTGGGATTGAGAACAACTCCACCAACATCAATAAAAGATTACACCTTATGGTCTCGAATAATGATGTTATCATCACTGGGGGTAAATTAGGTTAGGTGAATAAAATTTTATACTTATTAATGATCTAATTTAAAGAAAATAGAGGACTCATATCATATCCTTTTGGTATCAATGAATAGATAATATAGTAAATAGAGAAACATGATATTTTCACTTGGTTTAAACAAATAGGCTAATCTAAGGATCTTTCATAGAAATGTTCCTAGGAAACTAAAACAATAAAGATCAATACTTATTGTTTAAATTTTTTAGTGATTGAAATACAACACCAATTCTAAAATATCAATAAATGAAATATTGATCCAGTCAATAAATAATTGAACATCTAAAACCTTCTAAATCTGTATTCTCCTCCATGAACTGATAATATAGTCACATTAATAGTATTGTGTCATAATTTATTTCATTTATTCTATTTGATGGTCTTAATGGAAACCATTGATTGAGAATACTTCTTGATTACCCTTATTTCCATTTCATTTTTACTACTAATAAAATTTTAATTCTTCTACTTTAAAATCATACTTTCGTAACTATCTTGTGAAATCCATCAGTATTCCTTCTCTCTGTACTACTGTATGATGAATTCTAAACTCTAGTTCAAAATAATATTTTATAATTATTATTATAACATTTCATATCATTTTTTATAATTAATTAATGGATAAATTTAGATTGAATTTTATGTAAATTGGTCGGTGAGGTCCCTATTTTACATGATAAATTAATGTTATTATAAATTTAACAAATAATATATTTAATATAAAATCATTTAGATAAAGCATAAAAATTTGGAAAATTGGTTTTTTAAATATATCACAATGTTTTTGTTTTAATACCCTCCAAGTTACATCTATTGTTTTCCATGATATTTGGTTCATGATCCAAATAAAATCCCACAATAAGCTATAATTATGAATTTTAATATTGAAATTAATATTAATTGATCCACACATAATTATCTACATGGGATTCCGTATTCAAAAATTGATAGTGCTTAATCATAGTTTATTATGAATAAAATATATCATAACGAGTTCAACAACATTTAGTAGTTGAGAATCCATTAAAAATATATAAATGTAATGATCATAATAAAACCCTAAAATAAATCATTCAATGATCCATACATACACGAAATATGAATGGAATATATGAAATTTCCGAATCAATGATACATAAATTATAATAAATATTTTGTTTACATGAATATCATTATGCAACACAAATATAATTTTATAGAAATTACATTTAAAATTACATATAGCCTTTATCCTTATGAGATCCAATATCCATTCTTTCATATAGTAGGATGATAAAGATACATACATGGTAGAATATATTCCTTTTATAGTATCACCTTACACAGTATAAAATTATATTTACAATTTTGGGATTCCCAATAAATAAAAAACCTATACAAAAATTAAATTTCCAAAAATATTATAGAACACCTTATAACATCTTACATCCATAAAAACATAAACTCCAAACATATTTGTAGGAATCATTGAATATCATCTTCACATTCATATAAAAAACACAACTAGTAGATAAATTATAAGAGATGCATTAAAATTACTTTCAAGTAATAATTAAAATTCCACTTTATGTAAAATATAAAAATATTCTTGCTTATTAATTTTTTATATACAAATGCCTCCCCAAAATATAATATAATTTACATCATATAGGTTTATTTAAATGATTCATATTAACATGGTATAAAACATATAGATTCTATGAGTTTTATATCATAAATTCCAAACTCTTAAATATAATACAAGTTATACATGTTACCAGTATGAAGATTATAAAATGTGGTACTAACATCCAACAAAAACAAAGGAATGGATTATATTATAAGATTATTTAGATAATCTCTATTTGAGGCCATATGTTTAATAATGAATACATATGTGTTTACAAGGGTTAAACCAAGTAAGATATTTTTTTTGACATTGATTACAAATAGTGAATTCTAGTGTTAAAACAAATAGAGGAATAATCGTTATATAAAGTATTATTTAAACATTGATTCAAAATTAATGTCCATTCCAAAAGAATTATTTTATATTTTAGATCCCATTATAATAAATTATTAATTTTATAAGAAATTTATCCCTTATAAATTTTTGTTTTCATTTTATAATTTACCCCATAAAAACGTACATTAATTAAAGAAAAGATGATGTATTTACTAATGACCATACACATAAATTTTAATAATTCAAATGAATTAGTTTTGTTTTCCAATATTGAGAATTAATTAATTATAATATTAATGAGTTTATCTTTTCCAAAATAAGATTTGGTTCTATATATCAAAAAATATCATTTAAAAATTTCAAATGAACTATTGAAAAATTTTATACTTATGGGAAATCATAATTTAATTATAGTTTCAAAAAATTAAATTAAATTTATATAAAAACATAGTTTATGATCAAATAATTATATATATAAGTGTCATGTTATTACTCCTGTAACGATTTATTAATTAATATATCACAACTGATACAACTACTAAAAATTTCTTAAATTGAATCATGGACTTAAAATAAATTTTGGAGATCACAAAATAATATAACCCTAAATAGATTACATGGTAATGATACAAATGATTTTTTCCAAAAGTATATAATCGAGCCTTTTAATATTAATTATAATGGTTATAGAATACTAACAATTATGAAGTTGTTAGGGAAAATCACTTATGTTAAAATAAATTTTTATTACCTATGACTAATCTTAAAACATGTCATGTCATGGAATAAATATGATGAAATGATAAATATTCATTCCAACAGATGGAAAGTTACAAAATACCAAAACCAGTAAAAATAAAGTAATTAATCATGGTAATTTTTTTTACAATTTTTGTATATCTGTTAAAGTATAAAATGAAATCTTGTATAATTAATAAAATTCAAAAAAATTTCATTATAAAACTATAGACCCTATATTTTATGAATATGAATGACACTATTTAATAAAAATTATATATATTCATAATTAATTCAATAAATTATTATAATAAAATATCACTGGAATATTTTCAGTACATAATTTCAAAATAATGTTTCTGATTTATCAATACCATTGAAAAAATAGGGGTATAAATATCATACGTATAAAATCAAAATTCCCAAAAAAAGATAATAATATCTTACTAAAATATCTTACGAGATTTAAAATAGATTCAATCCTCATGAAATGCTTTAAAGGGTAACAAAAAAATTAAATATTTGTAAAGAAATTATGTTAACAAGGAATTCCATATATATCCATCATAATAAATAAACCACCAAATAAAAAAAATAAAACCGTGGAAAAATACTCCATAGGCCGATTTTGAAATATATCTAGCCAATTCCCATTATATATTGACAAAATCACCTCCTATTTTTATCAAAATAAATTGAAAACCTATGAATAAATCTTATACAAAATTCATAGAATCAAAATAACTAACAACAATAGTGAAATGACACATATGGACATCATATAAACAATAAAGGATAAATCCACATGATATTATGATACATCACTATTTTATGATGAAATCATAAATAAAAATTAATAAATTTTAAAAATAAACACAAAATAAATTATATAATGACATATGGGATTAGAAGTGAATTATATCCTTTGATTTCCTACAAAAAACAACATCTGATTAATATTTAATCAAAAAGAAATAGTGGAAAAGGATATGATATAGAGAAAAATCAATATGGTTTCATATACATAGAATATAATATGAGGATGAAGATAACTTCAAATAATTTAAATGAAAATAATAATAAAAAGACCAAATATCCTATTTTAAATTTCTATACTAGCATTGTCATACAATGTACCTACAGGGGGGGACCAGGTACATAGTGTAACATAACATGATTTATGAAAAAAAAATATATTGATTAATTATATGTTATATAGATAAATATAAGTTGAACTAATTTCATCCAATAAAATTTAGATAATTTCAACATATATTTTCATAGTAATATTTTAGTTCAAACCCCTATTAACTCATTTGAAAATTAATGTTTTATTAAGGTTTTCCATCTATTAAGAGTTATGAATGTTAATTTACGAAGACAATATGCCAATAATAGACCATGGTTGATGTTAAGAACCATATCTCATTAATGTGGATAAGTCTAGTATTTTTATGATTTTTATATTTTTTAACCAAATATTATTTGTTATAAAATATCATTAATTCCATTTTTGAAAAACTTATCTTAATTTGATGTTAAATGCTTCATTAAAAAGTTTTATTTCAAATAAAATAATTTTATAATTCCTTAAAATGTCATATAAAATTATAAAATTTAACACACACATTAATTGATTCTAGTAATATTAGTTTTGGAATTTTTAAAATCATTTATTGAAATATTTTATTAATTGAATAAAAGGTGTGTTGATGTTGCACTAGAATTTAAAGTGTTTATTATATCACTAATAATTGAAAATAAATTACGGTGATAAAAAATATCACATATATTTCAAATAAATATTTATGACTGAACATGACATTTTTTATTATTATATTATAAATTTGATGTTCATAAAATAAGAAGAATGATATTTTCTAAATATAATGATATAAAATAATATAAAGGGTGAAAATAATGACCAAATTGGATGAGGGAAATATATTCAACTTTTTGATGATAAAGTATAACATGTAATTATATAATAAAACTAATTCATGTGCTAGGGTAATTATTTAGCCCTTATCATTTTATTCATAACCATAATTACATAATTTACCATTTATCATGGTAAAATAATTTAATAAATATATTATTCAAATTTTTTTTTACCGAATTTGGAAACAATAATTCAAAATATATAATTCATTGGTCAAGAATCAATTTCTATAAGTGAGAGAATGTTTTTAATATAAATGAGTAAAATGCAAGGAAAACAATTTTTAGAAAAGTTTATTTTTAAGACAAAAAATTTCTTCTACTAGAATCATGTTTAATGATGATTAAAATAATTTTTATCACATTATGTGAAATTAAATGGTAATTATGTTAAAATTAGAAAAAATTCAAATACTTATCAGATGTTTTAGTGAAAATATAATGTATGTTTTTCAAAAAAATTGTATTTTTCATTATTTTCTAGAAAACCAATCTTTTAAAAAGAAACAAAAAATCTCACCGTAAGATAATTTTGATATTTTTATTTCAAAAATGATATTAATTTTATAAAATATAATTTATATATGTTTTATAAATTAATTAAAATATTTTCAATAAAATATATTAAAAATAATTTTTTTGATTATAACTGATTTTTGAAGTATAAATATACTACATTCTTAGTAACTAATCAATCGATTTTTATTGAGTTGAGTAATGTATTTAGTTTTTTTCTGGTTGAAACCCTCATCCAATTTTAATTTTATTGTTCTGTGGTTATAAAATTCTTCTTTCCTGATTATTGGATCATAATTATGATATTTTCTTGACGCAAGTCATTGTTTTCAGATGAGTTTGGATGCCCAGAAAGTGTTGTGGGGCATTGGTCATGTTTTGAGTGTATTGGAGTCAGAAATAACTAACATTGAATGGTGTGTAGACTGGGGAACATTTTTTTGAAAAACTGTGTGTGTCATAAATAAATACTTGTGGCCCTCAATGTGCTCTGTACATGGTTTTTCTGAACCGTGCTGGAGGGGGGGGGGGGCATGACCATGTGAGTCTTATGATGTATTTAGGAGAACCAAGTGCATGATATCCAGATAGTTTGGAAAAATATGCTAGACAACCATGAATGGACACCCATTTTGATATTGGAATTCACATAGATAATGCTCAATTAAGAAAATTGTGCATGCGAACCAGGAATCTTATTCAATAGGTAAAATTACTATTTCCATCCCTTATATTTCTCTTATTCCTCTTCATTTATCTTATATTTCTCACATTCAACTCCTCCAGTTTGAAGGAATTTCCCCCTTCTACCTCTTTATAGGTTTTTAACTAATATCTCTATATTAGCTCTAATAATCAATTCATCATGTGCTTTAGAACCACATTAGTAAGGACTCTTGTCATCATGTCTCTTTTCTTCCCTTCTATCTCCATACTGAGTGTTAAATCCATGTGATATTTTTACCCTATTTTGGGGCATTTTTTTCAAACATATATTTCTTTCAAAATGGATAGTGTTAGATACTGATATCAGATGATTGAGTATCTACAAACATGAGGTAGTTGTTCCTAGATTTATCATTATTTATCTCATGTTTTTGGGGGTGCTACTTTGGGTGGGTAGTTGGGTTATTCGAGGGAGACACTATGAAATTAAATACATGAACATAAAAAAATAATTAAACACATAAGATGCTTATTGTAATTCTCCTCCATGTATGTAATTGGTTTATTCCTAGTGTGTGCTTCTTACCTCATACATAAATGGTTAGGGTTATTAATTATTTAAATTTAATTATTTCTATTTATTATGATGGTTCCATGTAAATGTGATAAAATTGGCCTAACCAGAGAGATGGAGATGACCACCTATATCGAGGTGATGAATTAATCAGGGTTTGTGTGGCCTAAATACTAGTAATGACTCTAATGACTGGTTGGGTGATGTGGACATCGTACTAAGGCGAAGATGTCATTAGGGAATGAGCAAGACAGAAGTGATGTTTGATGGTGTTGACTATCTGAATTAGAGACATGAGTGCATGGGTATAAGGTCCATGTATTATGTGTCGTAGGTACTTTATTGGGTATTTTTTATCACCATGATCGGTTGATGCATTTTTGGAATCTTTTGTATCCAATTTAGACCCAGTTAATCATTAGTTGTTTACCAATAATATGGGTAGATGTCTCTATCAGATGTAGACTAGGATAGTGTTGAGCATTAGTATGGTTAGAGGTTCTTTCCCTCGAAATTCATGTGGAAGGTGGGGAGCCATCGAATCATAGTGTGTGAGCCCATCTATTAGGGGTTGAGGATCAATGTTCATTGAGGCTACTGGACCAGGATTAATTGTGAGTCTGGATATAATCATTCCTTAGGACATCATTTCCCGAGATGATGTAAATTTTTAGTTGTAAGAAAAAAAAATTTGTGGCTTAGTACATCGAGCTTCAAGCTGATGGGTCCAATGGAATATGAATTTATTATTTTGGGCATTCCTTTCTGATGTTAGTTACAAGATGATGTCACATGGGTTTGGGTGTTATTTTTGTGGTGGAACATGATGGTTTACCTAGGATTATTTTCAATAATAAGTTCAATAGTAATAATGCAATGGATTCTCATGATGTGGTTTTATCAAAAATTGCGAAAGCTTGTGAATTTAATTATTTTGGTTGCTAACCATAAGGGAATTAAATTACTTATATTGATGTGTAGTGCCCCATTTTTTTTACAACACATACATTATCAAAGATAGAATTTATGCGCACTTTGGTGGTGTCCTGGAGAGATTATTCTCACACCATGCATGGGACCTTTGAGATTCATGTAAAAGTTATTATTTTTTTATCCGGTAATGTTTTAGCCTTAATAAATGGAACATAGTGGCCATTTCATACTATTTACATGGGATGCAAGGAAACAGACATTGGAGGTTTCTACATCAGATATAGGTTAATATTTTTGTTTTCTTTTTTATCAACATTATTATATATATATATACACTGATTATGTTCATCCGTTGGAAGAAAATAGAATATTTTAGAAGTATGGAATTACATGGATCCATGTCTACTTAAAAATTGTACCCGATAATGTTTTAGTCTTAAATTCTATTATTTTGATTTGTATTATTACATCTACTATCTACTTTGCCTCCTCTAAGGCATGTTTTGGTTATGTTCCCTTTGGTATATATTTTTTGTTTATCTATATATATATTGTCCAATACTATATTAATCACCAACTGGTATATTCTCCCATCAATCAACTCATTATACCCACACTTCTAGTCAAAAACCATTGATGTATGGGTATTTTCACTTAGTGCCTAGTTGGTAACATGCCATGATCATTATTCGGGTGAAAATGGGTTAGGAAACTAAATTTTTTATCAAAATAGTGATTTTATTTCTTTTGGGGTCTTTCAATTTGGACTATGGTTGACTGGAGACTCAAATATTATCAAAACATGGTATAGATCTCATGTTTTGGTGCCTACATAACCATGTACATGGGAAAACCACGTTTCTAGTGGAGGGAATTCCTCTTTTTACTTTTCTCATTTTACAGCTGATTCAATGTTCACCGTGTGTTGATCACTTAGTTGTGATTATTTATTACTTCAATTTGTGACCCTAGGATGATTGTGGAATGAGATTATATTTTTGATGCTAATCCCCATAAAAAAGGATGGTTTTGTTATGACTCTTTGATAGGAGCACTGGATGAAATATGTGAATCTGATCGTGGTTATAAATATTGTGTACATCATTGGTATCCTAGATTTTTCATAGAGAGGCTGGGTTGTTTAAATTATTAATAAAGAAAGCTAAGTAGTTTATTCCTTACCTATCCCTTATTTGGTCTTATTCTACTCAGTCATGCAAGAAATATTTTTCTAATGAGATGTGTATTTAATGATTTATGATATTTGTTTTTATGTATATATATGTGGTCCTAGATCTAGTATGAGAAAGCATGGATGATGATATGGGGTGATATCGATCACCAGGTTGGGTGGAGTGGTCATCAGATTAAGGCGGGATTAGCTATTTAAAATGAAAATACAGAAATATAAAAAAAATTCATGTATATAATTATTTGGTTACATTTTACTGAACTTCATCAGAATGATATGTGATTTAGGTCTCTGATAAGGGTAGTTCAGGGGCCTTGAGGCCATATATATTTGTCATACCTGACTCTGATTTGGGTGGGAAATGTCCCAAGAGGACAAATTTCATCATACATAGTTGTGATAGGGGTGAGTAAATGGTAGATAAAATGTACTACATATCACTGATTTTCCTATATGAATTATATATATGTTTGTGTTATTATGTGTGTTTGACCATGTAATTGGTATTCAGCAGGATTCCTCCTGGGATGATTCTAATGTATCATTAGGTATGCATTGATTTAGTGACATAGTATAAAGCATTTGTTGAGACCCCTTAGGTTTGATATTATTGCAAGGAAGGTCAAGAAAATCATAAACTATGTGTACTGGATCATGTATAGCCACCAATATTGGGTTGGAATCTGCTAGATTTGATAACTCTCGGGTCATTAATTGATGACTAGCTCAGGGCGATCATTGTTCTGGTCATCCATCTTATTGACTAAGGAGCTCAGTGAATGGATCATTCTATGGAATATCTGTCATATGAGTCCCATCGACAGCACCAACTACAATTTTAGGATGAGGGTTGACCACATGTGGCTATGAATGTGATAGAATCAGTGAAACCCATATTTGAGTATCTTGAGACACCCTTAAGGAGGAGTGTGATGCTTGATATTTATATACTAAGAGGGGTGGATAAACATTATATGTATGTAAAGGATCCTGAAATCAGATAAGAGGGACTGAATTATAAGTACATTGTGGGTAGGTTTTTCAAAAACTTCTTCTCTATGACTCTAAGGGTAGTGAGAGTTCAGGGGTTCAGGAGTCTACTATAGAGTAACCTATGTGTCATGTAAAATGTAGCTGATTTCATAGAGTTTGGTCAGTTTTTACCAAGTATGGTGGGTGATTAAATCTCGAGAGTGAGGAATTTCAATGATGATTTATAGCACACCATTTGGGTGCATTAAACTTCATCTGGTTGGCCAAATTTTTGAGGGTCTAAATATGTTGTTGATAATGAAGGGAAATATGACTGAATGGTCTTTTATGATAGGGGTGATGGTTTTATGTGATTATAGAGATGACGATTGATGTCGTAGGAAGAAAGTAAGATATGAGTCTCAGTAGGGATTTCATGCTAGATACTCAGGTATACCACTGAGGAGTGGATGGTTAATGGTGTGATTCAAGAGAAGGATGTCGACCCATGTGTTGACATAGTGTGATTGGGCACCAAAGTTGTATCTAGAATATAGAAAGGTCATGAATCACAATGGGTTTTATAAAAATACTTCTCAAATGGACAACAATCAAGGACTGAGGCATTCATAGGGATCAGAAGTTAGACCATGAATTAAATAAGGAACTAGCTATCATGGTTCATCTACACATTGAGGTTGTGGTAGAGAAAGTGGAACACCGTAATGGAGATAGTGGGTGGTGGCTGGTGTAGCACCATAGGGAGTTCAGGAATAAGGCCAAGCACTGGTTGTTGAGCATCCAGGGTCAGAGAAGTCTAGTTGGCTAATGAAATTCAGAGGTAGCTTGTGGGCATGGTCAGGTAAATTTTATATTTTAGGCATGGACCATCTATTAGGCATGCCTAAATTATGTGGACGAGTAAGACGAGATACATTTTTGGACTTGAGAGACACTAGTGAGTAGGTTATCATCATATTAGATTCATGATGTAATATATATATATATATATGAGGTGTTCATCCCCATATTTTGATTATAGGCATCGATGGGATGCAATATTTAATTTAGGATCACTAGGATATGATCATTGATGTGATGTGAGACTACATGAGGAGCATAATAATATAGGAATCAGTTTAATGTGGGATCTAATTGAGTTGTGATAGAATGAGGAGGACATAATTTGATTCGTAGTACTTCATGGTATTTAGATGGGACACATGTGTGATGTGAACACCGAACGAGGGTAGGTATTGATGATGTGTCATAGGAGGACATTTGTTTCTAGGAATATTTCATGGACAATAATTTTTTTTTGAGTTTTGGTATGGGATGTTAGTAGGGCTAGTAACTCCTAAGGTGGGGATCCCCTTGAGAGTCTTGACATATGATGTAATTTCTAAGGTGGAAAGAGTTTATCCTGGTGAATGGGGTATCTTCAGTTCCATCTCCCGTATTGTTTTATATCTTGACGATGATCTATGTTATGCTTGGGAGATTGTAACATCCAAGGTTCTAAGAGTGGGTCCATATCCTCAAACCATTTGAATTTTCAGTTTTTGGTGGCCATAACAACTTCTTTCTTGAATATTGACACTTTATTGTGTGTGTTTACTTAACCAATGGATTCTTTAGATTATTTAGATTTCTCATCATGTTCATCAGTGTTTTAGTGGGGTTTTGGGTGTTCGATAGTTCAAAACCCCAATGATTGATGGGGGTGCAGATAGAGGCACATGGTTTGGAAGAACTATGTGGCTCCAAGAGAAATCTATGCAGCCCTCAAGGTGTTAGGTGGAATGTTTTCTAAAATTATAATGTTTCGGTGCATTAATGTGCAATGAATCTAGGGTTTTTATAAGTGGCTCGCATAAGTTCTCCACATAGTTTTAAAAATGATGTCAGGAATCCATGAAAGGTGACCACATTGGATAGTGGGTGTTTCATGGCTATAGCATGGTTATCCAAACAATGAGATCCAATCATGAACCTCATTAAAAATGAAAATTTACCATTACCCTCCCTTATATTTCTCTTCTTCCAACTACATTCTAATTCGTTTCTCATTTACATCACCTACAAGCCATGGGTTCTCCTCTGTTGTTCATCCTTATAGGTTTTAATGACCCAAAAATTCCATGTAATTTTTTTGTATTTAATTGGAAATGTTATGAGTCCGCAAAATTTGGCAGCACGTAATTCTGAGGCACAGAGTGCTCGTAATGAATTTCTGAATATTTTTTCAGGTACGTCTAGTAAACGTGCGAGTGGGTTTTTGTAACTTTCAAACCACTGCTCAGAATTGAAATATGAGGGAACCGATGAATGCACATCGTCAGTATTCACTTAAGGAAACCATCACCCCGACCACAGAAGGTTGAGGGTGAAAGTTAGATT
Organism: Viscum album; assembly: GCA_963277665.1. Taxonomy (NCBI): domain Eukaryota; kingdom Viridiplantae; phylum Streptophyta; class Magnoliopsida; order Santalales; family Viscaceae; genus Viscum; species Viscum album. The sequence continues at coordinate 1,251,747,117 of OY728150.1, read as the reverse complement.
TTGGGTTTTTCATGGAAGAATAAAATAAAATTAGAACGATTAACATTTTTATTATTTTTGAAACCTCCTATGTGGATGTAATAATAGTGGGGACCTCCTGAACTAAATCCTCCAACAGGTGTTATGGTGGTGCAGACCACCTGAGCCTAACCCCCCCCAATTTGAATTCAAAGGCGGGGACCACCTGACCCTTGAACCTTCCATTTAAATTTTGGGATGTCTCTTGAACTTCCCCCACTTTGATTATGCCAATGAAACCCATTTAATTGTGCCACCTTCCTATAATCAATTAATACAATGTAAAATGTGCCAAGAAAATAAATAGATAAACATATTTTATTTTGTTGGATATTATTTTGTTGGGGAATATGGGGGAAATATCAGAAAATGAAAATTGAGGGAAGAACATAGGAGGAACTAATCTTCTCAAATGAAGAATGCTTCCCAAATGAAAAATGATGAACTGACCTCAAGCTTAATTTGGAAGCGTGATTGCAGGAGTGATGATCATTACCACCCTCTTCTCATTCACCATTCTTTCTTGCACCAACATCAACACAACAACAAACATTCGAGGTAGGGGTTTAATTCTATTTGATTAATATTTCACATGTTCTTCCCTTCTAAACAAATAATGAAGATCAACTCACTAAAACTATTTAATCCATGTATACATTCTTTTATGGATTTGGGAATACTGATTGATGGAGGTTGTGGGTTTAATGTTTTAAAGATCATCCATACACATTTTTGATTCATGTTTCTGTTGAGCCGATTGCTACAACTCAAATGTAGAGGGTGCATGCCAAACAAACATGACATTATCCATTAGTAATTTTCCTATAATGGTGTGTTATTTGCAATGTATTAACGGGGCTTTGTGAATGGAAATGAATGGATGTGGCGGCCGACATACCAATGGCCGCGATGAAGGCGACGACGCAACCACGCCTCCACGTGGCCCTCCGCACCGCCTGCGGCCTCCACCACCACGTGGTCTCCACCATCCGTGGACTCTACCATCCTTCGGACTTCAATGGCCTCCCTGCACAGAAATCCTCTGTGGCCCCACTACTTAGCCGCCCTCCGTGGCCCCATGACCTTGCCATCCGACGGCCTCTCCACCATGCAGCCCTATGTGCCGCGCCGCAGCCTCGTCTCCATGCGTCCCTCCGCACCTCCCCATAGCCTAACCGCATCATGGCCCACAATGACCATTGTAGCCATGCACTACAATCATGACCCCTATAGCCTCCACGATCCTCACTACCTCTGCGGTACCCATCATGGTCTGGGCCGTATAGTGTGGTAGGGACGGACCCTGTGGGTTGGGCCGCCCAGTGCAGCCGGGCCGGACCCAGTGGGTTGGGCCAGACCCAACAGGTTGGACCAGACCCACCAAGCTGGGTCGACCCGAATCAGGTCAGGTCAGCCCAGGCTGGGTTGGGCTAGGTCGGTCTGACCATGTACAACCTGACCCAGATCAACATCAAGCATTTCACTCAATCGACTATAACATTGGCACCAGGAATCTGATTGACGAACTGACAACGGCGTTGGAAACCATGGAACAAGACGACCCCTTTGAGTATACCTCACTAGAGATTTGATTTATGTTGAAGTACGGTCGGGATGGATTGAGTACGAATCCATCCAGGACCTCGGTACTAAAAGGCTACTAACTCACAAACTGGATGTCCGTATGATGCACCATCTATTTCATTGAAACCCATATGATGTGGTGGTACTTTGAGATACTTCTTTGAGAGAATTTTTGGGAGTTGGTGTATCGAATAGTGGCTTGTGGAGCGAACCATCCTCGAGATAAGTGAGTATAATATGGGAACCCTATACCTGGTTGTGACCTAAAAAACATGGGGCGATCTTATGTGGGTTAGCACAGAGCAATCCTATGTCAGTCAGCACTGAGCGATCCTCTGTGGGTCAGCACCGAGTTATCCAATGTGGGTCATCACCATGAAATCTTGTGAGGGTGAGCACCTAGCGATCATGTGTGGTTCAGTACCAAGAAATCTTGTGTGGTTCAGCATCGCGCGATCTTGTGTCGGTCAGCAGTAGATCCTCTTTATAGAATAAGATGATCTAGCCTTTGACTAATCATGTGTACCTCTATACTTATGTTATACCTGATGTGATCTATGTTTATACCTGAGCGGTAATTTGATTTGTGGTAATACATTGGCTGTATCATTCTGTGTGGCTTACCTATGTGTTACTTACATTTGTTGTATTCCATCCTTTGTGGAAAAGTTAGGCATTGGGCTTTGAGTTGGAATCTGTGTTTTCCTCATGATTGAAATGGGTATACTAGATAACTTAGGTATATGTACTATCATATACCTAAGTAGGGTTTTTAGTTGATTCACTACTGTGTGGTTTATCCTTGGTGGATTTTGGGAGACCATGAGGGTATCAGGGTCCCTAATGAGTATCGTTATACTCACCCATGCACGGGCTATGCACGCACCCTATTGTGTTTGATGCAGACGACGGACAGCACTGCCTAAGGACTTGAGTACCAGGACTGGAGGTGGCTCATAGGTGGATGTTAGATGAGGAAAACCGTAGAGATGGTCGTTCGTTAGATATACATACCCTTCAGGTAGGTTTTGTGGTTGATGATCCACGATCATCTTTTCACCAATCAGTTATCTTTTACTTTACACTTTTACATTTACATTTCAGTTGGGCTTGTATAATGGCCCCTTTTTTATACATACTATACTCACTCTACTTAGTATTCAGTTTACTTGAGTTCATATCTTGATATGTTCTTTGTTGTGTGTGTTACAGGTTATAAAGGCAATGTCATTCCAATATTAGGGAATACGCCTTCAGTGGTAGTTACCAGCAACTGGCCTATAGAAGGTGGGCTTGGGGTAGTCAATGCATATCCCCTGAGGGATGGGTCGTGACAAATTGGTATCAGATGAGTCTGTTCTAACATAGAACACATGACTCTGATCATTTTTTAAAGGAAATAGTGTTATGTGTAGTGAGTGTGGTTATCATTTTCTATAATCCAGTGTCGGTGCGGCGGCCGACGTATCCATACACCAGGAACTGGCTTCTGATTTCCGACTTAGTGCAAGAAAACACTGATTGCATGTGTGTTTTCAAGAGTTTTCATTGTAATATCTTTGATTTAGATCACCAGGTATAACTTATTTATCGTGAAACAACTGTTTGTTTTTAGGATGTCTCCACGCAGACATCTGGCTAGGGCTCTTGATATAGTACGCACAGATAGCGCACCGAGCGATGAGGCCTCGGTGCTGGGCTCTCTTCTAGAAGAGGCACCATCTATACCATTACCAATTGGGACACTGATACAAATAGCCCTAATAGTAAAGGGTGCATTCCAATTGATCCCATTTCACGATTTCCACGGCCAGAGGCCACCCAGGTTTCGTGGAGATATGGACCCACATACGGCTGATGATTGGGTGGAGGTCGCGGTGAGAGTCTTCCGACTGGTAGGGATACTAGTTGATCTCAGGGAGACCCATGCCGCCAGTCTACTACATGCATTAGTAGGTAGATGGTACAACATGATTCTATAGGCTCATTACCAGGTGGCACTTCTCTAGTAAGGATTTGAGAGCCTGTTTAGGGCAACGTTTTTTCTAGCGACTCTTTGGGAATGGAGCATACAATAACTACTTCATCTGCTGCAGGGCAACATGACTGTGGATCATTACTCATCGAGGTTCCCTGACCTCATAAGCTACTCACCTAATATGGTGCGAGATCCATTCATCAGGACCCAGACCATTGGGCAGGGACTCAGGCGGGAGATCATGGCTTCGATGATCTCACTTAGCATCCCGACACAGGCGAGGGTGTTAAAGAGAGACCTCTTAGTGGAGAGTTTTTTTGCTGACCAGTTACCTATAGAGAGACCCAACACCAGCAGTCACATAGTAGTTTCTTCTACAGCTGGCAGCAGATATATGTCATAGAGATCCAAGAGGACCGGATCTAGAGGTGGACCACTACAGGATTCAAGGTCGGTCATGCTGGGCACCTGAGACAGATCCTTTCATGCGTGGAGCGGGTAGTGTTACGCATGCGGCGGGTGGGGTCACATGGCTCGTTACTGTCCGACCAATCATACGGATGATAATAATATGGTTTAAGGACTTCCCAGGAAGAGACAGAGGTTCAACCAAGGAAGTACGTTGGGAGTAGGTGGACGTTGAAGAGGTTCAGTTCATGTAGCTGGTAGTTGGAGACTATTCGAGATGTAACCACCACCAAAACCAGGTGGTCCACCCCGACCACAGGAAGAAGGAGGACATGTGGAAGCTCAGATCCATGCAGCTGAGGCCTACGATCACAACACTCTGGAAATGATATGAGGTATGATCTATGTCTACTACACCTTGGTTTTAGTATTTATAGATACATGTTCTAGTCATTCTTTTATTTCCACTACCCTCGTTTGGATCTTGGATATTCCGATGGAGCCATTGGCTCAATCCTTACGGCTAGAGACTCCTATGGGAGTGGATTCCATGATTACTCACTTATGATGGAAGTGCAAGCTTTCTCTAGGGGGAAAGAGTTTCGGCTTGGATCACCTAGTAGCAGGGTCAAGTCCTTACAATGTTATCTTGGGAATGGACTGGTTATCTATAGTCCATTCCCAGATTGACTATATTTGGCACAAATTGCAGTCTCTCCTCACAGATTGGACTAGGTTTACCTACACCTATATGAAGGGAGCATTTTCAGCATAAGATGGACTTACCCGGAGGAGAGTGCAACAAATCACTCATCAGTTTGCTAGACTTCCCATCAGAGCGGTTGATGTGGAGAGTCCGAGTTATCCTATAGTGGGGGACCAGTATAGGGATGTCATCCCTAATGATGATTCGATTCTACATGCTTGCAGAGTGGTTGACCTTTACATTGACTTGTACCTCGGGATGACACCGATATCTTCACAAGCATATTGAATGGATCCCATGGATCTTCATGAGCAGCATGTACAACTGGAGGACTTATAGGGTAAAGGGTTCATTCAACCCAGTGTTTCTCCTTTGGAAGCCCAGATTTTTGTTCTCCAAGAAGGCGGATGAAAGCTTGAGACATTGTGTTGACTATCGGTTCCTGAATCAAGTGACTATGGGAAAAAAGTACACACTTATGAGGATTGAAAACCTCTTTGATCAACTGAAGGGAGCAAAATGTTTTTCAAAGATAGACCTCATATCTGACTATCACCAGTTTAGAGTACTAGACAAGGATGTGCAAAAGACATCTCTCGGATGTCGGTATGGCCATTGCAAATTATTGGATATTCCATTAGGGGTAACCAACTCGCTGGAAGTGTTCATGGGACTCATGAATAGGATTGTTCAGCCATACCTTGATCACTTTTTAGTAGTATTCATCGACGACATTCAAATCTACTCAGCTACAAAGGAAGATCATGCCTATCATTTGTGGGTAGTACTGGACAAACTTCGAGAGTACCAGTTTTATGGTAAGCTCTCTATATGCTAGTTTTGTATCTGATAGTTTCAATTTCATTAACACGTCATCTCAAAGGCTAGAGTTGTAGAGGATCCTACAAGGAATGAGGCGGTACTTACTTGGGAGACACCTAGGAGTGTGGCAAAGGTACATAGTTTCCAAGGTTTGGATAGATACTACCAAAGATTTGTGCCATATTTCTCCAGAGTTACAAAACCATTATCAGCGTTGAAAAATAATGGACAACACTTTGTGTGGTTAGAGATAAAGTAGTGGAGTGTTATGGATTTGAGGCTGAGGCTGACTACTGCCCCCATCTTAAGGCTCCAGAGGAGGGGGTAGGGTACGTAGTCTAATGTGACACATTAGGGACGAGACTCAGATGTGTCCTGATGGAAGAGTGATCAGTGATTGCATATAGATCTCCATAACTGAGAAAACATGATAAGAACTATGCTACTCATGACCTGGAGTTAGCAGCACTGTTCGTCTCCACAAAGATTTGGAAAAATTACTTGATGGGAGAGAGTTTTATAGTGTACTATGTTCACAAGAGTCTCATGTATATTTTCTATTAGAAGTACTTATACATAAGACAACGGCGTTTTCTTGAGTTACTCCATGACAATGACTTTGAGATAGTCTACACTCTTGGAAATGGGAATGGTGTAGGAGAGGCACTCAGCCAAAGATCTAGTATATCACTTGCAGGTGAGGAGACAGAGTAGTTTGCCTCTTTTCATATATCCTTCATGGAATGTGATGGAGAAGCTTTTCTTCAGCCTTTTACAGTCACTCCCCCACTTATTCAATGAGTCAAGGAGGCACAACATGGGGACACAGACTATGAGATTTAACGTACTCAGATATCCACAGGACATGCACCTGATGGATTTTCTAAAATTGGGGAGCACTTAATCCTCTTCAGAGGATGTACCGTGGTACCAGTGTCGCTTTAGGATGAATTATTGATGGAGTTCCAAAAATCCCATCTAGCGGTACATCCATTAGTGAAAAAGATGTACCACGATCTCTAACGACATCACTTGTGACCAAGAATAAAGAATGTAGTAGCAGAGTTTTTCTCCTGATGACTCACTTGACAACAATTGAAGGCAGAGCATCAGGTACCAGCAGTACTGGTTCAGCCTTTAGAGTTCCCAAAGTGGTAGTTGGATGGGATATGCATGGACTTCACGACAGAACATCCATGTACAAACATGGGTCATGATTCTATCGGGGTGATCGTCGACCGACTCACCATGTCAGCCCACTTCCTACCAATTATAGAACAAGGTTTAGTAGGGAGCTTGGGATGCCTATATGTGAAGGATATTGTGTGGCTACATGGAGTACCCTCGATGATTGTCTCCGATCGTGATACATGTTTCACTTCCCAACTATGGAAGGGGTTGTAGAAGTCTTTCGGGATGAATCTTCGTTTGAGCACCACCTTCCATCCTCCGATGGAGGGCTAGACTGAGCGGACCATTCCAAACCTTCGATACAAGTTGCGTGCTTTCTACCTCAACTTTGGTCACAGTTGGGAGGATCAATTTCTTTGGATGGAGTTTTCATACTACAATATCTATCACTCCACCAATGGGATGGAACCATTTGAGGCGTTGTATGAGCGACCATGTAGATCACCTTTTTGTTGGACTATCCAAAAGGAGTCAGCACCACTGGGACTAGAGATGCTATGGGATACCATAGAGAAAGTGAGATCAATCAGAAGTAGATGAAGACTACACGAGGTGGGAAGAATATTTATGTTGACAGGAGATGGAGACCTCTAGAGTTCATCGATGGTGACCACGCCGTTCTACGGGTCTGACCCCAACGAGGTTTGTGCATATTTTGCTGAGGGGACAAGTTATCTCCGATGTTCATTAGACCCTTAGAGGTCCTCAAAAGGGTTGGTGAGGTGGCTTACCACCAATCTCTTCCACCTTAGTGTCACCAAGAGCACGACGTATTCAATGTATCCTAGCTGAGGAGATATGTGCACGACCCTTCTAACATCATCGACCACGGAGATCTAGACGTTGATGATGGGGAGAATTTTACGGAGGTTCCAGTTGAGATTAAGGATCAATTAGAGTGATTCCTTTATTGGCAGTCGATACCACTGGTGTACGTTCACTGGCAGCACAAGATCCTCCAAGAGAGCACATGTGATCGGGATGATCAAACTCGTGCTGAGAACCCCCCACTTGTTTTCCTAGTATTTGGATGTGTCTTATAGAGACATAAAGCCCGGAGGTGGGGAGAATGTAAAGTCCCAGAAATTCCTTTTAATGTTTTTTAAATAAAATTTGAATTTTACTACTCTGTGAAAATTGACAGCGCGTGATTCTGAGGCCCAGTGTGCCCGGAATAAATTTCATAACTTTTTTTCTAGTACATTCAATAATCATGGGAGCTATTTTCTCTATTTATTTAATCGGTGATCAGAATTAAAATATGAGGGCACTGATAAACTCACAACACTGATCTTCACTTAAGGATTCCTTCACCTCGACCGTAGTAGGTTGAAGGTGAATGTTATATTTTGGGTATTTCGTGGAAGAATAAAATAAAATAAATTTGGTTAACATTTTTATTTTTGTTGAAACCACCAATGTGGATGTTTTAAAGGTGGGTAACACCTAACCTAAAGACACCCAATTTTGATATGGTGGTGGGGTCCACCTATGCCTAACCCCCTCCCCCCCAATTTGAATTAAATGGTGGGGACCACCCGACCCTTGAACATCCCAAATAAATGTGTGGAAGCCTCTAGAACTTCCCCCACTTTAATTATGCCAACACAACCCGTTAAATTTTTCCATGTTCTTTTAGTCCATTAAACCAACTTCAATTGTGCAAAAAAATTTAATAGATAAACATATTTTATTTGGTTGGCAATTATTTTGTTAGGGAATTTGGGGGAAATATTGGTTTAGGGGAATTAGGGGGAAGAACTTAGGAGGAACTCTTCTTCTCCAATGAAGAACACTTCTCCAATGAGGAAAGAGGAATAGACCATGATCCCACATCGAAAGCATGATTATGGGAGCGATGATAGTTGGAACCCTCTTCACCTTCACCATTATTTATTATGAAAACATCCACACAACAACATACTTTATAGGTTGGGGTTTAATTCAATGGGATTAATATTTCCATTGTTCTTCCATTCTAAATAATGAATACAGATCAACTCTCTCGAACTAGTTGATCAGTGGATGTTTTCATTTGTGGGTTTGGGAATAGTAATTGATGGAGGTTGTAGGGTTTGATGTTTTTAATATCTTCCATACACATTCTTGATTGAGGTTTTTGTTGAGTCGGCTTGCTACCATTCTAACGCAAAGGGTGTGGGGAAAAAACAAGGCCTGACCACTCATTCGTTCTTCTTGAATGGTGTGTTCTTTGAGATTGAAGATGGTGTTTTTGTGAATGGTGAAGAATGGACGTAGTGGCAGGCATACCGCTGACTATGACAGAGGTGACAGAACAACCGTGCCACCCTATGACCCTCTGCCCCGCCCGCGGCCTCCGCGTCGACCACATAATCTGTCATCCATGACCTCTGACATCCCAAGGCCCTCCACAGCCCTGCGGCCTCACAGCCCAGTGTCCCTCCATGGCCCCGTGGCCTCGTCACCGAGCAGCCTCATGACGCCCGTGGCCTCCCCGACCTGTAGCCCTCCATAGCCCCATGGCATCATCGTTCTGTGACCTCGCCGCCCTGCGGCCCTCCGCGCCGCCCGACGGCCTTGCTGCCTTGAGGCCACGTCGCCCCACGCAGCCTCGCACCACCCTCGCGCCCCCACGGCCTCTACGGCCATCATGGCCTCTGCGCTACCCAGTGTGGGGCGAGCCGCCCAGTGTGGCCAGGACAGATCCAACGGGTCGGGCATTACCGAGAAGGATGGACAAGACCCAATTCGCCAGGTCGACCCGAATCGGGTCAGGTCAGCCCAGGCCGTGTCAGACCAGACCCATGCCAAAATCGAATTTTTTGCTCTATCAGACATAAAATTTACACCAGGCATCTGATTGAAGAACTTCCATTGGCACTGGAAACCATGGAGTGAGACAAAACCTTTGTGTACACCCCACTATAGATTTGGATTATGTTGGAGTATGGTCATGTTGGATCAAGAAATAATCCAACCAGGACCTCTAGACTAAATGGTAAATAACTCACAGAACAAGCATCTTATTGAGGCATAGTTTATTGTGTTGAGATCCCTATGATGGGGCAGTCCTTTGAGATACTTATTCATTATACTTCTGGGAAGATGGAGTATCGAGCAGTGGCTTGTGGAGCGGCCCCTCCCAGAGACATGTGATCGCCGTGCGGGAAACCTATAGCTAGATTTAATGTGAAGAATGAAGAGAGATCTTTTGTGGGTCAGTACCAAGCGATCCTGTGCGAGTTAGCATAGAGGGATTCAGTGTCGGTACGCACCGAGTGATCCTATGTGGGTCATCACCTAGCGATCCTATGTGGGTCAGCACCGAACGATCATGTCTTGGTCAGCACCGAATGATCCTGTGTGGGTCAGCACCGAGGGATCCTATGTGGGTCAGCACCGAGCAATCCTCTATGGGTCAGTAGCAGAGCCTCTTAATAGAATAATATGATCTAGTCTTCAACTAATCATATGTACTTATGTAATTATGTTATACCTGGTGTGATATGATTTCGTACTTGAATTGTAAATTCCATTGTCATAATACCATGGTGGTATTCTTCTACATGGTGTACCTGGGTGGTACATACCTTCGTGGTATTTCATCCTTTGTGGAACAGTGGAGCTTTGGGATTTTAGTTGGACTATGTGTTTTCCTCTTGATTGAGATACGTATACTATATAACTTATGTATATTTATGGGCATATACCTAAGTAGGGTTGTTAATTGATTCCCAATTGTTTGGTTTATCATTGGTGGATTTTGGGAGACCTTGAGGGTCTCGGGGTCCCTACTATGTATGGTTAATCTCACCGCTACTCGGGCTATGCCTGCACCCTGTTGTGTTTGGTTTTGATGATGGACAACGCTGACTGAGGACTGGAGTACCAGGACAAGAGGTGGCTTGGAGGTGGACTTTAGACGTGTCAAAACTCAGAGACGATAGTTTGTGAGCTGTATCTACCCTTTAGGTAGGTATTTTGGTGGATGATCCAGGTGTTTCTTTTCACCTATCAGCCTTCTTGTACTTTCTATTTTTCCTTGTACTTTCTAGTTTGGCTTGTATAATGGCCCCTTATTTTACTTATTATACTCACCCTGCTTACTATTTAGTTTACTTGAGTTCATATCATATTGTGTCCTTGGTTGTGTGTGTTATAGGTTATAAAGTCAACACCTTCCCAGTTTTAGGGAATACACCTTCGGTACTAGTCGCCAGCCCCTAGCCTATGGAAGACGGACTTGGGGTAGTCATAGCACGAGACCTGGGTGACAGGTCGGGACATAGGTGTTGATCTCCTTTCTCTATATGAGCTCTAACATTCAAGTCATCAGGTGTAATGGAACATCATCAGTAAGGTATTGATTCATATTATATCTTTTTATACGTTCCCTTTCTATATTGAGTTATAACATTGTGTTATCTATTGTACCCAATTTTCAGAGTGTTCATTTAAATAATTAATTTCATCCAAACATGCATGAGTTATTTACCGATATTGAATGAGTGATTGTCTATATACATGAGGTCAGTAGTCCCCATATATTTCATGATTTATATTATGTTTTTGTGGTGATTCATTGAGGGAATAATTGGGTTATCTGAGGGAGAACAAATGAAAACAAATGCTTGAGATTAATTTATTTATTGAGACCATGATATTTCTATGGTCACGCTCAGTGGTGTCAGAAAATGTATTATTCCTAGTTAGAGGCTTTAGAAAATGTAAATATTAAGTCATAGTGTTTTTTTATTTAAATTTTATTATTTCTATTGCTTGAATTACTTCCAAGGGCATCTGATGGGCTTGGCACACAGATTGAGGTGGAGATGGCCACATGGATTGAGGCGATGCATTTGTTAGCATGGTCATGGCCTAAATACTATGGGTGATATTGATCATAGGTTGGAAAAATTAGTCATCATTTTTATGTGATGAGGTTGTTATGTTTTGCACATGGATTGTGTGATATTGGAAGTGTTGACCATCAGAATGAGTGACATAGTTATAGGGGCATGATGTGTCAGGATGGTGTGGATTATGTACTTTTTTAGCGACTGTCACTCATTCTGATTGGCAAAGTTTCCATGAGAGATGTGTTCCCAAAGATATGATATTGATGATGATGTTTTTTTGACCAATCGTGTGGGATTAGGCATATATTAGATGTGGATTAGGATGGTGTTTACCATCAGTATGGTCAGAGATTTTTTCCATAGAAATCCACATGGATAGTGGGGAGATATCAGTTGATGGTGTTGGGATTGTTGGTATGGTGATGAGGATCTTTGGGCCTTGATATCGCACATTCTAGATTATATGGGAAGATGGATATCACTGTTCCTCGGGATGTAGGCTGGTGAGATGCTGACGATTTTCAGTCAAATGACAGATATCGTTGTGCCTCCTAACATTCATTTCTGATCTCATAGGAGCCTTGAAGGAGGGGTTCAAGAGATTATGCATTTATTGTATGGTTTTTCCTTATGAAAGTCAGTAACACGGTGATGTAACATGTTTTTAGGTCTTATTTCAGTGATGTGAGCTATGGTCTCTCAAGGAATATTTTTTAAAATTATTCTTTGGGATTTGCGTTATGTATCCTCAAACATCAATTATACTAGAAATTGATGATTTGGGTGAATTTCATCCATGTTATTGTTGGGAAGAAGTGAAAAAAATTATTTATATTGATGTGTAGTGAATATTTTATTTATTTCAATTCAACCTACATTATAACAAATGTATGATAGGTACACAATGGTGGTAGCCTATAATGATTATTCTCAAACCATCTGTCTCCCTTCTGAATGCATGTAAAATTAATGATTATATGATTAGGTAAAGGTTCAGGGTCATGAGCTAGATCTTAGTGGTCATGATAGTAATTTATCATGTGATGACTGTTAAGTACCATGGAGGTTCTAGAATTAGTAATATTTTGTTCTTTTGGGGCTTCTTTTTTATCAGGATACTCATATATGTTTATACTATTTCTAAACATAGGAGAACCTTCTAATTATTGTATTGTATGAACAAACTTGAATGAATGTTTATTTAATAATGGTATCTTGTAATATCTTATTCTACAAATGTTTTATTTTTAGTTATATTATTTCTACTTTTATCTTCTTATGCTTCTGTTACGGGAGGTTAATGGACCATTGCCTTATGGTCATTATTTTATCTTATTTTATATTTTTTGACTATTACTATATTAATCACTAGTGGTTATAGTATCTCTATTATCATCTCTTTACAGACTTTTTCCTTGTTGGAATTCATTGCCAAATTGGAAGGCATGCATAAGGCCCATGGGTTGACCAACCATTATTACAGTTTTTGTAAAAAAAGGGTTAGGTATGTTCTAGAAATATATTAAATATTTCATAATTTGGTTTAAAATATTTATAACTACAAATACAATGGATATTTTAGAATGTATATACATGAATAATAATATTTCATTGTTTATTTAAGGTATTTTTTCCTATTGATATGTTATTGAACGTAGTTTTCTTTAAAAATATAGAGGTATGACATTCTTGCCACCCCCATTAAATCAATTACGTCTCCACAATTTCATCATCTTCTCAGTAATAAATAGTTTGAAATTAAAAAAATGTTTTTTCGGAAACCAACATCAAAAAAATATATGATAAAAATCCATCTTAAAATATGGAAGAGTCTAATATGATTGTCACCACAATACCAGGTTTCCAAATAGGAAAATTTTTTATCATGTGAATAATTTTATATAGAAGAGAAAAATAATGTTGAAGGATTAGTATAGAGTTATAGGGAACATATTCAATAGAAATTTCACGACCTCCAATACATAAATTTATGATTTGTGAAAAGACCATTAAATCATAAAAAATTACTATAATATGAAAATAATTTAATTCAAAAACATTTTTCTATTGGTGAGTAATTGATTTACTATGATGACTAAGAACATAAGGAAAAATTATTACTCTAGAAAAATAATTTCAACCTTTAATCAATTTACACAATAATTTCTTCTTAATCTCTATGATATTATTATTAGCGATAAATGTTTTTAGTACCTGCAGTACTAAAATTATCATATAATATATAACATAATACAAAAAATAATGACATGTCATTTCACCTATATTTAGTGAAACTAAAATAGTTATAATAATGTTATATAATACCCAATATCAATATATATTCGTATTAATAAATAATACATTAATCTATATAATTTAATTTTAAAAACAATGGTATTACAATTACAATTCCTTATATAAAAAACACTATATCCCATAAAACTGTTAATAACCAGAACATAAAATATGTTCTTAACCTCAAAGGTTATCTCAAACCATTCCTCTTAAATCTTCAATAATGTAATATTGTTCTTCCCAAATTATCATTTACATTAATACTGAAGGTTATGTTTTATTCAACCCAATATAATGTCTCCTAAAATATTATTAATCCCCTAAAAGCCATAAATAAAATTAATGAAATAAATTTTTTCAAAAAAACAACATAATATTTATCATATTAAACTATTTATGTAAAATCAATTTCATACTATAAGGTACATCACTTTGAAATGTGGTAGAAATTGCACCCTTGACACCCTTCGATGGTGGGTTCATGCAATGTGGCCATTGAGGATTGGATAGGTTATCACCTAGATTGTGGGTTATCCTATTTATTAACCTATAACATTAACAAGAATATAATAAAAAAGGTCAAAATAAATTTACTAATCAAATCAAATTTTTTTCACTTTCTAAACAAAGAATGCAGATCAAATCACTCAAACTAGTGGATCAGCGGATATTTTATTTTGCGGGTTTGGGAATACTGATTGATGGAGGTTGTGGGTTCAATTTTTTAAAGATCTTCCATACACATTCTTGATTCATGTTTTTGTTGAGCAGATTGCTACCACTAAAATGCAGAGGGTGTGCGCCGAAAAAACATGAAATGACCCCTCTATAATTTTCCATTAATGGTGTGTTATTTGTGATGTAATAATGAGGCTTTATGCATGGCAATGAATTGATGTGACGGCCGATATACTTCCAGCCGCAACGAATGAAACGACGCAACCGTGCCACCCCGTGGCCCTCTGCGTCGCCCGCGGCCTCCACCGCCACGTGGCCTCCACCATCGGTGGACTCTACCGTTCTTCGGCCTCCCGCAGCCTCCCTGCACAGCAGCTCTCCAAGGCCCCATGGTCTCACCGCCCAGTGGCCATCCGCGGCCCCACTGCCTCGCCGTCCGGTGTCCTCACCACCCTGCATCCCCATGTGCCACCCGCAGCCTCACCACCATGCGGCCCTCCGCACCTCCCTGCGGCCTCACTGCCTCATGGCCCACACTGCCCCATGCAGCCTTGCGCCACAATCATGACCCATGTGGCCTCTGCGGCCCTCACTACCTCTACGGTACCCATTGCTGTCCGGGTTGCACAGTGTGGCAGGGCCGGACCCTGCGGGTTGGGCCGACCAGTGCAGCCAGGCTGGACCCAGTAGGCTGGGCCGGACCTAATAGGCTGGACCAGACCCACCGGGCCGGGTCGACCCGAATCAGGTCAGGTCGGCCCAAGATGGGTTGGGCTGGGTCGGTTCGACCGTGTCTAACCAGACCTAGGTCAACATCGAAAATTTCTCTCTATCGGCTATAACATTGGCACCGGGGGTCTGATTGACAAACTGATATCGGCGTTGGAAACCTTGGAGCAAGATGGCCCCATTGAGTATACCCCACTAGAGATTTGAATTATATTGGAGTATGGTCATGATGGATTGAGTACAAATCCAACCGGTCCCTCGTGACTAAAAGTCTAATAACTCACAAACCAAATGTACATATGATGCACCGTCTGTTATGTTGAGACCCATATGACATGGTGGTCCTTTGAGATACTTCTTTGTGAGAATTCATAGTAGTTGGTGTATCGACTAGTGGATTGCGGAGCGAACCATCCCAGAGAAAAGTAATGGTAGTACGGGAACCCTGTACCAGGTTGTGACATAAAAAATGAAGATCGGTCTTATGTGGATTAGCACAGAGCGATCCTATGTCGGTCAGCACCCAGTGATCCTCGGTGGGTAAGCACCGAGTGATCCAATGTGGGTCATCACTGAGCGATCTTGTGAGGGTGAGCACCTAGTGATCATGTGTTGGTCAGACCCGAGAAATCTTTTGTGGGTCAGCACCGAGCGATCCTGTGTGGGTCAGTAGCAGAGCCTCTTTATAGAATAAGATGATCTAGCCTTCGAATAATCATTTGTAATTCTATACTTATGTTATACCTAATGTGAGACGAGTTTTTATCTGAGCAGTACTTTCCATTGTGGTTATACATTTTTGATATCATTCTGTGTGGCATACCTGTGTGGTACTTACATTTGTGGTATTCCATCATTTGTGGAAAAGTTGATCATTGGGCTTTGAGATGGAATTTGTGTTTTCCTCATGATTGAAAGGGGTATACCAGATAACTTAGGTATATGTATTGGCATATATCTAAGCAGGGTTTTTAGTAGATTCACTATGGTGTGGTTTATCATTGGTTGATTTTGGGAGACCTTGAGGGTATCGGGGTCCCTACTGAGTATCGTTATTCTCACCCATACATGGGCTATGCATGCACCCTATTGTGTTTAATGCAGATGACAGACATCACATCCTAAGGACATGAGTACCAGGACTGGAGGTGGCTCAGAGGTGGACGTTAGATGAGGAAAACTGCAGAGATGGTCATTCATGAGATATACATACCCTTCAGGTAGGTTTCGTGGTAGATGATCTAATAGCATCTTTTCACCAATATGATATCTCGTAAATTCCACTTTTACATTTACAATCCATTTGGGATTGTATACTGGCACCTTTTTTATACTTACTATACTCACTCTGCTTAGTATTTAGTTTACTTGAGTTTATATCTTGATATGTTCCTTGTTTTATGTGTTATAGGTTATAAAGGCAATGCCTTTTCAGTATTAGGGAATACGCCTTCAGTGGTAGATACCAGCCCATGGACTATGGAAGGTGGGATTGGGGTAGCCAAGGCATGGCCCACGAGGTAGGGGTCATGAAAAACTGGTATCAGAGGAGTCAATGCTAATGTAGAACACATGGCTCTGATCTTTTTTTAAAGTAAATAGTTTTATGTGTAGTGAGTGTGGTTATCAGTTTCTATAATCAAGTGTTGGGGCGGCGGATGACGTATCCATACACCAGGATACTGACTTCTGATTTCCAACTCAGTGCATGAAAACACTGATTGCATGTGTTTTTTCAAGAGTTTTCATTGTGATCTCTTTTATTTTTCTCACCAGGTATAACTTATTGACTATGGAACAACTTTTTCTTTTCAGGATGTCTCCATGTAGACATCTAGCTAGGGTTCTTGATATAGTATGCAAAGTTATCCCACCGAGCGACGAGGCCTCAGTGCTGGGCTCTCTTCTAGTAGAGGCACCAGGTATACCGTTACCCATTGGGCCACCAATACAAATAGCCCCAACAGTAGAGAGTGAAAGCCACTTGATCCCATTAAATGTGTTCCACCGCTAGAGGCCACCCAAGTTTAGGGAAGAGATAGACCCACAGGAGGCTGAGGATTTGCTGGAGGCCGTGT
Organism: Viscum album; assembly: GCA_963277665.1. NCBI lineage: Eukaryota > Viridiplantae > Streptophyta > Magnoliopsida > Santalales > Viscaceae > Viscum > Viscum album. Next base: position 1,251,729,789 of record OY728150.1, on the reverse strand, counting down.
TGAGAGTCTTCTAACAGGTAAGGATACCAGTTGATCTCATAGTGAACCTTGCCACCAGTCTACTACAAGAAGAAGCAGGCATATGGTACAACTTGATGCTGGAGGCCCATGACGAGGTGCCACTTCTCTAGGAAGGCTATGAGAGCCTGTTTAGGGCAGAGTTTTTCCTAGTGAATCTTCGTGTAGTGCGCATACAAGAACTACTTCATCTGCTGCGGGGCAACATGATTGTGGCTCATTACTCATCATGGTTCACCGACCTCACAAGATACTCCATAGATATGGTGTGAGAGCCATTAATCAAGACCCAGACCTTTGGGCAGGGACTCAGGTAGGAGATCATGGATTCGATGATCTCACTCAGCATCCCGACACATGTGGGGGTGTTAGAGCAAGCCCTCTTAGTGGAGAGTCTTTTTTCTGAGTAGTTACCTGCACCGAGACCCACCAAAGACGATCACGTAGCATATTTTTCTACAGCTGGAAGTAGATATATGTCACAAAGATCCAAGAGGACCAGATCTACAGGTGGATGATAGCAGGATTCAGGTTCGGTCGTATGGGGCAACTGAGACAGAGCCAGTCAAGCGAGGAGCGGGTAGTGTCATGCATGCGGAGGGTAGGGTCACATGGCTCGTGACTGTCTGAACTTTCATACAGATGATCATTAGATGGTTGAAGGACTACCTAAGCAGAGACATAGGTTCAACCAATGAAGTCCGTAGGGAGAAGGTGGATAATGAAGCGGAGTAGGTCATACAGCTGGTAGTGGGCGACGATTCGAGATGTTACCACTACCAAAACCAGGATGTCCACCCTGACCACGGGAAGCAGGAGGACATGGGCAAGCTCAGCTCCAGGAAGCTGAGGCCTATGATCACAGTGCTCCGGAGATGATATGAGGTACGATCTGTATCTACTCCTCCTTGGTTTTAGTATTTATAGACACATGTTCCATTCATTCTTTTATTTCCACTACCCTCATTTGATTCTTGGAGATTCTGATGGATCTATTGGATTAATCATTATTACTAGAGACTCATACAGGAGTGGATTACACGATTACTCACTTATTCTAGAACTGCGAGCATACTCAATGAGGTAATATTTTCGACTAGGATCACATAGTAGCAGGGTCAAGGCCTTACGATGTCATCTTGGGAATGGACTGATTATCTATAGTCCATGCCCAGATTGACTGTATTAGGCACAATGTTAAGTGTGTCCTCACATATTGGACTAGGTTTACATACACATGCATGAAGGGAGCCTTTACATAACAAGATGGACTTACCCAGAGGAGACTGCAGAAAATCACTCATCAGTTGGCTAACCTTACCCTCAGAGCCGTTGATGTGGAGATTCTGAGTTATCCTATAGTGGGGGACCAGAATGCGTATCTCATCCTTGATGATGTTTCAAGTCTACCTACTTGTAGAGTGGTTGACCTTTACATTGACTTGTACCCCGGGATGACAACGATATCTTCACAAGCATATCGAATGGCTCCCGTAGAGCTTCGTGAGCAGCATGTACAGCTGGAGGACTTATATGGGAAAGGGTTAATTCAGCCCAGTATTTCTCCTTTGGCAGCCCAGATTTTTGTTCCCCAAGAAGGCAGGTCAGAGCTTGATACTTTGTGTTGACTATCGGTGCATGAATCAAGTGACCATGAGGAACAAGTACACACTTCTGAGGATTTAAAACCTCTTTGATGAACTGAAGGGAGCACAATGTTTTTCGAAGATAGACCTAATATCAGGATATCACCAGCTTAGAGTATGAGACAAGGATGTGCAGAAGACAACTTTTGGATGTTGGTACGACCATTAAGAATTCTTGTATATGCCATTAGGTTTAACCAACTCTCCAGAAGTGTTCATGGGACTCGTGAACAGGATCGTTGATCCATACCTTGATCACTTTGTAGTAGTCCTCATCGACGACATTCTGATCTACTCATCTATAGATGAAGAGCATGCCTATCATTTGTAGGTAGTATTGGACACACTTCAAGAGCACTAGTTTTATGGTATGCTCTCAAAGTGATAGTTTTGTATCTGATAGGTTAACTTTCATGGACACGTCATCTAAAATTCTAGAGTTGTAGTGGATCCCGTGAGGATTGAGGTGGTACTTTTTTGGGAGCCACCTAGGACTGTGACAAAGGTACATCGTTTCCTGGGTTTGGACAGATACTACTAGATATTTTTTCCATATTTCACTATAGTTTCAAAAACTTTTTCAGCATTTAAGATTAAGGGAAAACCTTTTGTGGGGATAGACAGATGGTAGTGGAGTGTTATGGAGTTGAGGCAGAGGCTGACTAGTGCCTACATCATGAGGCATTCAGAGGAGGGCATATGGTACATAGTCTAATGTGACACATTTGGGACCAGAATCAAATGTGTCCTGATGCAAGAGTGATCAGTGATTGCATATGGTTTTACACAACTGAGTCAACATGAGAAGAACTACGCTACTCATGACATGGAGTTAGCAGCATTGTTCGTTTCCTTGAATATTTGGTGAAATTACTTGATGGGAGAGAATTTTACAGTGTACTATGTTCAAAAGAGTCTCAGGTATATCATCTATTAGAAGAAGTTATACCTTATAATACAACATTGGATTGAGTTACTCCATGACTATGAATTCGAGATAGTCTACACTTGTGGAAATGTGAACATTGAAGGAGAGGCACTAAGCCAGAGATCTGGTATATAGCTTCTAGGTGAGGCGAAAGAGCAGTTGACTACTTTCCATATATCGTTCATGGAATGTGATGGAGAACCTTTTCTTTAGCCTTTTACAGTCACTCCCCCACTTATTCATTGATTCAAGGAGTCAGAACATGGGGACACAGACTACGAGATTCGATGTACTCATATATCCACAGGACATGCACCTGATGAATTTTCTGAAATTGGGGAGCATGTCTTCCTCTGCAGAGAATGTACCATGGTACCAGTGTCTCTTAAAGATGAATTGTTGATGGAGTTCAACACATCCCCTCTAGAGGTACATCCATTAGCAGAAAAGATGTACCACGATCTCTGATGACAAGACATGTGACCAAGAATAAAGTAGTAGCAAAGTTTGTCTCCCGATGACTCACTTGTCAGCAAGTGAAGGTAGAGCATCAGGTAACAACACTATTGGTTCAGCCTTTAGAGTTTCCAAAGTGGCAGTGGGATGGTATATCCATGGAATTCATGATAGGACTTCCATGTACATACAGGGGTCATTATTCTATCTGGGTGATTGTCGACCGACTCACCATGTCAGCCCACTTCCTATCGATCAGAGAACAAGGTTTAGTAGAGAGCTTGGGACGCCTCTATGTGCAGGATGTTTTGAGGATACATGGAGTACCCTCAATAATTGTCTTTGATCGTGATAAAAGTTTCACTTCCCGTCTATGGAAGGGGTTGGAGAAGTTTTTCAGGTTGATGCTTCATTTGAGCACCGCCTTCCATCCTCCGACAGAGGGCAAGACTGAGCGGACCATTCCAAACCTCGAAGACAAGCTTCGTGCTTTCTTCCTCGACTTCGGTCACAGTTGGGAGGATAAATTGCTTTTTATGGAGTTTGCATACTACAATATCAATCAATCCACCATTGGGATGGAACCTTTTGAGGTGTTGTATGAGAGACTATGTAGATCAGCTTTTTGTTGGACTGTCCTAAGGGAGTCAGCACCAGTGGGAACAGAGATGGTATGGACTACCATATAGAATGTGTAGATCATCTAGGAGTAGATGAAGACTACATGGAGCAGGCATAATTTTTATGCTGACAAGAGATGGAGACCTCTAGAGTTCATGGATGGTGACCACATCGTTCTACGGGTCTCACCCCAATGAGGTTTGTGCATATTTGTCTGAGGGGACAAGTTATATCCGAGGTTCATTAGACCCGTCTAGGTCCTCAGCATAGTTGGCGAGGTGGATTACCGCCATGATTTTCCACCTCAGTTGCACCGAGTGTACGACGTCTTTTATGTTTCCTATATGAGGAGATACGTTAATGACCCTTCTCACATCATCTACCACGATGTGATAGATGTCGATGATGGGACGACTTGTACGGAGGTTCCAGTTGAGATTGAGGATCGACCGGAGTGAGTCCTTTTTGGGCAGTCGATACCACTGGTGCACATTCACTGGCAGCACGATATCCTCCAAGGGAGAACATGAGAGCTGGAGGATCATATTTGTTCTCAAAACCCCCCCCCCCCATTTGTTTTCCTAGTTTTGTGATGTGGATTACAGGGACATAAATCACTGAGGTGGGGAGAATGTAAAGTCCCAGAAATTCCATGTAATGTTTTTTAAATAAATGGGAATTTTACTACTCTGTGAAAATTTACAGTGCATGATTCTGAGGCCCTGTGTGCCCAGAATAAATTTTTGAACTTTTTATCAGGTACGTTCACTAAACGTGTGAGAAGTTTTTTGTAATTATTTAACCGGTGATCAGAATTGAAATTTGAGGGCACCGATAAACTCACAACACTGATATTCGATTAAATAGTCCTTCACCTCGATCGTATTAGGTTGAAGGTGAATGTTATATTTTTGTGTTTTTCGTGGAAGAATAAAATAAAATAAATTTGTTTAACATTTTTTATTTTTGTTGAAACCTCCAATGTGGAAGTTATAAAGGTTGGGAACACCTAAACTAAAGACTCCCAAATTTGATATGGTGGTGGGGGACACCTTCCCATAAACCCCTCCCCCCTACAATTTGAATTGATTGGTGGGGACCACCCGACCCTTGAACATACCAAATAAATGTGTGGAAGTTTCTTGAACTTCCCCACATTAATTATTCCAACACAACCCATTCAATTTTTCCATGTTCTTTTAGTCCATTAAGCCAACTTCAATTGTTCCAAAAAAATTAATAGATAAACATATTTTATTTGGTTGGCTATTATTTTGTTAGGGAATTTGGGGGAAATATTGGTTGAGGGGAATTGGGGGGAATAACCTAGGAGGAACTCTTCTTCTCCAATGATGAACGCTTCTCCAATGAAGAATAAGGAACCGACCACAATCCGACTTCAAAACCATGATTATGGGAGCGTTGATCATTGGAAACCTCTTCACCTTAACCATTATTTCTCACACCATCATCCACACAACAACATACTTTCTAGGATGGGGTTTAATTGTATGTGATTAATATTCTCGTTGTTCTTCCATTCTAGACAATGAATGAGGATCAACACTCTCATACTAGTTGATCGTTGGATGTCTTCATTTGTGGGTTTGGGAATTGTGATTTATGGAGGTTTTAGGGTTTGATGTTTTTAATATCTTCCATACACATTCTTGATTCAGGTTTTTTTGAGTCGCTTGCTACTACTCTAATGCAAAGGGTGTGGGGAAAAAAACATGGCCCGACCACTCCGTCGTTCTTCTTGAATGGTGTGTTCTTCGTGCTTGAAGATGGTGTCTTTGTGAATGGCGAGGAACAGATGCGGTGACTGGAATACCACCGACTGCGACGCTAGAGATGGTACAACCGTGGCACCCCGTGACCCTCTGCCCCCCCGTGGCCTCCACATCGACCACAGACTCTGTTATCGACAACCTCTGCCATCCCATGGCCCTCCGCGGCCTTACGGCCTCGCCGCCCAGCGTCACTCCACAGCCCCATGACGTCGTCACCAAGCGGCCTCGCGGCACCCGTGGCCTTTCCACCCTGTAGCCCGCCACGGCCCTGTGACATCGCAGTCCCGCGAACTCACCACCCTGCATCCCTCTGCGCCTCCCGGTGGCCTTGCTGCCTTGAGGCCCATGTCGCCCCCCCCCCCCCCGCATCCTCGCACCACCCTTATGCCCCCCATGGCCTCTACGGCCCTTACATCCTCTGCGCTACCCAGTGTGGGCCGGGCCACCCAATGCGGCCAGGCCAGATCCAACGGGCTGGGCCTGACCCAGAATGCTGGACCAGACCCAATTCGCCAGGTCGACCCGAATCGGGTCAGGTCGGCCCAGGCCGCGTCGGACCAGACCCATGCCAAAGTAGAATTTTTCACTCTATCGTCCATAACATTGGCACCAGGAATCCGATTGACAAACTGCCAGTGGCACTGGAAACCTTGGAGCGAGACAGAACCTTCGAGTATATCCCACTATATATTTGGATTATGATGGAGTATGGTCTGTTTGGATCGAGCATGAATCCAACCAGGGCCTTGGGACTAAATGGATAATAACTCACAGACTGAGCATCTGATTAAGGAAACATTTATTGCGTTGATACCCCTATGATGTGGTAGTCATTTGGGATAGTTCTTCATTAGGCTTCGTGGAAGTTGGAGTATCGAACAGTGGCTTTTGGAGTGGCCCCTCCCAGAGACAAGCGATCATCATATGAGAACCCTCTGGCTGGCTGTAATTTGAAGAATGAAGAGAGATATTGTGTGGTTCAGCATCAAGTGATCATGTGTGGGTTAGCACAGAGGGATCATGTGTCGGTACACACCGAGCGTTCTCATATGGGTCATCACCTAGCGATCCTCTATGGGTCCGCACCGAACGATCATGTGTTGGTCAGCACCGAGTGATCCTATCTGGGTCAGCACCGGGCAATCCTATATGGGTCAGCACTGAGCAATCCTATGTGGGTCAGTAGTAGAGCCTCTTAGTAGAATAATATAATCTAGCCTACAACTAATCATTTGTACTTCTATGCTTATGTTATACCTGGTGTGATATGATTTCGTACATGAATGGTATATTCCATTGTGGTAATACCATGGTGGTATTCTTCTATGTGGTGTACCTGGGAGTTACATACCTTCATGGTATTCCATCCTTTGTGGAACAGTTGAGCTTTGGGCTTTGAGTTGGACTATGTGTTTTCCTCTTGATTGATATGGGTATACTCTATTACTTATGTATATGTATGGGCATATATCTAAGTAGGTTTGTTAGTTGATTCCCTATTGTGTGGTTTATCTTTGGTGGATTTTGTGAGAGATTGAGGGTCTCGGGGTCTCTACTTTGTATCGTTATACTCACCCTTGCTCAGGCTATGCCTGCACCCTGTTGTGTTTAGTGTAGATGATGGACAACGCTGACTGAGGATGGGGGTACCAGGACTGGAGGTGGCTCGGAGGTGGACTTTAGACGTGGGTAACCGCAAAGACGTCCGTTCATGAGCTGTACCTACCCTTCAGGTAGGTATTGTGGTGGATGATCCAGGTGATGATTTTCACTTATATCCTTCTTGTACATTATATTTTTCCATTTACTTTCTAGTTTAGCTTGTATACTAGACCCCTTTTTTACTTATTATACACACTCTGATTACTATTCAGTTTACTTGAGTTCATATCTTTCTATGTGCTTGTTTGTGTGTGTTATAGGTTATGAAGGTAATTCCCTCTTCGGTACTATTCACCAGCCCCTCGCCTATGGAAGACGGACTTGGGGTAGTCATAACACAAGCACTGGGGGACGAGTTTGGACATAGGTGTTGAGATACTTCCACTATATGTGCTCCAACATTGAAGTCATCAGGTGTAATGGAAAATCATCATTAAGGTATTTATTCATATTATATCTTCTTATACATTTCCTTTCTATATTGAGTTATAACTTTGTGTGACCTATTGTACCCAATTTTCAGAATGTTCATCTAAATCATTAATGTCATCCAAAATTTCATGAGTTATTGGCCAATATTGAATGAGTGAGTGTATACATATATGATGTCAGCAGTCCCCATATATCTCATGATTTATATCATGTTTTTGTGGTGCTACATTGAGTGAATAATTGGGTTATTTGAGGGAGACCATATAAAATCAAATTCATGAGCTTCATTTATTTATTGATCCCATGAGATTTCTATGGTCACGCCTATTGGTGTCAGAAAATGTTTTATACTTAGTTAGAGGCTTCAGAAAATGTAAATGTTAGGCCATGATGTTTAATTATTTAAATTTTATTATTTCTATTGCTCGAATTACTTACAAGGGAATGTTATGGGCTTGGCACAAGTATTGAGGTTGTGACGACCACATGGATTGAGGCGATGCATTTGTTATCATGGTCATGGCCTAGATACTATGGGTGATATTGATCATATGTTGAAAAAATTGGTCATAGTTATTAATTGATTAGGTTTTTATGTTATACACATGTGTTGTGTGATATTGGAAGTGTTGGACATCAGAATGAGTGACATAGTTATAGGGGCATGATGTGTCAGGATGGTGTGGATTATGTACTTTTTTAGTGACTTTCCCTCATTCTTATTGGCCAATTCCCCATCAGAGATGTGTTCCCAAATATATCATATTAATGATGATGTTTTGTTGACCAATCGTGTGGGAGGAGGCATATATTAGATGTGGATTAGGATGGTGTTTACCATCATTATGGTCAGAGATTTTTTCCATAGAAAGCCACATGGATAGTGTGGAGATATTAGTTGATGGTGTCGGGATTGTTGGTTTGGTGATGAGGATCTTTGGGCCCTGAGGCCACACATTCTAGATTTATGAGAAGATGGAGATCATTGTATCTGGGGATGTAGGCTTTTGAGATGATGATGACTTTCATTCAAACGATAGATATCATTGTGCCTCACAACTTTCATTTCTGATCTCATAGGAGCCTTGATGGAGGGGTTCCAGGGACTATGCATTTATTGTTTGGTTTGGCCTTATGAATGTCAGTTACATGATGATGTAACATGTTTTTAGGTGTTATTTTAGAGATGTGACCCAAGGACACACTTGGAATATTTTTTAAAAATTATTCTTTTGGATTTGAGTTATGTAACCTCAAACATTAATTATACTAGAAATTGATAATGCGGGTGAATTTCATCCATGTGATTGTTGGGCAGAAGTGAATAAAAATATTTATATTGATGTGTAGTGAATATTTTATTTATTTCAATTCAGACTAAATTGTAACAAATGTTTGATAGGTACACGATGGTGGTAGCCTAGAATGATTTTTCTCAAGCCATATGTCTCCATTCTGAATGCATGTAAAATTTATGATTATATGATTAGGTAAAGGTTCAGGTTCATGAGCTAGATCTTAGAGGCCATGATTGTCATTTTTCATGGGTTGACTGTTAGGTACCATGGAGGTTCCTGAATTAGTAATATTTCATTATTTTGGGGCTACTTTTTTATCAGAATTCTCATATATATTTCTACTATTGGAAAAAATATGAGAACCTTCTAATTATTGGATTTTATGAATAGACATGAATGAATGTTTATTTAATAATTGTACCTTGTAATATCATATTCTATAAATGGTTTATTTTTAGTTGTACTATTTCTACTTTTATCTTCTTATGCTTCTGTTATGGGAGGTTAATGGTCCATTCCCTTATGGTCTTTATTTTATCTTATTATATATTTTTTTAACTATTACTATATTCATCACTAGTGGGTATAGTATCTTTATTATCACCTCTTTACACACTTGTTTCTTGTTGGAAGCCGTTGGAATATTAGAAGACATGTCTAAGGCCCATGGGCTAACCAACCATGATTACAGTTATTGTAAAAAAATGGGTTAGGTATCTTCTAATAATATTTTAAATATTTCATAATTTGGTTTAAAATATATATAACTACAAATACAATGGATATGTATGAATTTATATACATGAATAATAATATTTCATGGTTTATTTAAGGTTTTTTTGCGTTTTGATATGTTATTAAACTTAGTTTTGTTTAAAAATATCTAGGTATCACATTCTCGTCACCCCCATTTAATCTATTACGTCTCCACAATTTCATCATCTTATCAGTAATAAATGGTTTGAAATTAATTTTTTTTTTCAGAAACCAACATCAAAAAAAGGTATGATAAAAATCCATCTTAAAATATAGAAGAGTCTAATATGATTTTCACCACAATACTAGGTTTCCAAATAGGAAAAATTAGTATCATGTGAATACTTATATATAGAAGAGAATACTAATGTTGAGGATGAATATAGAGTTATAGAGAATGTATTCAAGAGAAATTTCACGACCTCCAATACATAAATTTATGATTTGTGAAAAGACCATTAAATCATAAAAAATTACTATAATATGAAAATAATTTGTTCCAAAAACCTTTTTATTTTGGTGAGTAATTGATATACTATGATGACTATGAACATAAGGCAAATTGATTACTTTAGGAAAATAATTTAATCCTTTAATCAATTTACACAATAATTTCTTCTAATTCTTCGTGAGATGATTATTAACGATAAATGTTTTTAATACCTTTAGTACTAAAATTATCATATTATATATAACAAAATCCAATAATTAATGACATGTAATTTAACCTATATTTAGTGAAACTAAAATAGTTATAATAATGTTATATAATACCCAATATGAATATACATTCGTATTAATAAATAATACATTAATCTACATATTTTAATTATAAAATCAAAGGTATTACAATGACAATTCCTTTTATAAATAACACTATATCCCGGAAAACCATAAATAACCTCCACATAAAATATGATTTTAACCTCAAAGTTTATCTCAAACCATTCCTCTTAAATCTCAAATAATGTAATAGAGTTCATCCCAAATTATCCTTTACATTAAAACCAAAGGTTATGTTTTATTAAACCCAATATAATGTCTCCTAAAATATTTTTAATCCCCTAAAAATACCAAAAAATAATATAAAATTTAATTAAATAAAATGTTTCAGAAAAAAACATAATATTTATCATATTGAACTATTTATGTAAAATCAATTTCATACTATAAGGGACATCACTTCAAAATGTGGTGTAAATCGCACCCTTGACACCCTTCGATGGTGGGTTCATGCAATGTGGCCTTTCAGGATTGGATAGGTTATCACCTAGACTGTGGGTTATTATTTTTCTTAACCTATAACATTCGAAAGAATATAATAAAAAAGTTAAAAATAAATTTACTAATCAAATCACATTTTTTTAATTTCAATGGTTATTTATAAGATATATTCCCAAAATTTAAGAACTATCATATCCTAAAAATCCATAAATAATTCATTCCTAAAGTAAAAAAGAACCCAAAAGGATATCAATAACATTAACATGATGTACAAAAAATATAAAATCATCATTTCCCAAATAACCATTATAGTAAAATATATACTAATCAAAATAATCTTATAACCATAAATTTATATCAAAATATCCTTAATCATTTTAAACTCATACAATATAAAACATCAATATGAGTATTTATTTTTATAAAATTTTGACCATCCTTAGACTTTTCATCTCATGATACATTGTGTTTATTTTATATAAAATAGAATATAAGTGTTATAAGTACATCAATAGTGTGTCTTCTATAAATACAATCTTATTACAAATTAACTTTTCCATGTCATTGGAACAATTAATCACATGTTTTCAAATACATAATGAAAAATATATTTTGGTACAATACATACATGGTTCATGGTTCATATATCTATAATATAATTCATGTAATACTTGAATAAAATAATTCCAAAATAATAACACATTAAGACATCCATCATTACACTTCAATTATATCCATAGAATATCACCTTCCATGATTTCAATGTTATCGCTTGGATTAGGTTCGGAATCAGATTACACCCATATTTCCCATATATAATACATTGGACTATAAATGGTTCCAAATGAAATAATTTACTACCTTCCATCATACAATTCATTTTTCATTTATAATTCATTAATTTATTCTCTTCATTTCCACAAATAAATTATTTTTAATTTCTTTTGATACATTCTCTATGTTATCCTTTTCCAAATTTTTATCTTGATGGAAATTGTGACATTTTGACTCTATGGTATCCATGACTTGGGATCACAAAAAACTATATCCTACACAACTTTGGTGAGTCTGAGAGTTTGTTAAGATAAAAGATGATAATCATATATTGTGATCCTTGATTCGGTTTAATAAAAAAACAATCACTTCAGTAGTCATCCCAACTATTTTCTTATAGATACCACATTTTACATAATATTCAATAATATCATGACTCATCCTAGTCCCATCCATTGGATAAAACAGAAAATAATTGTTTGAGAGAAAATAAATATAGTGAGAGACCTCATAATCTCATCCTCATCAAAAAATTAAGTATGTTAAACTATAATTAAACATACAATCAATGTGTGTTATAAGGTTATGTTCCCTAATATATATTTTTACTAAATATAATTTCCATGATTTCTACTAAAAATTATCTAATAACAACTATAATGGCCACAACCCAAGAATCCAAGAGTCGGATGTTAAATTATTACATTCACACTAAGTACAATTAAATTTATCTATAAGGACCAAATATTTTAGTAGTGTTTGAAAAATTGATAAACACATGAATCTCACATTACAAATTAAATAGTAAAATAAAACATTCAAATTTCATTGGAAACTCCATTATTTGATTTAGTATATCTGTCCATATCAACCACACAACACTTCCTAGAATCCTGTGGAAAGGAAATAATAAAAAAAGACGTGATATCAAATGCTCAGTAAGGGTATTCATATAGAGAAAGAAAAATATTGCATGAATATTACGGAAAAAGTAAACGATTGAGAAATCTTTCCACATATGTAATCTCATGAGCTATAAACATATGCATAGATATCATAACAAATCAAATAATAAAATGGATGTCATTAAATTATTTCATGATGATGGAATTCGAAATTCAATAAACCTAAAACATATTATCAAGACCCTATTCCAAAAAAATTGAACATATTTTCAAGTCTTAGTTCTAAGAAATCTACATAAATCTTTCAAACCTCATTGAAAGACCCGATCTAGTTTCTATTATGATATCTATTGATGCATAGAGGGTTTATAAAGAACAACTATCATCACTTACTATGTAAAATAAACTATTCATATGAAAGGATTGAAACTAAAAAAAATGTAAACATTCATATTGAAAAAATAGAATATGAAATGTAAATACTTTTCCAATAAATAAATATTATAGTAAACCATCCACATTAATATGATTAATAGTATAAAAATTATACATCCCCAATCAAAAATATCATAAAACAAATGAAGAAATAATAAGTATTGTATCATTACCACCTACCCCTAGTGCATCTTAATTACAATGATGATTACTTTGAAAGTTGAAGATAAATAAAATAAATATTTCATAGAAAATATTTTTGAGGAAAATACAATTTTGAATTTGAAAAACACTTTTAAAAACATAAAATTTGCAGGATATTAGTGAATAACATTTTTTGAAAAAAATCAAGGAAAATTGTAGTGTGAGGTAAAATTAAATGAGTATTCATAATGGTTGGTAATTTTTTACATGTCTTATTGGTTAAAAAACATTTCATTTACACTATTATAAAAAAAAAGAAACATGTTATGAAAATGAAAGGAATATTCCTATAAAAATATTTTGTAAGAAGTAAAACATGGAAAAAATGTGTTTAATATATAATTTTTTGAATTTTAAAAACACCCTTCAAGACTTTTTTATAAAATATGTTAACAAAATAAAAAGTATTTTCGATCGAAGAGAGAAAAAAGTCATATTTTCATAATAAATTTCAATAAATGTTATTACCAATGAGATATTAAGGGTATTATAACATTACAAATTCATTAATTATAAGAGCATAATAAAATATTTTCTCATTAATAAAAAAATTGTGTCATGGGATATATAAACCCAATAAATTTTTACTGATGATGAAATTGTTAAATAAAACTATACAAATTTAGTAAATTTTTCATCATAAACCCAATGAAATTAATAAAATCTAGTTAAATATTAAATTCCATGAAAAAAATATCATCAGGATATAATATATAAAATGTTCATTTTATAGACCACATAAATGAATCATGTGGTGGTTATGGAATATGTCACACAAGAGAAAATGTGAGACTAGAAAACCTTTTTCCCATGTTCTACCTTATTTGTATGTGTCAGAATATAAAAAATAAAAAATAAAAAATATGATAAATCTATTTTCAAACTATAATCATATTTATTAAGTCATATATTATTTAATTTTAATATTTTATGACCAAATTAATAACAATTTATTATGAAAACCACTATTTTGAGAAATAATTTCTTTGTTTTCATTTATGTTTTTGTTCAGCGGATTCTATACTTAATTTTATCATTTTTTCTATAATATTCATAATTTTAATAACAATATAAATATTCCATTTATTCATTATATAAATTGTAATGATTCGAACCTAGAGCCACTCAACTGGTGCCCCGTACCCGGGTCTCCACATGACCTCAAGCACATTTCCCCAAACGCTAGAGGCTTCCGACTAGCAGTGAGGGCCTTGGCGAGTCATTGGGGATACTATTCCCTCATTTGGTAAGGTATACAAGGGAATGGAAATAACAGTCAATAGTGTAAGTAGTAAACAACATCCAATAACTGAATCTAAATAGCAAAAACAATGAATATATAGTAAATATGATAATGATGCAGCAGATACAAGTATCTAAGGAAAGCAGCAAACACAACAACCTATTGAAATACAACTCAGAAATAATGTACGAAAAATAAACAACATCTCCAATAGCATCATAATCTTAAGCTCGGTCCTATGCTCTCCAACTCCAACCAGTAATCATGTACCTGAAGTAGAAGGGCCACAATCCCTATCCACACCAGGAACCATATAACCTGTTTTGGCCAAAAATCATGACCCAATCAGGGTTTGAGACTAGTCCCAGTAGGAAACCACAAAAAGATCTGTGCCCTTTTATCAGTGAGCAATATAGAAATATGAAAGGAAATAAATGCAGTATAGAAACCGGAGTACACTAAAGTAAACCATTATACAAATCTCCATTTACATATATTTATTAATTTAATTCAATCATATAATTATCAACCAAGGAATCTAGTTAACAACTCTATTTTCCCAAGGCATAAAAGGCAACAGAACAAGTATCTCAGCAGACTACCTAAACAACAAGCAGTACAAAACCCAAGCTTATTCATTGGCTTGGTGGACTAATCACAAAAAATCCAAACAATCCAAATTCACACTAACTCTCTATGTGGCTCAAACTAGTATAACCCATTAGTAAAGTAATCATACAAGGCACTAACACTCTGTGAATCTCTCACTATCAATTCCCTTATGGTCTTGCAATGATAGCTATAGACTCTCCGAGGAAGCACTTACGTCTAATTCCCACTTTAGTCATGATACTTAACTAAGGAAACTCTGAGGAAGCACAAATTCAAATTCCCATAGGCCCTGTGAACGATACAAAATTTATAACAGACTCTTTAGGGATGCCCTTAATTGTCAACTCCCTGTTTAGTATACCGCACCAGCTTTACACATCCCTGAGCAGTCTAGTCCTCCATAATCGACTGTTAGAAACCATAATTAAGTTAAAAAACTACTTGTATAGTATATACAAAGAATAAGAAGCATATAAACAGTTGGGAAAAATGAAATCAATTATATCAAGTCATGAAATCAATGCAAAAAGGTCTTCCTCATAGGAAACCTCTTTCAAATGGTGATAAATTGGAAAAACACGGTAGAACACCAATGGGGTGATCCTCAAACATGCTAACATGAAAACATTATTCTTCTAACAGCCTCAAGCATAGAATAAATCTAAAAAATATAATAATACAGGATCAAAACCCTACCCTAAGTTACCCGAAACATAGGAATCCGACACTTTTTCACAAAAACTCAAAGACATTCAACGTAAGGCAACAAATCACCTACATCGATCCTAGGAGATCTATATACTAGAACCTTGGCATTTGAATCGACCTATAATGGAGTAGATCTGCAAAAATGTCTAAAAAGTTCAACCTCAGATAACTATCATAAGGTAAAGAATCAAGAAATGTAGACAAAATAGAACAAAGAAGTCACCGCTGCAATTCTATTGCAACAGACGGTGTTCGATTCGGATAACCGATGATGGATCGGTGGCTCGGAGAAGATCTGTGGTCGTACCTAGCTATCGGTCGAAGACGCTAGAGGAGAAGATATTTTGGGGTTAAGACATGACCCATGTCCATTTAATGAAAAAAATAAATTACACAGCGTGTACATTTGGAGTACATGGTGTGATCTAGGCTTTTATGTACTCTGCATTAAGAAGCCTCCACATCACCCCTACATGGTCGTGTGTGTGGCCATGACACGAGTAGCACACGTCCTCAAGGGGCATCAAAGTGCACAACGTATACTTAGAATATTTCCAGATTCTCCTTCTTTTCCCAAAAAAGGACAGATAGGAAAAACATACCTGAAAAGAAGATTTGGGTTCATACAAACTTCTCCCCTTAAATAAATTAGTCCCCTAATTCCCCTAGCGCGGTGTTTAAGAATAATCCCTGATCAACTCTGGCCACTATGATCACATATCAACATCCCTCTCCCAAGTCTCATCCTATACATGGTCGTGCAACCATAGAACCCGTACCAGAGGAATAGACCGACCACTGAGTACCATTTCACTACGTTCAACAATACTGATAGGATGCTCCTTGAACGATGCATCCTGCTCCAGGTCAACCTCATCGGGTTAAAAAACATGAGACAGGTCTGAGAAATAGTGTCGAAGCGGAGAAACATGGAAGATGTCGTGCATAGCCTGGTACCTCTGAGGTAACTACAACCTATTAGCAACCATCCAAACTCTATCCAGAATCTCAAACAACCCGACGTATCTCAGTGAAATATTTCCCTATCTCATGATCTTCTTATGTACCAACCTCATGGTAACATGTAGGAAAACATGATCACCGGACTTCAACTCAAAAGGTCGTCTCCACTGATCAACATAAGATTTTTGTAGAGACTGTGCACTATCCATCCTTCATCTGAATCAACTTCACCTTTTCTGTAGTCTCCTGAACAAGACAAGGACCCAGCACAACTGCATCTCCCGCCTCTATCCAACACAAGGGTGGTCGGCATGGTCTACCATACAAATCCTCGTAAGGTTCCATCTGAATAGTTTCATGAAAACTATTATTAAAGGAAAAATCCACTAGAGATATATGTATCTCCTAAGAACCTCCAAAATAAAGGACGCATACTCGTAGTATGTCCTCTAGCACCTGAATCATGCGCTCTGACTGGCCATCTTTCTTGGTATAGTAAGCTGTACTTAGAAGTACCTGTATACCCAATGTCCTCTATATCCCTTGCTAGAAATGTGATGTTAAGCGGGCATCCCTATCTGAAATGATATTACTCAGAACCCCATGCATTCTTACAGTCTCACGGATGTACAACTGTCCAAGATCATCAACACCAAAGGTCTCCTTAATCAGCAAGAAGTGAGAAACATTCATGATCATATCAATGACAACCCATACCATGTCATTCTCTCGAGGAAATCTCTATAACCCTCTCATGATGTACATTGTAAAATCATTCCACTTCCGCTCGGGAATGGGTAGCTACTGTAAAAGCCCTGCTGGTCACTAGTGCTCCGCCTTCACCTGCTGTTAGGTATAACACCTCATGAAAATACAAGCAACATCTCTCTTGATACATGTCCACCAATACGGGGAGTGTAGGTCATGATACATCATGGTGACGCCAGGATGAACAATCCAAACTGAGGAATGAGTGTCTCATATTAGATCCTCGCGTATATATTCTGACACCCATACGCGTCCTTGGAAATGCAAGATCTCACCCTCGCCTATGGTCCATCCGAGAAGAGGTTCCTCTCTTGACATGCATTCCCATAGGAGTAGGCCTTCAGAATCTGATAGCTAACTCATACAAACTTGGTCAAGAAGGGTAGAGGTAATAACTATAGAAGAAAGAAAATTATGATCTTGTCTGTCATGTACCTCCAAATGCATATCATAGAACATAGCCATAAGATTCCACTCACTACTGGCCTCCTGATCTTCATGTATCTATGTCCTCCTCGTCAGTGCATCTGCCAATTCGTTGCCTTTCCCAGTCATATAAGAAAGCATGAAATCGAAAGACTGAAGGTATTCAACCCACCTATGATGTCTCAGATTCATGTCGCGCTATGTGATGATATACTTGAGGCTCTTGTGGTCAGTATATACCAAAAAATGCTCTCCCATAAGATAATGTCTCCAAAAAATCAAGGAATGAACAAATAAAGCCAACTCCAGGTCATGCGTAGGATTGTTCCTCTCATTTGGCCTTGACTGCCAATATCAATATGAAACAATACGATCCTCCTGCATAAGCACTGCTCCAAACCTGATGCTAGATGCATCAGAAGAAAACTGAATAACTCTTTCCTGACTCCAGAAACACAAGAATCGGTGTAGAAGTCAATCTACCCTTAAGCTCCTGATAGGATGAATCATAGGATTCTGACAAAAAATATTTCACCCCCATAATAGTCAAGCCCATTAGTGGATCTGCTAAGCATGAGAAGTCCTTTATAAACCACCTGTAGTAACCATCCAGCCCTAAGAAACATCGTACCTCGAAGACATTCTTCAGCTGCTCCCAGGTAACTACTACTCTCACCTTATCTGGGTCTACTGATTCTCTTATATTTAAGATGAAATTACCCAGGAAGTGAATTTCGTCTATCCAAAAGTAGAACTTTGAGATCTTAGCATATAACTGATGCTCCCTTAGTATACTCAAAATGATCTAGAGATGGGTATTATGGTCGTGCCGAGTGTGATAGAACCCCAATATATCGTCCATGGAAACAACAATGAAATAATATAAGTAAAGATGGAACACTCAGTTCAGAAGTTCCATGAAAACTACTGGCGCATTCATGAGACCGAACAACATAACCAAATACTCATATAGACCATACCTGCTCCGGAAAGCTGTAGGACATATATCATATGGTCCAACGTGCAACTGTTGATAACCAGATCTCAAGTCTTTATTCGAGAACACTCTGGCTCCTCGAATATGATCAATGAGATCCTCTATCCTAGGCAAGGGTTATTTTTTCTTGACTGTCAGTTGGTATAGCTTTCGATATTCCACACAAAGCCTAAGGGTTCCATCTGCCATTTTCCCAAACATGACAGGTGAACCCCAAAGAGATGTACTGGGTTGGATGAATCCCTTTACCTACAACTCCTCCAACTACTTCTTGATCTCATGAAACTCATTTGTAGAAATCCTATAAGGAGGAATAGACAACAGTGCTCCTCCTGGAACAAGATCAATATAAAAGTCTACCTCATACCCCGGAGGAACACTAGAAAATTAATCTGGAAAGACATCCCTGAAACTATCCACCACTGGAGGAATGTATTTATGTGAAGTCCCCTGATCATCCAGATATAGACAGGAAATAGAATCTATAACTCCATCTAGCCCATGATGCTCTTGTCCAGTACTGCTCTCCAGGACATCTCATTCTCCCTTATGATGAAAAGATCTACCCTCTGGTGATGTGAAACTCACGCAACGATGATAGCAATCGACAATGGACTATAAGGGAACAATCCAGTCCATCCCGAGAATGAAATCGTAGCCTGTCATCTCTAGGACATAGAGGATGCATGAAAAACAACACCCAAAAACTCATGGGGGCAGTACAAGCACTGATGCACGCTAGCAGTTCTAATTCCCAATGGAGCGTCTAGCGTCATCATATCTTCAAATGTATAAACAGTAACTATAAGGCTTTCCACTGTGTGAATAGAAATTAAGCTCTGAGAACCTATTGTATTGAAAAGTTAAGAGGATAAAACTGAGGCTACTAAAATCATTCTTCGAACTATAGAAGGTCCAAGATCCTACTCCTGATGAATCTACTCTACCGCAAAAGTCTGGCCTGCACCGCGGCCCTGTGTAGCAGCCTAAGATCCCCGAGATGACCCTCCATGATTCTATCCATTGCGTCCAAAACCTCTACCCTCATCTAAACGACCTAAAGAACTCCAACCCCTATTCTTCTGTGGAATTGGTTATCCTGCTCCTATACACAGAGTCAAAACTGATCCTCTTTCACTATCTGCTAGAGGGAGAACCATGCAGGAATGCTACAGATGACCCATCTTGATGCAAGATCGGCACTCCACTAGGTCTCTTGGGAACTAATTCTTCCTATTCCTATTTATTCCACACTGATGGCACACCACAAGGTTTCCATAGGTATGATCTCGTCTACCAGAAGGAATACCTCGCTTCCTCGGGTCAACTCATGTAGACTCTCTGTAGCACTTCCTACTGTCTATCTGAAATGAGTTAGCTTTTGATGCTGAACCACCCTGGTCCATAGCTCTAGTATCCCTTTGATTTCTCTTTGAGATAAGCACCTTATTGACTATCATAGTGATTTAAGTCAACTAAAATACATTCACCTGTGATATGATGTCTGGTCTGAGGCCTTCCTCAAACTTCCTTCTTAAAAACAACTCGTCGTTCCCCAGAATAGGAGTGAAACGCCGTAACTCTGTGAAGGGAGAGAATACTCCATAACTGTGAGAGTACCCTACTGCAGGTTCATGAACTCTCTGACTCTATCATCCCACAGTTTCATCGGGTAGAATTAGTCATTGAACGTACGCTGAAACTCATCTCAAGCCATAACCTATTGGTGCACTGCCAGCGAAACCACATCCCACCATCTCTTGGCGGAGTCTCGCAACATATAAGTCACAAGCTTCACTCTCCTCTACATAGGGGTCTCTAGAGTGTTGAAGATGGATATCATGGCTTCCATATATGACTCCACAGCCTGTGGTCCTCCATCCCCTGTGAATGTGAGAGGATGCTACTGTAGAAAAACCCGTGTCAGATCTGCCATAGACTGGGCAGGATGCTCAGCTCTCTGGAAGGTCTGCATGAATATAATGAAACCCTCTCTTAACTGATCGTTACCACCAGTGTCTAGAATCACTTCTTGTGCCATGTCTGGAATGATAGGATGACCTACCGGTAGTCCCTGATGTGCTGTATTATGCGTACGGTCACTGCCTGGTTCCTGACGTGCAATGGGAGGACGTCTTGATGCCATAACTCTAAATGGTCAAAATCACACATTCATTAAAGATGAACACAGTTGAGACATAAGAGATTAAAATGGAACAGAGATAAAAACTCTAAAATTTGTGGAAAACATGACTACACGGCGTGTTTCCTGAAATTTTACCCTAGGCGTGTACCTTGTCCATACATGGTTGTGTAAACCAGTAGGCTACACACGTGTTCTCAAAATACACGATGTGTACTAACCCTTTTTCCTCCTACCAAGTTATTCATACACGGCTAGGAACATGGACTACCCCAGCAGGAAACTACACGGCATGTTCAAAGGAGACACAACTTGTACTGGACATGACTTACATGGCCCGTGATGTTAGCGACACGTCCTGACACACGGCCAACACTACAGGGCATGTTCCTGAAGGACATGCCATGTATTATAAAGGTAACATTGACCCGTGTTGTTAGCAACATGGATGGCTCCACAGTTAACTATATAAGGAATGTTCTAGAGGGACATGGAGTGAATTTGAAGGAAATCCCAGGCCTGTGTTGTTCGTGACATGGTCGGATACCCAAGTTATCCAACACGTCATGTAAAATGGTACACGATGTGTTCCTACAATAACTTTCACAACCTCGTGTCCATGCCCACACAGTCAGTGACACGACTAAAAACTACAGGGCATGTATTCATAATGTACTCATCGTGTATTCTAGGTTTTTCCATATAGTATCCTCAGAAATGCCCCAGATCCCAGAAAACACAAAAAAAACAAGTTTTAAGGTGAAAAATTCCGACCCATGGGGTCCCATACTCCCCGCGAATCAATTCTTTTCATAATAACAATACATATAACAAGTAAACTATATAAAAAACTCATGATCCACCAAATTTCGATCCTCACGGGCCCATAACACCTCTACGACCAACATTTGGCATCCATGATAAAGAAGCACTAAACAAATGATACCCTATCAACATAGCAGGTACTCTATCACAACAGCTATCACAATAACAAGCATAGTCTATCACAAATTCTATCACAACAACATGCAATTTCTAATGCAATATTTATGGTATGGAAAATGCATGACATGTGATTTTCTAACAAGTTCCTATATGATGCACGAGATGGCATACCCACATATCATCAGGTTGCAACAAAATAGAACCACAATCATATAAATAGTAACAACACAAAACAAGTGCACCACCCAACAGTGAAATCTTGTAAAATGTAATATTTGAAAAACTAGAAAGTTGTAATATTCGAGGTAACCGGGATTTTTTCCTGTTCACGGGTTCTAGAACTCTTGGAAAGAGCTATTTACCATTTACCTATTCCGTCCTTCCCTGACTAATTTTTCGAAACCGTATGTCAATAGAAAAGGAAAGAAACCCCTATAATACCACTTTGTAATGACCCGAACCCGGAGCCACTCAACTGGTGCCCCATACCCAGTTCTCCACAAGAACTCAAGCGCATTTCCCTAAACTCCAAGGGCTGCCGACTAGCAGTGAGGGTCTTGGTGAGTAATTGGGGAAACTATGCCCTCATTTGGTAAGGTATAAAAAGAAAAGAAAATACCAGTAAATAGAAGAAGTAGTAAACAACATAGAATAACTGAAACTAAATAGCAGAAACAATGAATATATAGTAATGATGATAATGATGCAGTAGATAAAAGTATCTAATGAAAGCAGCAAACACAACAATGTGCTGAAATACTACTGAGAAACAAGGTACAAAAAGTAAACAGCAACTCCAAAAGCATCGCAAGCCTATGCTCAGTCCTATGATCTGCAGCTCCAACCAGCAATCATGTACCTGAATGAGAAGGTCCATAATCCCTATCCACACCTATAACCATATAACATGTTTGGGATGAAAAGAAGGACCCAAAAAGTGTGTGAGACTAGTCCCAGTAGGCTACCACCACAAGATCTGTGCCCTATTGTCAGTGAGCAATATAGAAAAAGTAAAGGAAATAAATGCAGTAGATAAACATGAGTACAAAAAAGTAAACCATCATAAAAATCACCATTTATATCTATTTATTAAATTAATTCAATCATTTAATTATTATCCAAGGAATCTAGAAAATAGATCTATTTTCCCAAGGCATAGCATGTAACACAACAGGTATCTCGGCAGACTACCTAAACAAAAAACTGTACAAAACCCAAGCTTGTTATTTCTCTTTGTGGACTCGTCACAACCAAACTAATAATCCACATTTAGACTTAATCTCTGGGAGGCTCAAACTAGCATACCCCTATAGTCAAGTAATCATACAAGGCACATACACTCTGGGAAGCTGTCACCGTCAATTCCCATATGGTCTTGCAACAATAGCTATAGACTCTCTAAAGAATCACTTACATCTAAATCCCCCTTTAGTCTCGATTCATAAATAAGGACACTTTTAGGAATCACAAATTCAAATTCCTAGAGTCCCTACGAATGATAAAAAATTTATAACTGACTCTCTTGGGAATCCCTTAATCGTCAATTTCTGCTTTAGTCAACCGCACCATGTTCACATAGCCCTGAGCAGTATAGTCTTGCGTAATCGACTGTTCACAGCCCTATGCTAGTTCAAAAAATGAGTTTTATAATATCTAAAAAGTATTAAAATCATATAAACAGTAGGAAGAGCATGAAATCAATTATATCAAGGTAGGCAATCAATGCAACATAGTCTTCCTCACAAGAAACCTAATCCAAATGGCAATAAACAGCCAAAAAAAGGGAGAAAACCATTGGGGAGATCCTAAAATATGCTAACATGCAAACATTATTCATCTAATAACCTCAAGAACACAATAAATCTAGGGCAGATAATAATTTAGGATCAAAACCCTAACCCGAGATACCCGAATCATGAGAATCTGGCACTTTTGCACAAAAACTCATAGACATTCAACGTAAGGCAACAAAACACCAACCACAATCCTAGGAGATCAATATACATGAACCGTGGCCTATTAATAATCATAGAATGGAGTATATCTACAAAAACGTCTAAAACATTAAACCTTAGATAACTCTCATAAGATAAAGAATCAGGAAATGTGGCCAAAGAAGAACCAAGAAGCCACCGCTGTAATTCTACTGCAACCGATGGTGTTCGATGTAGATAAACGGTGATAGATCAGTGGATCAAATAAGAACCACAGTCGTACCTCACTCTTGATCGATGAAGCTAGATAAGAAGATTATTTTGGGTTAATACCCGACCCCAGTCCATTTAACAAAAAAATGAAATTACACAGTGTGACCTTTTGATGTACACAACGTGTACTAAGCTCTTCTGTACTCCGCATTATGCAGCCTCCACATCTCCCAAACATGGTCATGTGTGTGGCCATTACACGTCCAACACATGGCCTCGAGAGACATCAATGTACATGGCGTGTATATAGAAAATTTCCATATTCCCCTCCTTTTTCCCAAAAATGACCAGAAAGGAAAAACATACATGAAAAGAAGAACTAGGTTCTTACATAAATATTTCTATTCATCCCAAATAATTAAATAGAGAAAAATTAACTGCATCGTTAATGGTGACGGTAGGTCGTACATATGAAAGAACCTGGTTTTCATTTTTCAATGGATAAAAATGAAGAAAGGTAATAAAATAGTTAACTATTAAAAATCATTTATTATGAAATATATATAGTATATATACATTAAGAATATAATTATTACCATCCATATAAAATGAAAAAATGGAAAACATCACATCATGGATGTGGTTGTCCACTTGAATGTAAAGGTGACGTTATCACATTCCAAAGGATTCGAAGGTAAAAAGATATATATGATATTATAATTATATAAGGATATTTATTTCATATATATAATAGTTATCCATTATTTTTATCTTTATAACTAACCATGTGAAATGGTGATGAAAAAGAAATTACACCACTATGTGGAGACAGTAATTTATACATACCCACATATGATGTTTTCACTTTTCATGGGGTAGAAATGTGATAAAATATGGTTATACCATATTCATCATAACATATAAATATATTAATTACTCTGAAGTTATTATCTTATTATTATTAAAACACATTAAGAAAAAGTATAAGATTGAATGTAAATGATGGACTCAATAATGATGACTGAATCTTCTTCAGTAGAATATCTTTATATCTCTTCATACAAAACCTAGGGTATGTGATTCCAACTCTTTCACCGGGGTGTGCGCGTCCGTCTCGTGTAGGGACGAGAGATGCGGTTTTTGTTGCCCCGTGTTCCCGCTTTCCAAAGGCGGGAGGCATCTGCACCTTACTCAGGGATGTTAGATCCTTGATCAAAAACAGGATGATGAGATGTCAGTTATTCCTTCCATGGATTCCTCCTTAGAACTCGTCACCTGGTCCGAGTCTCCCTCATAAACTTAAGATGTTGTTCGTGAAACTCTTCCTAGCACCAAATCATCATGAACACGAGTTAATTACACTGCTTCTGTCAGGACATTCCAGGGTGTCCGATCAGGGCCGAAACCTTCGGTTAGGGGAGTAGTCATATGGGGCATCACTGGCATGTCTGGATGGTGGGGAATTGGTGTGTCTATCTTCTGTTTCTTATTACAAGGATTGTCGAGGGAGTGGAAGCCTGAGGCATCCCACAACAAACCCAGGGAATCATATGCCCCTGGGAATGTATATGAGGTTTTCATCAGCTTCTCATGTTTTACAAAGGGTATGTCGCAAGTTTAACGTCCAACAGACATAGATCAGTATGATCAGAACACAAACTAGAGTGGATAAGATGGGTGCAACGCCTAGAGGGAACAATTATATTGGGGCCAACACGTGGTTGACTTCCTGGTTACTGTTGAGGGGAATGAGATATGAGGTGGCATGATCCCATCAGGATGTGGTGGCCCAGGTATGAATCGGGATGGATGATGGAGCGGTTGATTGCAGTGGATGGTGAATGGGATATAACCATCATGATTATGACCACTGTTTGGGGATAGAGCCTTGAAGCGACTTCCTACGTATCCTCGTGGTGGTGAATCAAATTCCACGCAGTTCATATGATGACGACTTACCGTCGATGGGGGTTTTCAATGGCTTACCACTGATTCAAGTCACAACGGATTACTTCTAGATGGGGATGTCAGTGGCTTACCACTGATGAGGTTGAAATGGCTTACCGCTGCATAGGGTCACAACAACTTACCACTGATTAATATCACAATGACTTGCCATTGAATGGAGTGACAATGGCTTTCCGCTGAATGGAGGTCCATAGTTTAACATCATGTGGGACGAGGGTGAACCGATGTGAAGGGGTCAGAACTGCTGGGTGTTGGGAATGAGCCTCGTGGGGGCTTCCTACATACCCTGCCATGGGAAGGATCCAAGACCTCATAGTTCATGTTTTTGCTATGGGGATTACACTCTAGGAGGCCCTGGGAGTTGGTGAACTGACATGAAGATGGTCGGAACCAATGGATGGTGGTGGGAATGATCCTCAGGGAGGCTTCCTACGTTCCCTGCCTTTGTAAGGATCAAATACCACATAGTTCAGAATGGTAGATACAGTTTATCATCATGCGGGATGGGGGTAAACTGAAGTGAAGGAGGTCGGACCGACCAGAGTGGTGGGCTTTAACCTTGTGTAGGATTATTACTTACCCTACCATGGCATGGATAAATGTCCAAGTAGTTCCATTTATGGTGGCATTTGGGTCTTACACTCTAATGTGGCCCAATGTGTTGGTGAACCGACCTGAAGGAGGTCAGAATGACCGGGTGGTGGGGTTGAACCTCGTGGAGGATTCTTATGTACCCTGCCATGGTAGGGATCAAAGCCCACATAGTTCACGTGGGTGGGAACTGATGTGAAGGTGGACCTGGAATCTGATGGATGGTGGGATTGAACCACTTGGAGGCTTCCTACGTACCCTGCCTTGGAAATGATCAAAGGCCTCATAGTTCTGATGGTTTGATGTGGGGCATACACTCTAGGTTTCCCAGGAGTGTTGGTAAACTGACATGAAGATGGTTGAAATGACCGGGTGATGGGATTGATCCTCAGGGATGCATCCTATGTACCTTTCCTTAACAAGGAACAATGTCCATGTAGTTACGGTGAAGAAGGGGATGTTTAACGGACTTGAAGGGGTGTCAGAACAACTAGGTGTAGGGCTTGAACCACAGAGAGGCTTCTTACAAACATTTCCTTGACAAGGATAAATGTACTCATAGTTTGGGTGATGGAATGGGGCTTACACTCAAGGCTTACTAGAGTGTTTTTCATGGTTGGTGCTTTCTCTATGCCCACATGAGTCGTGCTCGGTGTGAGAAACAAGAGACAGTAGAGACCTGGCGATCACGTTGAGAAAGGTGCGTCTGTGGGAATTGGAGGGGGGATTATACATGGTTAGCAGCCCTCAGAGGTTGGGAATTACTCAAGGAGGGAGGCCCAGTAGAGGCAAAGTGAAGCGGGAGAGGGGTTTCAGACCGAATAAAAGAGAAGCAACATTCCCCATAATGCCCTTTGCAGGCCCTAGGGACTGAAGAATATTGGTGAAGCGGGGATGTTGTATCCTGCAAGAAAGCTAGGGGATTACACATAGATGGTCACCCATTCCTCACAGACAAATGTCACTCCCATAAATAGGATATCATACCTTATAGAGATCAGTGGGAATGAAGAATATCCCATGTGGGGGTACCCCACGTGCAAGGCATAGGGCGAGCTCACAGTTTAACATCATGTACTGAGGATGAAGGCGCTTGGCAATTTAACGTCTTGTAGCTCGAACGAGATGGGTTTTCTCCTCACCCCTAGGAATTACATAACATGTACTCTCTACTCCTTGGTGCAGAGAGGGGACATGCAATGTCGTGGTGAGGGGGTGTCATGGAGCGATCCATCGAGGGGTACACATTAGTGTGGCTATGCGAAGAAGCAATAGCTGTTAGCGTGCCTATGAGAAGAATCATGAGGTGAAGCAATGCAATGGAAATTATCGTCCAATGGACATTGAATTCACATCATGCAAACCTGGAGGGTCGCATGGGAAATGTGATTTCCAAGTAGAGGGGTTCATAGGCAGGGGCCTTGTGAAGAACTATTGCTCTGCGTGGTGGAGGGCACATGTGAAGGGGTGTGTTTCACGATGTGGGGTGCCTCAACCTATGCATATGGCAGAGGTGAATATGGGAGGAGCTTCCCGAAGTGGAAAGGCATTCGCAGGGCACTACCTCGCCGAGAGAATGTGCCTCGCGAAGCAATGTGTCGTGAAGTAATGTGCTTCGCGAAGTAGAGTGAACCATACTTAGAAAGGGTATCTTGTGTACATTAAGGGTGTTTCTCAAAACATAAATGCTCCGTGATGAACCGGGCCCCCTTGGGGATCCCATTATTTTGCGAAGGCCCTTAGGCTTCGTGAAAGGCATCCCTCTAGGAATAGGGGATCAAAATGAGACAAAGGTGAGGCACTTCCCAGATCAACAGTACCTCACATATCTCTTGGTTCACATAGAAGAAGTGTGAATCGTGATTCAAGAGCAGGAAAGTTGAAAGGTTAGATTTTCTGTCCTTTTTGATCAGGGAGAGATTGGTATTTATAGGCAAGAGGCATCGCGAAGCAGAGCTTACGCAACACGAAGAGGGAATTGGTTACTTTGCAGCGGGATCATGAATGTCAAATGCATTCACAGAGCATCCATCCTCCTAGGTTCCAGGTGGGCTCGCAAATGTCAAATTCGTTCATGAAGTGTCCTGACTCCTAGTATCACGGCGGGCTCACGAACATCCAATGAATCTTCCAAGCAACCCGCCACCTAGCTTTGTGGTGGGCTCGCAATTGTCAAATGCTTTCGTGGGGCGTCCTGCCTCTTTTCATTACTGCGGGCTTGCGAATGTCAAATGTGTTTGAGGAGCATTCCACCTCCTTGCATTGCTGAGAGATCCCCAACATCAAATGCATTCACGGAGAATCCCATCTCCTTGATTGGAAGCAGCTGCGGTGCTGGGGGGACATTGAGAAATAGCTACCTGAGGCATTCAACGGTTCCTTTGTTTTGGCTTCTTCTATGAACCAAATTTTGGTGCCAATAAATGCCCCCTCATACATGGAGCCTCAGAGAATTAAAGGGTTTATTTCTAAGTTTAATCGCCAAAATACTCATCCATTCTCAATGCTGGCACTTGAAGAAGGCTCGTGAGGGGGATAGGGGAAGTTCGGGGTGAGCGAGCTGTGAAGATCGATGTGAAAAGGATGCACCACGAAGCTCCAAAGTCTGTCACCTATAAATATGGGATATTCCCTCTGTTTTTTCCTTTCCCTTCTCTGTGAATTTTTATTTTTTCACTGTCGATTCATGAAGCTTCATGTACTCTGTGAGTGTACTCTATGAATTGATTCTTCGCAGTGCACACCAATTCCCTGAATCTGCGTTTGCGCTCCATGATCCGGCACTTGAACTCCTAGGTATGGCACAATGAATAGTCTTCACAAATAGTCTTCCTGAATGAGCTTCGCGATCCGACCCAAAAATCGTCCATGTTCCAGAAGTCAATGGCCCACGAAAAAGCTTCACAAGGGGTACATGCAGATGCCACCCGGAGGGATGTGATGGCGAATAGTCAGGGACTATGAGAGTTAGTCTGTAGACACATTGACCATACTTCTTTGGTGGAGTAGATATCAGAGTTCCAGAATAACTAACCATTGTGTAGGAGGTTTCCCTTGTATGGCTTTGGGCTGTGGGATGACATCTTCATCCCAGAAGCATGTAGGGACGATCCATCTTACTAGTTCCGGAGCATACCGTGTCATCACCGATGGTTCAGGGCTGCTAATGGTCATGCCTAGTAGGACTTCACGCCCATCGTTTCAGACTCGTATTACAACCATCTGAACAACGTCGGCGGTAAGGAATTGCAGCCAGAAACGTCGCCTCCTATGTATTGAACTATCCTCAAGGCGACAATGGGGAACCCAAGGAAGGGGTGGTCCAAAGAATGGGACATTTTCCAAGGAGACAACTTCATAAATTATTGGGAATAGGCCTACTAGGTAGGTGACTCGTAGGAGGAGTTCATAGAGGAGATTAGAAGAATGGGCATGTATGAGGCAGCTTGGGGTTCCCAGTTTTACATCTACCAGATGAAGCAGCTATTGTCGGAGCTTATGAGTGGGTGGTCACCAGGGACCAATACCTTCCACTTACATCATAGAGAGATTTTCATCCGCTTATGGGACGTGCATCAGATCTTGAGGTGTCCCGATACCAGGGGCGATGTATGGAGAATTTATCTCTACTATGTGTGAATGGGAGGATCCAGAGTATAAACCGCATCTGGCGATGGAATTGATGGAGCTTGTGCCAAGAAGGGATAAGAAGGTGGTAAGGTATGTCCACTTCAGGCATTGGTTCAATTTTTTTTTGAACATACCGGTAGACCGACTGTTCCCGATGAGACCATAAACTTTTCCAAAGGGGGCCCAGAGAAAGAAACACTCATACTGGCAGCTGTTGGAGGATTTATAGGGGGATACCTGGCGGTTCAGTGTCTGCACTGCGCAACAGCCAATAGTCAGGATGGTGGCATTCATCGCAGCTCTCATCTGTTGTTGGATCCTTCCATGGAGGGATATTATCATCGGAGTGCGACCAAGCACATTCATCATGGTGTCCACATTGGCGACATGAGGGCTGGTCAACCTAGGGATCCTGATGCTTTCCAAGTTGTATAAGATGTTGTGGAACATAAGCGAGGGGACGAGGCCACAGAGGATATGCGGGCAGTTCCACATCTTGTACAGGTGGATAGTGGCACACATCAGGGGGATCTATGGTCATCTGAACCCCATCTCTCCTCTAGGGTCGAACTTCTACCCCTCGATTCTCAATGATGCAGGGAGTTTTACAGGAATGATGACCATACCATCAGTATTGAATCATGTCTAGAATGTAGAAGAGTTCATCGTCGAACCATTCCCATTTCCGAAGGGGGACTTCACGGATGATGTTCAGGGAGCGAAATAGAATCGGGCCTACCTCTTTCCCATTAGAGGTGGAGTCATGGAGGCCATGGTGGACAGTGAGCATCTCTACAAGCCATACACCCACACCAGTTTGTACAGAAATTCTGGTTCCTCTAGCGATTGACCCCACGGGTCTAATTAGAGGTGCGTCACAAGGATCACCCATGTGTGATGAGGAAGATGTGGCTCATGTTCACATGAGAAGACGGGAAGATGCAGAATGAACTGCCTCCGTCGACCGCCATCGTCGGGCTGTTAAAGGAATATGCTCAGAGCTAGGAGGTGACCTACCTAGGGGAGATGCTGAAGCGGACAACCATTCTAATTGGTGATAGTGAGCTTCCCCGACCTCGAGGCCAAGGCCGAAAGGAGGAAAGGGCATCCCATAGTGGTAGGGCTGCTGTAGCGGCGAGTCCCGAACTAGCTAAGGGGGAAGAAGTGGTAGCAGATCTGGAAGCGGTAGTGAACCCGGTGGTCCCAAAAAAATAGAGTCATCCAGAGGGGTGACCACTGAGAGGATTCCAAAGGATTTCTACCCTGGCCCCGGGGAAATGGCTGCTCCATATTGACATGCCGGAGAATGTTGTCTTTCTAAAGGCCTAGGAAATCTAAGAAGTCAAACAGAAATCCCTCGACCCATCTGAGTTATGAAAGCAACTTAACCACCTCAGGATGGAAATTCTAGGGATTGGACCTTTTAGAGTCGGGTTTTCATTATCCCATGTAGAGGCGGAGAAATATGTGGCTGATCTTGAAGACTTTATCCACTACTGGTGTGCCCTACACCCGATGACGGACCAGGTTATGGTGCTTTTTAATCATATGGTACCTCCACAACTGTCAGCTTCTGACCTGAGGGACAGCTTCCCTCTTCCGTTAGAATCATATGAGTCCTCCTGGGGAGACAAGTATGGTAGATGGATTCCGTTCCAGGAGGGTTAAGTCAGTGATCAGTACTCAGAACTCTATGATTTCACAGAGGACCTCGAGGTGAAATTCCAAGTTCCTTCATCATGGTCTCCTATTAGGTTACTCGGAATTCCTTATCAGCATATGCACTATGTAAGAGGACATTTTTCATAGACCTCATTCTTGCCCCTTAGTGGGTGCTGACGTGGGACCTTCGGGATCCACACCCATGGCTGCATCAACATCCTTATCTAGAAGGGCTTGGACAATTGAGGTGGCTCCCCCAGAGTCTCAAGAGCTACCAACCATATATGGGGAAACATGTTTCGGGGACATGATGACATCAACCCAAGAGAGAGACTAGAGATTTGATCTCAATAGGTCCCTCTACCAAATTTACGAATGCCATCCCCTGACCATGTTTATTGACATTCATGTCCCCTTTTTTGGCGTGTATAGTACTTCAATTGGCCTGAGCCACTACAAAAAAGTTGGTCGGGATGTCTTGTAGCACCCTTCCCATAGGCATGCAATTGTTCTTGGAGGTGTACATCCAACATGACCGAACTGCAGCACTATCGATCACTAGTGGGGACGTATGTGGGACTGCGCCTGTGCGTATTGAGTTGTGATCTGATGATGAGGATACCAGATAGTTTTGGCACCACCATACCTGATCAGATGCTAGATGTGGACCCATTTGAGGAGTTATAGGGGGAATTCCTTCTATACGTTCCAGCCAATCATGACAACTGGGATGAGATGGCCACTAACGAAGAGGATAGAAAGATAGCATGTCACCAATCATTGTAGGTAAGCACACGCTTCATCAACGACACACCCAAGAACTATGGATGGATGAGATTGAAAGACATCGCTCGCAACTGCGCGAACTATGTGCTGGGGGAGTGGATGCCTGGAATCCTCACATACTCATCCAAGATATTTTTGCGGAAAATATTTGGGAGTATGATTGTGTCCCCGGTGTGGGATGGCAGTAGAAGAAGGTAGTAAACATCAAGAGGCTCCAGAAGGCTGAAGATGTGGTTCAGTGGCTGAAGAATTGGGAAGATGAGAACTTGACCTCCCTCAATGCGCAATATGAGATAATATTGTGATTTAAAGCCTAGCTAGAAGAAGCAGAAGAGGGCATGAAGCAAGCCACTAAAGAGATGTTCGGTATCTGGATCGGTGTGGAGCGGGTTCAGGTCACGGTTGGTGAACTGCGCCCCATCACTACCGAGGAGGAGCGAGAGGTAAATAGGCAATAGAAAATCCTAGATTTCACAAGCCAGAGGGTGGCAAAGCTGTAATGTTCCTTTAACGTGTTCAATCCATCCATGGGGGGAATAATCCCTCGGGTACTATATTTCCCATAACATTTCAACGTACATTCATTCTTCGATTAATTTATGCTAAATGCATGCATGATTTCCATTATTTATGTTGGATTATCGCATCCCCATGGTATTTTTAGAGTGTCCTACAATCAATCCATAAGCCCCCGTGGTCATGGCCTTGTGTGAGAAACAAGGGATGAGAACCTTATCAATCCATTCCAACATGGGAGTGAAAACCATGTCTCAGGTATCCAGGGGCTTAGAGAGACAATCTTAATTCTTGGAAAGGAAGAGTGGAAAAGCCTGGAAGGAGAGGGAAGATCTCGACACAACCATATTTCCATTTTCTTGATGTGATCTTGTGCACGAGTGGGGCAATTCCAGTGAAATTGGAATCAGTCTAGACATAGGGGGACAGAAAAATGTGAATTACAATCCCTCATATTCGAAACATTGTAGGGTGTGGAGAGACAATAAAGGAAAACTTTTGACCATGTTTTAATCACATCATCCTTATTGCTTTAGCCTGATATTGGGATAACAAATTAGATCCAACTGCTAACTATGTTCAAAACACGGTGCCTGACTCGAAATGTCATCCATTAGCGATACAAAATGTTATCCCAAGCCAGTAGGCAAGCCATAGGCTGAGCATCCATACTATTATGTTGTTTCTACAAATGTGTAAGGGTACAGGGGTCCGAATAAGTGGCACACAAAGCATGGAATGTGGATTGACAATTTGTTCGAAAAGAATCAAACACACTTAAAAATTCCCCAATGTGGTGGAAGCACATTAGATATGTGTGTCAGTTTGATCATGGATCATTCCTACCTCTAGGAATGACCACTTGGCAGAGGGCATTATTTCTCGCCAATGTCATCGTGGGGAATCCCAAACATGTTCAGGTCAATGTTATAGTTACATAGTTTCCCAATAGGGGTCAGGCCAGGGGGCCAGAAATGTGGAGGAACATGATTTATGATCCTTGGGGCTCGACCCTAGGTGAAATACTTGGGTGTCTCTATGTATACCATGGGGATGGGAATCAAGCAATATGTAGTTTTAGAAGCATAGTTTACGTCATGCGGGATGATGAAAATCCTTGTTGCACCAGTGCACATCCTACCAAAACTACTAAGCCCACGTGAGTCATGCATGAAGTGGGAAACAACAAGTAGTTGTGGGACTTCCCCGACATAGGACGTAACATGTTAGGGCGAAGGGACGCTCAGTGAATTTCAGCCCAATGATTCTAATCCATCAATGTAGCACACTTTGATGTATGAAAAGTAAACCCGAGTATGTCAGAATTGCACTTGAACAAGAGGAAGTAGAAATGTGTGAATCATGATGCTTGAAATACGGATCACAATGATGGTGGCATGATGACGAGGGTTAACTGTTGACCATGTTTGAAATACATTATCCATACATTAGCATGGAATCGGGATAGACAAATGAAGGTCGATTGCTGACCATGTTCAAAACACGGGACCTGTCGTAAATGTTGTCCGATATCATTAAGGACGTTGGCCGAAAATGGTAGGTGAGTTGAGGAGGCTTAAGACCAGGATATGAAGGGGGTCTCTTCAGATGTGGAAGAGGATGAGGATCCAAATAGCGAGCTCACAAACTTGGGCATGGAACGATGGGAATGTACCCATGAAAATTCAACACATCGGGCTCTTTGTCAAAACGCATCGGAATACGACAATGAGATGTATTTGATAGAGTGATTAGAGTCCCTTTCCATAGGGTGATCTTAGTTTAGGGACATCTAATTTGTACCATGGATGGTAGGAAATGTAGGAGACACATGGTGGGTTAATTATATAACCCGACGTGAATGGGAACCAGGGGCTCCAACCACCATGTGTTTTTTGGGAAGGTTTTAGGTCAAGGGACTAGAAACGAATGTTATGATGGGCCAAAGGAAAGGTGAAATGGCATTACTATGTGCCCCATGGGGATGGGTATCAAGCTACACATAGTTTTGGAGGTGGCATGGTAAGGTACCAATGAAAGGGATAAAAGGGGTGTGCGGGTGTGGCCCTCGCACCAAATGAAGAGGTATTTGATAAATCTCGTTTTTCCTTTAAGATGAATGGTTTTTTTGTGAAGCGACAAGCCTAGGATGAAAATTCCTGGCTACACCACAAGAATATGGTCATGTACTAGAATTGAAAAATGGCATGGTCTATGACTGATACCAAACATGGTGTCTCCACAAGTGAGGAAATCATGTTGTAGTGTCGTTTTTCTTCTTGAGGCTAAGACTATAATATCACATTTTATGGTCATGTGATGGGACCAGGAGGCATAGTTTAATGGAATTTTCCCTAGACGCATATAGGAGGGGTGAGTTTCAGGAGGAGAATGTGAATAGTGTGGTAAAACATACTTGACATAGATGAGGAAATAATCCCACATCAAACCATGTGCGATTCCATGAGGGAAGCCTCGGGACGAGGAGCTAGGAATGTTTATTAGAATATGGGTAGGAGAAACCAGTTCTCCATTGAGATGTTCCCAAAGACAACATGTCTAGGTGTTCATAGGTATCCCATGAAAATGGGAATCAGGTTGTACGTAGTTCCTGAGGGGATCCTAGTTTACGGTCTTAGAGCTCAGACCCGAGAGGATTGAAAACCTTCAAAGTAATCATAGACCTCAACCCAATCCCTTAGGCCACATGAGTCAAACTCAGTGTGGGAACAAGGGAGGAATATGTTTATTACAATACCTGGAATGCATGAAAAATGGAAATCGGTGCAGATCCCGGAATAACACCCTTACTGTGGCTTTTTCCTCCTAACGTGAAAATGAGAAGTGAGGGATGGTTCCAGGGGTGTCGAGATTTTATTTGGACATGATGATGTGGGGAAGGATGTGAATCATTTAATCAAAATATTGGGCTTAATGGGGTTGGTGTGATGACGGAGGACAACTATTGGCCGTGTTTGAAACACAACATCCATATCATGTTACCTGAAATGGGGATAATCAAATGTGTGTCGACCGCTGACCATATTTGAAATCCGTGTTTGAATCGATTTGTTGTCTGTGACCATCGAGGACATTGGCCTGTAATGGTAGGATATCCCTAAGTCCTAGCATGCATCCCACATGGGGCTCCCTTTAAGTGTGAATGGTGGTGGAAGTCCTAATGAAGGAGAACACGAATACTGAGAAATGAGTGAATGCATGGTTGATTAGAGTTCAGAATTCTAGGTACTAAACTAGAGTGCACATAGGCACATTGTTGAATCTCCGAAGAGGGTCGATGAGGGTGCTCAACATGAGAGTAAACAATTTGAAAGGATGAGTAAAGAATAAGGGGATAGAGAATTCCCATTAGGGAGAGGTACGTGGCATGGTCATCACAAACCCGATGTGAATGAGGACATAATCCCATACCACACCATATACTCCTCTCACTAGAAAAGGCTAGGCCAAAGGGCCATGGTGAAATGGAGATTTTTGAGAGATGGGGCTGGACCCAAAGTATAGACATTCTGTCGATCCTACATATCCCATGTGGATGGTAATCAAGACACACATAGTTCATGAAGGCACATGGGGGTAAGATACCCTAACAAGGGGGTGTGTCTAGGGGCATGAAAAGGCCATGGGGCCTGAGGCTGGGCCTCAGACGGGAAGGCCCGACCAGTCTGAAGTTTAATGTCTTGTAGTGAGGATGAAGAGAGGTGTAAGATACCCTAAACAAGGTAGGTGTATGACACGATGAATAAAACGTCGTGAATGAGTACATAACCCATACCACACCGTACGGACTAGGTAAGATCTTGGGATGGGGCCCGAGAAGGACAACAAGCCTGAGACTGGGCCTCAGTCAGGATTTCCTGACCAGTTTGCAGTTTAACGTCTTGCTCTGAGGAAGAAGAGAGAATGAGTCTACTCATCTGGGGATGTGTACGGAACGACGAGTATCCCGACATGAATGAGGACATAATCTCATACCACATCATACACTCCAAAATAGGAACTTAAGCCGAGGGACCGAAAAGGACAAGGGGCATGAGGCAGGGCCTCAAATAGGATGGCCACACACCATCTTGTATGGTTACAACCTCATCAAAACTCCTAAGACCACGTGAGCAGTGCTCGGTGTGGGAAACAAGGAGCCGGTCTCATCTCTACCCATCATATGGGGCCTAATAGATGGAATTACCCAATGGGAGTTCATCAAATGGAGATGCAATGGGGTAGAATGAACCACTACACTCAAGGTTTGGGACGTCTTGTGGTGGTTCTAACAATACAGGATAACTGTTGACCAAGTTCGAAACACAGCGTCTCCATAGTGACCTGAAAAGGGAACAAAAAATGAGCATCAACCACTGACCTTATTTGCAATGTGGGACTTATATCGACTTATTGCTCAACATCCTAGAGAGCTTTTTTCTGAAGTGGTAGGAGATCCCTTAGGCCTATAATTCATACCATTCAGGGGACCTTCTGGATGGGGAAGATGATGAAGTCCGAATCAATGGAGTTTGGGAAGCATAGATTAACCCTTCTGTGAAAGATGTGAACATCTCTTTAGAGTGGGACATATGGCCGGATTTAGATTATCTCGACATGAATTGGTGGAAATTTCTTCACCCCACTATATCTTGACCCGAGGGTAAGATTCTGGCATTTGGGCTGGGCCAATAGACAAAATGTCCTGGCATGCATACATATCCCATGAGGATGGGAATCAAGACATACATAGTCATTGGGGTGCAGTTTAATGTCTTATGAGACAATGTATAGTTTAATGTCATTTAGTACTGAACCGTTTAAGGTCATGTCGAACCGACATGCATTTACATTCATCCCAGACCAATAGTTTAGGGTCATGATGGACCTACTGTGGCGGAGGAAAAGTATTTATTGAGGAACTTGGCATTGATGGGAGGAGTTATACACTCACCATCCATGGCCACGAGGGAGTATGAACCATTTTGTTAAACCCTGTGAATAATGTAATGTCCTTCCCACTTGGGCTCCAAAATGGGTTGTTTCCTACCAGGTATCATTGGATCCCAGAGGTTCAATACCAAGTCGCCTTGTAGGAATGAGTGGAGAAAAACCTTTTTGTTTAAGGCCCCAGCTATCTTATTCTGATTCATTTCCAAATTGTGTAGGACGCGAATAATATTCTTGACAAGGGCTTACAATTCATCCAGATGAGTTTTGGCTACCTTCTTTGGATCCCACTAGTAATAGGCCCATGTGCGTAAAAAAGGTAGCTGGATCTCGATGGGACAGATGGCCTCAGATTTGTATAGTATGGAATATGGGGTCACCAGGGTGGAATTTTGAGCCGTCGTCTGATAGACCAATAGGGCATTGGGGTGCTTGTCTGGACAACTCTTCTTGTTATCACCAACCAGTTTCTTCAAAATTCTTGATAGGGATTTGTTAAACGCCTCGATCTTCCCATTTTATTGCACTTGGAAAATGGATTTATGGTTCGAAAGAATGTTGTACTTTTCATAAAATCTCTTCATCTAGGATGCTCGGATGTTGGTGTCATCATCTGTAAGGACAATGTGAGGGACTCCTAAACCATGGATGATGTTGGAGCACACGAAGTCAACGATAGAATGGGACTTGACCTCCTTGAGCAGATATTCTTCTACCCATTTAGAAAATAAATATGTGGCGGTCATGATGAATCTACATTGGCGAGCTCTTGTCGGTTGATATGGTCCCATGTCATCGAGTCCCCACACCGCAAACAACAAATTGTACATGATGGAGTGGAGAGGTTCCGGTGGACAATACATGAAGTTATCATGTATTTGGCATGTGTGACATCCTTTGGAGAACATGATACAATTACGGATCAAGGAGGGCTTGAAGTACCCCAGTCTCCGGATCTGATGGCACAGTTTCAGACCATCCTAGAGAGCACCGTAGGTATCGGCATGAACCTCAAACATGATCTGGGAAATCTCGACTCCTTGGATGCAATGGATGAGAACACCATTAGAACCATGCTTGTAGAGGATCTTCTCAAGACTAGGACCACTCTGGAGGGTAAACAACAGCACACGACATCAGATTCACTCACAGTCTGCCTGATCAACTGGGAGGCAACCATTTTGGATATACTTGAAAAAAGTGGCTATCTAGTCCGGAGTCGCTTAAACCACTTCTTATAATGATCCTAGGGGTCTTGATGTAAAGGATCTGGTTGTAAAATGAATTACTTGCAGGCCGTCTTCCTCATCTGGGGGACAAGGACAATGAATCATCATTGTTCCATTTGTTAAATCAGATCATCCTATTCGGTTTCTGCAAGTGATGCAGCCAGGTAGGCTAGGACATCCGCTCTACCATTCTGAGATCAAAGGATGTGAGTAACCTCCGGCCGAGATGGAAACTAGTCCATGACTTGGAGGGTGCTCTCAATCAATGGTATGAGCTCCGACATTCTGATGACAGAGCCACTATTGAATTTCTTGATGACTAGTTTAGAATCCCCATTCACATGATAATGGGGCACATCGGTCTCAAGGGACAGCTTGAGGCAAGTGATAAAAGCCTAATACTCTACCTCACTGTTTGTGTAGCCATCCGACAACAGGAATAAATACGGAAGAATGGATAGAACTGAGGTAATATAGACAATACCCATGCCTACACTACTGAGTCTGGGATCATTGAGTTTCCTACCTGTGGGGCTCTGGGAGGCCCCATAAAAGTTTATCTTCCATCATGGGATGACATGATCTACCGAGAGGATTTCCTCATTAAGAAAATCCATGTCTAGGGACTGGTTCGAGGGGGTTGGATGGGAAATAAGAAAGTTTTCCAATGTTTTTCCCTTGATAGATTTCTAAGGCATGAACCTAATATCACACTCATGGAGGATAACTGCCCACCGTGATAGATAGCCGGTCAACATGGGGTGATTCAAGATGTATTTGAGCGGGTCTACCTGAGATACCAGTTGTACCTTGTGGTGCTGCAGGTAATGTTGCAACTCTTCTACTGTGAATACCAGTGCAAGGAAGCACATCTCGATGGGGGACTATCTGGTCTTTGTATTGAGGAGAATTTGACTGAGGTATTAGAGGCTGTTTTCTATCCCCACATTGATCTTTTGGGTGATTAGGGAACCAAGAGATCATTCCAGGGCTTTCATGTATAGGATTAGCGGATTTTCAGGGACATATGGAATCAAAAATAGTGGCTGGAGCAGATATTGGTTGATTTCCTCGAACGCTGTCTAGCACTATTCACCCCACTCATAGGAAGATCCTTTCTTCATTAGCTGAGAAAATGGATTACACTGGCCGATAAGATTTTCAATGAATCCGTATATGTAGGCTAAGTGGCATTGGAATCCTCGAAGCTCCCTGATATTGCTTGGTGGAGGCATCTGGAAGATTGTCTTAATCTTATCTGGGTCAATCTCGATGCCCCGGTACCTCACATCAAAGCCAAGAATCTTTCGAGAGGTGACCCCGAAGCCACATTTATGTAGGTTTATTTTTACGTGTTGGGAATGGAGGAAGCCGAACAAGTTTTCAAGGTACTTGAGATGGTGTTATCACTGGTGAGATTTGACCACCAGATCTTCTACATAGCATTCCACCAATGTCTTGATAATTGGATTGAATATACAGTGCATGGAATGCTGATAGGCGGCACCTGCATTTTTCAGGCTGAAGGGCATGACCTAGTAATAAAAAGTACCTTGGGGTGCCCTAAAAGCTATAGACTCTTCATACTTGAGGGACATCCAGATATAGTAATGTCCAGAGTAACCATCCATGAAAGAGAGGTCTGGTAACCAAGACATAACGTCGATCAACAATTCTATCACTGTAAGGGGAAAATAATTCTTCAGACAGTGATGGATGATATCTCAGAAGTCGATGCAGACTCTGATCTGTTCATTCTTCTTCCTCACAGGCACGATGTTGTCTACCTACTTGCTATAATGGACCTCCTTAACAATGTTGGCTCTGTTGAGTTTGTCAACTCCGGCCCCTACCATGGAACTGTGAGAAAGGTGCATCTTATTGGGAGGCCTCTTGAACCCGTGATGATTTTCCGGGAGACCGAGGCGGTGGATGACTACCTAAGGATCTAGTCCTGGCATCTCGTTATAACTCTAGTCGAATAGATCATAATGATGCTTTAGGAAATCTATGTACCACTGCTGATCCTCAAGGGACATGGTGGAACTGATCAATGTGGGTCTCAAATCTTCCTCACATCCAAGGTTCACCTATACAAGTTAATAGAACGTGGTGGAAATGCCTTCTTCAATGGTGGGGGGAGAATCCTCCAAATCCTCTTATTTTCTTATAGAGGAGGGGTTCCCAGTGGGAGAAGCTTCATCTGTGTCAGAAGAACATGATGGGAGGCTGGTACTAGCCTGGATAGTTGTGGACAACATATCAGGAGATTCATGCGCCGCTGAGACCATAGTGATGAAGACAGTCGATCTGATCCCATCTACTCTTCAGCCCAAGGGGCCACACTTTATGATATCAAAGCAATAGTGGCATGTCGGCTTGAGCCGGTTAATCCCAGCCCAGTGAAATAGATATGTATAACATATTGTCATTATAATTGGGTAGAAATCCCTATAATGTATGGGGGTAGGAGGCTCTAGGGTCACCTGAGCCTGGTTTGTGTGGGAGTACGATGTGATGTTTCCTCGTCGCCTGGACTTGGGAATATGCTTCCATCTTGTACTAGAGACAAAACAAATTGTATCATATTGGGGGTCATGGCCTCTAATTGATGGATCATAAAGACGTATAGGTCATCCAAACCTGCCGAGGGGTTAGTTGTAACTACGGTGGGATCAACATATCATTCCATAATCTTCTTATCCTTGCTCTTGTAATAGTCAGCATCATGGTAGCGGGCATGAAAAGAGGCCAAATGAGACGCATCTCCTTGGAGCTTTCCTAATCATCCATTTATGGAGCACTTGAGGCACTGATGATACGATGAGGGGACTGCTGCGTGCAGGTGGATCCATGGTCTACCCATCAATTCATTATAAGCGATTTCTTGGGAGACAACCATGAACTCGGTATTGGAAACTAGGCCACTGAACTAGGTCGTCAAACGAATCTAGCTGACTGGGGTCTGCTCTGTCCTGTCATATCCATTGATTCTTAAATATGTGGGAGTCAGGTCATCTTTGGATTACCCTAGCTTCTATAGCGTTTGTGTCGGCATAAGGTTGATCTCAGAGCTAGTGTTAACAAGACTATGGTGAACCTCCACGCTGTTAAATTGGCCGGTGATGTACATCAGGTAGATGTTCCCTTGTATGGGAAGCCTTAATCTTCTCCATAGAATGAAATGATGGCATGGAAATCGGCATTCCCAACTGTTTCAGCATGAAAGGCTTCTGTATCTGCTACCTCTGCCTCAAATTAGAGGGGGCTTCTTAAAGCCTCAGTGAGGGCCTCATGCATATTTTATGAAAAGAGAAGGGCTTCAAGGATTGAAAGCCTCATGGGGATGTCAGCATGGTGCTTTATGAAATCATACATCTACACCAGGCGTGAACATCTACTTACAGAAGGATGATCTGTGACACGAGGCAACGAGGGCCCTGCCGGCTGGAACGACGACTGGCTGGTGCTGGGCATGTCCCGCTGTTAACTAGTCGAATCCCAGAGAGTAGTAGTCGGATGAGGACCAGACGACTGAGATCGGCCTATAGTTAGGAAAATCTGGTCACAGAATGGTTGAGGTAGCTATGCCAGATCCAGCAGCACAAACAGTGGTGGAGGCGGTCCTGACGACACCTGGTGAAGAGGATTCGCATGTTGATCTCTGCACTGGGCCTACTGTCTGGTCTTATTGGCATGCACGACATGGCTAGTGGTGGCAAAAGATGCGCCCCGACGACCCATGTGGCTACGGCTCTGCCGACATTGGCGTCAAGTGGGGATGTTGGGGAGGTTTTCCTGGCACTCCCCGTCATCAGGAGTTATATAGGGATTTACAAACTCCATGGTATTAACTGAAGCATACCCTCGATTGTCACCTGAAGTGTCATCCATTACTGGGCGGATTCTGGGGCGGATCCCCTTCTCAGGGGGCATGAAGTCACCAAGAGTGTGGGAAAACAATGGAATTGGTAGGGCGTGTTTGTTTTTCTTGCACCATTAATGCTTTCTCTTCTAGGAAGTGGCCAGATGAGATGATGATGCAAAAGTGGTGGCCGCAGCTTCTGAAAGTTGCGGCTGATTCAGGTGTGCCTGAATGATTCCATGGTCACAAACAACCGTCTTTCTAGCCATCCAGTCGTCATACTTATTGGTTCTGCGGTTAGAAACCTTCTCCCACTCGCCTTTGCTGCTGCTACTACTCTCTGACCTTTCAATGACACCTGCAACCTATGTTGGGGCCAAGCCTATCCTTACTATGTTTTTATCTCCCTAGTCTTGGAGCCAGTCTTTATACACATACAAATAATTTAGGCTGTGCCCCAGAATCTGATGATAGGGGAAGTAGTTGGGGTGATCAGTGAGATTCACCACTTCCACCATTCTACACTCAAGAAAGTGTACAATACATTGTTCCAAGATTCTATGAATGTAAAGAGTGACCTGATTATCATTGAATGAGTAGGTCTAGTTTCTTCTATCCAGGAAGGGAGCCCATGTAGCTTGCTCTTAATGATGGGATGGAGGGGCCTGTCGAGGAGGTGGACACAGATTGTCCCGCCTAGGCGGTGGCGGTGCATTCCGTGGGTGTACTTGCTGATTCTGAGGATGTTGCCGAGCTGGAGGCCGCACTTAAGGTGGAGTACCTCTGTGAGTTTGTGGGGATGGTGCTACTTGTACCAATTCTAGTTGCCTAGGGGATCTATTTGGGCCACCACAGCGGGTTCGGATCTGCCCACCGTCCTTGCTGAGATTACATGGGACAATGGGCGTGCCTGGATTTCCTGTTGCATGGGTTCCTCTAGGTGCTGGGACATATCAGAGATGTCTCAGAATCTTCCGTGGTAGTTCTGGGTGATTAGAGAAGGAACCAGTTTTGTCTTGACATTTCCTACAGACATCATCAATAATTTCTCATAGGTTAGTGGAATGTCAATTAAGTATGTAGTCCCCTTCCGCTAGGTGATAATGTCAGCAACTTAGTCATCGGTCCTTTTTTGCATTTCAAGAGGTCTACGATGCAATTTTTCTAGGTGGTAGAGCTGAACTGATAGAGGAATTTCCATCTAATGTCCTCCCAACTGGTCACAGATTTGACGGGGAGCTGGCTGTACCAGACGAATGTTGGCCCCTCCTGTTTCTAAACAAAACAGTGGAGCTTGGTAGCCTCCTGCTATGCTAGAGTGCCTAACATGGTCCCACACCTTGAGTTGATGTGGGCCAGTTGCTGCAGAGGGTCCCCCATTCGATCAAAGGGGAAGATGGTGGGATTCTCGAAACCCTTTCCATCTGGTGGGATTTCCACCTGTCGCATTTACAATGCCTCAAGGAAAGTTATGAGCTCCAACATAGGATATTCTGGACAGGGGGCCCTATCTTGACAGAGATCCCCATTCACGAGCGTTTTGTCA
Organism: Viscum album; assembly: GCA_963277665.1. Lineage (NCBI taxonomy): Eukaryota > Viridiplantae > Streptophyta > Magnoliopsida > Santalales > Viscaceae > Viscum > Viscum album. The sequence continues at coordinate 1,251,684,942 of OY728150.1, read as the reverse complement.
GGTTCTTCAACCCGGTAGACAGGCTCAACGGCTCGTGGAGCGGCAGGTGGAGGAACCCTTGGGGCGGTTAGGGGAGCCCAAGTGGGGTTCCATGGATTGCCGCCCTATTCAGGAGGTTTTGGTGAGACATACTGTGGCCACATTCCATGAGTTCTAGCATCAGCCCTGTCTGTAGGAGCGACATGATCTGGGTTGCATGGGGGTAGCTCACCGTGGGGTAGTTTTTCTTACCCCTGCTGTACTAGCCTTGGATTTTTGTAGTCGGTTTGTCACTCTAAAATGCGTTCAACAAAGATTTTTTCGACCATCTTCTTCTACTCAGAAATTTTGTAGCACAACGTACCCATCTCGAGGTCTTCCTCTATCTTCTGCACTGAAGCAGACAGGTCAGAGAGCCTGACAGCTCCGATATGCTCCTTTCCATTATAAGAATTCTTTCTGAGTACCAACGCATCGATGGGCGCAGAGATACCTATAAAGTTAATTTGCGGACAAGTAATCCTCCCTAATGGGTCCAATAGTGGTGGAACACCCTCAGGGGGTAAGTCACCATCGAGAAGCTCCAGTTCGTCCTCCTTTTCCACTATATCGGCCATGTGGACCATTTCCCTTCATGGGGCATGTCCTCAATATCACATAGCGAGTCAGGAAGCCACCAAATATGATTGAATATGAGGGAATCATCCTTACCCCATCCACATATTTTCACATGGGGGTAGCCTCCCTGATAATTTGAAGAGTACCTTGATACTCTGAACACATTGCTACTGGAGGGCCTCGCGACGACCTGGTGACTCTGGGAGCTGGGCCACAGGGAGGGTAGCCAGATCTACTAGATGAAACATCTTTCTAATGTCTTTGAAATGTGTTTGGATCCTTGGATAAGCCACACAATGTTGACAAATATTTATATGTGTCCCCCTGAGGGTGTAACAGAAACACTCATCTTCCTCCTGGGTGAGGGATTCCGGTATGTGGAAATTATGCGCTGCCATGGGACAGAACTTCTTAGGGAAGTGGTTCTCTCTGGGGATGTTCCAGAATCTCCTTGGAATAGATTCATGGTCTGGCCCTTGATTTCCCCACTCATCAACTGGGGGTGGTTGAGGAACTGGCAGCGGTACTGAGGCAGACCGCTGGGATGGTAGGTTGGCCGGTGTAGAGTACGACGATCATGTTGACTTGCCGCCTCATCTTGGGCCACCTTCCGAAGAGGGTAGCGACCTGAATGCTACCCTCGTGTTTGGATGGGATGATGTCCGCAATTCCCATCTTAGGGTCTATGGATACCAGTGATAAGATGTGATATTGATCGCCTACTATTAGTACCCAAAATAGCTCTCATTGATCTCTTGTGGAAGTAGAGAACGCTTCCGGTAATGATGGTGTTGATTTCACGACCGTAACTGGTGGGGTCACTAGATTATCATCCTATTAGATATACAGGTGGAGGGATATGAGAATCCTATGGACCTCTCATTCTGGGACCACCAGGCTAATGCGCCTCGTCCCTACCTCGACCATTGACATGAATGAGTGACGGGAGGGTTCCCGAGCTATGTCGTACTCTACTTCAGAGTATGAGAAATAGAATGGTTTGATTACTATTCGTACCTTCTCAGGATTATTCTTTGGGCAGTGAAAACCCTCCTTTCTACACCTGGGTGCATCCTCAGGACATGGCTGATTTCTGACACGGGGTCCTTCAGCTGCACTGGTGATGGGAAGGAGAGGGTCTCCCCTAGAGAAAGCCGAGGTGCGTGGATCACTGGGGAAAATTTCTAAGGGTACATGGGGAGTACCACCATGGATAAAATTGGGGCAGGAAAAACCTCCAATAGAACTGGAAGGGGCATGGGGATGACCTCCATTCTTGTTTTCCCGGGCGACCTCAGTGTGAGGAGGGTCCTTGCACTGGTCTAGCTGCCCATGGGTAGGAACTTCATGCTGGGTGCGGGTGGAGCGAGACTGACCTTCACCCCTCTGGTTTCTAAGGCAAGGAAGATCTTCACCAGCAGCAGATAGGATGTAGGGGGGATCCCCATGTTGGAGGGATACTGGATGGGAAATGCCCCTACATCAGCTGTCGGGGGGCATGAGCAATGACTCCATTCCCAGTGTAATGGGAACGTGAGAGGATTTTGTGGAAAGCATCACTATCGTGGGTCAGGCCTTCATTCAGATTGAGGGTAGCACGAGGTGGAACTCAATGCTGAGTATCGAAGCGGGGAAGGGCCACGATATTTGTTGTAGTGGTACGAGGAGGACCTTCTTATGGGTTGGCATCGTTGCAGGTTGGTTCGCGGTGACCACTAATCGTGCATGGTACATGGAGAGTCGACCCAACCTATATGTTGGGTGGTTGGGGTCTCGAACCCAATATCTCATATAATCAACCATTCTTAGTTTATGAAGGGACCTGATGAAATGATTCGGTGGTGGCTCGGTCCACAATAGACATCGACGTTGATGCCCCTTGGTGGGCGTCCTCCGCATGCGCCCGATGCTGGCATCGGGTCAAACAAACTGGGGCTGGTGGTGTAGGTGCATAGCTTTCCTACTCCTCTTCCAGCCGGACTGGGCGACAACACTGATGCGGTTAGGTGGGAGCCCTTACTGTGAGCCCCTGGAATGGGACTCTGACCAGGATGGGCCGGATGTCGCCTACCTCATCAGCGAAAGTCAGGGACTTGTCAAAGTACTCTGATGATAGGCTTCCGAAGCGGTTGTATGATGGGGTGCAGAGAAATGGATCCCTGCACAGCCCTCAGTGGAGGTATTGATAGCGAGGCGCAGATGCCTCTAGATCCAAGATGCCAATATCCTGAGATGGGATTATGCTCTCCTCCTCGTAATGACACATGATATCTTTAATTACCATTAGTTGGATAACTTCCGATGGGGAGATGGGGAGTGGGTGCCCCATGGTCATGGACACAGAGACCGTTCTGAAAGGGGTGAAGCCATATGGAGTGGCTGTGCTGGCGTTTCCCCTACCCCTGTGTAGACAGGCAGGCGGTGATAATGGTCCTGAGGTCACAACCTGATTCCTGAGAAGCTGGGAGATGAACTCGTCAGTGATGAAAGAAAAAAGAATCGACGACCAATGTCCCAATTCCATCTTATCTTTAGTGACGTGTAAAAGGGATCCACATTAACAACGTCACATAATAAGACGTCGAACATTCTTCTGCCCCAACTTCTAGTGTGTTTCATGCCAGACCCAAAATTTTCTTTGTAGGACCCAGGGACCATAACTGGATCCAATGACACATCAATCCATTGATGCCCCGAGTGCTACTAAACTACATTTTGAGGAGAAGAAAATCAATTCATGTTCCCAATTTCAGTTTCTGATGCTTTCACTAGGGCGCGTGCGTCCGTATCATTTGATGATGAGAGACACAATATTTATTGCCCTGTATTTCCGCTTTCTAAAGGCAGGCATCATCTGATACATATTCAAAGACGTTTTCTCCTTGATCGAAATCGGATGATGAGGCGTTGGTTCTTCCTTCCGTGGATTCTTCCTCGGAACTCGTCACCTAGTCTGGGTCTCCCTCATAGACATAATACATTGTTCGTGAAATTCATCTTGGCGCAAAATCTTCATGGACACCGGTTAATCACACTACTTCTATCAGGACATTCCAATGGGTCCAGTCAGGGAAACAACCTTCAGTTAGGGGAGTAGTCACGTGGGCATCACTGACATGTCTGGACACTAGGGAATTGGGGTGTTTGTCTTCATTCATTTATTATTGGACTTCTCGAGGGTGCAGAATCCTGAGGAATCACACATCGAATGCATGGTATCATATTCCATGGGCATGTATCTGAGGATTTACTCAACTTCCCATGTTTAACATAGGGTATGCTATAAGATTAACATCCAATGGAGATGGATATGTCTGATCAGAACACTGAATAAAGTGGATCAGATGGGTGAAACCCCTATAGGGAACACCGATATTGGGGCCAACACATGGCTGACTTACCGGTTACTGTTGAGGGGAATGTGATATGAGGTGGCATGACCCCATCGGGATGTGGTAGCCCAGGTTACAATCAGGATGGATGATGGATTGGTTGAATGAAGTGGATGGGGAATTGGATGGAACTGTCCTGAGGATGATGATGGTTTTGGGAATGAGCCTTGAGGAGACTTCCTATGTATTCCCGTGTCATGGAATCAAAATTAACGTAGTTCATATGATGAAGGCTTACTAATGAATAGGGTTTTCAACAGAATATCACTGATTGAGGTCACAACAGCTTACTGTTGGATGGGGATGTCAGCGGTTTACCACTGATGAGGTTGCAACGGATTACCGCTACATAGGGTCACAATGGCTTACAGCTGATTAAGGTCACAATGACTTACTTCTAAATGGAGTGAAAACGGCTTACCGATGAATGGAGGTCCACAGTTTAATGTCATGTGGGATAGGGGAGAACCAACATGAAGTGTGTCGGAACTAATGGGTGTTGGGATTAAACCTCGTGGAGGGTTCCTACATACCTTGTCTTGTCATGGAGCAAAGACCTTGTAGTTTAGGTTGTTGGTGTGGGGTTTACACTCTAGGCTACCTAGGGTGTTGGTGAACCAACATGAAGATGGTCAGAATCAATGGATGGTGGTGGGATTTACCCTTAGGGAGGTTTCCTACATACCCTACCTTTTCAAGGATTAAAGACCACAATATTAAGAATGGAGGATACAGTTTAATGTCAGGCGGGATGGGGGGAACTGACGTCAAGGAGGTTGGAGCAACTGAAGTGGTGGGCCTGAACCTTGTGGAGGCTTCTTACATACCCTGAGTTGGAAAGGATCAAAGTCCATGTAGTTTAGGTTATGGGGGAATTTGGGTCTTACGCTCTGAGGTGGCTCAAGGTGTTCGTGAACCGACGTGAAGGAGGTCGGAATGACTGGGTGGTGGGCTTGAACCTCATTGAGGATTCCTACATACCCTGCCTTAGAAAGGATCAAAGACCACAGAGTACAAATGGGTGGGACCCAACATGAAGTTGGACTTGGGTTCTAATGGATGGTGGAATTGAACATTTTGGAGGCTTCCTACGTATATTGCATTGTAAAGGATCAAAGCCCTTGTAGTTCTGGTGGTTGGGTGTGGGGATTACACTCTATGTTGCCCAGGGTGTTGGTGAACCGACGTGAAGATGGTCGGAATGACCAGGTGTTGGGATTGAACCTCAGGGAGGCTTCCTATGTACCTTTTCTTGATAAGGCTCAAAGTACTCATAGTTAAGGTGGTGAAGGGGAAGTTGAACTGATGCAAATGGGTGTCGGAACAACTAGGTGCTGGACTTGAACCTCAGGGAGGTTTCCTATGTACCTTGCCATGACATGGATCAAAGTCCTCGTAGTTTGGGTGGAAGCATAGGGCATACAGTCTAGGCTACCCTGGGTATTTTTTATGGTTGGTGCTTCCTTTAAGCCCACATGAGTCGTTCTCGGTGTGAGAAACAAGAGATAGTATAGACTTGACGATCACGTCGCAAAAGGTGCGTCCATGGGATGTGGAGTGGGGCTTATGCGTGGATAGAAGCCTGAAGTTGTTGGGAATAACTCCAAGAGGGAGGCTCGATGGCGGAAAAATGTAGTGGGAGAGGGATTAGGGACCGATTAAAGGAGAAGAACCATTCGCCATCACGCCCTATATTGGCCCTGGGGACTGAAGAAGAATGGGGGAGCGAGGATGGTGCCTCCTATAAGAAAACTAGGGGCTTACCCCAAGATGGTCACCCTTTCTCCAAGGGAAACACCACTCACATAAGGAGGATATCATCCCTTGTGGATAATAGTGGGCATGGAGAATGTACAAGGTGGGGGTACCCCGCATGCGAGGCATGGCGCGTGGTCACAGTTTAACGTCATGTGCTGAGGAAGAAGGTGCGTGGCTGTTTAACTTCATGATGCTCAGACAAGGTGGGATTTTTCCACACCCCTAGGATTTATATAATCGGTACCCTATACTCCTTGGTGAAGAGAGAGGACAAACAAAGCCATGGTGAGGGGGTGTCATAGAGGGAACCATCGAGGGGCCCACGTTATCGTGGCTATGAGAATAAGCAATAGCCATTTGCGTGCCTATGTGAAGAATCATGAGGAGAAGCAATGCAACTGGCAGTATTTTCCAAGGTACATTGAAGTCACATCGTGAAAACCTAGATGGTGGTAAGGGAAAAAAGATTTCTAAGAAGAGGGGTTCATAGGTAGGGTCCTTGTCAAGCTCTGTTTCTCCGCGTGGCAGAGGGTAAATGTGTAGGGGTGTTCTTTGAGAAGTGGGGTGCATCAACCTATGCATAGGGAAGTGGTGCATATGGGAGGTTCTTTGCGAAGTGGAACAACATTCCCAGAGCACTGCCTCATGGATAAAAGGTGCCTCGCGAAGCAAAGAGTCGTGAAGTAATGTGCTTCGTGAAGTACAGTGACCCTACCTTGACATGGGGATCATGTGTACATGAAGGGTGTTTTGCGAAGCATAAATGCCCCGTGATGACACGGGTCCCCTTGTGGATCCCCTTCCTTCATGAAGGCCCTTAGGCTTCACGAAAGGCATCCCTCTCAGAAGAAGGGATAAAAAAGAGACAAAGTGGATGCAATTCGAAGAGTAGAAGTATGTCTCATAACTCATGGTTCGCATATCAGATGGGTGCTTTGCGATTCAAGAGATAGGAAGTTGAAAGGTTAGATTGTCCATCAATTGGGATCAGGGGGAGACCAGTATTTATATGTAAGTGTCACCTCAATGTGGATCTTACACGGCACGAAGTGGGACTTGGTTACATCGTGGCGGGCTTGTGAATGACAAATGCATTCGCGGAGCATCCCACCTCCTAGCTTCGCGGTGGGTGCACGAACGTCAAATGTGTTCACCGAGCGTCCCACCTCCTTGATTTGAGGTGGGCTCGTGAATGTCAAATGTGTTCACCGAGCATCCCTCCTCCTTACTTCCCGGAGGGCTCGCAGAAGTCAAGTGTGTTCACGAAGCATCCCAGCTCCTTGCTTTGTGGCGGACTCACGAACGACAAATGCGTTCATGGAGCGTCCCGCCTACTTGCTTCTCGGTGGGCTCATGAACGTCAAATGCGTTCGCAGAGTGTCCCATCTCCTTGCTTCAAGGCGGCTGTGGTTCTAGGGGGACCCTACAAAATAGCTTCTCGTGGTAGTCAATAGTGCCTTTGTTTTGGCTTCTGCTCTGTCCTGAATTTTGTCGCCAACAATATGTATTATAGAACAGAACCTACATAATATATATAAGGGAGTTTAGAAGAGAATTATTTAGGGTTTTTATGATCCATATAGATCAATAATTTTTTTATAATTGAGAGAAGTGGTGTCCTTTTATAAGTGAAGTGAGGTGAAATCTTGGAATTTCTTATAGTATTAAATTATTACAAATTATGTTTCATATACAAATAGATTTGAATTTTTGTAATTAAAATATATTATTATTATGAGTTTAAAACCATTAATCCAATTTAATTTGGAGATGCTGTAATTTTAATATTACCATTATCTTTTATTTTTACCCCCATTAACCCTTTTGAATGTTACTGTATATTATAGATTTATGTTCTTTAAGGGTCATGAATGTTACCTTATTAGAAAAAACACATTAATGGCCCCTGTTTGATTTTAATATTCATATACCATTCATTTTAAATAAAATCATATTTTTATAAATTTTAAATCATTTAAAAAAATATTTTTTATTATAAATTACCACCAATGTCATTTTTGATACTGTTAATTTAATTGGACTTTAAATTTCTCAAAAAATTATTAATTCATATATAATAGTGTCATACATCCATAAAATTACATACATATATAAAATATTTTTGTTATGATTAATTAATCGAAAATATATTTGTTTTATTACATTTAAAATTATTTAATTTAATTATATATTAATTAAATAAATGATTTTTTGGTGATGGGAAAGTATTTAAGGTAATTATATCATCGCTAAAAATTTAAGAAAAAATTTACAATGATGAAAAAAAATTATACTTAAAACTAAAATTTATAACAAAAAATATCTTATATTGTTCATTATTTCGAAAAATTAAAGATAATAAAATAAAAGGAATTCTATATCTTGAATTTTCGTCTTATAAGACAACATAAAGGATCAAAATCATGGAACAAATAAAAAATTACATATACTAATCCTTTGGATGATTATGGATGAGATATAATCATACAATAAAATTAATCAATGTGTATGGGATATACCTTATTAACTATCATTTTATTTTTATCCTTAATTACAAAATTTAAACTTTGATGTGGTAATAAAATTATAAAAGATATTATTCATAATTTATAAAACTAAAAGGGATCTATTTTCAAAATATGAACATAATATTTATAAATATTGATTATATTTATCCATATTCAATTTATATAAGTGATACAAATTACTTATAATGTATGATCATAAAACAACAAGAAATACTATTTTTAAAAAAATGTGTTTTTAAGCCTATAATATACATAAAAAATCATGTATATTGATGATTAAAAAAATGTTAATTATATTATATATAATAAAATAATATACAAGTTACATTGATATTAAATTCAAATCATAATGATGCTTTTTAGTGAATGAAAAATGAGAATTTAACATACAATTGTATTTCACACTATTCATTGAAAAAAAGTATCAATAAAAATAAAAACATTTGACCCATAATATAATTTTTATAATAATATTTCAAAATGTATATATTTTTTTGAAATAAAATATATTTATGTTCTTGAATTTATATATAATATTTTTTTTTCACAAAAATTAATAATTTTTAATGAAAAAGTATTTCTAAGGAATAAAAGTAAATATTTCCTATGAATTAATAATGAACTTCTACGAAGAAAGAGCTTTATATAATTCATAATTTAATAAAAAAATATACAACTTATAATTTCATTTATAGGTTATAATAGTTATATTTAAATAATAATATTTTGTGGTTCAGTTAAGCACATTGGTGTGTGTGGTATATGATATCGAATATGATATTGTTTTAAAATATAAAGGGTTAACATTGTTGTTGTTCCATAGATCATCGGGATCTCATTTATGAGGCTGATTCAACTTTGTCTCCTTTATAATTTTATTTTTCCTCTATGTTTTTTCTTCTGTAGATCTATTTTTGTTCAATCCATTGAAATTCAAGAATTCTATTAAATTGATGTGTGCCACCTATTTTCTTCCACTATTTTATCATTTACTCTCATTAGCTTTCTTTTCTATTTAAAATTCTTCCAATATGACCACTTACAATGAACAATGATTTACTGACCTAAATATTTTCCTTATGGGAGAATGTAGGTTTTTCTGGGACTCTAATTTTAACTCTTAGAAATTTTCTTGTCTTTTGGTGGTGAATGAGGGTTAAATGTTTGGGTGTGGAAATTTTCCACCATTAGATAGATCTCAAAATCACTTATATTCCATTATTTACATATCTTTACTCTAATCTATTTAATCATATATCTTTACATTATTTAGTTTAGTTTCTTTATGGATGAAATTACATATGATGGCTTCTGTTACTAAAAGATGTCACACTCTGAGTTGAGGTTTGTCAACAACATTGATAATAGGAGGGATGAAAAATTTTTTTTCCTTGGAATATAAAATTTCACAATTAACACATAAAATAAAAGTAGTTTAAGAGTTATATTTCAAATTTGGAATATAAAATTGAATTTATACAACTAACGTAACTAATAAAGGAACATAAAACCAAACCATAAGTCTATTTAATTTATTGTATGACCTCATTCTACTGGTATTTTATGTTAGTTTAGTATTTAAATTCATTCAATCATTATATTTTAACTATTTTACAAAAAAATAATAACCAAAGAATAAGTAGTTTTAGGTGAATTGAAATTAGTGAGTGAATAACTACAAATCTCCTCATGGGTGATGGCCCTGGTCACCCATTATTTTTCACTAAAAAAATATATGGTATATTTTACCGAACCCCGTGATAGGTGTGTGTCAAAAACATGGACCTATTAAAGGGTATCCAAGAGTATGTTTTTTACCTTTTCTGTTTACACATTATAGATAGGTTTTCATTAATATTATTAGGAAACCTAAATGAATTATTTCACTATATTTTTTAATGTTATTATTATTTTTATTATTCATGGAAACAATAAATCCCATGTGAAGATCCAAAAATATTTGGTTCAAAATTCTAAGAAGGACCTCTAACAATAGTATGGTTATCTAATATTACCAGTAAATAAAATGTCAATTGGACATGATATATGAATTAATCTTCAATAATTTCTATATATATTCAATAATGTCTAAAATTACTATAAGATTATAAAGACCAAAATTGAAGAACCATTGGATGTTCCCAATATCACTGAATAGGTAAAAGAGAATGAGTCCCTTCTTAAATAATATATATATCCTAATCATCAAAATGATAAGATACTAGAAAACCATGAAATGATCATTGATATTTTTCATGAGGAAGAAAATAATGTTATTCTATGTGTGGAGGATAAAAAAATCTAGATAATTTTTGGAATGAGTATAATGTGAAAGTAAATACCCATATCCCTTACAAATTATATGATCCAGAACATTTTTATTACTCTATTCTGGAATAAAAAATAACCCATCATTGTGTTGTCATTTTATTTATATTTAGACTATTTTAACTACTGTCTATTATCCAATGAGTCTTAACATAAATGGACAATTAATAATTAAAATATATTATACCCAAAATAACTAAGGGAGTTGACCCATTTTGGTACACTTTTCTATATAAATTTATTCAAAATAAATTTATAATCTCTCCCTTATATTTGGAAATTTCATATTTAGCTAATCCTTGTATTTTTTGGGAGGAAGGTGAAGAAAAACAGATGCATCTTTTGAGTAATATATAGATCTTGTAACTATATTAAAGAATTATTGGAGGAATCCAATGAATATTTCCATGTGGGTGAGTTGGAAGAAACCAAAAAAAAATTTACTCACATTGAAATAATTATTTTATATTTAGATTCAATGTTGGGAAAAATCCCTCAAGGCATCAGTGAAGCATTTTTTAGGTGATTGTGTTTGTTTAAAAAGTGGGCCTCCATGTTTTTTTTGCATACATAGTAGACCATGGAGTACGAGTTTGTTGAAAAAGGGGGATAAAATGGGGATTTGTATAGTTCAAGGTATGCTTTCATCAATCCATGATTGGTTGAAGAACGTCAACAAAGGAATGGATTATCTTGATGTGGTACAAAAAGAGCAGATACAAGGTGGTTCCATTTTGTAGTGCTTGCCAAATTTTTTGGATTGAAATAAGAAAATAGAGATATAAATTTTTCAAAAAGGGAGGAGCACACAAAATCATCATGGTGCCTGAAATATCATCACAGTTCCCAGAAAAATCATGTGTTGGGTGAAATATTTGTGTCATGGGATAAAAAGTAGAGTGGTGCACGAAAGATTTGCTGGATGTACAAAATAAAGGTATGATTTTTTTCATGCAAGAGGTGTTTCTAGGTGCAAAGTATAAAATTGGAAATGGCATGATGGGCATGAAATATTGGAACCATGTCTGAAAAATGGTGTTGCGCAGAAGATGTGTTTTTCGCACTCGAAGAGAATTATGCACTCAAGTAGGGATTTTCACACAGGTTCGATTTTGCCTATAAATAATAAGTATCCCCCCTCATATGATAATAGAACAAGTAATAGTGAGTATCCGAGCATTGGTGCACGAAATTGGAGTGCACAATGGATTTGTGGGAAAACAAAAAGTTGGCACGTAAAAACTATTGCACGTAAAATAATTTATTGCGCATAAAATGGGTGTTGCGAGAAAAGGTGATTTCGCGCAAAAGAATAAAATTACGCAAAAGGTTGTGTAGAGGTTGTGCGTAATATTTTGTGGGTGCGCGTAAAAGAGGAGTTGCATGAAAATTGTATTTCTCGCTATGTAAGGGAATTACATACAAGGTGTCGTAAGGGCTACGCGTAAAAATTGGGGTTGCCTGGTACATCCAGTGCAAAGTTATATTAATCTATCGGTGAAATTTGAACGTCAATAGAGCATATATCAATAGTTAAATATGAATATTTCATTAGTGATAATGATGTTATCTACATGTCTATAAATTGTGAGTGGATATTCTAAAGAAGCAATGAGCACACTTTAGTTGAGAGAGCAGTGAGCTTTCATATTGTGAGCGGTTGTAAACCTGGAGGGACAGTGAGCCCGCTTCGAACTTGTAAACAACAGTGATCTTATAGTGTAATTGTTACATCAGCACATTGCTGGAGTATGCTCCTTGGACGTTTACAAGTGAGGGCGAACCATGTAAAAATAATTGTGTCCCATGCATGATTTAATTTCAATCTATACCCTTCTATAAGAAAGAGAGAAAAAATAGTTTTTCTTAACATCGAATCATTATCAATATTTGAAATTATTTTAATTTTTCATACCTGGATTCAGTCCCCCTCTCAGGGTATTTAACCTAGTGGGTCAAACATTCTATATATTTATATTCTATTCTAGTGAAAATTAATTCAAAATTCTCTTTTATTATTTTATTAATTTATTATACATTCAGTAAGCACTAGAAAATAATGAGGATGTTTCACAAGTAGAAGCTGACAATAAGGGAGTTCCACAATATGTCATACCCATCCATTACATTTGTACATTATATAAAATTGGATTAATTTTGGGAAATCTATCAAGGGAATCCTTTACAATAAAGAATATGTAAAAATTGGGGAAATAAAAATTTTGTGATTCAAATTCTATAAGCTCCATGCACCAACTGATTATAGATGACAGATGGTACCACCCTTCTGAAATATGTAAAAATCCATGTCTAATATGGGGGATTAAACCTAGAATTATCCCATTACATTAATTAAAGCAGATTCATATTCATCCTTAAAAATTAGTTTAGAATTTCCCCTAATACATTCGTTATTCTTTATCATTAATGGCATGGTCCTTAGGATTAAAATATTTATTTTTTAATTTAGGTATATAATGGAACTGGTAATCCCCCAATTAGAATGTATAGGAGAGGACTAAAGCATCGAGAAAATGAGTTATTATTTTTAAATTTTTTATCTTTTAAACTCACTACAATATTTTTGATAATTTTATTTTTAGTTGAATACATGAAATTTCATACCCGCACATAGATTTTATTTCTTCGCATATCTAGGAATAATTAATTAATTGATGACCCTAATTTTTAAACATTTAAATTTTAATGGTAATAATATTGAATTAGTAAGGTGGATAATGTTATAATTCTAGTAAATCATAGTTATTTAATTTGATGAATCAAAATTTTATGGAATTGGTTGATTCATGTAGATGAAATTTCCTTACAATTTTATGTACATTAAATTTATATTAATGGTTTTATTATTATGAATCATTCCATTAGTGACTATCCGAAATCATATGTTCCATTGACAAGAGGATTTATAAATAAAAGACTTCTCCAATTTTCCTTTGCATATATATTGACTAATCGTGGGGCATGTCAAATTCTAGAACACGCATTAGAAATTTTCATAGTTTGAGTATGAAAATACATATTTAACATGCTTGGGGAATATTTATTTATAATACATTATTTTTGATACTGCCTAATTCATTTATCCTTACATATACCCTAGATAAAATGAATGGAATTTTAATTAATGATCCACATTTAAGGTCATTTATATGCATTCATACCCTTTTCATAGCATTTTGTATGAAAATTTACAGTTTAACTGTATGGGTGGGGGAATTCATGATGAAAGGGATACCCAAAATTGTGAGGAAAAATTATGGGGATATTATTTTGGGTATTTTTAATGATTATAATTCATTTATTTGACATTCATTATTTTTCATTCCTGAGAAAATATAGTTGGAGAAGAGAATATTATGGTTTTGAATAGGGAAAATAATAAAAACACCATTACTAGATCAATTATTTTTTATCATGTGTGGTCCGGTAGTGGATGTGAGGTTTTTCAAAATAATATATTTTGAAAACGTCAATAAATATATAAATTGTTATACAATAAATGAATAATTAGAGAAAATTCATGAGTAAAAAAGCATTTTTGTTATCTTACATTGATCACGATCTCACATTGAGCATGGGAAGTTGGAGTTGTAATATTTATGTGGATATTTTCAATATATTTTTCTTTTAAAATAATTACATATGTGTTATATACAAACCCCATATTTTGAGCCATTATATTGTGAACATTTATTCATACCAACCATAACTCTTAGAGTTATTATTACCTTAAATGTATTGTCCTCCTGATTTTATCAGAAATATTTCTTTACAAAGTAGAGAATGTATCCCCTTTGTATGCTTATAGAAATGTGCATGTTCTCATGACATTATTATAACTCTACATGAATATGTATAAAATAATGATGAGAGAATAAAGAATAAAAATGAGGTATACCATGACTTGGATTTCATTAAATGTGAAGCTTGAATGAATTAATGGGGAATCGACACTGTTTTCAAAAGGGATAAATTTAAATACATTGAATTATGAAACAGTTGATAAAAATACTAGTTAAGTGGATTTTTTATATGAAACAAAGAATATTATTTGAAAAAGATAATAATAATATATAGTTTATTTTTAATTTAATTAAATGAAACATGGTGTTTATATTGAATAAAATATTGAGATTCAATGCATGAAGAAAAGCATTTTTTTTAATTTTAGTGTTATTTTATGCACTCATTTTTTGTATGAAAGTTTTTATTTAATATTTAATAATTTTAAATATATTTTAATAAAAATTCCCATGTATGTAAATGTTTTGTTATAATTAATAAATTATAATTAGAGAATAAATTTGGATGAAATTTATTAATAATATGGATTTTTAATGTTTTATTTTACTTAATATGTAATTTGGAATTTCTCTATGTGACTAAATTTTCAATATGTAAAAATGAAAACATAAAATTCCATTTTCCAAAGGGATCATAATACACATAGTCGGAAAAAAATGGGAAAAACATTTATGAACCTTCCAGCATACACTAGTACCTTCATACCTAAGCCATATCTGACATTCCTCAATGGTCCTTCCTAATCCCCAATGTTTTGCGACAAGAACATGGAATCATACAAGTATAAATAAGGAGCATTTTTTACTACAAAAAAATAATAAATAAAATAAAAAAATGTTGGCAATATCAACACTCCAATGAATAATAACAATAATGGATGTTTATCCTCATGTTACACATACTTACATTCATGTATACTAGTGAACCGATCATGAAAACTGTGAAAATGAATACTCCCAATCAAAAAAATTATTCTTTATAACTCATAAAAATTCCTATAAGAGAAAATAATTACACTATAATGAAAAATATTAATTAATAAAAGCATCTATAATTTTTTATTATTGATTATGATTTTTTTATATTGCATATAAATGTGAAGGAATATTTCAGACAAAAGGTAAGTGTAATTCTTGAACCCAACTCTCTTTCTCTGGGTTTTCCCTCTTTCAATCCATTTGTAGTGTTGTTATTTTTTAAAATCATTTATAAATAATTATCTTACATTTTACAGGATACAAATTTTTCATCCTTGATTTTATAACAAACATATTGTTTTCTGAAATATCTATTCTTTCAAAACAACACACCTTTTACTTCTCAATATTGTTTTTTCACTCAAGGATGATTATTATTATATAACGAAGGTTATTCACACATTAATTTTGGGACCCAATGTTTATGAATGTATTCTTATGAAATGAAATTCATTCCATTAAATTGGTTATAATGTGTTCAATATTGATATTTGTTCTATTTGGAATGCATGATAATGTAATCATTTTGATGTTACTGGTGCACCTAGAAATATATAGCACAATGTAAATGTTATGACATGACGGTTGTTCCCGGAAATATACAGCACTCCAATTCATTGGGTAATGAGAATAACCTCATGATTAATGTGAAATATCCATGAACATGATGTTACCATTGTTCAAAACTACTTGTTGTAGTAGACCACTAAGACCTGATGTTTCATTTCTATGAATTTCCACATTCTATGTATTTTAATATATATTATCCTCATGATTAGGAACATATTACTATGTTTTTACAATAATTATTATTCTATCACTATGTTATATTGTCTAATGTTTCTATTTATCTACTTACTAGGCTTTTGTCTCACCCATTTATGAAGTATATCTTCATGTGACTACTTGTAGTAAGGATAAATCAATGACCCGTAAGAAGCTAAAGAATATCGAATTAAATAAATGTTTTTTTATGTTGTAAAATATATTTGCGGTCTTACATTACCCATGGCACAAAAAAATGGGTCCTAATTGGGTAATTATTTTATATTGACAAAACAATGTATTAGTTATATAAGAAAAATAGGCATGATATCGTATTTATAATTGAGATCATCATCAAAATGTACCATTTAATTTGTTAATTTTATGTAAGAAAAAAACTATCTTATTAAAGTTGTTGTGAGGTATCTTGTATTAGTTGATTCATTATTGGTATGGAATTAGATTAATGATCATGAAAATATTGTTCACTTCCTAAAGGAAGTGTTGTCTCAGTCCCAATTAATCAGGATGGCAATACCCTTATTAAATCTATAGCCACTGTGATTAATGGTAAGTATATCTATAAAGTTGAATGAATAAATAAATAAATAAAGGATTATGGAAAAGTGTGCCTATCCTATTTTGTGAGATATCATGGGACAAATATATTTTATCACACAAAGTGTATTCATAGGAGGTTGTCACAGTTACGACATTCTTTATCTCTATCAGGGAAGTTATGTGTTACAATATTCCTCTCTTTGTCTATGGTTATAACTCAATGCTATTGAAATAAGGTACTATAGGGTCAAACACTAAAGATATCCACTTGTTCAACCTTATCAGCTTAATAAGATATTAGTATATAGTGGGCCCTATGTGTGAGTGTATTTTAACTTCTAATTTAGTATAAACACATGTAAAAATAATTAAATGAAATTAATAAGGTATAAAATAATAATTATTGAAAATACAAGACAAGTTATTCATTATTTTTTAATTTACAAAAGTTAATGAATAAAAATAAAATGAAAAAACACATTCATGGTTCATTAAATTATTAGGGTAGAATACGAGTTGAGAAAATGCGTAATGCATTATCAAGTAATATATAATAAATTTCACAAGATTGTGATAAAAAATTTATGTCACTTATAACACATTAAGAAATTTATTAGAGGAGTTATAGTTTGGTATTCAATGTTTAACTATAAGAAGTGCTTGATTTCATTTTTTATAATTTTATCCTAAAAATAAAACCCAATTTTTAGCCTAATATTGATTATTATAGAGACATTCTCAAATTTTATCTCTTCTGATGATCCCTCTAAATATTTAATTATTAAATAAGAGGAAAAAAAGTTAAAATTAATCTAGATGCTTTGGACCAAGAATGAATTATTCTAATGATCAATGGGATGTTATAAAGCCCTATCATTTCCCACTCTAGAACCCACTAATTAAATATTGAGGATACAAGAGCTTTGGAGCATGTGTTTGAAATCTAGGGGATTCCCCTCTTATAACCATATATTTAATACATGAAGACATTCATAAATTCATAATTTTGTTTTTAAACATTGATTTCAACTATTATGTATGCATTAAATTTTTTATTCACAATAAAATGTAATTACACTTGAACAATGATATTTTTTGGGAATGAGGTATTTATAATTAATTGTTTTAAACTAAATCTCAACCTAAATGATTAAATTTTTTTTTATGATTCTAAAATTTTTCAACATCCATTAATTGGTATTAGAGAGAACATATAATTAATTAATTTGAAAACATTAAAAATTGCTCTTAAATATGAAAAGTTCCATAACAGATGATTTATTATACAGTCTCAACATAATTTAATGCATGCCTATCTAGGTTTTTATGACTATGTTATGGCCCTTTGAATATCAATGTGTTTGTTTGAAAAATCTATATAAATTTTGGATATATATTATATATTATTCTGGGTTTGTATGTGGATATATTGTATATGATATATATATATATATTGATGTTATCTATATGTATATGAAATCATATATATAATATATATTGAATTCATCCAGATATATATATTGTTTTATGGGATTTTGTTTATTGGGTTTGGATGGGGATTGGTGTGGGGAGAATGTAATCATGAAATTTTAATTGGGGAATCTTTTTATCCCCACCACAAATGAATGGGATACAAACTTTTAAAAAAAATTAATTTACATGGTTGGTGTGAAACCACAACATTGATTAGGGTGGAAACAAATTAATATATATGTATAATGTTATTATATATTATATATTATAATATTTCATATTATAATATATCATATTATAAATATAAATATAAATATAAATATATATATATATATATATATATATCATATCATATATATAAATTAGTTGTATATATGTGTGTTTATGTTCATGTTTCACCCATTTAAGAACCCTAAATATGCTACCCACACCAAATCGGGGTCTCAATCCCCCCCCCCCCCCCGACCTAAGCTGGGCCGCATCGGTACGGATCTGGCCTACCCGAGTTGTTAGACACACTGAAACCCTATTTTTAATATTTGGGGACTCACTTATTGTAAAAAAATCTATAAAAATGATATAAAAAGAATAAATTAAATTTAATTGTATACATTTTAATTAAATTATTTTAAGTGGTGTGAGAAAATAGAGTAATTTTTTTAATTTTTTAATGTGAAGCTAATGTATTAATATTACCCTTTAGTGGAATTTTATATATTTTAATATTTATTATGGGAGATAATTTTATATTGACTTATAATGACTAGAGACTGACCCCTATATGTTACATTTATTTTTATTTTATTTTATTTTATTATTTCATTATAGTTTTTAAAATTTAATAATTATTTTCATTTTAATTATCCCTGAATTGTATTTCCAAATTTAATTTTTACATGGTCATGTGACTCCACATTTAAATGATAAAATAAAATTTTTAAACCCATGTTCCCACACCTATTTTTGTGTATACTATGTAAGGATCAGAGGCATAAAAAATTACATGCTTAAATATTAGAACTACTATGAAATTAAAAAAGGGAAATGCATAAGTGTTTTTAAGTGTTTCAATTCGAGTTAGGTATGTACTTAAAGAATACCTATAATTTTATTAATATATTAATCAGTAAATATATTATCTCATATTTAATATCTCATTATCATGTCATCATTTATTTATTTATTTTTATCACTGTTATGGTTTATAATTTTATAAATGTATTTTACATGATTACAAAGTATAATAATTAACATGCATGAAAACGTAAAAATGAATAATCATACTTTGAATGTTTTCTATTTAATCCATGTCAGATGTGGGAGTGATAACATAGTTACAATATGCTAAACATAAAATGATATTATTCACCAAGATAAATTAAAATCCATTATATCAATATTATGTCAAAATTTCTTTCATCATTTTGATTTGAAAAAAATCATACATTTGAGGACCTCACTATCCCCATTTTAGGGTGCCTCTTACTATAGGGTAATTTTAATGTCTCAAATAAAATGATATCGAATAAGTATACATAGCTATATTGTTGAAAATATAGGGGAAAATGTAGATTAATTCATGGTTACAATTTTCAGATGATGGGACATCACACACAGATCAAGGATCTATGAGACAATGTGGCTGTCCAATAAAAATCCTACATTTAAACTCTCTGAGTAGTGGGTTTTCCATGACTGAGTCTATAAAGAGAAAATTCAATGGTTATGTTCCTTTAAAATATTCAAGTGACTTAATATTATATGTTTGGAATTCGGGTGATTTTAGAATTTGATATTATAGTGTGAGATATTTAAAATTTAATATATTGAAAATTTTCTTTTGTAATAATTATATAGTATTAATCCACTGATTCTTTATAGAATAAATGACTAGCACAACACCCAATTCAATTTCATAAGGATCAATTTTTTATAATAATAGTATCTTATATGACAATAACTACCATGAGTTGTGTAGGATTTTGCACAGAGTAATGCATTATGAAAAGAAGTGTTATTTGTTGAAATGTGAACTTTGTATTGATCCCCTTTTTAGCAAAATAAGGTTGAATAATTTTAATTATTAGAAGTATGTGGATGATGCATTGGATGTCTTGTGTGTCATATTTTCATATATTCTTAATGAATTATAGAAAATTCATGATAAAAAATATTCATATATGAGGTTATCTCATATCCAAGAGTTACAAAAAAAATATATTTTGATAATAAATATATGAGATATCAGGTGAAAAATATAAATACAGGCTAGTATAATAGAATAAATCACGACGTCACTGACACTAAATGATTGAGTACATTGACTAACTATAATCCCTTAGGTTCAAACATAACAGAGGACTAGTAACTAATATCATTATTTCCTCTTTACCACCAAGAATTTTTATCGTTAATTATAATATTAATAACATGAATAAATCACCCCAAGATTTGTTTTATTTAGTTTTACATATAGATAACGATATGAAGAATGTCAAATCTTCTATAATTGTGGTTATAAAGAGAAGGAATAGGAAGGATAATGTGTTAATGGATATTTCCATGTCAAAGGTGCTGGAGTACTACCCCTATAAATATCAAATGATATTGATAGAGTGTGATGAGTAGGATATAGTCTATTTTACTTTGAAAAGAAAGGCCACTAGAAAAATAAATGTATATTTAGGAAGAGGAACCAAGGTGATGATTTTTCATTAGGTAATTTTTTTAATGAATTAAATATTCTTATATCTAAAAATAGAGTTTTGGATATAGCACGTGGTTCACAAATATATATTAAAATATATAAACCACATTGATTATATAATATTGAAATTGGAAAGTTAGATCTCTGAGCAGCAATTGGTGCTAGACATGAAGCATTAGCTATGGTAGATTACCATCTAACATTACCTAATGGTTTTGTTTTTGTATTAAATAATTTTTATTATTTTCTTTATATTACCATAAACATAATACAAGTGTCATGATTTTACAATATGGGTTTTTATTTTAGGACTACAAATAATTTTTTTTCTCTTTTATAAGTACAAAATATGTTAAGGTGTTTCATATCTTAATAAATTATTGTATTTGGATGAACATGAAAACCTTATTTTGAAAATCAATGAAGAAACCAATGAGATAGACCAACATCCTACCCACCAATGGTACTTTATACTAAGTCATGTAAATGAAAATAATTTTAAAAAATAATAATAATAATGGTATTTGTAATCTATTGTGTTAAAACCATTTCATATTTATCATGCCTATTTTTATGGTAAAATGACCAAATATTATTTTAGTCGGAAAGGGTAATGGACTACATTACTAGTATAATTGATTCATACTAAAGTATGTGGTCTATTAATAGTAGAGGTAAAGGGTATATTTTCATAATTCATAATATTTACTACTAACTATAGTAGGTATGGTTATGTTTAATTAATGAGTTATAATTCATATTCCTTTCAAATGATTAAGGAATGTAAAAATGATGTGGAGAGTAATCTCGGTAAAAATATCAAAAATATTCAATCAAAAATTGGTAAGGAATATTTAATCTAAACAATAATCAATAATTTAAAGGATTTTGAGTTAGTTTCCTAGCTCATCCATCCTTATAATCCTAATATTAATTGTGTTAGTGAAAGGAGTAATTGTATCTTGTTATAAATGATCAGATAGGTGAATATTTATAAAACAGTATAATTATCCTTTTGGTGGTATAAACTACAGACTCTAGAATACACCCTCAATAGAGTACAATCTAAATCAGAATATGAGATTATATATGAGTTATAGAATATAAAGAAACCCACTCTATCTCACATACATGTATGAGGATGAGAGGAATGTTTCAAGAAAAAACCTAATAAAAAACTAGTATCTCAACCCATAAAGTGCATATTTATAAATTTTCGCATGGAAACTAAAGGAAATTACCTATATAAACCTTAAGATATAAATTTGATTTTGGTAATAAATTTTTTATTTATATGAATATAAAGAAATTTCAATGTACATAGTGGTATAATAAATGAATTTTATGAGGTTGACAATCCAAACTCATAAGAGTTTGTAATGGAATATCCACAATATAGAGTGGGAAGTGAAGATGTTCTCTAGACACAAGTACGAAATATATCTATGATAGAGTTTATAAAACCAATGTAGTATGATTTTCTTATCACCAATTAAAGTGACACATTACTCCTTGAAAATAATTAACATTTAACATATTAGGAAGTAGTATATAAAAAGGATGTATCGAAATGGAATGAATTAATTTATTATGAGACAGAATCCATGTAATAAAATCAAGAGTGGATTTCTTTAGAAAATCTATAAAATGTAAAATATATTTGGTTTAAATTGGTATTCATTAAATATATATATATATATGTTAATGTAAGTACCTAAAAGGAACAAATAGTTTTCGAAGGTTTCCAGTAACATCAAGGCATTGACTGTGACAAATCCCTAAAATATGTTACAATATTTTAATCCATAAAAATATTAAATACAATAGAAGCCTTTAAATATTATTAAATTTTCAAAATAGTTGTTATAACATATTTTCTAAAACGGTATTTGGAATAACCCTACAATATGACACATCCTGGTAGATTTATTATGTCAAAGAGTAGCAATAATGTGTACAAGATGTGGATATTTATTTATGGGTTGAAGTAAGAATTATTATCATTTATTGTTCAATTTGATGAGTCCATAATATAATATGTTTTTATTAAGAATAAAACAGTGACATATATCAATGAAAAGGATAGTAGGAATGTAATAATTTTCCTAGTATTATTTTTTGATGAAAAATTAATTATAGGAAAAAATGTAATACTCTTGTAGCCAGTGAATATTGTGTTAAATGAATTCTTCTTCATAAAAATTATAGTAAAATAAGAATACATTATATATATTATTATATATAGATACAAAAAAAATTCATCTTGATATAATTCAAATAACATATATATAAATTGTACTCAAGAGGTATAATATAGAACAATCAATGAGGGGGTTATGCCAATGTCACATGGTATTAATTTATCCAATGAGATGTGTCCACAAACACAAGAGGATATAGAAGGAATACCTTATGATTTAATAGTGGAATCTATCACATATATCATGTTATGTACTAGATTTGATGTTTCCCTTCCGTTACGAATTGTGGGAAGATATCAAGATAATACTGTAGAGCTACATTGGGTGGTTGTAAAAACAATACTAAATTAGCTGATATAAACAATGGAATTGTTTCTAGTATATAGGGGGGATGAGTATCTATTCATAAAGGGATACATTGATGCTAGCTCTTAAATAGATCATGATGATATAAAATTAGATTATAGAAAGTTTTCTTTCATTAAAAAATGGTCTAGTGAAATAGAGAATCTAAAAGCAATCTATGGTCTCTGATTCTTTATCTAAATCAGAATATATAATAGTTTCTAGTGTAGTTATAGAAGCAGTTTAGATATGTTCATTATTCTAATATTGTAATGGTCTTCCTTATAGTTCAAACCATATTATAGTTTACTATTATAACACTATAGTATTGGTAATTACAATAGATCTTTGGTGACACCATAGGACAAAGCATATAATTCGGATGTTTAATATCATATGGGATTTTACATGAAGAGGTAAAATCATAGTTAATAGAGTATCCATAGAGGATAAAATGGATGACCAGCTGACTGAATCCATATATCAGTAGAGTCAAGATTCTCATTTGAGAGCTAGTGGGATGAGATTTTTTATATATTGTAACTAGTGCATGTGGGAGTGTTATGAAAAGGTACCGCATACCGAACCCCTTTATATTCATTAATTTCCATTACATGAATAAAATTTTATATATATGTGTGTTTATCTAACTATCATAGTATCATTTCTTCTGCATATACTATTTTTGTGGTAAATTCTTTATATAACATCTCATATCAGAAGGATATCACAATTACTAGATATAATGAGAACCTCTAGACCATATGATAGTTATCTTAAACAAAATTTTTATGGTCAAGATTCATCATATTGAGAGTAGAAATATTATTTATACAAATCATTGTTTTGGGAATCATAATAATTGATACATTTTATCATTATGTTCACACTTGTTGATCTCATGTAAATGTGGTCAGGTGTTTTGGACTGCTAATAGAAAAACCACATGTTTTAGCTTTTATTGGTTGTTCCTATCTACATGCATGTGTAGCGGCCTCTAAATATAAACCTCATTATCAATGAATTCCATTTTATCTCATATTTTGATTCCATATTAAAACCTAGTAATTGAATTTGTTGAAAGGTATCATGAATTGGGTGTTTCATTATTGGTAATGTATTGGTTGAATGGTCATGACTAGATTTATTGATTATAAAATGAAGAGATATCTTGGTCCTTGTTAATCAAAATGGTAGTAACTTTAGGAAATATAATGTCATGGTGATCGATGAGAAGTCTATTGAGATTGTTCTATGATTAAATAATTTAGTAAAGGATGATGAAATGAAGTGTTCATCTTGCATTATAATATATCATAATATGATGAGATTATATTACATTGAGAATATTTATCAGAGGTTTTCATAGATATTAAATTATTTTTATACATAAGGTCCATGATGTGTTTCTAGATACCATTTTTGGAACATGGGTACAATTAACTAATATAATGATAAGATCCTATAGGGCCACACATTATGTGTATCCATACATTCCTCCTCTTTCGAAGAATCTGAGTTTAGGACATAGTGGGTCCCGCATACGGGGGCCAGTGAATTTTTGAGTGAGAATGATTGAAAGTAAATATAATTTAATTATATTATTCAAGTATAAAAAATTAATTATTACTTGTATTTATCAACAAATTCAGTAGTTATTTAAGTATAAAATATAATATGAAAATAATATAATTTTTCAAATGAACATAACACATTCATGGTTTGTTAAATTATTTAGGAACTTTATAACCCACAGAAAAAGTACTTCTTTTATCACATGACATGTTATTAATGTAAAAATATACTGATAAATTATTTATGTCACTTATTATAGGTTAACTAAATCACTAGTGGTGTTAGGAGTTGGTTGGTTTGGTTAATCCTCTTTAACGGAATGAATAAATTTTTTCAAGAGTTCATCCTTGATATAAAAACTGATTTTGAATAAAAAAATTATATTTAGAGTGGATTTCTCAAATTTTATATCTTCCCATGATCTCTCTAAGGTTCTAAATATATTCCAAAAGAATAATACGATCCTACTGATCCATCTTATTGGGATTGAGTTTACATTATTTAGGAATTCAAAGGGATATATTATAGAACTATGATTTGTTTTATTAGAACCCATGAATCAATGAATTAAAATCAAATAGATTTAGTGAATGGTGGAATAATCTATAGGATCCCCAAATTACTGCATTTGATCAATGACTATCATATATGGGGTAATTTATATTGATTTCTTCAATCTAAAAAGGAACCATTTATGTTTTTTGGGATTTTTTTACGTCAATATTAAATTTAATTTAATGAAATTGATGATAAATTTAATAAATGGGTTTTAAGGGATAATTTTTTTTATCATGAATCTAAACCAAAAATTTTAAATTACTTGTTTTTAGACTTTTGAAACACATTATTTTTTTTCAAAAAGGTTGATGATTTATCATCCACCAATCCACTAAAATTCCTAAAAATAGATTCCCCTATAATGTGGAATTGGTAAAACCTCTCCTTTTGTGTTTTATAATCATAATAAATATATTAAACGTTCTTTTAAAATCCCAAAATTGTTTTTAGAGTCACAATCTAGACCCAATTATAAGACAACACTAACACTTATAGAACATCCTAGGTTGCAAGTGCCTTAAAAAATTACACATACCAACCAAAACATCCAAGAGGAAAAGATTAATGGGTAAGGAAATCACATAAAGAACTACTAAAGGAATACTCACTATTTAAATTTAATATTAAATAGTGAATATCTTGATAAATATTCTCACAAAATGACCCCAAAGAAATAATAACATTTACACCATTCACATAATAAATGATCAAAATAGAAAAAATAGAACAATCTTAAGAAATGATAAAAGATCAAAATGATAAAACACTTCACAAAATAGGTGGAACATACCAGACAAAAACATACCTCTACCTGGAATAACATGGTCCTAAATTTGGGTCATGATACTAAAAAATCTCTAACTCATGGAAAAATTTTATAAACACAGAGTCTTTGTGATAACCAAAACAATTAAAATTTGTATATCCCATGGGCTACTAAGAAACCAAAATCATATCCCCATTATCATATCATGTGCAAAGTCCATTCCCATGTAATTCATATATCAAACCTCATACCATGCTCTACACCAAGAAAAATGATATCAATCAGTAAAAAACAATGACTCATGAACATCATAAAATATTAGGACAAAATCCAAATATATTATTCATCAATTAATAAATATACAGGTTATAAAAAAGAGATAAAAATAGTCCAATTAAAATAGAGGTTATGAAATGGTGCACTCCAAAACATGTAAAATATCTTATATCACTATTATGGAAGAAATAATGAAAAATATTTCTTGGATATATGATTATTTTATAATTTTTAAGACATTTTTTCAGCTTATGAAACTTTTAAATGTGACCTGGGTGACCAAAACGATGAATTGTTTTGTGGGATGTCAGACAAGATTATATAACAGGCTTAGAATTCCCACACAATAGGCACATTACTAGATTCTTATTTCCAGAATATTGATCAGTTTTATTGAATCCATGAATGTTCAAATAACCACAAGTAATATGTTTCATTTCTTAAGAATCCTCAATGGTTTTGTCCATATACACACCTCCATAACAGTATTCAGGGTATAATGAAAGACCACCATGTTGAGATCTAGATTATGTCCACTAGTAATTAACTAAGCCATCATTAAATCATTAGAATCCAATAATGGAGTGAAATAGTAATTTCTATTGTAACATTCAATATATCGATTCACTAACAAGTCACATTGACAAGATATCAAGAATTTTACCACCTTTGAAATTCATACCTCTACAAGATAAATCCACTAGATGATGGTTGACTTGAAATATTTCCATGGAAACACCTCAAATGGTTGGGTGTGGATTCCGAGATTCCACTATTCCATGCTCAATCCTTCGATTAAGGGGGTGGTACAACTCACTCATGAGGAATCTAGAGTTCCTAAGCACATAAATATCTCCTGGATCATAGCTATACACTATTTTACCTCAGGAGATCATTGATCACCACCAAAAACTATAAAATTTTTATTTTAAAACTCAAACATATGATCTAGATGTTGAGTAGAATATGGACCATCCATTCTATCAAGGGTCTGGGAAGATTAAAAGACTGGGAGGGAATCATTTAGATCACAATAATTATTACCTAATAGATTTTATTCCTGACATATCAATTTTTTATAGGTTTCATATTATAAATTATCAAAAAAATGAATCATTTAATTATATCATCCCATGCTCTAATAAAATGGATATAAAATCACAAATCACAAAATGATTCACCATTGAAACCACTTATATACCCTATTCAAAAGTACCGAATGAGAAATATTTTCCATTCAAAACACTAATAAGGGTTTATAAAACTCCCTTAAATGGTTCCAATTTAAAAAAACTAAAAAATTTAGGCACTAATAATAATGAAACAATCCTAATTATTGAAAATAAATTTACCCTTCAAAACCCCCATACCAAATGTCCTTATCCTTTTAATAAAGTAACTCATTATTTAGAAATTTACATTATTCATAAACTATTTAAATAATTACAACAAGATTAAAACCCATGAATACATATCCTTGAAAAAAATAGAAACTATTATGTCATTTCCACCACATAAATAATCGCTATTGGAGTTCAAAACCATTTACCAAATGAAATTCAAGCATCGAAAAATAGGTTTTTAAAACAAATCAAATATCAAAGCATAAAACACTACATTAAAATTTTAGAAAAAAAAACTCACTAAAACCCCCAAATATTTTATTGATCACTCGTAATTTGAATTATATATCATAATAGGGTTTAAATGAATAAAATGATGTAAAAAACAAAATTTCTCCACTATGCATAGTTAGGCTGTATAATTTTACACATCGTGATCCAATAGTGTGAGTGCCACTGAATGTTTCCAAAATGGACCATGCTATATGCTCACTATTTAATAGACCATGATCCTTATCCAATAAATCCTGGGATTGCCTATAGTTCAATTTTAAAATATGAAATCTTTGATGTCATACCTTAGAGTATTCTGATAACTTATAGTAATAAGAAACTGTATCAAAATAACTAAATACTACACCATAAAAAATCAATAATTCTAAATATAACTCTTGACCACCCATGCAAATTTTATGTTCATCATTATGAATATCCTTTTTGGAACTCCTCTACACTACCTACTAGAGTCTAGATGGTACTTAATCAATATACCATCAAATAATAAATTTAAAATTCAGTTGATTACATATTTTAGAAAGACATCCTATGTCAACTCAATCTATCACCCAATCCATTCTTCCACAAGGTCTTAGTAACATTTCCAATTTCCTATTAAAGGTGATATGTTTCTGGGTATCTCAATTAAAAACGTGAAAATGATTTTGTCCTCATTAAAACCAAGAGAAAAAAAGTTCCAACTAGGAATCCAACATGAATATTATACTAATTTGGCTTCCATGCTATCATAAATAATCATTAATAAAATAAGAATATCCAAACAATGCATAAAGATAATAACCAAAAAAAATTATTTTCCAAAACATTTTTCTCACATAAAAATCCATTATTATTATAAAAATATTTTAATACCAAAATATGGGAAAAAATATTAAAAAAAATAAAGACGTTAGGGAGGCCAATAAATTTCAAAAACCCAACTAGATGAACAACTCTAGAAGATAAACTATATTAAAACTATTAGATTCTCAATACACACACATGAAACTAACATTAACCACATCTCAACTCTGAGCAATGTAAATTCCACCAGAAATATATAACCTAGGAAACTATGTAAAATATAAAGACTATATAACCACAAAAGTGATGGTGTAGAGTATGAGCCAGAGGTCAATAGGATTCAAGGATGAGTCCATTACAATCATTTTTAATGAATCTAAGTATACTAGTTTGAAAGTAATAGAAAAATATGTTTTCATTTCCCTTTTCCAAAAAATGGTGAAAATCAACAAAATATTCATGAGAGTGTTTTCATAAAACATATTATTTATAAAACATGAAAAAATAGTACTTTATATAGAAATTTTTATAACCACTTAATATTTGAAATGCACAATATATTCAATAGTGTATACAACATGCTACATTGAGCCTAAGAAAACCATGAAATGTTATTATTTAAATATAAAATTTAATATTTATACATTAAATTGATAGTTATGAATAGTTTTTAACGAATTATGAAACATATAAAGGACCTAATCAATAAAAATTCAATGATATATTTTTATTAAAGAATTACTTTTTTACTTAAGAAATACATTCCCTTCAAAAAAGTTATCTATTAATTTATGTGAGAATATGTTATAATTAATTTTTGTAATATCAATAAATTTAATTTAATAAAATTATTATAATTTTTTAAATAATAATATTTAAATTATCTTATTATAAATTTTTAATATTTCCTGAAAAATATTTCTTTGTCAGTGAATATTTAAAAATACCTATATATATAAAACAATCATTTTCATTTCAATATTAAATTTCATTATTCATTGAAGTTTATCTAAAATTAACATAATTATTATTTAATTACATATAATATACATAAATTCTTTTGAATCATCATTATATCTTATTTTGGAAGGAGTATATTTTTTTACATAAAAACACATTTTAATAAAAAAAAAGTTTTTTTCAATGGATTTTTGATCATATTTTAAATGTAATTTATTCTAATTGTTGAAATAGATTATTCAAAAATTGATTTCATATTTTGAAATAATGGGTCAATATTTGTTGAATATTTCAATTTTAGAGACATTACTATTAATCACATTAACAATTGATTAACCACAGTAAGTGGTAAATATGGTAATAAAGGATAGAAATTAAATGATAAAGAATAAACAAAGACTCTAAAACATTAATTGATTTTATTTTATGGTTATAAATAATTAATAATAATCCAAATATCAAATATATGGCATTTTTTCAATTTTACAAGATTTTGACACTTTAAAATATTTTATTGAAGAAAAAAGAAAAAAGTCATTCTCATTATTTTATTATCACTAATTTTTTTAAATAGGATTAAATAGAGGATATTTATATTTATAAATAGCTTTTTTAAAAATAAATGATAATTTTTAATTATTGAAATTTATTTTAAATATTTAGAGAATAAATAATTTCCTTAAATACTTATGCAACAATGATCCACCATTTATTTGATTAATATGAATTTGAAATAAATTATTTTAAAATTAAAAAATAATAATATTTTAATTAATTAATATTTAAAATTAATTATATATATTTAATAAATTTTCATGAAGTATTAAATTATTATATTTTAATTTCCCCACTAATTTATATATTTAAATTTAAATTAACTAGAAAATTTAAAAATGAAATTTGTGATATTTTATGATAAATAAGATTTTATAAAATTAATTAAATTCTAAAAAATATTAGATTTAAAAAATTAAATGGAATTTTGTTGAATAAATAAACTATAGTCCATTATTGGTTGTTTTCCCTCATATGGAAACATTCATTACCGTTTAAGGATCAAAACTTTTAATACAGCGGAAATTGTCAAAATGGTTTTTAAGGGGGTTAAAATAAATAGATATTTGTTAAAACAAATGTACCACTTATAAAAATATTATTTTATGAATTTATTTAAACTAATTCTAATTCTATATTATAGTGATATAAATTTTGATCTATTTTTACATGAAATAGAATTCATATTATTTTAATAATTTTAAGAAATTCATAGAAGGCTCCTCCCCTCACTTATAAAGGGACACCCATCTCTCAATTAATTACACCACATAGAGATATATATCTCATAAAAACAAACCCATTTATCTATTTAACAACATTATAAAATTTATATGGGTTACATTAATTTTAAATTACATACCCAATGTGCCTTAAGAAGAGATCTATGGGAATTTTAATCAAGAAGAGGTAATTATAATCACAGAGTCCTTTATGTTTATTTCTTCATATACATACTATTAATGTATTTTTACAATACTAATATAATAAATATATTATAATAAATATATTATAATAAATATAATAATATGTTATTATAATTTCTGAAAAACCCTATTAGATTTTACTAAAAGCGAAAACACAATCTGTGTGTACGTACAACTTCCCATCTCCAAATGACGATATAAATCATTTTTAATCACCCTTTCTATTGGATGTTTATAAGGATAAAAATAATGAATATATATGATATTTATGATATAAATATTATAAAATTACAATTTCATTTATACCATCGTACATTTAAATACATTGAATAATGATCACGTTGCTCATGCATACATGTCGGTTATACCACCTCCACAAAGCAATGTGATCCATTTTTCATTTCTTATTTATAAGGATGGTAATAATGAAATATATAATGATTATATATTATTTAAATGATCTAATAATTATTCTATAAATTTGTGTAATTATTTTCTTTTCTTTCATTCCATCCAACGAAAAATGTAAATAGTGTTCATGTGTATATACAACATATCGTCTTCGTGAATATTGTAAATAATTTCTATTTCATAAAAATTTTTATGAATGAATATAATTATGAATTTAATGAATATATATTATATTTAAATAATTATTAAAAATTTTTATACGATGGAACTATGTTCAAAGTACAAAGACATAAACTATTGAACCAAAAGAGACATGGAAATCTAAGCAGTTATTACCAAGAACATTGATTTTTAAAAATATCTTTTAATTAAGAGGTGTTTAAAGTTTATAAGAAAATAATACATGGTGTAATATATATTATTATTGTTATATAATAAATATATAATAATTAGATATTTTTTATACCTAAGTTTCATACACACACAAAGGATTTCAAACATGAGGTACCATTTTTCTCATCTCACATTTATTCCCATGAGACGTATGCCATATTCACATCATTTTTGTGGTGTATATATTAAAACAATGAAATTTTATTTTAGATTTTTTTTATTAATTTTATTTCATGTTTCATTTTATATTATTTCATTCAATTGTATTATGAATCAAAATTTTCCAAAGTAGTAAGGGTTTATTTCACAATCTCTTTAGTATTCAGGATTGTTTATGTTTATGTCTACCTTGTATTTTTTTTAAAATTTTATATATTAAACAATGTATATGTTGTTTTAAAATGTTTATTCATGAAATTTTCTTATAATATTACCATTTACCTTCATATCATTCTAAAAACGATTAAGAAAATGTTTTTAAGGAAAAACAACATTATTTTTATATTTGATCAGAAATATTTTTTCTTCTCTATCGACTTTTATAAAAATATTTTAAAAAAATATTCAAATATTCCAAAAATAATATATTAAAATATTTTAACCAATGATTGACTTGTTTAAGAAATTGATTGAATGGAATTTTTGTTATATTTTCTGAATTAGGGTCATTTTCCCATTTTTGAAACAATGTTAAATGAATTTTATTTAACTTCTATAAACTGTATGGAATTACTGACAATCATGAACAATTAGTTCATTGAATATTGATATATATTTTTCAATAATTTTTTTCAAAAAATAATTTTTCTAAATTTTGTTTAAAATTTTAGTCGTTAAAAATTGTTTTCTAATTTAAAAATGCATTTTCCTAAAAAAATTTATTATTGAAAATTTTATGATATTTCAATTAATAAAAGATAAAAATACTCATTTAAATTATGTAAAACCGGGGTTATGTAGTAATGATTCCATACTTATTATTTATGTAGGTCGTTTATTATCATTTTAACTAGGATGTTCTATTTTGATACCAAAAATCATATTACTCTAGATAATTTCTTATTATGATTATTGATTGGGGGGGAGTATTAATATTTCATAAGATTATTTTTAAATATGAATGTTTATGCAGATTATGTTTCACCCCTATCATATGAGAAATTCATTTAACATATTAAGTAATAGTATGAACTCATTATATCCACTTGATGCATCTGTAGGACCCACGAGACATACTATCTTAGGTATTTGGCAGATGGTTTTCCCTATTATGTAGATGTCAAAGCGCAGGATGTGATAGTAATTTCACATGTCTTGGAATAATGCCCTAATGGTACATTTCATATTTCTAATATTATGCAATATATCATTATGAAATCATGTATTTATGTCCTATTGATTATTTTATTTTTCATGATATCCATGTATAAGTATCTATATAATGTTATTATTTCTATTGAATTAATTTATCATAATTTATTATTTCCATATAATTCATAGAAATATAGAATCTAATGTATGAAAACTTGTTTTGATAATCTAATATTACCCCTTTTTTATTTTTCCATTGCATAGGATTCCAAAAGTAGGATTATGATTCGCAATTCATGTTATTCTAAATGTAATATGGGTATTTCAAATCAAATTTCTATGTTCTGTTTTAATTTTTCATATATAATGTGAGAGTCATTTATTTATTTAGTTTTCCATGTTTACTAAACTGTTCAGTCCTTTATGAAGCTATTCAGTTTATGTAGTTCCAATATAATAATGTTACCACCAATAATGGTATTCAAGGTTTGGGTCATTATAGTTGGTAACATATTTTGTTTATAAGAAACATTAGGAACTAGATTTAGTAATGCATCGGTTAGGGAACATATCCCTATGACTGAATATGAGGATAAGTCTAAGTATATGATAAAATCATAAATGTTTAGAAATGTTAAAGACCATTTGGTTTCCCACTGTGATAATTTTCACTCATACTATGATTTTTTGTTTTTGTTAATGGAAAAAACTATGATGTATCACATTATCAAATAATATGATAGAAAATGCATTCATTTTGAGTAACCAAATGGGAGGATTACTTGAGTGAAATATATAGTTATTATTCCTAATCAATTATCATGATGTATTTTTAACAAATTCCAACATATCCAATTCTTAGAATAATTAAAGTAGATAATGATAGAGTTCTATTAGTGATATTGTAGTGGAGATGATGGATTAATTAGGGAATAATATCATTCTTCAGAGTATTGTGGAATGCATAAAATTGAATAATTTCCCATAAGAATAGTAAAATTACTTACAAATGGAAAATAATCACATTAATCAATGTATTTTCCAGGAAAATGGAGATAATGAATGGAAGAGAATAACATACATCCGTAGACACAATTTATAGTCCATTGTATTATTTATTGGGAATATGGAAATTATATAAGTCAATTTTCTAATCCATTGGTTAAATTATACACTAAGGATGAACATATGTTATGAAAAACATTGAATGGTAAGGATTGAAGTGCCTATGTATTGTTATTTGATAATTTTGTTGTAGAAGTATTTTGTTAATGATATTATTTATATAAGAATCATGAATCATCTATGGAATGTTCAACACCTATTTTTTTAATGATTTGAAAACATATTTTGAATGGTAGTAGTAACATAGAAATGTGATTTAGTGATGGGTTGGAATTTTTGAAAACGTGTCATTGAGGGACTAATAAACCATGACATGTGTTTAATATTGGGATAAACCTAAACTATACTTAGATGATAAGTATAATATTGATCATAATTTTAATGTCATATATATATATATATATATATTCATTTTTATGTTTTTTATTATGGTAGTTTAATAAGATTAACGATATTATGGGGGAAATTTATGCGAATAAAACCCATTGGATTTGTATATGTGATTCTAAAATGGTTATTTGGGAAATAACACAATTATACTTTGTTGGAATATTTTTAATGTTATTAAAAACTTTTATAGTAAATATGATTTTGGAGGTTGAGTTATATATAGTTTATTGGATTAAAAGTTTCACTGCATTTTGGTAATATATTGTATAAAAACATAACAATTAAAAAAAGCTAATTTGATAAGTGATGTTATTTTTATTGATGTTCATCATATTATTGATAATGTAATCATTTTTGAAAATGTACATCGAACTATTAAGGGAATAACCACTAACATCTAGAAAGGTTGTGGGGTTTAAACATACATCCGAAGGGGGACAATGGTGATGATTATTCTCTAGCCTATGTGGTGTACTAGTCAGTATTACATTGTTTTTATATAATAGTTTTATGGATATATATTAATCTAATTTATGGAAATAATGTTATAGGGAAATAATTTTAAATTATTATTATTATTATATGATTATTGATTTTTTTGGGGGCATTTTATTGCGTTGGTGACTATATTACCTTTTTATTTAATTTAAATAATTTTTTATGAAGAATGATAATATTTTATGTGAGATGTAAGATGAATGGTATGAGATAACTAGTGAGATTAAAAAATTATTTGATTTTGAGGTTATTATATTTATCTGGTATATAAGGTTATTTATTAATGTAATGTTCAATGTTAAACCATTGGATTTATTTTTGAATTTTAGAGATTAAATTCATATTTTATAATATAAAGGTTTATTAATCTTTTTCATTATATAAAATTTTTATAAGAATTTTGGATTTAATAAATATTATAAGAACATATTTTTATTCTTTTATGTTTTATGTGATTATATATAATTTTATTTTAATACTACAGACATAAAAAATTTATTATTAATACTCATTTCTTGGAGGAAAATAATCAATTTGTTGGAATTTATTAATAGAGGAAATTAAAATATTAATTAAAGTATATTACCTTATTTTCATAGACGACATGTTAATGTAATTTCGCATAAATATGAAAATGATCATGGAACAAAAAACATATATTATTCTATTATTTCATGAAAAACTGTTGTCTTTTTCACCCATCAAAGATGTATGGTTTTTAGGTGGTTAATTTTTTCAAGTCCCTATTATTTGTGATTCTTTGTTAATATTTGTTGAAAATTTTCTCTTCCATGTCCATATATTATATTCTCATTAGTTTTCTTGTATTTGAAAAAATTGTTTTTTCATTACTTTCATACATTCATTTTCCATTTTTTAAAGAAGAGGATTTATTAACCCTTTTTACAATGTGGGTTTCCCATGACATAATTTTCAAAATTAAAACCATTGATTATTGAGAATATTTTGATATTTGAAGAATAAAACTTATTGATTTGGGGAGAATTTAATAGCTAATATTTTAAAAATAACACAATATTTAATAACATAAACAACACGTATCAGTGAGATTAAACGAACCATGAAATATTAATATATAAATATATACATTATAACATATCCACTGAATTCATGGGTTTTATTTTTTTAACCAAATTATGAAACTTATAAATGTCCTACTCAAAATAAATGCATTCTTTTAATTCATAGCAAAGAAGTACAATTATGCTTTAAAAATATGTTTTCACCACAAATAATTTTTATTTTTTTATAAGAAAATATAATAATTAATTTATATATAATCTATGAATTTTATTATGTAAAAATAA
Organism: Viscum album; assembly: GCA_963277665.1. Lineage (NCBI taxonomy): Eukaryota > Viridiplantae > Streptophyta > Magnoliopsida > Santalales > Viscaceae > Viscum > Viscum album. The sequence continues at coordinate 1,251,647,990 of OY728150.1, read as the reverse complement.
TTTCGTATTTTAAATAATCAAATAAATATTTTCTTATGGTGAATGTTGTTGTTCTTTCTGAAAAAGTTGATTTTTCAATGAATATTGAAGGAAACATATTTTCATATAACTATAATTTTAATTTCACTATAATGTCTAGTTATGATTTAAATTAAATATAATGGTAATTTAATTATTATTTCATTTTATTTAATCAAATTAAATTCATCAGAATCATGATTAGGCCTTGTTTTTTTTATAAGTACATATTTGGGCATAAAGTTATTTTTCTAAAACCATTTTTCATTTGGTTTTATGTATATATATTAAATATTTTTATAAAAATTATAGAAATTGAATTTATAAAAATTTATTTAATATTTTTTATCATCAAGCCCAAATATAAAAAGTATTTTCCATTATTTCTTAGTCATTATGAATAGTAATATAAATAATATTGTTATCATGGAAATGAGGATATCCGGTAATTAAGGGAAGAAGTAAAATGATAAGGACCAATGAATGACCCTAACACTTGTTTAATTTTATTTTATGTCTATAAATCATCAATAATCATCTAAAATTATAATATATGTCCTTTTTTCATTTGTTCAATTTTTTGGGACTTTATATTATTTAATATAATGAAAATTTTCCAATGAAATTCCTTTTGTTTTATTTAATTTAAATTTTTTAAATAACATTAATGAGATTATATGCTTGCTAATAAATATTAATTTTTTATAAATTTTTTAATCATGGTAATTTATTTCAAATTTTATGTGCGGAAATAACTACCTTAAATGTTTTCAAAACCCCTACACATCATTTATTTAATAAATAAAATTTAAGTAAATACTTTTAAAAATTCTAAAAGTTATATAATTTTAAGTAATTAATATATACCATTATATATATATATATATATATATATATATGAAAATTTATATTATTTTTAATTTATTATATTCTATTTTACAATTTTTCATGATGCATTAATATTTAAATTAAATTACTAGTGTTGAAAATGAAATTAATGTAATTTTATCATAAATAATATACAACTAACTCATTTTAAATTAATAAAAACATTATATTCATTAAAATAAATGGTATATTATTTTAAAAATATATTTAGTTATATTTATGGTTCATTTCTCCTCATATAGTAGCATTCAAGTCCCTTAAAATATGAAAAAAATTAATATTATGGTAATTATAAAAAGGGTTAATGTGTGTTTAAAGTTAAATATAAGCATTAAAACAGAAGTAAAAAATTTGAAAATAATATTTCATTAATGTATTGATAATAATAATCATAATATAATATATTTATATTAATTTTTATCCATTTTTTCATAAAATAAATTTTACGGTAAAATAATTATTTTAAGAAATTGCATGAATGCCCCTCCCCACACAAGTAAAAGTACACCCCATTTCTCAATTATTCTGACCACTTTTAAAACATTATCTCAACCATAACCAACCCTATTTTCTTTATATAACCTTATACATGTTTAAAATTCTTTTCATTATTCTAAAAGGCTGACCGTAGATCCCATAATAAGATATCTAATGAAATTATATGTAAAGGGAAATCGTCTTTATCGTATCTTTCGGGTTTATTTATTCTTCTACATAATTTAAAAGTGTTTTCACCATACTAATATATTAAATAAATTATCAAATAAATACATATATTTTATTATTATTATTTTACAACATTACTCAATCTCATTTCCATCCTATGAAAAGTTAAAATATCTTTTGAGCGAATGTACGACATAACATATCCATATAGCGGTTACATCCTTTTTTCATCACCATTTCACATATATGGTTATAAATATGGAAATAAGGAATATATATTACATTTATTACATCAATATTTTTCTATAATTAAAATATCATATACTATTTATAACATTAACATCCTTTGGTAAAAGATAACATTTCTAGTGCGTATGTGTTGACTACCACATCCACAAAGCATAGTGATCTATATAACATTTCCATTTTATATAGATGGTAATAAGGATATATTTATTGAATAAATATTATTTATATTTATTAAATATTATTCTATAATGTAAAATTATTATTTTCCTATATTTCATTCCATATGTTGAAAATGGATACAATGTATATACGTATGTGTAGCCTAACGTCCCAATAAACAGTGTAATTCATTTTTATATCTATAACATTTATGGTCGAATATAAATAAGTATATAATAAATATATTTAATATTTATATCTTTATTAACATTCATGATATGATATAAATATTATTAATGTATAAGGACTGAAACTATTGATCAAAAAGATTCATGAAAAATGCAGAAGGTATTACCCAGAATTTGGATTTAAAAAAATTATTAATAAATGATTGATATAAGATTCTAAGTAAATAATATATGTTATAATATATATTATTATGGTTATTTATCATATTTATTATATAAGAGTTTCATACACCTGTGAAAGATGTTGAACATGAGGTAATAGTTTTCTAATCTCGCGTATAATTCTATAATACATATACTGTTTTCACAACATTTTTGTATTGTGCATATACAAAAAATTTTATATGTTATATCATGAATCTATTTTAATTACTTCTATTAAATGTTTAATTTTATGTTGTTTTGATCATGTGGATTGTTATGTAAAAGTTTCCAAAGCAATAAGGCTTTATTTCAAAATCTCACCATTATTAGAAATTGTTTATGTTCAATTATTCCAAGGAGAATTATTTCATATTTATAAATTAAAAACTAAGTATTTTCATATACTCTATATATTAATTATCTTTTCATGTAATGTTTTCACTTTATTTATTTTGGATCTTAAAATTATTGACAAAATGTTTTTAAAAAATTGGACGCTATTTATCTCTTTGATCAAAAATCATTTTTCTTAAATTTCCATGTTTTCAAAAAATAATTTCATGAATTTATTAAAAATTAGTAAAATTATTTATTAAAATTTTTCCCCTATTATTAAATTATTATAAAATATTTTTAATTGAATAATCATGTAATTTTTTGAATGTGGTACTTTTTACCATTTAATAGTAGTTTAAAAAGAATAGGTTTTTAACTTATATAGAATTTGATGAATTTACCAACTTTGAGAATGCTCATTTCTTTTAATCTTACATTAAACTTTTCCATGATTATTTTCAAATAAATATTATTCATAATATTCTAGAGATTTTTAGTTTATAAAATTTATTTACAAATTGAATGTTGTATTTTCATCGAGAATGTATTTATTGGAATTTTGTTGAATTTATATTCATAAAAGAAAAAAGTCCTCATTGTACTTATGATCTATCAGTTATATTTAGTAATAATACCATCCTTATGATTTTATTAGATGTTTTATACTTCGTTTGTCTGTGGATGTACTATTTTGAAACCATTCATCATATTAATCTGGATAGTTTATGATTGTGTTTATTGATAGGGGAAAGTATTAAAATATATTCTGATAGTTTTTCAATATGAATATTGACATTGATTATGTTTAACCCCTTTAATATGAGTAATTCATTGGACTTATTAGGTTATGGTCATAACCTATTATATCCCATTGATTCATTAGTGGGCCTCATGATAAAAACTTTCTAGGGTATTTGGTTTTGGACATACACAATTATGTAGAAGTCTTAGTACAAGGCCTTGATTTTATTTTCATATGTCTTGTAATAATGGCTTGATGATATGTTTAATTGTCCAAAGTTATTTATTCTATCATTATGAAATTAGATATTTATGTCAATGTGATTATTTGATTTGTTATGATATACATGGATAAGTTTATAGATCAAGAGATTATTTATATGCAATTGTTTTGTAATCTTTTTTTATTTACATATTATTCATTCCATATTTATCTTCAAATAAATTCATACCCTTACTGGGAATTTAATATCACTGATTTTTTATGTTTCCTTTCCCTAGGATAAAAAACAACGATTTTATGATTGATATATAAATATACGATTAAGGTAATAATAATGTTTCCAAGGAAAATGTTATGTTGAAATTTATGATTTCATTTGTAATGAAATATTTAATTTTTTTATCTGGTATTCTAATACAACTAAACAATTCAGTCCTACGAGATGTAATTCCTTATAACTAGTGTTTATATAATACTATAACCACTGACTCTGGGTTACTATAATCATATTAATTACATCATAATTTCAAAAAACCATAAATATCCCTTTAATAAATCTTTTATTTAAAAATAAACATTCCAAAAAATATCTATTTATATAGAACAAATTTTTTAATAAAAAACATCTCAATGTTTAAAACATTATCAAAATATATATTTCATTAGGATTTCCTTTAAATCAACCACTTATTCTCTAATTTTAAAATTTATCACACACTAAAACATGACATGAGTATAATAAAGAGATAAAATAATAACATAAAAACCATGGTGACCCATACGAAAATGAAAATAATAATTGAAGGAAAACATTATTAAAATTATGCTAAAAAATAACCAACACATCAAAGTATTCTCAAAAAGAAGATAATAAAATCGCAAGACAATTCAAAAATAGTGATCATAATATAGGATACATATCATGAAGAAACACTATATGTACTAATGGGACAAGCACTTGACATGAAATAGTGGACAATCTTATGGTTGGTTATTGGTCACTCATGTTATCACTAGAATCACTCTAAACTAATCTCATTCGTGGAACCCCCTATCTAGGGCATATCATTCATCTAGGGGCTACAAGATAGTGTGTAAATCTCAAAAATTTATGCCAATATCCCTTTAATATTCTCTTGTAATCATAGGTTTATACATTTCATAACAAGTAACGATGTGCCCCTATCAATAAAAGGGAAATCACATGTTAATCACTTATCCAAAATGCGATGAATCTCAATAATCAAAGACTTTCCACCTCTAAAAAACCACATTAAATAATAATCCATTAACTTAAACAACAAAACCATGAATCAAAATTCATATAACTATTATTACATGCACACAAACAAAAATAAAGTATTACAAATGGTCTAAACTATGTTGTAATCATCAATCAAAAAATCACCATATCTCAATGTTCTAAACCATATTTATTTTTTGAAATTCTGAATTAAAAATTCAGAAACCCATTTTAAAAATCATTTAAAAGTAAATCACATTCCAAAAGAAAACATAATAAACACCATTGAATCATCAGTAAAACAATGCAAGTAATTCTTTAAAGAATCAAATAATTTGATACATGACTTTTTAAAACCAAGTGTCTTCTTTAAAACGAGGAAAGTCCTTTATAAAATCAAAACAATCTATTTTGAAACAACAAATATTCCATTTAAAATAATGGAAGACAACTTAAAATAATCATACCCCATTATACAAAAGGAAACTAATATTTATAAATTATAATTCTGTCAAATCACCATGAAATATTCATTTTTTATATAAAAAACATTCAATAAAATTTTATCAAACATTAAGAATGCCCAAAACAATATTTGAAAAAATTGACATTGAACTAAATTATTAACCATTATATAAAAATAGAAAAATCTAAAAACCATAGAGATCCTAGGATAAAAATAAACAAGGATCCTGATATATCCTTTAATTATTTAGGAAAACTATTTTAGAGCATCAAGAAATCAAGTAACTCTTTAATAAAAGGAAATAAAAGGGAAACACCTACCTTAAATATAGTAACCATATCACCACAAAAAGAAACCATGATAATCAACCACCTACGATGGTTCACAACCTTTGAAATAAAAAATACCCAAAATATAAACCTTATAAAACCAATATCAGTAACCCATAATCACTAGGATTAGGGAAGATGATATAAATTCAAAGAGACGCCAAAGATATGGAAATGGTATCCCTTAACCATTGATTCTGATCGAATCCCACAAATTAATCACCCACGAACTAACGACAGAAGGGATTATAAGGAGCGTAGAAATACATGGTACATTCCATTAATGAAGGGGATCCAATAGGGAAGATATATGGTAGCCCCTAAATAAAAAAACACTAAATGACCAAAATTACCAAACACAAGTATGACACATGGTTTGTACTAATGATTAAATAAGGTATGTGTCATATACTGTCAAAAAATATCTAGTTCAGTTGGTTTAATTATATTACCTATTAAATAATTCAATGAGATTGTGGTTTCCACTACCTGAGACTGTAGATAGAACACAATTTCCACTCCATGTATTCAAAACAATGTTCCTAACCATTCAACCCTATAAAAGATACAAAGAAACAAAAATATAACTTTATGACACACCAATTCAAAAGAGAAATTATGTTCATAAATATAAATAATAAAATGGAATTTTTGTGTCTCTTAGGCACTCCACAAAAAAATCCATTGATGGTTAACATGACCAAATAAGATGAGATCTCATTCATAGGGAACCAATTTCTTTGGGTTAGTTATAACTTTTTTGTTGATAGAATGTGGGTTGCAATAGTTATAATTTCCATACATAATCCATAAAAGAGATGGAAAAGTTTATTTAATGTATCACCAATTTCATCTAATTGATTCTCTATAATACTATCTTGGACATCACACCTAGCCCACTACATCACATCTTAATCTTCAGAAGTAGCTTTAGGACCTAAACAATGTTCACCTATAGAAATAGATATTTAATTAGGAATACTATTTTTAATGGAGGACATGGCTATATCTTGTGTGGTAGGTAAATTTGAATCTTTATATACTGCTCTTTAGTAGGATTCTTTGAATAACTTATTAGTGGAAATATCTACATTTAGGTCTCTTACGGTCAATGTAACAGAGCCAATGTTATCAATATGTCTATATTATTTGGTTTATATTAATAATCATGTCCCTACCATGATATAAATAGACGATTGATATAGGTATAATGCATAATTCATAGGTAAATTGGTTGTAGGAAACAACGATTTAATGATCCACTCTATAGTAATATATGGTATTGAACTTAAAAAAGGTAGTGGTTTGTTCCCCTATTGTATTAGTAATCCATGCATTCCACCAATGTATTACAACACACAAATATTATAATAATACCATGATAGGTTTTAATATTTTTTAGTGGGTGGATGCATAATCTGAATTTTTTATACTCTTACATTATCATTATCCAATGTTGGAAAATGATAATAGGATATCATTCAATGTTAACCCAAAATAAAAGGATTAATGGATACCCTAATTAAGAATATGTACTAGTGAGAAAATATATAATGGTAATAAGGATAATAGATTAATATATCATCTATTTAGGTTTCCCAATCCCCATAATTCAAATAAAAAATGAAGGAACTCTCTTATTTGGTGTTGCTTCAATTTTGAGCAACTATTCAAGTGGTTGTGTTGCAACAAGTGGTGTTAAGGAAATGAAAATAACTCCATAGTGTGTTGGTGACATCTATTTTTCTCAATCACACATAAAAAATTCCAACAATGATAATTATTCCAAGATGAGAGGATAAATAATGATTTTATTTCGTGTACTAATATGAATAACACTAAAAATTATATTCCACCTAACCATAAAAGAATTAAAATAGACCAAAAATCCAATATTGGGTACTATTATCTACTATATGACTGACCATATGGGATATCCAAGAAATAAATATTATTTTTAGATTCCCCATTTTATTATTCCCTAACATTACAACATTCATAATAGTACCAACCCTAACAACTTAGTGTGAAAACCTAGAATGAAAGACTCAACCACTCTAAAACGTATCAATGAATCCCACCAGATGAAATATATGGTGCATCCTTTATTAAAAAACCTAGACCAATGAACTATAATTACTCACCTATAGGGTAACCCATATAAAACCAATCTATTCCTATCTTTCTATTTAGGTAATTGATTTAAGATCCTAACCCTCGATCATAGTCAATTGAGCTGGAGGAACATATTTATCCACTCAATAAAAGATATGATTGACAATGGATTGAGATATTTTCCTCGGGTCTGTTATACATTATTCAATAAATCCCACTCCAAAGTGGGTGTTTTCTAGAATCTCTGATGAAATTAGTTGCAGGAATAAATTAATCATTCATTCTTCCAAGGACTAGAATCTTACCTATTGGATAAATATCCCAAAAGATAATCCCCACCATTCCATTTATTGAATGAAAAGTGTCATTTACTAAACAATAGTGACTAATCATATTTTTGAGATGTTTATCTTCTAGATACATCACAAATTAGTTGATTTATTTTACTTAATATAGATCAACCTCCCACACTACAATGGTGAACTTTGAAAACATTGATGCACCCAAAAGTCTAGGTCCCATTCATTAAATAAACTATCACTCGGGTGGAAAAACCACTTTGGAATCCATAATATACTAGTATTATGGTGACCCTATCATTTTACAAAATATATTAAATTATTTTAATCATAAAGGTACATTATAGTACAATCTAATGATAATGAAGTCTAGTGTCTTTGAATACAAGGTACCAAAAACTAAAAACAGGAGACTAAAAAAACACTTCTTTATTTAATCATCAAATTGATCTCACAACATCCATTGTGCTCATATGTATCCATAGGAGCCAACGAGCATGTACCCTAGTGGTATAGGCTCCTACATGGCATCCAAAAGACCCAGGATCGAATCCGAGCAGGGGCGAATTTCTCAGGTACTGGAGCAGTACTGTAGCAGGTACTGTAGCAGCGGCGGAACTGTAGCAGCGGCAGCACTGTAGCGGTGGAGGGACTGTAGCAGACACTGTAGCGGTGGCGGCACTGTTGCAGCGCGAGTACTGTAGCAGTACTGTTCACCGAGGGGTCCTTTAGGCCAAAAAATGGGCTTTCAAGCCTTGTATTCAGGCCACTTGGCCTTGGGCCTTCGGGCTATGTAATGGGTCTCCCTCTACCCAATCTAAAGAGGTCTTTGCTTTCAAATAATAAATTGAGGCTTCGGCCCCAACCTTTAAAAAAAAATTATGTTTCCATAGGATAACATGGGGATAATATAAAAGAAGTTATGAGAAAATAATTCTAGCAAGGGAATAAACATAATAATAAATCATAATAACATGGGTTAGATGGCATCAAATTATGAAAAAAAGGCTTGTAACATATGGAATCATAACACATATGCATGGAATCATAAAAAAATGGAGTCATATTAATGTAGAAGCATCATAAAACATAACATCAATATGATTCAAGGCTAACAAACAATAACCTTTCACATGGTATCACAAGCCAAGGCCTACTACTTAAACCATCACACATGGTTTCCCAATTCAAGGATAACCGCCAAGACCGTCGCACATAACATCTTATGGGACTCATAATTACCCAATGTATTGGAGTTCTATCTAGGTGAACCCATAAAAACATTTTGTGTATATTGTTTCCATATAAATAATCATACACAATCATTATTACAAGAAAATAAGGATTACCCATGGAACGAATTGGGTACCATAATTACGACACAAAGAATAACATATGGGTGTAACAGAAAAGTTTACATGAATGATGGAAATTAAAGTATACATGATAATTTATAAGGGAAAAATATATGTATCATTGTGAGTGATGACACATAAAAGTGAAAACATTTAATATTTTGTTTCAAGAAATTTTGGCATAAAACCATTTTGGAGTAGATTTAAAGATTGTTAAAACAATTTTTGTTTAGATTTAAGGAAAAACTATAGATACATTAAAATGTAAAATGAAGATATCTATAACCGTAATTGAACCCAAAATGGTTTCCCAATAAAAGGACTTATTTTATAAAGATAATAGTGTCTTGAAATAGAAGATATAGTGTACTTGAAATCAGGTAAGAATTTGGGTTGCTCCCAAAAAATAATTTTTCTTATCAGAAGTGTTGAGGAGAAAATCACATAAAAAAATTTATATCCCCAAATAGAATGATAAATGGAACTTCTTACACGAGTTTAGAAAATTAAAAAATAATTTAGAAGAAGAAAATATAAAGAATAGATAATCTGATTTAGGTAAAAAGATAGTTAATGTAAACCAATGGAATAATGGAGGTTCGGGTTGAATGGCTAATGAAATATCAGCATGGTATCGTGTGTACATAAGGTGGATTAATGGGAGAGAAAGTGGATTATCATAATTTAAAAATAATGAGGATAGTATGGAGGAGGTATGTAATCATACCCCATCACTAGGAATTATTCATAAAAAGTCATAACCTAGAGGATAATCATGAATAAAAGTGAAATAGAGAGGATCCCTTACCTTGAGTATAGTGGTCATCTTCTCTTGATCTTAATAAACTGAATTGTAAATATAGGTTTATTAATAAAAATTTAAATAACCTATTATATATGTAGAATATTTATTGTTGTCCCTTTATGTTCATTTATAACCACTTTGGCTGGTTATGAGGATCAATTTCATTATTTGGGCCAATTTGCTTATTTGATTTTAATGACCGCTTCACTTATATTCATGTTCAGATAAACAAGTATGATGAAGGTGGTTGTCCAAAATAGGAGTTAAATTTTATTATTGAACATCATGAATGATACATGGTTGAAAAATTTAATATGGTTACCTTGAGTGAATTTGAATCATTACACAAAACAATAAGGATAAACACATGAATTAATTTATTGATTTTGCTCATAATTAACTTAGAATTATTTTTTTACATCATGTTTGAAAGAGGATTCCAAGAAAACTCAAAATATTAAAAAAATATTTATTAGTCTGGATCAACCATAATAATTCTTTCATGAAAATAATAGAATATGGTAATAGAAATTTATAAACCATCATCTTTGAAAGTGATAACACAACACATCTCGGAATATGTTTTCGTTTCTTTTTTATAAAATAAGGGGAAATGAGAGTTTATAATGATTTATCCCATTATCATAATAAGATTCCGGTACATGTATGTTACTAGAGTTATCAATACATTTTGGTGAAGGGAGGTGAGGAAAGGGAAAATAAAATAACATGAATGGAAATTAAAGAATCGGAATGAAGAATTTAGCTGAAGACTTTTTCTCATTTTAGAACCTCTTATGGGGATAGGTTTGGGGATTTTTGGAGACCATAGGATGATTTAAATATTGAAGGATATTGGGGAGAAAATTGGAAAGAATTTTGTGAAGGACAATGAATTTTGAGGGGTAAGGATTGGAGGGGAGTGTGGGTTGGTTTTATAGTGGAGGGGATGAAGTTTTTATTACTATTTTAAACATTAGTGTATTATATTTCTAGAAGACACGAAATAGTAATGATCACATAGAAGAATATAGATACGTGAATGATAGTTCTAGATTTGGGTTCTTACATCCCTTATGGTGTCATTAATAATATATTTAAACTAAAAAGTATTTATACGGAAAATTAATGTATTTTATTATTTAAAAAAATTTAATGTATTTAAGAAAAATATGAAAATTTCACCGAAACTAATTTTCAACGTGTAGAATCCAAAACTGAACTCAATTTATTGAAAAATAATTTTCTAAATATTATTAATTTATTTTCATTTAAAATCATATTTTAATTGAAAAATACAGATATTTGAACTGTAACTGATTTTATAAGGATTTCAAAAATTACATAAGGTCTTATAAAATTATCTTAATATCAGAAGACATACAAAAATTAATTTAACAACCCATTATAATAAAATACATTTTATTTTAAATTAATTAGTTAACTTTAACTAAATATTTATGACATATAAAAATAACCACACTTTACTATGGTTAAATTATCATATATAAAATGCTTACATTTTATTTATACATTCATGGGTGAGGATACAATTCTTTTGTATTATTTATTATTCATAAGAGAAATATTACTATTCATAAGGGCGTGATACTATACATATGGGTTTTTTACTATTTATCAATAATTAAAAATGTTCTATCAGAATAAAACATCTTATTGATCACAAAATATAAGTCAGATTTTTGAAATTCAATTAATTAATGTGATAATATAATGTTTAAAAGTCACAATGTACTAAGTAGTTCATTTTGAAATGGTTTTATATGTTTAAATGACATATTTATAATAAAATAAGATCCATTGAAAAATATTGGGTCGTTACATTCTTACCCATTAGGAATTTTGACTTTAAAATTTCATTTCACACTCTAAGCCATAAAAAGATGTGTGTAATTTTCCTTCATTACATCATCCAGTACCCATTTTTACTCTTATTACTTATGTTTTTTCCACAGTTCTTTCACCAGGTGAGTAGTCTTGTCATATAGAACATCATCTTTATGATCCAAGATCTTCACATGATGCCTCTCATAAAAAATATCATCCACTAATTTTACCGCATATAAAGAGAGAACATGTGAAGGATATCGTATGTACTTCTTTAAGAGGGATACATGAAATACATAGTGTATATTGTACATGGTTGGTGGATGTTCCCATCGATAGGCCACAACTTCGACATGATCAAGGATCTTGAAGGGGCTGATTATCCTTATACATAACATTCCTTTCATCCCAAACCAGACAACCATCTTCCATGGACATATGCGAAGAAATAATAGGTCTCTAAAATTGAACTCAAGGACTCATCAAAAATTTTCTGCACAACTATTATATCAACTCTAGGATGCCTTGATATGCTTCAAAATGTTTTTTAATTTCTCCAACATTTCATCGACCATTTGAGGTCCTAGCAGTTTATACTCACCGAGTTTATCCCAACACGCCAGTGATCATAACCATTTTCAACAAAAGTATTCATAATGTTCCATTTAGATGCTGGAGTGGAAAATTTTGTTTGTAAGAGAATTTAACTAGTGTAAGATGATAGTACCATCCTCCTTTGAAGTTTATAGAGACTGTTCTAAACATATCTTCCAGTTTCTGAATAGTTTGCTCTCACTGACCATCTGTTTGAGGATGATAGGTCGTATAGTTATTCAGATCAGTTCTTAGAAAATGATGGAGACTTTTCCAGAACATCATGTTGAATCTGGAATCATGATTGGATATAAAAGATAGTGGTACTCCATGCATCGTTACCACTTCTTTGATTTAAATCCGTGCATGTTTATCTAATAAGAAGTCCTCTCGAATTGTGATAAAGTGGATTATCTTCATAATATGATCCACAATGACCCATATAGCATTGTTTCCTCTAGATTTATATGTATGTCTAGTGAAAAGGACAATGGTGATGTTCTCACACTTCCATGTTTGTATGGATTGTGTTTCATAATCCCCTTAGAATTTTTTCTTACAGCCTTAACATGTAGAAAACCAATGAACTTCAATGTATATTCAGAAATCTGATTCACCATATTGTCTCACCAAAAGATCTCTTGGGGATCTCAATACAACATTCTTCTCCCTAGATTGATTGAAATGTTTGAGCTGTGTGTGTCATACATAAGCTCCTCCATTATCTCTTGGTTAGATAATATGCATAATCGTGACCCAAATCATGAAACTCTTTACTCATCCGTAATGAACTCCATGGATTTCACATTTTTAATGGATTCCATCCTTTATAGAATTTCGAAAAAAATTCATTGAGAATCCTTTATTTTCTACATGAGGTATGGTTGAGTGATCATTTAAGAATGGATTGATTATGATCCTACATTAATGATCCCCATTTCCATGCTTTGTAAATATAAGAATATTGGATCCTTTTGAAATCTCATCATTGATAATGATGAACGATCTATTAAACATAGATCACTCATCACCTTGTTTTCCTTACTAGGATGATAGTGGATTGAGAAATCATAGTTTGTGATGGTCTCTATCCATGTTCTCTGGCACATGCTATGATATTATTGTGTGAATATATATTTGATACACATGTGGTAAATATATATCCCATACATATCCGAATAGAGATAATACCACCATATTGTTAATACAATGATCGCTAATTCAAACTACAGATCATGTGTAGGATAGGTATTTTAGTGTATTTTTAGATACATTGAGCTGAAGGATATCACTTTCACATTTTGGATATGTACACAACCTAATACAATCATTGAATTACCAATATACAACATAATGATTTCTCCACTTGTTGGGAGTGTGAGTAATGGAGTAGTTATTTTCCTCTTTTTCAAATCCTTGAATGAGACTTCAAATTCCTTAGTCTAAAATGACATTAATCCTTTCCATGTTGGCTTGGTCATTGGGTTCATAAATCATGATATGTTGTTCCAAAATCATCAACTATACATAGATAGACTCAAAAAGCTGCGAACCTCCATTATAGATCTTGGCATGGGTCATTCTTCAATTGCCTTGGTCTTGGATGGGTCCATAGATATCCATTGGAAAGTGATAAAATTCCCCAAGAATGATTCTTCATCCAACCAAAAATCACATTTACATTACATTAAATACACCATATCACTTCCCAAATTCATCATCATAGTATTCAAATGCACTTCATGTTCATCCTTACTCATGGTGTATATAATAATATCATCAATAAATAATACCAAAATTTTGTCAAGGTAATATTTAAATACACTATTAATTAAATCAATGAATCATTCTGGATCATTAGTGACACTAGATATAATCACAATGAAATCATACTATACATATATCATTCAAAAGGTAGTCTTGGGATTATATTACAAACTCACATTTAATTGGTGAAATTTAGACCGAATGTTCACCATAGAGAAATAACTGGCCCCAAATAGGTGATCAAACATGTCATCAATCTGATACAGGAGATACCTATTTTTTATCCTGATTTTATTTTTCTCGTGATAATCACTGACATGGAACATTTATATATCCTTCTTCATGATGAAGAGGGAGGGATATACCCACAGTGATGCAACCGGGCCTACAAAACCCTTCTCTAGATTATCTTGTTGATGCTTCTTCAGCACTTATAGATCTATGCATTCCATTCCCTAAGTGGTCATTTATATAGTTAGAGATTCAACACTAAGTTCGATTGATAACTAAACCACTTGATCAGATGGATGACTGGTAATATCTTCAGGGAATACATTAGTGTAATGCCTCATGATGGGCATGTATTCAATAATGATTCTCTCCTTTTTTTAATCATTTGAGCTTTATATGTTTTCTTATAAAGCATAAATAACCACACTTTATATGATGATTCATATGGACATTCAACTCACTCCTTAAAAATTTAATGAATTAGAAGATTCTTCGGGAGGTGAAGGGTGATATCAATTTCATGACAATTATTATTGGCTCTATATAAATTAATCCAATCCATTACTAAGATTACATAAAACTCCACTAAAAATGTATAAGAATATTTACTAGGAGGTTCAGTTAATATGATGGTTTCAGGGAAGAGTTTTAAACCAGGGATGAAATAATTTCCCACTTTGATGTTCTCACATAAAACTTTTCCTCCAAATTTTGAGGTGGTTTTGGACAGTTCTACTAAACATTCATGATATGAAAATGAGTGTAGAACCAGAATCAAGTAGTATGATCACAATTATAGAATGAATAACTAGTGTACCTATCACCAAATTATTGGTTGGATACACCTTAGTAGTTGTTATGGCATAATCCCATCATTGTTTCCTTGTAGGTTTTGTTATTGCCTCTAACATCCCGTGACATACGGGAAATTGTTGGCATAATTTCCATTCTCCGTGAGGTTGTAGCACTACACTATATGTTGAGTGTTGATCGAAACCTTCTTTTATTCTTCCACTTTAACTGTATGGTTAATATCACGTAGAATTTTTTTATCTAGATGCCCCAACATTCCACATTTGATGAAATTCTTGGTTCCCTTCCAATAGATCGGATGATGATTCTCCCAACATATTTCTCACATGGGATAGTAATTCTTATTTACATCATTGGAATTTTTTATTAAACCTTCCATGTTGTTCTCTATTTTCTGCTTCTTTTCACTAATCCCCCAATAACACTGATATTCTCCAATATCTGTTTAAACATTAACGGCGCAACAATTAATCTCCTCAAAACTATCAAGGTCTCAAATCACCAATGATTTTTTAGATTTAGATTTATTCCACTAAATAAAAAATCCACATTACTTTTTGTGTTCATGAAAAAGCCATATCCATTCCATGCAAGCCTTGTAATGTTTTCTTCATATGCCCCGATGAACTCATCTTCCTTGTTCTTGAGTCTGAGGAACTCTCGTTCCATCTTGAGACTGAGGGTTTTAGGAAAATATTTATTGAAAAACATCTTCTTGAATTCTTACCAATACCTGAAGTCAATTACTTCTTGGGATGATGTATTCTTGATCAGTTTCAACCCCTAATCAACAACCCCCAAAAAACGATAGACTACCATTACATCATTCTCTTCTTAAGAGCACTAGAGGACAGAGAATATAATTCTAATGGAGTTAACCAACTAATCTGTAAGAAGGGGATCAGATCCTTTGAAAAACGTGGGAGCCCTTTTCCACATTCCGGATTTTATGACAACTATTTCTTTCCTTGGAAGAGGAGGGTGTTCCAAACTATTCATGTTGTTCTTCATAAATTGATCTAGTTGAGAAAGTATTGTTAGAAGGTTTTGATTACTGGTTTCCATCATACAAGGAATATCATTAGTGAAATCATCACATTTTTTATAACATTGTATGTTGACATGTGTTCTTCTATTTCCCACTATTAACTAATAAAAATAAAAAGCAATTAGAGGTCTTGAACACAGAGCTATTCAGCATACAAAAGAAGCGTTGAACATAAAAGGAAAAACTTGTAAAAGATAACTCTATCCTGACTTGTTATTCTTTAGATTTATATATTGGTTTTCCTCGATCTATTTATTAACTTATATTATTATTGTATTTTTTATTCCCTTAATAATAGTTTATACTAATCTCAAGAATTTACCAAAGAATATCACTCAGGAGTGTCAAACCCAGAGTGCAGTAAGACATGTTGTCGCGTACCAGGATACCACGGGTTAGACCCAAAACATCTTGTCAAAGTTTTCACTCTTAGTTATATCTATTCTAGATCTGCCTCTACCTGTTTGTATAAAGAAATGGATGTATTTTCATGATAATCCACATAATATAAAGTTACCAAAATTTAGGGATGTTTTGTTATACTTCATTTTTTTCATAAGGTTATTTCTAAAGTCCTCTATTCCTAAACTCCAAAAAATGATGAAAATATTATGATACCAATTATAATGATCCAATAAATTTACAGAAGACATTACATGATTTTAAATAAAATTATACATCAGAATAAAATCCAAGGATTTTGAATTCTAGTGTATTTGAAGACTAGGTACATAAAACTAAAAACATGAGACTAAAAACGGACATCATTATTTAATCTTCAAATTGATCATCTAACATCCATTGTACTTATAATTATTTATTAGATAACCTAGGGTTACCATGATAAATGTGATGAGCTAAAAGTCTTAGTAAGGGAATATACATAAGAATAAAACTATAGCACAAGGGTTAGAAGTCATAACATGATGACATAAAAATTCATGTAACATATGGGATCATAATATATAAACATGGAGTAAAATTAATGTTTTAGAACATTAAAACACGACTTTATCATGGTTCAATGATAACTAACTTGACCATTTCACATTGTAGCACAAGCCAAGGATAGTTTCCAAGACCGTCACACATCGTATCACAGTCCAAGGCTAACCGCCAAGACCGTCACACAAATGTCTCACTAGACTAAATTTTACCCAATTTACTGGAGGGCTTTCTAGGTGAACCCATATTAACATTTCATGAATTTTTACTCCACATAAATAATAATTCCCAATAAATCATACATAGATATAAGGATTTAATATGGAAATAATTGGGTGCCATAATCATGACACAAAGCCAAACAGATGGGCGTAACGCAAAAGTGTGTAGAAAAGAAGGGAACTAAAGTATTCATAGACAAACATAAGGGATAATATAGGTGTATCATGTTGAGTAATTTCAATTATAAGTGAAATTATGTATGAAAAGTATTCAAGAAATTGTGTCATAAAAGCATTTTTGAGCGTGTTTAAGGAACATACTATAGAGCATTTAATAATGAAAAGGTAAAAGTAATTTATTTAAAACTATAAGTGAACTAGGATGGATTTCAAAATAAAAAAATATATTTTATAAATTCAATTGAGGCTTAAAACATAATATATCATTCACTGGAAATTAGGTAACAATTTATGATGCTCCAGTAAAACATGTTTTCTTTTGGAGAAGTATTGAGGAGGGAATCACATAAAAACATATATATCCCCAAAAGATAATGATGAATAAAACTTGTTAAATATGTTTGTAACATTAAAATAATTTTCATAAGATGAACATAATAATAATAGATAACCGAATTTATGCAAAAAAAGATATAGAAACCCGAAGGAATTAAAGAGGATGGTGTTGAACCCCTCGTGGAATATCGGCACTGTATCGTATATACTTAAGAGGTATTAATGAGAGATAAAGGGGTTTTAATCATTTAAATATAATGAGGAAAGTATGTGGGTGGTGAATTATCATACCCCATCATGTGGAATTAGACATAAATGGACATATTTTAGTGGGAAGTATTGAATAAAATTCAAATAGAGATGATCACTTACTTTATGTCTGGTGGTGATATTATCTTAATATTAATAACAATAATTGTCAAAATATGTTAATTAATTAATTATTAAAGAAACTATTCATCATTTATGATATTTAGTATTAACATTTTATATTTTTTTAAACACATTTTGATTTGTTATGAAGTTCAATTTCACTGTCTGGGTGTGTTATCTTATTTTGTTTTAACGATGGGTTTGTTTATATTCATGTTCAGATAAAAATGTTTTATGATGGTGGTTGTCTAGTATTAAATATATATTTTATTATAGAACATTCATAATTATACATTGTTTAAAATTTAATTAAGTTACATAGAGTTAAGCTTAATTATTATACAAAACATTAATGGTAAACACTTGAATTAATTTTGCGAGTTTGCACCTAATTAACATGTTTGGAATAATTTTTTACATCAAGTGTCGAAGATGATTCCATAACAACACATAAGATAACATAAATATTTAATATCATATTTCAACAATAAAAATGATCTCATTAACATAATAGATTATGGAAATAGAAATTGACAAATCTCCATCCTTGAATATGATAAATTAACACATCTCAGATAGTGTATTTATTTTTTCGTATAAAAGAATCGGAAAGGAGAGGTGATAGTGAATTATCCCATTAGCATAAAAATATTCTAGTACAAGTTTATTATGATATTTATCAAAAAAATTTGTTGAATGATGGTGAGAAAGGATAAATGTAAATAACTTGAATGAAATAAATGAATTGGGAAGGGGAATTTACCTCTTGAGTTGGTCACCATTAAGAACCTCTTAATGGGAGTGGTTTTGTACTTTTGATGATACCGAAAGATTATGGACATAGGGAAGGATATTAGGGAGAGATTTGGGAATAATTTAGAAAATGAACATGGCATTATAGGTGTGAAGAAAAGAGGGGAGTGTTGGTTGTTTTTATGGTGTATGAGAGGATGGTTTTCCTAATAATATAATAATTGGTTTTTTATTTTTCCAAAAGATAAGAAGTAGTAATGGTCCCATGAGCAATAATAGAGACATGTTCATGTTAGTTCTATAGTTGGGTGCTTAAATAAATAATGGTTTTAGGAAAAAAAATTTTAAATTAAATTTATTTATACGGTAAATTAATGTATTTTACTATTCACTAAAAACTAAATTATTTTAGAATAATAACAAAATTTCAACCAAATGTTTTTTTATTTGTATAATAAAATAATGAACCCAATTTTTCAAAATTAATTTTCTAAATATGATTAATTTATTTTTGAATTAAAATCATAATTTAACTGCCAAATGCATATTTGTAAACTATAACCAATTTTATAATTCTTCCAAAAATTACATAAGGTCTTAAAAAAGTATCATAAAAGATTAAGACATAAAATTGTTTATTTATGAACACATTATAGGAAAATACATTTTCATTTAAATTTATTATTTAATTGTAACTAATAATTTTTTTCTTACAATAATACCCAAACTTTTATTATAGTCATATTTTCTTTTATAAAATGCTTACATGTTATTTACACATTCATGGTGAGGTTACTATTCTTTTGTATGAATTATTACTTATAAGGGTCATATTACTATTCATAAGGGAATGTTTATATTCATAAAGGTAGGTTACTATTTCTAAATAATTATGTTTGTTCTATCAAACTATAATCATCTTACTGATCACAACTGTGTAAGTAATATTTTCAAAATTCAAATCATTCTTGTAACAATATTATGTTTAGAGGTCACATATAATTAGTACTTCATTGTACTATGACTTCATGTGATTATATGAAATTTTTATAATAATATAATTTCCATTGAAAATCATTGGGTTATTATATGGATTATATATGAAAATAGTGTGAATAGATTATAAATTATAATAAATTGGTTTTTGATATTGGTCTTCTAATCTTGAGTTAATGGTGATTTTATCCAGAATTATACACTCCCTTGATAATAATTTGTGATGAGTTGACCCTCATTAGATATATTCACCTTGATTTGACTATGATAATATAGAAACCATACCAATAGTCTATTATTTTCAAGCATGGGATCGATACATCATATTTGAAACCATATTCATATATATATATCCATTATATCCTATTACGGGAAGATAAATGGCTTTTAGGGGATTATAATTTTAAAATATTCATATTTCCAAATAATGAAATACCATATGTTTACCTCATCATAGTCACATTAATAAAATAAAATAAGTGATCCTATCTAAAATACAACCTTTTTTAAAATAAATGAAAGTGAATATTCTCAAAATAATATAGAAATGTATTGGTTTTTTTATGGTAATCATTACGATGATGTGTAGATACGACATATATAACAAAAATACAATGCATATACAAAACAAAAACATACCAAACTCATCAGAGAATCCACATTATTACACCCCAATTACATGGGCCATTATACATGTTGATTTTTATGTGAATTTATCTTATAGAACTAATTATTGGGGTATTGTATAATATCTTATGTCACTGGTTTGCAAGCCAATGTGTGTTCTCTATATAGAATAATGAAAAATAAATTAAATGTGTTTGATTTATTTATATGAGGGACTAATAACCTTTAGGTAACCTCCACATACTCTATAATTAGATCACATACTCCTCAACATTGTTCAATCAACTTCTAGGATGTTCACATAATAACAACATGGGTATCTATTACTTTTTTATATTTGACCCCACTTTATGCCAATCAACTATACTATGAGGGGGTAGTTTGTTAATTAACATTATATTTTGATGATCAACGATATCCAGTGGATATTAAATATCAAATTATATAGTATGAAGTCACAACTTTACCACTTTGCCCTTGGGTGGACCCATGAGGGGATCAACATTTGGGTGCCATCCTTTATTATAGACCAGATATAAGTTTTCTGTGTGACTAGATGCATCCTAGGAAGACTGATTTCATACTCATGAACCTTCATGACATGAATATGTTCTGGTAAGTACAATGTTAATATTATGATAGTGGTCACACCGTTATAATCAAAAAATTCCTATATGAAATCACTTGTATGTGGTTATTTGATGGTATAATTCACAACCACCCTACTTGTATATTGGAATCCCCTGCACAAAGATAATTGTAAAGGAAAATACAAGTGTCTGCACTCCATATCACTCAATCACTAATTTTATAATGTAGTTTATCATGGAAATTCTTATAAATTCATATGGCTTCCATTTTGAGATAGATAGAGAGATGTATGGATGCATATAGTGGAAATGGAAAACAAGCACAAAAAATTTATCCCTTGACACCATAATGAAACCCAAAGGTAATTCCCAATATCAAAAAACTAAAGAGTAAAATCATATGATGTTTCCCATTTAATGATGTATAAGAGGCCCTTGGGCTACACTTCAGAGTTTGGTGATAGTCAAATATACTTTAAAATACATCACATAAATTACAAAAAAACCTCCCATTATTGAATATTTTGTGACTTTGGGAACTACTAAATTTACAAATTATCACTTGTTAAAATACACATTTCATCCAAAAAAATTCCCCACCCATGTAATTAATTTATATTAATCCATTTCATTATAATCCCTTGGTAAATTAGTAAACCTAAGAAAATGGTTATATATAAAGCCTAATAAAAGAAAAAAATGAAAATAGGGAATTAATGATCATCATGTTAGGCACATGAGGCATGATATGAGAACATGGGAAAGAGGACAATATTAATTACTTAATCATAACATTAAGGTCCATAACATGATCATAAGCACATAATGAATCACATTATCAAATGCACATGATTAATAAAATAAAAATGTGGGTAATATATAATCATATCACATTCATAAACATATCATCATAGCTCATCTCTAGGGTTTCATAAAACAAATTACCATGTTTTTTGATCACGGTATCATAAAACATTACCAAGCCATGAAACGAAGTTATCATGAACATGTTATCATATAGATTAATCATTTTCCCAATTTCTCAGGGGAAAAATCACGAGGTAATATTAATATTCCATAATTTATATGATCCACATAAGGGAAACATACATAAAACCTTTAACAATCGTAGCATGAACCCAATAGAAAAAATGGGTATCTAATAAAAGTAAGTATATCTATACGTAAATATATTTTTATCTAGACGATGAATTTTAGGGTATTTACACCATGTAAAATAATTAGTATATGGGTCAGAAAATAATTTCCACATTAAATAAATGGATGAGTATATAAATGAACACACATTAATAATAAGAATAAATAAATGTTATCCATGATGTAAAAGCTTTGAATGAAATGTTATTTATAGCTGATGATAAAGAAATACAAGGTTTGTGATGGGTCATTATATTTAGATATAATATTCTTATCATAAAACATGTAAATTGAAATATGGACATGTAAAAAAATGGGAAAATATATGGGAAATATGAAGAGTTACATAAAACATGTGCATTATTTACTAATTAGGTGGGAATGAAACCCTTTCGATTGATTAATGTAGTTACCTTTTTGAGTATCTAACAATTAGCTTTAGAAACTATTGGATGTTCACAAGGATAATTTTTTCAAGATGTCTAGGTATATAAAAACCTATATTTTCAAATGTATGAGACCAATTAAATGAAATATAGATCCTTCATAATTGTTTTTAAATAATATATAGACAATCAAAGCATATACAATGGGAATATTAGTCTATGTTTTAACTAAAGACCCATTCACCCTGAACTAGGTTAAGGACTGTGACATACCTGACCAAATTAATTCATTATTATAACCACTACATTTAAATGATCTAAGATTATATCGACTTTTACTATCAATATAGTGTTTTCTTTTCTCAAAACCTATACACACATTACTTCAACTAAATTTTTGGATGGTTTTATAGTTTCAAGATAGTTTCGACATTATTACAACATAGAAATAGGATATACTGAGAGGTAGTATGTAAAATATAGTTTATAAAAGATCAAATGGAAGATAATACAATAGAATTAAATCCATGGTATTACAAAAAATAAAAATTAAAAGACAGTGTAATAATGGTATTGAACATGAAAATGAAAGAGGAGGACTGAAGACCCATACCTTGAGGGGAATATATTTAATGATGGATAGAGACTCCATAGAACCTTAGAACAACCTTTTAAAGGTTAAAAATAGGAAAATTGAGATATTATTCATGATATATTCCTTTTTTATGGAGAGTGATTATGGAATGGGATGCTATTTATAAATGAGGGGTTTTTTTAAGTGATTAACTAATGGTTATTTTGCATTTAACAATAACAAGTTTTGGGTGGAGTTAATTCGAAAAAAAATTGTTGAAAATTAATGTTGGAAGGTTTGTTTAAAGTAGGTCCAATCTTCAACCACACATTTTAAATTTCTGTTTTTATTTTTATTATTTCATTAACTTTAAATTTTAACCTTTTATATTATTTTACTTATGCAGCAATAAATCATTTTAACATGGTAAATTTGTTGTGTTTAAAAAATGACATTACCATTTTAAAATAATTTAGACCTTATAATTCGAAACATTTGATCCATTTTACATGATTCAATAAATATAATTGAGAAAAATTAAATTTAATATGATACACGTATAACATAGAAAAACATTTATTTTCAAAAAAGATAAAATCATTATTCCAAAATTCTATGAATGCATTTCTAAATTTTATGCATAATGTATTATGTTAATTCATTAAATACATTTTGATAAAAAATTACTATTTTAAAATATCAATTAATTGATATATAGTGATTATATAATAGGGGAATGATATTTCATAAAAAATGGACTTTTCACATTTGAAAACATTTAAAAAAATATTACATAAATTAAAGACATGTAAATTTTCATTTTAAGAATAAATAAATTAATTTAATTTTATAAACAATGTTTTATAAATATGATATTTTTATCTCCTATGTAAAAAATATTTATTTATAAGAAATTAATAGTATTTATGATAGCACAATTTTTCTGACCATTATGAAATTACATAGGACGTCATTAATTTATGTAATCTTATAAAATTGTTTTGTAATAAAATTTAATGAAAATAAAATTTACTTAATATCCAAAAAATTATCATAAACATATATTAAAAAAAAATAAATATTATTTATAATATCAAAAAATAAAATCACAAAATAATCCCCGTGATCACTTAATTTTAACAACACTTATAATAAACAACTATAAAATTAATTAATTCACATAATTCCCATTTTTATTATTTTAAAACATTCCAAATAGAAAAAACACATATTTCCCTATAAATACACCATCAATCTATTTTCATCATTCAAAACATACGTTATAAAGTTTCTTACACATCCTATGATAATGTCAATTGCATTCCTAATTATTCTCTTTCTTTTTATAATCATTGTCTTAGGATCGATATTTATTGAGGAATTATTCTCTATTGAATTTATTTTAGTAAATATCATATTATCCTATGGGTATAACCCATTAATATTTCATGTTGTAATATTCAATATCTATACATGACGTGTAATGTTCTTATGAAATATACATATCTTAATATATAATATTATTGTAAAATGATCATTATAAAATAATATGTAATTTAATTAATAAAATAAATTAAATTTCCAGTTGATGGATTGAGTTCACTGATGAAATTGGGTCGTAGAAATTTTTCTCATTAAATGAAAATTTTTTAGCATAAATGTTATCATTAATGTTACCTATATAATGTTTACACTCTGAATAATAAATATAGGTTAATCTTATGGGGTCATAGTAGTTATATATAACCTAGTCCACTGAAGAAATGTTTACCTATCAAATCCTCTATTCCCTAATAGTTTCTATCCTTATAACCAAAAATAACCAAACTGTACATTGTTGTCAACTGAGAAACCATAGGCCCCCCTTTTCTGGGTTGTTGCTAAACATATATACTTTTTAATACATCACATGAATTAAAAAATACCAAAGAAAAAATGTTTGGTGTTCTTGGTAACTTGGTGCATTTATAACTAAACAAACGGTTTGCTAAAAATTTATTCCAGAAATAATCCCCCCAACATGTAATTCAATTATATTTATCCCTTTTATTTCAATTCATGGGGAAATAGAAATCATAAAAAAAGTATGAGAAATAAATCCTATTAATGTATAAACGATGAAAATAGATCTAAAATAAAAATCATGGGATGGAAATTTAACCTCATAAGAGAACATGTACATGATGAAAAGAGTCATTAAATGATAATCAAATTTAGATCCATAACATTATCATAAGTACATGAGGTATAAATTGATCATAAGTACATGAGACATAACATATAAATGTTTATATAATATAATCATGCAACATTCATAAAGATATCACTGTAGATCATCACTAGGGTGTTTTAAAAATATTACCAATGATTTTGAATAAGGTATCAGAAAACATTAACAAGGAATGATTATAATGTATCATTAACATCTTATCTCTAGTGATTAATTTTTTACCCAAGGTGTTGGAGTACTATTACATTACACCCTCAATATTCATTAATTCATTTTATAACCATTTGATAAAAATACATAAATCCATAAATAATCAATGCATGAACCAATGGGAGAAAATGATATCCAATGAAGTTGAGTATCTCTCAACATGAATACACTTCTATCTCGATAATAAATTATAGGGTGTTTATAACATTAAAACTAAATGATATATGGATTAGACAAAAATTTAAACATTTAATAATTGAAAGTGTATATAGGTGAATAGCCTCAGATTATAAGATGTATGTAAGGGTGTCTACAAGGGAATGGTATTTGATGAAAAATTATTCATGGCTAATGATAAGGAAAGACAATATGAGTGATTGATCATTATCCAAAGATATCATATTTACACTATATCGCAGGTAAATATTAACATGTACATTGATAAAATAGTTAAAATAAATGCTAAAGTTGTAGAGTGAACTAGAAAACATACATTATTTGAAAATCAGGTGACAAAGAAACCCTTTCAATGGATTAATACCTCTATCTTGGGGAATATCAAACAATCAAATTTTGAAAATATTAGATGTTCATATAGATTAATGTTTCAAGCTGTCTAGGTAGCTGAATACATGTACTTGAAATGGTAGGAGACTAATTCAATGATAAATAAATCATTATAATGGTTTTTAAATAACATATATATCATCCAAGCATATCTCATGGGAGTGTCAAAGTATGTGTGTAGTAATAGACCCTTAACCATGCACCCAGATGACGAACGTGATAAAACAGATAATCTATTTTATGTTTTATAACCCCTATATGGATATATTCTTGGAACACAACCAATTTGATTATCCTTAAAGTAATTTAATTTCTTCAAAACCCACACACACATTACTTCCCCGATATTTTTGGACTGTTTAATAGTTTTAGGATATTTTTACCATTGTAATGGCTTAGAAAAAGTCTTTATTGAGAGGAAGTACGTAAATAACATTTAAAATATACCAAATGTAATATAATACAATATATTAATAATAATTAGTGTATAGGAAAAAGAAATTTCAATACACTATATAATAAAAGTAATATGTATGTAAATGAAAGAGGAGGATTGGAGACCCTTGACTTGGGAATATGTGTCTTAATTCAAGATATGGAATCCCAAAAACCATAGAACAACATTAGAGAGACTATAGGGAGGGAAAATGTGACATTATTTATGATATATTTCTTTTGTTTTTTAATGAGGATGTAATGGGTGGGTATTAATACTTTATGATCGGTTGGTTAAAATGATTAAATAGTTTTTTTTTTGGTCAAAGGACCAAAGCATATTTATTAGCAAAAGGGAAACAAAGATTACAAGAGTCTGAAAGACGGGATCAGATTACAATCTTTACGATGCAAAGGCATCAAGTTATTTGGGAGCTCCTCCAGCCAAGTTAGATTCTGAGCAATCCCTTTGTTCGTGAGAGAATCTGCAACCATGTTAGCTTCGCGGTAAGTATGAGTTGCAATGAAACTGACGTCAGGAAGGGATTGAAGACAATTCATCCAGCGTGTAGTAATTGACCAAGCAAGATGAATCTCTCCCTTCCAAATGGCTTGAACAACAGTGGTAGAATCACTTTCAATCCATAAGTTGTTCCACCCACGTTGAAGAGCAAAAGCAGTGGCGTGAATAACACTTAGCATCTCTGCTTCCAGAGAGGTTGCAGTACCGCAGCCTCCAAAAAAGCATCCCATAACCTTACCATGATGATTTCTGAAAACAGCACCACAACCCGCAGGACCTGGATTTCCTTTAGAAGATCCATCCACATTAATTTTAATCCAACCTGGAAAGGGAGGTCTCCAAAAAACCTCTAGAGTGCGGAGCGGTTTCGAGAATTTGGCCTCAACTCGAAGCCGCCGAAGGATCATAAAATCCACTTTAGAGTGAATTAAATTCTAGTAGTTTTTTTAAAATTAATGTAGTATGGTTTGATTGAAGACATTTAAGACCACAAAACACATTTAAATTTGTCATTTTTAGTTTATTATGTTTTTATATTTAAATTTTACACTTTTATATTTTTTTACCTGTTATGTATTAACTCTTTTTTTACCACAATAAGTTTTTATGTCAAAACAATTAAATTAAAAGTATTAAAAAAATTCAATATAATTAAAAATTATCACTAGATTTTAATTTATTTGATTTATAAATGTGATAAAAATTAATTCAAATATAGAAACAATATAACTCATAGAAACAGTTTCCTTAATAAAAGAGAAAATCATAGTTCCAAAATGCTGACCATGCATTTTTTATTGTGATGATTTTTATAATCTATTTTTTAATTAAATATAATTTTATAAAAATTAGGATTATGACATTTAAATTTATGGTCATATCATGATTGTATCATATAAGTTATGGTATTTTATGAAAAAATTGATATTTTCACATTTTACCCCAAAAAAATAATCTTTATTAGAAATTTCTCATAAATTCACCATATATTAATTTTGATGTACTGAATTTAAAAAATAAAAATTATTTTATCAAAATAATACTCTAAGTTTGAAAATATTATATCCTAAATAAATAATACTTATTTATAAAAAAATTAAATTTGTAATGACATTGTAAACATTTATATCTTTAAAAAATTACATTATACTTTTTAAATTTATATTAACATATTAAATTGTTTTATAAGAATATTTAATGTGAGGAAAATTTATTAAAATCATAAAAATTAATAATAAAACAGTATGTTTATTGAAAATAAATATTATTATAGTTTCAAAATAAACAACCATAAATTATTCCCAACAGTCACTTAATATAACCTATCATAATAATGAATACCACTCATATTGATTAATGTAAACAATACCCAACCTCCATATTGGCTAATGTTCCTCATACCAAATGTTCCTATTTCCCAAACATTACACCATAATTCTCTCTTCATCATTCAGTACTTCACCAACTATGGTTCTTACACATCAATTTGTAATTTCAATTATATTCCTAATGCTTTTCATTATTTTTACTGTCATTATCATAGGATATATATTTATATGGAATTCAAGTATATATAGTTACTTTTTGTTCATAAACTCTTATTATATGTCTATATCCCCTTAATGATCCAATGTATAATATTCCATATCTATATATGACATAAAAGTATATTATTAAATTTGATATTATTTATATTTGATTTTATTATATGATTGTAATTATAAAATAGTAATTGATTTTATTAATATCGTAAAGGAATTATCATGTTATTACATAGTCTATTCCATGTGGTCTTTTTTAATGCGTGGTATGTGATAATATCTTTTCTAGGAACTCCTTAAACTTCTAGAAATCTCATAAGAATTCACTTTGAATCCTGACCACAAGGGAACACACCAACTAAATTACGATGTGAAGCCTCCTCCAACAGATGCTCTATATGTTCACACCCATCCACATGAGCCTACCACATGATCTATCCTCCCTTGCATGAACCTACCATGTTGGACAATTCCCATTGCATGTAAACCGCATGAACTAACCTCTAATGGGTACCTATTTCCATATTCATACTAGACACTAATCACAAATTATTTTGGAAGCCAATAGTATCTCTAGAAAGCATCATCGACATAATGGAGTTATATATATCTCTCTTGTCCGGCCAACCATTGTGATTGTCTCCCTGGAGTAAAATTTAAAAAAAAAATTATCTTCCTTCTTCCAAGATCAAGACACTAAAATAGATAAACTAGGTTATTTCCCAAATCCATATGATTTCCATGATCAGGGAATATTCACACGTTTTCAACCCTTCAATTGTGTTTTCTCTTGATAAATAGAGCCTTGATAATTATCCTCTCATATAGGTAAAACCCTGAAGTAAATTACATTAATGGATTCCAATGGCATTGATTATCTCAATCAAGTTCAAATTAGAGAAGTCTATCTTATCCAAACATGCACATTTTGGAATCCATTTCCAATCAATTATCCATGTTCCATTATGATTATTTTTGAGTTTAATTCTTATATAGGTTCCCTTTAATGATTTCATCACCTTGAATACTAAATGATCCTAGAGAACTTATAAATGAGTGGCACATGATAATGTATAACCCCAACCAACCTCCAATAAATCATATGAAGAATTGAGGTCCTCCTCCCATGTGAAATTCCTAGTCATGTAATAATCATGAGTAAACATCATAGTTCACCCAATGAACCATTCACTCCTAGGGTATCAACTATACATATGCCCAAAATAGTATTCATAGGGCCTTATCATACATGAATTTGTTATCAAATAGAAAAATAATATACATATAACATTACATCAAAGATCCATATTCTCATTTAATCATATGTAATTCAATTATAAGCATAACCCCCGATTAAATCCTATTTCATATCTCTTTTCACAACATTGTCTTCCAACTCACTAGACATAAAAATATGTGATAAAATCCTTTACATGTTATTTTAATCTTCATTTTATGGTCCCTCACATGACTTTAAACTATGAAACTTGAACTTTATGGGTTTAAATACTTATTAGGCATGTTATGCAGGAACACTCAGAAATTCGGAACCAACCTCTATGCCCCCTCTCATTATTGAGTAATATCCCTAATGAAATAAACCCCCACTCAATGTGTGTTTCCACAATTTATAATTTATTTATTATTTTATTTATTTATTATCATTAACTAATTTCCTATGATTGTGAGTCTAGTTCCTTCAAAAATGTTGAAATATATAATTCTACCTCAATTTTTATTTTTTACGAACGATTTAGGAAAAATTATGTGGTTGCATTTATGTGGGTAGTCTTGCAATTTTTTTTTATTTTTTACAATATCCCACATAGTTTGTACATTGTTGAGTGAAATTGTGAAAATTTTAGTGAAAACCAGGTCATAAAATTATGATAAAAAGATATCAATACACAGATTACATAATTTATTTATGATCTTTGGTATATATATGATAATGGAATTCTATTTTTGACTGTTAGTTTTATATGGTTGGAAATTTTTTTTCAATACCATGTATCCAAAATATGTATATTATCATGTTTTAGACAATTACATCTTCATAGTAAGTGCATGATTTTATTACCCATTCTACCAAATAATTTGGTACAACCACTTTTTAAAAATGGTGAAATTTCAATGTTTACCTCCTAAAATTTTAATCCCTTGTGAGCCAATTTATCCACCATTAGCTCTACTGAACTTTATTAGCATATGAACCACCCTAATCTCCTCTTCCATGAAATCATCAAATGATGTATATCCTCATTTGATCTTGATTATTCAAGGTAAACACATCCAAATATTTTCTTCTATGTTTTTTATTTATTTTTATTTAGATCTATATTCTTTCATAAATCCTTCAATCCATGGTGTTTGGTTTTAGGGTTTAAGGTAGATATATTAATTACTATTTTTATTTTTTTCCTCTTATTTATTGTTTTCATATGGAATCCCACTTTTTTGTTACAAAAACCATTCATCTACATGGTACAAATATAAGATCTTTTAATGATTAATATCTTGGAATACTGGAATATGATACATGAAAACCTAAAATATACTTCTAATCCACTTGAAATCAATCTTCATTGGTTAATACTGTGTATATTTAATACAAGAAATATGATGGGGATATACATCAATGGAAAGGGGTGAGCATACGGTCCAGTAATGGAAACAATTTACATATATTCTTGATGAATATCAATAACAACATGAGGAATATCATTGTGGCATGAGAAATGGGAAAATAAGAATATAATAATAAAAATATAATGAATCATAACATGTAAATGTGGATACAAATATTTGTTTATAAATTCATTTTCATATCACGATGGTTAATCTGTAAGGTATCATAAAATAAATTTACCAAGCTAATTCACCAACGTATCATAAAAAATGTCATTTTATATTATAAAATATCCACCCAATGAATTGATACACTATCAGGGATCACCAATTATAGGTATTAATTTCATATGATCGGAATAGATTATACTAAAAAATTTCATAAATATATCATGAAGAAAAAAAAAAATTGATTTTATATTAAAATCACGGCGTTTCAAAAGCTCTTAAAACATGTTCATTATGTTATTTTCAGACCATGGAAATGGAATGTGGGTTTCATGAATATTAATACCATAATAAAATAATTAATATTTATATATAATTAAATACCCTTGGAAAATAAATGTCATTAATATTCATATAAAATATAATAATATAAAATTTATTGAGGAGATGAGGGAAATTTTGAGATGTAAATTCAGCAAAACAATTTGTATAAAACATGGTTTTTATAAATGGTTTAATGATTGGAGACAAGGTTATCCCATTAATAGAACATAATTTTCAATTAAGTGTATGATAAAAAATTCTAATAGAAAGGATTGACCATAAGATTTATAGGAAATAAAATTAAACATGTTATTTAATTGAAAAGAAATAACGATGATTCCCTTACCTTGAAGTGTTACAACTCATACAAGAGGATTTAGAACTTGGGGTGTTTAGGATACCTTTAAGTGACTCATTAAGAGGTAATCATACCATTTATTTGTGGAGGAGGAATTTTTAGTGTAATAAAATTGACAAATTGGTGGGTATTTATTGAACCAATGGAGGATTTTTTTTAATAATTTCTAAATATAAGACTTGGGAATCAAGGTTGTGGAAAATGGAAAACCATGGGAATTCTGATGGTTTTTCAAATTTGGGACATATTGAATGCAATTTTAAGCAAAAAGAACTGAACATGTTATTATATTACTTATTTTTACAACGAAAATTATGGTTTCAACAATATAATGTCTTTAAAGAACATGTTTACATTTTAATCATTAGAAAGTATCTTATTGATTTGGAAATTGATTAAAAAATATTAAAATTATTTATTTTAATAAAATTACATATTTTTTGTCGGGAAAGCAGTTATGTAATTATTATGTCATTATAACATAATTTTTTTATCAATAATCTTACGGAAAATCATAAACTATATTTTTACTATTCATAAAAAATATATATTTGAAAATTCTCATAAATTCACCCTAAATCAATTTAAAAGTTATGATTTATAATATCATGTTCTTTTTATCAATATTATTCTCTAAATTAGATAATTTAAAATAATTAAAATAAAGAGAATTATTAATTAAAAACATAAAGGATTTACAATTGATATTAAAATTTCAAACACTTAAAAATTTTCTATGACATAATAAAATTATTTTATAATGTCTAATAACATAAAATTATTTTTTTAATACTATTTCATTAAAATAAATATTAATAATAATTCCTTGGTTTATTATAAAAATAGACATAGGTTCTCAAAATTTCAATCTGTGTTTGATAATCAAATTATGGAATTTATTTTCAATGAAAACTAAAATTTTATTATGAAACACTATTGATGGAATATAACAATTTTTTATACGATATAAATACACTTTATTTAACAATGAATGGGAAATATAAACCATTACAAAACAGGAATAAAAACCAAAGAGTAAGGTGTATGACATTGATAAATTCATGGGGTGGATGTGATAACATCGCCCGACTAGTAATTTCCACAATAATAACCTCATATTGTATGGGTTTTCATTAAAGCTTAACTTATAGAATATTGACATATGATTTATCGAAGGTGATATCTAGTGACACTACCTCCCTCCCATGTTTTAAAAAATGGGATTTATAGAGAAATACTCTACGGGATATGTCCCTAACTTATCCTTTCATTATTAACAATACATTTCATTATTACTTATATAAAATAGTTATTATGTTTAAATGATTATCATGCGTATAGTTTCCAATGATCATATTGAACATAGATCATATTTCAGTTGAAATCATATAGTAACATTTCTCTTTATACTCAATTAACTAATAAGGAGATGTGATTCAATTATGTATAAAATTAAACAACACACATTTTCAAAAAAAAATAATGCAATAAGTATGGATCGTTACATTATTCCCCCTTATGAAATTTCATCCCCGTAATTTCAACCTTTTATATTAGTTGAAAAATGATGTTGGTAAATTTGTCTCATTGTCTCATTTGGTTTTAATGAAGTTTTTTCATATATTTGGTTCCTCCAAAACACCTTGATGGGGTGGGTATTATTTTTTAATTGAATATTGTCACTATAGTCCAGATTCTCTACTAGATACTCCTCATAAGACAGGTCATGTTCTATTTGTACCACCTATAGATTCAGTACATGTGATGGGTCATGTATGTAATTTATCAATAGAGATACATGTAATATATAATAAACATAATCTATATTTGGTGGATGTTCTAGAAGATGGGTTACTACTCTTTTTTGGTCAAGGGTTTCATAGGGGCCAATGTACCTTTGCATAAGATTCAAATTCTTCCAAAACTACATGATTCTCTTCCTTGGTGATATTTGAGGAAAACCTTATCATGAAAATCAAACTCTAAATCCTATAAAAATAATTTAGTATAACTCTTATACCAAATCTGGCTAGCCTTTTGGTGTTATTGGATAGAATGAACCTTTTCTGCTAACACTTATACACTATGGGATCCAAGAATCTTTATCTCACCAAATTCATCCCAACAAGAACTAGTTATAAATTTATTATATTATAGATCTTCCTTGACTGCAATTTGAATACTTGATTTGATGCACTTTTTGTATGATAATTCAAATATTGGGATGTGTTGATCCCATTCACATTTATATTCCATTGAGAAAGTTCACAAAATTTCCTTGAGCGTTTAAATAATTATTTTTAGATCGGCCTTCATTTTAGGGGTGATAGTCCCAATTGAAAATCAATTATATAATAAGAGCATATAGAATACATCTCCCGAATTTAGATGTGAACATTGAATCATGATAAAAAATAGAAAGTAGTTCCCATTGCAGCCTGACCACTTGTGGTACATATATCTTTGTATGCCGTTGAAGTGAGAAATATTCTTGAATAGAGATGAAATGGGAAGTCAAGGTGAGTCTATACACTATAACCCATATTTCATTGTTTTCATTCAATATTCATGGGATACCAGGAAAAACGTACATAGTGACATTGTACCTATTCCATTTTTGTGTGTTTAGTGTTTGCAAAACCCCTTTTTAATTTGTTTCTCTGCCTTCATGCGTGGACACACATAGCACATTTTAGTGTTGTCAACAATCTCACTTTTCATGTTATCCCACCAATAATGATCATAATGGTCCCCAAACTTTTTAGTTCTTTTATAATGTATACAGAATGTAGCGATATGATCTTTATCCATCAGTTCATTTTTTATATAAAAAATATAAGGAACATATACCCATGTAAAAAAAATCCATGACACCCTCTTGATCAATATAATACACCAGAAACTTCCCATTATTCACGGTCTCTAAATTATTTTGTATCAAATGAAATTATCTTTTATCATTCTTGATCATCTCTAGTAATGATGTTTGAGATCCCAGTTGTGATATGATTGATGATGTACCTACCCTCATGATTCCCATGTCCAACCTTACTAGGCACTAGATCAATGGATTTACTTGATTCTTAATCATTTATTGCACAAAAGGGTCTTTCTCTTTTAATGCATCATGGAATTTTTTTCTCTTTCAATGTAATAATTAATTGAACAATCATAGTCTTCAAGATGTCTCAACCATCTCATTTGTCTCATTTTTAATAACTGTTGCATGAAAATTTACATCAAATTTTTTGGTTTGATTATATATCACATTTCTCACCATAAATAGTGTTCCTCCATATATTTAGAGATAAAATAACTTTATCTAGATCTATGTAATACATTGGATAATTATTATTATTTTTATTTAATTGTTGTAATTCATAAGAAATCGTCTTTTTATTTTTTATGAGGACTTACCCAATCCAATTAAGAGATTCATCACTGAAATTTATGAATACATCTCTAAAAGATGGTAGCATTCATATGGGTGGAGTAACCATTCTCTTATTCATATCTAGGAAACATTCTATGTACAACTTTTTCAAGAAGAACATATCCCCTTTCTTAGTTAAGTTGCATAGTTAATTTGAAATTCATGATGAAAATTTCACAAAACTCATATAATATCCTACTTACCAAAGGACACTATGAATCTCAGTGAATATTTTAGGATGAGGCCACTAATCTACAACCATTGTCTGGGAAGCATCAACTGATATTCTTTAATTTCTTACAATGATCTATAATAAAGCTTCATTTGTTACCAAAATTCACATTTCATTAATTTTACATATAACCTATTCTTCTATAGAGTTTTGAAAATAACCCTTCGATCATTCTCATGTTACTTATGAATTTTTGAATATAAAAAATAAAATCAAGGAAAACAACCAAAAATTTATCAAGGTTGTCCTTGAAGACAATATTATTTAAATAAATAAATATATAAGGATCATTAGTCTAGCCGAATGGTATATCGACAAAAACCAATTCCTATATATTGATTGGATGGAGATCTTTATAATATCTTCTTTTATCACACTCAATTGATGATAACCAAATTGAAGATAAATATTGTAGATAATTTGAGATTCATGATAAGGAAAAATAAAAAAATTATACTTGGGAGTGGGAACATCTTTTCACTGTGATCCCAATATGCTCTGTAAAATCAATGAATATCGACAATGATTGATCCTTATCCTTAAAAAAGAAAATAGGTGCTCCCTAAAGAGGTAGACTTGTTAAGATAAAATAATTCTCTAAATGTTCATGAATATATTATTTTAGTTCCACAAGCTCCTCATTTTCCATTCATGATGGGGTCTTTGATATTGGCTTCATTCCAAGTATGAGTTCAATGGATAACTGAACCTCTCTTACAGAAAAAATTCAAGGTAACCCATCCATAAATATTTAATTGTATTTCTATATTATTTGAATATTTTTTATTCTTATAATTTCATTTACTTCTTCATAATCATAGATCATCTCCACAATGAATGAAATGTGAGGTTATTCTTATAAAAGATCAAGTCACAATATATATCCATTGAAAAAACTATTTGTTATCACTTCACGACTGTTGATATTTCAATACTTCTCCATTTGTTCATATAATTATAATTTGATATCCAATCCGTCCTTAATATAATTTAAAATTATTTCTTGGGAATGACTTCTATATTTGTGATGACCTTGTGCTCACCAAATTCAATAGTATAGTTTCTATACACTGGTGATTCTTGAAAAATTCCTCAGAAAATCATTAATGGTTACTATAATTATGTATATTGTGCTATTGATTCTATACCAAATGAATAAACAATGAAAATAATGAAATTTAGGGAATTGGAATAAAAAAAAGTACATGCTAGCTTTGAGAAATCAATGATATTACATTGCAACACATCATTTGGTGACTCTTCCCAAGCTGTTGTAATAACAAAATACTGACCTTGATACAATAGACAAAGATGAGGTTGATGGTGATTCCTCTCCATTTTCATTTTATTTGGAATGTGATTAGAAAAGTGACCTAGAATTCCATACATAAAGTATTAGAATACAGGATTTTACTACACCATTTTCCCTTTTTTGTTTATGTTGAGATGTAAAGGCTTCACCTAAATACTATAGTTCAGACGTATGTAGTCATCTCATCCACACATGTTACATTCTCCACTCTGGATCAATATATTCCTCGAATACATCTTCTGGCCTTTTTTTTAAATAGAAAGTTTAACTTTAGATCCACTTCTTCCATGATCAATGTTTCATTCTATTTTGATTCAAAATATTTCTTCTTTTTATACAATTTTTCTTACCACTGTATCTCTCCAAACTCCATCCCACCCTTCATAGCAATTCACACTATCTTTGAATATCTATCATAGTCTGGATTTGATATATTCTGTTGTATATGGGGTCTTAATCCAACAAAAATCAAGAAAACATCCCTTTTGATCCATAATATAGATATAGGTGTAACGAGAAATTATTGTAAATTGCATCTCATAGATTCCCATAGATTCATATTTCTTTCTGCTTCATCAATATGAATTCCTTCCGCATTTTTTTCACATTGGATGGGGAACGTATTTATTGAAAAAATGATCCCCAAAATGTTTCCCACTATATAGAATCAATATTTTTTATTGGATTATTGTTTTTAATCATATTCAATCATTGTTAAGAAAGGTGTTCATTGATGAAAAGGGACTCAGCAGAACATTTTTAATTTTGACGTCAATCTAGTCCCTTAACATGATTCATTTTATTTTTCATAACTCATGTCAGTTAATTCATCATTCTCATAAAGTTTTCATTATAGCTTATATCAGAGGGTCATCAACACATGGTCTATTGTTTCAATCATTACATAGTTCCACATATTTCATGCAACATTTGAAAAATTGAATCCCATTTTGAGAAACATGTTTCTTTTAGGAATCTTATAATTATAACTAAACTTTATATATTAAAACATAATGATTAAATATTTTATTATATAACAACAAACACATTTTCAATTAATCCTTTATAATTGCTCACATAATTATTGTGATTAACAAAATATATCTGATTTTATTTTCAAAACAGGATTGAAGCAAGGATCATTTTGGTGCAATAGTTCCTGTTGGGGTCCTGAAAAAAGATTTGTTTTTTGGTGTTCCCCTAGATACATTTTCCCCAGATAAATATCTACTTTTTTATACAGATGTGTATTTTATTGAATTGAAACCTGTTACTTAATAAATAACCAAGATACTAGGATGTTTTCCTATATATAATATTTTTACTGTGGTTCTTCTTAAAGTACCAAAATCCCAATTTCTTCAAATAACTAAACCGTCTTTTGATAAAAACTATGGAATCCTACCAGTTTATTACGTAAATGTTTCATTTACATGGTACAAACAAATGAACTTTATATGTTCTGTTTCTTTGAAAATAGGAGCATAATACATGAAAACATAAAAAAATATAATCCAGTTGAAAGGCTTCATCCTGGGATAATATTATGTACATTTACTGCATCACATATCATGGGTATATACTTCAATGGAAAGAGTTGAGCATAAGGCAATTTAAGTAGTGAGGAATACAAATAAGAACTTGAGGAATATCATTTTGGAATGAGAATGGAAAAGAGACAAATAATAATAAATATAACATGAGTCATGACATGGAAATGGGGTTAAAAATTTAAATTTATACATTTATAAACAAATTACAATGTTTAATTATAATGGTGTCATAAATGAAAATTTCAAAGGTTGTTCAACAATGTATCATAAAACATATCATCAATAGAGATTAAATTATATACCCAATTCATTGGAGGGATATCAAGGATATTCATTATTATTTATTAATTTCATATGAGAAACAAATATAATATATGAAATTTCATAAATAACCCAGGTAGAATTAAATAAATAGGTTTCATATTAAAATCATGGCATTTAAAAAGTTCTAAAAAGATGATCATTATCTCATTTTCTTCCAACATTAAAGGAATTTGGATATAATGTATATTAATATCAAAAATAATATTAATCATATTTAAATATTGTTTAATAGCCTTATAAAATAAAGAGTCATGGTTATTCACAAAATGGAAATAGAATATATATTCATGAGGAGAAGAGATAAATTTTGAGAGGTAAATTTTGAAGCCTGGCAGGTATAAAACATGGTTTTGAAAAATTGTTAAATGATAGTTGAAATGATTTTCCCATGATAAAACATAATATTAGTGTAACAATATGGTAAAAACCATTTATATATTAGAGTAACCATAAAATTCTAAAGATGTAAATGAAAATAGGTTCATGAATTGATAAGAAAAGAAATAAAATTCCTTTACCTATAGGAGTTACTCCTAATACTTGAGGACTGGGACCTTTAGGGCTATAGGACCCCTAGGGGGGGACTTCTTAGGTGGTAAAAATTCTATATATTCATTTTGGATAAATTTTTACTGAAATTAAATGGATAAATGGTTTGTTAATTATAGAAAAATTGGGGGATTTATTTAGTAATAAACAAATATAGGCCTTCAAAATCTAGGTTGTAATAAATGAAAAACCTTGGGATTTCCCATGGTTTTTGTATTTTTTTTATTTTTGGGGCATATTTTGTTTAATTATAACCCAAAATAAAAAAATTATTTTTATTTAATCAGTATAAAATTTTAAATTTAACAATTTTAACTTCTATTTATATAAAACCTGCTTTATTAAAAAATTATCATGTCGAAAATGTGTCGTAAAATTTCTAATAGTTAAACATTTTCAATGACATAATAATGATATTTCACCATCTATATTAAAATAATATGGTTTTTATGATACAATTTCATTAAAATAACTTTTTTCATAATTCCATAGTTTATTATAAAAAATGTCATCCTTCTAAAAAAGTAAAATTTTTGTTCCAAAATCAATTTATCAAATTCCATTCCAATTAGACCTGTAATTTTATTAAGAAAAAACTATTGATGTATGAACAATTTTATATATTAAAATCAAAAATAATTTATGTAAATATGGTCAGTAAATTTTACCCTATATAAAAACTATATATGAACTAAGTGTAATGTGTGTGATAGTGATCGATTCATGGGGTGACTTGACTAGCATCGCCCAAGTAGTAATTTCTAGTAACATGAACTTCTATTAGAGGTCCTTTCGTTCAATATTCTATTTTTGATTCTTAATAGCTGTCAAGTCAAGGAAAAACCCAAGTGATGCTACATCCTTCTAATGATTTGAGAAATGGGATTCATATGTCCAAACTCTACATGTTGAGGACTTCACATATCCTATATTCATTAATTATCCTTTTTTATTTATACTTATAAACACCAGTTATGACATTAAAAATATTTTTCTAGATTATTGTTTCCAATGGTGTAATTGAACAATGGTTATATTTACCAATGGATATATAGAAGACAAAACCCGATAGTCATGTTTTTTATACTCCATTAATAAATACATATGGTTTAATTTAGTAAACAATAATATAAAATACATTTTCATGAATCAAAAATTATTTAAAATTTCCAGTTTATTCAAATTCAAACCTTATACATTAATGGGTGATATGTCTTTCTTAATTTAATGTTAGTGGTTCTATTTAATACCTTCTTTTTCTATATATTTACATGATTGATATTTATAGAAATAAATTTATACCTAACTATGATTATCTATTTTACCCTTAATGGGGTTTATTTTTCTCAATTTTTTCATCATTTAATACAAATCTATTTTCCTTGATTATATATTTTTAAATTTGAATAATGTTTTTTTTGAGTTTCAAGTATATCTGTAAATATTTTATGGGTTATTAAATAAATTTAGAGATATAAAAGATTGGATTTTATTAGTTATCGATTTAATTTATTGGAATATCAATTCCATAAAAAATGATACATGGAATTTAAATTTTCTATTGATCATTAATGTGTTATTGAAATTGAGGATCATTTAAAATATTTAAAAAAAGTATTTATAATGGTTGTTCTTTAAAATTTATTTGTTACTAGTTGTAATTATTTTTTGAAATCCCAATATTATTTTATATAATTTATTGGTATCATTCAAAAGGATTTCAATTGGTATTTTTTGAGGGACACATTCATTATTTTAATGTTCTTATATCCCATATATTGTTTTTTGTTGTATATAGTTACCAATGATGTGAGAAGGGGTTGTTTCTTATTAGGTAATTGGAGGTGAGTCTATATTATATATTTATACTTTATTAATGCATGTGGTTCTTATTTCAATTTTTTATCACCTCTACTTGTTTAATAACATGGGAACTCTAGGCTCATAGAGAGTTATAGACTTATGATAAAATATTACAGGTTACACATGATATAGTGTACCATATATTGTGAAATAAAACAATATGTGGGTTCCCTTTAGGATTATAGTGTGGACTATTAGGGGGTATTTTGTATTTTAATAGTATATAATGTAGATTGGTAATTATTCCATTGCATGTGTAAAAAGACATGATTTTCCAACATTAAGATTCAGTTAATTGATTATATAGCCGGCTCATCATAAGATATATCATTAAAGTGATTTTTATTGCTTGTTTTTTATATCCCTTTAATTTGATGGATGTATGACACCTATGTCATCACTCTTTTTATATCAT
Source organism: Viscum album (assembly GCA_963277665.1). Lineage (NCBI taxonomy): Eukaryota > Viridiplantae > Streptophyta > Magnoliopsida > Santalales > Viscaceae > Viscum > Viscum album. Next base: position 1,251,605,602 of record OY728150.1, on the reverse strand, counting down.
ATTTTATTTAGATTTTTATAATTGATTTTGTTTACCTTTAGATAATATATGTTTTATATTTTAAATTTTTTACTTGAAAATAGGTTTCTAATATACGTTTGAAAATGGGAAATTTAGCTTTGGTGAAAATGGATTGTTTTTTGAAAAATTCACGGTTTACCCAGATTTATATTTGAAAAGAGTTTCCTTTTCATATGTTGAATTTGTAATATTTTGAAACTATATATAGTTTTATGGAAATTAAATTCCAATATATAGTGGCATGATATTATTATTTATATACATTCATAAAAAAACTTATTTGGTACATATATTCAAAACTAGACGTTTAGATATGTCATTTCTTATGGTGTTATATAAACTCCATAGGGAGATCTCAATATTCATGTTATCATCAAACATAGAATAAAACATCTAGAATTTGATGTTTTCATGATTTATTTTAGGAACCTGATTCATACATCACATCATTTCTATTAGGTTATCTATTAGGTGTTAGTAACATGTGGTGGGAGGTGGTTGTGCGTCATGTTTTTTAGTTATTCGGGAGTGGTTTTTAATTTGGTTTATTTTTGGATGCATTGTATCACCAACAATAGCATTCTATATTTATTTATTTCCATAATTTTATATTATATTTATTATGGTTGGGTACTATATACCATTAATTTTATGAACGTTTATGTTTATGATAGTAATGGAATTTTTTAGTCATGTATATATACTTATTACCTTTTCCATTGGGGAAACCATTCTCAACATTGTTTTACATGGTTCATAGGAAACATTTGTTAGTTTGAGGGGATCAAGCATTACCATTATGCACAATAGTGACTTGGGTTCTGTAATGTGTCCCGTTCCCAATTATGTTCGTTATAAATGTTAACACAGACTATGTTTTTTCTACAATTAAATTATAGTATCATGAAATATCTTATGTAATTTGGGGTATTGTGGGTAGAAATTTAATTATATGGTCATCAAGACTCAATAGATTTTTCATTAGTCAGATCATATTTATTACATATCATAAATATTCATGGGTTACCATGGGTAGTGGAGATTTAAATGTTGTGTTTTTTATGACTATCCATTAGTACTTCCTATAATTTATAAGATGTATTAAAGACATCATTAATTTTGTTTTTAAAATTAAATAAAGAAAAATTCACACATGGATATCTCACATGACTTAAAAAACCATGAGGCTACCTTGTTTTTTGTTTTTAAAATGAAACAGGGGTCGATTCTTTATAGGCACATGGTTTGTAAACCATGTGGCCTAATCATACAAGGTTCTATATTTTTATTTGGATTGATATTATGGATAACTAGGTTCGATACCTTCTATTGGGATAAATTTAAGGAATCCCTCATAAGATGTTGATATATTTGTATTGAATTTTTATTCAAAATTAGATGTGAATTTCTTGTTAGTGTTGTGCATATTATGTTGGTTTGAATGAGATGAATTTTATAAAAAGTTGGTTTCCAAATCAATTTTTATGTATTTTTTTAAAAATTAAGCTATTTTTTGAATATTCCTTTTGTGAAGTGTACCTAATGATATTGAATTTTATTTTTAATGTTTATTGTGTTTTAGAAAAAGTTTAATCCATGGATAATAAATAACAAGTTTTGGAAAATTATCTATTGAGAAATTATTTAATTTTAACCAATAATAAATTGAGAAATTATTTTTTTTGGGTTTGGAAATAAATTGGGTTCTTTTATAAATAATTTATGTCTAGTGTATTTATTTAGTAAAAATGAGTTTCATATCCCTAAAAATATATTGATAATTTTATAGAAAAAGTAGTTTTTCTTTACGTGTGATTAATGTCCAATATATTTATGGAATTTCATTTTTTGATAATTTTCACTAGTTTTAGTAGGAAGGTTAAGGGGTTTTATGTGTTAAATGAATGGGTTAAATTCAGGTTACATATTATTTGGTACTTACAACCAATTAAATTCCTAAAAACAACGGAAGCAAATTCTATGTGATGGGCCTTAGAGTGATTCTATGTGTTTTTATTATGTAGATCCTCTAGTTGATAGCCCTACTAGACACGAGATCAAGTATAATGGATGAAATATACATTGATCTTGAACCTTCTCTATGAATTAATAAATTAATGTAATCCATATTTATGTGTTTTGGATTCTTAGGATATGTTTATAAGGTGCAATTTAGGGTTAATTGATATTTTTCCTTATGGATATTCTATGGTTTTGGGTTTACGTAGTGATTTTAAGGTAACTCTTATCTCATAGTGGTTTACTGGTACTTTCTTGATTATAATAGTACATTGTTTTATTTTGTGGTTTCTAGATATTGTTTTTCATTTCTTGTTACTCTTATCTTATCATTCTGAGTTATGTTTGTGTAAAACATTTTGGGTTTTAGGGATTAGATGGTTTGAATATGGAAACAATGGATTGGTGTAGGGAGGTCCAAAATATATTAAGTTATTTTTCCGTTGTGTGAAACAAATTTTGATTTTTTTATTTAAGATTAGTTAATTTCCTTGAACGAGGATATGGATAAACCTATTTTATAATTAAAAGATGTAATAATCATGTCATTTCCTATAATAAGATCTTTTATTTGGGGAGATTCTTCTGTATTTGGTAGGGTGTTTCTACTTTGGTTGAATCTCACCAATTTGGCATAGTGGTAGGGAGAATTATAGTTTCTATCGTGTCTCTTCAGGAAGTGATTTTTTCTTGATTTTCACCTTTTCATATAGTTTATGTAACATTTACCACAATTTTAGATGATGTCAAAATAGTGAGGATTCCTTAATTTGTATTAGTGTCCATTGGACCTTATAACTATTATTAATGAATTTAACTCCACTTTGAGATGTTAGATATTTCATTAGGATATATTATATTCACAATGATGAATATTTATAGATGGTGTTTTCTTATTTTGGATATTTTGTTATTTTATCATTCCTTCCACCTCTATCTTGGGTTGTTTGGGTTTCAACACCATGATATCTTCTACCAATTTTTCATGCTTTTCTAGGTGGAGATGAATTATGGTGGGGATAATTTTCACAATCTATTTTTCTATTTCCTTATTTTTTATTCCTTCCATTCCTTAAATATGAATCCTTCAATTTTGAGTTAAAATCCATCAGAAATTTAAAATTATTTATTTTTCCATCATTACATGGTATAGATGGATTGTTTAGGCTGAACTATTTATATTAATTTATATAGAGAATTTTACATTTTATTCTTGTGCTGTTTTGTCTACATAGGTAATTCATAGTTGATTCTAAACCACGTGAATCCTATTGGAAACCATATTGATCCCATAGGGTGTACAGATATTGGTCCTTGTCTTAAGAACTATTCATATAATCCATGGAATAAGTGTGTCAATGGATCTAAAATTTTGAAGGTGGGTTATACACTGTTAGGACATGGATTTTCAAACTGTCCATCCAGACCATGAAAACTCCCTAATCACATCCTGTTTTATCTGCACAGTAAAACCAGTTTTTAAAAATGGTTATATTCCAAAGTTTCCCTAACCAAATTTTATGCCATTGGGCACCCCTTTCATTTACCTTGGATCGGTTAAACCCCTTTGGCACACGTTATTCACTCCATTCCTCCATCATGGCTTCCTCACAAGGTTTTTATCTTCATTTAGGCTTGATTCATAAATGTAAACACCTAAAAATCAAGTTTAAACCCTTCATCCTAGCTTTTCATTTGATTCATTTTCTAGCATGAACTGTATGATCCATGGTTTCCAATATTATGTTTTAGGGAGGGCCTAATAATGGGGATTTTAATGACTAGGTCATGTAAATGTCATCTAAATCATATTTTTTTGCTTCCTCCATCATAAGTGATGAATTTTACACAATTTATGATGGCTATGTGATCCAATATATTCCCAAGAATATTCATGATTGATATTTTATACCAAATTATTTTTTTACTGATATCATTTATGGGTGTTTAGTTTTTTTAATGTTTTCATAATTTGGAATAAATAAAATTTTTATGGATTAAATTATATTAAATTTAATATTTTTATACGGGTGAAAATTGTGAGTTTAAATGTTTTATAAAGTTTTAAGATGAATTTTGTGATTTAATGAAATTTTTTTAATTAAAAAATTATTCCAATTTTTGGAACTTTATGTCTTTAAGAATGGTTGTTCCTGATATAAAATATATTTTGAGATTTAATGTGGTTTTTAAAGAGAGTCTCATTGTACATTTTTTTAAAATTCATTATAAATGGTTTTTTATAAAAAATTAAATTACTAAATGTTGAAAAAATGTCATGTTATCCTATGATAATACCAATTCCCAATGCTGAATTTTATAAAATTATTTCAGTTTGAACATTATGAGGCCCTATATGATTCCCCTGGGTTGATATATCCTTTTTTGGGTGGTTTATTGTATGTAGTGACATGTGATGGATGAAAAACGAGTTTTCTTATGAGGTAACTATCAGTGAGGGTGATTTTTTTTTATTTATTAATTATAGATGAATCAGTATATTCTTGTGATTTTTTTCACACCACCACTTTTTTTGACCCAATCAGAACCCATGTATAAAGGATTTGACTAAAATTATGTTATACTAGTTTAGTTCACACATTTAGAAGTCCCATAGAATGATTAATAAGAATATATGGGGGTTCCCCTAATTATTTTAGTGTGGGACATTCAATTGGAATGTGTATTTGTTTAGGACACAACATAGTCTACTAGTTAGTCCAGTGTATATAAGAAAGGCTAATACTATCATCCATTAGTACCTAGTGACATTACTATGTACCTTGTTCATCATTAGTGACATTATAAAAATATTTACATTTCATGATTCTTTTATAACCTTTATATTTTGGCTTAATGTCACATATTTTATGATGTTTTAAATTTGTATAATTTATAATTTGTATGGTTCCTTTTAATTTTATTTTCATTATATCAGGTTATGGATTATGTTGGAAATTTTTTTACTAGACAATGGGTTTCAAAGGAAGGTTTAAAAACGGGTAATTTATATCATCCCATTTTTTATTATATATATGTTACATCATTTTAGATAAACATTCAATATATAACATTAGGATATAAGAAATAACAATAATGGTTTAGAGTATTTGGAGAGTAGATAAATAAAATTATTCAGTAGATAAATTATTCCTCGTATCCCATAATTTTCTTCCCATATTTCATCCTTCGTGATATACACTACTTAAAAAAATTCCACAAATCCTACAGAAGGGAAACGTAAGGCTAGGTGTTCTCAGAAGCTCTATGAGGATAAACATGAGATATTTTAGTAAATGATCATATGAATGCTTAAGATTAGGATAATTGATTGATATCAATACCATAATTTAAAATGTGCATACCCAATCAACCAAATATCATAATCATGATTCATTGTATAAAGAAATTTCATTTCAAAATTCATGAATCATAATTGTGAAAAATCATCCTAAACCAAACATGTTCTGGAACATGATGCCATTAATGATTAGTACCATCATAGGTATAGAAGCCATTTTATATGTGAAGGTTTACTATTTAGGTCATCAATTAATATTTTCTTAGGCCTCATAACATATATTCTATTATTGAACAAGATCATCATCATTTTTCTCATAGTTGATCGAGCATTCCAACTTTTGTCCCATTATGGGTCAATTTCATCAGATTGTTTCCCATAACCATCTGATGAGATACAAAATTTTACATAAGAATTCTAGGGATATATAATTCATGTCCATCCTATTACATAATTAAATTCATACATATGTGTTCCATAATGTCATGAAAAACTAATCATATCATTATTAAATTACCCATGCAAAGAAAATAGGTTTTGAAAACATTTAATAAATCATCACAGAATATCCCATTAAAAATAAATGGGTTTTTTGAAACACTTATTCATCTAATCATTAACCATAATAAGGATACAATTTTTTTGTGTCATTGGATTATATCCCATTAAAATAATATTAATACCAACATATGTTATCATAGATGAAAATTTATTTAATATCACTATGATAATATTTCTTGAGGGAAATTTCATTCATGTCGTTCATGATAAAAGAAAACAATAATTTTCAACTTTTATAAAAAAGTTAAAAAATAAATCATTTGAAAATAATAAAATCATTCCGTTGGAAAATTTATATATAAATTAAAATAAGGGTAGTGATTATGTTAAAAAATAATAAGATATGATTAAACATTTTTTAAACATTTCAGTTAAAACATTGATATGAATGAAAAAATATTTTCGATCGAAAAGTAAAACAATGTTTGTATTACATAAAAACATTGTTTTGGTCTCTTGAGAACATAAAGAGAATTAAATGAAATGAAAAAATATATTATCCATAAAAATATATCTTAATAAAATAAAAAGATTAATCATATAAATAGAATATAATTTTATGAATTTAAACTCAATAATTGTCAATACTAATTAATATAGAATGGAATAATAAATCATTACCTCAATTATCATCTTTACTTAATTTTATTCAAACATCCAATGTAATAAATATCGATTTATTTAAAATGTATTATATAAACATAATCATATATATCATACAATTTTTTTACTATTTTATGAAATATTTTCATCTTTTTGTTAACAAGTATTTATTAGAACCACTTTTCTGGGTGACTACTTCTTTTTTCATGCATGTTTCAGTTTGGAAGTCTTATTCCTTTTAGTTTGATCAATGTTATATAATAATGAGATTTCTAATCAAGATATAAAAATAATAAATAATAAATATATAAATATATTATTTATCCATAAAATATAGGGATCAAAAATTTAATTTCTTTTTTCATGGAGATGGTAGGTAGTACGTGTTAAGAATGATGTTTACACTTTTCAAAAAATTGGAAAAATTAATGTTAAATAAACATTTACTATTAAAAAATGAATATAATATATTATATTATATTTATTGATTAATTATTTCTCTTAATACCATCCATGTAAAGTTGAAATAAAAAACAAATCACATCACTTTGTAGAGGTGGTTGCCCACACATACACACTTGCAAGATTATCATTTCCAAGGGATTCAAATATAAGAAGATCGATATGATATTATTATTATCTAAGAATAAATATGACATTGAAATCATATATATATATAAAAATATATTAAACCCTAAAACAAGAACCATCAATGCATTACGGTGATAGAAAATTAATGGTACCATTATATAGATATGGTAAGTCAGACATATGAAAGAGTGATAATTTAACTTACTTTTTGATAAAAAAGAGGTAGCATATTGGGTTTTTTAAAAATATAATAACATATAACTATACATTGTACATTTAATATAAAATTTTAGGAATAATACAATATATTTATTGGAATTATAAATTGAAACAAATTTAAAGAGGTCAGGTAAAAGAGTTACCACTTCCTTGTTAGGTATCCTTTATAACCATACTTAAAGACCATTGGAATGGTAATTTAAAAAGATCATAACATATAATTTTTTAATAGGAATGTATATAATATAATTTATCTAGGAATGGCCATGATATAAGGCTCAAAACGGTGTAATTATGAGAAAGTATCAGTGCCCTTTTATATGTGGGGGAGGGGAACTCATGTAATTTAGTAAAATGTTAATATTTAAAAAATTAGTCTTCTTGAAAATTAAATAAAAATGTACATATATTAAAAAATAATATTTTCATTGGTTAAAATCAAATAAAAAATTAAAAACTTTGTACATTTATGTGGTTTTCACACCATATATTCTGGTTTAACTTGTTAGTTATCTTGTATTTACATTACTAGCAGCAAAGATGTTTCACTTTTAAAGTGTTATAACTTTACATATAATGGAAGAATTTTATCATAAAAGAATAATGGTTGAAATTTTAAACCATATTTTATCCCATTTTCAAATTTTAATAATATATTATTTTTAACTTATTTTAAAAAATATTATTTTCATAAAATATCATTAATGACATTTTTGACAATACAAATTTAATTAGTATTTGAAGACATCAAGAAAAATGTGCAATTCACATATAATCCTTTAAAACATAAATAATATGACATATTTATCTAAAATTTTTATGTAAAAATACATGTCACTCAAATTATATTAACTCTAATATTTGAAAAATCATTAATTATATTTTTTTCTATTAATTGGTGAAAAATTGTGTCACTGTTGTGTAAGAATTTAATGTAATTATATAATAAATAAATATTATATATATATTAAAACCTTGAAAATAATTTCATTTTACTGAAAATAAAAATTTTTATTTATTTATATATTTATTTTATTCCTTTGTTAACACATAAGTGATATTTAAAAGTAATAGAGTGTCATTTTCTATGTTTCTTCACATTAAATATTATATAAGACATTTTCATTGAAAAGTTTCCATTAAATTATTATATCTCAAGACTATGGTGAAAATTTATTTTATTACTACATAAAATAGGAATTAATATGGAATATAGTGACCTTTACACTTAATTTTATCCTAAGTTAAATGGATTTTCCATTAACCAAGGTGATAAATTTTACATTGGTTATTATTAATAGTGCCTAAAAATATTGGTGTACTATTCATTAAATCTATAACCCCAAATTAGAATTATTTAATTCACGTTTCAAAAAAAATTCTATAAATAGATTAAAATCAGTTTTAAATATGTACGTAAAAAGGGAAAGAAATGATTTTTTATAAAATTAAAAATTTAAGCATAAAAAGATATAAATATTATTTTCCCAAGCATAGAAACAATATTATAGTAATGTTAAAACATTTATTGAATATATAATATATATAAATTTAATTATAATATAAAAATAGTTTTGCAGAAAACATCTATTTATCATTCAAATAATTGTTTTTATTTTCATTTATAAGAAATTAATAAAAAATAAATCCTTTATATATATGTTTAAACCTTAAATAATTCATAATTTATTTATTCAATTTCATTCTCTCCTTTCCAAAGCCTATTCTATAAAATTATATTTCAATAAAATTTATTTATACTCAGGGTTGCATGTATTAGATGCTATCAATGAAATTTAATTATTTCAAGATAATATATGTCATAAAATCTCAAGGTGTTATGTTAAACCCCATCATAAAATGAATTTCACATTTGAAATTTCATCACACTGATTCAAAAAATTAAGGACAGTCCTATTTCATCACATCGTTATGTACTGAAGTAAACTCCTCTTATTTTTGGATCCAACCAACTTTGAGTTACTATTAAGTGTTGTTGAATGGATTTTACCCTCCATAACACTTCCTCAACAATATTATTTCCAAAAAGAATTATTTCATTATCCCCATTCTAGTATCATGTAGTTATACACTTATTTTAGTAGATGGATATATAATGATAAACTAAATGATCGAGTGAATGTTAATTTATGAAAACACTATTAGAGTAAAGTGTTGACCACAAGCACCTTTGAATTTCAAATAAAAAGATCTCATCATATAATACAAGGTTTTAATGGTTCTCTTAGACTGACCATATTTATAAGGTGGATAATTTTTCCTAAAACAGAACTCTATATCTAGAGCATGATGGATACTAATCAAAATATTAAAGGTAATACTCAGATTCTGTTATGTTATAATAAAATTTGATAATCCATTAAATATAATCAATTCATTAATGTATAACCTAGATATCTTTTCAAGAGAGAAAACTTATCTAATGGAAATGATGTGTGTTGAATTCCAAATATGATCGACATGAACCTAAATAAAATTATTCTATTTAGATGTTTTGGGAATTTTGATAATGAAATCAAGGGTGATGTTCTCTCATATCTATTTTGGTATGGGTAGTGGTTTAACATTTCTTTAGACATATATCTATCATCTTTAATAGACATAGATAACATGTAAGAAGATAAATACTCTACAATAACTCTCTTTTATTTTTCCCATTAGAAATAAAAATTTATATCATTATACATATTCATGATTCTAGGATGAATCGAGAATTATGAAATATGATCTCCACACCAAAAATACTTCATAAAATATATAATGGGTAGAAAAAATATATGATTTCTAAACCATATCATTCCATTACAATAAATTTCAATCCCATGAACATTTTTTACCCTATTCTATAGTTATATATCTTCCTTCATCACCTCGTTAATCATCACATGGTTAGTTGGTTAGACTCTCCTTTAATAAAGGTATGATTTCTCCCATTCATTCAAAATTTCTAGATCCACCGATCAGATATCCATAAATATTGAATATTTTTTGATCATCATCATATATAAGTAGTCATGATTTTCCAACTCAATGCACTGACCACCTTGTTTACTTTCTTAGGGTGGTAATATTTTGAGCAGTTATTGTCTTCAATAATCTCCAACTATCTTCTCTATCTCATATTAATTTAATGGAGTGGATATAATATGTAAAAATTTATGATTAATTTATATGTCCCACATTTCAATATAAAGATAATTATTACATATCATTAATTGAAAATAATTATTGTTTCCTACTCTAAATCATGAACCATTAAAAATTTCTCATGTGTATTCAATTTTTATGAGGAAAATTCTTTCACAATATCATTATTCATGAGGATGAATCACATTCCCATTATTGATTCATCACTAATTATCACAATCCATTTTCTAATATAGAGTAATGTGTGAGAATTATCACTGTACAAAATTCTTTTTGGATCCTTGGAATTCTTTTCAAATTCATCTATCCACACGAACTTAACACCCTTGCGAGTCAACTTGGTGAGTGGATTACATAGTCATGTAAATCTCTCACAAAACAACGGTAATAGTCAACCTATCTAAAAAATACAGATTTTAATTAACATGGTTGGTAAAGGCCAATTATCAATAACATTATTCATTGAAGGATCCACTAATATAGACTCACCTGATATTATATGAGCCAATAATGAAACATTTTAAATTCAAAATTTAGACATGTTAAATTTTTCATATGAATTATCCTTCAACAAGGACTTATGAATAATTCTTAAATGATCTTAATGTTATTCCATGATCATTGAATATTAAATAATATCATCAGTAAATACGTCCACAAACTAATCAACATAATCTCTAAAGACTATATTCTCAAATCTATGATGATATCAAGGGAATTTGTAAGTCAATATGGAATCCCTATACATTTGAAATTCTTATACCTCTTATAAAAATATATCATATTTATATAGTTCTTTTTAATACTAAATTGATGATACCCATAATGAATTTCAATAACATATAATTATTAAGCACCTTGTTATTGATCAAAAAAATCATTAAAATGGGGTAGAGAATACTTGTTCCCGATTATGATCTGGTAGAGTTGCTAATAATGACCAAAAATATTCATTGACCCATATTTCTTCTTAAAAAATAAAAGGTGACCAAAATTATTATACACTAGGGAATATAAATCCCTTATTCAGATTATACTCAAGTTTTTTCTTCAACTCATGTAATCCAATGGGGTTTATTTAATAAGGAGTATTTTAAATTTGTGTCGTAGTTGGTATAAATTCAAGAGAAAACTCATCTTCACAATTCGATAGAAAAATGTGAAATTTTTCTAGGAAAAACATTATAAATTTATAATAAAATACTTGTATCCTCAATATTTATTTTCTCACCAACTATTAGAGATAAATACCCATCATAGATAGGAATTAAAAACCCATACGATAAATATAATTTCAATTTGCAGTTCTTTTTCATCCTCATAATGATAAATCATTATATTTTCATTTGGAACATGAAATTTGAATTACCTTATTTTGAAATTAATAGGGATCTATATAAATAATGAGAATAAATTCCTATAATAATATCAACATTAACTAAATGGATACTCATAATATTTTTCGGAAGCAACTTCCCATTTACATAAATTAAAGAGTAACTATAGACCTAAGATGCGACAATCATATCATTAATAGTTTTCACTGCTAAATCAATAATCTATTATTGATCTGGTAGTTTTATACCCTTTTTTAATTGCATATATATAATAATGAGGTAGATACATAATATAACATGAAATTATCTATTCTATAGATCATTATTAGTGTTCCTTTCACAACGTCAATCTCATAAACCACTTTAAAAGTTATGATCTCATGAGATTTCACTGTGACATTGATATTAAGATGTTTATTATATTGAACACCATTATAAAAATTTGGATTCATTCAATGGTTTGATTAATTCCAATGATACTTGATTTTTATGTTTTACACCTTGGGTGAAACATGAACTATCATTATCTTTTCCTATATTATATGAACGATACTAATCATCATCTTTCATCATTTGAGGGATTTCAGACCCACCTTTTCACATTTAATAAACCTCCCAGTTCTATTAATGAGATTACCCTGATGCTTCTTCCAATATAATTGGAATGTATATGAATTTTATTAATTTACACCATGTGATATATTTATGTTTTCATGAGATGTCATCTTCATTTTCTTTTCAAAACCATGGTTTTGATGGGAATCTCAAATATTCATTTCATCCTTGATTAAACTCTGAATGATTTATTTATTTCTACTAAAGTCACTTCTATTTATTTTCATTTAGAGACACGGTTTTAAGACACTAATGAATCAATAATTTTATCTTTCATGGATAATGATTAAAGAATAATCAATCCTTGAATGTCTTGAAATAATTTCAACCAAAATTCCAGTGGATTCATCCTTATTTTTATTATGATAATGGAATTAATTCCATATCATTGTATGTAGAATATAATGGATTTGATTACTAAAAAATATCCTCTTAAACTCATTCCATTCAATGAATTTAATTTTTCTTCTTCTCTAATATACTTAAAATGGATCAACAATTTATTTTCCTCAAAATCCAAATAACAAAGGACTAGGATAAATTTTTCATGTTATGAGCACTAGATAATAGAAAATATTTTATTAATGTTGTTGATCCATAAGTCATCCACTAGTGGATGACAAAATATATTTAAAAATTGTGTTTTTTTCATTATAAAAGACTCAAAAATAGGATTCTCCCTCCTTCGATATTTGGAAGATTAGTATGACTCCTGGCCAAAGAATGTTACATGAGCATAACAACAATATTATGCATTTTTACTCCCTCAATCTTTTGGTTCATAGGTGGTAAATCATTAAATTTTCCATGACATTCATATATATCATGATGTCTTTCATTTCCATCCATTGACTAAAAACAAAAATAAATGTGTAAGAATTAAGATATTATAATCATAGTGTGATATCAAATAATAAAATAATATCATGAATAAGATGTCTAAATCATGACACCTACTACTTTAATCTATGAAATACAACTTAAACCTTGGTTATCCATGGTCATTACCAAATCATTAGGTTTTTATCCTTAACATATATATATACCTAGGGTTTCCAAAAATTGTTTTTAACTAATAAAAAAATAGTACCTAAACCATGATATGATAGTAACTATAGTAGTCCAGTTGTTTTATACATAAATCAAATATCATTTTCGATGAATATTCCATATATTACGTTCTGATCCATACCAAAACTATTAAGGACTAATGTCTTTGGAAGAAGAAATATTAACATCTTATTTAGATACATTCTTATTCATCTCTCATAATTTCCAACATACTTTTTACCCTTCTTGGTATACAATACATAAAAAAATTCAGTATAACTTGGGGAATAGATCAAAATAAATTCTGAGATTAGATAATTATTAATGTTAAACATGGGATATACCAATCAATTATTCTATGCATTCATACGATAAGAATAATGGTATGAGATCATAATAAGAACATGAAAATTTCATACCCTCTATATTAAAGTTCATTAATATTATTCATAATATAAGTCACTATCATTTCAAAAGACTTGAATCATAAGAGTGAGAAATCTTCATAATTCAATCATGAAAAATAATTCCTTTCCATAATGGTATTCTACAATCATAGGTATAGAAACCATTTTATATGGTATGGTTGACAATTGAAACCATTAAATCATATTGGATCAAGCATCATCACCAATTTTCCAAAGTGGATCAAGAAAATAAACATATTTTCCATTGTGGATGAATAACATCATCTTCGTTCCTTTACAAGATCCATCTCATAAACTTGATTCCCATGATAATCTCATATGATATAAACCATTATCCAATGAATTGAAGGGATATATAATTCTGAACACAAAAATCACAAAATGAAAACCATATATATGTATCCCATAAAATCATAAATCATTCATTATCTTATAATATCATAACACCAAAAATAAAAATAGATTCATAAACATTTCATAATTTTATCATTGGGTAACACATGGAAAATAACTAGGTTTCATAAAAATTTCATCATCATAATAATATAGCATCAATAAAAATAATAATGATTGTATAATTGGATAAAATCTCCAATATTTAAACCAACTGGTTTTATTAAGGAGATAATTTCCTTTAAACAAATCAATAAAATATTTCATGAGGAAAATAACATTTTAATTTTGAAATAACATAGTTAAAATCAAGAAACTTCCAAAATATTATTGAAAAACTTTTACATTAAATAAAACATGAAAACTTGTTATGTAAGATTTAAATAATTGATCAATAATTATATTTTGAAATTCTATTTATATCATTTAATATAAAATAAAACCTTATCTCCAAACATGTAAAGAGATCAAAAAGAAACTCATTCAAAAACTTGTAGAAACATTACTTTGAAAAAAAATTATAAAAAATTTAAATTGGGTAAATTAATATTACAAAATAACTAAGATGGTATTAAATTTTTTTTAATTTTTTTAAGATATCATGTAGATTATATAGAAATTATTTTCAAAGGAACGATAAAACATAGTCGGTTTTTATTTAAATAAATTATTTAGTTCACATAATATATTATATTAAGGGAAAAAAAGGAAACCAATTATTACCAAGATATAACTAAAAGAGATAAAAATGAAATATATTTATCAGTTATTGTTCATATAATTTCATCAAAGAATATTCAATCATTAAAAATGAAAATTATAATAGGAGTGAATCATAAATATCTATCCTTAAGTCTAATACATCAGCATATGTGGTTGAACCTTATTTATAATAAATATAGATTTATTATACATTTAATATATATCATTACTCAAATCTATCATACTATGTATTATTTATTTATAAAATCTTATCACCCATTTATTAATTTTTTTTATTAAAATCACCATTTCGGGTGATAACTACATCATTATTCATGCATGTTTTGGATCATTAGTCCCAATTCAGAAACATCGATTAGGGTTTAATCATATCCCTATTTTTAATCATTAAATTAGTTTTATATATATTAAATATATATATATAGATTAGTCCATAAAATTAGACATAGAACAATTTATAACACCATTCATAGAGATGGTAGGTTATACGTAAGAATGAATATTGTTTGATCCATTCAAATCATAAAACAAAATAAAGATAAATAATAATTTAACATTTAAAAATAAGTATTATATCATAAAAATAATTTATATTAATTAAATATACCATTATTTCCATCCATGAAAAGTTTAAATGAAAAATAAAATAACATTGTTTTGTGGAGGTGGTGGCCAACAGATACAATCAATTAGCGTTATCATTTTTCAATAGATTGAAAGGAAATAAGGTAGATATTTTACTAAAAATTTATAATAATATGATATCATAAATATACTATATAATAATTAATCCCATAATAATAATAATATATGAAATATTCAGAGGGAAATTGAATTGTACTGCTACATGGAGAGTACAAGGTGTATATACGCATGAGTGATACTTCCACTTACCATTTGATAGAAAAGAGGTAGAATAAAGGAGGTTGAACAATAATAATAAAATTTTAGAATCCATAGGAAAATTAATATTATATTTTTTGAATAATTTCATTAATTTGTATGAATTAGACTGTGAAACAAAGTGAAAGGGTTAATGTTAAATTATTTCCCCTAATTTTGTAGGACTCCTTTATATCCATGATTGGGGACCCATATTTTAGAGTTTTACTAAGGAAATTACCACTAATTTCTGTATAGGGTTGTTTAAAATTATATTTTTCAGGGTATTATTCATCTTAAAGGCTCAAAGTAAATTAAAAAAGTAATGGAATAGGTTCCCTTTTATAAGTGAGTGTTGGGGAACTCTAGGAATTTCATTAATAATAAAAAAAATATAATATTTCTCAAGAAAAATGCTTTAAAATGTATATATATTTGAATATAATTTGTATTTTGGATTGAATCATATAAAATAATTAAATCTTTCTATGTTTATGTGTCCTTTTAAACCATGTTTTTTTGGATTAATCCCTTTGTTAACCTATTGTAATGTTATCATTAATGAATTTTTTATTTTATATGGTATTTATTTTACTTATAAGGTAACAATTGGATCATAAATGTTCAAGGGTTAAAATTTAATACTATATATTATACCATTTATCTTTTTTCAAGATATTTTTATTTCTATATAATTTATAAATTACTATTTTTATAAAATATCATTAATATATTTTTTAACACTATAAATTTAATTTAACTTTAAACAAAACATAAAAAATATGGAATTAGTATATAATATTCCCACAGATATCTAATATGTCATATTTAGATATATAATTCATGTAATTCTAGAAATCACCCAATTTAAATTTCTTTTAAATTGTTTAAAATCATTTTTTGTATTTAATAGAAGAAATTTTTTGTCAATGATGTGTAAGCATTTTAGGTGATTATAAAATAGATAAGAATTTTAAATTAGTAACTATCATGAAAATTATTTTATTATTCTCAAATAACCATAAATATTTTTTCATAATTTACTTTTATCCCAATGTGAAGACATAATAGGTATTTAAAAGTATGTGATTGGTATTTATTATTTTTCTTTGGTGGAAATTTTATATAAGTAAATTGATGGAAACGTGATACTTAAATAATTAAATTATGATCATGTGTTCATAATGGTTGAATTCCATATGTCAATGTATAATTAAGATGGATAATGGTGACCTTATATTTTAATTTTAACATTGGTTAAATTGATTTACCCATTGACAAAGTGATAAATTTTCCACAGTTAGTATTCATAATACAGAAAAATAATAGTTACCTATTTACCAAATTTAGAACACATGATTCTCAAATAATAAATACATTTATCAAAATTTAATTTTTATATATAAGGGAAATTCATTTTAAATTGAGTCTTCAAAACACGATGAGAACAATTTTTTTTAATAAAAAATTTTAGATACAAATGGAAATATATTTTAATCTCATGCCTTGAAAATATATTAGACTAATGTAAAAATTTTTATTTAAAATATTATTTAGAAATTTAGTTAAAATCATTCACTAAAAGTGGCTAATTTATTTTTTTAATATTAATACACATTCTGCACATATAAATTTTTTTTCAGAAAATAAATAATTTTCTTTCAATTTTTTTAATTTTAATTTTTACTAAATTTATAACCAATGAATTAATTTTATAAATATGTAAACTATAAATTTTTCATAATTTAGTTAGTCGTATTCTAACTAGTCAATCTAATGGCTATGTAATAATTGTATATTTCATTTCAGATCATTTTTACTTGAAGTTTCATATTCAATAAGTTATTGAAAAAAATTAAATTATCTAATGAGAAATATATCAGAAAATCTCGTAATGTTACAAAATTTGAAAATGGTTTAAATATATGGTATTATGAAAAATGGATGGATTTCTGACATTTTTTTAAAACGTTTTCTTTTAAAATGAAATTTGACAAATCTATTTAAATGAGAAATGGACCTAAGGAATGGGAAATAAAATAGAATGTGATTTTTTTTTTAATTTTTTTGATTTAATGAAAAAAATCATATTTAATTATTTAATTTCAAACTAGTAATTTGGATATGTCATTAATTAGAATGTTAAATAGTCTCCTTTGTGAAATCCCACTTGGGATGTTTTTCTCACACTGTACATACACTATCATGCATATATTATTCCTATTTTTTATATTAGGACCTTAGTTAATGATTTATGTTAAATCTATAGAACTATCATGTGGGAATTTTTATCGAGAGGTGGCATGTGGATATGATCCATATGGTTTTAAGGCTAATGGTGTGGGTTTACTTTTGGTTTATTTTGGAATGTTTAATATCGACCAACCTATCATTCTATATCCACTTTTGTCACAACATTTCTATTATTTTTACAATGGTTATGCACTGTGTACCATAAATTTAACATAATTGCATGTTAACAATTGTTATGGACTGCTTGTCTTCACATATTTATTATAAAATATTCATTCATTCCTAATAAAAATAATTCCCAAAAGATTATTCCTTAATGTTCAGACACTATGTTTTAGTAAGTGGGGATCATGAACACCATTTATTCCAAGTGGAAATCCAGAATGGTTGATTTGATGGGTCTACCAAAGCTATTTCATTAGAAAAATATATACTTACTCGAAATAATTACCATACCATATTTATTTGTGTCATATTCCATTTATGTATATTGATATACCATATCACCACTTGAAATCCCAATTATATTCCTCATTATGAAATAATCTCTATGAAACCCAAAAATCCTTAATGAGATATATTCCCTTTGAGATGAACAAAAAAAGGGATGCTTATGCATCAGTCCTTCAATAGACATTTCTAGGCATCTTTCACATAGTGTCCCTTATCACATAACATTAAACTACATGGGGTGGTATGTGACATTATTTATGTCACTGGTACATCTAATTAAAAGTTTTATTTATAATCTAGTTTACATTTGTGTTCTTTAATATCATGGATTTTAAATTAGAGTTTCTTGGAAAGAAAGATGACTTCCAAAATTGGTATACAATTTTCTAAACCATGCAACTGAACATGATTTGGATTATGCATTAGGTAAAGTAAAATTTTCATGGTTTTAGTATGGGTTTCCAAACTGTTCAATTCCCACAAGAAACCGTTCGGTAAGATATGTGGGAAGAAGTACCTTCTACATGATTAATGATATGTTTTCCAAACCATGCTACTAAACAATGTGTATGGTCCAGTTTATTGAAATTTCGGTATTTTTCAAAATTTTTGTTGTGATTTGTTATTCCCATAAACCACATTTATTATCCATTGAATTATTTTCCTTTATCCTTATATTATGAGATTCTTTCCATTTTTATTTGGTGGATTCTCATTGGATATGAGGTGGTTGGGTTTGAGGGTGTCCCCTTTATTCGAGATTTCATCACTTATCCCCCTATCATGTTTGTTCATCCATTTTCATAGAAGTTCCAAACCCTAACTAGTGGTTTTGAAAAAAACTATGTTATGAATAGGGGTTTTGGTTTTATTTATTATGGACTATCTAGGTGAGGCCTTTTCCTACATATTATAGGTTGTTATCATCAATGTGGATGTGGTTGGAACTGATTCATAGGTAGGGGTTTCTATTTTTGGCCATTTTCCATGGATTACCTTTACATTATAAATTTACATTTGTTTATGATCACCAAATTTCATTTTAATTGGTTTTTGGTTTATTTCTATTCGATGTCTAATGTTCTCTATGAATTTGGTCGGTAATTTGAGTGGTTAAATAAGATTATCCAAATGGAAGTGGAATGTCTAAAATACAAATGTTTGATAAAATGGATTAATATTTCTTGGGGTTTTAAATGGATTTAAAATGTGATTTTAGAAATTTTTTACCATATTAGAGATTAATAAAATTGGAAAATTGATTCTGAAATTGGTTTTTAAAATATATTTTAATTAAATGGAACTTTTTTTAAGATTATGTTTGCATAGAGAATCACATGGGATAACCAATGTGTGAGAGAGGGGTTCTCTGAGGGACTGTGTGATACATTACCGAAGAATACCATAAAAACGTCAATTTTTTCCCTAGGGTCTATTAGATACTTTTGTAGGAATAATATGAGAGCTTCCATTTTTTCACTAGAGACCAATAGATATCTAGGAGTTGGTCCTGGGGAAGAGCCTGGGAGTTTCCACATTATATAGTTGTCTAGTATATCTTG
Organism: Viscum album; assembly: GCA_963277665.1. Taxonomy (NCBI): domain Eukaryota; kingdom Viridiplantae; phylum Streptophyta; class Magnoliopsida; order Santalales; family Viscaceae; genus Viscum; species Viscum album. Next base: position 1,251,585,423 of record OY728150.1, on the reverse strand, counting down.
TTTACCAATACTCACATTAGCCCAAAATGAATAAATTATTATGTTAAAATACTCATACTATATAGATTGATATGACTTTTTCAATTGATTACATCAATATTGATATGATTTCATGTTTCTTATTCCCATTTCTATTTATTTTTTTATAGGATGATGGTGATGATACTCACCATTATTATGACTATGTGGATATGTTGATACTATAGTGTCTTTTGGAATATTTTATTTATATGAGATATTTTGTAATTTTTTTGGAAAACATATTTTGATAGATATATAAAAAAAAATATACATCAAAGGCTTTTTTGGGTAAAATTTGTTCATGGTTATTTAATTTTTTTAAAAAATTTCTCCTAATTTATTTTTTCTTAAGAGTAAAATCCTAAAATTAATTATTGGTGGGATCCTATTGGGTTATGTTACTCACACCATATATATTACATTGGTAATATATATATATATTTTGGATATTTGTAAAAGAAAGGGCACTATGAACTTTGATGTATCATCCTAATTACCATCATCTGGTATTTTTAGGAGATATGGCTCATAGAGTTGGAATATATGGAGTCATTCTAGGATTTTGGTATCTATTTGGATGCATGTATTGGTATTTTTCAGATTCATACACTATATTTTGAGTTTTGATATATTTCTTGTGATACCAATTATATGTCCTTTTGGCATCATTTTATATGATTTTGTTTAGGGTATAATCTAGTATTCATTGTGTACTCTATATAATATATTTAATTCTATTTATTTTGTTGATATTGGTGTGTATTAATGTTTCATGGATGGTTTATGATAGTTTACCATGGGTGAAACCATTCCCAAGTATATTTTAGTTGTGATTGATATTTATTATCATCTTGTGGAAATCAGGTTTGTGCATCGAACTGTGTGATGGGTTGTCTTTGGTGACAAGTCAAGTCAAACAAGGGGAGTTTATTTAAAAATGTTATCATAACCAATTTTATTTGGAATTTATAAGTAGAGTTGATATAGGACCATTGGGAAACAATCGGTAGTTGTGTAAGTGTTCGTGTCTAGCTCAGTTATGTGATTTTCATTGAATTGTCATGGGTGGTAAAGGATTGGGATAATGTTTTGAGCTCATTTTAGGGCATTTTGAGGATATTTTAATTGTTATCATGAATGGTTTTGTGTATTGGGATGATTCTAGGGGTTGTTTTTAGTTTTCGGGGGGAAATAGGGAGATCTATAGGTGGCACACGGTAAAGGAACATGGTTATTAGTGACCATGTATTGCATGTGTGGCCTTTTATTCCAACCTCTAGTAAAACCATATGAGTTGGTTATAAGGTTTTCCTAACCATGCATCCAAATCCTATAATATGGGAAATTACAAATTTTTTGGATTATTTATGTCCTTTATAATTTGGAGAAACTTTAGATTCGTTTTCTACTTAATGAGACCCGTGATAGGGTTTCCTTTGGTTCATTTGATGTGGTTTGAGATTGAATTATATATATAGAGCTAATGTTTTGTTTCTTATAGACAATACCTCCCAAAAGGACATTGTTCGGTCATTAAGAGGGTGCTACGGGGAATAAAAATTATGTAACTCTTATTAATGATCTGGATGTTGTGAATTTATTGATTCATATGATATTATAATTAGGACAAGTTGGTGGTCAATATAATACATGGATGATGGACCATGAGAAAGCGTTTATAAGGAAAAAATAAATTTTATTGTATAGAGATATTTGGGAAATTTGGGTGATGAGTGGTTGGATAGTATTGAATGAATAATATAGTTTATAAAGACACCTGAGACACCTAATGTTTGATTATAAAGATATTTTACACAAGGTATGGGTGGAATGTTATTGGAGTTAATGGTATTGCATGATTGAATGATGATCTCACATTAACATTATTTTATGTGTATTTCCATTGATAGTTACACCCGAAGACATTGATGGAGAATAAGGCCTATGTATTCTTGATGTTGGATTAAGTGGATAACAATGTAATGGATTATGACACTAGATTTACTATGTTAGTTCATATATCTTTTGATCTCTTCATGAATGATAACATCAATGATCCATGTTTTGATATGGGTTAATGCCTGGATATTAAATCCAAGCTTATTAATCTATATATAACATATTATGCATATGTAGTTGATAGAGAATATATAGAAGATTATGTTTTGATTGAAAAGAGATGTTGAAGTGTTGTTCTTATAATGGGTGGTACCAATATAACATCTACTAGTTTGAAGTGGAAGTAGGAGGAGTCTCACTAAAGTAATGGTAAGGGTGTTTAATATCCAACAAGTGTTGGCTAGTGGATTCAATGGGGGAGAATCGAAAACATATGTTTTCAATGTGGGATAGGAGGACACATCGGGATGAGTTCCCTTGAGTCTAATAGGATGTTCTATCAATGTAAATGTTTCGGTCAACATCAGAGTTCCATCTATGCATTTGTTCGTGGGAGTGGATCATTCTCCATGTTTTCAAAGGGATATCAGGTGAAATTTGATACTTCTAGGGGGGGTCTCTTGCAAGAGGAAAGTAAGGTTATCACTAGTGGAAGAAATTTAGATTTTTCATAATATAGGATATCTTCATATAGCAACGGTTATGGTAAAGGAATCAGAATCCTGGACAACCATCCTGAGAGGTACATATTTTATTAATCATTCTATATAATCTATTTTATTTCATACATGCAGGTATTATTTCTTTATATCACTAAAAATGCATGATGTTTTGGGTAAATGAACAGAGTTGATTTCATTTTTGATAGATATTCCAACAATGTTGGGTAGAAAAAAGGGGAATACATTCAAGTTCCTAGAGTATAATGTTCTAATTGATGACATGGAACTTGTTTGGGATTTCCACATGTAGGAATTGGATGTTTTAAACCTCATCATTTTCATTGATTGGTGGATTAGCTTCAAATAAAAACACGACTTCTATCACCTCGTGGTCCAATTTCTTACCCCAAATGGGAGATCACCCAAATTTCAGGGTGAGTGGGATCCATGATTAGGGGGAAATACTAGTTTCATTAGAATTGGGATGGATTTTATGATCATGTTCCTTGTTTGTTCATTATTCCTCATCGTAGAGATTATAGACTAAAATTATAGTTTTTATAGATTGGTTCACATATGTTTTTTCAGATGATTTCGTGGCATTTAATCCCCTAAATGATATCATGTTTTATACCGACCATCTCCCAAAGAAAATTCATATTTCATTTCTATGTAATTGTATAGCTCTGGCCGATCTGAATGAGTTGAAATTATATCTAGGGGATCGAGAGGGTAATGGATTTATCCTTCATAGCTTGTGACCATTGGCTTCTCAATTACCATTTTCAAAGAAGGAAGATATAGGTCTTTTTAATTTCATAGATTATTATATGTTTATCTACGTTATTGTGAGGAATAAGTACTTTTTTTTTGAATTTATTACTTCTTTGTTCAGATTTTAGAATATTGATGGTTTTCTAATATGGTAATAATTGTTTATTTCCAATAAATATGATTTTCCAAAGACTTCATTTCAGAGCTTGTATGTATGTTTTGAGTATTGGGTTTCTCCATTTGGTCTTACTAATTCACCTATAGTATTTTTGTATGTAATGTACTGAATCATATTCAACTTTTTGGATTGCATCATGATCAAGTTTTTTGATGAAATCATGGTGTATTCCAATAATGAGGATCACATAATGAATATTTGGAGTTTTTAGGGAGTTTTTAGGGATCATAGTTTAGATTCCATGCTATTAAAATGATATTATTAGATCTGAGAAGTTATGTTTCTGATACACAAGATTTTATAGGTATTAATTTATGTCAATCCACATTGTAACATCCTTGGTTTTTGAACGAGTCAAAATTCATCGGTTAACATGAATTTTGAGTTTTGTGGGTGCTCCAACATTCTTTTTCTGCTTCAGAACCATATTTTGAGTGTTTTACGATGCAATGAATTATTATTAGATTTATTTTAATACTTTTTTGGATCCATAGTAGTTTTAGTGGGTTTTGGATGAGTCAGGCTTTGAATTCCCTGTTTCAGGAATAACAGAATGAGGCTCACGATGGGCACACAGTTTTTCTAACTGTATGGCCTAAACAATGTGGCATGTTTACGAAAGTGGAATGGTTTGTTTTATTTTCAATACCCATCAATGAAATAATGTGTGAACTTTTGTCATTGAGAGTCACCCACATAGTTGTTTCCTAGTTTATCAGACCATGTAAGGTGTCAGTCCTATAGGACTGTGAGCACTGCATAGTTGGCGCATGATTCCACAAACAATTCTTTAACTATGAAATTTTATAAAAAGGAAAACATTCTCTTTTTATATTTATATTTAATATTATTTCATCACTTTTCACTCCTCCAATGAACAATACTCCTCTTCATGATAGGGATCTCCAATTTCCTCTTCTTCAAGGCTTTGGCCTCCGGTCTTCATCTGAACTACAAATTAATCTCTGGTGGTGGCTATGTATTCTTCCCAAAATTTATTTCAATTATATTTCTTATATAATTTATTTATCTCTTCATAAGGAAATCTAAATTATTATTGGGTATATTTTCCTATTTTTATTATGTTTGTATAAAACATTTTTTTCAACTAATAGGATTAATTTAGAGGTTGTTATTCAATGATCATGCAACTATGAGTATAATAAAGGTGGTTAAAATATTTATCATTACTCATTTGTGATTCATGTTGTGTATTACTAAATAAATATATTGGTTTGTCTTGGTTAAACCTTTAATAAATTAATGATTCCTACTAAATTCATTAATTGTATTCATGAGTTGTTGATTGGCATTCCATATCCTATTAAAATATGCTAATCCATGTTAGTGAATTTTGACCAGCTAGGCATGTTAGGATGGTTTTATAATTTAATTTTTTAAAATTTTATATGATTGAATTACTTCCATCGGAATGTGATGGTAATGGAAAAGGGTATTGAGGTGATGTTTTTCACTTGGACTATGATAATGAGGATATCAGGATGAGGGTGTATATCATGATACATGAGGTGATGCTAGTCACATGGTAGGGGTAATATGGTCATCCGGAATGAGGTTACATGTTCATCATGTTGAGGGCATGGCATGTGGGACATGAGATGGTGTATACCATTAGAACATCAGTATTGTTGTCACATGTGGGCACAAGGTTGTCAGATGGTGTTTCTTATGAAATTTTGTTGATTTCTCCCACTAATGTTGGATAATATTGTTGTGGGTGTTGTTTTCCCACTGATAGGACTAATTTGAGGTGGTTTTTTCCTCTCATTGTGGGTGGAGGCCTCCTTAGTTATAGAAGAATGTGATATAGTGTTAGACATCAGTTATGAAGGAGGTTATCAATGTAGAAATCCTTGAATGATGATGATTGATTATCAAGAGATGTTGTTGAGACCATTACTTGGGGGATAAGGATTAATGTTATCATAGAGTCTGATGGGATAATATTATTGGTGGATGTAAATCATCAAGTCTCTGGATGTCTAGATTTTGATATTGTGGTGATTTATTTTATATGGGGGTCTTATATATCCATAGCTCAGAAGGTTGACCATTTAATCCAATAGAAATTTTTTTAATGATGTTACAAGGGACATGTGACTTATTGGTGGGTGTGTCTTTGGGAAACCAGTTATATGATTAGTTGCTTTTGAGGTGTCAGATGGAAGGAGGTTATTGTGGTACATTTATGTGAGGAACCTGAGTTCTCTCCTTGTATGATATTCTTCAGGGGAGTCCTGGGCACTAAGCTATATATCCTTGCCACAAGAAATATATCATTTCATATAAGAATTTTATGAAAATATATATTTGGGGTCATGCATTCATTGATGTTTGATCATTGAACGGTGTTTGAAAATGCTCAGTTGTGTCCGTTGATCAAAATTATAGTGGGTTATTTATTTTATGTGTTATTTGTTGATTTTAATTTATTTATTAAAACACTATATAATTATAGATGTAAGACAAAAATATATTGGTGGTGGCCTACTGAGTTCATGATCAGACCCTACAAAGGCCCCTTATGACTACTGTAGACTTTATGGTTTGGATATTACTTAAGGATTTAGTCTCAAGAGATGGACCTTAGTGATCAGGGATGTACCGCTTTTGCATATGATAGATGGATGTGGACTAAAAGGTACTTCTAAATCAATTAGGACCTTCTTTTTTATTTTATATATTTGTAAATATGATGTTTTCCATGTATAGAATTGTAATATTTTTTTCATGACTTAACTTTTTTTGTATTTATCTTTTAATGGTATGCTAATTTTGTTATTTTTATTACTACTATGATTATATATATTTTCTATAGTTTATATTTTTTTTCTTCAATTTTTATGGTCCTTTTTTATCTATGTCATATATATATATGAACCATTATTAATATCACCTAAAAGGTAATATTCTCACCACTATCACATAATTGGACCCTCGTAGGTAGTTGGAAGCGTTTTCCATATTGAGAAGCACGACTGAGGCCTATATTCCAACCACCCATGAGCATATATTTAGTGTATAAATGGGTCGATAACTAAAATGATATTAGAGGATATTATTTTCCTTTTGGGTATTACTTTTTGTGTTATGGTATATCAATGGCTAGGATGTCATCTTTACAGGGTAAATAGCTTGTGTTTATGTTTTTATATCCCCCTTCATTAGGTATAGACAAGGATTCCAAAGGGTGGGAAATATATTTGAGGCATTCCAATTTTACAGTTGATTGATTTCCACATCATGTGGTGCACTTGGGTGTGATGATATTGGATAATGTTGTTTTAAACCTGGTATCGATATAGAAAGGGGGTGTACTTACGCATCATGTAAACTAATTAGGATCAAATAATTTGTTTCTATAATTGTGATTTTAATTGGGAACCTGGAATGATCAAATATGTGTGGAGTTATTTAAAGAGTCCATAAAAAGCTAAACCATGTTTTCCAGCTCAGCCTTTTTTGTGGAATTCTAATAAGCCAACCCATATATGTGTTTCATGATGCAATTAGATGTGATGTTATGGTTATATAGTATATATGGTCTTTAGTGTATTAATGTTAGGCATTCATAATGGAAGGTGGTGAGTTGTTTATAATGTCATCAAAAATCTAAACAATGTTTTCCTATTTATCCTTTTTTGGCATTCTACTCAGCCACCCATGTTTGTTGATATCTTGATATATGATATGAGATTCCTGACTCTATTATGGTTGATAAAGGATCCATTAATTCAGATGATATGTGATACTTGACATAGTTATTGGTATGTATGTTTAACTGAGGTCAGATGTCATGTGGCATGGGTGCTATTGGATAGTGTAAGGGAGATTATATGTGATGCATATTATATATTTCTATATCTAAGATATATATATATATATATTATTTTTTTGACTACCATGTTTGTTATTTATCATGATGTCTCCTAGATGGATTCTGGTGGAGTGATATGAGGGCAGATATGTGGTGCCACTAAACCGTGCATGGGATGAGGCCCATGCAGGTAAATATGATCATAATACTCATGTACATGATCTGGTATAGAAATGGAGTCTACATCAGATAAAAGATTTAGGTTCATGTTTAGACTAGTAGCTCATATCTATCTTGGAGTCAGTCAAACAGAGTATTGGAAGGAGGTATCCGGGAGTCGAGTCGTCCATTTCTTATTGAACTGTGAGTTCTAGTATTAGCGCCCCCATTATTTAATTTTGAGTGGGGACCCCAGGTAGTAGGTAAAAGGATCATGTCTATGAAGATGATTTTTGTCCAACTCGAGAAAACCCTGGGTAAGAGGGTGATTCGAGTGATGTAAAATCTCATCAGACAAAAAAAGTGATGGTTGGATATACAGGTTCATGATAGTAGACATGAGGGACTATCATGGAAGGATTTTGAATCAAATTTTCTTTAATAACATCTTTCCAGATACATTTATGGTGGATCAGGTCCATGGGTTCATGATCCTGTAGTAGGGACATACATCTGTTATGGATTATATGATGAATTTTATAGACCTTCTCGATATAAACCTTCGATGGTGGGAGATGACATTGCCCGAGTGAGGTGTTTTGAGGATGGATTGTGGTATTCTATCACGATTTAAGTGAATATATTTATACTAGACCCATTCTCAAAGGTGATGAATCATGTTTAAATGGCCAAGAGTATCATGAAAAACTTGTTATATTTTATCCCAATGACATTGTTAGGTTAGCTTAGTGGTGATGTTATAGGTAGCCATAATCAGTTTTCTTAGTAGGGAATCTCTGCCAAATTCTATTGTAGGACACCCAGGATTAGTTCATTAATGTTGTTCTTCCAGTGTGATCATATGGGTTAGGTTCAGACTTAGTGTTAGTGGGATCGTAATTAGTGTTGGGTGTGTTGTCAGATAATGAATCTTGAGAGTTTCTGTAGTAATCCTTCTCAGAGAGTTTGGTTCTAGGGACCAGGTTATACTCATAATATAAAGTAGGGATTTGTAAAAGGCCCCAGCCATAAACCTTACTTAATATTGAGTTATTACAAGATTACACATTGACGATCTTTTCAGGTTTAGAGTTTTAGAGAATTATATCATAAAACTTTCATTATAATCCACATTTAAACAAAGTGGTTACATAAAAGATAGTATTCATTTTTCCCATCAACGGAAACATATTTAAAATAAAACATGGATTCTTTCTTGACACTTCCTTGACACTATCATCATATCATGTACCCTTCCCTTGACCTGTGAAAAACATTTCAAAAACGTGGGATGAGCCTAAAAAGCTCAGTAAGGGATATAAAAATATGGAAAGGATACATGAGTACATGTATACATAAGAATGAAATCATACTTTACCCATAAAACATATGCACTTTAACATAACTCATAAAATCATGAATAATCATAGAAATCATAAGACATAAAAGGTAACTTGAGGCATTCATAACATTCTTACGTAGGGAGTAACCCTCTTGGTTACGTTTGGAATACCCACCACCGTATATTCTCTAAATCTCTTCAGAGCAACCTTAACGTTTCACTCCTTCGTGTTACCCAATGCATTAGAGAGATATATCGGGCTCACCCGCCCTTAGTTTATCATGGAACCACCCGTTTCCATAACAATTCCTAAGAACCATAACATAAATGTATCACATAAAACATGCATAAAGGAAACATAACATTTCCACATTTCAATCACAATATAACATTTTATTATATTGAAATAATGAATCCATTCAAAAAGAAACCATTTCCAAAACCATTTAAAACATTTAATAAAGATATTTTTTAATCAAAGTGTCCCACACCACCTTGAAGATTTTAACATTTTAAACCATTAACATCCATATAAATAAATCCTTAAAACCATTTTGAAAACATGGATATTAATGGGAACCATTTATAAGATTAAATCATTAAAACATTTAAAATGATATTTTATTTAAAGTGTTTTTAACAAAATGAGAGACACTTGAATACAATAATTGGGGAATAACTTTTAATCAGAACTATATAATATCATGAGAATAAAGGAATTCATGATATAATATTCCAAAGGACAGTATATACATCATATAAGAGTGAATTGGTGCATAACAACAATGAAGTTTCAATAGAAATGTAAAATGAGATGAAATCCCCTGTAAAGAAGGTACGCTTAAATTAAGGATAAATCAATCTCATAATTATGTGTGAAAAATATAAATACACCCAATATAAGTGGATATTATGTTTAAAACACTCAAAGGTCATTCACACATATTCAAACGAGGACATATTCAATAACTACATGTTGAACCCAATGAAATAGAAATTGGGTTAAAAAGTTCCCTTGGTAAAATTCGACAGCCTAACGACATCACTTCAAAATTCAGAAAATGAGTTGATGAGAGATAAAAAGGGTATCTCATCACTTGGACATAAAATTAAAATCAATAATGATATAGAAGAACATATCCCAACATAATATTATGTGAATTAAAAGACATAACAAAAGAAGTCTTTTAAAAAGAAGAGGGTGAAAGGTTCCCTTACCGACGTGGGTATCTTTCGAAACATACACCCTGTGAAAGAAGGACAATAAAACATTAATGTAAATACTCATAAACGCAAGTATATTTCACAATGAGTAGAATAATTGATTGTAAATACACCACTCAAAGGAAATTTTGGAAAATGTAGCATAAATCTCACGGGAATAAAAGTGAGATGAACAATCCCATACGAAAACTCGGTAGCCTAACGACACCACTTAAAACATCCAAAAATTGATTGATGTAATAAAATAGGCTCTCTCATCATATTAAAATAAAATGTACATAAAGAGGAATATAAAATAACACCCCCCATCATAACAAAGAGGAGCTTAAAAGAAGTGACATACCGGAGAGTACTTAAAAAGAAAGAGAGATGTTAGATATCTTATGAAAATTCGGAAGCCTAACGGCGCCACTCAAAACTTACAAAATGGATTGATGAGAGAGAATAGAGTCTCTATCATCACATGAACATAAAAATTACAGTAATAGTTAGATAAATAACATCCCAATAACAAGAAATATGAGCTTTAAAAGGAATGACATACAAGAGTGTACTTAAAAAGAAAGAGAGGAGTAGGATCCCTTACCTCGGGTCCGACTTGACTCGATCGTTCTTTAATCTCATGAATAATAAACTTGAGTTAATTTATACTTCCTTAAGAATCTTTTTTAAGATCATTATTCCTTTTATATCACTTATTACCATGTCATGAACACTATGTAATTATTTTAGTTAATAACGGTCGTTTAAACGATCATTGGTACTTGAGTCAAAATATGCTCTTTATAATTAATGGTTTTTCATGTATCTATTATATCCAGAGTTATAATCATGATTTATATATCATATATATCATATATATCCAGTAAATATTCATTTTATACTATTCCATATCATTTGGAGTTAAAAAATCTAAAATCACCGTTCAAGGAGACTGTAGGCCGTACGTATACATGAACGCTACTTTCATTTTTTTCTTTTTCATATTAATGGAATTAAAAATAAATGATATATATATATATATATTATAATTCCAGTATAATATATATGTTATATAGATCACATATGTTCATTAATTTCATTCTTTATACATTCCATGTATTGCATGTACGAGTCACATCATTTGAGGGGGCGGTAGTCCGCACTTCCTGATTTGAAATTATCGCATTTACACAACATGAAAAGAATAATGTTATGGTTTAAATATAAAATACAGAAGCATATAGTAAACATAAATACCATATATATCTTATATAAAATATAGTGACATCATAATGTCTACCTTTAATGGTGTTAAAATAATATTGAACAATCATCGTTTCGTGAGGCAGAAAATCGCCAACCACAGAAACAATATGTTCTTTAACCATTAGACGAAGGTGTGTGTAAGTTTAGCTCGAATACATCTATTAAAAACATCCTAGTATATTTAAGATACTGGATTTGTTACAAATGAAATGAATAAAAAGTGTTTAGGGGGTTTGAGAAGCAAAATAAAACAAAATGACTCAAGTGAAGACATTACCTTAAAATCGGGTAACTCCCTTTTGTTTGAGCTCAAAGGCTTCCTTGGGAAGACTTATGCCCAAAGTGAGGTTTCAAGTAGTAATATAGGGATGTGGAGAGACAAAATGGGTAGGGGTTGTCCGAGCCAAAGGCTTTTGGAGCGTGGGTAAGGAGGTAGAGGTGGAGGCCTTTTATAAGAGGAGAGGAGGGGCACTCTTGGAAAGTAAAGAAATGTTACTTTATTTGAAAATGATTTTCAGATTCAAAAGGTCCCACATTGATATAATTCTAGGTTAAGGTGATAAGAGTTATAAATCCACCCATCCAATAGGTTTTGGAAATGTGTAGGTCATATATTTCACATTATCATTTCATTTTATTTAAATCCTTTAATAATGAGGTAATCGCTGCATCATCATGATGTCATAAATAATTTAATAAATTTAATGTCTAAAAATTATTAAAAAAATATCATGATGTAGGAAATCTTTATATATTTCTAATTAATATTTATAGTTCAAATGATCATTTATGTAGACAAAATTAAAAATATTTTACTTAGGTGATACGTTCTTTGTCACATTTAACATTCATTAAAAATATAAAGATAAAAAGTCACTTTCTCACAAAAGTGATTCATGGGGCCCCCAAATTTGGCACAAGACATCCCATGGTCTGCCATTAGACAACCAGTAGCCTTAGGACACATTTTGTGGTACTTTGTTATTATTATGATATTATCTTTTTATCTTTAACTACCTGATTACTCATTAATCAAGATAATTAAAGATAATTACCATCATTACTATTCATAATGTCCAAAAACAAAAGAGTATTAATTGCATAATTTGGACCATATGATTCCAAATATGTCATCCATTTTACCAAATTCCAAGCACATAAATTGCAATAATTAATTTTAAAAAAACTTCCTGTTGTCAAAACAAATAGCGGGTTTTTTAGAAACAATATTTATGAAAAGTTTGGAACTTGTTTTTTCCTAATTCAAAAGTGAAATTAATCCCAATTACCATAATTGAATTACATGGTGAAAATATATTCTAATTACAATTTAAAACAAATTAAAAAGATAATATAACCGTATTGTTAAATTATATGAAAAAGCAGTTTTGATGTAAAATGCAGTATTTTTGACTATTCATTGAAAAATGAACATTGTCAGAAAAATACCAAAAATTAACCCAAGGTAAATTTAAATGTCACAATAGTAAATAATATGTTTATTTTGAAAAATAGAGTTTATAAAATTGTCAAAAAGTGGATTTAAAAGTGGTTCTCCATTAAAAGGTGGTTAATCGACCTTTTAATGAATATTGGAATGTTTACGCTTAAAAACTATATTCATTTTCATTTTTAATCCACTAACATTTACTGAAAAAACAAAATATTTGACAAACATATATAATCATTTTGTAGTTAGTTCTGTTCATTCCCGCCATTACAACATCTAGGCTTTATCTTCCATTTAAAATAATATTATTTTACTATTAGAGTGCAACGTAAGATTTCAAAGAAACTTGTTGTTGCATATTGGGTAAGCCATTGAGCATAGCATTCCCATTAAGGTACTATTAATATTTTATTGAAAAATATGGATAAAAATGAAAATGTCGTACTCTTTATTTACCTGGGGTGTTACATCCTTCCCCCCTTTTGGGAATTGCGTCCTCGCAATTTTAAAATTGGGCTTGAAAACTCCATTGAATGTCCCACATCGGAAAAGGAGTAAATTAAACTATCACTTTAAAAGAATTAAAGTGAAGTACAAAGGTCACCCGATTTAACCCATACTAGGATTCCATGTATGAAAATATGGACAAGGAGGAAAAAACAAAGGGTCATGTTCTGATGGAGAGTGATAGTAAACATGTCTTGGGGAAAGTTAACCATAAGAAAATCACAAACATGTGATGGGTTAAACGGTATTCGACTCTCCAGTAGGAAAAGTTAACAGACAACATTTTTGTTTTAAGTTAATTTTTATTGAGGAATTTAATTTTGAGCATAACTAAATCATAATGAAACATACTTACTTGTCATGTAGACTTTCAACTTTTACTAGATTCCATAATCAAACTCATATTTTCTCCAAAACATGAGTATTTAGGAAGACTTGTTTGAATTAAGAGTACTATAATCAACTTCTTGAGAATCACCTAATCCACAAAAGAGAACTATATACTTCCCATGTCTTTAGACTTTAACCAAAACCAAAACCAAAAAGGTTAGTACTATATCAGATAATACAGAAAAGGATAACCCTTTATAAAAAGAAAATCTATTCTTAATCTCCAAAATTTGTCCAACAAAACCCAAGGTTCAATGAGGACCATTCGATAAACAATTTGTCCATAAAATTATTCAATGTAAACCAAACTAAGATTGAAACCCAAATATTTTAAGGATTTAGTCACATAGTCTTCCAAGTTAAATTGTAACATTTATCTCCAAACAACATCAGTTGCTCCTAAAGTCTCATATTGAAAAGTAATCAACCTAATCACATATCCTCCATGATAACTTAATAAATTTCCATAGATAACCCAAAATCAACATACTCTTAATTCATAAAATCATCTAACTAAAATGATTTAGTCAATCTAACCCGGGACTTCACGTAGTCAAGTGGTAGGCGATAAATACCAGTTGCACTTTTGTTGTGGTTTCGATTCCCACAGCTTTGTCTGACGCGACGGGTTGTCACACGGTCTGCGTGTTGTCCTTTTTATAAAACTCAAAAAATAACCCTAACATGTTTTAACCTCAATTTTATCTCATGCCTTTCACTTCCATCTTAACATATAGTAACCCATAATTATCTCAAAATTAAGGATCATATAAACCGAAATGGTTCTTTATAACTATGTCCACAAAAGAACACATAACTATTCCTTGAATAAAATTTTCATATATTAAACATCAGGGTTACACATAATATAAAAAGTCTTCTAATGTAACTCCATCATCAAAAGAGACTTAATACTCTTAATAATTTCACCATAACTCTTGAAGCCCTTATATGTTGACATCTTACTCATTAAACATTCTTCATGATCCATTAACCATTCCTTTAAAAATTATTCTGAAATACTTCTTTCCTACAAACAAAATCATGAATCATATCCTAAGATTCCAAAATAGGAAAACAATAGTCATGAAATAATCCATACCTTTGAGTGGTCATTTTCATTTTCTTCATCCTCAATCGTAATTGCATTAGGTATTGGTAAACGAACATTTTTACGATCTTGGTGACCCCATTCATGAAACTTCTTCATAGGACATGTGTTTTCATAATGACCATGCACACCACATTTAAAACATTCAATTTATCCCTCAGAAAGAACTTCTTTCCCTTTCCTCAAGTCAACTGGATGCTTCCTTTTTCCATGGTAGGTTCTTGCTTTATGACCTTCATTTCCACATCTATAGCATATTTATGTCCCTTTAAAACATTTTTCTAGGTGTTTCTTTCCACATTTTTGACACATATGTTTTTGAACACACTTACCTTTATGATTATTACCTGTAGTTCCATAGGGATTTGTTTCTCGCATATATGATGCCTTAGAGAAATAACCAAGGTTTAGGTTTTCAATCATGACTCCAGATAGTTAGTGTAGGATAATCACAAGAGTTCTCATTGCATCTCCCATATCATTTAGTTGCATGCTCAAAAAACTGTCATTGTTTCCTTCACATCAACTGTTACTTTGGTGCCTGCTAGATCCAACCATTTACTAAAATTAAAAAGGTCAGTGTGAGTATATCAAAAAAACCATCATGTACTAATGAGGAAGATAAACACTAAGATATACTTACTCATTCCGTTTATCTAAAACTAGGACTCTTTCTAAAATCCTAACCATTATGGTAATGTCACTTATGCTTAAAGATTACGATAAACTCTAATGTTATCTAAACCATCCTTTGATACCAACTATAAGGCCCCGGCCTTAAACATTACTTAATCATGAGTTATTACAAGATTACACATTGAGGATATTTTCTGGTTTAGAGTTTTATAGAATTAGATCATAAAACATGCATTACATTCCACATTAAAACAAAGTGGTTACATAAAAGATAGTATTCATTTTTCCCATCAACGGAAACATATTTAAAATAAAACATGGATTCTTTCTTGACACTTCCTTGACACTATCATCATATCATGTACCCTTCCCTTGACCAGTGAAAAGCATTTCAAAAACTTGGGATGAGCATAAAAATATCAGTAAGGGATATAGAAATAACGAATGGAAACATGAGTACATGTATACATAAGAATGAAATCATACTTTACCCACAAAACATAAGCACTTTAACATACTTCATCAAATCATGAATAAATCATAGAAATCATAAGACATAAAAGGTAACTTGAGGCATTCATAACATTATTACGTAGTGAGTAACCCTCTTGGTTACGTTTGGAATACCCACCACAGTATATTCCCTAAATCTCTTCGGAGAAACCTTAACGTTTCACTCCTTTCGTTACCCAATGCATTGGAGATCTATATTGGGCTCACCCGCCCTTAGTTTATCACAGAACTACCTGTTTCCATAACAATGCCCAAGACCCATAACACAAACATATCACATTAAAACATGCATAAAGGAAACATAACATTTCCACATTTCAATCACAATATAACATTTTAGTATATTGAAATAATGAATCCATTCAAAAAGAAACCATTTCCAAAACCATTTAAAACATTTAATAAAGAGATTTTTGAATCAAAGTGTCCCATACCACCTTGAAGATTTTAACATTTTAAACCATTAAAATCTATATAAATAAATACTTAAATCCATTTTGAAATCATGGATATTAATGGGAACCATTTATAAGAATAAATCATTAAAACATTTAAAACGATATTTTATTTAACGTGTTTTTAACAAAATGAGAGACACTTGAATATAATAATTGAGGAATAACATTTAATCAGAACATTATAATATCATGAGAATAAAGCAATTCATGATTTAATATTACAAAGGACAGTATATACACCATATAAAAGTGAATTGGTGTATAACAACAATGAAGTCTCAATAGAAATGTAAAATGAGATGAAATCCCCTATAAAGAAGGTACCCTTAAATTAAGGATAAATCCATCTCATAATTATGTGTGACAAATATAAATACACCCAATATAAGTGGATATTTAGTGTAAAACACTCAAAGGTCATTCACACATATTCAAATGAGGACATATTCAATAACGACATGTTGAACCCAAAGAAATCGAAATTGGGTTAAAAATATCCCTTGGTAAAATTCGACAGCCTAACGGCATCACTTCAAAATTCAGAAAATGAGTAGATGAGAGATAAAAAGGGTATCTCATCACTTGGACATAAAATTTAAATCAATAAGGATATATAATAACATATCCCAACATAATAGTATGTGAATTAAAAGATATAAAAAAAGAAGTCTTTTAAAAAGAGGAGGGTGAAAGGTTCCCTTACCGACATGGGTATCTTTCGAAACATAAGCCTCGTGAAAGAAGGACAACACAACATTGATGTAAATACTCATAAAAGAAAGTATATTACACAAAGAGTAGAATAATTGATAGTAAATACACCACTCAAATGAAATTGTGGCAAATGTAGCATAAATCTCACGGGAATAAAAGTGAGATGAAAAATCCCTTACAAAAACACGGCAGCCTAAGGACGCCACTTAAAACATCCAAAAATGGATTTATGAGATCAAATTGGGTCTCTCATCATATTAAAATAAAATATACAATAATAGGAATATAAAAGAACATCCCCCATCATAACAAAGAGGAGCTTAAAAGAAGTGACATAAAGGAGAGTACTTAAAAAGAAAGAGGGAGGTTAGATCTCTTACGAAAATTCGGCAGCCTAACGGTGCCACTCAAAACATAAAAAATGGATTGATGAGAGAGAATATGGTCTCTCTCATCAAATGAACAAAAAAATCACAGTAATAGTAATATAAAAGAACATCCCAATAACAAGAAATATGAGCTTTAAAAGGAATGACATAAAAGAGTGTACTTAAAAAGAAAAAGAGGAGTAGGATCCCTTACCTTGGGTCCGACTTGACTCAATCATTCATTAATCTCCTGAATAATAAACTTGAGTTCATTTATAATTCCTTAAGAAACTTTTTAAATTTCATTATTCCTTTTATATCACTTATTACCATGTCATGAACACTATGTAATTTTTTTAGTTAATAACGGTCGTTTAAACGATCATTGGTACTTGAGTCAAAATATGCTCTTTATAATTAAAATTTGTTCATGTATCTATTATATCCAAAGTTATAATCATGATTTATATATCATATATATCATATATATTCAGTATATATTCATTTTATACTATTCCATATCATTTCGAGATAAAAAAACGAAAAGCACCGTTCATGGAGACGGTAGGCCGTACGTACGCATGAACGCTACTTTCATTTTTTTTCATATTAATGGAATTAAAAATAAATGATATATATATATATTATAATTCCAGTATAATATATATGTTATATAGGTCACATATGGTAATTAATGTCATTCTTTATACATTCCATGTATTGCATGTACGAGTCACATCACTTGAGGGGGCGGTAGTCCGCACTTCCTCATTTAAAATTATCCCATTTACACAACATGAAAGGAATAATGTTATGGTTTAAATATAAAATAAATAAGAATATAGTAAAAATAAATACCATGTATATATTATATAAAATACAGTGACATCATAATGGCCACCTTTAAAGGTGTTAAAATAATATTGAACAATCATCGTTTCGTGAGGTAGAAAATCGCCAACCACAGAAAGAGTATGTTCTTTAACCATTAGATGAAGGTGTGTGTAAGTGTAGCTCGAATACTTCATATAACAACATCCTAGTATATTGAAGATACTGGAATTGTTACAAATTATATGAATAAAAAGAGTATAGGGGGTTGGAGAAGCAAAATAAAACAAAAGGACTCAAGTGAAGACATTACCTTAAAATCGGGTAACTCCCTATGGTTTGAGCTCAAAGGCTTCCGTGGGAAGACTTATTCCCAATGTGAGGTTTTACGTAGTAAGATAGGGATGTGTAGAGACAAAATGGTCAGGTTTTGGCCTAGCCAAATGCTTTGGGAGCGTGGGTAAGGAGGTAGAGGTGGGGGCCTTTTATAAGAGGAGAGGAGGGGCACTCATGGAAAGTAAAGAAATGTTACATTATTTGAAAATGATTTTCGGATTAAAAAGGTCCCACATTGATATAATTCAAGGGTAAGATCATAAGGGTTCTTAAATACACACATCCAATAGGTTTTGGACATGTGTAGGTCATATATTTCACATTATCATTTCATTTTATTTAAATCCTTTATTAATGAGGTAATCGCTGCATCATCATGATGTCATAAATAATTTAATAAATATAATGTCTAAAATTTATAAAAAAAATAACATGATGTAGGAAATCGTTTTATATTTCTAATTAATATTTATAGTCCAAAGATCATTTATGTAGACAAAATTAAAAATATTTTACTTAGGTGATACAATCTTTGTCACATTTAACATTCTTTAAAAATAAAAACATAAAAAGTCACTTTCTCACAAAAGTGATTCCATGGGGCCCCCAAGTTTGGCACAAGGCATCCCATGGTAGGCCATGAGACAACCAGTAGCCTAGGACACATTTTGTGGTCATTTATTATTATTATTATATTATCTTATTATCTTTAACTACCCAATTACTCATTAATCAAGATAATTAAAGATAATTACCGTTGTTACTATTCATAATGTCCAAAAACCAAAGAGTCTTAAATGCATAATTTGGACCTTATGATTCCAAATATTTCATCCATTTTACCAAATTCCAAACATGTAAATTGCAATAATTAATTTAAAAAAACATCCCTTTGTCAAAACAAATAGCGGGTTTTTTTAGAAACAATATTTATGAAAAGGTTGGCACTTGTTTATGCCTAATTCCAAAGTGAAATTAATCCCAATGACCATAATTGAATTACATGGTAAAAATATATTCTAATTATACTTTAAAAAAAATTAAAAAGATAATATAACCATATAATTAAATTATATGAAAAAGCAGTTTTGATGTAAGATGCAGTATTTTTCACTATTCATTGAAAAATTAACATTGTCAGAAAAATACCAAAAATTAACCCAAGGTAAATTTCAATGTCCCAATCATAAATAATATGTTTATTTAAAAAAATATAGCTTATAAAATTTTTAAAAAGTGGATTTAAAAGAGGTTCTCCATTAAAAGGCGGTTAATAGACCTTTTAAAGAATATTGGAATGTTTATACTTAAAAACTGGATTAATTTGAATTTTTAATCCTCTATCATTTATTGAAAAAAATAAAAATATTTTACAAACATATATAATCATTTTGTAGTTAGTTCTACTCATTCCCGCCATTACAACGGCTAGGCGTTAACTACCATTTAAAATAATATTATTTTACTATTAGAGTGCAACGTAAGATTTCAAGGAAACTTGTTGTTGCATATTGGGTACGCCATCGAGCATAGCATTTCCTTTAAAGTACTTTAATATTTAATTCACAAATATGGATAAATGTTAAAATGTCATATTCTTTATTTACCTGGGGTGTTACAATGTGACTGGTAATAAGAGATGGTATCCATGATTCTACAACACAAGTAAGTTATCATAGGGTGTGTGAGTCCCAAAAGTGGGGGAAATGGTCTTTCGGTGGTGCATCATTATTTGTAGGTCAAACATTTGCTAGGTGGGATTTAGTCTAGGTGCATGCAATTGATCATGCGGGTTCAAAAAAATGCAGTGATCAAATATAGTTAAAGGTACATAATTATCAGGGTGTAACATTCTATTATATAGAATGACTATTTTTTGTGCATGAGGTGGACGTGTTGTATTTGGACAAACCCAGCACTGATTAGTATGTGGGAAACAGGTGTGATGTTTGTTTTGGTAAGTTATGTAGGTATCATTACTATGATGTACATTAATATATATATATATATATATGATTATGGTTTAAATTAGGGCATTAGTTTGGATGCATGATATTTGGGCATCTGATGAGATGTATGTTTTGAAGGATATCATGTATGACAAGAATACTAATGAGCATCTGATGAGATTCACGATTTGATGGGTGTCATGTATGTAACCGACATAAATTTAGATCCTAATAAGGTTTAGTAATTATGTTACATCTTGGGTTGACTTTAACATCTAGGGATGGTTATTGGAACTATTAGAATATTAAAGTTTTGGGATAGGATTCAATTGGGTAGGTAATTCAAAATATAGGGAGCTCCCCAATGGGAATGGATCATGAATAATATCCAGGGAAAAACATGGTGATCTTTTGAGATGGCTATATTCACTACCATCTTATATTGATACCTCATAACATGGAGATACTCAACATTAAATTGCGATACTATAACATCCTAGTTCTTTGAAAATTTATAAATAAATGGGTATCCATGAATTTTGAGTTTGTTGGTCGTGTTATATTTATTTTTGGGATTAATAACCTAATAATGAGAGTTTTAATGATCCAAATAATTGTTTTTATATTGATTTTAATATTCAATGAGATCCATCTGAGTTAGAGTTGTTTCCTAATGAACAGGTTTTTGGATGCTTAGTATTGTGGAAGATAAATCGTGGCACATAAATTTTCTAACTGTGTCGCCTACACCATGTGGACTATTTTTCAAAGGGGCGTGGATTTTTTAACAATTAATCCCCTTAAATGAAACCGTGTTCTATAGTGATTGTGTTCAAAAGGATTGTGTGTTGTTTGTTAAACCATGTGGCCAGATCATGGGAGGTGTTTGTCCTCTTGGAATGTGAGTAAAATCTAGTTGGCACACAATTTTCCAAATAGTGTGACTTTTTTTAAAGGCCCAAATTACCTTTTGACCATTAACCATTAAAGTTATTCTCCTCACTTTTATCCCCTAACGTGCAACCCTCCTCTTCAGGTCATGTAGCATCAATTTTATCCTATTCTAGGATTTGACCTCCGGTCTCTCTTTGATATCAGATTTGAGCTCTATTTGTGTCCATCAATTCCTCTCAGTAATTCCTTCAATCCAAATAATTATATTTTTTTTTATCTACCTATATGTAATTCTAAATTAATACAATATATTTTTCAATATTTAGAAGGGTTTTTTCAAAAACTCCATTTTCTTCAAAAAGAAATTTAGTTAGAGGCATGTATTCATTGAGAATGTTCCTAAAAGCATAATGTAGTAGGTACCAAGAATTATCTTAAATTACATTTGATCTATGAGGTGATTTAATAAATACACATGGTGTGTTGTCTTAAGGAAACCATTAATAAACTAATGTTTTCATTTATATTGACTAATTTTTGTCACAATACATTGATGGGCTTTCTCTATCATATTTAAATATACTAATTCCGGTATGGGTATTTTTCAAACTTGGAAGGTTAGTTTGGTTTTCTAATGTATATTAATTAAATGGTATATGATTGAATTGGTTCTTTGTGAAGGTTCTGGGAACGACCTGAGGTATTGATGCGATTTTGATCACCATGACTAAAATCATGAGGTCTTCCATCTATGGGCATGGCCAGTGATATGTGGTGGGATATTGATCACTAGGATGAGTCGATATATACATCATGATTCAGCTGATGAGGTCATTAAGTTGAGGGAATGTCTTGTGGTACATGAGTTTTTGTTAAGAATCATGACATAATTTAAGATTTCATAGCTGGAAATGTGGTTTTCAAATGGATTGTGTTAGTAAATGTTGAAGATTTTCGCATAATATTTCTTGCCGATGTTGTTGTTGAATTCATGTGCACACAGATATGACTCAGTAGAGGGGGTGCTTAGTAGTAATTGTTGGAAAAGGGTCAATAGTTATAGTGACATATTAGATTATACTGATCATCAATTATGATGGAGGTTATCACCATGAAAATCCAAAATTGATGGTGACATACCATTTAGAGATAGGTTTGAGACAATTTGTGGGGAGAAGAGGTTATTCGTTATAATTTAGGCAGATGGATTGGAATTTTCGGAGTATTGATATAAATGTTCCATGAATTATTAGGTCATTAAGTTTATAGTTATTTATTATATACTGTAGGACCGATATTTTCATTCTATGGATTATTGTTATGTTAATATGATGGTCAATTTATATGAAAATGTTTTAGAGTATTGGGATATATTGACGGGTGTGTTGTTGGGACACCAATTACATTTTAGATGACACATGAGGTGTCTTATGGGATGATGTGGTGAAGAAATATTTATAGGAGGTGGGTGAGGGATATTAAGGTTGTATATTTTAATGGTATTCCTAGGAACTCTGCCATGGGTCCTCACCACTACAAATATATAATTTCATACATCTAATGTATGTAAATATATATTTGGGGAATGCATTCCGAGATGTACCATCATTGATTGAAGCTGTTAAACACTCACTTGTGGATACTAAGAACAAGTATATTGGGATTTTTATATTATGTGTTATTTTTTATATTTATTTACATATAAATACTCCATATAAAAATTGATGTAATTTAAAAACAAGCTAATGGTGGATTACTTATTTCATTCTCAAACCTTATACATGCCCCTCTAGACACATTTATACTTTAGGTTTTTGAGATTATGTGAGGATTAGTGTTCATGAGCTGGACATTAGGGATCTATAATATACCAATTTTTCGTTGGATGAATGAAAATGAACCATGTGATTTCCTTACATATAGTTAGACCTTCTTTTGGGATTTTATATATATGTACCTATAAGGTCGGCCATGGGCGAGCTTACTAATCTATTTTTATTATCTAAATTATTGTGTATTTATTTTTTCATTAAATATTTTTTTGGGATTATTATTATTTTTGTACTTGTATATGTTTTTATGGTATTTATGTTATTTAATATATTTTTATTGTCCTTATTCAACAGTGTTATAAATATAAATATGGACCATTATTAATATCACTACTAGAGGGTATATTTTACTCACTAAAACCTAATATTACCCATGCTACTAGTCAGAAGACGTAGGCGTATACGGAGATACCCCTAAGGCCTTGTGTGTTAGTATTGTAGAATGGCTTTAATACATTAATATTGTTATTTTTTTGATAAATTGTAATCTCTTCACATTTTATTATATTCATAATTTTTTTTAAAAAGAAAATAATAATTATTTACATGTTTTAATAATATTAAATTTTTTTAAATTATATTTTTCTATTTTTACATATTCTTTGTTTATATTTTTTTTCATATCATGTATTTTGGGCCATACTTGTGACACACCAAGTAAAGCCTTCAACCACACTAAGGGGACCAAGGTGGTCAACTCCGTCAGATGGCTAGCCACATGTAGCTCACTGGGAAGAAATGGACATCAGTGTGAATATTTCTCTTTTGGTGAGAATGGTACCATGAATAAGGCTTGCATTGTGCGCATGGTATGAAAATATGTTGGTCTGAAATATCCCTATGTGTTGTGGACCTTGTCTGTATGTAGTGGGTAATAGTTGTTGATCCCCTACAAATAGCTTGTTGGTGGGGATGATATGGAATGATTATTATTCTAATCATTCCCCACATCATGTGGGATAGCGATCTAACATAATTATTCATCATCTCTTAAGATATCATATATGTGCACAATGGTTAGATCAGTTCAAACCATACCATCGTATTTTAATTGATATCTTATATTATTATCTAATATCTTGTGCATCTATTATTCAAAATTTTGTATCTCATTCTATAGTCTATGCATCTCAATTCTTGGTTTGACTGGTCTTCATCTAAAGAACATGTTCATAGGTGTCTCTCCTCTTATGTTCTTTCATGAAATTGGTTACCATGACATGAACTTAAAAAGTTAAATCTTCTTCTCTAGACGATTCTTTCGATAGATCATAATTCATCACTAGTTTTTGTTATTACTACACAACGCAATAGAAATCTCTCAATGGTGGGTCATTTTTGACCAGTAGATATTCAAAATGGTTGATCCTTGGTCTTGACCAGTAGGTCACTATTTCCTCTACAAGTAGTTCTTTATTAGTGTTTCATTTATATCCCGGTCATTTCTTCTTTATTGGTGTATCATTAATCCACCAATATTTATTTCTTCCATTGAATTGTATCAAGTTATTCTTCATTATCTAGAATATTTTGGTTAAATACTGGAATTTATTTAATTTTATTCTCATTTTCCCCTATTATTTTTCTCTTTACAGTGTAAAATGGGATCATTTTTTTACCATTACTTGATTCTAATGGTCTATTTTTTTTCTTTTGTTGGAAATTCCATGGTAGATGAAATATACACCAGTCTAAAAATCATCTATTTTTCTCTATTTTTTCACTTTTGAATACTCACTAATATATCATTGTCACCAGAAGATCTTTTCACTAATGGAAACTTCTCCTTACAAGTTATTCGTTATGTTTTTAATCAGTAAAATGATTCTATCAATGGTTGATCTCCTTTCAAGACTAGATGATATAAACTTCCCCATATCATGTAATATTATTCTATCATCATTTTTGTATTATTTTGTTTGAACCAGCTACATCATGCACAATAGATGTTCTTAGAATAGACGCACTTTCTTATACTCTAATTGTAGAACTTGCCTTTATATGAACTTCAGTTTTCTGCTAAGTGAAAAGTTTTCCACTAATTGCAGAATCCATCGACCACTCTACTTCAACTGTAGAAGAGTCAAGCTAGTACCCTATATTTCAAGGGAGTGTCTTTACTAATGTTAGTATGATCAATCTTTGACCAAATAATTTTAATCCAATGTTAGTTCAATTTTTTATTCATAAATTTGTATTCATATATTTTAATTGATTTTATTCAAATAAATTATTATTTAAAAATTGTTACTATATTTTGTATAAAAATTATTGTTGGTTGTTTAAAAATTATAATAGTAATATTATTATGTACATGAATTCATGTTGTGTATATACTCATCCAATGATCTTCTTTACAACATTTTATTGACTTAATAATCCAATTTTTTTTTATTTTAATTGAATTGTTTTACATGTATGAATTGTGTAACATTGTAATACATATTATTTTAATTTTTTATATTAATATTTCATGATGAAATATAAATCACTACAAATATTTATTATTCAATGAGATTTTATAATTGAATGTAATGGTTATATTATTTTGTTCTTATACTCCAAGAAGTATCATGTAGTATATATACATGGACACACTCATATAATAAAATCTTCACAATGACCCAAGAGTCATCGTCATAGAATAAAACAATTTATAGAAATACAATTACATAGATTATTGTGTGATGAAACTTTGAGATAATTACAACTACTCTAATTTTTTTAAGAATTTTTTATGGATTTTATATTGTGTTATGATTACAAAAGTACATAAATTTAAAAAAAATTCCATTAATGTGATTAGAAATCATTGTGTTTCTACATCATAGAACATTTCAATAATCTAATAAGTTTTCTTAGAAATTGTTTTGTTCAAATAAGCTGTATTCATCTTTTTGTTTTCATTTGAGTTTGGTTTTCTTTTCCCAATCAAAATCATGTCATGCATTGTCTCTTTATTCCACCACAAAAGGTAGTTTTTATTGTGTCTCCAAATCAAATTTCTGGTAAATATACTAGGGTGAGTCTCTTATAAAAGACCAGGTATTAAATCCATGTTATAATTAAAGGTATTGTCTATGAAAAGGTTCTAACCGTTTCGAAATTGAGGCTCTTAGTGAGTAAAAATATTCTTAAATGGTATTGATGGTTGAGGAGTGGACTATGATTTCTTTTGATCTGAAGCACTAAAAATATTACTATTCATGGTTTTTTATTTTTTTACATCATATCAAGAACACTATACTCTATGTCGATCATTAATTTTTGAAATTTGATTGTTTTTCGTTACATTTCTAAGAAATTGTTAACCCCTTATTGTTCTTATATCTATATATATCGATCCATTAATTAATATCAAAGGGTGCAACCTTACTTAGAGGTTATTTAGCCTTTATGATTATTTAATTTTATTTTTAACTCTATGCTAACATAATATATTAAAAATAATAGTCTATGACATGGAAGAAATTATTTATTTTTAAGATAGAAGGTGTAAATGAAAATGGTTGAGGGATTCCACAAAAACACTCATTCTTTGATGAAAGATACATTGGATATTGGAAAGACATAATGGAATCCTACTGGAAAAAATAATGTGTGGATCACTATACTATCACGGATAAAAAAATTAGCTAGAAAAAGTACATATTAAGAAACTGGTATGTAATTAAATGGTATATTATGTTTCCAATTATAATGTTAATAATATTTTATACTACGCAATATATTGATGTTTCTATAACCATCATTCATCCTGTAAGAAATCCCCCAATATATGGGGGATATTTTTATGTGAATAATTATTGGCTAACATGCTCAAGAGAACCAATAAAATAATATTACTTATAGAATAACATGACTATAGTATGGGAGGATGAAGAATCCGTAAACTAGATGTTCCATATGTTTATTAGTATAACTAATGATACATTGTCTCTTGGAATGTTTTGGATAATTCTTGTCAAGTGGAAGGAGGCCTCGAAGCTCTCTCAAAAATATTACATGAAAAGAAGGTGGCCTTCGAGGAGAGAATTAATTTTAAACAATATAATTTATATCAGTTAATAGGATCCTTATTATAACATGAATAAGAGAGGAAAAATGTTAATGATGAGGAAACTACTAATGGAAAATGTTTTGTGTTTAAATAAAATGTTTTTATACCTCATATACCTCTGAACTTGAGTTATAAGAATAAATAATGAAATGTCTCACTTTAGTATTATTTTTTTTTCAAATTCTTAAAGATAGAATGTGAAAATGTGTAGTTTAAGGGAATTTTCAGAAATGGCTATAAAGAAGGAAATATCAATGAAAATAATGATGTTTCATAATTAACATATATTAATTTTTGGAAGAAAGGTCACATGATTAATTACTTACCAAAAATAAAACATTTAAATAAATACAAAGAAAAATAATAGAATAAAAAAATATTTGTTTGGTGGTTGGGACTACTCAAATAGTTCTTAACTCTAGTAGTGATTATAGAAGTGCATAGGTGAAATGAAATCGTGACCTGATGGGTATTCATTTTTATGTAAATGATTAACTATTTACAAAATTAGTATCTCATATAAATTTTGATCATAATTCCTTACCTGCTAATGATACTAAAATTGCATCTGATTTATGTTCTGATTATGATTTTATAAATTCCAAATTTAAAAACATGTTTAAAGTGAATGAAGTTTTAAAAAATGGTGAATATGGGATAGTTGGGAGGTATACTGATATAAAAACTAAAAATAAAAATTATTTTGAAAAATAATAAAATAAAAAATTAAATTTGAAAATATGAAAAACTATGATTCCCAAAATGATAAATCTAAATAGAATTATGATTATGAGGTGCTTGAACTAAAAGATAAAAATAAAAGGGTTTATTACTATATGGTTGTAAATGATAAATATCAAGATATAATATTTAATTTAGCTGTGGAGGATCTAACTTAAGTATAAAACTAATGTAACAAATTAATGTAGGAAAATAAAAAATTAATATGTTGGGATTCTAGAACCACTGAAAAAGTATTTACAGATTTAGATACATTTCAAAAATATAATACCATTTTTGGAAATGAATATGTCATTATAAAATAAGATTTATCTAATTCTTTAAAAGGTAAATAATAATATGATAATAATATGTCTTTAATTTAATAAAATAATTTTTTTTGGATATAATAGTTGAACAATATGTCTAAATAAAAACCAATTTTTTAAAATCTCAAAAGGAAGTGTTTCTAGTGTAACCTATTTTTAATTTAGATTAAAAGGTTCTTATGTAAGTGAATGTTCAATAATATTTAAAAAATTATTTTTTCATAATAGTAACTTCATTGATAGATATTTAATTTTTAATCAACCCCATAATAAATTATTCAATTTAATTTAGACACCAAAGTTTTTTGCTACTAATCCTGAAGGGTCCAAGTTTTATGGGTACCAAAACAGACTATTTGATTGATTAAATTCATGAAATGAACCTTAAAATTGTTAATGGATTATAGTATTTATACAATGGATAATCTAAGAACATAAAATGAGATATTTTAAAAAAATTACCACTTTATTCATGTGATGGTGGCCTTTTAACGTTTGGAGACAAATCTAAGGATCATATTAAAGGTATTGGTGATGATATTTTTTTTAAAACCATTATAATTTCAAAAAATTTTAAGGTACATGGTATAAAAAATAATCTTATATGAATATTGATTTTTTAATACATTATTAAATTAAATTTTTAAAAATTAAAAATTTACTATTCTAAAAAATAAATTATATTATTTTCTACAACTATATAAGAAAATGTTTTCACTATTGAATTATAGGTTCTACAAAAATGTTTAGTTTTTTAATATTGTAGGAAAGGTTAAAATTTTGTGGAATAATATTATTGGGTTTAAAAAATATAGACTATTATAAAAATTTTCCAAGCATGAATAGGTTCTGCTACTTCTAAAGTTCCATACATGTACGAACTTCATGTATGATTCATGTTTATAGTGTAATAAATGAAAAAAATAATTTAAATACATATATATAGTTAATACTGATATATATTTAAAATTATTACATCATGTCTTGTTTAGAAAAATATAACATGATAGTTTTGGTGGTAAGATGTGTTTAATTTTAATTTTTTATTACTATAATAGATTCTTATAGATTTATTTATTATCCAAAAAAATTGAAGATTATCCACCATTGGGGATTTCTGAAAACTTATTAAAAATTTAAAAAATGTATCAATAATATATATCATAAAATATAGATGTGGGGAGTTTTTGAAATTAAAATTTGATAATTTTTTTGAATAAATTGGATATAAACATTATTTTTCAACCCCTAGGACCCAATAATATAATTGAGTGGTAAAAAGAAAGAACAGATCTCTTCAATAGAGTAGAAGGTAAATGATAATGGAATTTAATATACCTAAATACTTCTGGTAAGAACATATAAATTTATATTTCCATGTACTAAATATTTTTTATATTATACCTTTCTAAAATAATTCAACTTATAATTTTTTTTCAAAGGGTTTAAACCTATAATTGGATATTGTATGGACTTTGGATGTGAAGGGTTTATATTAAATAAAAAGATAATATAGGAAGATACAATTCTAAATTATATAATGTAATATTCTTAGGTTATTTCAATGCTAAAAAAATATTATACCTGTTTTAGTATGAAATTTTTTGTTTTTGTAGAATCAATTCATGTAACATTTAATGAAAAAATAATAACAAGTAGGATTCTGTTTTAACCAATAAAAATGGTGAATTTATAGAATTTAATTTTTAGGAAGATAATTACCATGAAAATTGGAAAAAAATTTGTGGAGGTGAAGAATATATCTTCTCAAACTAATCTAATCGAATGAAAAACCATTAAAGATCATCATTTTGAAAATGTAATTCCTAATGTGGAATTTGTTTTTCAAACCGAAAAATATATTTTACTTTACTATGCATACTCTGATTTTGTATCATATTTTGTTTTATTCCATTTTAAAAATGAATGTATTGATTAATATTATATTAATGTTTTTCATAATGAATTAAATTAATTTCAATATCATAATGTGTGGGATTTAGATACTTTTCTGAATGATAAACATATTATTGGATGTAAATGGATTTATCTTAAAAACATAATGAAGAGGAAAATATTGTTAAAAATAAAGATTGACATGTAGCTCAAGGTTATTCACAAGAATAGGTAACTGAATTGGAATCATTTTTTACTCTTTTTTATAGAATTTAAGAAATTATAATTTTATTATCCATTGATAGTTTGAAAACTATCAAATTATTTAAAATATAATTAAAAATATCCTTTTTATGTTAAATTATTTTATAGGAAGTCTATGATAGAAATCCCAGGGACAAGAAAATAATAGGTGTACAAATCATTATTTCAAGATTAATAAAGCCCTATATGGTCATAAGAATGATTCAAGAGCATAGTATGAAAGTGTATATGAGTTTTTATTAGAAATTTATTTTATTAATGGTTACCTTGATCCAACCTTGTTTATAAAAAGAGTATAACTTTATATACTAATTTTGCATATATATTTTGATGATGTACCATTTGTCTCAAAAAATGGTTCTATATGTAATTATTTTACTAAATTAATGATAAGTGAAAACGAAATGAGCTTAATGGGAGAATTGAAAATATTCCTTTTTTGGAAATCAAATTAATGAAAGATATTATTTTCTTATATGAGGAAAAGTATGAAAAATAAAGTGTAAAATGTTTTGTACTTGATTCTAGTAGGACCACAAAATATCCAATGTTTACTATTTCCAAATTATACATAGATGAGACTAGATATTTGGTTGAAATTATCCTATATAGAGGCACGCTAGTCTATCTATTATTCATCTCTACTTCTAGGCCATATATCATATCCAGAGAGTAATTTTGTGCTATGTTTTTTTAAATCCCAATAAAATAATCATAAGGATATTAAAAAAGTAATTAGATATATTAGGTGTAATTTTTCATGATATTTTTATATTATAACGATATTTTTTATTAATATCATAGTTTGATTCTGGATTTGGAGGTTTAAGAGTTGACCGAAAATGTACTATAGGTATGTTTCATTTCTTAGGAAAATGTTCAATTTCATTGTGTTTTAAGAAAAAACATTCAGAGGAAGTATCAAAAACTGAGAATGAATATGTTTCTGCTTCCTGTTTATGTTCATGATGTATTTGGATAAAAATCATCATATGATTTTAATACCAGTTTTGATAAAATTCTTAACAATTTTTAAAATTCAAGTGCTATTTAAATTTCTAAAACCGACTTCAACACCTAAGAACTAATCTCATATATGTTATATGTTATTTTCCTAGAGATAATGTAAATAAATGTGATATCTGTGTAGAATGTTTTCTTACCAAGAAATAGGTAGCTCATATTTTCACTAAACACTTAGAGTCTATTTAATTAAAGAATATTAATTTTGAATTGGATATGTTAGAAGATTAAAATAACTGTTAGAATAATCGCATATATTAAATATATTTCCTTAATTTTTTGTATTTGAATATTATTTTTTACACTTATTAAATGCTGATTAGATATTACTCTAAAAAATCATTTTGTTAAACTAATACCTTATCTTAATTACTTATTTATTTGAATATTGTATCTCTCAGTTTACTCTTATTTAAATCTACTATTATATTATCTTTAATGCAGTTGATTATTTGAAAAGTTATTGCATTGTATTGAATAAATTTTAATATAATTTATGATAAATTTCAAAAATGTGTAAAAATTTTAAAAACAATTTGTGCCATCATTTCCAGACGCCAAGAATATCCATAAACCAAACTTTGGGGACACAAGGGGTCGTCCCTATGGGAAGGATAGCCATTTGAATCAAACATGGAAATAATGGACAGTCATGCATAGTGTAATTTTTGAGAGGCCAATCCTGTGTATAAGGCTTACAGGGTGTGCATAGTATTCCAATAGGTTGGGAAATAATACACCACTAGGTCAAGTCATTTGTTTCTGAGTTGTGGGTTGTCTGTGTTGACCCACCACAGAAAGCTCGATGTGGGGATGACATGAATTAATTATTATACCACTCATTCCCCACATAATGAAATCGATGTGGGATAGTGATGTAATATAATTTTCCACCCTCTCTTAAAATCACATACATACATTAAGTTGTCTGATCGGTTCAAATAAAACCATCCAATATATTTTGATTGCTAGTGAAATTATTTTAACTTCCACACATTTATTCATCAAAAAATTTATCATCATTAAAATTGATCACATCTAAAACCATGGTTTGACTGATATTCAACTATAGAACCATCTCTCAAGTGTTTTTACACTCATATATCTTAATTTTACAATGGTTACCTTTTCATGAACATCAATAGTTTTTTCTTTTCACTTCATGTTTATTTCAGTACAACATGGTTCATTGGTGTTTGATGTTTTTACCATGCGATGGACACATCATTTCTCAATAGTGGATCATGTATCACCAGTACATCATCACAATGGTCAACCATTATTCTTGATTGGTAGATCATTATTTCATCCACCAATATTTCTTCTTCAATATTGGATAATTTTTTCACCACTAGATTCATAATGAATGGTGGGCATTTCGTCCACAATTAGTTATTTTTATCACCAAACAATAGTGTTCTCTTATTTCTTCTCAAAAATCATTTTATTATATGATGTATTTTCTTTAACATTATTTTCAGTAGCACCTTTTTATCTTAAAATTGAAATGATGGATCTGCTTTTTTCACTAGTAGAAAATTCTACAGCTCTCTATTTGTATACCATTAAACATCCAATGATAGATCCACTATAAACCATTAAAAACATAATCATTGTTTCTATATTTTCTAAATATTTGATACTTAATTGTAGATTTTTCTCATTAGAATATCCTTTCACTGATGAAAAATTTCCATTTTATATTTTTATTCAAGTTATTATTTTTTATAATGATTTTTTACATGAAGATATCATTGCATGAATAGTTGATCAAAAATTAACCATAACATGTCAGTTTCTTCTTTCACCATTTTTTAGGATTTCAATTGAACCAAATTATTCATACCTAATAGATATTATTAGAATTGAATCACTATCTTAGACTCCCCTAGTAGATCATTTATATATAGGTAGATTGTTTTTCCCTCATCAATTCGATTTTCCAATAGCATCAAAATCTATCCACCATCCTTGTTCCACTAGTAGAAAAATACATCCACTAATCCCTATTTTAATAGAAGATATACACCGACAACCGGAAGATCAGTCTACCAGTAGATAATTTTAATTCACTATCAGTTCCAAAAAAATCTCATTATTTTTTAATTATTTTTATATAAATAAATATTTTGTTTAATGTGTTTTTTTATTTTGTTGAAATATTATTTAAAATTTTATAAAATTAATTGTTATAATTATTTTATGTATACAAATTCAAGCAGTGTATATACTATTTCAATTATCTATTTTTCAAAATTATAATAATTTAATAATCTAGAAGATTATAAATTTATATGAACTATATTATTATTACTAATTTTGTGCATTTTTATACTTATTATTTTAATTGTTTGATATTAATATTTCATAAAGAAATATATAGTGTGATTGTTATGTATTATTCAGTTCGATTTTGAAAAATGAAGGTAATGATCATATTATAATATTTTCACACTCTAACATGTTTCATGAAATTACTATAAAGGGACACACTCCTAGAATAATGTTGATGATCCTTTTGTCACAGAATCTAAATATCGGAAAATGGGAATATCTAAGCTGAAATTGATTCAACCTTTGAAGAAAATATCAAAAATCGACAAAGGCATGAACAAAGGATCAACAGAAACTGCACCGCGCAAGTTATATCACTGTCGCGCAAGTACACTTGTGCGACGACCTTGGTCGCGCAAGTGACTTGTGCGCCCTAAGTGATAACCGCCCAATAACCACCCAGGGTCTTTTCCTGCCTATAAATAGACCCTGTGGGCCCCCCATTCGAGAGGATCATTTTCCAGAAACTCATATTGAATCTCCCGACGCCCAAGTCTCTTCTCAAAGCATCCGGAACACTTCTAAGTTAATTTCTTACCCAGAACGGAAGATTTGTAGAGAGGGAGGAAGGCCTAAGTGTTGAAACTCATCAACACTTGCGCGCCAGAGTGGCCAGCCCTTAAGGAAAGTGACCACACTTGCACGCCTCCTCATTCCTTCAATAGAATTTGCGCGTCCCTTTTTTGGAAGAACCTTAAGAGGATTCTAAAGGGTTTAATAAAGAGTCGCTCAAGTATTTTAATGCTGGTTGAAAATCGCGCAAGTACCCCACATGCCGCGCAGGTATACCTGCGCAACCAATACTTGTGCGCCACCGCAATACCTGCGCGCCTACCAAGACTTGCACGCCCATTCCTTTTTGGGTGCCTTTTCTTCCCATTCTACCTCTCTTAAGACATTTCACCTTTCCTATTCAAGATTCAGTCTTCAAGATACTCTTCAAAACCATTTATGGCAGGATTTCTTGATTTGACATCCTTATCTGAAAGGAATTCGGTGGAATATCTCTCAAAACCTAGTGATTTACACATATTTATGTCACCAAAGATTGAGAGTTCATTCATTCAACCTCATCCTTCAAGATGAGAGAATCCTTAACCTGGGTCTCCTTTTTAGGAATAATCCCCAGTTATAAGTCCTTTAATCTGGGCATCTTCCTCAAGAGTAAGCCCCAAATTCTTAAAGTTCCCAAATATGGGCATCCTCCTCAGGAGTAATCCCCAAACCTTAATTTCTTAACATGGGAATCCTCCTCAAGAGGAAGCCCCAATCATAACCTTTAATATGGGCATCCTTCTTAGGAGTAAGCCCCAAGTCCTCTAATTTTGGGCATCCTTCTTATGAGTAAGCCCCAATCTCAAATATGGGCATCCTCCTCAGGAGTAAGCCCCAAACCTTAATCCCTAACCTGGATCTCCTTTTTCAGGAATAAGTCCCAGTCATAATCTTGGGTTTCCTTTTCAGGAGTAAGCCCCAAGTCCCCTAATTTCTCTTTAACCAGTCCTAATTTTTGTTTGATCTGGGATTCCTTCTCAGGAGTAAAACCTAGTTATCAATCCTCTCCTAATTTGGGCTACCTTTTCAGGAATAAGTCCCATGTTAGAGTATTCAAATCTCCATGAAGCACATATACCTTTATGGACCATGTTCCTAGATTTTCTCCCTAAATGTGAATCCTAAACCTTCATCTATCTGGGCAGTCATACATACATAATCCCCAAACCATTTCTTATGATTGCATCTTTCATGGCACAATTGTCTAAATTTTACCAATACCTCTTGTTTCTCACACCGAGCATGACTCACGTGAGCTTAGAGTGTAAAAGTAATTATGACATCCTTCTTTGAGCTATCAATCATAAACGTCATACTCCCTTACTCGAACTACGTGGGTTCTGCTTCCTTTTCAAAACAAAGGATACGTAGGTAGCCCATTTATGGGTTCGATCCCAACTTTGAAATAATCCATGTCCTTCTGAATGATGATAAACTTAAATTGCCCCACTGAGTGGCTGTAAAACCAGCCTGGTCATCATAATTACCAAGAGACTTTTTATAAATGTTTTGAAGGATACCATTAACCAAGAATCAATAAATAGATACAGATGATTCTATATTGATGAAGAAACTCGAATACATATAAAAGATTCTATAAATTTCTTACATATTTAATCATTGATTGCTAAAACTAAAGGAAAGCTCATTTTATACTTGGTAATGTAATAAGGATTCACGAACATAACTTAAATCTATAAAGAGAGTCCCGGAGTAGACAATAATTCCCCTCAAAAAGGTGTGATGAGTCCGACCTCCCATCCTCTCGACCAATGAAAATTCCTAAGCCTCATTAGTCCACAAGATAATAGGCGCCTACCTTTGGAAAGTAGGTCCAAACGGATGTGGAATCATTGGATGTTTCCGGTTCTACGAACAAACCCTTTAGAAACTGATCAGAACGTTTGAATCTCCCATCCAGAAGGTCATCCCGGAATTCCGTGCGAAACAAAAAATGGTGAACCCGACGTGAATCCTTAACCAAGTTAAAGTGGTGTTTTACCTATTTGTTAAAGCCCCTATTTAAAAGTCAGTAAGAGGGCTAACAAAAACAATCATTGACATAACTGATCATCCAAAGGATGAAGTGGCTGAATTTATCTTGATTACGTCTGTTATATCAAACAGGCACTCTTTTCCAAGATCTTCTGTATTTCCATAATGGCTGCTCTCAAATTCACATCTTTAAATACTGCTGCTGTAAATACCACTGCTGATATTCCTACTGGATTGCCATCCGCTCTGAGGATGACATCACCTACTCAGCGTCTTCAACGCTGGGTATCAAATGCGCTGTTTAAGGAGTACCGTCAACACGGTACCATCCCAACTCTGGAGGCTTCCCGACAGGCCCTACAAGTGAACAACTCACACAGGTCGTCCGGAAAACGACGACCAGTGATCAAGAGGCAGGCGGTGCTGACTACCGTCTCTAACCATTTCGGGTCGTTATCCCCGGAACACAATTTCCATTTACTCCCTTATTCTGAGGAAGTGAATGAGCAGGTCCCTCAGGGCCTTAATTCAAAAAGACAGGAGTCCTTCTTGAGGGCTCCCATCAACAATCGCTGACAAACTCATGCGACAGTGCGCCCTCAACATGATGAGGGTACCGACTCCAGGAATTCGGCTCAGGTTCTTCGAACCTGAGCAGGCAAGACGAACCACCAGAGGCGGAATCCGGTTAACAATGGGCAGGTTGTCATCCCTGCCATCTCCGGAGAAGTCCACCAACCTAACATGGTGGCGAACAACGATCATGCACACACACCTGCCCGTTTTAATTCCGATGTCCAGCAGACTCGTCTGGCAGCATCAAGACAATCCCGCCAGTCAATTCTGGCGGAGTACTATAGGAAAGAACATACACCTGCTTATACATCATCAGTTAGTCAGCAGGCTCTTCTGAATACATATGATGTATCTTGTCAACCGCATTTGGCGAAGTGTAATCAGCAGGCATATACACATGCTAATACTAATCAAGCCTACCAATAGTCTCACTTGGTAGCGCACAGAGAAGTCAGTCGTAAAGCCCTGACGACAAACAGGAGGCAAACTCAACCCTCTACCTCCACACTTGAGTACTGTCAGGATTCACTGACAGGAAAAGGAGGACAGGAGTAGGCACATACACCTACTCCAAGCCCGGAATGGACGTATATCCCCGTTCCGGCGGCTGAAGTCATCAAACATATTTTGTCAATGGTAAAAGAGCAGAAGCAAATTCCTGCTCATATTCTGGATGCTTTCCAGGATATCATAACAGCTTCAGCATCATCTCATAGAAAAACACATAAATATATCCCTAGCAGTGGAGTGACACATCAATGATTCACTCCGGAACAGACACACACATCTGTTCCAGTCCAAGAGGGTTATGGGGCATACTCCCCCATATCATACGGACAACCAAGTCAGGCACATACACCTGATTTGAGCGAAGATCGTCATCCTAACCAGACCATCTTTCCTGATCAGGCACATACACCTGCTCAGAGTAACCACTTTCATCAACAAGTGGTTTCCAAAGCGAGTAAGAAGGCATCTAAGAAAAAGATCCGCCCAGCACAGTCAGGAGATCAACGACCAATCTGCAACAAGGCCTTGCTCGATGCTGGAGTTCTTGAAGCCCTCAGACATTTATCTGTTGGAACTCAAGATTCTACTCCCTCGGTTCTTGATAACGGGAACATTAATTCCAAAAGTCTTCAACAGACTCTTTCTCATGAAGGCTTTCTTCGTGAAAATTCGGTCAATATTGAAGTTTCATCTTCAGATGAGAGCCATAGGAACCCTCTGTGTGGTCAGAAGACCAAGGAGAAAGAGATCTCATCTTTTGCTGTAACCCATTATGGTGGTCCTCCCCATGATGATGAACTTTTCTGCGAAATTCCTCTCCGTAGCAGTGATTCACATTGCCTGGAAAATACTCCAGTGGACAATGTAGTGCCGAGAAAGCCCTCTTATCTTGAGGCACTTGCAAATGCGAAACCAGTCATGTCTGATGCTTTATCGCTAACAAGTGAAATACTTTCTCAATCAGAAGATATCCCAGTGTGAAGGTCATTCTCCGAACCACCCCTAAGTCATGCATCTTCTAGTTTGATCAATGATATCTCTACCAATCTTGTTGAATCCGATGAAGAAACAAGGAAACACCAACTCTGGTCAAAACAGGTAGAAGAATATTCATTTAATGATAAATAGGAAATGCTGAACATGAGGAAAAAACTGGCAAAAGGTGAGGTACCAGTCATGTTTTGGCCTTTGGCTGACTCCCAGTATGACATTACAAAGATGTTGATGGATGATGGAATCCATGATATTTGTCTCAACATATGGAAAAATCTTTGTCAATTGAAGAAGAAGGTATTATCTTATGATGAATATGAACATCATCTTAATATAATAGAAGGGCTGCAACGTCAGATTGATTTGGCATCTCTATCAGTCTCTCGGTATCCGAAGGCTGAAAAGCAGCAGAGAACCCTTCAACATTCATGCCTTGGCACACTAAGAAAATTGCGTCAGTTAATTGCCAATTCTCCATCTGATGTTCATATCAGAGGATGGGGTGTTCACGGAGCACTACATTTCAAAGTGCTTTCCAGTCAGAAAAGCCCACCGAAAATGGTCTCATGCAATGTTATTGCCCATGGTCGGCCACAGTCAATGGGCTTTGTTCATAATCAAAAGCTTTCTCAAGAACAGGCTTCAACTAGTTCCTCTCAAAATCAAGCATATA
Source organism: Viscum album (assembly GCA_963277665.1). Classification (NCBI taxonomy): domain Eukaryota; kingdom Viridiplantae; phylum Streptophyta; class Magnoliopsida; order Santalales; family Viscaceae; genus Viscum; species Viscum album. Next base: position 1,251,546,161 of record OY728150.1, on the reverse strand, counting down.
GAGAACAAGTTGTTGAATTGCTCCTACATCAAGCAGGATAGAATATTGCACAAGCCTCTCGTATGGAGAAAACAAATCATCAAATGATATAAGTCTAGGAAATCATCCAACGGTCTGTTGAACCAGGTGATAAAAGTGGATACAGGCTAATGCATCCAGCTAATTTCCGAACTAAGATTCGCAAGATCAAGAGATCTTTTAAGAAGATCTCAGACGTAGCATGTCAAGAGACACCCCAGCTTGTCAGACTAGGGAATTTTTTAACCCAACCCTCAGATTCAAAAAATGGGATTTGAGGAGTTGATCAGAAACAGTAGGAATATCCCCAGTTCACAAGACTGGGGACTCTTTCAAATCATAAATACCCTCCTCAGAGAATGTCGGTCTTTTCTCGATTGGGGAAGAAGCCACAAAAGGAACGAAGAGCCAAATTATCATAAGATTCCCTCCTAATTATAGATCGTCAAGAAGTTCCTAAAGTATTGAATCAACAAAAGGCAATGTCTCATCAAAGACATGAAAGAAGACAATATCACAGAAATGTTGATAGAAGGGATGTGATTCATTATGCATCAATCAATGTCATCAATGTCGTTGTTGCTAATCCACCAGAGGAGGTTCACTCAGGGGACACAGATGAAGAGCATCTTGCTCAATAAAATGTACGCACCAATACAAATGAAGAAGGTGTGCGTACAAGAAGTCAAAGGATTACTCAGAACCTAGGTAATCCACTTCCCTCTCTCCAAAAGGTATCCAACAAAGGGAAGGGAAAGAATCAGGTTACATATCCTTCCTCTGGACAAGGTCAGTCGCTCTCATTAGAGCAAAGGTTTGCACAATAGGAGGAAGAAATGAATGAATTAAGAAGGTTGAATGCAGAACTACTTCAGAGTAGTCTTCTTCTTAAGAATGCTGAAGTATGACAGCCGAAGGAATTTGTTGCAGTTACTGAGATGGATCAGGAATATCCTCCTTTATCAGTACACCCTCAGAAGTCTAATCCTATGGGTCAAGTGCAACAACGGTTGGAAGCACTACCATCAGTTGCAGCAGCAACCACCAGGTCTGTCCAAGCACCATTCATTGCACCTACCCAAAACCAAGTTCAACCTTATGTTTCTCAAAAGTTAATAACTACTATTGAGTCATTAACAGCTCGGTTAGAAACTATGGAAGGGAAACAGGTGCAAGTTAAACCAGAAAAGAAAGTTTACCCTGAATGGGTAGATTCAATTTCTCCTCCATCCAGTTTTGGAAACCCTGTTTTCTCTACTTTCAATGGATCAGGTGACCCTGAACAACATTTGATGCATTTTGTGTCTTGTTGTGATCCTATGATGGGAACTCCAGAGGAGCAAGAAGCAGTGAAACTCAGATGCTTTGTGCGAACCTTGCAAGGAACAGCTTTTGTCTGGTATACAAGCTTGCAATCCCGATCAATCATCGGATGGGAGGATCTTCGTCAAAAATCCCTTCGTCAGTTCAGCTCAACTTTTCCAAAAACGACAGTTTTCGATCTTACAAACTGCAAGCAAAGGGAGAATGATAGAGTCTCTGATTTCATTGCTCGCTGGAGGGGATTAACATATTCTCTGAGTTTAGCACTTCCTCAGGAAGGGTTGATGCCAATCTGTGTGGAAAATTTGCATGACAAATTATGCACGCCATTGATCCCTGTGAAATACACAGGAGGATTTCTAGACCTTACTTCAATCGCTCAGCAGATTGAAGATTCCCTTATACAGGCTAAGGTTAAATGTCGTGTAATTCCATCAGCTCCAGGAAGAAGAATGGGTAATGCAGAAACAGCTACAGTTATGCTTAAACAAGCACCTCTACCTATTTCTACTTCAAAACCTTCATCTTCTCGAAGGGATCCACCTCCTGAACACCAACAAAAAAGGCCGTTTCGTCCAAATGATCAAAGAGATCAACGACGAAAACAATTTGATGATTTGAAGAGTAAAACATACTCTTTCAGAAGTGAGAAAGTTCCTGGTTACTGAATTTCAGCTCTAGAAAATAATTTGGTTCAATTACCAGTGCCCAAGAGGCCAAACAAGGAAGGAGATGAAGACCGTCCCAATTATTTTCCCTTTAATCAAATGTTGGGGCATCCCATCCAGGAGTTTTTTGTCTTTAAAGACCTCCTGCAAAAGATGGTCGACTTGGGACAAGTCAAGTTGAAAGGTTCTTCGACTCAGGTAGCATGTGTTAATGCTACAGTTCCAGAGGAAGGAGGTGAATGGAAAGAAGTCAAAAGCAGAAATGCACAGAAGTATGATGATTGGATGGTCAGAAAGACAATTAATAGGACTCATTCCATTTTGCGAACATAATTAATGAAACCAATTGTGTCTTCTACCATGAATATTGCGGCAAAAACCTCTTCATCAGAGGGAAAATCCTCAAAGAAACGGCGTGATTCAAAGAAAAAAAAGAATCAGAAGAAGATGAGTATGTGTAAAAGACTAAATTTTCTTTGACTCTGGAAGACTTTATGCCATTTACTTCAAAGCAGCAGGCACCGCCCCACCAAACGGCACAGCCTACACAGGCTAATCATGCAGAGTCTTTATCAAACGAAGAGTTAAAATTCGGTTCTGTGAATATGATTCAATTAACAGATCCATATTCCATTCTTGATGAGCCTGAATTCCCTGTATCAAATAAGGGAATCCGAGGAAGTTCTAGAGGTTCAAGATACAGGGGAAGACATGGATCTTTCAGAAGCCACTACTCCAATTCTACCCCTGCTAGCACTGTATATGCAGCAGAAACTCGTGGTAGAGCCCTTCAGCGAGCTCAAAAAGAACAAGCAAGTTCTTCTGCCAATTGCCAACTCAGTTTTGGAAAATTTATTTTGGAAGACCGATTGAAAATTCCATCTTCTTTATCTCAGCATGTAAATGGACCTAATCGGTCTAATCTTCCAAAACCAAGGATTTTGCCAACTTCTATCCCAATACAAGATGCATCAGCTTCCAAAGCATCTGCTTCCAAGGTACCTGCTAAACCACATATTCCTGTTGGGAAATGCAGACCTCTAGATCAAAAGTATGATATATTGAAACACTTGGCCCAAGTACCAGCTAAGTTACAAATTTTGGATGCTTTGAATCTATCAAAAGATCTTCAGGAAGCACTCATCGAAGCTTTGACAAGTCCTCAAGAGTTTGAAGCTGAAATTGCTGCAGCTGAAGTCTATCACATAGAGAATAATCTTGCAGAATTCCATGAAGTGATATCTTTTACTGATAAAGATGAAGATGATTTTGTTCATGGGCACATAAAACCTTTGTACTTATCTGTAAAATTCAATGGTGTAGATATCCGAAGAGCTTTCATTGACAATGGTTCAGGAGTCAACCTCATGCCCATTCATACACTTCATTGATTGGGCCTCACGGAATATGATTTATCTCCTTCTACCATGATGTTACGAGGATATGATAAAAATGAACAAGAACCACTGGGCGAAGTTACACGCAGAACTCAGTTTGGAGATCTTGTATCCAATTCGGATTTCATGATTGTTGATCAAGACTCAGCTTTCAATGTCTTGCTTGGAAGACCCTGGCTACATCAGCATGCGGATATCCCTTCATCATACCATCAATGTCTCAAATACTGTTTCAATGGTAATGTTGGAACATTGTATGGTGATAAGGACCCGTTCAAGACATGTGATTCTCAATACATTGAGGCAGAATTTTATCTCATGAAGGGAAGAGAAAAATCTACAATGAAGGAAGTTACCAAAGTTAATGCTCCATATGGTTTGTAGAAAATTCCAATAAATCCATTTACACATGTGAGTACAGATTATGTTTTACCTATCAGTCAAATTGACAAAATAGGCCCAAATCAAAATACTCTTATGGAAAAATCCATAATGTCAATTACGGCAATTGAGCCAGACAACATGGGAGAAATTGGTAACCTACCAAACAGTGATGAAAGCATAAGTGGTGACGTTTTCATTTCATTTGCTGAAGTCCAACAAGTCTATACTTCACCAATCATGCTAGAAGAAGTTATAGCAACACCAGAGGTGAACAATGATGTCGATTCTCAATCCATCACCTCCTATTTATTTCCCAAAGAAGGCCCTTTATTATCAATAGGGTCGAAAATGGAAGCTTCTTCTTCAAAATGTGAAAAATTTTACATCTATTATGATCATGAGAATTTTGTTTTGTCATCTACTATGCAAGTAGAAACGGAAGAAATAACACATAATCAAGAGGAAGAGGATGGTCTTAGAGATTCTCCTCCAGCATTTGAAGAGGGTATCTCTACCACTGTGGATGAACTCAGAGAAGTAAATCTGGGTACAGAAAAAGATCCACACCCCACTTTAATTAGTGCGGCCATGACCATTGAAGAGAAAGAGATGTATATTTATTTTCAAAAGCAAAATAAAGATATTTTTGCTTGGAGTTATATAGAAATGTCTGGGCTTGATCCTGATGTTGCTACTCATCATTTGGGTTTACCAAAAGAACATCGGTGATTTAAGCAAGCCGCGAGAAGAACACACCCAACATATGCTTCCAAAATTGAAGCTGAAGTGGATAAGATGATCAAAGCTAACTTCTTCAGAGAAGTTCAATATCCGAAGTTGTTGGCTAATATTGTCCCTGTAAAGAAGAATAACGGAAAAATTAGGGTTTGCATCAATTTCAGAGATCTTAATCGGTATTGTCCTAAAGATGATTTCCCAGTTCCAATTACAGAACTCTTAATTGATGCGACGACTGGCTATGAAGTACTTTCGTTCATGGATGGATATTTTGGATATAATCAGATTCGAATGGCTCCATAAGATGAGGAATCTATAGCCTTCAGAGCTCCTCAAGGTGTGTTTTGTTACCGGGTGATGCCTTTTGGTTAAAAGAATGCAGGTGCAACATATCAACGTGCCATGCATCGTATCTTCAAACCTTTCATAGGGAAGTTTGTTGAGTTCTATGTGGATGATTTTGTGGTTAAATCCAAACAGCTTTCTAATCACTTGGATGATTTGGAAGTCATATTCCACAAGCTTCGACAACATAATTTAAAGATGAACCCCTTAAAATGTGCTTTTGGAGTAACCTCAGGAAAATTCCTCGGCTTTGTTGTATGCCATCGTGGTATTGAAGTTGATCCTGAGAAGACCAAATCAATCCTTGGTATGTCACCTCAGAATTTGAAAGAATTTAGAGGACTTCAAGGACACTTAGCCTATATTCGGCATTTCATCGCCAATTTGACAGCCAAAAGTTTACCCTTTACAAAATTATTGAAGAAAGGAGTCACTTAACATTGGACTAAAGAATGTCAAGAAGCATTTGATGTTCTCAAGAAATACCTCTTGAGTCCACCAGTAATCATGCCACCTGTTGAAGGTAGACCACTTATCCTCTATGTGACAACTCTAGAGTGATCATTGGGTGCCTTTCTCGCTCAAAAGAATGATTCTGGGAATGAAAATAGCCTCTACTATCTTAGTAAAACTATGCTTGAAGAAGAAACCCGGTATTCAAGTATTGAGAAGTGCTGCATGGCATTAATCATTGCAGTTCAGAAACAGAGACACTACCTTCAACATCACGAGGTCCAATTGGTATCTCGCAATAATCTACTCAAATTCATCCTTAGTCGTCCAATGCTTACATGACGTCTAGCAAGGTGGGAAGTTATTTTGCAGCAGTTCGACATTCAGTATGTGTCTCAAAAGGCAATAAAGGGACAAACTCTGACTGATTTCCTGGCTGAACATCCTTCAGTGGAAGACACATCTTCAGATATTGAACTCCCTGATGAGGAAGTTTTCTCTATTCAAGAGTATCCTCAAACATGGGAAATTTATTTTGATGGTGCTTCCAAAAGTCCAACATGGAAGAAAATGGAAAATCCTAAATTCAACAAAGTTGGTTTAGGAATTGTACTCATTTCTCCAGATAAGGCGGTGTTACCTTATTACTTTTTATTGTGGGAAGGTGGTACCAATAATGAATCCGAATACCAAGCTCTCATTACAGGCTTGGAGTTAGCGCTCCAAGCACAAGTGAATCACTTAAAGGTGAAAGGTGATTCAGACCTGGTAATCAAACAAGTCAATGGGGATTATTCCATCAGAAAAGAAGAATTAATCCCATAGTATGATTACGTCAGAGAGTTAATGGAAGAATTCCCTTCAGAACCGACATTTTCTTATGTCCCAAGATCACAAAATCCTCAAGCTGATGCACTAGCTAATATAGCCACAGCTCTAGCAGATCCAAATCGGGACGAGACAACCATCAGTATTTTCCACCATCGTTAAATTTCACCTTATGTTCAAGCCAGAACAGAGGAAATTAATGAAATTAGTCCCATTCATGAACCGTATGGTCATACTACAGGATGGATGTTACCTATCAGGGAATACCTTCAAAATGGAACACTTCCACCTGATAGAGCCGAGAAAGAAAAAATCTGGCGACGTGTGGTCAATTTTACTCTTTATGATAGCACAAACCACTTTGAGAGAATTATCTACAAACGTGGTTTTGATGGATTTCTCTTCAAATGCATTGATGGTGAAGAGACAATGGCTGTCATAAAAGAAGTACATGCAGGAGTCTGTGGTGCCCACCAGTCTGAACATAGACTGACTGATCAAATTCGAAGGCTTGGATATTTTTGGCCTTCAATGATACAAGATTGTGTTAATTTAAAAAAGAAGTGTCATTCATGCCAAGTATATTCCATCTTCATTCATCAACCTCTAGAGTTGCTTCATACAGCTAAATACTCATGGCCATTTGCGACATGGGGAATGGATGTGGTGGGACCTTACCCTTCAGCTACGGCCAAGCAGTTTAAGTATATTATTACTACTACTGATTTCTTTTCCAAATGGGCAGAGGCAGTACCTCTCAAAGAAGTCAGTTCTAAATGCATTGTTAGCTTCATCAAGTCTAACATCATTACTAGATTTGGTGTCCCTCATACCATATTGACGGATAACGACACCAACTTCTGTTCTTCTGAGGTGAAGAAATTGTATCAAGAATACAACATTAAATACAACCATTCATCTCAATATCTTGCGGCGGCCAATGGCCAAATAGAAGCCTTTAACAAGACTCTTTCAAATATACTGAAAAAGATGGTGGATAAAGATAAGAGGTCATGGCCTGATAAACTCTTTCATTCTTTATGGGATTATCGGACTACCACATGCAATGCAACGCGATCAACTCCATATTCGTTGGTATATGGAACAGAAGCAGTCTTTCCAATTAAAGTTCAATTGCCCTCACTCAGAGTAGCCATTTTTGATCAGTTATCTACAAATGAGCAATCCCAAAAGCAATTGAATGAATTGGAACAGTTAGATGAGAAAAGATTGTGCACTTTGCACCACATGGAAATCTATCAGAATCGAATAGCAGGAGTTTTTAACAAAAAAGTTCGTCTTCGTTCTTTCATTCAGGGAGAATTGGTATTGGTTCTTAGAACACCAATGATACCAGGAAAGAAGCCTCCCAAGCTTGAACCAAAATGGGAAGGACCTTATTCAATGCATAAGGTATACTCCAATGGAGCTTTTTCATTAATCTTAATGGATGGAGAACTCATCACGACTCCAACCAATGCCAGATTTCTGAAGAAATATTTTGTATAAACAAAAAATATGGTCCCCAGAACCATGATTCTTACAATTGGTTCATACAGTAATAGTCCAGTATGACTTTAAACTACATCATCCTCGGTCTATGCATATGACCTTAAACTATTTTCACTTTCGTCCAACATGACGTTAAACTATAGAAAAGAACTTGTCCCCACAACATGACACTAAACTGTGCGGCACCATTTCGTCCTTGCTATATGACGTTAAACTATACAGCAATGGTCCAGTATGACCTTAAACTGCAACTTCGTCCAACATGACGTTAAAATGTAGGAAAGTCTCTTACGTCCGGAAAGACGTTAAACTACATAAGCACTTAAAAGTCCAGTATGACTTTAAACTGCATCATCTATGGTCTATGCATATGACATTAAACTATTTTCACTTTCGTCCAACATGACGTTAAACTATAGAAAAGATGTCCCTGCAACATGACACTAAACTGTGCAGCACTATTTCGTCCTTGCTATATGACGTTAAACTATACAGAAATGGTCCAGTATGACCTTAAATTGCAACTTCATCCCACACGATGTTAAACTGTGAAAAAGTTCCCTAAACCATCCAGCATGACCTTAAACTGCATCATCCCTGGTCCATGCATATGACCATAAACTATTTGCAAGTCCCTTATGTCCAGCAAGACGTTAAACTGTGACGTCCTAACTACATGATGCTAAACTGTATAAAAGTCCCTTACGTCAGGAAAGACGTTAAACTATATAATCATCAAAGGTCCATGCATATGACCTTAAACTATTCACTCTTTTGTCCAACATGACATTAAACTGTGGAAAAAATCCCCAATGCGTCCAACATGACATAAATGGTGTGTTATTTTGTCCTTACTGCATGACATTAAACAGCACAGTCCCCCTTTCGTCCAATATGACGTTAAACTGTATTGTACCCATCGTCCTAAATACATGACACTAAACTGTATAGAAAGTCCTTGATATGTCCTACATGACATTAAACTGTTATTTTGTCCCTGCTACATGACACTAAACTGTGTAGCACCAATAGTCCTAACTGCAAGACTTTAAACTGCATAGTCCCTTTTTTATGTCCTACATGACATTAAACTGTTATTTTTTCCCTGCTACATGACACTAAACTGTGCAACACCAATAGTCATAACTGCAAGACTTTAAACTGCATAGTACCTTTTTTATGTCCTACATGAAATTAAACTATGCATCGTTAAGGTTGTTGTTACCTCTTGTTTCTCACACCGAGTATGACTCACGTGAGCATAGAGCAAACATCAACCATAAAACTCTCTTTGGTCCACTAACCATGTGTAAGTCCCAACAACATTTTTATTAGATCGTTGTCCCCAAGAACAACTTGATCATTAATTCATTCTTTAATTGAACTACTCGGACTTTGATCCTTGCCCTCCAGGCTGGGTATGTAGGCAACCTCCCAGGGTTCAAGCCCAAAAAAAACAATCTCTTCACATCGGTTCATCACCATCTCATATGATGTTGATTCGTGAAACCGCCCCTAGAATCAATATCTTTACATTGATTCACTTTCGCCCTTGTTATATGACGTTAAACTATACAACACTTTTGTCCGGTACGACAATAAGCTACAATACTATATGATTTCCTCATTTGAGAGAGAACTTTTATTGACATTGATTTTTCAATCATGTTTTATTTCAAAAGACTACGTGCATACATGGCAATGCCTAAACTTTTTATCTTGGGTTAAACCATCATTGCACTAAAGTCCCCTTTCACCCTTCACATGTATGAACCAAATTTGTACAAAGGGTAGTTCTAGAACTACGTGGGCTTGATTCCCATCCTTATGGGATACATAGGAATGTTCGAGTATCCCTCGAATCCAGCCCCAAGTCTTTTGGGCCTAACCCCAAATATCACTTTCAGTCTCTTAGATGAAAAGTCCTCATGAAAACACACACTGTGTATTCATTATTATGGTCCGAACTCTATGACCCTAAAATAAGTTCTCTCATATTTTCATCCTGCACGACGTTAAACTGCATTTCAAGAACTATGTATGGCTTGATTCTCATTCTTATGAGATACGTAGTGAAGTCCAAAACATCAATTCCGGACCCAGCCACAACATGATTATGGTTATCATTGACCTATGTATCTCTATATACATTGGAAAATACCCATCTTTATTTGTTATAATACTAACTTTAAATATTTTCAGATCTTCATAACCCTTTTCATGACTTTTAGTCACAAAAATGTCAATCTTCTGAGAATTCTTTTGCCTGACTATGCAGCACGTGCCAATAGGTGGCCTTGCATAAACAGTCCACATAACAGACTTGTTGGCCAAAAGATACTATTTTATTTAACTATGCAGCCAATGCCCTTAGGTGGCCCTACATAATTCAACCCCCTAACGGGTTTGTTAAATGATGGTAACTTCATTCTTGAGAAGAATTCCTCTTTTTTCCTTATTTGTCTTCAATGACGGTATGTAGGGATCTGCAAAAAAATAGCCATCCTTAACATATTTTTCCCATATCCTTTTTCATGATCTGAATGTATTCAAGTCTATGGTTTATTCTTCTTCCCTACGTTTGGGTCATACCTTCGTAGGAGTGATATTCATCTAGTTCTTCGATAATCTTGTATGAAAATATCTTCTCCATATTCAAGTACCTCTTTCCATACAACAAACTCTATACATTAGAAAATTTGAATCTCCATAAACTTTCACTGGATTTTAGCACTAGGAAAGTAAATTTCTGGGAGTTCTTTTGCCTGACTATGCAGCACGTGCCCATAGGTGGCCTTGCTTAAACATTCCACATAACAGACTTGTCAGCCGAAAGATGCTATTTATTTAACCATGCAGCCAATTCCCTTAGGTGGCCCTTCATATATCAACCCCCTAACGGGTTTTGTTAAATAATAGTAACTTCATTCTTGGAAACTACTTCTTCTAATGCCTTTTAGCTCTTTTTCATATCATTCCTCAGATTCAAATATTCTTAAGCCATAGTTTACATATTTTCTCTCATACTTGAGTATGGTAATATGTTTTTAGAAAAATTGTCAAGGAATTGAATCATCTTTAATCCATTTTGGTCAAAGCTATTTCGACCTTAAACATTAGCCCCTTTATGTCTGGCATGCATGACTTTAAACTGCCCACAAAAGACAAAGGAACTCTGAATAAAAGTCAAGTTCCTGCTCACTAAATATACATTTTTTTATGATTTAGGTAATATTGAGCAATTAAAAGATTCAAATTTTGTAGGGTTATTTGTAATAATCCTAGTAAAAATCAAACTATGCTTACTAGGCCCATTGGCTTAAGTAAATTTGAAGCAGGTAATGAAAGAATGTAGGTAAAAATGATTGAAGACGAAAGTGTTTTTTATTAATACACAAGAGATAGAAAGACATCCACAGACTGGAGTCTCTTCTCTTTTTCAAGAATTACAGAAGATTTTCAACATAAGTCTTCATTTGATGTATAGCATCCTGAGCTTTATCAGCAGATACTTGAAGCTCATGCACTTGACCATCTTCACTCTTTTCAGCTTACTGAAGTGCCTTCTTAGCATCTTCGATGGATTTCATGACATTCATATGAGTTTCATCCAATGATTTATTATGCTGATCAAGTTCCCCAGTAACAACATCTAACTGTTGTTGGAGTTTCACCTGCTGGACGACCTTTTCTTTCATTTTTTGCTTCAGATCCTTCATCTTGGTAGCATAATCAGCTTCATCTTGGGATACCACAGCCTCAATTTCGCCTATGTTGACTGACAATTTCACTCTGGTCAAATCTTCGTGACTTTTCTGCGCTTTCTCCCTCCTGAAAATGATCTGTTTCACCGCGGCATGGATCTTTTCATACCCAAAACCACCAAGTCCCAGTATAACAAATTGGGATGACAATCGAGGAATTTTCAATGGTAGCTCTTCTAAAGGCGCCCCAGATATAATGTTCCATATGTTGTTCCATTCCTTACGCCGTGAAAAGCTGAACGCTTTAAGCATCTCTGGATCTGATTCAACATCATCATCGGAGGGGGGTATGTAATCTGGAATTAACGCGCTTAAGGACGTTCCTTGTCCTGCTCTTTCCCCCATGATTTGTGCTTCTTCACTTTCAATTCCCGTTGGGGCAGAGGCTGAGGCCTCATCTCCGGATCTAGCCATTGCAGTTGATGGCCCTGCATGATTAATTGAAAGATTTAGTTGGAGTCATAGGATAACAAAAGAATGGATTGTCTTGCAAATAAAGTACAATCACAAATATTGTTATCCCTTACCCAAGGGTGGTTCAGCAACCTGAGAAAACTTCTCCCATCTTTCTTGGTCTCAGCAGGATTTTCAAGATGGGTCTTAGGAATGTTTATTGGGTTTAGCTATACTTGAGATAATGTTTCTGCAATGGTAGGGTTGACATCGATGTCCACACCCTCTTCAGGAATTGTCAGTTCAGAAGCTTCTACGGATGAAACTGCATATTGTTTTCAGTCATGGTTAGAAGTGTAATTTTTTAAAAAAATTTGGGTGAAGGGTAGCACTCACGCCCAAGGTCTTCTAAATCACATGACAACTTAGCATGATCATAAAATTTGTCAAAAGTCATTCCATGGTTCATCATTTCATCCAATGATATTTCAGAATCCTGGTTAGTCTCACCAGTGGGAGCATTTGCTACATCTTCCTGACGACTTATGTCTTGCAACCCCTGATCCTGGACATCATATTCAGCAGTAGGAGGGATATTGGGAATAGATGCTAGCTCTTCTCCAGGAGCAGCCAAGTCAGCTTGGGTCTGTGATTGTTCTACGACACCCTCCATGGCATTTGAAGGAGGATCAGTCCCTTCCCACAGGGGGGAAATTGAATAATCCCCTGCAATCCTCAGAAATATGAGTAACCATGTGATTATGGGTATAAACTCATGATCATTCGAAGGACTTACTGCTGCTTATGAAGTGCTTAGCTGTGGATTTCCTTCTTCGTTGCCTTTGCTTCGTTTGTTTTTTTGGAGTATCAGCAATCTCCCTTATTGGCACTTGAATTGGCGAATGGAAGGCTATGTCTAGCGCCTCATTCATGGCCTGCTGGCCTGGAGATATCTCTCCTGGTTCACGAGGAGAATTAGCAGCAGCCCCAATAGCAGTACCACCAGGGCTATACTGTAGCGAAGGAACCCCAGTTCCTTTCTTTTCAAGCTGCGAGATGAAGAAAATAACTTCCTTAAGTAACAAAGCTTCAACTGAAATCAAGTTGCAAAGAAAATAAGGAAAGAAAACATACATCATCAGGAGCCATGTACTCTTGCCATTCCTCATCTCCAGAACCACCAGCCCCCTCAGTGGCGCCACGATCAATCATTTCCTTCACCCTCCTGGTGAGAGGAACCGAGTCATCAGTGGCATATATGAGCATTTCCAGCTCTCTAATGTAAGCTCGCACTTCATTGGGGTTATCTCCGTATTGAAGATTTTTAGAAGCTATAAGATTTCCTATTCCAGGAAGTTGTAGGCCCTCACACAAATCTAGCCAGGTGGTCTCAGTACCACAGTATAAGCTCTGCCATAGCTGAACAGCCTCTGTCCTTAGATATGAAATCCGTGAGGAAGGTCCTACAATTTTTGATTTTAATTTCTTCCAAGCTCCGGCAGCTACATATAAAGAATAAGAATGTAAGACTTATTACTTTATAAAAAGCAATAGTGATTGAAATTACTACAATGAAACAACTCACCAGGTGTTGATGGAGTGGGTCTTTTAATTCTGGTTAGAGGATTATATCGGGCATGAAACCGCTTTGTTGCCGGTTGTGCCTCATCATCCCCATCATGATAATCTAATGAATCAGTTCTAGAAGAGGAGTTTGTTGAACCTATTTCAGGTGGGGAAGCTTCACCTTCATGAGGAAGGGTTTCTTTCTCTACACTCCTCTTCCTCTTTCCCACTTGATATACTGGGTGATTCAATATCCCTTTGGGGTATGATGCTATCCAGTGTTCGGCATAAAATATAGTAAAATTATGTGCCTCTTTTTCAACTGGTAGAACAAATACTGCCCCAGTCTTCTCTCTTGATGTCAGCAGCCATAGTTGTCGAGCAACCATCAGATGTTGCTCTAACCTGACATGTACCGGAGGGGATACAACAATCTGTTGCAAACATTTGAATTGGCATGCAAATATATATGGAGCATAGGCCTCACATATGATTTCTCCATCAATCCTGGATACTAACACGCCATCCCTGCAAGCTAGCATGTATGCCCTCAAATCCAAATAGGTTGTCCCATCATCAACAAACCGCCCGGATGGCGGACTTCCATAGGGAAAGAAGTTGAATTCCTTAAACATGCTCAGCCTTACTTTCATGTCATAACCATTAACATCTAATGGAGCAATTCCAGAGAATGCTTGCACTGACGGTCTGAAAGAGCTTCCAAGAATTTGTAATCCATTCTTTACATTGTAAGTCTTGAAGTGAGTGGCGATCCATGCCCACATAACCTGGAATGGTCCCACTATTCTTAAAAGAGATTTACCAAGGAAGATATGAAGTAAACTCCTATGAATATTTGTTAAAATGGGGGTAGCTAACCCAACCATTTTTCCCTCATCCAACTTTGCTGTAATGATGAAGGTCCCCGGCCTAACGCCTCCCTTCGAATCCCTGACCGGCAAGAGATAAACACTGATCCACATTGCCAAGAAACCCGCCAGACGAGTTTTCTTTGGAATTCTTTGATTCACATCATATCCCCACTTTTCAAACTCTCCTGCTTCTAGAGTTGGCCAGAATGTGCCAGGAGCTCCTCTCTTCTCAGGTTTTGGACAAGTGGTAGGACGTCTGGGCCTGGTATCCTTGGATTTCTTTTTCTTGGATCCTTTTTCTTTTGGATACATCCCTTTCTTCTCAGTAAGAAACACATTCATCCATTCTTCCGGATGAATATCTTTTCTAAAATGAGTTAATAAGGTCTCTGAACTCTTGAGCCTGTGGAAGATTTTAAATAATTCTCGAGCTAAAGCAGGAGTCTTCTCTGAATCATTCCAAGTCACCTTGGGAGGAATGAATTCATCATACATATCGCCCAAAATTGGAGCCCCTGAAATCTTGTGGACATCCCACAAACTGATACCTACATCTCCATGAGTCAAATGGAAATAATTAGTTGCTGGGCTCCAGTGGCTGAGTATCTCTGGCACGAAGTTATCATGTCTGTAAACATATGTTTTCCCAACCCAGATAGCCTCATATATTGTATCTCTCTTTAGATCCTCGATAAACTCTGCGCAGGTCTGTCACACCCAGTATGCCCACATCCAAGTTGGCTTCACACCTCCCCTAGGACGGAAATCCCATCTTTTCTTCCAGCCTTTGGATTGATCCATCTGAGAATTTCTGAAGATTGAAGGATGAAAATGTGGTTGAAGCTCAGGTGTATGATTTTTTAGATCTGGTGGGCAAGGTCTATGATGCATCACATAAGCCTTCTCCACTGTTCCTGCAGTTAGAAATACTACTCCACCTGAGATATTTCCTGAAGCAAAGTTGGTATAATTCTAAAACCATGAAAATGGAAGATAATTCTTTACTTCTGGAATAATGACTTCTTGTAGATGACCATAGCCATACAAAGGTAGATAGGTGCTTTGAGGAAAGTTGCGATGATATTTCTTCAGATACTTAGCCAAATCTGAAAGAGTACTATCCTTGACAGTATAGTAATCATGGCCAATGATGTTCATCATATCATATATCCGCTTGCTAGCCAGTTCATCAATTAATCCGGGTCTAAGAGCCATTACTTCTGCACAAAGTGTTGAATAAATTAATTTATAAATGAATTAATTTTTCATAAACTTTGTGAAATAAATCAAAAAAATGGCTAAGGCATTAAGGCACACAAGTATGGAGATGTCGCGCAAGTGTTACATGTGTCGCACAAGTTTTTGTCGTGCATGTTTCACCGCGCAAGTCCTATTACATTGAGGGTAGTGCGGCAACAAGGAAACAATGGAAAAAAGAAACTTGCGCGGCGAAGATGACTTGTGCAGCGAGAGCTCGAGAAATTCGGGATCAGATGCTATACATGGACAAAATAAATGTATTTATAGGCCAGGAGGCCTATCTTCGCGCCA
Source organism: Viscum album (assembly GCA_963277665.1). Lineage (NCBI taxonomy): Eukaryota > Viridiplantae > Streptophyta > Magnoliopsida > Santalales > Viscaceae > Viscum > Viscum album. Next base: position 1,251,530,349 of record OY728150.1, on the reverse strand, counting down.
TACCCAGTGTGCTCAAGGCCTGCGCGATGACACTTGCGTGCCGTCCTCTGTGCCTTGAAGACTTGCGCACCCCCTTTTCCTTTGGATGGATTCGATTTCCTCATAGTCAAATCCTAATTTCTCTCCGGATCCAACTCTGAGGGGGGACTTTTGTTGACGCTCCTTTTGTCACAGAATCTAAAGTTCGGAAAAGGGGAATATCTAAGCTCAAAGTGATTCAACCTTTGAAGAAAATATCAAAAATCGACAAAGGCATGAACCAAGTATCAATAGAAACTGCACCGCGCAAGTTATAACACTGTCGCGCAAGTACACTTGCGCGACGACCTTGGTCGCGCAAGTGACTTGCGCGCCCTAAGTGATAACCGCCCAGTAACCGCCCATGGTCTTTTCCTGCCTATAAATAGACCCTGTGGGCCCCCATTCGAGAGGATATTTTTCCAGAAACTCGGATTGAAGCTCCCAACGCCCAAGTCTCTTCTCAAAGCTTTCGGAATACTTCTATGGTAATTTCTTACCTAGAACGGAAGATCTAAAGAGAGGGAGGAAGGACTAAGTGTTGAAACTCATCAACACTTGCGCGCCTGAGTGGACATCCCTTATGGGAAGTGACCACACTTGCGCACCTCCTCATTCCTTGAATAGAATTTGCGTGTCCCTTTTCTGGAAGAACCTCAAGAGTTCTAAAGGGTTTAATAAAGAGTCGCTCAAGTATTTTAATGCTGGTTGAAAATCACGCAAGTACCCCACATGCCGCGCAGGTATACCTGCGCGACCAATACTTGCGCGCCGCAGCAATACCTGCGTGCCTTCCAAGACTTGCGCGCCCCTTCCTTTTTGGGAGCTTTTCTACCCATTTTACCCCTCTTAAGCCATTTGATCTTTCCTATTCAAGATTCAGTCTTCAAGATACTCTTCAAAGCCATTTATGGCATGATTTCTTGATTTGAATTCCTGATCTGAAAGGAATTCGGTGGAATATCTCTCAAAACCTAGTGATTTACACATCTTTATGTCACCAAAGATTGAGAGTTCATTCATTAAACCTCATCCTTCAAGATGAGAGAATCCTTAACCTGGGTCTCCTTTTTAGGAATAATCCCCAGTTATAAGTCCTTTAATCTAGGCATCTTCCTCAGGAGTAAGCCCCAAATTCATAAAGTTCCCAAATATGGGCATCCTCCTCAGGAGTAAGCCCCAAACCTTAATTTCTTAACTTGGGCATCCTCCTCAGGAGTAAGCCCCAATCATAATCCTTTAATATGGGCATCCTTCTTAGGAGTAAGCCCCAAGTCCTCTAATTTTGGGCATCCTTCTTAGGAGTAAGCCCCAATCTCAAATATGGGCATCCTCCTCAGGAGTAAGCCCCAAACCTTAATCCCTAACCAAGGTCTCCTTTTTCAGGAATAAGTCCCAGTCATAATCTTGGGTTTCCTTTTCAAGAGTAAGCCCCAAGTCCCCTAATTTCTCTTTAACCAGTCCCAATTTTCGTTTGATCTGGGATTGCTTCTCAGGAGTAAAACCTAGTTATCAATCCTCACCTATTTTGGGATTCCTTTTCAGGAATAAGTCCCAAGTTAGAGTATTCAAATCTCCATGAAGCACATATACCTTTATGGACCCTGTTCCTGGATTTTCTCCCTAAAAGTGAATCCTAAACCTTCATCTATCTGGGCAGCCATACATACATAAGCCCCAAACCATTTCTTATGATTTCATCTTTCATGGCACAATTGTCTAAATTTTACCAATACCTCTTGTTTCTCACACCGAGCATGACTCACGTGAGCTTAGAGTGTAAAAGTAATTATGACATCCTACTTTGAGCCATCAATCATAAAAGTCATACTCCCTTACTCGAAATACGTGGGTTCTGATTCGTTTTCCAAAACAAAGGATATGTAGGTAGCCCATTTATGGGTTCGATCCCAACTTTGAAATAATCCATGTCGTTCTGAATGATGATAAACTTCAAGTGCCCCACTGAGTGGCTTTAAAACTAGCCTGGTCATCATAATGACCAAGAGACTTTTTATAAATGTTTTGAAGGATACCATTAACCAGGAATCTCTAAATAGATACAGATTATTCTCTATTGATGAAGAACCTCGAATACATATAAAAGATTCTCTAAATTTCTTAAATATTTAATCATTAATTGTTAAAACTAAAGGGAAGATCATTTTATACTTGGTAATATCATAAGGATTCACGAACATAACTTAAATCTATAGAGAGAGTCCCGGAGAAGACAATAATTCCCCTCAAAACGGTGTGATGAGTCCGACCTCCCATCCTCTCGACAAATGCAAATTTCTAAGCCTCATTAGTCCACAAGCTAATGAGCGCCTACCTTTGGAATGTAGGTCCAAACGGATGTGGAATCATTGGATGTTTCCGGTTCTACGAAAAAACCTATTAGAAACCGATCGGAACGTTTGAATCTCCCATCCAAGTGGTCATCCCCGAATTCCATGCGAAACAAATAACTTTGTCAAAATGATATGAGATACATCATAAATGTGTAAAAACTATTCCAATGTAGATCATTCGATTGCTACTTATATGATACATTTTGAACATAATTATTACTTCTTTAATATTTTCGAGAAACATTTGAGACTTTTGTTTTGTACTGTTATAAAATGAGAACATAAACATGGACATTTTTCCATTCATGATATCAACAGTCATCAATATTCATCATCTTTGATGATTTTCTGCATCTGCTAATTTTCTTATATTTTTTTCATTATATATTATTTAATCATGCATTTTTATCTATTTGAGTTAGGTTTATGATATTACAAATAATAAATAAGTATTTAATTGTATGGTTATTCCACCACAAAAATGGATGTCTGTAGTGTGACTGTTAGTCAACATTCATGAAAATATTCTAGGTTGATTCACTTGAATAAGATTGGGTTGTGCCTCTGGGTTCTTATAAAGGGTATTGTCGTAAAAAGATAATCACACCTTCAAAAATGAGGAAAATAGTGGGTAACAATATTATATATTATTATAGAAGTTTTTTGAGTGGGATAGAATCATTATGATCCCCACCACTATAAATCTTGGTGCTGGTTATTTTTTATTTCCACTAGAACTAATATCAAGAACACTACCCTCACTACAGATACGTATTTTAATAAATATGATTTATTTTCCTTTAATTTTTTAAATTATTATTCACCCCACCCCCATATATTTATTATTTTCATCTATATCGATCCAAAATAGTGAAAAAAATGGCATAGTCTAATGATTAATTAGAAAACATAGTCGGGGTGCTACACTGAGAAGGTTTGAGCAGTAATGTAATGGGAATATCCCAAGAATGTCTTCAAGATAAAAATATTTTTGGTATTATATTGGTATTTTATAAATTTCCTTCATGACTTTTCTATGATGTATTCTACCCTGAGTCCTTGAATAAGAAAGGGGTGAAGTGTGATTTGTATGAGAAGTGTCATTATGATTTTCAGTAGTTATAGACCCATTTTACATTTGCACTTGTTTTCATTATTCTCAACACTTTGAGAGCTTATGTTCTGAATTGTTATTCTTATAATCTGGTTTTAGGGTGTTTTATAATGAAGGGTGACTACGTGGGGGAATATAGATCATGATAGGTACTCCCACATGAGCATAATTATCCTATAAATTTCCTCAAATTGAAATTTGGGATGCACGCACTGGAAACTTATTGACACAACCTCTTTAGGGATCATTTTATAGTTAATTGTGATCATAAAATCCTGATGTACATTTTTACCAAAAGATACAAAAACTTGAGGAAGAGAGTCTAGGTTGATTACCATTATATTTTGGATATAAAAAATTCTTGGAAACCTAGTAAGGGAAATATAGTCGATGATGATTTGAGTCAAAAAATTTCAATATTGGATGTTCTGGAATCTATATATGAGTAGATTCGTATGATTTTTTTTTATGATCTAGGATTGTAGGATTGGGAGGATAACGGTCAGGTGATCATTGATACTGTGTGGTTTGCACCTTCAATCATTGGATGGGTTATGAGTGAGCAGATATCTTAGACCACTTTCATATAAATTATAACTACATTAAATGGTGGGGTGACCATGGGTGATTGGTCTCGATCATGTGATGGTTCTTTCATTTTCAGGTAGTGGATAGTGGTTTTATTGAGTAAGAGGCCATATTTGATGCAAGAGGTGCATCGCTGTAGACAGTCACTTCACCCAAGAAACAAATTTATGTTTTAAACATTGAGAGACTGGTATTGGTCGCCTCAAATGATATATGCAGTCAAGAACATAATCTCGAGGTGTTTGACCTAACATATGATCAAAGCATTGATTCATAGATAAACCACATTTTTATAGCGAAATCCCATTCCAGTAAAGGAGTTGGATAATATGTCTACGGATTTCATGATTTTACTAACTAATAACCTGAGGGGAAAATATTTATTATATATTATTGTTGATCATGTGATTAAATCATCTGTCTTTCTTCGCACGATGGTGTTTGTGAAGGTATATAATGACATATTCTTGTGTGATTGATAGATATTTAGACTTAATAGAGTGTTCTTAATGAAATATTTGACTAAGGATGTGTGTTTTACATCAATATTCATGAGGGGTTATAAGACTATTTTGGACCCTAGTTGAGATTGAGCAATGTTTATCACTCGCAGTTGGGTGGTTAGTCTGAGCAATCCATCCTCACTCTAAAGGATATGTTGCGAGCATGAGTTCTTGGTTATGGATGGTCAATGGAAATTCCTCCACCATTGGTTGAGTTTTATAATAAATAATGATTTCAGTCCCTTATTAGGATAGACCCATTTTAGGAATTGAATGGGACGTTATGCTGATCCATAATATATTGGGATGAGGTGGGTGAGAATTTCTTGGTTGTACCAAGAATCATGTAGGAGATAACATAATGATACAACTGATTGAAAAAATATTTTTGATAGCACTGAGTCTTTATAATTCTTATTCCAATAAACATAATCACCAATTAGAGTTTCATGTTAGTGATTAGAGGGTTTATGTGGCTATCAATTTTGAGGGGGAATCATTTGTTTTGAAAGATGGTTTGATGGCATGATGTTATGCTAGGTCATTTAAAGTTGGGTAATTTCCAAGGAAGGTATCCTATCAGTGTGAGATTACACTGTGGAAAACATTGATCCATGTTTTATTCCATGTCTCTAAATTGAAGAGAAACTATTCAGACCCATCTCATGTTATGGGGTGGGAAGAATTGAAGGATGATCCAAAAAACCACTATTATGAAGCACCCAACTCATATTTGGGATTCTCATAATAAGGTACTTCAGGAATAGTCTATCTAATTTTTCTATATTCTATGGCTTGAGACATGGGAGAGGGAAGTAATGTTGAGGGAGTTGTGGTATCACCTATTTTTATTGTGGATTCCTAAGGGTTTATGGGGGGAAATTGAAATGGTGGGAAGTGTATGACACCTAACTGGTCACTTGTTCATCTAATTTGATTTTTTATTTATGGAATAGATTACTTTTTTGTTCCCCGTTTATGGGGGGAAAAGTGTATTTTTATAGGAAGGAACACCATATTGATTGGTTTTCCTAACAATGCAGCAAATCAAGTTCGGAGTATTGGGTTAGGGAAAATAGACATTTCATAGGTAGATCATTTTTTTCAAATCATGAAAATACCAAGTGAACCCCTGAATTTATAATTTTTTTCAAGTAGTAGATCCCACAATGGTTGTGAACAGTTAACCAAAATGTTTTTCCAAACAATACGGCTTTTACAGATCATTAAAAATTAGGTATTTTTCTAAATTTTCCTTGTTTATTTTTAGTTCATTGAGCATAATTTATTATCCCTTGTGATTTTATCCCCTCTCCATGAAGCATAATCTTCTTCCCGTTCATATTTGGTGGATTATTCTTGGATACTAGGTTTTTTTTCTTGTGATAAGCCTATTTTATTGAGATTTTTTCTTCCATTCCCCCTTCTCAGGTTTATTGATACATTTTCAGGGATGTGTGGATCCCAAGTTAGTGGGGATGGCTGAAACTATGGTTTTAGTGGGTTTTTGAGTTTAATTATTTTGTTCTTTGTGTTTCAGGTCTTCTCCTACCAATTTTGGGTGGTTTTCTTCTAAGGAACATGGTTTGAATACATTATTAATATTGGTTTTTTATTTATGGAAATTTTACATGGTATACAGTATATTATGTATCAATTTTGGTTTATAATAGTTGAAGTTATTTTTAATAGGTTTATGTTTGATGATTATTCTATGGTTAATTTTCTGTATTGCTTGGGTATGAAATTTGAGTGTTTAAAAATAATTTTACCAATGAGAGTGGCATGTGTGCACTCTATGTATTTGATAAAATAGATTAAGTGGATTTTTGGATTTAAAGGGATTTATATAGTGATTTTAGAAATTTTTTATATTATGTGAGGTGTTTGGATAATATATTCATAATATATGTTAAATGGTTTGTGAAATGGATTTTATCATATAGAACATGTTTTAGGATTATGCTAGCATAGAGAAGCACATAGGTTGATTGGGGTGTGAGTGTGGGGTTGTTTGAGGTACAATTAGATCCTTCAGATAGGAGTAACATAAGATATTACATTTGTTTTTCCAGGGACCATGAAAACCATTAGTATGAAAACTATGATAGATTCTATTTTTTTCAAGGGACCAAACAATCCCTTAATGTTTGTTATGGGGAAGATTATGAGAGCGTACACAATGTTTAGGCACCAAGCATATGTCATTTATATTGACACACATTAAAACTATTTGGTTTGATCACTACATGAACTTATTCATGATGGATTTATTTATGTACATTGTGAATTTAAATAGTTCTAAATTGTTATTATATCTTTGGTGTTATTCCCTTTTAAATTTATATTGATATAGGATGTTGATGTTTATAATCACTATTGTAATGAAATGTTATATATATATTTATCATGAGGTTCCATTTGGTCTTGTTTCATTATTTATGTTTTGTTATAAATTGTTTTGGGAAAACATGTTTTACTTGAAATGTGAAACCAAATGGATTTCAAAAAGATTGTTTTAATGATAAATTTTTTCTTAGTGATTTAGTTTTGAATAGTGCTATCAGACTATTTTTTTGGCTTTCATGGGTAAAAGCCTTAAATATATTTATGTGGGTATCCTATTGGGATATGTGTATCACAACCATCAAATGTCATTGTGAATATGTATATTTTATATTCTATATACGGGTAATTGAAAAGGCACCAATATCCTTCTTGGATCATCATGATCACCACCATCGGGTGTTTCATAGAGTATACATGGTCTCACAGAGTTGTTTCATATGGGGTCCTTCTGGGATTTTATTATTTGTTGGGATGTATGTGTTGTAAATTTTGGGCTTTGTCCCATTTATTTTGTTTTTTGATATTTTACATGTGATACCATGTAAATATACTATTTGGAATTCCTGTATATGATGTTGTTTATAGTATCTATTATTTTTTATTGCATTACCTGAATATTGTAATTTATTCTGTTGAATCTGATGATATTGTTGTTTTCATCCCATTTTATAAATAGGTTATTGAAAATAATAATGGGATAAAACATTTCAATGTGTATGTTCGTTATTCCTGGTAATTGTGGTCATCCCATGGTGATCAATAATTATCATTGGCCTATGTGATGGGCCAAATTGGGCGATGGGTCTCGTCAACCCCGGTCATCTCGTTAAAAATTTATTGTCACAAGGCCTTAAAATGTATGACATGTCCAATTATGTGACACCAACAAATAAATGTTTGGATTCCTTTCACAATGATATATACAAATCATGTTTTATGGATTTTGTCCCAAAACTATGATCACATACCACCTCTAATGACAGTGTTAAACACTAGATTTTTAGGCAATGTGACTTTAAACTATTTTATATTAATACTATGTATCACTTAAAAGTTGATGAATAACCTATTGTATTCTCTTATGATACCATAAATGGAGAACCTCTTAAAAATATTGATGTTCATGGTTATGGAATATAACTGATAAATATAATTTTTTTACATATATGTGTTGTTTCAATCTATTACAAAAACGAGGTTTATTATTTTAATAGTATTTTAGAAGGAATCAATAAATATTTATTAAATATTTAATAGACTCATATAGTAGGTAATAATTTTCCCTAAAAGGGTGATTTGAAATCTATCTCTACCTCAACCAATGAAAATTCTATAGTTTAACTAGAATAATAACTTAGTGACCATCTACCTTGGGATATAATGTATACAATAATATTTACATCGAAGTATCACAGCTTAAGGATAAAATTAGAGTTCCCATTTGAAATAAAAAATTTAAACCCGATATAGAATCAAAAAGAAAAATTCCATGTTTCCCAGAGCATTGAGAAAAATTTTGTTTCATGAAATTCTATAATAAACATTTGAAGATGTTGTGGATGAGTTATATATTTGATTTAACAATATTCATAATGGGTAAATATTGAAGATCATGTGATTATAGTTTAAATAATATCCTACATCATTTATGGGGGAGTGTATGATACCGACCCAATTTGAGAAGTCTATGATACCCTCTCAAACCTTGTATGTGACATGTACTAAAATATTTATCTCTATAAATCTATAGTAATAATAAAATTCAAGTACCAAAAAAATGTTAGACATGGAATGTATTTGAATCTCACATTGTTGAATAACATTGTAAATGTTCTTATGTACCATCTTCATTTCATTATTTAACATAAAAGTTTGGAAGAGATTATATTGATTGAATTTATGGTTTTAAATCAAAAGGGATAATTTATAAATAGTTAAATTGGTACTATTATGTCATCCCCCATCCCTCTTAATAGTATTGTATCTGTTATGGGATCTACATAATTAACATACCATTATCTAGTAATAGTATTGATAAAATATTCAATGGGGTATTATTGAAAAAAACTTTTTTTTGTGTTTTATTTTTATTAATAAGTATCAACCCTTATAAAAAATTCATCATACTAGTAATTTGATGTCAAATTTCGTGGATGGTTTTATAGAGTTCTTAATAATATTTTTGATAATTTGGAAGTATAAAAGCATTGATGAAAATTATAAATTTTCAAGATTATTGAGAATTGTTATGAAGTTCCCAATTAATCTTTTTGGTATGTACATCATATATTAGTTTTAAAGAGTTCATGTTGAAGCTTGTAAGTGATCTAATGTATATTTTGACATTATATTTAATATAACATACTTTTCTGTAAAATAATACTTAATGGTGTGGATATTCTATCCTTGTGTATTTAAATATATTATGATATAAAAAATATTCTTGAATAATGTTCATTAGATGCATAATATAAAATGGATGATTCTATTTGAGTTTTTTCATATATTTTGTACAGCCAATATTTTCTACAACATTATTGATATATTGATATGGTGTCTATTAGAGAATAAATAGGCTAACATCACGGTAGCTCAACCACCTGAGATGGATGGATAACTTGAAAACACCCATCCAAGCTAAAATATGGGTGCCAACCATGTGTGGAATATTGAAGGAGATATGTGGAAATGTGGGTTGATAGTGGATCAAGGATAGTTACTATAGTGCGGGGTGGCATAGTGATATTCTAGGTGGAGAAACCCAAAGGTATTATTTTTGTGGCTAACGGTGTGCATCTATTTATATGGAAGAGAAAATCCAAGAAATCTATTGATATGAGATTTGAGTAATATGAAAACTTTTCATCTTTTACAAACATGTGTTATCTGAAGAACATGATTCCATAGTGTGTTTATTTCTTTCTCGTCCCACCAACGTTCACATCTTGAAAGGTCACACATTGTCTATAATATCTGGATAAAATGAAATGATTCTTCAAAAACATAAATTAATTATCGTAGAACTGTTGATAATCCATGAAGCATATAACTGGTTGTTCTTGAGAAAATGTTTCATAAATAAAAGGTTGAGAATCTAGAAAAACCTAAAATGGGTAATACAGAATATTATTAGGATACTGCTAATGAATAAGTAGTGGATACAGTAATTATTTTCAAATAAAATTTGTTCAGTCATTAGAATATGTGAGTATTATTGAAATATCACACATCATTAGAAGATAAAATTCTGTAGGAATAATCGAATATACAAAGGAAAAATGTATTCTTTAAAATATGAAATATCACAATTTTATTTTTTTTTCTCGAGAATAAATGAGATTGGTGTTGAATAAGATTATAAATGGGTAGAATGATAAATTTTGAGTTTGTAGAGTACTTAAAGTAACGAATATAAGGTATATACAGATCATAGGGTTCAGCCATCATAAATTTAAACTTCTTGTAATGTATATTTTAATAATATAAAGCTTGCTTGTTTCATTTTTTGAGTCATTGAGTTTCTTTACTATACTTTTTTTAAAACAATGAAACATAATATTTATTATCTTATTTAACAAATGTTTTTATTATCTTTAATCATTATAATATATTAAAATGAAAAATGAATTATAGATAGACTATGGTTTTATGAAATGCCAATGGTGTGAGCATTTTTGAAAATATAATGACTGTAGGGATTTAGAAATACAATTGATCTTAATTATTAATAAAATATTGAGAGTTCTATAGGGGTATTGCACCACCTTATCTATAGATGTGGCATGATTGTATGTTCGTCGATGAATAACTGTAATTTATTATTGATGTTGTCATGACCCGTCCTCGGGGCCCGTGCCGTGACTACCCCAAGCCTGCCTTCCATAGGCCAGGGGCTGGCGACTAGCACCAAGGAGTAAATCCCGGAAAAAGGGAAGGAATTGCCTTTGAAAAGTAAACAAGCACCATAGAGTAAGCAAGCGGAAAAGTAAACACTAAGTAAAAACTGTAACAAGCTGTGCTGAATTTAAAAAGGGGCCGGAAATACAAGCCCAACTGTAAAGTACAACTAAATGGAAAAACAGCAACTGAAAAGAAAAGCCGCAGCGTTGAGCCATCGTCTGGAAGTCCCACCTGAAGGGTGGGTACAAATAGCCTCCACTTCTCCTCGGGTCCACCTGACCACTCTAAGTACGTCTCGACCAGTGGTCCACCTCCAGGTACCGTCCTGCTCCGCAAGCCTCCACTACGATCAGCAATGTCCGTCGTCTGCAACCAACACAACGAAGTGCGGGCATAGCCCATGCAGGGGTGAGTATAAGCTACACAGTAGGGACCCCGACACCCCTGAAGGTCTCCCGAAATCCACAAAGTATAAACCACAAAGGAAATATGCAATCACGAAGTAACAACCGACACTGCTTAGGTATATGCCCATACAGATACCTAAGTCATCAACTCCCGTTCAGCTCCAACATCCGAGCCCAAGCACAACCCAGTCCACACATGAATGAAAAACCTAAATCCACACAGGATAGCACAACGCAATCCACAAAGGAGAGTAAACAGTAAATCCATACAGGATAGTTCAACACAATCCACAAAAGAGAGTAACACAGGATTCAGCTCACATAGGTATGCTTCTTCAGATGACGATAAAGATGATCACTGATCCACCTAAGTCGTCGGACCCACAAAGGATCGATAGGTACTAACCCCCGTAATGACCCACACAGGATCAGACCCACACAGGATCAATAGGTAACTAACCCCCACAAAGACCCACACAGGATCGGGCCCACACAGGACCTGTAGGCGCTGGCTCACACAGAACTGCTGAGCGCTGACCCACACAGGATCGGATCCACACAGGATCTGTAGCACTGATCCACGTAGGATCTTTGAGAACATTAGTCATCGCAGTCCACTGAGGATCTCTGCACAGTCATCGTCGCCGTCCACTGAGGATCTCTGCACAGTCGTCGTAGTCACAGCAGCAGTCGCAGCCAGCACTAGGGTTCCCGCACACAGCAAGCTCGTTCGGGAGGGTCCGATCCACGAGCCGAGAGGCTGATACATCAACTGACACATAGTCTGAAGTTTATGTATCCAAAATTTTCATATCGACAACAGGAACTCAATGTTGTAGACAGCGCGTCAATCGGACGCCCGGTCTGAGAGTTATTGGCTTGTTCGTCCCAGGGGCCCGGTTGGTTTTTAAGGCAAAACCAATCCGACCGTACTCCACCTGCATCCAAACCTCGGGCAGAGTAAGCCAAAAGGTCAGTCTCACTTAGAGGAATCCACCAAAGTCAACGACACGTCAATCAGACGTCCGGAGATCAAGATATGAGCGTTTCCGCTCCGAAGGCCCGGTTGGTTTCGTGGACGAACCGACCCGGCCGAACCCAAAGTATTCCGAAACCTTGAGTGTAATATGACGAAACGACCGTCTCGATACAAGGATCGAGTTTCCGATGATGGTGCATTGTTCGGAGGCCCGTAGCTCATGTTACTGGCGAATGACCAAAAACGGTCTGAAGACGAGGGTCTAGGCCCGGGCCGACCCAGCCCGACCCCCCTGGGTCGGCCGAACCAGGTCGACCCATTCCCACCCAGCTGGACCTGGTCCGGCCAGGCCAGGGCGCGGCCCAGCTCGGCCGGTCGGTCCGGCTCGGCTCGGCCGAGTGGCCGAGCAGCGCAGATGTCGCGGAGCACTGCCCCCGTGGGTTGGAGGTGTCGCGGCCCCGCATGGGGCCGTGCTGGATCAGCGGATGCGGCATGTCGCCGCGTCCCGTGCGTGTGAGCCGAACCCGCGCGGCCGCGGGTCCGCTGGCCGCTGCCGCCGCCGGCCACCGGCGGCTTCCGCGGGCCACTGGAGTTGCTCCAGTGGTCCATTTTCTTTCCCGTCTGCGCCGCTGTTCCTCCCGGATTCCGTTCATCACTACGGGATCATTAAAACGCCCTTGCACCACTTTTTTTCGTCATCCTCTAAATCCGCAAAACAACGAAGAACTGCGGAGGGTTGTCGGGTTGTGTTCGTTTGGCCCGCACCCTCCGCGTTAGGAGATAACAACCGAGAATAAAAATCATCATATAAAACAAAAATTATAATGAATTAAAATTGTTCCTATTAACCGGGTTCTTCATTTTAAATGAAACGTTCACGGGAATATAAAACATTTAATAAAACCCCTACCTCGTCAAGCGTTCTACGCGCATTCATCGCGGAATTGTTGGTTGTGGAAGGAGGGAACCGTCGCGTCGTCGCGGTATCTGGCGTTGCGTCGACGAACTCCGAGGAGAAAGAAACAAAAGATTTAATATCACTAACAATTCCATTTTTATTTGATTTTTGAATAAACTGCTTTATGGGTGAGCGGTAACCTCACAACTACTAGATTCAACCCAAACCACCAAATTCAAAATTCAAAAACAAGATGGAGATCCCAAATTTGAAATTCAAAATAACCAGGTGCCATTCATCACTACCGAGACACTTCGAGGCACGAAACAGCGAGCAGAGACCTCGAGCCACGCTCCGACAAATGAGTTGCACGTCGCCTCCACTAGCCGGAACCGAACCTCCATAACAACAGACCACCATCATCAAAGAACCAGACGCCCGCCGGAGCCGCCTGCCGGAAATCAACAACGTCATCGTAAAGAAAACCATCGTCGCCGTCGTAATTGCCCTCCCGGAGACTCACGCCTCACGTCGTCACCGAGGGAAGAAATACCACCTCACGTCGTCAAACCATCGAACCATCAATAGAAAACCAGGTAAACCATTGCCAAAAAACACTGCCTCTCCGAATAAGAAAGAAGCCAACAAAAATCTCCAGACCAAACACAAATCAGCAGCAAAAATCAATCCAGACGAAAAAGTCGACCAAAAAAAACCGAACAAAAAGAGGAAAGATTAACCAGGAAGAAGCACCAAACCCAAAAGATAAAGGATCCAACCAGAAGAGAATACGCCAGCATCGGTGAAGAACACGAACCGATACCGCCACCAGACCCCCTCCAACACCATCCCAAGTTGGCCCAGATCCTGCATCGAACCCCACAAAGATGGAGTGGATGACTATGGGTTGGCCACCAAGGGCAGTGGAGAAGAAGGACAACGGACGCCACAGATGATCGAAGATTTTGTCTAGGAGGAAGAGACGTCGCAGAAGATCGTTGCGGGAAAGGAAACGTTGGCGTCGTAGCCCACGGCGTCACGTCGTCGATTTCCTCGGGTTCGGCGTTCTTCGTCGGAGGCCGGCGTTCTTCGCGTTCTTCGCGTTCTTCGCATTCTTCGCGTTCTTCGCGTTCTTCGCGTTCTTCGTGAAGAAGGAGGAAGATCCTTAGAGGTTCTTCAAAGGTTTAACACAACATTTCAAAAGGAGGGTGTGTTGGCCTTATTTTATTGACATGCCAACAAATCTAAAATGAGTTAAGAAACAAATGAAATTAATTCATAGAATTAATTCAACGAATGAAACCGCCCAATTAAATGGAGTGTTAAGAAATTAAGAAAACACGTCAGTTGACTTCATAATGACAGGTTTTCGCGGGTACGTTACTTAGAGGAAAAGATACGGTGGGGCTCATGCAGGCCCCACCTCACAAATATCCTACCAAGTGGGTATGATATTTTTGGATAGCACCCTGTCCACATCAACTCAGCTTAACCAGCTTTAAGTGGCATCATGTGGCTTCCATGTGGCTTAAGTGAAATAAAATAAAGTTTGTCGAAAAATTTATTTTATTTCTTAACCTTAAGCCCAAAAATTAAAAACCACACCCGAGAAAACGCAACTCCGGAAGAGGTGTTTCTAAGAAAATACCGGCGCTTCGATTCCATCGGTGCCCTCAGAATTTGATTCCGGGCACCAGTTCAAAAGTTAGAAAAACCCGCTCGTCCGTTCGCTGAACGAACCTGAGCCAAACTTCGAAAAATGATTCCGGGCACATCGGGCCTCGGAATCAGGTGCCGTCAGAAACTGCGTTCTTGTAAAATTCCAAAGAAAATTGAGAAAAAAAAATTTCCCTTGAAATTTATGGGTCTTTACATTACTCCCACCTCAGGGATTTACGTCCCCGTAAAGATACGTCATAAACTAGGGAAACAAATGGGGGTACTGAGCACGCATCTGAGCCTCTCGCTCCCAAGTGCTATCCTGGAGGTTCCCGTGCTGCCATCTGATGCGCACTAGAGGAATCGATTGTCCACGTAGGACCTGCTCCTGTCGATCCTCGATCTCCACTGGGACCTCCGCAAAAGTCTCCCCATCATCCACGTCCATCTCCCCATAGTCAATGATATGTGTCGGGTCGTGCACGTATCTCCTCAGCTAAGATACGTGGAAGAAGTCGTGCACCTGGTGCAACTGAGGTGGTAGAGCCAGGCAATAAGCCACCTCGCCAATCCTGCTGTGGACCTGGAAGTGTCTGATGAAGCGTGGAGACAACTTTCTGTCTTGGCCAAATCTTCGTAATCCACGCCGAGGTGAGACACGCATGAAGCCGTGGTCGCCATCCTCGGACTCTAGTGGCCTCCGCCTCCTGTCAGCATAAGACTTCTGCTGGCTTTGAGCTGTCCTCATCCACTACTGGATGACCTGGACCTTCTCTGTCCTGGCCCGGACCATCTCTGGTCCCACAAGTGCTGACTCCCCAGGGTCTGTCCAGCACAAAAGAGATCTGCATGTTCTGCCGTACAACGCCTCGTATGGTGCCATCCTGATGGTGGAGTGGTAGCTTTTGTTGTACGCGAACTCCACCAAAGGTAGATGGTCCTCCCAACTGCGACCAAAGACGAGGATACATGCGTGGAGCATGTCCTCGAGAGTCTGAATGGTCCTCTCTGTCTGACCATCCGTCTCAGGGTGAAAGGCGGTGCTCAGACGTAGCCGCGTCCCGAACGCCTCCTGCAACCCCTTCCAAAGCCGGGAAGTAATGAGAGAATCTTGATTGGAGATGATAGATGATGCCACACCGTGAAGCCGTACAATCTCTTGGATGTAGGGACGCCTCAAGCTCTCTACTGAGCCCTACTCTCGGATGGGTAAAAAGTGTGCTGACTTGGTGAGTCGGTCAAAAATCACCCAAATGGAGTCGTGACCTCTGGAAGTGCGTGGAAGTCCAGTCACGAAATCCATAGATATCCCATCCCACTTCCACTCAGGGACCTCCAAGGTCTGTACCAAGCCTGCTGGTACCTGATGCTCTGCCTTCACCTACTGGCAGGTGAGGCTTCGAGAAACGAACTCTGCCACAGCCTTCTTCATGCCCGGCCACCAGTTCTCTCGTCTGAGATCCTCGTACATCTTCGCCACTCCAGGATACACTGCCAAAGGAGAAGTGTGAGACTCTCTCAACACCTCCTCCCGTATAGAAACTGGTACCAAGGTACATCCTCTGAAAAGGACGTCATGCTCTGCTCCAAGGGAGAAACCATCAGGTGCCTATCCCGAGGATATCTATGCACGCCGAGTCTCATAGTCACCGTCCCCACACTGTGCCCCTCTGACCCGGTGTAGAAGTGGAGGAGAGACTGTGAGAGACTGAAGGAAGGATGCTCCATCTCTATCCATGAAGGATATCTGCAAGGCGGCTAGGTGCTCTATCGCCTCCTCAAGTAGATGAATCCTCGTCCTCCTGTTGAGGGCATCAGCTACTACGTTCCCCTTCCCAGGAGTATAGACTATCTCCAAATCATAGTCCTGGAGGAACTCGAGCCATCGCTGCTATCTCAGGTTCAGATCCTTCTGCGAGAAGATGTACCTGAGACTCTGGTGGTCAGAAAAGAGTGTAAAGCGCTCGCCCATCAGATAGTGTCGCCATGTCTTCAGAGTGAATACCACTACTGCTAACTCCAGGTCATGGGTAGCGTAGTTCTTCTCATGCGGCCTCAACTAACGTGATCCATAGGCAATCACGGACCGCTCCTACATCAGGAAACATTCGAGTCTAGTCCCTGATGCATTGCAGTAGACTACGTATCCAACTCCCTCCTCATGAAACCTCAAGATAAGTGCGCTGGTCAATCTCTGTCTCAGCTTCTTGAAGCTCCGCTGACATCTGTCTGACCACACAAAGGGTTTCCCCTTCTTTGTCAAAGCTGAGAGTGGCACCGCAACTCTGGAGAAGTCCTGCCCAAATCTTTGATAGTATCCAGCTAGTCCCAAGAAACTCTGCACCTCCGTCATGCTCCTGGGTGGCTCCCAAGATAGCACTGCTTCAATATTCACGGGATCCACCGCAACTCCCACCTCAAAAATGACGTGCCCCAAGAAGTGGACCTCACGTCACCAGAACTGGCACTTAGAGAGCTTTCCATAAAGCTGGTGCTCTCAGAGTGTGTCTAGTACAACCCACAATTGGTAGGCTTGCTCCTCCTCCGTGGTCGAGTACACCAAAATGTCATCGATGAAGACCACGACAAATCGATCGAGGTATGGCTGGAAGATCCTGTTCATGAGGCTCATGAACACTGATGGAGCATTGGTTATGACTAATGGAATAACCAAGAACTCATAGTGTCCATACCGACACCTGAAGGCCGTCTTCTGCACATCCTCATCTCGAACTCTGAGCTGATGATAGCCTGACCTGAGGTCTATCTTCGAGAACCACCGTGATCCCTTGAGCTGATCAAAGAGGTCATTAATCCTCGTTAGCGGATACTTGTTCCTCACTGTCACCTGGTTCAGGCGATGATAGTCGACACACAGTCGCAAGCTCTCGTCCGCCTTCTTGGCGAACAATACCAGTGAAGCCCAGGGTGAAACACTGGGTCGGATGAACCCCTTGCCCTGCAAGTCCTCCAATTGTACCTGTAGCTCTCGAAGCTCAGCGGGGGAAATCTGATACACTGGAGTGGATATCGGGGCTGTCCCGGGGTACAGATCAATATAAAAGTCTACCTCTCTACGAGGAGGTAGCCCTAGAACGTCATCCTGAAAGACGTCCACGTACTGATCCACCACTGCAGGAAAACTAGGACTATAACATCCCGCCATTTTATCACATGAACTTTCATTACATTTTACAAAACCGAGGATCTTTAAGGTTTAGTGTCTTGGAAACCAGGAACATAAAACATGAAAACATATAACATTCTTCTTAAACACTTGAAAGGATTCTCCTCATGTTCATCCTAGGTTCATTACTGCATCTCATAAACAGGGAATATACATCAAAAGAAAGGGTGAGCAGAAGGCCCAGTAAGGAAAACAAGAGAAACATTTTACATGTGAACTTGAGATACTTCAATAAGGTCATGGAAAGAACTTTAAGGGATGAGAAAGAAATCATGAGATATATCATAATAAAAATAACATTTTTCATAACTTGAAGATGTGGCTACATCATTTAACATAGACAATCATGAACATATCACCAAGGTCCATCCCCAAGGTGTCATTTAAAAATTACCAAGGTTATTCACCGAGGTATCGTGAAAATTGTAATCTCTAGTGGTTACATCATTACCCAATGCATTGGAGCGCTATCAGGGCGCACCCTTAAATTTGCCTTTATTATCATGTGAGCCACATATATCATCATCAAAAATTTCATAAATAACCCATATAGCATAAAATAAATGGGTTTCATTTCATAATCATAACGTTTTAAAAACTGCTTTAAAGACATGATCTTTACATCACTCTAAAACCCACAGAAAAGGAAGGTGGGTCTCATGTATGTAAATCCCAGAATTTAAAATAGAACACTTTGGTATATATGTGAATACCCCTTTAGAAGAAAGATCTTTGAGTATTCACTTAATAATATAAAAGAACTTTAGAAAAAGAGAGAGACATTTTGAGACGGAAATTCTGCAGCATAACGGCTATGTTACGAGGTTTTAGAAGTCATTAAAAAGCGAGGTAAAATGGGTAAAACATTCATAAATGACCCATAAAATAGTATATGGACAGAATAAGAAGGATACATGATCATGGTAATGAAATTTCAAGGACATACCATTTGAAATGAAAAACATGGAAGGAAGACAAAAATTAGATTTCTCTTATGAAAGTTCGGCAGCCTAACGGCGTTACTTAAACATAAAAAAAAATGATTTGAAAAGATCAAATAGGGTCTCTCATCATGTGAACATAAGAGTTCAGTATGATAGATTTAGAGATAATGCTCCATCATAACAAAAAGTAACTTGAAAGAATTGACATGAAAGTAGAACTTCAAAATGAGAAGGGTGAAGAACCACTTAAAAATTCGGCAGCCTAACGGTGCCACTTAAAACTTCAAAATACTGAATTGAAGAGATCAAATGGGGTCTCTCATCATATGAACATAAGAGTCCAGTATTATAGATATAGATATCATACCCCAACATAACAAAAAGGTACTTGAATGAATTGACATGAAAGTAGAACTTCAAAATGAGAAGGGTGAAGAACCACTTAAAATTCGGCAGCCTAACGACGCCACTTAAAACGTCAAAATACTGAATTGAAGAGATAAAATGGGGTCTCTCATAATATGAAAATAATAGTCCAGTATGATAGATATAGTGATCATACCCCAACATAACAAAAAAGAACTTGAAATAATTGACATGAAAGTAGAACTTCAAAACGAGAAGGATGAAGAACCACTTAAAAATTCGGCAGCCTAACGGCGCCACTTAAAACATAAAAATACTGAATTGAAGCGATCAAATGGGGTCTCTCATCATATGATCATAAAAGATCAGTATGATAAATTTAGAGATCATACCCCAACATAATAAAAAGGAACTTCAAATACTTTACATGAAAATAGATCTCGAAAAATGAGAAGGGAGAAAGAATCCGTTACAAAAATTTCGGCAGCCTAACGGCGCCACTTAAAACTTCATAAAACTAAATAATGAGAGAAAGAGGGGATATCTCATTATATGAACATGAAAATGGAATTAAGAGGAGTATAAAAGAACATCCTCCAACATAATAACAGGTAGCATAAAAGGAATGACAGAAAAGAGATTACTTGAAATGAAAGAGAGAGGTCAGATCCCTTACCTTAAAATGTAACTCTTAAACCTCAAAGGTTGGGACCTTGAGGGCTTGGGGGCACCTTGGGAGGACTCCTTGGGAGGTAATGAGACCATAACTTCGTTGGGGAAGAGTGGGGAGTCGAATGGATGAGAGGAGGGCTTGGTATTTATAGGGAAAGTGAGGGGACAAGGCATTAATGGCCAAGGGACACCTCACATGTGCTTTTCTCAAACCCATGTGCTCTCCCTTGGCATTTACCATGGAGTTAGGCCACATGGGCCCCCCAAAACAATAATTCATCACCCTTGGCCGGCCAACCCTTAAAATATCTCATGAAATCATCATGACACAGCTATGATGCCATTAAACATACCAAAACCCTAAAACTGCATTTTTACTATTCACTGAAAATTCAACTTTCTCAGAAAAATCCCAAAATATCACACTAACCAAATATCAATGCTTTGATTTCAAAAATGAACTCCATTTTATAAAAATAATTTTCTAAATATTTTTAAATTTATTTTTAAATAAATACACTATTCACCGAAAATTCATTTTTTCAGAAAAAAATCCCCAGAAATTACAATAACATAATATCGGTGCTCTGAGTTCAAAAATGAAATCAATTTTATAAAAATAATTTTCTAAATATTTTGAATTTAATTTTTAATTAAAAAAAACTATTCACCCGGAAAAACTAATACTTGAATAATAATTTATGAAACTGTTATTTAACCATTTTATTGAATCACATTACTTAAATCAAGGTGCCTAGATTATTTTAAAACTTTCTTTAAGTTAGATTACTAATCCATTTGGTCATATTACTAATCCTAATCATAAAATCACTATTCATAATTTAGTATTCATCAAAAATCATGTTGATCTTATTAGACTCCAAATTTCGTACTGAACATAATTTTAGAAGGCCATTTTTTGAAAATCATTACACATTTTTAATTATTTAAGGTTTACATAAACATTTTTAAAATATCCTTTCTCTAAAATTCATCAAAAATATGCATACTATATTTATCCGGTCATTTGAAAAATTCTTAAACTTCATCATAACAAGAAATCCCAATTTATATTTAAAACAAGGATTACACAAGGCAATTACGGTCTCCTTACATATCCCCTTATCACACCAGCATAGGACCTAAGTGTAAGGTGTGCTAAGGTTAGAGAATCCGAGGGAGGCTCGGCCAACATCGCACGAGTAGTAATTTCTATCAGTTTGAACTTCTCGCGAAGGCGATCCCGTTCTAGCTTCACATGATGAAGTTCAGCTTGGGTTTGGTCCAGAGCAAAGCCCAGTGGTGCTACCTCCTTCCCAAGTTCTGTTAGATGGGCTTCGATCGGTCCAAGACTACTGGGTGAGGCCATCGAATCTTCTTTCTATATTAATTAACCAAGATTACTTATATTTAGAGACAATAATCAAAACTTTTAGTTTCCAGCGGTTATATTGACCAATGTTCATATAAAAGTCAAAAACCAATGGTCTCATTTTAATTATACTCATGTTATCAAATGAAACATTTTTGTTGAGTATAAAAATAAAATAAAATAACACATAAAATTAGGAAACAAGATTTATTCAAAATTTCGGGTCGTTACAATCTTCCCCCCTTAAGAAATTGAGTCCACACAATTTTTAAAATTAGGTTTTGAAATTTCATTGAATGTCCAACATCGGAAAAGGAGCCAGTAAAACTATTACTTTAAAAGAATGAAAGGGAAATACGAAGGTCACCCGAGTTAGCCCAAACTAGGATTCCATGTAGGAAAACATGGACATGGAAGAAAAACAAAGGGTCAAGTTCTGAGGGAGAGTGATAGAGAACATGATTATGAGAAAGTTAACCATAAGAAAATCCCAAACTTATGATGTGTAAAAACGGTCATTGATTACCTAGTAGGAAACGTAAACCAACAACGTTTTTGTTTTACGTTCCTTTTCATAATTTTGAGGAATTCATTTACTACATAGAACAAAAATATAAGAAAATATACCTACCTTCATGTAGAGTTTCATCCTTTAATAAGTTTCTACCAAAACTAATCTTTTCTCCAAATTATGAGCATTCAAAACTACTTGGTCTCATCAAAACACAAGAATCATATTCTAGAGAATCACATAATCCACAAAAGAATAACTATCTATTTTTTTATCTTTAAACATTATCCCAAAAATAGAAAGGGTAAGGTAAAACAACTCTTCAAAAAGAAATAATCCCATAGGAAGGGAAACTATTTTTAAATCTTCAAAGTTCCATGGTACTACCCAAAGTTCATCATAGACCATCCCATAAATAACGGTCCTCAAAATTCCTCAAGATAAACCAAACTAAGATTAAAACCCAAATACGAGAGGGATTTGATAACATAGTCTTCCAAAATAAACTTCATTGTTCATCTCCAAACAACATCAACCACACCTAACATCTTATAACAAAAGTAGGTAACCTAAACATATTTTACCCAAGATAGGTTAATCATTCCCATAAGTAACCTAAATTACTATAATTCCACCTTAAATTCATTGATTCTTCAAAATATAAGTCAACCTTACTCCTCAATGAAAATACCGTAGTAATATATTTACCTAGATCATATAGGGTCCTCAAAATAGTGAACTTCTTCCAAAATAATAATCATATTTTAATCCCCTAATCATCTCTGTCGTATTAATACGGCAATCGTAGCATTTCCTATCACATTGGTTGTTGGGACATGTTCTTCCATTTACTGCCATTAATTAAGAAAAGAAACTACAATTAGGGGCTTAAATACTTAGCCAATAATCATGAAAAGAAACTTAAAGCATATAAGGATAACTTGTAGTTGAAAAGTATACCCTAACTTGTGATCCCCTAGGTTCCCATCTAGGTTATCTATGATAATACATTCTTATGTGAACCTTTATTTTATTTTATCTTTGTTCCTTTAACAATGGTTCATACTAAGATTATGAATATTCCAAAGCATATCCCCCGGGAGTGTCGTAACCAAGAGTGCAGCAAGGCCCATTGTCATGTACCAGTTCCCGTTTGAGTCTAGCTCAAAGCGGTGTTTTCGGGTTTTACCCATATGTACATCTGTTCCAGAGTCACCTCTACCTGCTCGTATCCAGATAGAGATGTATTTTCTTGGAAACCCATTACTCAATACTCACCAAAATACCAGGAAGATTTCCTATATATAAACTTTTCTACAGGCTTCTTCCTAAAGTTTTCATATCCTAATTTCCACAAATAACTAAACAATCCTTTGATACCAACTATAACATCCCGCCTTTTTATCACATGAACTTTCTTTACATTTTACAAAACCGAGGGATCTTTAAGGTTTAGTGTCTTGGAAACCAGGAACTTAAAACATGAAAACATAAAACATTATTCTTAAACACTTGAAAGGCTTCTCCTCATGTTCATCCTAGGTTCATTACTGCATCTCATAACCTGGGAATATACATCAAAAGAAAGGGTGAGCAGAATGCCCAGTAAGGAAAACAAGAGAAACATTTTACATGTGAACTTGAGATACTTCAATAAGGTCATGGAAAGAACTTTAAGGACTGAGAAAGAAATCATGAGATATATAATTATAAAAATAACATTTTTCATAACTTGAAGATGTGGCTACATTATTTAACATAGACAATAATGAACATATCACCAAGGTCCATCCCCAAGGTGTCATTTGAAAATTACCAAGGGTATTCACCGAGGTATCGTGAAAATTGTAATCTCTAGTGGTTACATCATTACACAATGCATTGGAGCGCTATCAGGGCGCACCCTTAAATTTTCCTTTATTATCATGTGAGCCACATATATCATCATCAAAAATTTCATAAATAACCCATATAGCATAAAATAAATGGGTTTCATTTCATAATCATAACATTTTAAAAACTGCTTTAAAGACATGATCTTTACATCACTTTAAAACCCACAGAAAAGGAAGGTGGGTCTCATGTATGTAAATCAAAGAATTTAAAATAGATCATTTTGGTATATATGTGAATACCCCTTTAGAAGAAATATCTTTTAGTATTCACTTAATAATATAAAAGAACTTTAGAAAAAGAGAGAGACATTTTGAGATGGAAATTCTGCAGCATAACGGCTATGTTACGAGGTTTTAGAAGACATTAAAAAGTGAGGTAAAATGGGTCAAACATTCATAAATGACCCATAAAATAGTATATGGACAGAATAAGAAGGATACATGATCATGGTAATGAAATTTCAAGGACATACCATTTGAAATAAAAAACATGGAAGGAAGACAAAAATTAGATTTCTCTTATGAATGTTCGGCAGCCTAACGGCGTTACTTAATCTTCATAAAAAATTATTTGAAAAGATCAAATAGGGTCTCTCATAATGTGAACATAAGAGTTCAGTATGATAGATTTATAGATAATTCCCAATCATAACAATAATGAACTTGAAATAATTGACATGAAAGTAGAACTTCAAAATAAGAAAGGTGAAGAACCACTTAAAAATTCGGCAGCCTAACGACGCCACTTAAAACTTCAAAATACTGAATTGAAGAGATCAAATGGGGTATCTCATCATATGAACATAATATTCCAGTATGATAGATATAGATATCATACCCCAACATAACAAAAAGGAACTGGAAAGAATTGACATGAAAGTAGAACTTCAAAATGAGAAGGGTGAAGAACCACTTAAAATTCGGCAGCCTAACGACGCCACTTAAAACATCAAAATACTGAATTGAAGAGATCAAATGGGGTCTCTAATCATATGAACATAAGAGTGTAGTATGATAGATATAGAGATAATACCCCAACATAACAAAAAAGAACTTGAAATAATTGACATGAAAGTAGAACTTCAAAACGAGATGGGTGAAGAACCACTTAAAAATTCAGCAGCCTAACGACGCCACTTAAAACTTAAAAATACTGAATTGAAGCGATCAAATGGGGTCACTCATCATATGATCATAAAAGATCAGTGTGATAAATTTAGATATCATACCCCAACATAATAAAAAGGAACCTCAAATACTTTACATGAAAATAGATCTTGAAAAACGAGAAGGGAGAAAGAATCCGTTACAAAAATTTCGACAGCCTAACGGCGCCACTTAAAACTTCATAAAACGAAATAATGAGAGCAAGAGGGGATCTCTAATTATATGAACATGAAAAGGGAAGTATGAGGAGTATAAAAGAACATCCTCCAACATAAGAACATGGAGCATAAAAGGAATGACATAAAAGAGATTACTTGAAATGAAAGAGAGAGGTCGGATCCCTTACCTTAAAATGTAACTCTTAAACCTCAAAGGTTGGGACCTTGAGGGCTTGGGGGAACCTTGGGAGGACTCCTTGGGAGGTAATGAGACCAGAACTTCGTTGGGGAAGAGTGGGGAGTCGAATGGATGAGAGGAGGGCTTGGTATTTATCGGGAAAGTGAGGGGACAAGGCATTAATGGCCAAGGGACACCGCACATGTGCTTTTCTCAAACCCATGTGCTCTCCCTTGGCATTTACCATGGAGTTAGGCCACATGGGCCCCCCAAAACAATAATTCATCACCCTGGGCCGGCCAACCCTTAAAATATCTCATGACATCATCATGACACAGCTATGATGTCATTAAACATACCGAAACCCTAAAACTACATTTTTACTATTCACTGAAAATTCAACTTTCTCAGAAAAAGCCCAAAATATCACACTACCCAAATATCAATGCTTTGATTTCAAAAAAGAACTCCATTTTATAAAAATAAATTTCTAAATATTTTTAAATTTATTTTTAAATAAATACACTATTCACCGAAAATTCATTTTTTCAGAAAAAAATCCCCAAAAATTACCAGAACATAATACCGGTGCTCTGAGTTCAAAAATGAAATCGATTTTATAAAAATAATTTTCTAAATATTTTTAATTTAATTTTTAATTAAAAAAAACTATTCACCCGGAAAAACTAATACTTGAATAATAATTTATGAAACTTTTATTTAACCATTTTATTGAATCACATTACTTAAATCAAGGTGCCTAGATTATTTTAAAGCTTTCTTTAAGTTAGATTACTAATCCATTTGGTCATATTACTAATCCTAATCATAAAATCACTATTCATAATTTACTATTCATCAAAAATCAAGTTGATCTTATTAGACTCCAAATTTCGTACTGAACATAATTGTAGAAGGCCATTTTTTGAAAATCATTACACATTTTTAATTATTTAAGGTTTACATAAATTTTTTTAAAATATCATTTCTCTAAAATTCATCAAAAATATGCATACTATATTTATCCGGTCATTTGAAAAATTCTTAAACTTCATCATAAGAAGAAATCCCAATTTTTATTTAAAACAAGGATTACACAAGGCAGTTATGGTCTCCATACATATCCCCTTATCACACCAGCATAGGACCTAAGTGTAAGGTGTGCTAAGGTTAGAGAATCCGAGGGAGGCTCGGCCAACATCGCACGAGTAGTAATTTCTATCAGTTTGAACTTCTCGCGAAGGAGATCCCGTTCTAGCTTCACACGATGAAGTTCAGCTTGGGTTTGGTCCAGAGCAAAGCCCAGTGGTGCTACCTCCTTCCCAAGTTCTGTTAGATGGGCTTCGATTGGTCCAAGACTACTGGGTGAGGCCATCGAATATTCTTTCTATATTAATTAACCAAGATTACTTATATTTAGAGACAATAATAAAAACATTTAGTTTCCAGCGGTTATATTGACCAATGATCATATAACAGTCAAAAACCAATGGTCTCATTTTAATTATACTCATTTTATCAAATGAAACATTTTTGTTGAGTATAAAAATAAAATAAAATAACACATAAAATTAGAAAACAAGATTTATTAAAAATTTCGGGTCATTACAAGGACTTCACACGTCAACTGCTCCACGGATGAGGCTAGCCAACTGATGAGTGATGGGCTTCCCTCTCCTCTGCGTGAGTCCATCCTGTGTTGCAAAGGCTCCCTTATCACCGGTGAAGGTGAACCTGCTCCCGTCGGTGCATACACATCTCATCTTGCGCCTAAAACAGTCGATCTGAGCATGGACTGTAGATAACCAATCCATGTCCAAGATGACGTCGTAAGGCCTCGACGCCGCTACAAGAAGATCCCATCCAAAGCTCTCGCCTCCTAGAGTAATCTCACACTGCCGGCACTAGTGCGTAATCGTCGAGTCTTCTCCCGTAGGGGTCTCTAGCCGTAAGGATCGAGCCAACGGCTCTGTCGGAATCCCCGAGCTCCGAACAAGGGCAGTGGCTACGAAATAGTGACTTGCTCCTGTGTCTATAAGAACTGCAACAAGGGTGGAATAGACACAGATCGTACCTCGAATCATCTCTGGCGCACCGTGGTCATAGGCCTCCACTACCTGGAGCTGTGCCTGTCTCTTCCCGCCAGCTCCCTGTGGTTGGGGTGGACCTCCTTGTGGTGGTGGTGGCAGAGCCACAAAGCGTCGCCCACAACCTGCTGCTCGGCCAACTCCTCTGCCTTGTCCGCCTCCTCTCTGCGGACCACCATGGTCAACCCTATGCCACTGCCTGGGTGGCCCCTCCACCGTCTGCTGCCCCTCGGCACGGCGGGTCAGGCAGTCACGAGCCATGTGGCCCTGCTCGCCGCATGCGTAGCACTACCTGCCTCCCGAAAGACTGGCTCTGCAATGTGTGCCCCGCACTGCTGAGCCATTGTCCTTAGGTCGTCTACAAGAGGGTCTGGTCTGCCTAGAACCCTAATTCATCTGTCGTCTACCTACAGCCGAAGACTCCTCTAACTTCCGCCCTCCGGTAGGTCTCGCCGCTGAAGTAGACTCACCAAGAATGCTCTCGATCAGAAGGGCTAGCTCCAATACTCCTGCCTGGTTCGGGATGCTGAGGGAGATCAGCGATGCCCTAATCTCGTGTCTCAAACCCTGCTCAAAGGTCCGGGCCCAGAAGAAGGAGTCCCGTACCATGTCGGTCAAGTAGCGAGAAAGAACGGTAAACCTCGCCGCGTACTGGGTGACCGTCAAGCTGCCCTGCCACAGCTGAAGAAGCTCCTGGATGCGCACCGCACGGAGGGTGGCCGGGATGAACTCTAAGTGAAAGAGGCTCTCAATGTCCTTCCAGAGAAGAGATGCCTCGTCGTGCACCTGGAGCATCAAGCTCCACCATCGGCCCGCTGCTGCGTGCAGTAGGCTCACTGCGAGTATCACCATGAGGTCTACTGGTGTCCTCACTTGCCTGAATACTCGGACGACTGCCTCCAGTCAGTCCTCGATTGCCTGGGGGTCCATCTCCCCATGAAACCTGGGTGGTCGCTGGCGCTAGAACTCGTGCAGAGCTCCTAGGTGACGTGCATCATCAGCGGTCGTGGCAGGGAGCATTGACAGCTCGGCGGGTAGAGGTACCACCAGCGCCTCTACTGTCAAAGGGCCCTGCACCGAGGCCTCGTCGCTCGGGGGGCTGTCGTCGCGCTCTACTCTCGGAACCCTAGCTGGATGCCGTCATCGGGCCATCCTGAAAAGGAAACAAGTGCACCACAATCAGTACAATATACCTGGTGAGCTGACACAAGTAATCACAAAGAAAACTTGAAACACACAGGCAATCAATGTTTTCGTGCATTAAGTCGGAAATCAGAAGTCAGGGTCCTGGTGTACGGATACGTCGACCGCCGCACCAACACTGGACTCCCTGGACTGATAACCACACTCAATACGCTAAACACTATTGCTTCACATAGAAGAAATATCAGAGTCTACGGTAGAACCGACCACCTCTGATACCAATTTGTCACGACCCGTCCTCGGGGCCCGTGCTGTGACTACCCCAAGCCCGCCTTCCATAGGCCAGGGGCTGGCGACTAGCACCAAGGGGTAAATCCCGGAAAAAGGGAAGGCATTTCCTTTGAAAAGTAAACAAGCACCACAAAGTAAGCAATAGGAAATGTAAACACTAAGTAAAAACTGTAACAAGCTGTGCTGAAAGTAAAAAGGGGTTGGAAATACCAGCCCAACTGTAAAGTACAACTAATGGAAAAAACAGCAATTGAAAAGAAAAGCCGCAGCGTCAAGCCATCGTCTGGAAGTCTCACATGAAGGGTGGGTACAGATAGCCTCCACTGCTCCTTGGGTCCACCTGACCACTCTAAGTACGTCTCGCCCAGTGGTCCACCTCCAGGTACAGTCCTCCTCCGCAAGCCTCCACTACGATCAGCGCTGTCTATCGTCTGCAACCAACACAACGAAGTGCGGGCATAGCCCGTGTAGGGGTGAGTATAAGCTACTCAGTACGGACCCCGAGACCCCCGAAGGTCTCCCGAAATCCACAAAGGATAAACCACAAAGGAAAGATGCAATCATGAAGTAACAACCGACACTGCTTAGGTATATGCCTATACATATACCTAAGTCATCAACTCCCGTTTGGCTCCAACATCCGAGCCCAAGCACAACCCAGTCCACATAGGAAAGAAAAACGTAAATCCACACAGGATAGAACAACGCAATCCACAAAGGAGAGTAAACAGTAAATCCACACAGGATAGTTCAACACATTCTACAAAGGAGAGTAACACAGGATTCAGCTCACACATGTATGTTTCTTCGGATGACGATAAAGATGATCACTGATCCACCTAAGTCGTCGGACCCACAATGGATCGATAGGTACTAACCCCCGCAATGACCTAAATAGGATCGGATCCACATAGGATCAATAGGTAACTAACCCCCGCAAAGACCCACACAGGATCGGGCCCACACAGGACCTGTAGGCGCTGGCTCACACAGAACCGCAGAGCGCTGACCCACACAGGATCGGATCCACACAGGATCTGTAGAACTGATCCACGTAGAATCACTGAGTGCAGTAGTCTTCGCAGTCCACTGAGGATCTCTGCACAGTTATCGTCGCAGTCCACTGAGGATCTCTGCACAGTCGTCGTCGCAGTCCACTAAGGATCTCTGCATAGTCGTCGCAGTCACAGCTGCAGTCGCAGCCAGCACTTGGGTTCCGGCACACATCAAGCTCGTTCGGGAGGGTCCGCTCCACGAGCCAAGAGTCTGATACATCAACTGACACATAGTCCGAAGTTGATTTATCCAAAAGTTCCGTATCGACAACAGGAACTCAACGTCGCAGACGGCGCGTCAATCGGACGCCCGGTCTGAGAGTTATTGGCTTTTTCGTCTCAGGGGCCCGGTTGGTTTTTAAGGAAAAAACAACCCGAACGTACTCCACCTGCTTCCAAACCTCATGCGGAGTGAGCCAAAAGGTCCTTCTCACATAGAGGAATCCACCAAAGTTGACGGCACATCAATCGAACGTCCGGAGCTCAAGATATGAGCGTTTCCGCTCCGAAGGCCCGGTTGGTTTCGTGGACAAACCAACCCGGTCGAACCCAATGTATTCCAAAACCTTGAGTGTAATATACCGAAACGACCGACTCGATCCACGTATCGCGTTTCCGCTGATGGCGCGTCGTTCAGAGGCACGTAGCTCAATTTATGGGCGAAAGACAAAAAATGGTCCGAAGACGGGGGTCTCGGCCCGGGCCGACCCGGCCCGACCCCCCCTGGGCCGGCCGAACCGGGTCGACCCGACCCAGTCCAACCCGGCCGGCCGGCCGGTCCGGCTCGACTCGGCCGAGCGGCCGGGAGGCACGGATGCCGCGGTGCGCTGCCCCCGCGGGTTGGAGGTGTCGCGGCCTCGCATGGGGCCACGTTGGATCAGCAGACGCGACATGTCGCCGCGTCCCGTGCGTACGATCTGGACCCGCGCAGCGGCTGGCCGCCCCCGCTGCCGGCCACCGGCACCGCCGCGCCGGAGACCCGCGCCGCCGGTGGCTTCAGCGGGCCACCGGAGTTGCTCTAGTGGTCCATTTTTCCTCCCATCTGCGCCGTTGTTCCTCCCGGGTTCCGTTCTTCACTGCAGGATCATCAAAACGCCCTTACGCCACTTTTTTTCATCACTCACTAAATCCGCACAACA
The DNA here is from genome assembly GCA_963277665.1 of Viscum album. NCBI lineage: Eukaryota > Viridiplantae > Streptophyta > Magnoliopsida > Santalales > Viscaceae > Viscum > Viscum album. Next base: position 1,251,499,415 of record OY728150.1, on the reverse strand, counting down.
ACGAAGAACTGCGGAGGGTTATCGGGACATGTTCATTTGGCCCGCACCCTCCGCGTTAGGTGATAACAACCGGGAAGAAAAATCCTCATATAAAACATCAATTTTAATGAATTAAAATTGTTCCTATTAACCGGGTTCTTCATTTTAAAAGAAACGTTCACAGGAATATAAAACATTCAATAAAACCCCTACCTCCTCAAGCATCGTACGCGCGTTTTTCGCGAAATTGTTCATCGCGGAAGGAGGGAATTGTCGCGTCGTCGCGTTATCCGGCGTTGCGTCAACGAATTCTGAGGAGCAAAAAACAACAGATTTAATTCTTATAATTAAATCCATATTGATGTTATAATCCACAAAGGAATTTAAAGAACCCCAATCTCTCACCTTAATGGATGATCGGAGATTTTGTTGCGGAGGAAGAGACGTCGCAGAAGAACGTTGCGGGAAAGGAAACGTCGGCATCGTGGCACACAGCATCGCGTCGTCGATTTACGCGGGTTCGGCGTTCTTCGTCGGAGGCTAACGTTCTTCGCGTTCTTTGCGTTCTTCGCGTTCTTTGGGAAGAAGTAGGAAGATCCTTAGAGGTTCTTCAAAGGTTAACCACAACATTTCAAAAGGAGGGTGTGTTGGCCTTATTTTATTAACATGCCAACAAAACAAAAACGAGTTCAGAAACGAATGAAATTAATTCATAGAATTAATTCAACGAATGAAATCGCCCAATTAAATGGCGCGTTAAGAAATTAAGAAAACGCGTCAGTTGACTTCATAATGACGGATTTTCGCGGGTGTGTTACTTAGCGGAAAAGAAACGGTGGGGAACGTGCGGGCCCCACCTCAAAAATATCCTACCAAGAGGGTAGGATATTTTTGGATAGCACCCTATCCGCATCAAGTCAGCTTTAGCAGCTTTAAGTGGCTTCATGTGGCTTCCAAGTGTCTTGAGTGAAATAAAATAAAGTTTGTCGAACAATTTATTTTATTTCTTAACCTTAAGCTCAAAAATTAAAAACCACACCCGAGCAAACACAACTCCGGAAGAGGCGTTTCTAAGCAAATACCGGCGCTGCGATTCCATCGGTGCCCTCAGAATTTGATTCCGGGCACCGGTACAAATGTTAGAAAAACCCGCTCGTCCGTTCACTGAACGTACCAGAGCCAAACTTCGGAAAATGATTCCGGGCACACCAGGCCTTGGAATCAGGTGCCGTCAAAAAATTCGTTCTTGTAAAATTCCAAAGAAAGTTGAGAAAAAAAAATTTCCTTGAAATTTTTGGGTCTTTACAGATGTTTTTACTATGGAATCTGATATGTGTAGAACCCGACTATTAGTGGTTATTCTATAAATATATTAGTATCTTATAGATAAACAAAGTGAAAACAAGGTGATAAATTGAAAAGATATAATCTTTTGATGCCTATAATATCATATTAACATAGAGTGTTTTTAGTTGTATTATTCTAGAGTATTTTTGAAGAGCTATTGAATGTGATGATTATTTTTAAAATACCATCTTTTTTATTATTGTAATCATTGTGATACTGATTTATTTAATTGTTTGAAATTGTTTTATATAAGTAAAAGAAGATCTATGTGATATAATAGTGGGTATACTGAGATATCATTTCTTGAAGAATATTTATCAAGATTTATGTTTTCGAATGTGGGAACATGATAATCAGGTTGATAAATGACTTATGGGGGAAATATGAAAAAAATATTCTTTATTCATAAATATGTGAATGCAATTTGATATATTTTATATTCTCGGATATAATAAACTTATTATAGGATTCCCCTTCTGCTTGATTAAAATTATAATTTATCATTTCCATTATTGATTGTTTTTTTAATAAATGATTACTCAGTGCTTTGTTTAATTCCATTAAATTTAACATTTAATTTGTAGATATAAAATATAAATACTATTTTTTATCCACTACATGTATTAATTTCATTTATAATTATAAAAAAAATTTCAATTTATTATTATAGATAGTAATCTATTTTTTGTGGGAATATTGGCATTTCAATTACCGATATATTTTATACTTATGGATCATTAATTTTGTATTCATCATTCAAATTACATATCACCCCCACCCCAACCATGTAGTGTTTTTTATTGTTTATGATCTGAAATTTTTTATCATATGATGTTTCTACATCTGAAAATAAACGAGATATATTTTAGCTTTTATTTTATCATATTTCAACTTCTTTTTCCTTCCACCTAACAATATGTGATGATTTTTTATGAATGGTAAATATTAATGTGGTTACAAATAATCATATTAATCCAAATGGACAACCTATTTTTGATGGAAAAGACTATAAATATTTGAGAGAAATAATGGAATCCTTTATTATTAACACTGGAGTTTAAAATTACCTCATCTTGACTAGAAGTTTCAGTTTTCCGGAGAAAGATGTTTTATATTTTTTTAGAAAAGATAAAAATTTGGTTCAAATAAATTTTAGAGTTCAATATACCCAAATTTTTTCAATTTAATGGAACAAATATATTAATGTTCCATTATTTATAAAATCTTATGGAATATGGATAAGGTGAGAGGATACACACATTAGAAAATCTATAGTTCTTCATACTAAGAGAGAAATGTTAAAATGACATTATCATGAATTTGATTTTATAACTACTAAAAGTGATTCCCAACTGAGTCATTGAATAAATACTATTTTTAATAGTTTACAATAGCATTATTAATAAGTATTTTATGGTGAATAACATATAGAGAATGTTATTGATATTATTTTAAAAGAATCGAAATCTAAAATAACAGATATAGAAGACCCTAAACTAATTACGAAATTAAGTGTTATTAAATTAATTATTAGTATCATGAAATATAAAATAAAACTAAAAAGGGATGCATATTACAATTAAATTAATAATGGAGTTCCTTTTACATCCATTAAAATTTCAAAACACTATGAATTTAATCCAAGACTATTCTAATGAAATGCAAGAAACATTTCATATATTATTGAAGGAGTACCAACTGAAGGTGATCATTAAAATATATCAAAGATTTTTCACATTAGTAAAAACATATAATTATATTACCCAAAAGATAATAGAGAAAAAATTACAGGTTTGAAAATGAAATATTTCAATAAACATAAATATTGTGAATATAAAAAATCAGTTCATATATTACTTTTTCTGCCTAATTCAAATAGAATATAAAGAAAGACATCAAGAATATAATGTAAGAAATCGTAAATAATTGTTTAGAAGTTATGGACACATGGAGTTTAAGAGAAGAATATACCACTTCTGATAGATCATAGTATAAATATATAATTAATGAAGAATCACAATAATCTATGAAAACATAGGAAAATAGTTTTTAGGATAACTAATTGATAAACCACATTTAAATATATCTCTATATTCAAGGTGTATTTAGACATATAAATAGGATTTTTATAGTTATAATTTACGTGGTTAATATGATTTTGAGATAATTTATGTGTCTCTTTATGAAATTATTTATTGTGTTATTTAATGTCAATATATTTTTCCGAATTTACTAAAAAATATAATGATACTAAGGATAATGAAAATAAATAAAAATGTAATTATGTTAAGGTTTAAGATAAGTTAATGGATAATGTTTTAAATCATACTAGTAATTATAATGGAAAAGATGATGATAAAACATCATAATTTCATCTAAATATTGATGTCCAAATAATGGAATATTAGAAAGATAGGTAAATGAATGTAACTTATTCCCAATATAACAATAAATTATGAAACAAATGTATGAGATTGAAATACTAGATGAGATACTAACTGTGTTAACTATAGAAAGATGAATATTTATAGAAATATATGTGTAAATATATATAAATCTATTTCAATAGTAAAAACAACAAAAATACATCTAACATGTCGAATTAATTTATACTGAACAAAGAACCCTCTTGAACAATCAGTTAGCTTCAAGGACATTAGAAGATAAGATTTTATTTCAATGATGTCCAATATTTTGGATTATCTTAAGACATTATTTCATAAAAACATATTTTATATGATCATAAGAATGATACTCAAATATGGATTCCCAAAATAATATTTAAAAATTCATTTATATATAATGTGATCTATCTTATTAAAAATTGACTCAAGAGATCTAATTATGCACACTAGTAGTTAAAACACTATTCACTAGTTCCCTTGTTATTTTATTTTATGTTTACAAAAAATGTATTTTTAATATGGAATATTTCCTCATTAGATTCATTTATTATTTTTAATTTATTCATTTTTAGGTGGTATTTTTTGATTATTATTTTTATATCTTTTAAACAGTAAATTTTTAAAATATGAAGATTTTATAAATTTAATGTACATTTTTAGGAACCATATTTGAAAAAAAAATGTAGCCATTTTTTAATGGAAGACAACTTCCAAAATATTTTTATTATATTTCATTCAATTCAATAACATTTTAGAAAACATGTTTAATTTTATGAACAAAAAAATATATCAAAGCATCAGAAAATTATAAAATAATTATTCATTTAAAATTATTTATAAAATCATATCTTATTTATGGACTTAGTATAAGTTTTTTTATCTGGGAAATCATTTATGGCCTATGGGATTCTATGATGACATTATAAATACGTGGACTGAGATTTTGTAAAATGAATTCATTATGATATGTATTAATGTTAATTTATTTTTTTATAATTTTTTCTTATTTATTATATCATTCAATGTGTCATGTAGATAATTAAAAACAATATGTATTTTAAAACATATACTTTTTGTTTCATAAATTTACAGTATGTATTAATTTTTGTTGAAATACATAGTTAATTTTCTTGTGTTGGAAAATTTAATTTATATAACTAAAACTCAGGAGAATTCTATATTTATATAAATAATTCCAAAAAAATTATTTAATAAAGAATCCATTTTATGTTCATTTAAAATTTTACCCTATATTTATGGATGTTTTCATAATTACTAAAAGTTCCCTTTGTGGGAGAATCATTATTTTCTTCAGAAACTCTAAAAATATCAGGTAGAATTTTTCAAATATTAAACATAAAAGTATATAATTTTTTAAATAAAAATATCAAAATAAATGTATTTTATTATCGATTGATTTAATAGTGTTTAAAAGGATACTTTCATTTTTCATTTTACGGAATAGCGACAATGATATGCCTAATATACCAAACACTAATCTGCGAGTTTTTTTATTAATATTTCTTAAGGTATAGATCAAAATATCTATCTAGTATTATATATATGCAATTTGGAATGATTTAATTAGGATAATTATTTCATTATATGGTTGAGTTCTAAATTTGATTCTTGGAAATATTTTTACTAGGGAGAATATTGAATATAAATCTCATCCTGAATGATTGAATGAATATAAGATTAATTTATAAAATATTTTCATAATGAGGTATATTTCTGATTTTAATGGGAAAATATTGCTAAAAATATTTTGTGTTTGTGCCTATTGAATATAATATTTTAGTTGAATTACAATAATCTGAAAAGGTATTAAATGTTCTATAATATATTAAAGTAATGAATATTCATGGCATAAAACAATTTCATTAGAAAAAAATTTTAAAACTGAAAAAAAATTACACAATAAAAAAATTATCATGAATATATTATATAAGAAACGATATTTTAAATAATATTATTCACAATTCTAGAGGCTTTCATTGGATTCATGAAATAAAATGGTGAGTAAGTGATAAATATGAAATAATACTAAGAAGATGGAATACTATTTTAGGCATTTAAAATTCAAATGAAAACGAACATAGATAAGAAAAAATGTAATTTGACAATAGATTAGAAGAAATAAATGAAATTTCATGTAAAATAAATTATAGATTTTGATTTCATCCAAAATACAGTAACCAGATTTATTATTAAATTACACGTTATTTGAAAAAATCCCATTAATATAACTTTTTATTTTGAAGGAAAGGGAATGGATGTTGTATTCAAAGTTAAAGAGAAATCCTTATCTCTATCTTCACCAGTTTAAAAGGTTATTGAGCCTATGGATGCTACTGATATATTTGAAAAATAAATTCACCTATAGTATAAACACTAAAATATCCAATTAAAAATCATTGAAATTTATTCTTGTCAATTCTAATGAGGTTTTGTATGCATGATGAGTAATTATTGGTGAAATAAATCATTAATGAAAAATCTATTATGAAATTAGTTAATGTGTCGATAATAATATCTATAATTGATTATTTATCTCTATTAGTATCATCTCTTTATACCTCAATTGATATCACATTATCTCCTTCAATGAATCCATCCCATATATCTATTTCATTGGAAGAAATTTTTAGATATTCAACTGAAAATTATTATAATAAAATAATAGATGATCATAATATTAATAAATAATATCACATTTTAATTTATTAATTATCCCTCTGAATAAGATAAATATCATATTTTATAGACCTTTGTTACCAAATGGAATAAGATAGAAAATTCAAAAAGTTCTTATACATCCCAACGTTGTGTTTCAGCTCTAACTTTTCTTCAATAGATTGATTTGGTATTCATCCTGATATTTAATATAAACAATAACATTGATGAGATTAATTATCTTAGTAAAAAGATTTATCTAATTCCAAATTGAACATATCATTCTCAAAATTATAAATCAAAAAATCATCTGATATATATTATAGGTGAATAAAAATGAAATATAAATACAGTGAAATATTTCAATGATTACAATGAGTATATTTTGAGAAATTTTTATGAGTTTATGAAATCCTAGTTTAAGAATATCCATTGTATTAATGATAGTAAAACCATACCTCATTATAATTTTTATACTTTTTAACAATGTTTTATAGATTAAGAAGCTTTTTCCCAATATTTTTGAGATAAATTTGATGAATGTTAAACATCTCTCAATGATATAAATGAACTAGCTCATGTTTAAGATAAGTATATTTCCAATCTGAATTTAATGTTTTAAGAAATGATAGCATTGAAGGATTAGTTTTTATATGAATTTTAAGAAGGTTTTCTAAAATGATATTACGTTTTGATGAGTGTTTTGAATTCCATTATCAAATTTTGGTTGGTAAATGTAAATACATTAATAAGAAAATTTTCATGATTGAGAAATTTTCTTGGAAAGATTTATTTTTTAAATATCATATTTCTCTACATTATTGTAACTCAAACTATATGTGGTTACACATATCATTAAATATATATTGTCTGATGAATTCTATTCATTGACTATTTGATTAATTTTATACTTCATACAATATTTTCATTTTAATGAATAAATAATATAATTTATCAAATTGGTAGAATGGTTATCATTCCATCAGTATTATCATACCTATTTTAAAAGGGAAATTTATTTCTCTCTCCAATTGAAAATCTAAAATGGGATGAAATATCATAAAAAATAAAATTTGGATGTATGTTTTTAGTTTCACAATGGGGGAGAATTATTTTAATAAATTTCTTTAAAATGGGGAGATATAAAAAAATATTTTTTCATTGGAAAATAAGATAACTTCATAGAATATTTATTTTAAAAATCAAATAATATAAATTTTCATTGTGTTTTTTTCATTCCAAAAATAGATATATTTTTGAGTCTTAAACATAATTTACACATATTTTTTGAAAGCCACAAAACACTTTGTTCAGAATTTGATTTAAGTTATGTTTGTTGTTTAATATATGATTAGTAAAGATAATAAATTACTGATAAACAATGTTATAATAAAATATGAATAGTCTAAGTAATCATGTAATACTAATGAAATTGTGGATTTGAAAATATTTATGTTTTTAATGATTAATAAAGTAATGAGAGCATTTTGGTGGGGATAAAAAATATCATTGTTAGATATGGAATGATGTAAACTCCATCAGAGGACAAATAGTAATCCACTACTGATGTCATTTCAACTGACACTAATATGTGGGGAATATGGCCATTGGATGATCATCTATAAAAAGAGTTGCATATCATAGATCAAAAATGTGGAAAAATTCGTGATACCTCTCAAGGATGAAATCAATTGAAGTATTCGATAGAGATTTAAGATGGAGTGATTTTGATTATTTTCATTCTAAAATTTTAAAGGATTTATATTACAATGATTATTTATAAAAACATATATTTTAATATTGATATAATAATTATTCTAAAAAATAGGTTGATCATTGTCTTTTAGTGTAATAAAGACAGATTCAACCTACCATTTATAGTAGTAGGCATACTGAGATACTAGTTATTGTAAATTATTTATTGAGATTCAGGTTTTTAAAGTGGATACTAATTAATCTGGTTGATCAATGGTTTCCAAGGTAGTGATTAAAGGTCCAATATTTACACATAATGAAACTGATACCTTTTTATGGGTCAATAATCAATGAAATTTTGAATCGCTTTTTAGATTAGCCTAATGATTTTTGTATAAGTAGAGTTTATAATATCTCTGAAGGTGTATTTTTCTAAATAAATATCATAGGTTTCCTTCATTTCACTATGTTTATCATTTCATTGAAAGATATAGGATTATAATAGTTGTGTTTTACCACTAAAAGTATTAATTTTATTAGTAGTAATACAACTCGATTTTTTTAATGTTGTCTCTATTACTCTATTTTGTTATGGATATATTGGTATTAATTACATTATATATATATATAATAGTTGATGTGGATTAATTTTTTCCTTCAAAATATAATTCACACATCCCCCCTATATGTAGTTTTATATATTTTACAATCTGATACACTTTACCTCAAGATATATGTTGGGTAAATTCAATAAAATTATAATCCCCAATAATAGTGTTCCGTGAATGAAGAAGAAACCGAAAAATTATTTTTTCATGATACTCATGCATACATGGAAATATGTGTTAAGTGTTTTTTGGAAATATTAAAGATTATTTAAATGAGACAGAGTCTTCAAGAAGCTTAATGAAAAAAATTTAATTCTAAGATTTGAGTGGATTCAAATGAACTAAATATTGTGGAATGAAAGGAGATCTTATTTTTTTAAATATATATTCAGTGAAGGGGAAGAAGAAAGTGAGGTTCTCTAATATTTTTCTTAATAATGTCACTTGTGTTTGGAATAAATTGAGATTATCATGATAATTTTTTTAGACCCTATGTATCTAATAGATAAATAAAATGGTAGTGTATTTCATTTATGATGAAGATGAATAATATGGAAAAGAATAAAAGATTTATCAACATTACCATATTCCAAACATACAAATGTAAAGGCTGTTTTAGAGAGCCATCTACCATTACATTTTATTGTATAAAACTAAAGGGGTTTAAGTTGGAACATTAAATTAATTTAACTAATGACGATGATTAGAATCACACTGTCTATGAGGGACAAAAGATTATAATTATTGATCGTCACTAAGAGATGTAGACTAAATAATTAATTATATAGAGAGTATTGAAATATAATCTCTTTAATTGTTTTATAAGGTTTTTTTCCAGGTAACGGGTCTAAGGACGCAACTTTACCCTTTATTCTTTTGATAAATATAGTTCCTTTGCATGAGTGGGATTATTGTTGGTTATGGGTGAAACTGAAGCATGTATCAGTTGGTGATATGTTAAAATTTATTTTAATTATCATTTCATGAAACCATGATTGAGTATATTTCACATAAAGTTTTGGAATTAATATATTTAACATATATATTAATTAAAATATGGGATTATGAACATTGATTGGTGTTGAATATTAGTCATTAAAAAAAGAACCTTTCAGATTATCTTTGTTTCTCTATGAGGATCTACGGACTGAATTTCATTATAGGTGATCTACATGTACTCATATGATCTTCAAGTAAGGTCACTAAATATTTTGGTCCTAGTACAAGGAATTGATTGTCTTCTGTGGATCATTATTTGATAATTTGTTTTTTACAATGAAGAAATATCGGTTTCATTTTTTATTCATGATATAGAGATAGAAAGAGGATTCGAGATAGAATTTATTATCCAAAACAATTCTTTATACTCTATCATGGATGTAATAATCAATATATATATTTTTCTATATATAGAAAAATGGATAATGTAAAAATAATATTTAATTGAATTTCATCTATTAAATAATATATAAATCCTACAATAAACATCATCATAAATTATAATAATAATATTGTTTTGGTGAACCATCTTCTGTAAATTGAAAATTAAAATATACTGTCTTGTAAATAAATATTTTTTCGCCATATGCTGTCTTGGTCAATTCGAAATTCATGGTATTTATTGAATTTATAGACAATTATTTCGTTATAAATAAATATATCAATCACATACCGGTAAATAAATATATATTAAAAATTTTATAAAATAATAAAAAAAAATTTTACTCAAATTCCAGTAAATAAATAGATATTTAATTTATTTGATCAATATAACTAGAAAGAGATTATTTCTTAGTCTTGAAAATAACATTTATTACATTAAATAATTTCAAATAAAATTTAATCAAGAGCAACAAAAACACTTAGTGCATACCCTTCATGGATTATTTCTTATTGGCATTAGGTGGGCTTGAATAAAGTACAAGATTACATTCTTAAAATGGTTCAAGGCACTAAAGATAATGAACATAATGAATCAATGATGAAAACCACATACGAACACTCAATGTGTAATATAATACCATTGTCACAATATATGAACATCCAACTTTCACATCTGTGTCACCATCCTATATGCTTAATACCCCATTTTTACTATCTAAAATAACAACATCCACACACCATGGCCATAAAATTAATGGTTATATTTATATTCCAATAAAATATCTGAGATATCATCATCTATTAATATGGAAGCTAAAAATCCTTCCTTGACATATTCATTAATGGTGTGTCAGTAATGATGCTCCCAACATACCCTACTTCTAACAATCATATGGAATGATAGTATTAATCAGTAAATCTTAGTGTGTGAGTAATGACATGGATTAATGACAATCATAAAGTCCAATGACCATTATGCACACTCTCAGATAAGAATATCTGAGGACATCAAAACATATGGAATTTATATTATCATGTTTCTTCTCATTATCTCTCATCATGGAAATTACTAAGTGTAAAATTCTTGAGATGAATCCTCATATACTTATGATTACCAACACCGGATGGTTTATATACTATGTTTTACATTATAGTATGTTTTCAAACAATTGAACTATATTAAGAATATTTTCATTGAACATCTATGTTCTCATCATAGTGTGGAACTGTTATGAACTTATCAATGCAAAAATACTCTAGGACAATATAAAATTAAATATGAAACAATTTAATATATATAATATGATGATTAATTAATATTCATTTTATCAAATATAAATTTAATCAAAGTACAATCAGTTGGTTATGTGAGAAGAACACCATCTATAATAACCACAATACATCTGGGATGCAATTATACTTAGGGAGGAAAACCTCATCAAAAAAACATAGTGTTCTTCATTTTTTATGTTACTAAATATCTTCATGTACATTGATGAATGTTTGGTAATGAAAAAGGGACAAATATATGGAATCCACTCCGTGAACAATTGAAGAAGTGACAATGGATAAAAATTTCAATTAATTTAAAATTTATACCTCTATTAATTTACCCCCACCAATTTTGGACACGTCCCATTGTGATTATTTCACTATTTTTTCAATATATGTGACCACATTCCATGAGATAAAAATATGTGGACTGTTCCTATGACAATGTGTGTTATGTAAAGAACATATATGATGAATGTTACACGTTTTTTATTTATAGGACTACACAAATAATAATAATTGATCATATATTTCATCATAAAATGCAAAAAATTACTCAACATATACCCAATGTGGAATAAGACTTTTATATGTTGTTTTCATCCTCCTACACACAATATAGGTAGGTCTCACTTTAATTCATTTTTTTGATTGGCATGACACGATTACATCAACAAGTAAAATATGTCGGTTGGCACATGTCACATAATGTATACAACCATATATACACAATATAATCAACTTTTTACCATTAAAAAACATGCTTAAAATCTTAGAGTGTATATTTCATGGGTATTCATGTTTTATACAATGGGAGCATCTACATACAAACCATGTAATTTGTGTCTAGTGAAATTTCTCAGTTAGCAATCAATATATTACATTTAATGAAAATACGTAATTGATCACATGACATGTCATAATTTATATAGGCTTCATATCCTATAGAGTAACCTGGTGTGTACACCAGTTACACATTTTTTTAAATATCCATGCTTCTCTAGTGGTCAATACAAGACATTCCATGACATTGTATACTTATCTACATTGTGTGTCATGATTGATTTGGAATACACCTTGTGTGGATAACCATGGGAACATGGCATGTCATTTACCATTACAAATCATGTATCCATTTCATGCAGCCATAAACCTTGACACTTCATGATGTGATCTTCAATAGTTCATTATGAGTTCTTAGAATGTTTCGGGACATACATATTCAAATGAACAAAATATAAAAAAATTGGAATGATGCTAAATTCATTAACTGTGAATAGAAATAAAAAAACATGGGATGTGATCAATTATATAATAAATAATTATAAATTATAATTTGACTCCTCGGATACCACAAGTAGGTTTCAAGGTATTATAGAAGTAGTGGGTCGGTGCCCAACAAAATATTTCCACATCATCTAATGTATAATTTCTGAATAACGTGATGAGGACGACCTCGATATTTTCAAGACATGATCATTCCAGTTTAATTTATAAATAATTTAAAATTTTATTTTCCATAGACATATGACTCTTCTGTAATCTATTTATATTATGTTATTGTCATGTTGTTGTTGTAGTAGAGAATCCCAGTGTGGTTCCACTTGTTTTATATACACATGATACATGAATCATTGAAAACAGTCTTTGTATTTCAGTGTTAGTGTGATGGAACTTACTCATTTACATCATTTGTCATTAATCACCGTAATAAATTTCTGTTATTCTCTTTTTGATATTGGTTGGTGCGAAAAAAGATTATATCAATAGGGAAAATGATAATTCACGACAGTCTTATTTCTTTTCACAAATAAATTTTCTAAAATGTTGTAATTGAACCTTTATACATTAGGTTAGATAATTAATAATTTCACAAAATATCATTATCAATTATTTTAAAATTAATCCACATGTGAAATGATAACAATAATTATAATAATATTTTCATTTTAATGACCTAAACATCTGAATAAATATATCATATCCATCAGAATAATGACTCAACCCATCATTCCACCTTATAATTTATCAAACCACAAATAATAAAATATTTATTTCAATAAATAAATATTATTCATTCAATAATAATAGTATATTCACATAACATGGTAATACATACTTATTTTAATATTTGTGAACATAAATAAATATTTATATCAATCTATTCCCAAAACTAGTGAATAAATAATTATTTATTTTATTACATTATGATTAATATATAAGAGATAAATAAATATCATATACATAGAAATTTTAAACTAAATATTGATCTAATTATTCAAATAGCTAAATCAATACTTTTATTTATCCATTAACTAATCTGATGAATATTTATTTATTTATTTATTACCTTGTGAATAATAAAAAAGATATAAAATCCTACTCACATATTCTAATCTCGAATCTGAGATGATTAAATTTTTGGGTTCAATACTACTTCATTAATTTTTATCCACACGTTGAGAATTATATCAATTCATAAAATTAAATTTAATATGACTAAATCATATTTGGATACACTTATTGTGTGCCCCACTAGGCTTTGTTCTAAATTTCATTAAAAGAATTTGCCTAATTTATAAGATCTATATATGTCAAGACATTAAGGCACCAATAAATAAACAACTTTCTATCATAAAAAATACCCTTCATCTAAAGCCTACTATGTAATATAATCCATTTGTCATGACATCTCATATACGACGTTGCATTATGGTTTAATCATTAATACTGCTTTATTTATCATCATTTGAATTTTTGAAATTAACTAACTAATGAACTTCAATGGAAAGTTATTTAATCAAACATCTCCATTTAAATTAGAGGGAAATAGATATATTCATTGATTAAATCAAAAGGGTCAAATAATTTCTAGACTAATTCAATTAATTTCATATCACTTATGACGTACCTAATGTATGTTAACTCACCATAAGCATATATATTCATGATTATAATACATATATCAATGAAGGGGATTCATGATATACATTAAAAATAATCTCATTGACCAATACACTCATAATAAGATATAAATATCGAATGATGAATATATCATATTAAAATTTTATTGGTGGGTTTGTCATCATAAATTCCTTTTTTGGAAATTACCCAGGATATTATTAATGAGAAGAATTATCAATGTCATATGATCCTCCAACACCTAATAGTCAAACATAATTTCTATCTAGTAAGATAAATTTTTCCTAGATAATAGGACATATGTTTAAGGATATTGTGAAAACATATTTAGGTTCTCATTATAGAAGGAAATTGTACAAAACTTTTGATTCTAATAATTATCTAGGAAATTATCACATTAATGTAATGTTGAAAAATAATCAACATTTGATGAGATATTTAAAAAAATTATGGAATTAAATAGTTCAAAGTAAACTGATTTTAGGCACTAACTCCAAGAGAAATTACACTTTGATCTATTAAGAAACATATTCTTTCCCTATAATTTTTTTATAATTTTTGGGTATTTGTTTAGTTTTTTAAATACATGTAGTTTTGGGTCAAAAATATAAAATTTAATCAATATAACTTATTGAAGAACTTAGGATTATTTTAGTGGTATAAATATTTATATATCTACATTAAAATAATAATATAAATTTTATTTAACTATTAATTATTAATAATATATTTTCATACAAATTATTTATAAAATAATAATTGTTTTATTAATAATATATTTACTTTAATATTAATTTTTGGGTAGGAACTAATCACTCACAATATCGTTGTTCTCATTTAATATATATTCATGGTTTTTATTACATGATACTATTATTTTATTCTTTTTTATGTTATCTATTCATTTTAATAATTTTACCTTATATTTCAATCAAATAAAATGATGCACATTAATAAAAATCTTCTAGGGGATTTAAAATACTACATTTATGTTGAATCTAGTATATTATTGTATCATATATACTAAATAAATGGTCACCTTGTTTTACATAAAAATTTATAAGTAGCTTTCTCAAAAGGTCATCATTTTTACCACTACTTTTTATTTGTAATTGATGCACCAAGAAAGATTGAAATATGATAATGAATTTTTCAATACTTATGTGCATGTAACCATATAATGAATAAATAAATGATGTAAAAAATATAAATATATAAATTAATAAATTTACTTTCTAGGTCACACATCTTTAAAATCATATTATACAAATATATAATTTCTTATAATGAGATTCAAATTTTTTTGTTTATATGTTTTAATTATAGTTGTATAGATCATGAGAAATTTAATATTTTTTTTGACTATGAGTAATCATAAATGAAGAGATGTGGTGTTTATATTATAGTTGATTTCAATCAACATTTCATTACATTTAATTGTATTTGACAAACTAATTCTTGTAATATGTGGATGTAATCATGTTTTTAAATGAAAAAAGAAGATAATAAAAAGTGATGAATTTAGGGATCATCTTTGGGATAGAGTTTAAATTGATTAATTGATCATTTATGCCATTATTGTGGATTAATCTAGATAAAAATATATGTACCCACATACACACACACATATATATAAATATGTAAATATATGCATGTACATTTTGAAAAATACGTTTAATTCTCATGGAATATTTTTATATGGACGTCAATATTGTAACACATATCAATAATACTATCACAGTGTATCCATTGTTGATAATTTTAAAAGATAATCGACAAATGTTTAGTAAAAATTAACATAATAACATATATTTACTATTTCATCATTAGTTTCTGGTGCTTATCTATCTCATCCTTAAGAAATTGTTGTTAGATTTAGAGCCCACCCTTACGCTCTGGTTATTGAAACACCATCACCAACCCTATATTTATGGAAATTATTTGTGCCACACATGGAACATCACAAGGAAATCATTGCCTCTTAAAACCCATGTATCCACCGTGCCATGACAGAAAAACTATTGGATTTACTATTAGGAATAGCATGATTCCCTTGACGCTGGTCTATTGCAGATCGTATAAACCCATCATCCAACTTCTCCACACCTTTTTGCACCTTCTTCAAAATCCATGATGCGTCCATATTTGTCAGATCCACCACACTTGCTTATGATAACCCATGGAACACTTTTTTCATGAAAAAACCGTAAAACATATTTGGTTTGACCTGACATCGTATATCTACTTAGTCGACCACTATGGCGATTTCGTCAACCCTCATCTGCAATGCTTTGCTTCTAGACATCCATATTTTTGTTTCCACCATGTGGAATGTGCTATATTTATATATTATTCTACTACTCTATACCTACTTCTTTATAAACATAATGTGTTGTGGTGATACATTGATTTAATATTCATATCCATATTGTGAAAAGTACAGTGGTCCATTTGATGGGTTGCCAAAATTATGAGGGCTGAACATTTTGTTTCGCGTGTCTTTCACCATAGAGTACTCTATTTCAGTATGGTTGGTCATTGGAGGTTTTATGTACTTATATCCCATTATAGAAATATTTTTCACTATGATGAGGATGTCACGATGATCCATTACGACAATGGCCATCTCAAAATCCTAAATAGAGATTCCATCCATAATGTTGTGGTTATACCAGGAAGCTTGGCCCAAGCTCCCACATTTGAATTGAGTAAACTGTTATCAGAAAATAATTAATTATAATCACATATTAATATATATGATAATATATTTATGATTATAACAATATGTTTAGTTTTTGAAATAAAAATATTTGTATACTTATGTTTTTTATTTTTTAAAAGTTGATGATTCAAAGAATCAATTTTTAAAAAATCATGTTTGTTTTTCTTATTTTTAGTTTCATGTTTGTTAATATGTTTTATTATTTGAATATAATTTTTAAAATATTTTTTTAATAATACTAGTAATATTTATCAAATACTATAGATATTTATTTATTTTTAGTGATTATTTTTAAATTGATAATTTTTATTTGATTATTCATCATAATGAAATTTTAGAGATCTAATAAAAAAATTTGCTTACTTGTATTGATCATATCAAAATCTAGAAACTATATTTTTATCTTTATTATTAAAAAAATAAAAAAAATCATATTTTTATTAGGTTGAACAAATATAAGCTAAATTTTTAATGGAAATATAATATTTGAACATTGTAATGGGACAAAATTCTCAATAAATCAATTTTTTCCATATTGGTCATGATGTTCAAATATTTCATCATTTTAAATTATACGTCGGATCTTAACCCAATTAAGTTAAAAATAGACGTTTTTAATTTATTGGATAATATTTTATCAACTTTTGAATAATTTCTAAATTAAATTACATTTATACAAAATTAAAAAATTAATATTTTTAAAATAAAAATATTTTTAAATGAGATTATTATGCTAAATAATTTCATAAAAAATATGCATTAAAAAATTACATTATTATATTACGATAATTATAATAAATATTTTACCTAAATAAACACAATTGTACTAATAAATATTTATATTATTGTATATGGAATAACAAGAATGTGAACCCAAAATAAATATTTCATTTATCATTTATTTTTTTCTTAAATATTTGACATGTCCCTATTGTGTATTCTTATTTGGATTTATACATTACAAAAAATAATAATCATGATATTTTAAAAATAAAATAAGAATTATTAGTACTAATTATTTTATAATTAAATATATTTATAAGTAAATAAAATAATCCAAATCATCTTTTATCATTCACCTATTTATTTTTAGTTAACATAGAAAAATAAAATGGTACACATTAATTCCATAGATTTGTAAGGGAGTCAGACAAAAATAACATGAATGAGTATTAATTGTTTTTTTGACATTGATTTTACATGTTTGTGTTCATCTAGTAAAAACATCACAAAGTGTTTGAACTGTTATTTGGGGGTCACAAGATAACCTCGCTGGTTGAGCTCAAAATATATGGTGATGCCAATGAAAAATATTCCAACATAGTTACAATAAATCTTAAGAAGACTATTATGGTTATTAGAGTGAATTGGGATGAGGCATATTCTAAGAAAGTCTTAGGACACCAACAGATGGGATACTAAATTACAGAACTAGGATGTAGCTAAGAAATAGTCAATCTGAATCAGTAGAAGATTAGAAAAGGATACAAATTCCTAATATGTAACAAGATCAAAATATATGTTCAATAAGAAAATTTAGATGTGATTTTTCAGTGTGGCTGGTTGGGTCAATATCATTTCTATCAATTGGGTATCACCAATTTTATTTATTCTCCTAGAATAGTGCATGGATTCTTTTTAATGTTAGATTTTATAGATGAAATATTATTTATTATTGATGTAACATAATAGGGGTTTCAATCTTACAAGAAATGAAAAAATTTAATGGCAATAGTTAATTAATGTGATATGAATTCTTGAATCAATTAACCACAAAATATCATATCATCTAAGAAGTTTTCCTTTACTATCATCATATTTTTCATTATTTTTCACGCATCCTGATTGACCAGTAGTGTTTATGATGTCATACTCTCCCATCTCTTTCACTCTAGTGTCAAGAATCGTGCATGATAGACCTCTTATTGACACATTTGAACGGATTTTGAATCAGTTATGGTGACTCAGGATCCATATGGTCATCTAATATTTGGATTGCAAATGTATTCTCCAATGATTCAAAGTTGATGGTTAGATAATTAATGTTTGTTCCATTACCATTATATTTTTGAGGTCATCTAGGTTTTTCCTATATAGTCGGAGATTAATTATCTTTATGAATCCATTTCATTTATCTAGCAGAATGTTTTTGGTCTTCCTCAAACTGATCAAATGCCATCAATTCTTATATTGGTGGGGAACTCAATGTGTAGGTATCTTTTGTCAGATCAAAGAACGGGTACTCTTTATCACACATTTAAATAGAGTATTCATGGAGATATTGATCTTCTGAATCATCCTCTAGAAAGAAAATGACTACAAGTTAAAGGATAAAAGAACTTCTAGAAAGTGGATATCTCTGAATCATGGGAATATTATTGTTTGAGTTGAAACCTTTAATACCCCAAGGATAATTCAATGGGGTATTTTTCTTTCCATTCATGATATTACAATTTTGTTGAATTATTTTGAATCATAAAATGAAATAATAAATATTAGGTCATTATGATAACATGGTGGGTCAGAATGATATGAAATTCATTTCTATAGGTCACAGATTAGTCAGTGGTCATTGTCATAGAATTTCAAAAAAAATTGATCTATTTATCTTATGTTTAAGTATTTTATGCAAATTTGGAACATTAATAAAACTTTTAAATTAACAAGACATAGATGAAATTCTATCCGCAATGAAACATGTTGTAATTATGTATGATTAATTTTTACTTGATACAAATGAATATGATAGTGTTTTCTAGAGTTTCATGAAATAATGAGATTGTTTTCAATGTTTTGACCCCGTAATGTGTGTATTGAACTTTTTTTTATACCACATATAATGAAGATATATAAATTATGAAATTAAAATGAAACCACACATTAAAGTGACATGTGATTAGTTTTTTATATGTTAAAAATGAACCAAAAAAATTTTTCAAATAATTTCATAACGATTCATTATTGGTTCCAAATATTTTTCCATGAAACATTCATATTTAATTAAGACATTTCTTATAGATAAAAGACCGTCATTTTTTGTCATTCTAGGGACAATTCATGCCAAAAAGATCTACGGTTTATTCTCATATGTGATAAATGAATATAATATCAATATTTATAGATTTTAATGGAACTTATAACATGATTTCTTGGGTTTTGACCATTTAACATTCTTCATACATCAGTTAAAGCATAAAGACTATTTCAAGTCCATCATTAATGAATAAATCCATCCAAATTTGTGAGATATTTTGGTTGTTATATTTTTATTTGAATATTTTTTTCATGATTTTAATTATTCTCATATCTATTACCTTTAGGAATTAAAAATAATATTATAATGAATATCCATAACAAACCCCAGAATTTTGGGAAAAGAAAACACTATCCTTCATCACATGGACCTTATATCACAACTACGTACTATACCTTAACAATAATATTTATTGACATTTATTTGGAAATGGTACACTAAAAATTATATTAAAAAAATGGAAGATGTTCCATATTATGTTTCAACAGAAAATATAATATTTTCTTTTAGATCACAAATCAAGAAAGGCCATTATTTGAACAATGATTCAGAATGACGTATGGTTCATTCCTACATTACATATCACATTAAAATGTAAAATATGAATTTTCTATTCTATACCTCACATTAGAATGGTGTATTGATTATTTTTATACGACACAATTGAATATATAAATGATTTCGTCCCTTCTTGACTTCAAATGAGGATTTCACAATACATTATGAAAGAACTGATTGTGAATATAAATTGAGTTAATATTATCGATCATTTCAATTATTAAAAAAAATTAAGGTGAATTTCTTATCTCATTGTTATGAATTTATTATGGTAAATCATTTTAATATATAATGAAATAATAACTAGTTATTAAATTCTCTCACTACACCCATTTCATTGAACAATCTTATATGTCTTATTTGATGTCATACACAATTTTTTGAGCTATTCATAAAAAATTACCTGGACCATTTTTTCTTCATATTAACATCTCTACCACCATCTATGAAATGGTGTATAACATTTATGAAAAAACATATTTTACTTTAATAAATATAATTAATAAACATTCATTTAAATATTTTTATATATAAAAATATTCATAAGGTATATAAATTTAGAGTTTTTTAAAATTAAAATAGATAATAAATTAAATGTATTCCAAAACAGTAATAACTCTATATTAATAGATTTAATTCTGATGCATTTAAATAAAATTATAAATGATTGAAAAAAATCCTTATTAATTTTAAAAATTGATATATTGATAGCAAATTTAACATAATAATAAATGTTTTATGAATATCTTATTAAAATAATTACCTAATTTCATTATTTAAAACTATTACTTTTAAAAAATAAATTTCTCTTTTTAATTATTTTAGATAAAAAATAATTATCTGATGATTTAAATTATCATGGGACTTTCTTAATGAAAAACTTTTATAAAACCCATGAAAAAATAATAGTGGAAATTCGAATTGATTCAATTGAAATATACCATAGAAAAACTATAATAAAATATTCAGCTGAAAAATACTTGTGGAAAACATCAATGGAAATTTTAGAGAAAATATTTTACATTTAATTGAATTATATGGATTTTTTTTGGAATTGTTTTTAGAAACAATAATTTCATGTTTAAATTTGAATAAAATTAAAATCCAATAAAAATTTTCTCAAAAAATGAACTAAAAAATACCCATACAAAATTCTATTGGAATAATTAATCTGGAAATCCACATGAAATATCCTTGAGAAAATCAAAATATAAAATTAAATAAGAAAATTACACGTAAAAATTATACGTGCAAATCTAATTGAATAACTACTAGAAAATTTATAGTAGAATATTATAATGATATATTCCATTGGAAAATACATTTGAAAAATCTATTAGATATTCCATTTAAAAATTTCAAAAAAATAATTATGCTAATAAATTCTAAGAAAATTTATATGAAAATTCCAATCTAAATTTCATCTAAAAATATCTACTACACATTTCTAGTGAATAAATAAAATGAAAAATTCAACTAAAAAATAAATTTTAAAATCACAATAAGTATATATTAGAAAATTAAATTTTAAATGTTAATTAAATATTCCAACCAGAAAACTAAAATTAAAGATTCAATAGAATAGAAAACTACACTGATAATTTATATTAAAAAACACAACTGATAAAATCCACTAGAAAATTAAATATAAAATTTCCAATGATTTTTTTGTTAAACCTTTACACCGGAAAACTCAAGTGAGAAATTATTTTATAATATTCATTTAGATAATTTCGACAGTTAATTTTTGTGATAAGTTTCACTAAAAATATACAATTAACTCTCTAATGATAAAACATCATTACAAATTTTCAATAAAAATTTAAATTTTCTAATAAAAATTTTACTATAAAATTCCACTGAAAAAATTAAACAATAAAATTCACTAAATAATTTTATTCGATGCATTATGTGATATAATTGAAATTAATGTTTCTTATATGAGTTTTTGTTATATTTAATCCTAGGATTTTATATATCAACATGCATAATGAATCATTTAATTTTAATTTCTTTAACATAAAATTTTGAAATAAATTTTAAGCTATTATTTTTTATAAAATATACATTATAATGATTCATGATAATTTTATGTTCGAATTTTATTGGTAATATTTTCTCTAAAAATTTTCCATTGATTTATAGAGTGATGTCTTTTTTGTAAATATTCTATTAATTTTATTTTATTTTATTTTTTTAAAAAAATAAATTTGTATGTTTATAAAAAATCCACTAGAAAGGTAAATAAAAAAATTAGTAAAATATCCAAGGGAAATTTCCACCTAATAATTTTTGTATGATTCTCCCTTATAAATATATAATGGAAAATCATAGTATATAATTCCCTTAAAAACAATTAAATAAAAATTAAATTAAATTTTTACTTAAAATTCCTAGTTAAATACTCCAAAACAAAAGAAGATTTAAATTTTTTTATTTATAACTAAGGGGGAATTATTTTCAATGAATGTACTCATATTAATTTATTAGAAGAAAAAAGATTTACTACAATGAGAATTTAAATTCTTGTCTATAAATATATTTACAATTTTAATTTTACTATGTCATCCACTATTATAAGAAAGTTATATTTTTTTAATCTAATTTCCATGAGAAAATGTTTAGTTAATTATTTCATTTTAAATTTAAAGAATTTGTTTCACAATTTTTTGAATATAATTAATTAAAAAAAATTTCTTGTACTGTTTTTTCATAAGTAATTTTCATTAAAAATTAGTAAATTTATTATTTAGTAAAATTTATCAACAAAAAATTTATTGATATTAAAATAATTTCATTTTTCCATTTAAGTGAATACCTATTAGGGATTTTAAAAAAATATAATTTTTGAATAATTACTTCAAATTTTAGTAATTATTTTTTACGGCATTCAAAGATAAATAATTGTGTAATCATTAAAAAACATAAGTATGTAAAAAATGATCCAATTTTTAATTTGTAATGAAAATAGTTCTTCAAAGAAATATTTTATATATTTATAAATTAATAATTTTTTTAATGTAGAATTTCTTTATTTTTTAAACTGCATCACATTATGGTTGTTTAACAATTTTTTACGTATTTGAAATATGTAATTCTTTTAAAATTATAAAATAATTATAATTACTATAAACAATGAGTGGAATTTATTTTTGACGAATAAATGTGCCCCTTCTATGTGATCTTTTCCATATAAAAAAACATTATGCATTGAAGACTAAATTATATGTTTTCAGGAATAATATTTTCCATAACTAGAGATTATAATTTATGGAAATCACAAAGTGATTATTTTTCAACCCCAAATATATAAATCATATGAATTTTTAATTCTAATATAATAAATTTTTATCAATAAAAATATACCACAACAAAAACTTTTAGAAAAATAGGAAAATTGGTCTCTAGTATTTTTTCACACACATATATATATACATACGTACGTACATGAAAATATACACACAACTAATTGAAATTTTAAATTAAATTTTAAAAAATAATTGAAGATGAAATGTAAAATGAGATTTAATATTTATTTTAATATAGAAAATTAAAATAAAGTTACTTTTTAAAACATATAAATATATAAATATTGAAATTTATAATTACATAAATAAAATTTTTACATATGAACACATATATACCCCCCTATATAGAGATGGTGTATAAATCAATTTGAAAGCTCATTAAATACTAATCTCTCACCGTAGGACTTACTCATGCTATCTTGTCAGGGGTATTATAACATCACTAGTACTTAAAGAATAAGAATTATTTTTATTTTCATATATTTATTTATTGGATATTAATTTTTCATTAAAAGGGATGCAATTTGTAATAGTGTTCCCAACACACAAAAATATATTTCTCTAAAATCATATATTGCTCACAAGATTGATTAATACCGAAAAATAATATAAAATTAATATTTTTATTTTAAGAGGTAGATATCAAATAAAAGATATAATGGTGGGAATGAACTATATTAATTTAATAATGAAAATAGGGATTACAAATGTTTATATAATGATTATTGTTTTAGAAAATAAAGACACATTTAATATAAATGTTGTTTTTTATGAAACAATATAAATGTGCGAATAATTATGTTCCTAAAATAATAAAATAATTATTTTTGGATTATAATAATTAATTATAAATCAAATATGATGTTTAAATTTATCATATATTTTTTTAGAAATTATATAATAACAAATACAATTCTCATATACAATTATTGTTCTTCTAAAAATGCAATTTTATGTCCTTTATTGATAGAGAACAAAATTTCAATATAGTTTTTCAATTATCTATATTATATTTGAATAAATATACTTCATATTTAGAAGTGAGACATCAAAATTTTCATTTGTTATTATTTTAATTTTATTTGATAAAATTCATTCTTTAATTAATAATGAAAAATACTCCATTTTAATTAAAAACTATATTTTTGTCTAAAAAAGATATATTTTAAGATCATTTTACATGTATTTAAGGTATAATTAGATGATTTCATATGATTTAATCTGATTATTTCCATTTGAATAAATTTCACAACAAAATTGTATTAAAACACGTGTCAATCATTTGATGGTTTTTATTTCATAAAAAAAGTTTCATCAATATGTAAATTGGATTAACATTAATTTTTTTTATTTTTGTGAATTTATTTTTAAAAAAATTAAATACACGTTTTTAATCTGTATGAAAATTGTGATCCAATACGATTGAAATATTTTTTAGTGAATAAATACTTTATTATTTTATTAAACATGGTTACAATTAAAACATGTAATTAAAGATAAAGAAATATTATAATAATAAAAAACTACACAAACACATGTACTAATCATACGTGATGTGTTTTAGAGGTCCAATACAATCCTTGGGTTGAAATAGTAGTATTTGGAAGCAACATGGGTGTGAATATGACACTTATAAAATTTAATTTAATGTAAAGGAAAAAATGTCATAATCATAAATATTCTTACTAAAACAAATTTATAATGAGATTATATAAGTGATATATATAACAATAAATATCCATAGAAATCTAAATATATAACCTACATCTTCTTAATTTATTTAAAATTATTTGGAAATAAATAATTTATTTAAATTATGACACAATGATGATGAAATAATTGATTTATTAATTAAAAATCAATGAAATGACATTATAAATGTTAAAATCCATATTATTTGAGATAATTTATACCATCCATATATTTATCTAAGTTACTATGCTTGATATATGTATATTAAATGTTTTTTTAATATATATATATATATATATATATTTTAAAACATAATGAAATTAACAGTGCAATAAATGACATTATTGATATTTAATAAAAATAATAATTTATTTATTTATTTAAAAATCATAAAAATATTTTATAATCTTAATGTGACTATGATAAGGTCTAAAACTTCATTAAGTGACCAATTATGGGATATTTACTCTATGTAAAATTTATATGATCTTAATATTTAAAATATTGTTACCATAATTGAAATTAAAAGAAAATATTTAAGGGTAAACCGAAAAGATAAGGATATAAATAAAATCAATACCTGCATAAAAATTATTGAATGAGATGATTTCTAAATATCCACTTATAATTTTATATATATCTCATGCTGAATCATATAGATTATAAAATTAATTATTGATTTCAGTTTTTCAAAGGGTGCCCCTCCATATCCTATAAAAAGGATCCAACACTAAACTAATATTCAGATGTCAAGAACCATTAGGTTCAACGATTATCTGCATAAAATAATTTCTATATTTACAAAACACTTTCTTGAGGCCTTATTTAAGGCATAAAACACTTCTTATAGGGGTTAAGGTGTTTTTCTAAGTTGATTAATTGAAGAAGATGTATTATTTATTTAACTGATTATGTTTTATTTATTAATACACATCTTTTAAATATTCTTCTTCTAATATGAAATAATAAAAAAAGTATATTTAAAATAATAAGATGTAAATATTTTAATATCATTATCACGAACCGTCCCCCAGGGCCCGTATCGTGACTACCCCAAGCCCACCTTCCATAGGCCAGGGGCTGGCGACTAGCACCAATGTCATAATTCCCTAAAAACCAGAAAGGCATTGCCTTTATAAAATGTATCACACACTTCCAGAGTAAAATAAGAAACAAACACTAAGTAAAGGAGTATAACAAATGTGCTGAATGTATAAAGGGGTAAGAACTACAAGCCCAACAATAAGGTAAAACTACAACTGAAAAAAGTACAACTTAAAATGACAAGCAGCTCAATGGTAAAGCAACTCCTGGATTGTCCAACGAGTTCCTACCTCAAGGGTAGGTAAAGATGTCCTACTCAACACTCCATGTATATCGGTCCTCTCAGTGTGTCGTCACACCGAGTGTCCACCTCCGGGTACCATCCATTCCTCGTATACTCTACCTCGATCAATGCTATCTATCGTCTACATCCAACACAATGAGGTGCTGGCATAGCCTGTGTAGGGGTGAGTATAACGATTCTCAGTAGGGACCCCGAGACCCTCGAGGTCTCATTAAATCCAAAAACGATAAACCAAAAATAAATATCTCAACAGATAACCATTACATAGGTATATGCACATACATATACCTAAATTATCATGTAACCCATCTCAATAATTAAGAAATCAAAAAGGTCATTGACTCAGCTCAAACCAGAATTTTCATTATCAAAACCACAACTGCTAGAGAACTCCTCGTCTATCGAGTATTGTGTCCATGTCACCACTCTGAGGAACTACTCACTAACCATAGACTATGAGGTACTCCTCCTGTCGCGTACCGCGGGTCTGCTGCCCAACTGCGCGCTCCGTCTGCTGTGGGTCTGCCACCAAACCGGGTGCTCCGCCTAATAGCCGTCAGAGGTACTCCTCCTATCGAGTACCGAGGGTCTGCTGCCAAACTAGGCACTCCGTCTGCCATTGGTCTGCCACCAAATTTGATGCTCGTTCCACTGGTCTAGTCGAATAACTCCGAGTCGAATTAGTTAAGCGGTCGTCATGTCTACAGCTACTAGGTCTCTGCACTATGTTTGCTTGTCTCTGGGAGAATCTTCTCCATGAGCTACTGGTCGATACTCCACGTGTCACAAAATCACAGATGGATGTATCACATAGGACCACCACATCAAAGGAGTCTCAACTCACCAGACGACACGTCAATCAGATGCCCGGTTTGTGAGTTACCAGCATTTCCGTTGTAGGGCCCCGGTTGGATTTCGGGTGCAATCCAACCCAGCCATACTCCAAACTCATATGAACCCTGTGTAAAGTATTCCAAAAGGAACATCTCATCCAGAGTAATCCAACTTAGTTGACTACACTTCAATCATACGTCCGGTCCTTATGTTATAAGCGTTTCTGCTCCAAGGGCTCGGCTGGTTTCGGGTTTGAAACAACCCAGCCATACCCAAACTTCACCAAAACCTTGAGTGTAATATATAAAAATGACTGTCTCGTTTCAAGTATTCCAAAGCAACTGACGGTGCATCGATTGGAGGTCTGCAGCTCATGATATGGTTGTTTGAACGTATCTGGTCTGAAAGTATTGGGTCTGGGTCTGATCCGACCTGGCCTAGACTACCCTGGGTCAGCCCAACCAGTCAGTTCGACCTGAACTAGTTCTTGGTCCGACCCGACCCGCAACCATGGGTCTGGCCTGCTGTTGCCCGGCCCGGGCCACCAGCGCGTGGCCTGGCCCGGTTCTGCATGGCTCTCTTGGCCCTCCCCAGCCTCGTTTGGGGGGGGGGCACTGGCTCAGGCAGCTGTCACGACAATAAGCCTCACCACTTTAATTCTAGAATGGAAGATCCATTCCGGTTCCACCCATCGTTGCGGCTGAGCCGTGGCGGCCTGTTTCGGCGGCACTCTACCACTGCCTTCTACGGACCACCGGACGCGTTACATTGGTCCGTTTAACCAACCATTTGCGCCTAAGATTATCTCGGGACTCGAACTCCACTAGGAATGATCCAAATCGATGTTGCGGTCTTGTTTCATCATCACCCGTTAATCCGCACACAGAAGAACAACCATCGGAGGGTTCAGGCATGTTCTTCAGCCTGAGCTGTCCACGTTTGAAGTTTTAAATCAAGATTATGTATTCAAACAATAACCAAACCCAAAAATAACCCCGCGTCAGAATTGAATCCCAACCCACATAAAATAGCGATCTGCAGATCAACCTGGCAGAGTTTCGTCCTCGCTCATCGATCTTTCCTCAAAATGGAAAGGAGAAATTCAATACAATTCTCCTACTCTTTAAACTATCGGGCATTTGTTCGTAGAGGGGGAAGACGATATTTTCTTCATTTTCTGTATGCTTCCTCTTCCGAGCTCGTACGTCAGTCCTTTGACGATGAAGAGAAAGGTAGAAGATTCGTCGTCGAAGTATCACATCAAAAGGGGATTCCGAGTAAGAAGATGAGGAAGATGCGTCGTTGCCAGCGTCTTCGCGTTTCTCGAGATGTGGAGTGTTCTTCGTTGAGAGAAGAACACTATTCTCTATTTTTCCAAATATTTCTCCAAACTCTCCCAACACAACGAATGCCCAAAAAAAATAATACTAAGGCTATTGTTTTTTTACATATGTAATAAAAAATTCAAACTCTTATAATTACTAAATTTGAAGAGTTCTATTCTTATTTAAGATGTGTTGGAAAAAGTTAAAGGGGAGAGGGAGGTGAAGAGATCACTTCATTAAGGGGGTGTTTCCATAGTTAATTGAAGGGGAGATTAATGGGGAGTTGTGGGGAGGTGATAAGATAAGGGTTCTTATGGGCCCCACCATACAAATATCCTCTCATGAGAGGTTATGTGGGTGTGTCCCCACCAATAAATTCCTTATGTAGAATTTAGCTACCCATGATAAATAAAATTTTTCACAACAATTTTATTTAACATTTTTATTAAACCCAAAAAATTAACTTTCAACCTGCATTAAACACATCTGCTGTAATGGTCCCCTTAAGATAATACCAGCGCTGCGAGTTCATAAGTCTCCTTGAATTTTATGTCTGATCACCCGTTCATAAGATAGATAAACCCACATGTACTTTTACTAAATCTAGACGAACAAAACTTCCGGAATTGATTCCGGGAACCCCGAGCCTCGGAATCAGGTGCCGTCAGAAACCAAAGACTTGCAATGTTACAAAGTATTTAAGAAAAAAAATTTATTTACATTTATAGTTCTTTAAATTACTCCCTCCTCAGGGCTTTACATCCCCATAGAGCTACAACACACACTAGGGAAACTAAAGGGGTACTGAGCACGCATCAGAGCCTCCTGCTCCCATGTGCTCTCCTATAGGTTCATGTGCTGCCAGCGAATGCACCCAAGAGGAATCAACTGCCCATGTTGGACTAGCTCTTATCGATCCCCGATCTCCACAGGAACCTCCGTGAATGTCTCCCCATCATCGATGTCCATCTCCATGTGTTCGATGATGTGGGATGGGTCATACATGTATCTCCCCAACTGAGATATGTGGATGACGTTGTGCACCCGGTGTAACTAAGGTTGAAGGGAAAAACGGTAAGCCACATCACCTACTCTGCTGAAGAATTAGAGGTGTGACTGCAGATATACTGCACCATCCCTAACCAGAAAGGATATCAGTAATGTAGCTAGCTACTCCGTCGCCTCTCCTAATAGCTGAATGCTTGAACTCCTCATGAAAGAATCTGTTACTACCTTCCCTTTCCCATGAGTATATAATATCTTGTAGTCATAGTCCTGGAGGAACTCAAGCCATCACTACTGTCTCAGGTTCAGGTCCTTCTGAGAGAAGATACACCAGATACTATTGAGTTTGGAGTGAATCGTTAACCATTCTCTCAACGAAGAATGGGTGAGACTATCCAATTGTTATAATTCGACTTCGCCCTTCATTGTTTACGATTTACACTAGTTTCTATGATTTCTCCTCTGCCTAAAAGAGAAATCTAGTCTCATCCCCAAGATGAACCACGTATTTTCCTAATACAGTCAATCTTGACATGACCGGTACAAATTCATGTCATGGATGACGTCGTAAGGCCTCAATGCTACTACAGAGAGATCCATGTTTTACTCTCACCTCCAAGGATTGAGTCACACTGTCGGCATCAGTGTGTGGTCAATGTGTTTCCTGTAGTAGGAATCTCAAAAACAGACGGTCAAGTCAATAGGTTTAACTGGAACCTCTTAGTATTAACCACACAAAAGAAGGAAAGAAAATGTCTTAAGGAGAAGTGACTTTTATTACTACAGCTCAAAGTAAAAAGACACATAACAACCACAAACAAAAACATCAAGGAAGCTAGAAGCACCATGAACAAAGGCCTCCATGCCTGGAAGTAGTCCCACTCCTGTCCACCTACTTCTAGATCTCCATAGTCATTTGATTCAGCTAAATGAAGTTGTGCCCTCCCCTTTCCACCCATTCCATTTGGTCGGGGTGGACCTTCTGGTGGTGGTGATGCGTCGTCCACCACCAGCTGCACTGCCAGCTCCTCTACCTCAGTCTTCAGCTCCTTGCGGTCCTTCTCGATTGAACCTATGCCTCTACCTGGGAGGTCCTTCATCTATCTACTAATCGTATGTATGGTGGGTCGGATAGTCACGTGCCATGTGACCATGCTCACAGCAGGAGTAACATTGTCCAATCCAGGTAAGTTGTTCTCCACCCCGGGTTCCTCGCACTGATGATCCTGATTCTTATGGTAGACCGCCTATGGGTCTGGTCCTCTTGGACCACTGAGTTTTCTATCTACAGGATCCTGCAAAATACTCCACTGCATGTCGACCTGTTGTGGGTCCCGCTCCTGCAGACTGCTCAACAAGGAAACTCTCCACTAAGAGGAAACTCTCCACTAAGAGGACTCGCTCCAACACCCCTGTCTACATAGGGATGCTGTGAGAAACAATTGAAGCTCTAATCTCTTGCCTGAGCCCCTTCTCAAAGGTCCGGGCCCTGAAGAATGGGTCTTGTACCATATCTGTAGAGTAGCACAAGAGGTATGTGAATCTCTCTTAGTACTGTGCTAATGTCATGCAGCCCTACTGAAAAAGAAGTAGCTCCTGTATACGCACTGCTCGAAGGGTGTATGGTAAACAACCTGCCCGGAATAAGCTCCCGAAGTCATCCTATAAAAGTGTTGCCTTGTCATTCATTTGGAGCATCAGGCTCCACCATATGCCTATTGCTTCATGAATAAGGGTGGCACCAAGGATCACCATAAAGTATGCTGGTGTCCCTACCAGTCTAAAAACTCTCGCCACAGCCTCCAACCAATCCATAGATGCCTGTGGGTCCATCTCTCCCCGGAACTTGGGTGGACTCTAGCACTAGAACTCGTGCAGTGCGCTCAAGTGGCATGGATCGCCTTCTACTGGGGCAGGTGGCATCGGTGGCCCAACAGGGAGTGGTACCGCTGGTGCCTCCGCTGGTACCTCAACTGGAAGAGGGCCCTGTACGGTGGCCTCGTCACTTGGTGGCCTGTCAATAGGTACAACTCTTAGGGCCCTAGCTGGTCGTTCACGGGGAGGCATCCTGAAAGAAACAAATGCGAAATGGTCAAAGATTATACCTAGTGATCTGACCTGGTTATGAGATGACTTATTAAAAACTTTTGAAAACTCTCACGCAATCACTGTTTTCGTGTACTGAGTCAGAAATCAAAAGTCATGGTCCTGGTTTATGAATACGTCGGCCGCCCGCACAAATATTGGAATCCCTGAACTGAAAACCACACTTATTACACTTAACAATATTGCTACACAGAAAGAAAATTTCAGAGTCCTAGTTCTGTGATAGAACTTACATCCTCTGATACCAATTTGTCACGACCCCTCTCCTAGTGCCCACATCGTGACTTCCCCAAGCCTGCCTTCCATAGGCCAGGGGCTAGAGACTAG
The DNA here is from genome assembly GCA_963277665.1 of Viscum album. Classification (NCBI taxonomy): domain Eukaryota; kingdom Viridiplantae; phylum Streptophyta; class Magnoliopsida; order Santalales; family Viscaceae; genus Viscum; species Viscum album. Next base: position 1,251,466,869 of record OY728150.1, on the reverse strand, counting down.
CACCAAAGGAACAATTCCCAAAAAAATTGGAAGGCATTGCCATTAAAAAACATATCACACACTACCAGAGTACAAGCTGAAGCAAACACTAAGTAAAGGAGTATAAAAAGTGTTTTGAATGTACAAAGGGGCTGGAAATACAAGCCCAACTAAAAGGTACAGCTACAATTGATACCGTACAACTGAAAAGGACAAGTAGATGAATAGTGAAGCAGCTCCTGGATCGTCCTCTGGGTTCCTTCCTCAAGGGTAGGTATAGATGTCATCCTCAGCAGTCCGTATCTATCGGTCCGCTCCATGTTCCATCACGCCGAGTGTCCGTATAGTCCTCGTACACTCTGCCTCAGTCAATGCCATCCATCGTCTACATCCAACACATCGAGGTGCGGGCATAGCCCATATAGGGGTGAGTATAACAATAATCAGTAGGCACCCCTAAACCCTCAAGGTCTCGTTAAATTCATCAAGGGTAAACCACAAAGAATGATCTCAACAGATAACCTCTACATTGGAATATGCCCATACATATAACTAAGTTATCAAGTTACTCATCCCAATCATTAGGAAATCACAAAGGTCATTGACTCAGCTCAAACCAGGATTTTCATTATCGAAACCACAACTGCTAGAAACTCTTCCTATTTCGAGTACAATGGCCATGTCGCGACTCCGAGGCACTACTCACTAACCTTAGACTGCTGAGGTACTCCTCCTGTCGAGTACCATGGTTCTGCTGCCAAATCGGCCGCTCGGTCCGGTGTGGGTCTGCGGCCAAACCGAGCGCTCTCCCAAATAGCCGTCAGAGGTACTCCTCATATCGAGTACCGCGGGTCTAGTGACAAACCAGATGCTCCATCCAATGTGGGGTTTCCACCGAACTGGGTGCTCTTTCCATGCTGCTAATCGAATCACTCCGAGTCGAATTGGTCAAATAGTCGTCAGGTCTACAGCTACTAGGTCTCCGCACTCTGTCTGCTTGTCTCCGGGAGGATCTGATCCAAGAGCTACTGGTAGATACTCCATTTATCATGAAATCACATATGGATGTATATCAAAATACCACCACTCCAAAGGGTTCCAATTCAATAGACAGTGCGTCAATCGGACGCCCGGTCTATGAGTTATCAACTTTTCTGTTCCTAGGGCCCGGTTGGATTTCGGGTGCAATCCTACATGGCCATACTCCTAACTCAACTGAAACTTATGGGGAGTATTCAAAAAGTACCGTATCATCAATAGGAATCCATTGTAGTTGAAAGCACATCAATCGTATGTACGGTCCTTATGCTATAAGTGTTTCCGCTGCGAGGGCCCAGTTGGTTTCGGGTTCGAACCAACCTCACTGCACCTAAACGTAGCCAAAACCTTGACTGTAATTTATGAAAACGACCATCTAGTTTCTTGGATTCCAACTCAACTGAATGTGTGTTGATCGTTCGACCTCATCCCATGATATGGGTGTTTGAATGAATCTGGTATGAGAGTAGGGGGTCTGGGTCCGATCCGACCTGGAAGCTGGGTACAGACCCCTGGCGCGTGGCCCTACCTAGTTTCGTGTGGCCCGCCTTGGCCCAGCCGGGGGGGGGCTAGCTCATCCAGCTGGTGTGACATTGACCTGAACCTCATTAATTCTGGAATGGTAGAGCAGTTCCGGTTTGACCTGCCACCACTGCTCAGCCGCAACGGAAAGTTCCGGTGGTGAGCTGCCCCCGCCGGATGCTGGCGCCACTGTGCTAGTGCGGAACACCACCTATGCCTTCCACAGACCACCGTACGCATTACGGTGGTCCATTTCTCTCACCTTCTGTGCCTAAGATCATCTCGGGAACCGAAGTCCATTGCAAAATCTCCAAATCGAAGTTGCGGTCCCTTTTCGTTATCGCCTCTCAATCCGCGCACAGAAGAACAACCAATGGAGGGTTCATGATTGTTATTCGGCCAGAGCCCTCCACGTTAGAAGTTTTAAATCAAGATTATGTATTCAAACTAAATCCAAACCCAAATATAACCCCGCATAAGATTTGAATCCCAACCCACATGAACTAGAGATTCACGGATCAACCGGGTATAGGTTGGTCCGTGCCCATCGTTATTTCCTCAAAAATGAATGGATAAATTCAATACAATTCCCCTACCTTTTAACTATCAGGAATTCATTCATTGTGGGGGGAAGACGTGGTTGTCATTATTCATCGTACGCTTCATCTTCTAAGCTCGTGCGTCGGTCCGTTGATGATGAAGAGGAAAATAGAAGTGTTGTTGGAGAAGTCCCATGTTGGAAGGGGGTTCCGAGGAAGAAGTCGAGGAAGAAGCGTATTCGTCGGCTTCTTCACGTTCTTCAAGACGTGGAGTGTTCTTCTTTTAGAGAAGAACACTATTCTATATTTCTCTAAAGCTTTCTCCAAACTCTACCAACAAAACGAATGCCCAAACTAAAATAATAGCCAAGGATATCATTTTAATTACACATGTAATTCAATATTCATACTCTTTTAATTAAATAATTTTAAGAGTTCAATTCATTAATTAAGATAAGTTGGCAAAAGTTAAAGGGGAGAGGTAGGTGAAGTTGTCAATTCATTAAGGGAGTGTTTCCATAATTAATTGAAGGGGAGATTAATGGGGTGTTATGGGTAGGTGATAAGTTGGGGGTTTATGTGGGGCCCACCACACAAATATCCTCTCATGAGAGGTTATGTGGGTGCATCCCCACCAATAACATCTGCAAGTAGGATTTTACTACCAAATAAAAATAAAATTGTTTACAACAATTTTATTTTACTTTTTTATTATACCCCAAAAATTAACATTCAACTCGCATTAAATGCAATTACTTTAAAGTTTCCCTTAAGAGAATACTGGCACTGTGGGTTCAACGGTGTCCTCAGATTTCAATTCCGAGCAGCGGTTCAAAATATAGAAAAAACCTGCATGTACATTTACAGAACATACCCGAACAAAACTTCAGAAATTGATTCCTGCACATTGGGCCTCAGAATCAGGTGCTGTCAGAAATCAAAGACTCGTAAAATTTCAGAGTACTTAAGAAAAAAAATTCCTTGAAATTTCCGAGTCTTTACAATCATCACCATAACCCATCTCAAATTTCATGAATTAGGGAATGGACATTTCATTCATGTGTACGACAGTCTACCGCCTTGCAAACCAATATAGATCATTTTTCATTATAGTCTATCAGGACTAATTATAATAATGGATGAATTGTTTATATATTATATTTATGATATATATATCATTTTAAAATAATAATATCTCAAATATATTCTTACCTTCCATGCTAAAATATTGAATACGTCATTCCTATGTAGGTGTGAACTATCACCTCCATGAATCATTGTAAATAATTTTCATTCACAACTTCGCTTGTCTGATATATATAATTACATTTCAATGACTATTATAATGTAAATAATTTTATCAGAATTATTGAAATATAAAATAATAACTAATTTATTTTATAATGACCAATGAATAATGGGAAACATTACTCATACATACATATGACTTACCTTCTGCATGATTATATCATTCTTTATTGTTCATAACCACAGTTAATTTTTTGATTTTAAAAGTATTCTTAATGTATAAGAGATATTATTACACCCTGAATTCTATTTGGGAGTTTATGGATTTATGACAACATAGGTAATTTACATCATTAGAGGTTCATTTTCGACTCAATTACTTAATATCGTCAAAATATCTAATGTGAACATAAATAATTATGTACGTTTTATAACATTGAAATAATTGATAAAAATGAGTTATAAACTATAATAAGGTTACCAATAATGTATTATATAACCTAATTTTATTATTCAATAATTAATCGATTATATGTGCTGAATCCGACTCATGTTAAGGGAATCATCTCAATATCCTTTCATTCAGGCCTATTTGTATTATACACTCCACCTAATTTTATATGGTGTATAATAAAAACCATTGACATTTAATTTCATTCAAATGTTTTCAAAAGAATTTTTTTTTATGAATATTTTTACTAATTGATAAATGGAATGTTTTTTATAACATATGCATTGACAATGACATTTTATCTGTCATGACCATTGTTTAATTTTTGGAATCCTTTATAAGACATAATGTTTTTAAAATAAAAATAAATAACATAATACATTTTCAAGTATTTTGGAATTGAAAATTGTTTTATAAGGTATTTATTATGTAAATATCATGAAATTATATCTTGTGATTGCATCAATGAAATTTATTTTTCCATTATTCTTCTTTTATGTGTTTTGATTATGTTATGGCTTATGGGAATTGTTTTATGTATACAGGTGGTTCCGTGATAAACTGAGGGAGGGTGAGCCCATGGTAGATCTATAATTAAATGTATAATGATATAGAGTTAAAATATATGGTTTCTCCTAAAATATTTAGTTAATATAATTCGATGGGTATTGTAAATGTAACCACAATTGTTACACACTATGTAGTTGTGAATGCTACAATGTATGTATGATATGGATGCAAAAATAGAACTTTATGATTTATGATTCTAAGATATTTTTCAGGAATATTTTGATTTCATGAATTTTGTTAATGAATTTATTTTTGTGTGTGTAAATTATTATTTTGTGAAAAGTTTTATTTTTTGAAAATGTATTCATGGATTTAAAATATTCACGGACTAACTATTTATTCCATTATTTTATATCCCCATACCGATATTTTTGTGCTAATCACTTGTTTTTGAAATATTTTCCCCATATTATATGGATGGGAATTGGAATGGAATAATTGATTATGAATGTAATGATGATTTATATCCAGAAAACATAAATCATGTTATAAAGAGTTTTATCATGCTAAATAACTGATAGTGAGTAGACGTGTCTGGATTGTGAAATTTGATTTGTTATATAACAATCATGGAATAATTCAACAAAACACTAAACCTGAAAAGATCTTCAATGTGAATTCCTGATTTAACTCATGATTATATAACATTTAAGGATTATTTATTATATATTTCCAACCATTATCAAAGTTTTATAGAACATCTTGCCATTAAATTATCAAATTAAAAATAATCAATGTGAAAGGTCTAATATTTTAGCACTAAATATGTTTTTGTTGAGAATAATTATATTTCATAATGGTGATTTTCTTACAACACTGATTTCTGTCATCCCTCAAAATAACACTATAATAGAAAAAGGAATTTCTCAGTGATATGAATAAACATTGCAAATATGTAATATAACACATAGAAAATTGGATGTGTGAAAAAAAGATGCCCTTTTGAGATATAAATATTTGTTTTGTTTGAGACCCTTTCTCGATGCTATTTAATGTTGATATAAGACCTAAAGGACTATTTCACACACTATAAAATGTAGCAACAACCAAAATATAGACAATTTATCACTAGAATAAACCTGATGCATTCCAAAATATATAGAAAATATATAATAAATAAATAATATAATTTAATATAGTACTTCTGCTTGAAAAATCTATTATGATTAAAAAAATTATAAATAAAATATTTACATAACTAAACAAGGAAATAAGAGTATATCAATGAGTCAAAATACCATTTACTTTTAACCTACCAAATAATTGTACCTATAATTAAAAAAAGAGATATATATGTAATAATAAACAATACATGTTTTATTAATGAAACTAAATAAAATAAAAACAAGTTATATGTAAGAAATTTAAATTTGGTTGTTCAAAAAAAATATAAGTCGGAATGATGTGTGATTCATTCATACATGTTATAAATTAAACTGAAATCATTGTTCTAGAGATTCATGATAACATAAAAAATTTATTAGTTTTGAAAATGTGATGAATGCTTTAAATGAAAATATAACTTTCAAATTAAAATCATTCTCTTTTAATCATACCAAATAGACTGTATATCATAATGAAATGTAGTTCCTTCCCACATGTCATAAATGAATATAATAGTATTTTCTTATTGTTTTATGACATTATCTGACAATATACTCAGTTTTTACCATGTGATGATCATTTAGAAGCTTTTGAACTCTTAAAATGAAATAAATTCTTATTCAGTTATTTTGACCACACCATTATTTATAATGACATCAAATCCATTTATATATGACACAAATTATTTAATGATAATTTTCAATGAATTTTATTAAATAATATTCCACTATTTATCGCATTATCCATATGTTGTTCACTTTGAATAGTAATATCAATTTTAAATGGGAAAAGAAAATTCAGTTATAATATCCACAATATATATTTGAATCATTTATGTATCATTATTATATATTAAAAATGAATCTTATTTTATTTTTATAGAGTTTCATGAATTTGTGAGATTGTTTTCTATGTTTTGACCACATGATGTGTGTTTTGAACTCTTTAATCACTTATAAGGAAAAAATTTATCTTAGGTTATTTAGATAATACCATAAATCAAAATTATATGTGATTTGTTTATATAATATACAATGGAATCAACACACATTTTCATGTAATTTCATAACATTTCGATAAAAGTTTCTCATATTTCTCTACATGACATGTGTATTTATTTGAAATATATTTTAAAAATAGAAAACATAATTTCTCTATAACTATGAGAAAAATGTATTCAAGAGTGATTTAATATTTAATCCTAAAATCCATTAATTAATTTAAAACAATTTTATTTGTGTTTCATTAAAAAAATAGAATATTATCTTAGTTTTAAACATTAATATTTTGATGTACATTAGTACTTTCATGAAGAGAAATTTTAGTTCATCGTATCTAAATAATTCTCTCAAAAATCTGTGAGACCATTTATTGGTCAAATTAGTATTTCTAAAATTTAGTTTCATGAAATTAAATAAGATAGTATCCCCTACTTTTAGGGTTTGGTATGAATATTGTATAAAATATCATTTCCAAATCCCAAAATTAAGGGATATGAAAACAAATTATATAATAACATGGAGCTAAAATAATTGATATTTACTCACCACTAAATCACATATTTACTAAAATTTATTTTTGAATAATACATTTAAAATTTTATTCAAACAATGGAAGTTGTTTCGTATAATTTTTTACAAGATCATTTAAGGTTCTGATTAGATCCTAACTAATGAAAGACTTCGATTTCACCTATGATTTGATATGGAGTGTTATTAATTAATATATTGTATATATATTTTAATCCAAAACCATGTATTTTAACAAATTATAACCACATATTTTTTTAATGATCTACTGTTCATTCCTACATACTACTATTGAAACAATTATCATTGTTCGTGGGTTTAAATAGTTTCTGAACTCATTTTCTTAGTTTTTATCATGTTACAATCATTATAAATTAAAATAAAAATATTAAATTAAATTCACAGACTATTTATCACATTGAAAAATGAAAAAAAAATACATATAATGTATAATTCATTCCTATATGTCAAAAATGAATCAATGTTCGTTGTGCTATAGTTTCATGATAGATATTGAGAGTTTTCTTAGTTGCAAGGATATGGAATACATAATCCGGTTTTCCTATATATGTTACAAATTATATATGAAAATTAAATACATGTGTTACATATAAATAACTCTTTAAGAACATTTAAAATTCATGATACAATATAACATGCTTATTCATTATTAAATTAATATATTTTATAATTTGTAAATTATTTTAGAGTAATATATGAATAATACTAAATACATATAATGAAATAAATGATTAATATAATTTTTAACAAAAGGACTATATATTAAAAATAGGCACATATAATAGAAACCATTATGTTTATTTGAGTTTTTTGTGGATTTTTTAACAATATATATCATTAAGGGTTTGTGATGTTTAGAAAGAATTTGAATTTTCATTACTAGAGTATGGGGTATTTGGAGAATATGGATATGGATTGATATTATGGGGTTTGAATTGCCCTATGGGTTTTTATTAATGTTAATGTTTTTCAGAGTTTCTTGTAGAAATTATGAACAAACCTAGATGGGATTGTATTGGTATAGAATATATTATTATTCTAGAGGTTAAACATCACACTACCATCCAAAATAATAGCTTCATTAGAGTTATCCAATTGGGATGTTTCATTCCTTAACCAATGGGTTGTACTGTGAGAGATCTAGGGATGGGACACACCCCATCCAAATGGGTATCACCATGATGCGTGCTGGTAGAAGGAGTATCATTATAAAACCTAGTGCTGGGTTATGTCATGAGATATCTATTATCAACATAATATATGTCCAAAGATTTTCAATTTATACACAACATTTGTGTAACCATCCAATATTTCATTAAATATTATCCCTATATAATAATTTTGTCAATAACATGTTTCAAATGATAACCCAAATGAAATACCAGGATATATTTACCATATTAGACATTACGATTAAAACATAGATGTTAAATTAACAAATAAAAATCAATGGAATCATATCATAAAATAAACTATGAATGTATGTATAATGGAATCCAAATGTATAATTCTTCCTTGTGAAGCCCATTTATTGGAACTCATTGGGGAGTAGGTTCAACCAAGGGTTTCTCTTAACAATGGCTAATCCAAACATGATCAACTACAGTTTGATAAAAACTATATACATGTGAATCTCAATCTCATAGAAATTTGGAAAAGGTCTATTCTAGCAGAAACACGAACTAAATTTGCATCTAGATCTTATTTGATGCATATGTCTTACACATATATCATAAGGGGTTATGAAATTATAAATTAAGATTATATGAAAATATATGAAAGAAATATATTGATATATCCTGAATTTATATTTTCATGGATTATTCAATTTTGTTAAATTACCAAAATGATAAAAATTTAATTTTCCATAAATATGAATTTTTTTCAAGGATTTAATTTTCTTTTGGCTGAATAATAAGAAGATATATTATATCTTGATAATTTTTTTATAACAAATGCATTTTTTGTACAATGAATGTTTTTTTCTATGTTTTCTTATTTTCATAATATTTATAAACTTTTTAATTGTAATTATATAAACTTTTCTACATTTTTTGTATTTATGATGGTCTTATAAGAATAATATTATTTTTTGGTTTTATAGATGTATTTAATTTTCATGTGAGTACTAAAATATCGATTCAATTAATTACATATATGTCATGAAACTATTTTGTTATTTAAATAAATTAAATGATTGAGAAAAATTTTTCCTATAAAATTATATAATTTAAATTATTTGTAAATAATCTGATGAATTTATCAACCCATGGTGGACATTTTAAAAATTGATGTATCACATTAAATGAAACACCTTTTTCATCTAAATTTTTATATAATAATTTGCTGATCCAATAATTATTTTTGTTTATTTTTTTGTTAAAAAAATAAAATATTAATTATAATAACTATTTTAAATTTATCTCAACTAATATAATTTTTAACAATATCCTAATCATAATTCATTTGGCAAAAAAAACCATTTTAAACAATTGGGTTTCTTGTGTTACATGTGTTTACGTTAAAATTAATTTTCCCAACACAGAAAAATTTATTTTTTAAAAAATCTTATATTTTGAGAGAATATTGTTTGTATTATTTAATAAGTCTAATTTTATTTTTTGTTATGGAATTATATTTTTAGGAATATTGCTAATTATTATGATAATAGATAAATAATTATTTTAATGTAATTTTTTATTAATTTTATGATATTTTTAACATATAAATTAAAATAAAAGACATTAAATAGGGAAAATAATTTAAATTATAAACAAATAAATAAATATATTATCTATAATTTATTTTGTATTCAATAATAAATTATATTAATAATTTATAATGGTCAACATGTCATTTTTCAACTAAAATATATTTTCTATACATTAAATATTTTAATTTCAAAGTTATTTTTGTAATGGATAAAAATATAATTATATTAAATATATATTAAAACAATTTCATAACAAAAAACTTTATAAATATGGGTTATGAAATATTTGAAATAAAATATAAAACAACTTATTTAAAAACTAATTTCATAGTTTAAATGTAAAAGACTCAAATATAAAGAACATAAATTTAAAAATCCAATAAATTTTTGGAAACATGTGAGTAAACCATTTTTTGATACATTATATACTGAAACATACCCCAAAATAAATTATTTTGAAAATTTGGATCCATTGACATTGGAATAATGTCCCGAGATTATTAAAATATAATGAGTGTTTCTATGATAACCTTTTTACTCTCTTATAGTAGATGGAACTTAAATCCATTAAAAATCACACCTATATTAGAATTTATATTTTATACTATTTAAATTTACTCTAAATTAATCCCTATACAAATAAATTAATCTTTTTTTCACTCATATTTATACTATGCCCTTTAATTTCAAGGGAACTTCCCAGGAAAAATCAACTCTCGAACGTATGTATTATTTCCTCCCTAAGAATTTTTTCAGAATCATACCCTCCAAAATATATTATGACTATAATTATATTATTAATTATGTATAATTATTATAATAACATTTTGGTGTATTAATTTTACAACCCTTATGTATTTATTTACATCCAAATATAAAAATAATGAAATCTCAATCATGCGTATATGTGAACTACATTCTCAACAGAGAAGTGTATGTTTTTTCATTTTTCATCATGATTTTAGTCCTTTAACAGAATATTTTAATATAAGGATAACCATTATAAAAAATATAATATCATTATTATTATCTTATAATTATATTACTTCAAAATAAACTCATACTTAATTTCACTCTCCAATCGAGTTAATGGGATATCATATTCTTGTTTGGTTTAACCACCACCAAAAACAATGCATTAAAATAAAATTATGGATTATGATAGGAATGTGAAAAATAAAAATATTATAATATAATAAGGAAATAATTATATTTATATAGATATATAAATATTATATTAATTTATTAACTTATTATTAATGTACCATTTTTATTCTCTAATATCGCAGAAATAAGTCGCTATCAATTATATTTTTACATAACATAAAAAAACACATATTGAATGAAATAATAAAACATTTTAAATAAATATAAATTATAAATTACATAGACATAAATAACATATAAATGATGAAATTGGTATCAAATTATGAGTAATTATATTTAAATTATTAAACATGCACAAAGTAGTTAAATTTATTGACACACGACGGTCATAACATGCTATAACTAATTAATTAACTTATTATGAATACTTATACTAAGTATTATAAAATGTTAATATTTATATATAATATTATTATTTGGTTATTATGTTAGTTATTCTTTTCATAGGATTTTATAGTGACATTAATTAAGCAAGGAAACAATGAAAGGGTTTCTTTGTCTCAAATTTGAATCCCCTTATATATGATTATGCTATATACCATGTTTCTTTATTCATTGGTGTATATAATTACCTGTATTTTTTTTATCACAATCCTATTATGTATTTAAATTTTATATTTTAATTTTTTTTATAACTATTTTATGATTTTTATTGAAAATCTACAGAGGTTGTAATGGGTTCTTGTGACTCAAATCTTTTCCTTAGTTCATAATGACATTTATTATACTATAATTTTTCAATTTTCCCCTATCATGACCTATGATGATGATATATTTTTTTAAACCTAAATATATAGGTAATAAATGTTTTAAACGAATGTTTTCTTTCATAATGATTTTATTTTTTAAAATAATATGCATTACGATTATGAATAATTCCCATTTATTTTAATGGATTTTTCTTCCGTGTCCATGTTTTTACTCCACCCTAATATTATGCTTTCACTTATAATGTTTGTTTTTTATATTTAATGATAGTTTTATTACCATATATTGATTATAAAATATAGGCTTCATTGTCGTTTAATGAGAATTAGATTTCAAGGATTTTATTTCAATATTTTGAGATTGTTTTTCCATAATTTCAAAATAAAATGTTTTTTCATAGAATTTTTTTTATTTATTAGCATTTATATATTATTTTAATTTTTTTATTATTAAACAATCCTTTTAATTGAAAATATTCGTAGAAATGTCTCACTCACAAGTTGAAAAAGATTGTGTATTTTCATGTTTCTATTAATTTATTATTTATTAAAAAGTAAAATTTTTCAAAATTATATTAACGTACCGTTTTATATGACATTTTATCATTTTCAAGTCACTGTTATTAAATATTATATAAAAATTTTTGTTTTTAAGTTTATTTTCTTTTATTTTTTTAAACAATATTTCTTCTTCATGTAACCATTTTCAAATATTTTATTGAATATAAAAGTTTAAAAATTAATTTCACTTACCCATTTTAAAACCTTATTTATTTTAAATGTTCATTTTTTTATTAGTACCTTTTTTAAAATTATTTTCTTTCCCTCCATAGAAATATTTTTTGAATATAACTTTTACGTTAATGATTTAAAAGTTTTTTGTATAATCAAATTTATTTTCACATATATTTACACTCCATGATATATCTTTCATGAAGTGATGTTTTAATCACCCTTTATATATTTTTCCGATATGATAGGGTTTATTTTGGGAAATGATAATTTTGATATTTATTGACTTAGTATGTTCATGTTATGAGATATTATTAATTGTTTATGAAACCAAAAATCATTTTTGGGATTAATTAAGATATGTTTATGATTATTTTTAAAATATAACACATTTCTAAGGATAATAGAGTGTGGGGTACTATATCACCATCTAATGCCTTTTTTAATTACATATATCTTATAATAAAATGATAATAATTGTGATTATTGTTTTATTCAGAATATGAACAGTGGTTTGAAACTTTGTTCAAAATATGCTGATTGGTACTTTTCATGTACACAACATTATGTATGTGATTTTTTTTGTTGATAAAATAAAGAATATAAATTTATTATTCACTACATGAAACAATTGGATTTTGTTTTTCCATAATATGATGTATACAAATTTGTTTGATAAAAATATTTATAATGTAATTTTATATTACAAAACTAAAAATGGAGACATTTTGTGTATTCTCAATGATAAAATTTATCTATAATTATGTTTTTTCAAATGATAATATGTTATATGGAATTATATATTTCTATATGCATATGATTATTCTTAATGACTCATGATATTTTTCACAAGATATTATACACATTTAATATATTATATGTTTGTTATGTTGAGAGTACATGTCCTAAAATAATTACTTATGAAAAATTATTTTTATTCAATGTTCTTTTCAATAAGAAATATCTTCCCTTTACATGGTTTCTTAAATACTAATAATCTAAATATTGATTATATTTTGATTTTTTTACTTTTACTAAGCATTCGAGATCAACCATTTCTTATGATTCCTTTACAAATGTTATGAACATGATCATATAATACGAGATATCTAGAAGAGGGTGTAGAGAGGAAAAATATGTACAAATGATTTCATATTATAATGAATATGTAAAATTTTTGAAAGACACCAAACCATTTGGTCTATAATATGGGATATTTATTTAGATGTATTATTTAAATCATGAGAATAATTTATTATTTAAGAAATAATTAGAATAAGTATCTATAGTTGGAAAAAAAATGATTATTTTTTTCAGAAATTAGTTTACCTATTTCATACGATTAGTTATTTTACATTTGTATTTAGGGTTTAAGAACCATCGTGAAATCCATAGAAGAGAGTATATGTAGAGTATGATATACTAAAATATTATTACAATCCTAAGTGGTTGGATTTCACTAGTAATAGATCCCAATTAAGACACTTCAAGTTGATGTAATTGTGTTGTATATGTACCTAATGGATATCACCCCGAAAAGGGTTGGTCAAGCATCGAATCAATCATATCCCAAATTCAAAATAAGTGGGACTAAGAATTACATCCTGGTTTGAAATTCCTAGATGATTTAATTTGGATTCTCATATACTATTTACAAAATAACTATCATTGAATAATTTCCTTGGTACATTGAGAAATCAAGACGACAAAGATAAGATTTCTGACTATAAACTAACTTAGGAAGCACCGATGGTGTTATCAAATTAATAATTTTTTATATATTTTAAATGAGAGTATCTTATATTAAATAAATTCTTAATTTGATAAGTCATATTTGATTTTAACATTCACATTAACATTCTTTAAATCTTTTGGATTTTATCAGAACATTTTTTATAGTATTTTGTTGAATAAATATCTTGTAATTGATTATTTGAAAGGTATTCCCCTAATAATTCCTAAGGATCATATAAGGGCTAAAAAATTTCCCAGCCATATAAAGTATAATTTTGACGATATGTCAATAGAAGATATATATATATATAGTTTACAGTGGATCTCTTAGCCTATTTCCTTAGTAAATGATAAATAAAATGTCTAGGAAACAATTTATTTAGGGGGGGTGGGTGGAGAATGTAATGAAATAATATTTAAATGTATATTATGCATATAGAAATATTTTTCTATTACTTTTTTCACATGAATATACTATCAAAAGACCTTGATATACTTAAAATATTATATTTGACCGCTAAAACATAGAAATTAAATTAGTCTGTATATATTGAAGTAATTTTATCACAAAATAAATTAACAATATAAGTGTAATGAAAAATTGAAGGATAAGTATTCCATAAGAATCCCATTTAAATGAACTCTGGTGGTTGGTATCATCACTAGGGTTTCCCCCCAACCAAGACTAATCTGAACTCTAGTAATTATGGTTTGAGCAAGACCATATATAGGAGATGCTCAAGCTCATGGTTATTTTGACAAGAACCATTCTATCTTAACCACAACCAAAAAACTAAAACATATATTTTCTGAATCTTTGTTATTACAAAAAGATCAAAATGTGTTATATAAGTATAAAATAATATTATATCAAAATGTAACAATATAATTATATAGATATGTTATGAAATTATATTCTCTATGATTTTTAAAAAAAATCATATTAGTATAAAAATGAATTTTATATAAATATGAATTTAACATAAAACAATGTTTTTGATTTTTACTAAATTACAATTATAAATATTAGCTCTAGATTAATTATCCTTTTTTTTAAAAAAATTACACACTATACCAAAATTCATTTTTTATAAGAATAGTTATTTCTAAATTTATGTTTAAAACAATCTTTATAAATTTATTGATGTGAATTTTATCAAATTCACATCATTTTCTATTTTATCATATATACATTATCTTAATATTAATTTTAGGAATTATTTGATAGTATTTAAATTTTAAGTGAATAGTGAAATTTTTATTTTATGAATGTCATAAATTTTATTAAATAATTTTATTATATAAATATATTTAAGGTTTTTGAAACATTTATTAAATAAAACTAAATATTTTTAATTTTAGTAAATTATTTTAAAATTCTACGATTAAATCATAAACCCATTACTAACATTATAAGAATTTATGTATAATTTTAACATAACACATTTTTTCGTCTGTCCAATTTAATAATTATTACATGATAAAATGAGGTTTTTTATTTACATTATATTTAAATAAATAATACTTTATTTATAATTATTAGTTTAAATTCATTATTGTAATATTCATCCATAACTCTATCCTAACCCCAAAAAATGTCTCGTAAAAAACATTATCAAAATTGGGGATTCACACATTACATGCATCAGTGTTAAAATTTATTTTTTCTATAGATATAAATTTAATTATATTTATGATTATTACATTTGAGAAAAAAAAAATATTCCTGTTTTTTAATATTATAAATTTTATTTTAAGGGTTGAAATTAATTTTTTACGACTAATTCTGATTACCATGATAATGGTGAAACATTTATTTTAAAATCATCAAATTATTAGTATATGGGAATTTATATAAAGTAAATAAATTTAATAAATTTAAATAAATAATATTATAATATTTATAAGCACATAAATAAACATATAAAGATTTCGTAATAGCCAAAATTTTAATCTTATACTAAAATAATTTTTATAAACATTAAATTTTTTATTTGAGAAAATAATTTTATAATATTTATAGATTTAAATAATTTGAATATATGTTAAATTTAGTTTAATAAAATATTGTTAATTTATATTTATTATTTTATATTTTTAATACTGCACAAAATAAACCCAGTTAAAAGCTTGTTAAATAGTTTAAAATTAAAAGATTCAAATGTAAAAAGATAGTGTTAAAACCCATTTTAAATGTTTAAAAAATATGAGGAAGCACTTGGTTGATAATTTATAACTATAAAAATACCCCTCACTTCATTATTTCTAATCTCTGGATACATTTAACCATTAATAGATTCATGACATTACTAAAATATAAATGGGGTTTCAGACAATTTTATTTTACTCTATATAAAAGGGAATCCCATAAAACATTTAAAATAAAAAAATACACTTATAATTCCATTATTATGATATGAAATTTTACTCTTCATATAATTATATCCCATAAAAAATCCATGGTTCACTCACAGTTACCTTTGTCCCTTCAATTTCATGGGAACTTCCAAGGAAATATCAAGTCTCCAATGTAAGTATTATCCTCCGCTTAAGATTTTACTCTTAATAATACTCTTAAAAATATATTACCACAATATTAATATGATGAATTTAGTTTCATTTTTATAATTATATGTTTTTTATATTATTGGTTACACTTTTTTATTCATTTCTATCCACATATAAAGACAATGTATTGACAATCATGTGTTTGAACGAACTAACTCCTCTAAGAATAATATTTTTTCATTATTATTCAAGTATTTCATTATTTATCCCAAAATAATAAAATATAAATAAAAAAATAATGTAATTATGATTCAATTATTATTATATTATTTAAAAATAAGCACTTCTTTAACAATACTCACCAATCGGGTTAATGTGAGTTCATGTTTGGGTGTGTTAAACCACATACATTAAAAATGGATTGAAATATGACTATGGATGAATATGATAACAAGAAAAATAATATTATTAAAATGTAATAATAGAATAATAGTAGTTAAATGGTCTTATAAATTTTGTATTCATTTTTTGACATATTATTTAAGTGTAACGTTTGTTCGCTAAAATCACCAAAATATGTTGTTTTCAATTCTATTGTAACATATCGTATCCAAAATACATATATAATGAAATAGGAACATTTTACAACAATATAAGTTATATATAAAATAATATTAATTTAAATTTAAATAACGAACTTGGTATCAAATTTTGGAAAATTATATCAAAATTATTCATCTGTCGCAGGACAGTTGAAGTTATTAACTACCAATGGTGATAACATTCTATATCTATTTAAATTACTCATTTTAAAAAATGAATATAAGGATTATAAATTCTTAATATTTATGATTAATGTAATGTAAAATGATATTATGTATGTTATTTTTTTTATAGTAAGGTAGATTGTCATCAACTAAGTATGTAAACAAGGTAAGAGTTTCATTATATGAAATTTGAATCTTGTTATATATGACTACATTTTTATCATGTTTCCTTTTAAATTTATTAAATAATACAATTATTTAATTTTATATAATGATCCTATTAAATTTTATGATATTAAATTATTTATTTAATGTTATACCACTCATTTGGTTTTGATTCAAAATTTACAATTGTTTATGTATTTTTTGATACTTAAATTTTTCCTTAGGTCATAATCAATTTTCATGGACTATAATATTTCAATATTGATCTACACTATCAAATAATGATGTTATATTTAATTTAAACATATATTTAGGTGGAAATATTTCTTCACACCAAATTCATCTCCCTTGACAATTCTATTATTTTATTACAATGCATTTTTGTTATGAATATTACCCATTGGTTTTAATGGATTTTTCATCCATATCAATGTTTTCAATCCCCACTAATATTCTAATTTCCCGATAATAATATAATTTATTATCTACAATTATTCTATTTTATCCCTTTATTCATATTAAAATAATGTATTCTTTATATTTTTATGAATTTAGGTTGTCAGCAAGATATATATAAATGTTGAAATGGTTTTTCCATTTCTCAAAATTGAATGTTTTATAACCCACAACACATTTTATTTTAATAAATATTATATATTTTTAATTTTTTAATTATTAATAATAGTTTTTAAAATTAAAATATTTCAATGTATTTTCACTTAACTTTTTCAAATCATTATTTTCATTTCACGTTTCCATTATTTTTAAATTGTTTCAATACTAATTTTTTTCAAATAATTTTAACATTGCTTTTTGGAAACCTTATATATTTTTCATGCTTCCATTATTAATTATTATTTTAAATGTAAATGTTTTCAATGTATTTTCACTTAATTTTTTGAAAAAAATTTATTTTTAATGTCTCAATTTTCAAAATATTATTTTTAATATAAATTTTTTCCAAAAATTTCATATATCATTTTTAAAACCCTTGTAATTTTCAAGGATCTTTTATTGGGAAACATGGTTTTACAAAGTAATAAATTTAACATAATAATTTTATTAATTTTTTTTACAATAATGTATTAAAATGATTTATAAAAACTTTTTTTATTTTATATTAACCATTCATTGATTATTCTTCGTCAATTAAATTTTTTATCACCCTTTATATGATATTATGAAATTATTACATTAAAAAAATGAGAGTTTTAGTATTATATTATTTCATATGTTCATGTTATGTGATATTTTTGAAAGGTTTTAGAAACACATCCTCTTTACATGGGTACATTATTATATGTTTGTGATTAATTTTTTAAGTGTAACACGTTTTTAATGATGATGATGGGTGTGGTACTGTTTCCCCCTATAATATATTGTTTAAGGATTTATATATCATGTGAAAAGGATGTTATGAATAAACAATTTTTTATGTCTTGTAGATTTGGCCTTTTTTTGAAAAATACATTAAGTGTTAGGATTTTTTTTTCTTAACATTAATTGTGGGAATTTTTTATTCATAACATGTAGTGTAATAAATTTTTTTATTAAAAATATGAAGCATAGAAATTTATGTTTCCCACAATATGAATTGTGGGCATTTTGTTTAGTCATAACATGATGTGTGACATTTTTTTATTCAAATTTCTTTAATTTATATATGGTTATACTTTTTTCCATGAATCTATGTTTATATGACATGTCATATATCTATATTCCTCTGATTATACTTCATAAATCATGTTTTTTGACTAAATAATCCACAGAATTTATCTATTGTATAGGTTTTTTCATTTGATATTACACATCCTTCAATCATGGATTGTGAACAACTATTTTGTTTCCATGTTATTTTTAATAATAAATTTGTCCCCTAAACATTTTTTTCTCATATGATTGTGATATAAGACTTGATAACATGTCGAAATGTTTAACCATATTCAGAGTCCAAACTCACATGTATCTTATGATTCAATTCCCAATGATATGATGATGATCATATCATATGAATGGTCTATAATTGGGTTAAGATGAGGATATATATGTAGTAATGATTTCATATTATTATGCTCATTATTTAATCTTGAATACATTAATCGTTTCGGTATTAAGGATGTATGGTTGTTTGTGAGATATATTATTTAAATCGAGATAGTAATTTATTATTTATGACATGTTTTTCATGGGTCTCTATTAGTAGGGGGTTGAAATATGAGCCTTATTGTAACGATGTGATGTGTTCCCATAGGGGCGCTACATTGTGCCACCTTTTTCCACGCTGAAATCCACTTCCAAAAAGATAAAATTGTTTTAGATTATATTTTTAACCCTCCATATACTAGGTCTCTGAAATACTACACCCCGACTCCCTCCCCATATGTTTTCTCCCCTCACACTTTAGGTTCTAATCTTCTTGATTACCATCAATCAATGTATCATATTTCCATATGATATAAGAGGTTCTTCGTAGTGAGGATAATGGAATACCTAATTTCCTTCTCATCATTTTTAATATTCCACTACTATTATAAGATAACCATTGTTTAAAGGGATATTTATCACATTTCATGATTTCAGGTGAGTGAAGGAGGATCGTCACGTGATATTGGATGAGTTAAACCTATAAACTCAAGGATAACAGTGCCTCTCAAATGTAACTATGTGCGACATGTTTTTATGTGACATGAATTCATTTGTTTTAGGTTCTTTGGTTAGGAATTCTAAAAAGGGGTATGATGAACATAAAATATGTGATAGAAAATGGTGGATCATATTACATGAGTATTGATCATATGTAATAAATATACAACAATATTTATAGGGGATCAATTAATATTCATATTCAGGTCCAAAGGACCCAATGAAGATTGGGCGTCATCTATTTTGTGGTGGGTGGCCGAGGCTGAGCTTCAGTGAGGGGGTTATGGTCTATCTAGGGATAAGGGATTTATATTGATTTTGAGGTTTCGTTGTGTGAATATCTAAAGGAATTTTTCAGCAATCCTTTGGCACTTAAAATTTTTTGGATAGGAGTGTAATGGTAGTGGAATGGAATACGAGGGATAAAAATTTTCATCAATATGGGAATTAAATATTCTAACGTGATGACCTTATAGAGTTGTAATGTATTTTGTTGTAAGGGTATTCTATAATGAATAATAGTCCTTATATTACCTTTATGTGATTTTATTTTTGTGATGTGTTTTGTTATCATGGGTGGTAGTGAAAACTGGGACAACTTTGTTATTTTTAATAATATATTCGTTTTATTTTTTATTAATTTTCATGTTATAAAATTATATTTATTCAATAAATATATATATATATATATATTTCATCCCTATCACAGATGATATTATATTATAAAATTATATACTCAATATATTTTTAAAATTGTTATGTCAAGTACATGAAAAAAATACATTTTATATAAAAGTTAATTTTACTTCATAAAAAAAATTTGTTTTTTTATCTCCACAAAAAATTATTTAATTGGTTCATATATTATAATTTTTTTTTATTTTAAATAAAAATATATAAATTTAAATATATTATTATAAATCATTTTATCAATTTATTAATTATGAAAATGGTATTTATTTAAGAAAAAGAAAATATTTAATACTAATTTTTTTTGTCGTCTATACTATATAGTTTAATTTTAATGTTAAATTTACGAATTTTTTAATTTTAATTTGATAAAATAGAATTTATGTTTGGGTTTATCCTGTTAAAATATATTACTATGAATTATAATATTTTTTGAACATGCATTTTTTTGGGTGAATAGTAAATAAATACCATTTTTACAAATGTCTTATCTTTTATGACATCATTATAATATAAATATGAAAAATCAATTAATGAAACTTATGGGAAATATTTTATTTGATTACATATTAAAAATACCATATATATTTTCTTTAATTAATATAAATTAATTTTTATATCAAAATAAATATGAAGACAATTATTGATGATGATGTAGTGCTTCTGAAACATTGGATATATCAGAATTAGATTCTTTATGATAGTATTTTTGAAGGAATCAGATTTTATCTATCTTTTGAATTAAATTTATGACAAATAAATTATGTTGACTTATATATGTGAATTTTATAATTATATAATAAGATAATTATCCAAAGGACTACACAATGATTAGGCCATGTAAGAAAAGAAAAAATAATTACTAAAATTTATTTTCATGATATTTATGAAATTAAAAATAAAATATTGAAAATTAAATATGATATAATTAATAATGAATAATATATAATTGAAGAGTAATTTAGATTTAATATTAAGTGATATGATAATTATCCAGAATCCATAAATAGTGTTGATAAAGCTCTTCTTTAAGTAGAATAAATATAAAAAAAATATTTATAATTTTTAAAATCCCAATAAATTATAAACCCCCACAATTAATAAATTAATAATCGAGAACTTAACCCAAAGACATGAAACCGAACCCCCATCACCCAAAAAATTGATTCTAACTCCAGTGGCATGTTTGAATTATTTAAAAGGACAAGGTTGGTATGAGTTATGGTGTTGCATGATTTTTAAAGATAAAAATGTTATGAATGAAATTAGTGAAATTTATAAATCTAAATTACATATTTATTGATTTTTTAAAGTTAAATTTTTGAAATAACACTAAAAACTTCTTTTATGGTTATTAATGTAAAAAACTATTTAAAAATTAGATTAAAAAAATATTACAATAAGATAATTAGAGATTTTTAATGATCTATAATATCATCTACTATCCATTTCTGCTCCATGTTCCATTTTAAATGTACATTAATTACACATAAATATTTAATATTTAAGAAAATTCCAATGATTTTTTCCGAATAAAATGGTACTCATTTTATCCTTTCAAAAACACATCCTAATTTCAGTTTTATGTCTATATTATTCCTAAATAATTATCTAAAAATTATTTTCACACTCATAAGTCTTTGTCCATTCCATTATTCCTTTCTTCAAAGGCAATAAATAGAATCTAATGTATGTTATTTGAGGAGCATGGAAAGGGTTTACAAGACCATTTCCCCTTTATTACATAAGTGTATTTATCATAATTGTTTTTACAAAATTAATAATTATTTTTCCATGAATCCATTATCATGGTATTGAAATCTTTTTTTACAGTAGATTAATAGAAATACTCCATTATCACTCACCATATCATTTTTGATAATCCACCACTAAATCAAAATACATGGTTTTTCAAAAACTATGTCATTACATTTTAATTCTTCTCTTACTCTTCTATATAAAATGTAATTTATAAATGTAATCATAAAATATATGTTTAAATATAAGAAAATATTATTTTATAATTAAGATATTTATTAGGTTTTCATTATTTTAAACTATTTCAAAAAAAACATTGTATATCATGGTTGTTCTACACTAGCTATGTAAACAGAGATGTTTTAAAAAACTGAGTTGTTTCACATATAATATTAAAAAAAAATATTTGGATTTAATTTAATTTTAATATTAAATTTATTTCATTATAATGATTATATAATGGTATATCATCCATCATAATAATGAAATTGAAGTTAAACAAACAGAATCATTTCAAATCAAAATAACAGGATTATCGAGGTAGATTTCTAGAATGTTAACTTTTTCATGAAATATTTAACCCAATTGTTCATATAATGATATAGGAAAAATAAAATTAAAAATATGGATATTATATATCCCATCATAAAATATCATTTACCATTACCATTATACAACATATATTTTGTATATTGTGAATCAAACAACCTCAAAACGACCGACATAAAAAATTACAAAGGGAGAATAACACATGAAATAAGATGAATGATAAAATGGATATGAACAAGAAAAAGTTTCATATTAAATTAAATAATTAATATACATTTAATATAAATGTGGATTTGTAATGTAGAGGGTTTGTCCGTATATAAGTAAAAATGATTTTCTTAAACATTTACATTAAATGTTTTGATGCCATTTTTTCAACCCACTCTCTATAATGTTTTCCTTGAAATTTTTTTTAATTCATATTGTTATTTATCAATAAAATATGTTTCTTTTTAACATTCTTCTTAAATTATAATTGGTTCACCCATTATTTTAAAACCATATTACGAATATTACTTTACATAGTAGTTTGATATAATGTGTAAAGATGTTAGTTTTAATGAGTTTTCTTCATGTTTTAGTGAAAATAAAGCTCTAATGTGTTTAATCATGTTAATTTTCATGGTAATTTCATAAGAAAACAGTTTAGACTGGGATATATCCCACCAATGCATTAGGTATTGATATATTCTGTAGAATTTTTTTTTGAATTCACCTTTTAGGGTCCTTAAAATCTAGCTAATGAGAAGAAACACCCCAGAAATCACTTTGAAGAAGAATTAAGCAGTTCTATAAGTTTATCAAGATGAAGAGACTCAAAATGAGTTGTATTTTATTGATAAAACATGAAATAATTAATTTTTTTAAATGGTATGCATTCCATCACTTGGAAAGGTATGTGAGGAAGATGTATATAGAACCACTAGGATTGTGGGACGGTCTGCAAATCGCTGGCTTGTAAAACGATGGCCAACAAGAATGGATAACCGCAAACCCCACCAACTAAATGAGTACTATTTGAAAAACGGTTAGTGTACCATGCCAAGAACCAATGTCCTTGCAATCCTTCATTGACAATGTCTTCCATAGGTTATAAAATTGCTTCTATGGGCCTCTGAAAATGATGTCTCATTCCAAGTAGAATTGATTTCTCTGATGCTCAATAAAAGGAGAACAATTGAAGGGGATAAGAAGGTGAAAAGGAGAAGGATATAGGGAAATACGAGAGATGAAATCCTGATGGAAACTCAGATATTGAACTCTGGTTTCCTTCTCGTTGCATTGGAAAAGCCCAAAACACGAACCACTTATTCCACAAGTACAACCGGACGCAATCCATAAAAATAGGGAATTGAATAATAATTATAAGAACTCTAAACCCAACTGATGAATCATGAAAAGAAGACTTATCATAGATGAGTATTCTATGAATAGTAATTCCATCAACCCACCTTTAATATGGCGCTCCTTATAGCATACAACTATGTGGATTGAATCTTTGTCTCATACAGAATCAGTACATGGATATAATCCAAATAAATATGGTGAGACACGTACTAAATTGTTACGTGGTTGGAGATACCCATGCACGTTAACAACACCGCTACGTGAATAGACCTAATTACCGCATACCACTACAGTATGTTGAGCCTTCCCCACCCCACATGAGAAACCATTATGTGGAATGTGGTGTTCTCACGTATTTTTCCCTCTTGTTCCAACCTCACCCCTCAATTACCATCAAGTCCTCCATAATCCCTCTGCTAACCAGTTCTCCGATGCTATGAAAAAGCCTCCTCTAATGCCACCAAACCGTATGATCAGGCCATTAGGTTTATCAGCACACCCAATTGAGTCTACATACCCATAGTAAGAGGATTCAAAAAGGCCCTCCCAAAAAAGGTGTGGGAAACGAGAATTCTTGTAAGAATACATTACGAAGGTAACGTAAATTCCATCATTGGGATGCTAACGTGGAAATCCCTATTCTCGAGATTAGGTGTGATCAAATTCTTTTTGCATTCAATGAGGAACAATGATCAGTCAATGGGGTTATGTTAAATACCCCATTTGATGAGGATGATACTCTTCCCCTTCCCAAAAGATGGTCTAGGGACCTCCCACTTAGGTTAGTTCCCAATCCTATGAGGATTGGTCTCATGACCTTTAACGTCATCCCAAATTAAAGGGTTTATTGATCCACGACGTCACCCATGGTTGCCCTAGACTCTTCCATTGTGAGCTCTCCCTCCCCCACAAACTAGGGAGGATACATGTGCATTGTCGAATCATTCTCATCCTATTATTTGTCACACTGAGCATCACTCACATTGGATATGAGTTTATTGAACATTACAACATTAATATTTTAAAAAAAATGAGAACTCTAATTCCTGAACAAAACAGGATATGTATGACACATTCCAGAAGGCCTGAGTTAAAAAGGTTGCCCATCCATATATGGTACACCCAATCAGGCCTTAAATGGTAAACCTCCATGCCTATGACTCAGACATTTTGAACTATGATAACACTGATTCTAGACCAATTCAGGATACGTAGGACACATTCCAGAATGCGCAAGCTCTAATGGTTTCCCATTTTAAATGGGTCCACCCAAACATGTCCCATCAAATGGGCATCTTCCATGTGTAATCCCCACATCATTATAACTATGATAACTATGATTCATGATCAAAATAAAATATGTAGGATGCCTACATGAAGGCCCAAGCTAAAAAAGGGTTCCCATACCAAATGGGTCCACCCAGTCATGTCCATTAAAGTAGATGCTTCCATGCGTAAGCCCCACAAATCATGAACTATCTGGGTTATGATATCTCCCATGTGGATGCGTATGAATCCCACATTATAGGACTGATCCCAACACCTTGTCACGTTATGTCCCCCCTTAATCACGATAATATCTAGAGTTCTTTATAGTATGGCTAAGTCAGCATCACCTCTGTGTAATTAATCATATTCATGCTCATAATGATCTTGCAAAGAAAATGGTATCCCATAGACACACTATTCAGGAATGAAACAAGGATTCAAAAACATATTAACATGACATAAATATATAAAATGGTCCCATAACGGGAAAAAATCATCCCCCGGAAGGGTGCGGTGAGCCTGAACTGCCATCCTATTGACCAATGGAGTCCTCATGTGTGGTTAGACAAATCAGCCGTTTACAATAACTTGCCTTTGGAATGCAGGTCCACGAATCATGGATAACAAGTTCATTGGGTCTTTTGGGATCCACGAACGAACTCATTGGAGATAATTTGATGAAGTTATATCCGAGAAGTTTTAATTGCATGAGTGCTTATCCCCCATGAAATAATCAGCTAGGACCAACAGTTTCTCGTAGGGTTAATTCATCCTTCATTAAACGATAATGATGTTGAATGGGTAAAAACAAAGGAATGGTAAATCTGGAAAGGACTCATCTCCTTGAGAATGCGATAGGTGATGATCCTTGTCATTCCATATCTACACCGCCCCTAAACATGCCACCTCGGAGGAAGAACCGAACTAGTGAACCAGACATGAATCCTTAACCATGGTGGTGGTTCTACCACCAATGATAAAATACAAAAGGACAATGCACTTCAGGCCATTTTTTCTTCCCCAATATGGAAAAAATGCAACACCTTAGATGTTAAACAATAATAGTGAACATTATATGAATCCGGAACCTAGATGGTTGTCTCACCCCACTCAGGCCACTTCTCATCGCAACAAAAGAAAATGTGAAGGTGGAAAAGATGAATAAAAAAATATGAATATGTTTCAATGAATGATACATTGATGATTTCTTGTGGTCTATTTTTCATAAAAATTTTCAAGTCACCATAGAGGAACCTTCGTTCCAAATGACATCCCACAGATCCATGAAGATGCATGAATTTTCGATCATGCGAGAAGATAAATTCTCAATGAAGAGCATGACCCCTTCACCTAACTAGCGTCTTCCATACTGGGTGTCCAATATTCTGATCAGTGAGTACCACTGAAATGGTACTCTTTGCACACTAGAGGCTACAAGACAGGCCCACCCATCTGAGAAGGCCTAACAGCCGCCTCCATTTCCAATGTTGTTACCTCGTCACATAGTGGCCCTACTGTCCAACTCCTACCTTTTTGGTATCCTATCCTTATAATTTGAAAATGAATACCTCTCTTACCTAGGGGAGGCATATTATTTCAATACTGATGACTTTATCCCCACTGGATAGGGGCCCTAACCATGGGTTCCCTCAAGAGAGCGTCATTGTTGACACAAGTCGACAAGACCTCCCCCCACCAAGGAGGACCTTATGTAGAGGGAAAATGACAATGTCCAGGAGACCCATGCCCCATGGGCTTCCCACCAAGGCTGGAAAATATGTATCCAAGGACATGCAATCAACTTGGTTCTTCATGATAATCTCGTCCATACTAATGATGAGGAGTTTAATGGGAAGACACACAACAATGCCCTCATCTCTCTTGCCCACCACATAAATAGGGCGGCCCAATACATGCACATGCGCGATTCTGCTAGTTCTCTCTGGTCCCACAAGGGATACAAACTAGCAAGATATAAGAAGATGTAAATATCTGCCGACACACGATAGGCCCACAATCAAAATAGGTCAGAAACTGGGTATATGCAGGCACAAGTACCTACTGATGCATACCAAGCCTGCCATCCATATTGGGCAGCACTCAGCTATATACAAGCACAAACACCTGGTGATGCATTCTAAGCCTGCCATCAAAATATGGTAGTAATAGGGTATACGAAGTTAAATATACCTGCTGATACACAAAAATCCCACCATCCAAATAGGGTGTCCAGAAAATATGAGCTGAGTCAAATTTCTATGGATGCATACAAGGTTTGTGATACAAATATAGTGGCATGCGACTAGATGAAAATCCCTACTCATGAATATGAAGAACAGTAGTCGAATATAGTGGAAACCAAAGAAGACAACCAAGGACTGAATCATTCCTTTGTACCGACATGGGAGAACTGAAAGTATCTATTGGGGACTCTTGGAGGATTAGAGTAGGAAAGAACTCCAGCTCTGACATCGGAATGAGCCTTCAAACATGTCCTAGCCAAATATTTATCTCAGCACATCATGGCTATGATGGAAGATCATACATCGATTATATACCATATCCTCTAAACATACCATGATATCATTGCATCGGTGGAAAAAACAAGACATCCGGCCCACAACCCAATTTTTGTGAACAGAATTACTCACACACAAAATGTGTTAGTCACTTTGGAAAGGTTATCCATCCCAGCTCTAGTCCACGAGGGTCGACGACAATATCCCGCGACATACAGACAACCAGTTTGGGAATAAATACATTTTCCAATAGGGGGAATCATTCTAACGTAGTGGCCACCCCCTGTTAGGAATATATCCCTAATAAAACTCCAGATGCTCATTAGAATATCTCGATGACATCATGAGACCCGACAAGATAAGGACCCATATATCTAGGCCATTACCAACAGCATATGGCCCCGGTTACCGAAAAATGTGCACCCAAAAATTTAAATCTCCAAAGGAAAAAAATGAAGAGACTTTAAATGATCCTGCACTACTAGATGCAGGGGTTCTCAATACCCTCAAACACATATAAAAAATGATCAAATACCTGTTATTCCATTAGAAATTTATGGATGTGGGAGTAGTATTTGTGAAGGTTTTCTTCGTAATGTCCCTACCAGTAGCTCTGAAGGTCCTACATAGATCACCCTAGGGGGATTACATCGTGGCTCAAGAATGATCGATCTAGAGAGATTGTCTCCGGATGCATGTCAGGGTAGCCCACCCATAAACCTAAAAATTAGACAACATGAAGGTCCTCCCCTTACTTTCATCAGCCTTGATGGTCCTCCCTAGGGTGTCTGGAACAAATATTCTTCTCAATATAGTCAGACATCATGTTATGATGGTAGTACTCTCTATGATTGATGGTCATTGTTAAGGCCCTCGTCGTAATGCAAGTTTATGTGAAGGTCATACCCAATGTGACGCCAAGAAACGACAATGTCCTCACCTCATAGCACTACATCCCAAAAGTCCTCCCCAAGATGTAAACTACATAAATTCTTCCTGATGCATGATATCAAGTTATGATGGCAGTCCTCTACATAATAATAGTAATTGTGAAGGCCCTCCCCATAATGACAGTCACTATGGAGGTCCTCCCCATAGTGACATCAAGATGCATTGAATGTCCTCCCTTTACTATATCATGCCCTGAGGGTCCTTCCTAGGATACACACCCATCATTAAATTATCTGCAGTCGCACATAAATTTTCCCTGGTAGTCATTGCCATCATAGCACCACTTGCGAAGGCCCTCCTCCCGACCAAAATGCATGTGGGAAAGAAGTTTATCTCCTTACCAGAACAAATGTGAGAAATCCCACCTATGATGAGGCGCACAAAATGGAATCAGACACATCAGGCACTCCATCTTAAATGAGTGATATTCGTTCTCAACCAGAGGATAGCCTAGGGACACAATCATCTTCCGAGCCACCCACACGGTGTCCTTGAATTAATGAGGGCCCCATCACCATGGTTTCTTAGAATGAAATCACCAATAAGAAGTTGAGATGGGTATATATTGTAGAGGAACCTCCAAAAGAACAACAACATGATATGTTTATTATAAGAAGAAAACTAGAAAGGGATAACATACCAGTGATGTATTGGCCTATGAACACTTCTCACTTCGACATAACATGTGAATTTTACACAGGATTAGGTCATGATATTATCCTTAAGATATGGACAACTATTAGAATGATGAATGAAAAATTCAAACCCTACTAATAGTACACAGCCATGTTAGCACAATATAGGGGTACACCATCTAATTGACTTTGAAGAACTCCTATATGCAAGGAATATACAATACAAATGGAAAAAGAAGAACCTTGAACTGGATTTACCCCATGAACTGCATAAATTATGTCACCTCATTGGAAACACCTCGGTTGGAGTTCACAGTTGGGGGTGGGGTGAACAAGGAGCATTACACTTCACCCAACGTCCAATTCAGTATGTCCCAATGAAAATTCTATCCTCTAATGTCATCACATAGTGACAATAATCAAATGAAACCCATACTCATGAAATATGGGATACTCAAAAAAAACCGGCCCGAAGTAAGTATTAAAAGTGTTAGCGCCGAAGAGATCAAGACATCAAACAAATTCTGAGTTGGACGACAAGGAAAATCTAGCATGATTCCCATTTAAGGGAGTCCAACCAGTAAGAAGTGATCATTTCTTCAAAATACCAAAGACCTAATGCCGGAAAAATGCCACCCTCGTCTTACACCCATGTGGGATTACATGAAATTGAAATGGTGGAACTAGTGGTGGATACTGCTGCGATATGAGGACTACCCCATCCCACAGTGTTGGGGTCCCTTTAAAATAAAAAATCCCCTATAAGTCCAAAAAAATATAGTTTGTAGCACATCGACAAGAGAACAAGAACAACCCCAACCCATAGGGATGGCGTTATTTTTACCTCAAATCCATGAACAATAGATATGTATCTTCCACCATCATGGATAACTATGGAAAATTGAGTTACCCAATATAAACTATTATGTGGTTTTCACCCTCTGAGGCAAAGGGGCATTATGAGGTCAGACCAGGGCTCCCTTTGTGTCATTCCTCATCATGAATCCCTAAAAATGTCGTAGAATAGAAGGAGAATGTCCAATAATGGGTCCTAGAAGCCTTCCTACCATTCAACATCATGTACACCACCCATAATGTGGTATTCCTTAGTTAACATGGTGTGAATCAACCCCACAAATCATACAAGAATTAACAGTGGGGGAGAATACAAGAAGTAAGATGGTTGCATCCTAGAGGAAATCCAAATTGAGGATGATGGTGCGCATACCTAGAACCAAAAGGGCGGTTGTAAATCTGGGTTCCCCCTCACTCTATCTGAGATTATCTACCACATGAAACTCCAACAATGATAAAAATTAATCTGAACTCTTCTTTGACCATCCTCCTCCTCCACAAGATAGTGTGTCCCTTATACATGAAAAAGGTTCTCCAAGAAGGTGGATAAAATGAAAGTTCTCATAAAAATTAATGCCAAGATATGATGAGGGAGTTATCTCACCTTGTTTTTTATATCTACGGAACATCAGTAGGTGCTCCCAGAAATGTTTCCCATACTACAAGAACTCATCCTGGAGAATGAAGCTAATCCCGGAGGACTGTTCAACCAGGCCCTAGAAGGACATAAGAACTTCCCCCCGTTGAGAAGGCCGCTGGAATATACCCATGTAAACCCAGAAATGATTCCAATATCTTGGCATCCACCCCAAATTCTAGTTGCATCAGTACATGAAAATTTTTCCCATGCCGCACTAGCTCAAGATCAAGACCAACAGGATAAGAACAATGGGCTCTTAAATACTATTGAGTAGCTAATAGATCGACTAGAATCCATGGATGAGCGGCGTTCTCTGATACAAATGCAGTGAAAACCCTACCCTGAGAGGCTGAGCAGTGTTCTACCATCACCAAACATCTGAAACACCGTATTCCTTGTATTCAATGGCTCAGGGGACCCAGAACAACATTTGACGCATTGAGCCTCTCACTATGACCCCATGATGGAAACTACAGAGCATCAAGAAGCTCTAAAACACATATGCTTCATAGAAAACCTACATGTCTCGACTTTCATATGGTACACAAGCCCACCATCAAATTCAATCACAGGCTAGATGAATATCCGGTGACAGTTTCTCTTACAGTTAAGTTCGATGTTGCCCAAGACGATGGTAAGTGATCTCATGAATTACAAGCAGTGAGAGAAAAAGATAGTTCCAGACTTCATTTATTGATAGAAAGGACTGATATATTCCCAGAACCATCCTCTCCCCCAGGCTGAGACACTCTCCTTGTGCATAATAAACCATGAGGTTGAATTAAGGTTCCACTCATCCTAGTGAATACACCAGTGGGGTTAGAGACATCTCTGCCACCGTCCAATGGATAGAACACTCCTTGAAAATTAATAAAATTATGTCCCATGTGGCACCACAGACCATTGGAATGAGATCCAGAAAAGATGAAGAAGCTTCTGAAATTCTTAATCAACTCCATGAAAGGGCCCCTTTTAGAAAGGCCCCATCCCAACCATGTGAGACCCCTTGTATGCCAACAACCACCCCTACCATGGAAGAATGAGTGACAAGGTGCATAAATAAATCTGTTTGAAGAATGAAGAAATAGATTTTATTTGTTCCAAGATTACCATGTCCACACTAATTTTATAGCCGACATTAATTTCATTCTCCTCTGGCTGCCGGAACCAAAGTGGGTCGTTGATGTGGGTCTTGATGACGATCGAAAATATTATTGTATACCTAGATATGAGGAAACATCTTATAGGAATGATTTTTTTTCAAAGACCTCTTTGAAAATATGATGGATTTTGGTCATGTCAAGTTGAGCCCGCTACAATCAGATGTGGAGTATGACTTCCCATCAGACATAAGATGGGATGAAAAGAGGAAAACTATCACCATATAGAAGGATTTTTTTGTCATTTGGAACACTCGGATTTCCATCAATGAAGCCCTTTACATCATATAGATATATTTGAAACAACGTACTATTCGCCAAAAGATTATAATATAGCACATCTATCCTCCTCAGCCCAACGGTCCTCTAATGTACAGAAGGGCCCAATGAAAGACCAAGAATATGAGCTAGTACCAAGGGAGAAGTTAGTTTTTTCACTATCAGATTTCATTCCAATTTTCTTCTTTCAATAAGCACTACTATGACCAATGTTACAACATGCACTACCCCGCCAAATATTACTTTCAGAAGGAGGAAGTCAGACAATAATGGTATCAGATCATGAATTGATCTTCAGATCCATTAATGCCATTCCATTTTTGGACACCATCTCTGATGTAGAATTTGGCCATGAACTCAAATATCCCATGCCCAACTGGAAAATTGGAGGAAGAGGCTACAGAGGCCGGAGGTTCCCCGGAAGGCATGATCATGGTTGGAGTCATATTTCTAGCCATGCCACAAGTCAAACCATTAGCATTGCAGAAACTCACAGAAGGACCCTCCGATAGAAGAAACAAGAACTATAATGCTACTTCACCCCTATCCAAGGAATAGAAAGCCCCATAATCTTGAAATATCTATCAGGGGAAGAATAAGTACTGAATTTCCCATTGAATATAGGCAGGCCAGTCCGGCCAAACACGGAAGGGACTGCAGCACTCCCAGATCCTACTATAGAGGCGAACCATCTACTTCCAAAGCACATTCCCCAAATGTGTCTGGAAAATAAAAACCCTTATCTAGGAAGCTTTAACCTTTAAAGAAGAAGTATGAAATTTTAAACTAGTCGACTTCAGTACCAAAAAAGCTATCAATATTGGATGAATTGTGGTTTTCTTAAAGCCCTTAGGGAGGCACACCTAAAATCCATAATAAGTCCCCAGGAGTTTGAGGATGATGTAGTAGTGGCTGAAGTCTACCTAATATATACTAGCCCCGAAGAATGTCAAACACTCATCTCCTTCACTTAAATGGTTGATGTAAACATCATGCAAGGGAACATCAAACCCTTATATGTGTTCGTAAAGGTAAATTGAATTGATGTACGATGGATATTCATCAAAAAAATGCCATGTATTTAACCACCTCCCAATGAGAATGCTTCATCGTCTAGGATGTGATGAAGACAGCTAGATAACATGCACTACAACTCTACAAGAATAAATATTAAGAGAGGAGAAACTATTGGGAAAAATCATTCTTCAATCATGGATTAGAGAAATCATATCAGATTTTGAGTTCCTAGAGGTGCAGAAATGTATGGCCTTCAACGACTTGTTAGGGAGACCATGGTTGCATCTGCAAGCTACAGTTCATTCCTTATACAACCGGTGGATTAAATATTATAAAAATGGGAGAATGGGATCTTGGACACTGCTAAATCCCAATTTGAGTTTTGTGAGTCACATTACATTGACGTGGGGTTCTATGAGTTGGAAGAAAACCCCCTTTCAGCTGAAGACATTGATTAGATCAATGCCCCAAATGGATTGGAGATGGATTCAACCAAACCCTTACAGCATCTTGGGGAGGAGTACATACTACCCATCAACCAAGTTGAATGCATATGTTCAATACCAGATACATACTCAAATTTCTGCATGTTCTCTACTATGACCATCAAGTCCAAATACATAGAAGAACATGTTGAATCCCATGTTGTCAAGAAAATCCCTACAGGAGATTATCCAAGCCCATCCATGGGACATAAAACTACCCTTTCCATAGACAATAAGAAAAATGATGATTTCATTCCTAATATTGGAGATTTTATCTCAAAAATAAATTCTCAATCAGAAGGGGAATATGAAAAAGAAGAAGTGAAGTATAGGAAGATGACCTCGAATATTCCCCTCCTGAATTTGATGAAGGTGTTTCCACCACCATCAATGAACTTAAGAAGATACGTCTGGGTATATATAATGACCCGCGTCCCACATTAATCAGTGTGACCATGCTTTCAGAGAAACATGAGGCATATACCTCCTTCATAAAGAATAATTGACACTTGTTATCCTAGAATTACATAGAGATTCTAGGCCTCAATCTTAAAGTCTCCACTAATCATCTACGCTTACCAGAAGATCACTGGGGCTATAAAAAGGAAGCTAGAATGACTCACTCATCACATGATCCAAAATTAGCGGCCGATGTTGACAAACTAATCAAAGAAAACTTCATAAGGGAGGTCTAATATCTGATCTAGATGGAAAACATAGTCTATGTAAGAAAGAAGAATGGACATATTAGAATATTAATTGACATTAGGGACCACAATCAGAATTTCCCAAAATATGACTTCCTAGTCCCGATCAAAGAATTAATGATTAATAAAATAGCCAGAGACGGAGACCTCTACTTCATGGATGGCTATTCTGGATACAATCAAATATGTAAGGATCACTGTAATACCCTGACCACAGTTATCCTGATTAGGTGCTTTATTACCTAACATTGGAATGATCACAAGGAATCAAGTCTCAAAGGACTGATCAGTTCAATATTCTTGGAAACTAGATACATACAAAAGTTTTAACATTATAACATGAAAATAAATACATAACGAATTTATTCCATCAAAAACATTCAAACCTCCTAGTGTATGCCTGCAAGTCACTCATAACTAACTTCTTCACATCTTGGGAGAATGAAACATTACAAAGGGGTAAGATCAAATTCTCAGTAAGGGTAAGAAATAATGTGGAAGATAACATAAACATTAGGTATGTTGAATAATTCAAAACACATGCCTTTACAAATAATAAACATGAACACTTTATGGATGGAATATGAGATGTATAAATAATGTAGTAATAAACCATAGTCATGGGTATTATACTAGTTGAATAACCACATGATCCAATAATATTATTTTCATAAGAGGATGTTTATAATTCCAAACATTCTGAAACAATTTTTATCTCATTGGAAAAAACATCTAAAAATGATTAAGGCCTCGGCCAAAACCATATATCAAAAATTAGGACAGCCCTCGACCAATTCATCATCTAATTGTCAAATGAGACCTACTGATGAATCGAGGAGCTATATGGGGTTCCACCCATCACTTACTATGTACAATACATTCCTTATTTGAAAGGTTGAAACATAATCTAAACATTCATATTAAAACTAGCATAGGAAATGTTAACATTTTAACAACAAACCATGAATGGCATAGAAATCGTACATCCACACTCAAACATAACTCATTTAATACAGTATAAATGATTTTATTATGATAAATCAACCACAATCAAGAATAAAATACACTAAATCCTACTAACATAGAAGAAAATAGTCATTAAAACTATTTGAGTGAAATATCCCCTTTTTGCGAAAACATTTATATGTCACACAATTTAACAAAGAAGTCATTGAAAAGAGTTTTTTGAATAAATGTGTCCCATACCACATTGAAACATTCAAAAATAATTTTAATTTAAAAAAATTATTGTCCATATATATAAATACTTAAAACCATTTTTAAAACAACTACATTAATGAGAAATAATTACAACAATAAATATTTAAAACCTTTAAAACAATAATTTTGTTAAATACTTTTTAACCAAATAAAAGACAATTTAATAAAATTAATTGAGGAATAACATTAATCAAAACACATTAATATCATTAGAATAAAGGGATTCATGATATATTATGTCAACGGAATGTATATACACCATATAAATGTTTATTGGTGCGTAACAACAAAGTGTTCCCAAAGGAATGTAAATTAAGACGAAATACCTTATAAAGACTTTATCTTTAGATTAAGGATAAATCAATGAAATAATTATGTGTGAAAAATATATATACAGTCAATATAATAACATATCTAGTTTAAATTAATCTGAATACCTTCACACATATTCTTGTAAAAACAAAACCAATTACTAGGATGTTTAACTCATTGAATGAAAATAGAGTTATGATTACCCTTAACTTGTTCATATCAATGGAATGTGATTTTTTTAATGGAGTGATTATATGTATCAAAGGTATGTCCACAGAAAGGGTAGTGGAAATTACTACATAAATATTAAATAGCGATTCCACACATATTCTTGGAGTAAAATAATCAGTGAAGTATGTGTAATGCTCATTGAGTGGAAATTGAAATTTGAAATTCCCTTACAGATTTGGTAACATGAAAAAGATACACCTAATGAAAGAAGTGTCATACAATGAAGAATTAATTCACACAAATTTAATTATGTTACCCATAAAATAAATAATGTGTATTACATACACCACCCAAAAGTAAATAGATGCAATATAGCATGAATCTCACGGGAATAAGAAGTGTGATGAAAACCCCTAACCTTGTACTTTTCCTTGGTCGATGGTATTTTAGCCTCTTATATTATAGTTAAATAATTTTTATTAAATTATACATAAAAAACAATCATAAATTTGATATCATATATGATATTCTAATATTTCTTATTAATAATATTTTAGTTGTATCATTGTTTCGGGTTATAATTGATTCGTTTAATTTATATGTTTTGTTACATAAGTAATTTTTATTATAGATAGGATGTATTAGATTCATATCCCAAAATATATTATGTTATTAAATATTATTTTTAATAATCAAAAGATAATTATTCATGAATGGTTATGATGGGGAATGAATCTCATCATCTTCTTGGAGATGGTAATTCGTACGTACGCAGGAACACAACTTCCATTTATTTGATTATAAAAGGAAACAAATCCAAATGATATATAGGTTTATTAATGTTCCAGTATAATATAATATTTTATATATGTTATGAAAGATCATTAATACCATCTTTCATACATTCCATGTATGGTATGAATGAGTCATATCACATTGAGGGGGTGGTAGTCTGCACTTCTTCAAATGAAATTATCATATATATACAACATGAATAGAATAAGGGAATGCTATAAAATATAATTAGAGAAGCTTATAGATAAATTAATTATCATAAATTTCTTATATATATACTGTTCCATCATAATGGCCAACATAAGAGGTAGTTGTAAAAGATTAAACAATCATCGTTTTGTGGGGCATTAGTTCTCCGTCCACATAAAAATTATGCTTTATACCCATTAGATGTATGTGTGTGTAAGTGTAGATAAAATAAATCCCATAAAAGCAACCTATTAAATTTAGGATACTTGTTTTTTATAAAATAATATATCAATGGGATTTTAGGGGGTAGGAGAAGTAAAATAATAGAACCAAACATTAGCGGGGATGTCACATTTAAATCGAGTAACTCCCTTTGGGTTGAACCAAATGGATTTCATGAAGTTCCATCTGCGAAATGTAAGGCTTATAATAATAATATTGGGATATAAGGAACTTAGTTGTGTGGAGTTTTGATGAGCCAAGGAGAATGAGAGGTGTGAGAGATGAGTTAGAATTGAGGTCTTTTTATAAGGGGTAGGGGATCTTTAAAAAAGTTAGAATATATTATTTTATTATATAAAGAAATTAATTCTATAGTGGTAAAAACACATTAAATTAGAAGATAATATGAATCAAGTTAGAAATAAAATCATACAATTAGAATTGTATAGGTGTTCGATATTGTTTTCATTTTTATAATCATATTAATTTAAATCATTTATTATCGAGGCAATCACTACATCATTATCGTGTCATAAATAATT
This sequence comes from Viscum album, assembly GCA_963277665.1. Classification (NCBI taxonomy): domain Eukaryota; kingdom Viridiplantae; phylum Streptophyta; class Magnoliopsida; order Santalales; family Viscaceae; genus Viscum; species Viscum album. The sequence goes on along the minus strand of OY728150.1, from coordinate 1,251,428,419 downwards.
TTATTTATATGATATCTTAAAATAATTTAAAAAATAACATGATGTAGCAAATCATTTTAGAATTCAAATTAATATTTATAGTCGAAATGATATCATATATAACACCATGTATAAATTTGTTTAGTAAAAGATAGAAGGTTCTTTAATTTTTTTCTTCACTTTTAAATTAATTAATATAAACTGTCACTATCACTCTCAAGTGGCTCTATGGGGTTCCAAAATAGACCAAAGGATGGATATACTCAGATATTTAACATCCAATTGGAAGAAGACACATGTTATTCTAATTTAATATTATTATAATGTTATTTTTTTATCATTATTTACAGGATTTACCCATATAACCATGGTAAATAAATTATTTACTCAAGTAAATATTCACAATGTATAAAAATAAAAGTAAACATTTTACACAATTTGTACCTTCAATTTCCAAATATGGAATCATTTTTTCAAAAATACCAAATACAGAATTTTCATGAATTATTTTAAAATAAATTCCTATTATCAAAACAAATAGAATGTTTTTAAAAAATAATAACTATCAAAAGATTGGAACTTGTTTGTGTTCAATTTCAAAGTGAAAAATTACATCCAATGACCAAAATAAGATTATATGGTAAAAATATAATCTAATTATACTTTGATACCATTCAAAAGTAAAATTTTCACTATAAGTTATTTTCATTAAAAATTTAGTTTTCAAATAAAATTTTGTATTTATCATTATTCATCAAAATATGAATCTTTTCTGAGATACACCACAATTTTATCCAAACTAATTTTTTATGTCCCGATTATAAATAAGAAGAATATTTAGTCAAATTGGATATAAAAATGTGTCAAATATTGTATTTAAAATGGGTTCTCAGTTAAAATGTGGTAAATTTCATTTTTTTGAAAAATTATTTTTTTATCTGAAAAATTGAATTTGTTCTTAAATTATGTATAAAAACACATATTATGGATTATAAATTTATAAGAAGTATATAAAATTAAAAATTCAGTTAACACAATTCATAAACGCATTTTGAACGACTAGTTTGGAAATTCGTGGTGCACTCAAACTCGGTGATGCATGTGGTACCAGCAATTGAATTACATTAATGAAAATAACTTACTATGAAACATTATGGTGTTACATTCTTCCCCCCATTTGGATATTGCATCATCATTTTTTTAAAATTGGGTTGGGAAATTCATTGAATGTCCCACATTAGAAAAAGAGTCAATAGAACTATCATTTTTAAAATAATGAAAGATAAGTACAATGGTCACCACAGATAACCAATACTAGGAATCCATATAGGAAAAAATGGATATGGAAGATAAACTAAGGGTCATTTTCTGATGGAGAGTGATAGAAAACCTGATAAAGAAAATGTTATTAATAAGAAAACTATATAAATGTAACGGGATAAATGGTCATTAGTTTCCCAGTATGAAATGTAAATGGATGATGTTTTTTTTATGTTCCATTTCATAATGTTGAGGAATTTCTTTATGAGATTGACTAAGAACATAAAGTGATATACTTAATTTTTTAGTAGAGTTTCCTCCTTTAATAAATTTCTACGAGTAACTCATCTTTTTTTTCAAACGATGAGTATTCCAGAGGACTTAGTCACACCTGATGCACTGGATTGAAATTCAATAAAATAACATGTTCCACAAAGAATAATCTTTATATTTACCTTGTCTTTAGAGAATAACAAAAACCAAAATGGTTAGTACAAGATCAAATGTTCCTAAAAAAGGACAATCATATAGAGAACTAAATACTAATCATAATTTCTAAAATTAATCCAACAATACCCAATGTTCATTAAATAGCATTAAATAGAAACATTGATAAAAATACTTCAATATAATTCCAACTAATATTGAAACCCAAAACATAGAAAAATTTGATTACGTAGTCTTCCATGATAAATTGTATCTCTAATTAACATCGACTACTTTTAAAGTTATATAATTAAAAGTAATTAACCTAATCACATATTCTCATGATAGGTTAATCATTTCTATAAATAACCCAAATCGATATAATCCCAAAATAAATATATAGATAATAATCCATTGTTACACTTCAAATGAAATCCTATTTTTTTCTATTTTCCTTAGGCATATAGTGTTCCCAGTAGATCAAACGTCTTCCAAAATATCATTTATCACTTAATCAATAAATAATTTTCATATAATAAGGATATCCATTTGATATGACATAAGATCCAAAATCAACATCTTAGTGATCAATAAAATCATTTTACTAAAAGGAATTATTCACACTAACAAGAGACTTCACATAGTTCAGTGGTAAGTGATAAATACCAATCACACTCTAGTTGTGGGTTCAATTCCGATAGCTTTGTCTAATGCGACAGGTTGTCACACAGTTTGTGTGTTGTCCTTTTTTAGAAAAAATATTTTATAACAATCCCCAAATGTGATAAATTCATCAAAATAACCATAACATAATTTCAGCACAAATTTTATCTCTTGCCTTTCATTTTAATACAAAAATTTAATAACATGTAATTGCCTCAAATTTAAGGATCATATAATCCCAAATATTTATTTATAACTATATCAACAATAAAAAATAATACTTCCTAAAATATTATTTCCCCAAAAAAACTGTAGGGTTACACATACAAGAGAAAAGTCTCTCAAAGTAATCCCATCAACAAATAGCCCTTATACTTTATTCATTTTACCATCAATTTTTTGAAACACACATTCTTCCTTGACCAATAGGTTATCTTATATAATTGGTCATTCAATCGGGTATTTCTTAGGTCCCCTGCATTAATGGCCAATTACTGTAAATAGATTCTTGGGACATTTTTTATTTTCTCCAAAGTGCTCTTCAAATTTCCTCAGAAATTCATTACATTATGTCATTATTTACCACACATAAATCATTTATTTATTCTATTGTGACACTACCCTTGGTGTCTCCTTCCACGTTTCCTACATGATGGAAACTGTTCTGTCCTTTCACTACGGTCTCCACTGCTGCAACTCTTATCATTCACCGACTTTCTCTTTTTATTGAGTCCAAGAGTGGGTTAATATATGTGTTGTTGATCATTTTTTGGAAAACTGATTCAGCATGAACCTGATATCTTTTAAACCTATCATCAATCAATTTCATTGATCATTTCCACCATCGTTCCAACCTTGTTCATCACGTTCAATGTTGTTATGACTTCCTTGGAATCCGACCATTATCTAAAACAAGAATGCATAGTGTGAGTCATAAAATCATTTTGAGAATATTATAACACATTATTTTCAATCTGAAACACCTTAGGATTAACCAAGGTTATTTATTATCATCTTATATAAAAATCCATAAAATATGTCTGTAATGAAAATGTGAATTATCCTAAGAAAATCCCACTAGAGTGTCGTAAAAAATAGTGCAGCAAGGTTCATTGTCGTGTATCGGGATACCCCAGGTCAATCCTGAAACTCCTTGTCATGGATTTTACTCCTAGGTATATATGTGCATAAGGGGCATCTACATGATAATTTCCAAAAATGGATGTATTTCATGGAAAACCCCCATAATATTTACATTACCAAAATTTTTGGATGTTATTCTATACTAATAATCAATGTCAATATTAGGGTAGTGTCACAAACCAACCCAGGTCGACCCAGAACCGGTCACCCGAGCCATGCTGCGACATGACCCGAGAGGCGTTCCCGATCCTCTCGGGCCGGCGACAAGTGCCAGGGCATCACAGAGTATACGTGGGAACGATTTCTCCCAATAAAAATTTACTAAGAAGCAGAAATAAATAAATGATAATAAAATTTAACATCCAAAAACATAACTAACTTGACCACGAATCAAACTTCTCGTGACCCTGAGAGTCGATCGTCAAACTACAACCAACTCTCGTCCACGACAAGCAAGCTCGAGTCAATCCTGCAACAGAAACTAAAAACAAGAAAACATTATAGGCATGAGTATTAAAACTCAGTAGGCTAGCCCGATAAATCTATTCCCAAAGCACTACCAATAAAAGATGAATTTACCAACTTCAAGTTTGAACTATATTATAGAAAATATGGGTTTTCACACACACACACACTTTCCATTTTGAAAACAAGTAACAACCCATTGCCCTTTTTAATTTAGAACAAGTTTAATGTTCAAAGAAACATGTGAATTGCATTTTTAAACATTTTATGAAAAATTTAAAAATCCAAACATTAGTTTTTAGTCAAAAGGAGAATCACACACAACACACCCTAAGGGAAATGGGAAAGAGTGGCACATAAGGGGCGACATCCAAACACGACCTCTTAATTTCCTACCACATAAAACAGACACTATAAGAGACATGGGTCGAACCTAGGAGATAGTGAACAAACCAGAACGTACATTACATCTGACTCATCCGGAAGGCATGCCCTATCTCGATGACGTCATAACGCCCAAACGCTCGGTATAGCCCTAACTGGCCTAACCGAGGGGCCTAATCCCCTAGAGGCTCCAACCACACTAAGGGCCACTAGCTAGTGCGTAATCTAAACTATTACAGCAATCGTTCTGAGAGAATTCACTCACTAAGCCAGGTTCCCATGTCAACACGTATAATCATCAGGGTTGAGTCAACAATGTAAAACTAGTCATGATGTGAAAGAATCACATACTCAGCTTACCTAGTCAACAAACACAAAAGATCATTCCAAAGAGACTTTTCAAAACATTAATTTCATTAAAAGTACCAAACGGGCCTCATGTACTTATTCAATACTAACTCAATTCCAAAAGATGGATCAGACGTCATCACATTAAAAACCAGAAAACATATTTAAAATTTCATTTAGGTGAACCAAATCACCATTTAAATTCTGAAGCGCAAACATAAGGGCCAAAGGGTAATTTTCACTATTGCGCAACAACTAATCATGAAAAAGATTTTGGTACAATGCAAAGAAAGAAGCAGTTCCAATTCCAGCAGTATAACTACTCTAAAAATAATATTTTAATACTACTTCCAATTTGATGTAAATTTAATAAATGACAAGAAATAAGTAAATTCTAAATTTAAAGGCAGGTGCAATGGGAACCTACCTCAACTCTCTACCCAATCACAACGACGCGACATGCCTCACACTAGCGAACAAGAAACGCATGTCGACAGTTCCGATATCACTGGATTACCTCGCCATCGCGCTACAACAAAAGTAAAACATTTAAAAACACATAAAAACTGAATTAATATAACTATACTGAATAATCAATGAAAAAAACATCCCGACGTGTTTTCAGAACATAATTTGCAGCATCTACATTATTTACTAAACTGCCTCAATGTTTATAAAACAATTCCAAATAATAACATATATAAAACGACTCTTCACACACACGTGTCATTTTGAGACAATTCACACACCAAAGTACCCCCAAAACACAATCTGCACCTCATTTATGAGTCAACAAATCATTAAAACATTTTATGAAACAATTATAAGTAACAATGGGAGACTTTCATATCAAGAACACGCCCAGTGACAACATCAACAATCAAACGCACACCAAAACACTATTTGAACCCAAACACAAACCCAAACTCTTAAACCAAGATTTGAATTTCAAAATTAATCTAATAAACCATTGACATAGTAATTAAAACATTTCAAACGAACACAAAAAGGTATTGTATCAAGATTTATATAATTTTATTTCGTGCAAAGTGCTCTCTAAAAATTACTCACATATCACTTTCTTCAAAACTACTTTCAAAACATACTTTTCACCACTTTCGCAATTTCATAAACGTGTTCCATAATTTATAAAACAGTTAATAAAATCATCATTTTTCATAATACAATCCATTTCCATTTTTTTCACACCAAAGCCCCTCTTTACAAAAAAAACGAAAAACACATCACTGATAAACCCATGTCAAAACTACCCCCATTTTCCCATAAAAATTATTAAAAACATATATGCATGCTACATAACAATTTATAATGAAGAAAAATTCATTTATCTATGTAAATCCAATATCACCACACACGCATGTCAAAACATTTCTAAAAAAACATTCCGCATCACGCCCGCACCATGCAATTAATCCATAGAACTCATTTAAATAATCAAACAAGAAAATCCAAACTCATACACTAACGTAAAAGCATGAAACTAAATCAATTGACAATAAATCTCCCGAAATTGGGGCGAAGCACCATTCACACCCCAATGGCTTGCGCGGAAGACTAAAATCAACCTATAAGAACCAGCAATTGGACATTAACCCTAAAAGTTGAAACCCTTAATCTAGTGTTTGGGGTAAACTAAAACCCCTGAATTAAGAACAAGGGTTACCTAAGGGAGGGATACTACCGGAGGAGGGCACTGCGGAAGGCCAGATGACGGTGCGACCGGAGGAGGGTGCTGCTGGGGCGGCTCGGCCGAAGGAGCAGGGCGGGGTGAAGGGAGGTCGGTGGCTGGAGTCGGAGGAGGCCAGCGTAGGGAAGGCCAGTAGAGGGAGGAGGTGCGGCTGTCGGCGACTGGGAATGGAGGGCAATGGCAGGCCGACGACGGGGAGAGCAGGGGGTTGGGTCGTGCAAAACGAGGGAAGGGGAGGGGCGGCCTGCGCGCGACAAGGGAGGGGGAGAGCGTCGGGTTAGAGGAGAGGAAAAGAAAGAGAGGAAGGAAAAGGAGGAGAAAAAAAAGAAAAGAAAAAAAAAAGAATAAGAAAAATGAGAATAAAAGAAAAGGAAAAATAAAATTAAAACAAAACAAAATAAAATAATTTAACTTAATAATAATACTAATAATAAATTTGTTAATTAATTATAATGGCAATAGTTATTATAAATATACACACATATTTACATATATCTAAACATATATAAAACATGTGAACTTATATATAAACCTATATAAATATATATATATAAACATACATAAACATATTGATAATAATAATATTAATAATAATTATGATTATTATAATTACAAACATATATACATATATATATGTATAATCATATATATATAAACCCAAATGAACAAATTTATAAACATACATATATGAACATACATGACATATTATAAACATATATGCATATATATACTCATATGCATAAACACATTTACGCATAAACATATAATGTTAGGAAATATATATTTATCAGCATACGTGTATATATACACATATAAACATACATATATGCACATTACGTTAAAAAAATAATAATAACAATAATAATAATAATTTATAAACATATATACCCATATACATAAACATATATAATCATATATATATGTATATGTATATATATATATTAATCCACTCAACGAGCGAATTTAATAACGTTAAAACTAAAAGACCGCGGGGTACGCGCACACTGCACGATACCCAAGAGGACTGCAAACGGGCTGCACATCACAACCGTATGGTGTTCACGCACTATTAAAAACCATAAACTCATCCGAACATTAAAATTTTAGACCGGGACTCACCCGCACACATGTAAAATCACCCGCCGCAAAGATAAATAAAGTAAATAAAATAAATAAATAAAAACAGGTGTGACAGTAGTGTTCTCTAATCAAGTTTTATCGAAATCTAGATTCCATGGTTTGTACTAAACTTCCTTTAATACAAACTATAATGGAATGACCCCAGTTACCCAAAGTCGATGCTTTATTACATAACAATGGCATGATTACAAGGAATTAAGTCCTGACAGACCAATTGGTTTTGTATTCATGGAAACAAGATACATAAATAAGTTCAATATTACCACTTGAAAAGAAATACAAAACTAATTTATTCCTTTAGAAACATCAATGTCTAATAGATTCTACCTATAGGTCACTCATAACGAACATCTTCATATCCTAAGAAAGTGAAACATAAGAAATGGGTGAGATCAAAAACCTAGTAAGGGTTTGAAATACAGAGGAAGATAACATAAAAAATAATCATGTTGAATAATTCAAAACACACGACTTCTCAAATAATAAACATGATCAATTTATGGCAGGAATATGATATTAGTAAATAATTCCATAATAAATCATCGTCATGGGTGTTCTACTAGTCGAAGGACCATAGAATCCATCAATATTATTTTCATAAGGAGGGAATGTATAATGTTTGATATTCTAAAACATTTTTTGAAGGCCTCGGCCCAGACATCTAAAAATGACTAAGGCCTCGGCTAAAACCATGTATGAAAAATTGGGAAAGGCCTTGGCCAAAACTATATATCAAAAATTGGGAAAGGCCTCGAACAATTCCATGTTTAATTATCTCATGAGGCCCACCGATGCATCAAGGAGCTATAATGGGCACCACCCAACACTTTATAAGTCCAATAAATTCCTTATATGAAAGAGTGAATCATAATTTAAACATTCTTATTAAAAATGGCATACGAAATGTCAATATTTTTACCACAAACTATTAATGGAATAAAAATATCAATCCAAAGTCAAACATAAATCATTTAATATAATATGGATGATTTAATTATGATAAATCAACCTCAATAAAAATAAAATAATTAATGTTTATTTACATAGATGATAATAGTCATTAAAACTATTTGAGAGAAATATCCATTTTTTCCTGAAAATATTTAAATATCGCACTATTTATCAAAGAAGTCATTTAAAATAGATTTTAGAATCAAAGTGTCTCCAACCTCTTTGAAACTTTTAAAGGGAATTTTAATTTCAAAAAAATTATGTCTATATAAATAAATACTTAAAACCATTTTTATACAATGGGCATTAATGAGAAAGAATTAAAGGAATAAATATTTGAATCATTTAAAACAATAATTTTGTTATAGTGTTCCTAACAAAATAAGAGACACTTGAATACAGATAATTCACCAATAACATTAATAAAAAAATTTTAATATCATAAAAATAAAGGGATTCATGATATAGTATGTAAATGGACAGTATATACACCATATAAATGTGAATTTCTATATAATGAAAAAGTTGTCTCGAAGGAATGTAAATTGAGATAAGATGGATTATAAATACAATATCCTATGATTAAGAATAAATAAATGAAATAATTATGTGTGAAAAATATAAATACACTCAATATAATTATATATTCCATGTAAATCAATCAGATTACATTCACACATATTCTCGTAAAAACAAAAACAATGACATGGATGTCTAACTCAATGAATGGAAATTGAGGTAAGATTACCCTTAAAATGTTAGTATCATTGGAATGTGATGTGTTGAAAAGATATATCCATAGATTGGGGAGTTGAAATTATAGCATAAATAATAAATAGTGATTCCACAAAAAATCTTGGAGTAAAATAATCAATGATGTATGCGTAAAGCCCAATGAGTGGAAATTGAAATTTGAAATTCCCATACCGATTTGGTAACATACAAAACATACACATCATGGAATAAGCATCATACAATGATGATTTAAATACCCAAAAATTAAATTATATTACACAATTAATACAATCATGAGCGGTACATACAGATCACAAAATGAAATAGTTGCAATATAGAATGAATCTTGTGGGAATAATAAGTTAGATGAACACCCTTTAACTTGTACTTTTCCTTGGTAAAAGGTATGATATCATCATGTATAATAGTTAAATAATTATTATAAAATAATAAAATAACTAAATACATAAATATGATATCATATATGTTCTTCTAATATTTCTTTAGTAATAATATTATAGTAGTATCATTGTTTGAGGTGTTAATTGATTCGTTTCATTTAAATGTTTTGTTATATAAGTCATGTTTTTTATGGATATGATTTATTTGGTAATATATAGACATATATAATGTTATTAAATATTATTTTTAATAATACAATAAAAATTATTCTTGAATGGTTATGATGGGGAATGAATCTCATCACGTTCGGGGAGACGATAATCCGAACGTACGAACTAATGCTACTTCCATTTTTTTATTTTAAAAGTATTTAAAACCAAATTTTACATAGGTATATTATTATTAAACTATAATATCTTATTTTATATACATTATTTTGGTTCATTAATACCATCCTTTATATGTTCCATATACGGTATGAATGAGTCATATCACATTGAGAGGGCGGTAATCAGCACTTCCTCAAATGAAATTTTTTTCTATATACATCATGAAATGAATAAAAATATTATATAAAATAGAATTATTGAAGCTTATAGATAAAATAAATATCATTATTATAATATATAATTAAATTTCCATTACAATGGCCTCAATAAGAGGTGGTAGTAAAATATAGAGCAATCATTGTTTCGTAAGGCAGTAGTTCATCGTCCACAGAAACATTATGTTCTATACCAATTAGATGGAGGTGGGTGTTAGTGTAGTTCAAATACATCTCATAACAACAACCTAGTATATTTAGGATACTGGTGTTTCTTTAAAAGAAAGGAATAATGAAATTTGAGGGGGTTGGGGAAGTAAAATAAAAGAAAAGATCTTAAGAGGGGATGTTAACATTAAATTGAGTAACTCCAATTGGTTTGAACCAAAAGGCATTCTTTAAGTTCCTTATTAATGAGGTAAATATTTCAAAAGGAATAGGGGGATTTTTGGATCTTATTTGGATAGATTTTGGATGATCCAATGGGATTTAGAGGTGTGTGAGATGAGTTAGAAGTGAGGGACTTTTATAAGTTGGAGGAGGGGCTCTTTATAAAAGTTTGAAAATATTTTTTTATAATATAATAAATATCAGTTTATAAGGGTCAAAAACTAATTACAGTCCAAGATAAGATGACTCATGCTCTAAATAAAATGATCCAATATGTATTTTAATGTTTTTGGATATTGTATTAATTTTTATAATCTTATTTTTTTAAATCATTTTTATTGATGTAAATGCTGCATCATTATTGTGTCATTAATAGATTTATTTATTTAATATTTAAAATTAAAAAAAAATCCCTGATGTAGGATCTTCCATTAGCTTTCAAATTAATAATTATAATCATGATGAGAACTTTTATAACCCCATGTAAAAATTGTTTTACTAATAGATATATGGTAATGTCATTCTTGTTATCACTTTAAAATAATTAATATAAAGTGTCATTATCACTCTAAAGTGGATCCATGAGGTCCAAAAATCGACCCAATGATTACTACGGTTGGATATTTATCAACCAATAGTAATAGGATACATGTTAGGGTAATTTAGTATTATTATAATATTATTTGTTTACCATTATTTACAAGATTTACCCTTTTAACCATAGAAAATAAAATATTTACAGAAGAAAATATTCAAAATATCTCAAAATAAAAGTAACATATTTACATAATATGGACCACATGATTAAAAATAAGGAATCCATTTTTCCAAATTAATAACACAGAAGTGGTAGAAATTAATTTAAAATTAATTCTCATTGTCAAAACAAAGAGCATGTTTTTAAGAAATAATAACTATCAAAATATTGACATTGATTGTGTCCAATTTGAATGTGAAAATACAACCAATAACCAAACATATAGTAAATTGTAATCATATATTCAAATTATACCTTAAACCCATTGAAAATTATAATTTAACACAAAAAATTATTTAATTTAGAAAAGTTTTTTTCAATTAAAAATTATTATTTTTCATTATTCATCAAAATATGAAAGTTATCATAAAAACACAAAAATAATATCCAAAGTAAATCTGTATATCCCAATTCTAAAGAAAAAGATTATTTTGTCAAATTTAATATAAAAAAGTGTAATATATTGTATTTAAAAATGGTTCTCTTTTAAAATGCGGTAAAATAGCATTTTTTAAAAAATATTTATTTTATCTGAGAAATTGAATTTGTTCCTATATTATGTCAACAAAAATAAATAATATGGATTATAAAATTATATGGAGTATATAAAATTCAATATTTAGTTAATATTATTCATTACTGCTTTTTGAACAGCTATTTTTGTAAGCCGTGGTGCGCTTAATCTTTGTGTTGCGTGTAGTGCAAGCTATTGAATTATTTTAAAGAACATAACTTACAATGAATTCATTGGGTGTTACAATCATGCAGAAAAAGAAGATACCACATTCAAATCCCCTCAAACAATGTTCTGTTATACAGTTATGGGCTTAAATCTATAGAATGCTGATGCAACATATCAGCGTGCCAGGCATCACATCTTCAAGCCCTTTTTTTAAAATTCTTTGAGTTTTATGTCGACGACCTGGTGGATTAATCATGGCATCATTCAAACCACCTATATGACCATGAAACTGTCTTCAACAAATCCATAAAACATCATTTATAGATGAATCCCCTAAAATATGCCTTTTTCATAACCTCGCTAAAATTTAACTGCTTCATAGTACACCATTGTGGAATCGATGTTGACCTCGATAAGATGAAATACATACTTGGCATGTCCCCACCTCACAACCTCATGTAGTTGAGAGGTTTCTAGGGGAAGAGATCCTACATTCTATGATTCATAGCCAACCTAGAATGTAAATCCACTCCTTTTAACAAGCTCATGATGTAAAGAGTTACGTATGAATGGGATAACAATTGTTAAGAAGCATTTAAAATGCTCAAAATATATCTCTTATGCCCATTAGTTCTCATGACGCTAGTTGAGGGGAGACCGGAAATTTAACATGTAACCTCCCTTGAGTTTTATTTAGGTTCCTTCCTCGCACAGAAAAATGATTCTCGTTGTGATAACATCATTTAATACCTCTTCTAGACAGTAATTGATACGAAAACTCTACATTTTAAGATTGAAAATATCTTCCGTTCCCACATCATCAAAGTTCAGAAACTTTGTCAATAACTACAGCACCATGAGGTCCACTTGGTCTCTTACAAAAACCTGCTCAAGTATATCCTTAATCATCCCATGCTAAATGGGCTCATATCATGATAGGAGTCCATCTTGTAATTGTTTGGAATACGGTATGTACCATAGATGAACATCAATGACCATTTTTTAGTAAACATCCTGACCGGGGACCCCTCAGAAGAGATGACACCATTGGATACTGAACATCTAGTTGAAGAAGTGTTTTCGGACTAGGAGAACCCCTAAATGTGCGAGATGAACTTCGATAGTGCTTCCTGAAACCCGATAGGGAATGAAATGGAGGATCACATGCTAAAAAATGAATGGATAGGATTTCAACTTATATCTCACAAAAATACTATATTTCCATAATCTTGTATAAATTCTAAAGGGTGTACAATCCATGAAGGGGATTATCTCGCCCTCCATGGAGTACTGGAATAGGCACTCTAGGTGAAAGAAAAACACTTAAGAATAAAGGGTGATTTAGAGCTACTCATCAACTAGGTTAGCACTGACTATATAATAAAGAAAAATGTATAGGATCCCTTGATGAACCATGCTCAAGCACTAATGAAAAAATTCCCATCAGGACCAACATGAACTCATGTACCCGGTTATAGAATGCTCAAACCGATGCTTTGTAAAATGCAGCCACGACCTTGGTCGATCCCGACTGGGATAAAAAAGTAATTAAAATTGCTCAAATTCAGATGGTCTTTCCAATCATCCGAAGAAATATGAAAGAAATTGATGAAATTATCCCCATTCTTGAGCCTTATGGCCAGACCACCAGTACGATAGCACCGACAAAAAATTAACTTTGGAATGAGGAACTCCCACCTGTTAGGGCTAAAAGGGTGAAGGTCTGGAGGCGGCCAGTCTATTTTAACCTCTATAATTGGGTAAACCAAGGGAAGTCCCTCTACAAATGAGGCCTTGATGGATTCCTTCTCAGGTACATTTATGTAGAAGATATTGATGCTGTCAGGAAAGAACTGCACAAAAGAGATTATGGAGAACACCAGTCCACAACAACAGTCTCTCACCAAATACGGAGGCTTGGGTTCTACTAGCCCACCATGATACAGGATTGTGCCATATTGACAAAGAATATCCCTTATCACCATGTTCATTATAATTTTATAAACATCCCCTCAGAGTTGCTTCATGAGAATATATACTCTTGAACATTCCTCGCCAAAGGGATGGATGTTGTGGTACCATATCCTCCCTCTATAGACAGATAAATCATGTTCATATTCACAACAACAAAATTCATTTCAAAATGGGCTAAATCCATACCCATTAAAGATGTTGGGGGTGAAAAACATCGATAGTTTTTTGAAGGACAATGTTGTCACCATATTTGGTGTCCCTCATATTATACTAATAGACAACGACACAATCTTCTCTTCTACGGAGCTGGATAAGCTGTACCGGGAATAAAAATTCAAGTCCAACCGGTTATCCTACTACCACATGGAATCCAATGTGAAGATCAAAGATTTTAACAATAATATATCCAACATACATCAATTTAGGCTCAAGAATGATATTTAATCATGTCTAGATATGCTCCTTCATGCTTTGTGAGACTACCAGACCACAACCCACAACGTTAATTAGGCAACCCCATACTCACTAGTATATGGGGAAGAGGAGGTGTTGCCTATCAAAATCCAATTGTAATCATTTCACGTTTCCTTTTGAGATCATCATTACATTGATGAGAAATCCCAGAGATTATTTTATGAATTGGAGATGATAGACGAAAAAACGATGCACACTCTTCACAATTTTGAAGTCTACCATTACCAGATGGAACAAGCATTCATCAAAAAGGTTCACCATCAATATTTCTTCAAAAGATAAATGTTACCAGTCCTCAGAACCCCAATGATACTAGGAATGAAGCCCCGGAATATTGAGCCAATGTGGGAAGTACCATATATCTTAAATCTGGTCTATTTGAATGGGGCGTACAATAAGATATCAATGGATAGAAATCTCATCATGACTCCCACAAACACAAAGATCCTGAAGAAATACATCACATAAAAATGCCCCAATGCCAAAGTACAAGCTCTATTTTGTTAAACTATTAGTCATAAAAAATTCCCTTATATGGAGGTCTAAACTAAAAGACTTTAAACTATGAGTCAAAAATGTCCCCATGGTCCAAACTCTACGACCATAAACTATGACTCATAATGGATACCCCCATCATAAGGTTCAAACTCTAAGACCTTAAACTATTATGTTAATAATGTATCCCATGTCATGGTCCAACTCTATGACCCTAAACATTTAGTCATAATAATTCCCTCTTGTATCATAAGTCCAATCTCTATGACGTTAAACAATGATTTATACAAAATTATTTTCCCTCTATGTCATGGCCCTAAATCTATTACCTTGAACTATGAATAATGAAAAATCTTCAATGTTATGGTCTGAGCTCTAGGAACATAAACTATAAGGAATAAAAAATTCCACCCTTTCATGGTACAAACTCTTCGACCATAATCTATGAGTCCTTGTACATTCCACGTAACATTAAATTGTAAGAAACATGTCCTCATCGTAAGACATTATACTACGTAGCATAAAACGTGTAAATGGAATGAAAATAATCTACATGATAATTTACAGAACTACATATGGCATGATTCCTTCTCTCGTAGGATACCTAGTGAGGCCTCATTTTTCGATCCAATCCTCACCCCATAAATAAAAAAATTCCTCCATCACACAACTTATCTTCCCATATTCGTAAATGACAACCTTACGACTCCTTGTTTTCACACAGAGTACTACTACTATGAGAATAAGAATGATGATAACGATTCCCCACAAATGTCAACTATGGGAAAATATGGAGAACCTTAAAACCATGATGGGGGGAATGAAAACACCCATACCCATTGGAACAAGACAAACCAGTACATGGAATACACAGAACTACATACTGTTTGATTCATACCCTTTTAGGATACATAGAGACCCCTGGATCTTTGATCGTAGACCATACCTATAGGGAAAGTAAATGAATATGCCCCCATCATATTCTCTGTCCCCTCAAACCTACAAAGAGTCTCTGTAACCACTCCTTGTTTCTCACATTGAGTAAAACACACGTGAGCTTAGGATTAGTGGTTTTGATTCTATTACGCATGAGAACCATAGATCAGTATGGTAGTCCAGGAACCCGTATCATGTTAAAATAAGTTCCCTCAAGTTCCAGTAACTCATAAAACAAATGAATGTAGGGAACATCAAAAACAACATGTGGAATAATTCCTTCTCTCACACGATACACAGTGATGCTTAGATTTGATATCCTGGCCAATCCACTGAAAAAAAATTCCCCTATCCCCCATGAGTGGGTATGACCTCTGTAGAATATCCAAGAAGGTCATGGTTAATCATGGTCTTGGTATTCTCACATTCCAAGACATACCTTTCCCATTTTTCCCAATCCATACCATGGGAAAACATGGATCCTCACAATCATCTGAGGCCATTTGGGGTGGATGGCCAGTGTCTTGCAGACAACAATGATTGACTATGCATATCATGACCGAGTGGCACTGCATATGTCACCAAATGGAAAGGAAATACATCAAAAAAAAATTATTACCATGAGAGTCTTATCCTACCTCACTACGCCCATTGGATTTTAAACCCCACTCTATCCCTCGTGATTAATGTCGCCACCATGACTACAGTTTACACATTCTATCATCAGTCAAGTATATGGAAAGAATAAATACCCTGAAAACAATTATCTTGAAACTTTTGAAGTCCTCTGGAAGGCGAAAATCATCCTCCCTATACGGTGTTAAACTGCAAGGCCAAGATCATCCTCACCACACGATACTAAACTAAAATGCAATGGCTTTATCCTGAACATGCCCCCTAATATCAAATTCACTATTCTTAGATGGTAACATGGAACCCTTTTGATTATTTTTTTCTCACACTGATAATTTCCCATGTGTGGTTAGGGAACATAGAATGAGATCCTCCGTGACATTATGGCTAAATAGCCCAGTAATTTTTTCCTAGCAGCACAAACATAAAAGGCATGTCATAGTTCCCTCCCCTAAGGGGAACCTATGTATTTTCCATGAGATGTAAAAAGTCCTAGTATCTTAAATATAGAATTAATACCTCAACCATCATACGGGTCAGATCCATGAATGGGACATGACTCCATGAGTAAATCAGAGCCCCGTTGTACCCAATATGTCTTTGTATACCACTTACACATTCCAAAATTCGTGATTTAAGTGGTATTGAATCCCCATAACCCTTCAAGTCAATCTAGGGTGGTAGGCCAGTGTCCTAAGGACACATTTGATTAACTATCCATATCATGCCTTAGTGGATATGCATACGTCTCCCACAAAAATTTCCATCAATCCAATGAAAATTCGTCCCCATGAGTGTATTATCCTATATCAGTACCCCTTATGGATTACAAGACTCATTCCACACCTCCGAATTCAAGGGCCCTCAAAGTTAGGGTTTATATTTTCCCGCTTTCACAGATCTTGGATATATCAGAACATATATGTCTAATTCACCATTGGAATATTTTCCGGTTTTAAAAGATATCCTATCCGCATGCACAATGTTGAACCACGTGCAAAGTGATAGTGCCCCCACTCGTTTTCATGTTTCCTAGAAAAAGTTCAAAAAAAGCATCGTCTTATGATTAGGGGCACCCAGGGTTGAAGTTCACACACCATATTCAAAATGTTCACAATATCCATAATACATTAAGGACATTTAATGTAGAAGGGAAATGTCCATTGGAAACCTTTTCCTGACTTTTCATATCATTCCTTGGTGGCCTTGATGAAATCTCCCAAAAAATTGAAATCAATCAAAGGAAAATTTATCCCAAGGAGGGTACTTTATAGCCTTTTTATTCTCAAATGACATTCTCGTCTTGTCACACCCCATGATTCAGATATCTCGTGGATGAATTCTTATGTACCTCCTTCTTCCCAGGTGCCTCTGACATAGAAAAGACACTTAACTAAACTAACCACTTGCC
This sequence comes from Viscum album, assembly GCA_963277665.1. Classification (NCBI taxonomy): domain Eukaryota; kingdom Viridiplantae; phylum Streptophyta; class Magnoliopsida; order Santalales; family Viscaceae; genus Viscum; species Viscum album. Next base: position 1,251,410,519 of record OY728150.1, on the reverse strand, counting down.
TGCTCTACCTCACAAAAGTGAGAAATCTGTGGGAAAAATTGCCCACTCATGGACGATATGAATAACCCTAAGGATCCCATACAACAGTACTCAATCCAGACACCTATTGTGGCTCCCATCATCAATATAAATTCAGTTGGTGGATAATCCCAATTGGCCATTGGGAATGGAAGTCATGTGTTCTGGGGACACCATTTCTTGACTATGCATATCATGCCTCGGTGGCTCTGCATACATCTCCCACAAATATTGAATTCAATAAAATGCATATTCAAGTCTAGGAGAGTCATTTCCAAACTTTGTATGCCTAATGTGGATCTTGATCCCCATGGATGTCCAGAATCCACAATTCTAGGGTCATGAAAAATCGTTAACCTATGTCTGATAGATACTGGAACATTCCTAACTAACGGTCCCGAGTCAGGGCCTTACCCCATTAAATTTGTTCAAATATGTTCAACCTAAAACATAAATAATAAGTTAGAATCATAGGACTGTGGATTTCTAGTGAAATATGAGACGTTATGTGCACCAGAGGGAAAATATACAAAAGGTGGCATTGGTTAAAAGTGGAGTATTAGTTCACTAAAAAATTTCATTGAGCCATCAAAAATGCCCAAATCTTGTTAGGTTTAAAACCCGAAGTGGGCATTCAATGGAAAATACATGTTATGCCTGTTATGCCTCTGGAAAGAAGGCTATGGAAAACATTAGGGTAATAATGGAAGAGGCATAATGTTTGTGGGGATTTTCATGTAGCCCTAGAAATACCCAAACAACGCTCGTTTAGTCCCTTGGCTCATGAAACATTATAGTATTATATGACCTTTCAAGTCAGGAACTCTTCTACCTTTAAATATTCCCATTTTCATTCCGAACGGACACTATTATGATGGGGTAATTTCTAGGGTCCCCAAAATTCATCTAAGGAGAATACATAGCCTCAAAAGTACTTTGTAAAATTAATAAAGAACATATATAAGTTTATCAAGGAGAAGAGGATCAAATTGAGTAGTATTTCAATGAAGGAACATGAAAAAATTCAATGTTTAAAATGGACTAGATAACATCACCAGGAAAGGTACACATGGAAGATGGATCAAAAAATTCGAGGTATGTGGGATGGTCTGTGAACATCCGGCCCCAGAAATAATGGCCAGTGAGCGGAGAAAAAAACAAACTACACCAACTGGACGAGTTATGCATAAAAACCTGTCTGCATACAATGCCAAAACCCCACATTTCATAGATTAAGATGACAAGAAGGTTTCTTCTAACAATTATCAAAATCCAAATTCTCCACAAACTCCAATTGAACAAGTCATCCAACGGTTAGAAAATTGATTCCACATGCCACTATATATGATGCTGCGTGACTAGTAGACATGATCGATCTGATGGTATATAAAAGGAGAAACATTCCAGTAAAGAAAAAGGTTAAACAAAGACAGATAGAGGTAAGGAAGGGAGAATATATGTTGAGGGAAACATAGAGGGTAAATTATGGCTTCTGTATCGTTTCATTGGAATAACACAAAATGAAAACCACTTATTTTGCCGGTACAGCTTTCCACGATCCCTAAAAATGCGGAATTGAATAATAATAATAATAACTGCATCCCCAAATAGTGAATCATGAAACAAAGACATGTCATAGATGAATTTCCCATGAATGGTAAATCCCCCGCCCCTCCATCAATATGGTGCTCCTAATAGCTTACCGCTACATGGGCTGAACCGGGTGCGGTGCACCCAATCGGTACACAGATATGACCCAAAGAAACATGGTGAGCCACATTCCACATTGCTACACATTGGACAATACCCAAGCCCACGTACCACACCGGTACGTGGATGGCCCTCCTACCCACATACTACAATGGTTCGCAGAGACTTACCCATCCCGTATGAGAGACTTTTTCACATAATGGGGTTTTTTCTAGAATTATTCCCTCTGGTTCCAACCTTAACCCTCCATTGCCATCCTATCCTCCGTAATACCTCCCCTAACTAGTTATTCTGGGTTATGACAAAGCCTCCCCTAGGGCCACCAAACCCATATGATCATGTCATCGATTGTATCAGCATGCCCCATTGTGTCAACATACCCATGATACATCGATTCATGAAGGCCCTCACATAAAATGTTAGGGCTTCGAGAATGATTTTAAGGCTAAATTCCCATGGTAACCAAGTATACAACCATGGGATGCTGATGTGAACATCCCAGTTCTTGGGATTATGAGTGATCATTTCCTTTTTCCATTCAATACTGAGAAATGATCAGTCAAATGGGTTATGTTCGGTCCCCTGTTTGACGACAAAACTCCACCACTTACCAGAAGATGCTTCTAGGCCCTCCTGAGCTAAAAATGGTTCCCATCGATAATTGGGTCCACCCAATTAGGCCATAAATGGACATCCTCCATGCATAATCTCCACACATTCATAACTATGATAACTATGATTCCAGAGTAAATCCGGATACATAGGATGCCTTTAAGAAGGCTCGGGCTCCAAAGGGAGCCCATTGATAATGGATAATCCCAATCAAGTACCATCAAATGGGAATAATCCACGAGTAATCACAATATTATCTGAACTATTAGAACACTGATTATAGATCAAAACATTATACTTATGACACCTACCAGAAGGCCCATGTTCAAAATGGGTTCCCATCCCAAAAGGGTCCAACCAGTCATGTCCTTCAAACATGAAACATCCATGTATAAGCCCCACACATCCCGAACTACATGGGTACTAACTCTTATTCTATGGATACGTAGGAAGCCCTCATTGTGGACCTGATCCCAAAATCATGTCACCTTTTGTCCCCCTGAATGATGATAAATTCTATAGTGCCTTATAATAAGGCGAACTCAGAATGACCTCTGTGGAATTAAACATACTCATGATCATGATGATCTTGCAAACCATGTGTATCCCATAGAAATAATCTTAGTAAATCAAACTGGGGTTCATGAACATATGAACATGACATAAATATATAATAGTGTCACTGAACATTCCATTTTCCTCCCCAAAAAGGTGCGGTGAGCCTGAACTCCTATCCTCTCGACGAATGGAGTCCTATAATGTTATTGGCCAGATCATCAGCTGAAAAGCGAGTACCTTTGGAAACGAAGTCCATGAATAAAGGATAAAAGGGTTTTTGGGAATTCTTGGATCCCAGAATAAACTCATTGGAGACCTTCCAAAAAATTTATATATTAGAAGGACCGATTGCATGAGCGCTTGACCGCCACGCAATAACTCGTTGAGAGAAAAAATTATCCACATGGTTAATTCAACCATCTTTAAATCATATTGAAGTTTAATGGGTTGAAATAAAGGAATGGTAAATCTGATGAGGGCTCATATCCATGGAAGATGAGATGGGTGATGATCCTGCTCATTCCATCTCGGCACATCCCATAAATGTTCAAAATAAGAGTTGGAACAAATTGGATATAATTTATTATATTATGGATTATTTTTAATAACATGATATATTTTATTCAAATTTTATGTGTTATTTGAATGAGTGATATAATATAATTCCATAAAAAAATTTCATAGAATTTATATACTCTTTATGAGAATTAAATTGATATATCATTATTTCAGAAAACAAGAATATTATTTTATGAGACATGGGATGTTTTGAATCCTTTGAATGGTAAAGGTTATTATTTGAAAATGGTTTAATTTTTTTTAAAGATTTAATGTTTTCATATGTTCTCATTGTTTATAAGTGATAATTCAAACTAATATACTATTACATTACTTGATTATGAGTTGATTTACAAATCCATTTTAAAAACTAAGGTGGAATTATGAGTTTCCTTAAATCATAATTTTCTATAATTTAACAAAACATATTTTAATAGGATTTTCAAAAATCATAAATACCTAACATATTATACTTATTTTTTTACCCCTTACTATGATTTATCATCATCTCACATTTCAGAATGATTTTCAAAGGTCTAAAGGATAAATAAAAATATTTATGTATTTAATGTTCTAATTAACATTTTTAGCCTTGAATGAAGCATGCGTTTCATTTAATGTTTTTTTCTAGATAAGAAATTGAATGTTTGGTATGAAAATTATTTATTTTGTTATCCAATGGAATTTATATATTATATAAATATTACAACCTAAATAGTGTTAGGAATGAAAATAATTAAATACTTTTTCTAAATACTATAAAAATTAAATGGATATGATTGTGGTTTTTAGTTCGTATCAAAGTAAGTTTTATAAACCATTAGAAGATAGTATCTTATCAGAGGAAAATAATTTATGATTTATAGATACCACCATGGTTTAATAATTATATGAGTATAATTCAAAGTCATAAAAATAATTTTGGGTCCTTTTGTAATTATATTTAAATGTGATTAATTATATTTTAGGAAATATCTATTGGATTTTTTATAAAGAATAAATAATTGGGGGGAAACAACATGTTGGTTTAGTATATGTTTTGAAGACAAGATTATTGTGGTGTTTTCAAAAAAAATATCATCTTTATAAGAACATATATTATATTGTATAGATAACCATGGGTATTGATATGTGATATTTGTGATTAGTTCTTTGAAATTGTTTAGGAAAAAGATCACTATATTTTTTAGAAAATTATATGATTGATTTACATGTGAAATTATTTTATATTTGGTGATATTATATTCGATTGGATGATATTAGTTGAGGTATAAATTATTAGGTAATATTTAGAAGGAAATATAATTTTTTGGACTTATATAATAATGATTCAATATATCGTGAGAAAATATATTAATATTTTATGGAATATATGATTAATTATTATACATAATTTTTATATAAGATTATGTGAGATTAATAAAATTTCTGCTAATTTTGGAAGACAAATTTATCTTGTTATTCTGATAATTGGGTTTCAAATTTTTGTATGAATATTTTAAAATGTTTTAGGGTTTAGTTATTTTTTGGAATAATTGTTGTTTATCATGCGGTGTTTGTAACACCCCAAGATTTCATAGTGTGTTATTTCTTCAAAATAATTCAATAAATTTCACTACACGCAACACCGAGTTCAGTTGCACCATGACTTACCAAAAAAAATCCATAGTATTAACTAAATTTTAAACTTTATATAATCCTTATAATTTTAGAATCCATATTATGAGTTTCTTAGTCATAATGCAAGAACAGATTCATTTTCAGTATTGCACTTTTATCAACTTTTGATAGTGAAACCTTTTTAAATACAATATTTTAAACTTTTTGACTAAATAGAGACATCAAAAAATTTAAAATGAAACATCCCAAGCTTCCACGGTACGCTTTCCTTTGAATAAAACAGTAGCGTGTGTTGTACGCAACTTCGAGTTTTAACACACACCACAACCGATCAAACTAGCCGTTTTGAATAGTAATACCTAAATTTTGAAATTATATATATTTTATATTTTTAAATGGACTTCATTTTTGGATTTGGAATATCGAATTTAGCCTAAGGTGAAATTTTGGTATTTTCCGGATAACTTTCATATTTTGATGAATAGTGAAAATTACAAAATTTTAATTAAAAACAACTTTTTTAATCAAAATAATTAATAGTGATAAATTATGAATTTGAGTGGTTTTAAAGTATATTTAGAATATATTTTTACAATTTAATATAATGTTGGTCATTAGACATAATTTTACAATTAAATCGAACATAAACAAGTGTCAATCTTTTGATAGTTATTATCTCTTAAAAACACGCTTTTTGTTTTGACAGCGGGAATTAATTTTAAATTAATTTCTGCCACTTCTGTGTTTTGAATTTAGAAAAATGGATTCCATATTTAGAATCAGTATTTTCAAATTGTGTAAATAGGTAACTTTTATTTTTAGACATTTTGAATAATTACTACGGTAAATATTTTATTTACCATGGTTAAGGGTAAATCCGGTAAATAAGGGTTAAAAAAATAATATTATAATAATACTAAATTACCCTAAAACGTGTCTTAACCCTATTGGTTGATACATGGTCTACCATGGGAATCTTTGGGTCTATTTTGGGACCTCATGGATCCACTTGTAAGTGATAATGACACTTTATTTTAATTAAGTCAAAATGAATACAAAAATGACACAAGCATATATCTTTTAGCAAAACAATTGTTACATAGGGTTATATAAGTTCGATTTTAGATTATAAATATTAATTAGAAATATAAAAAGCTTTCCTACATAATGATAGTTTATTTATAATTTTTAGACATTAAATAATTCATTTTATTTATGACACAATGATGATGCAGTAATTACTATAATAGTGAAAAATTAAAATAATTGATATTATAAACACCCAAATAAATATAATATGAAACTTTTAATGCATTAAACTAATTTTCTAGGATAATATGATATATTAGGATTGATTTAATTGACTTTTTTCGAAGTAATCAATCTGTTATGAGTTTCACAAAAATCAACTATTGAATAGTGTCAAAATTGACATAAAAGAGTTCTTAAAACAAATATTATATTATTAATTGATATTAAATTCCTAAAAATCTAAGGTTCGGCCAATAGACTTATATCATGATAGGTTCATCATTAATGGACCACTTGGGGGTCGCTTGGATGTATATAGTAAGTTTATTAACCATATTATATAAAAATACAAAGAGACATTGTAAAAGTGAAACTAATTAACTTAGAGTTAATACTTAAAGATAAGGTTAATATAAGTACCCAAACCTGTCTAAATTCTATTGGTTGAGTGGTTTGCGACCTATCCCCACCTTAAACTTTGAATAATCAACTTTTGAGCCATTAGAAACCGAATATGAATTTATTATAAATTAATATTTCTAGCTTTTCCAAAGGTGCCCCTCACCCCTCTTATAAAAGGGCACTCCTCCTTACCATTTCTTCACACATTCAAAGCATTTTGGTTCGGCCAAACTCTGCCCAAATACTCTCCCAACATCCCTCACTACATCCTAGAGGCCTTAGTTTGATCAGAAATCCAATCTAAGGATCCATTTTGATCAAATCAAAAGGAAGAACCCGAAGAAGAGGTAATGATTTCACCACCCTTCTCCAAGTTCATTTCTTCTTCCACTTCTTCTTCCTTTGTTCTTACCATTCTAAAATAATAACTCCAGTATCTCACATATACTGTGATGTTATTATAAATATGGTACAATCATATTCAGTATTATATACACCCTTTGAATAACATGTCACCATACGTGCGTACGTACGGCTTACCGTCTCCACGTCGTGGTGTAATTGTTATTCAATATATTATTATTTGGATGGGTATAATAATGATGTGTAACTCATGTAAATAATAAATATAACATGTTAATGATTCTGTATATATGATATACCATCCATTTATATATTATTTTAATATCAAAAGAATGATATTGTCGCTCGTGCGTACGTACGGACTACCGTCTCCACGAACGCGATGAGATTCATTCTCCATCGTATCCATTCAAGTATAATTATCATTTGATGATTTAAAAATGATGTTTAAGGACTTGATATCATTCTGGATATGAATAAGATACAACAAACATGGCTTATGTAACAAAACATATAAAAGAAAATGAGTAAGTTAACACCCGAAACGATGATAATTCTAAGATATTATTAACAAATCAATGTTAAAAGATCATATATGATATCATATTAATATATATGATTCTTGTATAATTTAATAACAATTATTTCACCATTATACATGAGGTTAACCTACCCCAACCAAGGAAAAGTACAAGGTAAGGGTTATTTCACAATCCCTTCATTATCCGAGGTTGTTTATATGTAATAATCTACTGGGATCTCTTTATCATCTACATCCATGTTTCTTAAAAATGTATTTGAAAACATTTTTACTATTTACTAGAATATGAGTTAAAGTCATTTATACCCTTTTGACTTTTATAAGTGGTTTATAAAGGAATCTTTCCGTCGTTTTCAAAACAAGGTCCCTTTTTAACCTTTTCGACAGAATTAAGGTAAGAATGTTTTTTTTAACTTATACGGCGGGTGCGGCTAATTTCCGCCGTTATAAAATCTTCAAAACTTCCCTTACAAGATTATAAGAATATTTTCAAAGAAAATTTTTTATTTTATATGGATCTTAAATGATTTCAAAATAAAAAGAGATATTTCTTTAAAATTAATTTTGATTTCATCTATGTCAACATCCTTTGATGGATTTTACGCTTATTTGAAGTTGATTTATTGTGATACAAAACTTATATATTGTATTGAAGGTTTTGTGATATGTTTGACTGTGGATGTGCTATTTTTATACCATTCATAGTTTATGGTGAAATTATTGACATTTCGTATGCTAGTTTTAATACGAATGTTTATGTTATGTTTAAACCTTTTCATATGGGAATGCATTGGACTTAGTAAGTGACGGGTGGAGCCCGCTATAGCTCCTCGATGCATCGGTAGGTCTCATGAAACAAACTAGTGTCTTGGAACAAGGCCTTGACAAAATATTATTTGTAGTCTTGGCACGAGGCCTTGACTATGTGGTTATGATAGTCTGGCATTATGCATTCCAACATTATGAAAGTGGTTATTGATTTTTGCATGTGATTATTCGATTAGTAGAATATCCATGTGAGTAAGTAAATGGCATTATTTAATTTTATTTATGCCATACCATGTTGAAAGTTCATGTTTGAAAGGCTTTTGTTTTAGTTATACATTGCCTTAAAAGTTTATTCTTATTTATGAAAGTTTCCGCTATATTGTTATCCTTACTGGGCATTTGAGCTCACCCCTTTTCTATGTTTTATTTTTCCCAGGAAGTGAAGAAGTAAGTTATGAATGACCTACATGGATTTTATGTGGGGATATGAGTGTGGATTATGGAGACAATATGTTGTTGTAGTAGTTTTTCGTTTAATGATGTAATGTAAAACTTATGAATATATCTAGTGTTTCCAAGGCTACTAAACCAATCGGTCTTTCGAGATTTGATCTTTCTTGTGATCATGCCAATATTATGTAATAATGCACCGACTCTGGGTAACTGGGGTCGGGGCGTTACAGTTGGTATTAGAGGAAGTTTAGTACAAACCTTGGAAGCTAGATTTAGATAAACTCTGATTAGAGCACGTAGACCTAAGATGAACTTTGAGGATTAGTATAGAAGAACTTCCTAGAATTTTGGTATTGTAGAGATTTTGTGAGTTTTCCGAAAAATACATCCCTGTCTGGATACGAGCAGGTAGAGGCGGCTCTGGCACAGATGTACCTAGGGGTAAAACCCGAAAACACCGCTTTGAGCTAGACTCGAACGGGAACTAGTGCACGACAAAGGGCCTTGCTGCACTCTTGGTTACGACACTCCCGGGGGATATGCTTAGGATAACTCTCATTTTCTTTACAAATAATTATGAAGTGTTTATGAGTATATACTTCCTCAAAGAAAACATTTTTATGATTATGGATTATATCCATAAAGAGTTCAATTTATGTTAAGTGTTTTATAAGTATGGGATTATGTATTTTGATTCATAAACTGATCTAGTTTATGCCATTGTTTAGAAATGGCGCCCAGTAGAAGGAATGAGAACTCCAGAAATACACATGATTCAAAGAGAAGGAAGGATCATATCTTTCATGGTCTTAAGCTAGAATTTATAAGAGAAATATTCTCCCATGTATTATCATCATGTGAAGAAATAATATCATGTGTTGATAAGATAAGTAAAGAGTTTACTGAGTCCTATGGATTTGAAGGGAAGCAAGAGAAGAAAAGGATGGAAGAGAGAAAGATGGATAAAGGGAAGAGGGAAAAGAATAATTTTCCCATATGTGGTAACTGTGGAAAGAAACACCCTGGAACTTGCCTGAAAGGAATGGGAGTTTGTTATAAGTGTGGAGGAAAAGGGCACAATGTACGTGACTGCAAGGGTAAGAAAATGGTTTCAAATGTACAATGCTTCATTTGCAAGGAGTTTGGACACTACGCGAACCTATGTCCCAGTCATCAGACTATGCCGCAAATGATGCTATTGGATAATAATCAAGTTATGATACTACCACATATGAAGAGGAATGATTAGAGTTCTTATGTTGATTATGTCAATTGAGTGTTGTATCAACAATGTACTTGTTATAATAATTATGGAGTATATAAGGATTGTACTGCAGTACTATTTCATTAAGGACTTGAGATTATGTGGAACAATGAAAAGTGACTCAATAGCAGGATAAATTTTTGGAAAATATATGGTTGAGAGAATGATAAACCATAATATAGTTCTGATACCGAAGTAGTGATTTTGGAATAATACATGATTGTTTTGGATAAATTATATTGGATATTCTTGACTACCTTCGAACTGACTAATGATTTGTATATTCCATCATTTTTGGGGTTTAAAACATTTTTGTATTAATGAAGTATATCCAGCTTTCTATATGGAATAAGGGAGCATGAATGTAATCAATAAAAAATATGGTAATTCAGGATGATTCAGTGTATTAAAAGAATACATGATGAAGGTATTCATATGCTATTACGGGGTAAAAAGGTTCTACATTATGTTTACCTTACTTATAAATGTTGGACTGCGAGTTTGGATAGAAGTATTTTGGATAGTTCTAGTTTGGATTATTTTGGATTGCCATAAAAGGACAACCCGGAGGTCGGGCGGCAACCCGTCGCGTCCGGCAAGGCTGCGAGACTTGAAACCGCAACCGAAGGGCGACAAGGGTGTATCACCTACCACTGGCCCACGAGATGTCCTGGATTAAATAATGTAGTTTTTATTAAAAGATCTTGTAGATGAATTATAAATTCGTTTATTTTGGAACCCTATACAAATAGTGTAAATAGATTTTTTTTTACATTCTATTATGTTTTAGAGTGAAAGATGAGTTTGTGGTTGAAATTTATTAATGGATAAAACTCTAATTATAAAGTAAGTATATCTTCTTATGATCTTAGCCAATCTCATAAATAAATTCCTCAACATTAAGAAAAGCAACTTAGAACAAAAATGTTTTCCTATATGGTACCTTAAATCATCACTAATTCATGGCTTTGGGATTGTTGGCCTTTTCATAGCCATGTTCTCTACCACTCTCCATCAGATAATTGATGGTTAGATTTCTATTCCATATCCATATTTTCCTACATGGAACCCTATTATGTGTTATTTTTGGTAATCTTCATACTTTCCACTCTTTATTTTAAATAGAGGCCTCGTTAATTCATTTTTCGATGTGGGATTTCAACTAAGATATTTTGAAACGTCAAAAATGTGTTATCCCAATACCCTATATTTTGTTGAACCGATGGTACTTCAAATCATCATAGATTGATGAGTTTAAGGACCTCAATTTTATACTTGTTTGTTATTGATGACCTCAATCACTACCTATAAATATTTACGTTTTTCCTCCAATTATATGTCTCTAATTGCCACCAATGTTCTCCTAATCAAGATCATAATTTGGTGGTGACCCATTCATTTCTATTTTCCACATATTAAGACTAAATTTTAGTAACCCAATTTCCGATGTGGGTTTTCCCACAAATATATTTTCTATTTTCAACCTTTTATTTTCGAAGAACAATTTCAAATTGCGAGGACGCAATTTATTGAAGGAGGGGAGAATGTAACACCCCAAGATTTCATAGTGTGTTATTTTTCAAAATAATTCAATAACTTTCACTACACGCAACACCGAGTTCAATTGCACCATGACTTACCAAAAAAAAAGCCATAGTATTAACTAAATTTTAAACTTTATATAATCCTTATAATTTTAGAATCCATATTATGAGTTTCTTAGTAATAATGCAAGAACATATTCATTTTCAGTATTGCACTTTTATCAAATTTTGATAGTGAAACCTTTTTAAATACAATATTTTAAACTTTTTGACTAAATGGAGACATAAAAAAATTTAAAATGAAACATCCCAAGCTTCCACGGTACGCTTTCCTTTGAATAAAACAGTAGCGTGTGTTGTACGCAACTTCGAGTTTTAACACACACCACAACTGATCAAACTAGCCGTTATGAATAGTAATACCTAAATTTTGAAATTATATATATTTTATATTTTTAAATGGACTTCATTTTTGGATTTGGAATATCTAATTTAGCCTAAGGTGAAATTTTGGTACTTTCCGGATAACTTTCATATTTTGATGAATAGTGAAAATTACAAAATTTTAATTAAAAACAACTTTTTTAATCAAAATAATTAATAGTGATAAATTATGAATTTGAGTGGTTTTAAAGTATATTTAGAATGTATTTTTACAATTTAATATAATGTTGGTCATTAGACATAATTTTACAATTAAACCGAACATAAACAAGTGTCAATCTTTTGATAGTTATTATCTCTTAAAAACACGCTTTTTGTTTTGACAGCGGGAATTAATTTTAAATTAATTTCTGCCACTTCTGTGTTTTGAATTTAGAAAAATGGATTCCATATTTGGAATCATGATTTTCAAATTTTGTAAATAGGTAACTTTTATTTTTAGACATTTTGAATAATTACTGCGGTAAATATTTTATTTACCATGGTTAAGGGTAAATCCGGTAAATAAGGGTTAAAAAAATAATATTATAATAATACTAAATTACCCTAAAACGTGTCTTAACCCTATTGGTTGATACATGGTCGACCATGGGCATCTTTGGGTCTATTTTGGGACCTCATGGATCCACTTGTAAGTGATAATGACACTTTATTTTAATTAAGTCAAAATGAATACAAAAATGACACAAGCATATATCTTTTAGCAAACCAATTGTTACATAGGGATATATAAGTTGGATTTTAGATTATAAATATTAATTAAAAAGATAAAAAGATTTCCTACATAATGATAGTTTATTTCTAATTTTTATACATTAAATAATTTATTTTATTTATGACACAATGATGATGCAGTAATTACTATAATAGTGAAAAATTAAAATAATTGATATTATAAACACCCAAATAAATATAATATGAAACTTTTAATGCATTAAACTAATTTTCTAGGATAATATGATATATTAGGATTGATTTAATTGACTTTTTTTGAAGTAATCAATCTGTTATGAGTTTCACAAAAATCAACTATTGAATAGTGTCAAAATTGACATAAAAGAGTTCTTAAAACAAATATTATATTATTAATTGATATTAAATTCCTAAAAATCTATGGTTCGGCCAAAAGACTTATATCATGATAGGTTCATCATTAATGGACTACTTGGGGGTCTCTTGGATGTATATAGTAAGTTTATTAACCATATTATATAAAAATACAAAGAGACATTGTAAAAGTGAAACTAATTAACTTAGAGTTAATACTTAAAGATAAGGTTAATATAAGTACCCAAACCTGTCTAAATTCTATTGGTTGAGTGTTTTTCGACCTATCCCCACCTTAAACTTTGAATAATCAACTTTTGAGCCATTAGAAACCGAATATGAATTTATTATAAATTAATATTTCTAGCTTTTCCAAAGGTGCCCCTCACCCCTCTTATAAAAGGGCACTCCTCCTTACCATTTCTTCACACCTTCAAAGCCTTTTGGTTCGGCCAAACTCTGCCCAAATACTCTCCCAACATCCCGCACTACAACCTAGAGGCCTTAGTTTGATCAGAAAGCCAACCTATGGAGCCCTTTTGATCAAATCAATAGGAAGAACCCGAAGAAGAGGTAATGATTTCACCTCCCTTCTCCAAGTTCATTTCTTCTTCCACTTCTTCTTCCTTTGTTCTTACCATTCTAAAATAATAACTCCAGTATCTCACATATACTGTGATGTTATTATAAATATGGTACAGTCATATTCAGTATTCTATCCACCCTTTGAATAACATGTCACCATACGTGCGTACGTACGGCTTACCGTCTCCACGTCGTGGTGTAATTGTTATTCAATATATTATTATTTGGATGGGTATAATAATGATGTGTAACTCATGTAAATAATAAATATAACATGTTAATGATTCTGTATATATGATATACCATCCATTTATATATTATTTTAATATCAAAAGAATGATATTGTCGCTCGTGCGTACGTACGGACTACCGTCTCCACGAACGCGATGAGATTCATTCTCCATCGTATCCATTCAAGTATAATTATCATTTGATGATTTAAAAATTATGTTTAAGGACTTGATATCATTCTGGATATGAATAAGATACAACAAACATGGCTTATGTAACAAAACATATAAAAGAAAATGAGTAAGTTAACACCCGAAACGACGATAATTCGAAGATATTATTAACAAATCAATGTTAAAAGATCATATATGATATCATATTAATATATATGATTCTTGTATAATTTAATAACAATTATTTCACCATTATACAGGAGGATAACCTACCCCAACCAAGGAAAAGTACAAGGTAAGGGTTATTTCACAATCTCTTCATTATCCGAGGTTGTTTATATGTAATAATCTACTGGGATCTCTTTATCATCCACATCCATGTTTCTTAAAAATGTATTTCAAAACATATTTACTATTTACTAGAATATGAGTTAAAGTCATTTATACCCTTTTGAAATTTATAAGTGGTTTATAAAGGAATCTTTCTGTCGTTTTCAAAACAAGGTCCCTTTTTAACCTTTTCGACAGAATTAAGGTAAGAATGTTTTTTTTAACTTATACGGCGGGTGCGGCTAATTTCCGCCGTTATAAAATCTTCAAAACTTCCCTTACAAGATTATAAGAATATTTTCAAAGAAAATGTTTTATTTTATATGGATCTTAAATGATTTCAAAATAAAAAGAGATATTTCTTTAAAAAGAATTTTGATTTCATCTATGTCAACATCCTTTGATGGATTTTACGCTTATTTGAAGTTGATTTATTGTGATACAAAACTTATATATTGTATTGAAGGTTTTGTGATATGTTTGACTGTAGATGTGCTATTTTTATACCATTCATAGTTTATGGTGAAATTATTGACATTTCGTATGCTAGTTTTAATACGAATGTTTATGTTATGTTTAAACCTTTTCATATGGGAATGCATTGGACTTAGTAAGTGACGGGTGGAGCCCGCTATAGCTCCTCGATGCATCGGTAGGTCTCATGAGACAAACTAGTGTCTTGGCACAAGGCCTTGACAAAATCTTATTTGTAGTCTTGGCACGAGGCCTTGACTATGTGGTTATGATAGTCTGGCATTATGCATTCCAACATTATGAAAGTGGTTATTGATTTTTGCATGTGATTATTAGATTAGTAGAATATCCATGTGAGTAAGTAAATGGCATTATTTCATTTTATTTATGCCATACCATGTTGAAAGTTCATGTTTGAAAGGATTTTGTTTTAGTTATACATTGCCTTAAAAGTTTATTCTTATTTATGAAAGTTTCCGCTATATTGTTATCCTTACTGGGCATTTGAGCTCACCCCTTTTCTATGTTTTATTTTTCCCAGGAAGTGAAGAAGTAAGTTATGAATGACCTGCAGGGATTTTATGTGGGGATATGAGTGTGGATTATGGAGACAATATGTTGTTGTAGTTGTTTTTCGTTTAATGATGTAATGTAAAACTTATGAATATATCTAGTGTTTCCAAGGCTACTAAACCAATCAGTCTTTCGAGATTTGATCTTTCTTGTGATCATGCCAATATTATGTAATAATGCACCGACTCTTGGTAACTGGGGTCGGGGCGTTATAGTGTTTTTGTTTATATTGAGGGTTGGGAGATTAAATTATGAATTTTTTATATGATGGTCTATTAAAATTTCATTGGGAATTATATTTACCTATTATAGCCATTTTATTCATATATGTCATAACACCTGAGGAATATTTTATCATAATAATTACTCATATAATGAGGAACACTAATATTTTTGTGGAAAATGATCAAAACGTACAATATAATGGTAAAATTGTATTTATGGAATGAAATTAAATATGTTAATTAAATTTTCTCATTTTAATATCTTAATGGTAATTCCCGGAACACACAGAAGATATATTAATTGAGGTTCTTTTAGAAAACATCACATGACTATCAAGGCCCACCATTGAAAACTCATTCTCAAATATGAGTCATATAAATGTTTATATATGGTTTGAGAAATATATATTTTATAATGTGTATCAAAATTTATTATATGAATTAATGAATATTGTACAATGAAACTATATAATCAATGCATATTTATTTTTTTACATCATGACATATAATATTTTTTATTTAATTATTCAATATATGTCTAAAATAATTTTTATTATTTATTCTTACTAATGAATTATTTAATTTCTATATATTTTATAAATTAATATTAATTAAAAATATATGGATTTATATTTATATTTATTATTATAAATATTTTTAACTATTTATGAATAAGAACATGGTTATCTATTTTAGAAAAACATTAAATTTTATTGTAAATAAATTGATTCCCTATGTACTAAATGTTTTTATTTAATAGTTAAATTTATTATTTTAGAAATTGAAATTTATAAATAAGATATTATTTTGGGGTTCATAATTTTAAAATTGTATTTGGTTTAATTTTTGGTATTTTTCTGAACAAGTTGATTTGTTTGGTGAATAGTATAAAAAATAAAGTTTTTTAATACATTATCTTTTATGACTTCATCATGATATAAATATGATATAAAATTTTATGAATCCTATAGAAAATAATATAGATTAAGATATATTCAAAATATAATATAAATATGACTCAATTAATAAAAATTAATAATTGTATGAATATAAATCAGAAAATATTTATTGATGTTTAAGTAATGCTTGTGCATAATTAGAAATGTCAAAAAAACCAATGTCTTTATGATTTTAATTTGTAAGGTATATTAATTTCCATGAAATTAAGGTAAGAAAAAAAAATTCAATTAAATATATTTTATATAAATTTATGAATTTCATTAACATATAACAAGATAATTATCTAAATTATTAACTAGTGTTTTCATAAGGTGTGAAAAGTTAAAATAAAAACACAAATATGTTTTCATGGTAAGAATTCGAATAAAAATACACTATGAATTATTAAATATAACAATATGGATTAATAATAAATTTTAAAAATTTGATTAATTTATTTTTAATACTTAATTATTGAAGAAATATTTAATATGCTTATGAGGTGTTGATGCAACACTTGGGAAATTAAGGGAAAATAAAATAAATAGTTTTAAAAATATCTAAAATGATATCCCTTGAGATGAATTAGATTGATTAATTATTTTTAGGTATAAATTTTCTATGATATAAATTATTTAAAATTTTAAATATGATTCCTATTGAAATACCATAATTTTTAAAGTCAAATTATTTAAATAACCATTAAAATTCATCTAATGTGTATTTAATTATAAAAAATATTTATAAATCATTTAAAAAATATATTATTATCGGAATCCTGATGATTATTATTGAACTATAATGTCATCTATTATCAATTTTTGAACAAATTTCAAATTTAATTATATATTTTTGACACTTAAATATTGAATATTTGTGATAATATCATTGAATATGGCCTTAAAAGGAGTATTCATCTATTAATTCCAAAACACAATATAATTTTGATTTTATCCCAATTTAATATTAAAAAACGAATATAAAATAATCATAACATATTAATAAGGATATTTTCATTAAAAATTACTTTCTCAAAAGGATGTAGACTTAATATAATGGAGGTGGTTTGAGGATCAATGTTATGGTTTTCCAGACACCTTCTCCTTTCTTATTTATGATTATTTATATTAATAATCCATTAAAAATTTTAATATTATTAAAAAATTTATGGATTAAAATGAATATTTGGCATTTTTAATCTATATATTTAGAGATATATTATATTCTATCACACCAAACACTTTTTCATAATCCTTTACTATGTCAAAATATAGGATTTCAAAAATTGTGTATTTTCTTTTCGATTATTCTCATTGAATTTTCAAAATAAAATTTATATTTTAAAAAAACCATAATGTATTATTTTTATTACCATGTTTTTTTCTCAAATATAAAATATTTTTTGGGTTTTCCTTATTTTTTTACTCTTTCAAAAAACATCACATACTATGGTAGTTTTACGCTACCTAAGTAAATGAAAGTATTTTTATAAACCAAAAAATTTCATAATCATTTTTAAAAATTAATTTCATAATTGAATATACCATAAATATTTAGTTCATTTCATGATTATGATTATTTAATTATAAAATATATATCATAACTATTAAATTAGAGGGAGACAAATGTAGTCATTTAAAATCAAAAAATAGGCTTATCGATAAGTATTCCCAAAATGATAAATTTTTCATGACCTATTTAATTATTTGTATTTTGGAATAATGTGGAAAAATTAACAAGGCAATTATGAATAATTTTTTTCAAATGGAAAAATATAATTTACTGTTACCATTATAACATAATTTATTTTGGAGATAATGAATTAAATTCCATCAAAATGACTGATGTAAATAATACCAATATTATATAAGAATAAAAACTTGTAATAAATAAAATAAGAGGACTAATAATAGATATATTAACATCGAAAAGTTCATAATGAAGTATATATTTATTATAATTTTATCATTTAATAGGGTATAAAAATAATGAGGTAATTCAAAATCTATGTATGTTATTTTTCTATAAACCAATACATTACATGAAGAGAAATATTTATCTCAACCCACTCAATATTTTTATTTTTAAAAAATTATATTTACATTTTGTTATTTACATTTATAAATATTCTATATTTTTATTTCATTTTCCTCTAGTTGTACAATTGCTGAAACCATTATTTATAATTGATATTTTTTATGGGTTAACATATGAGTTTGTACTAGTGGGGTGAAAAGTGTGTTTTTATTATTTTTATTAAATTTTTTATGAAATAAATTGTCCCATGTGTTTTCATTATCTTTTGGTTCTTCTAAATTTTATATTATAACAGGTAACCAAAGATATACCTCTACAATTTATTGGAAAATGATTGTATCTTAAGTAAAATGATATTTGAATAAACTGTATATAAGTTTCTTAATTAGAATTTATTATAAATATTTAGAAAATCGTTTTTCTAATGGTAAGTATGATTTGTAGAAGTGATATGAATATTTTTCCCAAGATTTATTCATTGTATTTCTATTGATGTCATGAATCAATAAGATTATTTTATAAAAAAATGAAATATTTTAATCATTATAATGATAATGTTTTTCATTTAAACAAATGGTTCTATTCTTTTAAATATTTACTATTTTTTACTATTTTTATGTTTTTTAATAGAACATTCAAAATCAATTAATTTACTTATTATTTTTAGGATATTTCATTACAAAACCATTGAGAGTGAAAAAATGGTTATATTTTCTGAAAATCTGTCTTATTCTAGCTCAAGGTTCTATGTTTTAAATAATTTTTTGTGCAGGTTTTCATGTATTTAAATAGTCAAATAGGTTCTCTTTATTTTAGTCCTCTTACTATGTTTCATGGTCACCACAAATTTAAAAATTAATTCATTAGTGTTTAGGGATTATTAGGAATAGTTATAGAGAAATGGTTCAAGTTATGTGGTTTTAGTTTTTTACGGAGCATGTGTATCATTTAAATAGTTAGTGAAAATGTTCATTTGGTAGAAAATTATGTGTTTTTTATATGATGGATTTTATTAGTTCTTTAAAAATTTAATCAAATAATGTTATAGGAGTGTATGTAATTAAATAAATTTTATAAATCATGTAAATATGGAATGGTTAATTATTGGTTCTAATAGATAATGAGTGCTAACTATTATTTAAATAAATAACACATTAAATAGTGACGCCACCAAGTTCGATAAATGATGTGGGATTATTAGATTCCTTATGGGAGTAGTAATGGGATGATTTTTAAATATTTTAAGGGATTATTATCTCGTGGGGTGAAAATTTAGACCATGTAAAGAAAGTGGGATGTCATGATGTGAGTATATTATGGACTTAATGACAGAGTTATAATTATGAGGGGTGTTTTTTAGAGGTATGGCACTACTGGAAATTGGGCCTATACCCACGGTTTTTCAGAAAACCGTGGGTATAGGTCCCCCCTATACCCACGGTTTTCCAGAACCGTGGGTATAGGTATAGTATGGGAACCTATACCCACGGTTTGGACCAAACCGTGGGTATAGTTTTTTTGGTGAAGACCTATACCCACGGTTTTTCCAAAACCGTGGGTAAAGGCATTGCTTTGGAAACCTATACCTACGGTTTTTAAAAACCGTGGGTATAGGGGGTATTTTTTTCAAAGACCTATACCCACGGTTTTCAAAACCGTGGGTATAGGTTTCCCGCGTTATTGCGGGTGGAGGGAATGGGAAAAAAATTGCGCGGGACGAAATAAATTTTACGTGGGAATAATGTTGTAAATAATTTAATTACACATATACTGGTATTAATGAACATAAATTCGCTAGGTGTGTTGGTTTTGTTAGTCTTTCAGTTCTGGAAAGTGCGGTGTTCGAAACTCGGCAGGATGTAATTTTAAATATATCAACAATATTAATATAAGTATAACACTGTATATTTAAATTAACAAAATCGGTCTAGCTTAGTTGGTTCGCCGCGGTATTCCCTCCCTCCCGGTCCCATGTTCGAAACCCGGCGGTTCCTTTTTTTAATAACCGCATCAGTATTAATATATTAAAAGAGAATAATCATTATATACATATAAATATAACAGCTCGGTTGGTCTGCTGGTCAGGTGCTTCGCGTAGGTGTTCTGCATGGCGCGGGTTCGAAACCTGCAGAGCGTTTATTTTGAATATAAATTTTTCCCACGGTTTTCAAACCGTGGGAAAACCCCATGCCACGCTGTACAGCAGCGGTTTCATGTGTGAACTACCTATACCCACACTTCTACCAAACCGTGGGTATAGGTCAAGACCCCTATCCCGACGCCATGCCAGCCCACGGTTCCCAAAACCGTGGGTATAGCCTATACCCACGGTTTTGGGGGCTATACCCACGGTTTTGAACCGTGGGTATAGGTCGTTTTTCCAGTATTGTGGTCACGTTTGAAAAGAAAAAATGGTTATATATTGGTTGTGGAATATGGGATTGAAACCACCTAGGTAATTATGTTCCATTATGGGTTATTCTTAAGGTGATTGAGTATAGGGTGACAATTTATAGTGGTTGAGGATGAGAGATCTATTATTGTATCCCATTGATGTTTTCTAGGAATTCATTATAGGTTAATTGAGATTTTGTTATTTGGTTTTTTATATTATTATTTTTCTTTATTAAGACAAGTGATACGTTAGAGAGCCTCTCTATAACGACACACAAATATTTGGTTCATTATTTTTTGGGGGAATCATATTGTTTAATTTTTGAGGTGTTATTTATGAGAAATAAGACATAGATTGGGATTATTATAGTATATAATCTTTATGTGGTGTTTTTGGACACGTAACAAGGCATAATTAGTTGTTCATGTGAGTTTGTGGAAGTTGGGGAAGGTTCCTGGTGACATTGGGGATGAAATTCAGTATCATGCATTCATTCACGTCATGAACCATAATATGGTTGGATAAGATAATAACACCACTAAATCAAGTATTTCATTACAAGAACCTAGGGTTAGTCCATGAAATTATTTGGTAGTAGGGATTCATGGCATGTACCTCCTGTCGATTCCATGAATAATACTTGACTGTTTCTATCATGAGCAAGAGTAAATATATTATCTTTTGTTCATGGTGTTTTAAAATTCTGAGCATGGGTGTTGGGATGTAGGGAGAGGTCATTTTTGGTTGATTCCTTACCCCACTACCCTGATTCAAACTACAATGTGGAGAATGGTTTTTGTTGTGTTTTAGAAATTCTTTTTGGGAAGTATCTTCCATCCCTCTCCTCTTGTTATTATTTTCCATTTTTACATGAATTTATTGTGAATCAAGATAGGTTTTGGTGTTGGTTAACTAGATCATGTTGTAATTAACATAGGATGATGGTGTTATAATGTGTGGTGTCTAGAGGAAATCTTAGGGTGATTATCATATTTCACACATCATCATTTCATTTGAGTAAATCCAATACATTAAATTTTATAGGTTGATTTTTGAAAATTTAAGAAATTGGAATTTGATGAGTTATTTGGTGATATAGATTTTGCGATTAATGGTGTTGGGGAGGTGTTAATGACAATCAATTTTTTAGGGTTTCTTAGTTATTACAATTCTTGTTATGTTTATGTTGATCAGAACTCATTGGTTTAGTTTATTTATTTAATTATAATTTTTTAAATTATTATTGATGTCATTTTTCAGAGAAAGGAGATGAGGTGGTGTTAAAAAGAGGGATGAGGTATGTAAAGGATTTTCCATGATGAAATAGAGTTTGAATTGGGTGATAACTCATTAATGATGGTAGTTTGTGCCTTTAATATAATATAATATAATATGCATAATTTTAGAGAGTCTGTTTACTTGTATTCATTTCATGGGAATGGGTAGATGGATAATGACTAAGAGTGCGTTGGACATGAGATATCTGATGAACTTGGGCCTCCTATACTTTGAAAATGTTCTCTACATCGATTTTATTATTTTGGTATATCCAAAAAACTATGTATGAAATGGGTGAGGATATTCATTTAGATGAAGTGGAGACCATGGGTCAGTCATGGGATGTGAGATGTGACATGTGTAGTTGTTGTTTGTTTCCATTAGACTAGTTAGGTTGGTGAGAAAGGATTTTTTTCTAGATACGATATGTGGGATAGATGTATATATCACCCTTTATCAGTGACACCCAACGGAGGGAAGATAGATGTTTGGTGATCACTATGAGTGGGTTGAGTCATTCGATACAAGACAAGGTGTGATAGGTGATCACTATGAGTGGGGTTTCATTTTTGTGATAGGTTGAGAAATCTCCCTTATGTTATGGGAGATGGAAACTAGGTAAGGTATGTGGAAATAGGTAAAGATATGGAATATTTATTATAAGGAGGCTTCAAAAGGGAATTGGACTATACCTTTTGAGGGAAATTTCAAGGGTAGACTATGGGATGTAATGATAGTGTCACGTGATAAACATGATTTGGAATCAATGTTAAGATAATTAGAGGGGTATGGAAGAACAAGTGGAAATACAGAAGGGAAATGAGAGATGTTTTTAATATAAAGGTATAGTTCTTGAGTGACTAGATCCTTGGGATCAGCAGGAATGATATGGGGTTGGTTTCTATCCATGTTGATTATTATATGGTTGATTTTGTACTTGTGACATGGGATGGATTTTATTGTGGGAAATAGATCCAAAGTCCTTATCCTTCTATGAGTGAGATAATGAAGACTAGAATTTCATGCGTGAGATGGTGTCCTTATTTAGTATGATGTGTTGGTTGAACATGAGTGAAATGGTATAACATGAGACCTTTTGTCATCTCTGTGAGTGAGATTGAATGGACAGTTGCTACCATGAGTGAGACGGTAGAATTCATACCACTATGCGTGATATGTGGTCAAGGATGTTAAATATAAAGGGGCATATATTGGAATACCATGAGGGATATAAAGTCCAAGTGGAGATGAGATACCCAATTGGATGATGAAATGACCATGAGTGATATGGGGTCTAGATGTGATGCATGATCAGATGGATGGTTCCTACAATGAGTAATATGGTAGTGTTCAAACAATTGATGTGGGACGACCATGATTGATAAGGTGTGATTGAAGCCTAAACAAAAGACCCTACCATAACCCTGGAGGATGGGGTTCAGTATTTGATAGCATCCTACCATGATCTCTTAAGTAATGGCTAGGTTATGTGGGTGATAAAATCATGATTAGAGTGTATAATAGTATAAAACTGAAGAAGGCATGATCAAGTGTTGTAGTGTCTCATTTAGAACTTATATACTTGGGGTGTAATGATCCATGGTATCCAGGTTATATCATGACATATAAAGTACTCATATGTCATGTTTATTTATTATTTCCTCAATAATACAGGTATATGATGGAATATACTAGGTGAACATGGTGATGTCATACTTAGATCTACTCCTTAAACAATGTATGGGAACCCTAGTGTGGGTATAAAATTTATATATGATTTCAGGTTCAGCATAGGATATGTAGTGGATTTGGATAGTTCTACTTGAATCCTATTTGAAACATGGTGTGCATGGAAAATGAGGTAATTTGGGATACTGTGCATATATTGTTTATTTATTTATTCTTTTATGGAATTGGTTGAGTGGGTGACTTGTTTATGATTTAAATTATGAAAGGAATATATGAAAGAATTTTAATTTTTTAAACAATTGTCCTTATTTTCCCCATTATTAGACCACTGATAATGGTTGTCTGTGATTTGATTGAAATTTATTTCTTTATTAAGCTAATGTGACATAATAGTTTCCCCAAATTATGGATTTGGTCATCACAATTAGTCAGAATCCTTTGGCATATAGGGATGTGCACATGGGGCCACATTTTAGTATGAATAATATGGTAATCATGGTTTGGTGTATTAAAAATGTTATTATTTATTTTATTATTTTAGTATTTAAGTATATGTTATATATTTGGTCAAGACATGTTTTGGATCTTGTGATGTGCATTATATTGGTAATTCTTGAACATCTTTTTGGTGTTAAGTCTTATTTATTAGTCTATGATATTAATGTTATTGGATTGTACTATTATTGAAGAGATATTAATAAAATATTATTTAATTACATAAGATATTATTTATGATTTTTTCATGGACTCATAGAAATAATCTTGTGTTCATGCCTCATATTTAGCCTGTATAACACACATGACATGCACATGATTTTGTGTGATTCAATTTTATTATAGGGGTTTAGTTTTTTAATGTGTAAAAAATATTTATATACCATTTTCCTATATAACATTTTGGTTGAATTATAGTAATATAAACTTTTTTACTTTATCTGATAGATGTTCATGGGGATCATTGTGGAAAACATTTTCTAATGAAGCCTATATGATCACTTTATGTAAGGGAAATATAAGGACACTTTTTTTGTTTTTAAATGAATGGGACACCATGAAAACTATCTGAGTCTAGGAACACACTAACTTGAATATGAATGTTCAATTACATTATGTTTCAACAAAAACCTATATGTTTTCCCAAAATATCTTCATTGGGGAATTATTATTAAATGAAATCAGTGGTTGAAGAAATTCATGTGAAATGCCTTGAGATTATAGGAAGTGATGCACATAGAGTTTATATGGTATCGAGGTTGGGTTTCAATAATGAATGATTGGCTGACTCCTTTACTATTGGTTGTGGTGAAATGATAGTATGGGGGGATAGTCTATGTTCTAGAAAGATGATAGTATATTTGGGAATCGTATCGTTATCATTGTAATGAATGAAATTCCATGGGATACTGTATGGTACTGACATGCCAATAATCATGAATGGAGGGTTAGGTATGCGACCCTAGGTTATAAAGGACATGAATCATCGAAGCATGGGTCTGCTGTGCGACCAGGTGTATAAGAGAATGTATCAATTATGTTCAAATGGGATTAATGAATATAACAATCAAGAACTAGTGATTAGATTATGAGTGGATAACTCTACCATGGATGATAGAGAGCGAGTGATTTTGTGACTTTTAAAGAAAATTCCTGACACTTGAGGGATGGTGAGTGCTGGTTACACATAGTTCAAATTGAGTTTTGCAATGTTGGAATGATCTATGAATGGTTATATTGATAATTTTTCCAATTATGGATAATAATGAAAATTATTTTGTTTTAGATAATTGGTTATAGGCTTTCTACTGTGGAATCCTTGGGTTTGTTGATTCACGAGATGTCCATTATAGTATGAGGTGACATCAAAAAAATATTGGTGATCCATGGTATGGTAGATCCAAGTTTCTAAAATGAAACAAACTTTTAGGGTGGTGTGAGGATGGTACCTATTTAGGTTGATACTTGAGGAGCAGTTTAAGCGAATCCAAATGGTTGGGAGTGTACTGTGGGATATCAGAGGATGTTGATTATGGTGGGATAGGTGTGTCATCATCAGTGATTCTTTCTAGCACACGAGTATGAATTATATAAACATGTCAAATCCTCTTATTTGGTGATCTAAATATCTTGGGGCATGTAGAATTGGTGTCATGTTTAGTCGGGTAACAATAAAAGTTCTCTAATTTTTTGGATTGTTTTATTTGTCATGGGTTAAAGGCCTTCATGTTCGATGGGTCAGGAAAGGTTGTGAGACTGATCAATGGATAATATACGTGTTATTATAATACAAGTGTGTAATGGTGTTTTATTTTTTCTAGTTCCTTGGTAAATACTAGATTTAGGATTCAGATGCGGTGTTGTTTAATGTCTATGTAGTTCCATCAAGATTGGGGACAAGTTGGTGTAATTCGATAGTGAGTAAGAAGGGTGGTACGAAAATTCTTAGGTTAAGAGTAAAATGGTCAATGGATGTGGTTAGTGATATGACAATGAGATAATAATAGGAGTCAATTATGTACTTTAGTGAGGGAATTTTATGATAATGTGATTCCTTTTAGAGTTATGGTGTCATTATCAAGTAATGAGATAATGCATTTGTTGGGGAAATCGAGTATTCTCAAGAACATAATTAAAGAAGAGATAATAATAGTGTTTTTATGTATAATTAGATATAGTGAGGTGGAACTATATTGAATAAATTTTTTAAAACATCATTAGAATGTCAAGAATCCATTTGGAGTGCATATTTTACAGGCCATTCCTATAGTGGATAGAACCATGTCATAGAACTTCCCTTTTTAGTAGAGTCTTATTGTTAAGAGTACTATAATCATGAAACTCAATTTGTTTGAGATACCATGTAATGTTGTTAAAGATCAGTTATGTGGCTGAAATATCCATATTGATACTATTTTTTACTAGGTGGATCATCTTCTGGTCAATAGTGATATTGTGTTTAGATTTTTGACGATGAAGGGAATTCAGAATGCAAAGATGGACTATAGTGATATCATTGTGAATTTATGACCATGAAAGATCATTTTAGGTATTTTGAGGACCACAATGATTTCATGTGTATTAAAAGGGTTGTGGTGGGGTGTATTTAATTTTACACAGATTTTGGTTCCTATCATTTTTGAGGAATTTAAATTTTTGGTCGGGTGAGGGGTTTGTTTTGAGAATTGGGACTCAAATTGAGATTTATGGTGTCTAATTTTTTTTAAGTGGTGTTCTTGTATATGAAAAAATAACCTATTTGTTGTATGGGTTCTGAAGTTGTAGTTAGTCAATAGTTGAGGTGAATTGAGGGATAAAATTTCATAGCATGCATCCATTTACACTATAATCTACGGTTCATACAATGAATGTGGTTGGCTCTATAAAGAAACAATATAAAATGATAATTTAAATCAATGAAGTAGGGTTCAAAAAAAGAAATTTTCTATTGGTATAGGTTGTATTTACTATATTTTTATTCAAATACAGTGTTATGATACTAGGTCAAATAAAAAATAGCTCTTAGGTAATGTCCACACATGAAAGTTCAGTTTTTACATGTGGAAGAATAGAAAAATAAGAACTCAATTCCTTGGAATAAATATGTGGATATATTTCATTTAAATTAATGTTTTATAACTTATCGAAGGAGTATAAATTATATTGTATTCCAAATCAATGTTTATACACTACTAGAAAAATGGTGGAACTGAAGAGAGATGGATCAGGATAAATGGAATAATGATGTACCATTGTTGGTAGAGGAGTTCGCTGAAATGATATTATAGGAGTATTATTTATAACACAACACTTCATAAATGAATATGAGGGTTTAATTAATTATTCAACAAAATTAGAAAACTAATTAAATATGTTCATGGAGTATTTGAATATGTTATAGAAGCCCTAAATTCAATTTGATGTTGTATTGTTGAAAAATATTAAAATACGATTTTTTAACCTCATATAATATGGAGAATTCCAACAATATAAGATAGTTCAAACTAATTTTATGAATTTTCTACAAAATAAAAATCTTCATGTGTTAACATTAAATATTTTATATGAGTTTAATAGTTTCATTTTCATCATATAACACGACTGATCATAATTACTTTTTTATTGTAAAAATTTATTGAATTCCATCACTAACCATGGAAAGGCAATGAAGTCTATTGAATGTTATGAATGAAATGAATATAATACTTATAAAACATTTCATAATTCATTTAAAACTAATAATAAGTCAATAAAAATCATTCTTTTCTAAATATAATAATTTGATGAAACGTATGTAAGACTTCAGGAATTAATAAATTTTCCAAATTTTATAGCAAGAAAAAAAATGTTTCTATATTTATAATATGATGATGATTGAATTATTTGTTATGATGTAAATATATAATCATATATAGAATAAAAATAACAAACCCATAGAAAGGGTTTTTTTTCTATGATTCAGAATAAATAAAATTTTATCATCAACCATATAATGGGAATTTAAAATATAAATGAATATGGGTGTTTTCAAATTTTTTAAATTCATCGGAAAAATATAAGATGATGACTATGTTTTATTGTGTAGTTATGAACATTGTAAAACATATGTAATATATGAACAAATTATTGTTTGTTAATATATAAAGGAGGGTTCTATTTTATATATTTCATTATGCTAAAATGTGAATTATACGGTATTCATGGATATTGACAATGAATAACCATTGAACCATGAAATATTTTATATCAAAGCCTTTAAAATATTTATATGAGGCTAATATTTTGTTCATAAGAAACTAATATGGTTGTCTAGGAAGTTTCCAAATACATGATAAATAATATATAATTCATGTTTTTATAATTAAATATGGTGATTCCCCCACCAAAGATATGTTTTTTGTGCTCTGAAGATAAATTTGTGAATAATTGGATTTTATATTTTGTGCATACATTTGAGGAGATGAATATATGTCTACTAAAAAAATAATAGGATATTTTATTTTACAATGTATTATAAATGATAATATTTTATTATGGTTATTTTATTAAAACTCCTTGAGTTAAAAATAATCACTGAAGACTTCTTTGAAATCAAAACAAAATAATATATTATAGTGATGTTTCACTACAAATTAATTTTTATTCTCAAATTATATTTTACGGAATTTATGAAAGGAAAAATTAATAAATATAGCTTTATATTATCATGATATGGTTAGTTGATTAAGGGGAAGGAACAAAGAGGAATTATTTTTTGGATGATTTACCATATTGAGAGTACTATGATTTGTGATTCTCATACGTTTTCTATGAAATACCTTGAATAGTATATTGAAAAAAAAATTGGGTAGGATATAATTCAAGCTATATCGAAGAAGAGAGGATAATTAAAATCTATAATTATGTTTTATATATACTATGTTTCAGATAATACAAATATAAGAATAAGAATAAGGGAGTTCCGTAGAATGAGGTAGTTTTAATTTGATGATAATGTCTTTCCTGAGTACACGATGTTGAGATTGAGTAAATAATTCATAAATACATGTGAATAGACTCTATTGGAGATAGTTAAAATGATATATATTTAGAGAAAAAGTTTTGTATTTATTTCTTAATGATCAATTGGCATTCAAAAAATCTAATATTGGTTGAAGGAGACTAGTCATGTCGATGTAAATTAATATTGTGTAGATATGGTGATCAAATTCATAATCAGAATATAAAATTAAAACATTGATATACTTCTAGAGACTCTATAAAACGTGTGTAGGTATGGGTATGCATGGATAACATGGTGTGATGTTATGATAATAGTGAAAAGAAGTTAAAGGAAGTCATATGTGAAATATAAATTTGTATGTCCAGTAAAAGTCTAGTATTTTTTTGGGGAAAACACCAAACCCACTATAGTAACATTGATTATAGTGGATAATTCGTGGAATTGGAAGAAAACTAGTAATTCCAAGGTGTATGTATCAGTATAGATCCTCATAAATCTGTGTGTTCAGCCTTCATTTACTATGTCATAAGAGTGAGGTTATGGGTAACATGGAGTGAGTAGTTCAAGACATAATATTCATAAAAGGTTAAAATGAAAAATAAATAATTTTAAAATAAAACACTATTTCACCGTTACTCTCGTAGTGGTCCCCCATTAATATGGGAAATTTAACTTGAATCAGTGAATCCCTTATTTTGTATAAATAGATCCTAGATAAAGTGTAAATTTGAGATGGTTAGAGATAAATCTCAAATCAATTACACTATTTCACATCTACTATCTTAGTGGTATCTTATCTGGATATGTGCCTGACACCTTGTATATGCACTTGGGAATATATTGAAATTATTTTTTAGAACACAGTTAAAGTAAAGGGTACCATCTACCTTGGTGGATCATAATGTTCACTAATATATAGTGATTTATTGTGGAGACATGGCCTCATGAGGATGGCTTATGTGGAGTCCTTTTGGGATTTTTGTTTCTGTTGGAATGTATGGATTGGAATTGTTGGTATTTACCCCTACCATTTGGTTGTTTAGAGTTTAGTTTTCATACCATTAATATGTCATTTTTTAAATTCTTTTATATGATTATTTTTATTATATATGTTATATTTTATTGAATACTATAGATTTTGTACATTATTTTGTTGATTCAGGTTATTTTGGTTTGGTCAACCCATTTCATGAATGGGCCATTCTCATAAATCATGGGTGAAACAATTTCAAAATAAGTGTTTTTTATGCCTAGTATTATAGTCATTACATGTTGATCAATACTTTTCTTTGGGCCGTGTGATGGGTTGGATCGGATGACGGGTCAGGTCAACCTGTGTCAGTTCATTACATGGTCATTGTTACATGAACATAAATTGTATGATGTGTCCGGTAATGTTGAACCAAACTATACATATTCATATTCCATTCATAATGACATATATGATTCCCATATTACAGTCTTGATAACTACTCCATGAAAACCTACCGTATCACATAATGGAGAAAAACTATAGTGTTACAAATAATGTGACATTGAACCATAGTATATTAACATTAAGAATCAGTAAAAACATAATGAAGAATCTCTTTTATGTTTTATTTTTAAAATCAATGTAGAATCTCTTATACATTTAGATGTTCTTTGATATGAAATTCCTCTGATGCATAATAGTTTTTCATGTCAATGTTTTGTTTAAATCTATATATGATATGGGGGTAACTATTCCCATAATTGTTTTTGAGAAGGATTTATGAATACTTATTAAATTCTTAATAGACTCCCAAAATAGGTAATAATTTTCCCAAAAAGGGTGAGTTTGGATTAACATCTAATACTCACAACAAAAACACATTCTAATTTGTAACATGTATAAAACTTTAGTGACTACCAAACATAGTAAATAGAGAATTCAATGATATTTACTTCAAATCACTATAGATTAAGGATAGAGATTGAGTTTCAATCTGAATTAAAAATAGTGAAGCCAATAAGAAATATATAACCAAAATATCTAAGATTCCTAGAGCATCATACCACATTATGTTTCATGTAATTACAAAGGAAACATTTTAAGAATCAAGTGATTATTTAAATATTTCATTCAACCAAAATCATAAATGATGAATCCAATATAACACGTTATTCATTCTAAATAACACTCTATAACATTTTTTGGGCCAGGTTTATACTATCACATTTAGAGAAGTGGATGATTCCCTCCCAGTCCTTGTATGAATATTTTAGTACATTTTTTATAACTATAAATATATAATAATAAGAAAATATATATCTCAAAAATGGTTAAAAATTATATGGAGTAGACACTCACACTGATGAATACCCTTGTAAAAGTTCTTTTGTACCATTTTTCATTAATTTTATTACATTCCAGTGGGTAAGAGATTCTAAAAAGTCAATTTAGATGTTCATTTGTAACATGGATTTAATTAAAAGGAAGGAATATATAAAATATATGATAAAATTTATTCAACACTCTCCCCTTTCAGAATTACACTACTTCGTATTGGACCAACATTTCTAAAATTCCATTTTCAATTATTAGTATTGAAAAAATACCATGTGGGAGAATGTTGAACCCACCTTTTGTTTGTGTTATATTTTTTTTAATAAATATAATGTATTTAAAAAAATTATGATGGTAATAATTTTACACAAAATCTCATGGAAGATTTTATATAGTTCCTAATCATATTGATGAAAAGTTGAAAGTTGAATAACATAGAAGGAAATTGGAATTCTCATGATTATTGAGAAGGATTATGAAGTTCCCAAAAAAAATTTGTAGTGTGTACATATTATATATGTATTAAAGTGTTCATACTGAGGATTATAAGTGTTTTAATGTATTTTAAAACATTATATTTCAAAGACCAAAATATTTTTGAAATGAATATTTAAAGAGTGGATATTATATCATTGTGTATTTAACTATCTTCTTAATTATAAAATATTCTTAAATAAATATATGTAGATTCAAAAAGTAAAATGGATGTGCCTGTTGGAGTTTTTTCATATAGGTAATACGTCCAATATATTCTATTACTATATTGATATTTTTAATGGAGTTTAGTAGAGAAAAAAATTGGGTAACATCTAGGTAGCTAAACCACCTGAGTAGGCATGATAAAATGAAAATTCCAATCCAAGATAAAACATGAGAGCTGACCGTGAGAGGAATAGTAAAGGAGGTATATGGAAATGTTTGTTGACAATGGATAAAGGAGAGTAAACAATATGAAGGGTGGCACAGTGACCTCTATATAGAGATACCATATGCTAATTTTTGAGTGATTTACGAAGTTCGTCTATTAATGAGGTAGATAATATCCAAGCTATCTTTGGATATGGGTTTTGAGTAATGTGAGAAATTTTTTTCTTTTGAAAACATTTTTTATTAGGATAATATGATTCAATTGTGTGTCTACTTATATCTCAGGCCTTTATAGTTCAGGTGTTATAATATCACATATTGCTTAAAATAACTAGGTAAATTGAATACATTATTTAAAAGCATAATCTAATTATCATAGAAATGATGATGATCCAAGAAGCATATCATTGGATGTCTTTGAGTTAATGTTTCAAAATAAGATGATTGAGATTCCTGAAAAACATAAAATGGGTAACATGGAATCTTGGGAGGATACATGAAAAGAAGAAGAATAAGTGAATAAAGAAATTAGGTTGAATGGATATGGTTTCGATCATTAGAAGGTGCGCAAATTACTAAAAGATCACTAAATCGTAGAAGATAATATTCTAGATGGAGAAAAAAATATAATAAGGTGTTTTTTTCAAAGATGAAATATCACAATTTTTTTGTTATTACACCTAAATAAATTAGATTGATGGTGAGGAAGATGAATAATGGGAACAATGATAATTCTTTTTTATAGAGTTCTAACAGTGAAGAATATAAGGTATAAACAGATCATAGGGTTCAACCATCATAAATTTATTCCATGTGAAATGTTTATTTTAACCATATGATGTTTTTATGATTCTTTTTGTGTGTAACGCTCCAACCCTAGTTACCCAGAGTCGGTGGATTATTACATAAAATTGGCATGCTCTCAAAAGATAAAATATCGAAAGACCGATTAGTTTAGTAGCTTTGGAATCCCTAGATACATTAATAAAGTTTACATTACATCATAAAGTGAAAAAATACATCCACGTCTTGTATCCATATAAAACAGTCATATCCCATCATACTAACCCTCTAGGTCATTCATAAAATACTTCTTCACATACTAGGAAAACTAAAAAATAGAAAGGGGTGAGCTCAAATGCTCAGTAAGGATAACAATATAGCAGAAAATTTCATAAATAAGCATAAACATTTAAGGAAATGTATAACAAAATCAAAATCCTTTTAAAAATGAACTTCATCATAATATGGAAAAAAATTTAAATAATTCCATTTAATTATTCACATGGATATTCTACTAGTTGAATAATCACATGCAATATCAATAACCACTTTCAAAATGATGGAATACATAATTCCAGACTATCATAACCACATAGTCAAGGCCTTGTGCCAAGACTACAAATAAGATTTTTTCAAGGCCTTCTGCTAAGACACTAGTTTGCCTCATGGTACATACTGATTCATCAAGGATCTATAGCGGGCTCCACCCGTCACTTAATAAGTTCAATGAATTCTTCATATGAAAAAGTTTAAACATAACATAAACATTCATATTAATAATAGCATACAAAATGTCAATACATTATACATAAAACATGAATGGTGTAAAAATAACACATCCACATTCAAACATATCAAAAATCCTTCAATACAATATGGAAGTTTTGTATCATAATAAATCAACATCAAATAATCTTAAAATTCATCAAAGGACGTTGACATAGATGAAATCAAAACTATTTGAGAGAAATGTATCATTTTTTAAAATCATTTCAAAGTAAAATAATAATAAAAGAAAATTTTTACTTTTAAAATATTTTTATTATCTTTTAAGGGATGCTTCGACGATTTTATAACAGTAGAAAATAGCCGCACATTCTGTATAAGTTAAAAAAGACATTCTTACATTAATTTTGTCAAAAAGGTTAAAAATGACGTTTTTTGGAAAATAATGGAAAGATTATTTTCAAACCATTTTATAAAATGTCAACAAGGGTATAAATAGATTTCATACATAGTCTAGTAAAATAGTAAAAAAAATTTCGAATACATTTTTAAGAAACATGGATGTGGATTATAAAGAGGATATATAAGATAATTACGTATCAACAATCTTGGATAAAGAAGATATTGTAAAATTAACCCTTGACTTGTACTTTTCCTTGGTCGAGGGTAGGTTAAACTCTTGTATAATGTTGAAACAATTTTTATTAAATTATACAACAATCACATACCTTAATATGATATCATATATGATTTTTTAACATTACTTTGTTAATAATATCTTCGTATTATCGTTTTTTTGGTGTTAATTGATTCGTTTTCCTTTATATGCTTTGTTACATATGCTGTGTTTGTTATGGATAGGTTTGTATCTTATTCATATAAGGAATTATATTAAGTCTTTAAACAATATTTTTAACCATCAAATGAAAATTATTCTTGAATGGATACGATGGAGAAGGAATCTAATCGCATTCGTGGAAACGGCAGTCCGTACGTACTCACGAGCGACAATATCATTCTTTTGATATTAAAATAATATATAATTGGATGGTATATCATATATATAGAATCATTATCATGTAATATTTATTATTTACATAAATTACACATCATTATAATGCTAATTCAAATAATAATTCATTGAATAACAACTACACCATGATGTGGAGACGGTAGGCCATACATACACACATATGGTGACATGTCATTCAAAGGATGGATTAAATACATAATATAGTTGTACCATATTTTTAATAACATCACAGTATATAGAAGATATTGGATTTATTATTTTATAATTGAAATAACAAAGAAAGAATAAGTGGAATAAGAATGGAATTTGAAAGAGGGTGGTGAAATCATTACCTCTTCTTCGGGTTCTCCTTTTGATTTGATCAAAAGGGCTCTTTAAGATAGCTTTCTGATCAAACTAAGACATATAGGATTATTTTAGGGATGTTGGTAGGATATTTGGGCAGGGGTTGGCTGAGAAAAATTGAATTGAAGGTGTGAATTAAAGAGAAGGTGGAGTGCCCTTTTATATGAGGGGTGAGGGGCCACTTATGAAAAGATAGAAATATTATTTTTATAATAATATAATATTTGGTTTATAATGGCCCCAAACTAATTCATTTCGAGGATAATGTGTGGTTGGGTCTAAAACAACTCAACCAATAGGTTTTAGACAGGTTTGAGTCACATTATTAACCTTAACTTATATTTTTAACGCTTAGTTAATTAGTATAACATTTATCATGTCTCTTTGTATTTTTATATTATATGGTTAATAAACATACAATAAAATTAAAACCAACCTCCATGTGGTTCATTAATGAACCTTTCATTATATAAGTCATTTGGCCGAAATTTATATTTTTACAAATATTATATCAATTTATAATATTATATTTTTTTTAAAAACACTTTTATGTCAATTTTGACACTATTTAATAAATTATTTTTTTAATGACTTAACAACTTTATTAATTCAAAAAAATAAATTTAAGAAACCCTAACATGTCATAGTAACCAATAAAATTCGTTTATTTCATTAAAACTATCAAATTATATTTATTTTAACATTTATAATACAAATTATTGGATTCATTCCTTAATAAGGTACATACTGCATCAATGTTGTGTCATATATAAATTTAAAAATTAAATGTCTAAAAATTACAAATAAAATACCATTATTTAGGAATGCTTTTTATCTTTCTATGGAATATTTATATTTGAATATATAACATATATAACCCTATGTAAAATTTGTTTTTCTAAAAGATAAATGCTTATGTCATTTTTATATTTGCTTTAACTTAAATAATATAAAGTGACATTATCACTTATAAGTGGCTCAATGGGGTCCCAAAATCGACCCCAAGATGCCCCTGGTCGGATATTTATCATCAAATTGGGTTATGACATGTTTAATGGTTATTTAATTTTACTATAATAATTTTTAACCATTATTTACCAGATTTACCCTTTAACCATCGTAAATAAAATATTTACCGAAATAATTACGCAAAATGTATAAAAATAAAAGTTACATATTTACACAATTTAGACCTACTGATTCAAAATATTAAATTCATTTTTCTAGATTCAAAACATAGAAGCGACAGAAATTAATTTAAAATTATTTCTCGTAGTCAAAACAAAAAGCATGTTTTTAAGAAATTATAACTATCAAAAGATTGACACTTTCTTATGTCCAATTCAAATGTGAAATTATGTCCAATGAACAACATTGGATTAAATGGTAAAAATATAATCTAATTATACTTTAAAATCACACAAATTCATAAATTATCACTATCAAATATTATGATTAAAAAAGTTATTTTTAATAAATCTTTAGTAATTTTCACTATTCATAAAAATATGAAAGCTATCAGAAAAACATAAAAAATTAATCAAAACTAAAATTTTATGTTCGGATACTAAAGAATAATTTTATTTTGTCAAATTAATTATATAAAAGTTTCAAATATTGAATTTATGAAGGGTTCACCATTAAAAGGCTGCAGAAGTGCATTTTTTCTTAAAATACTTATTTTATCTGAAACAAATGAATTAGTTCTTACATTATGTCTAGTAAACTCACAATATGGTTTCTAAAAATATATAGATTATATAAAGATCAATGTTTAGTTAACAATATTCATAATAGCTATTGAACTACTAAGTTGGTAAGTCGTGATGCACTTGAACTCGGTGTTGCATGTAGTGCAAGTTATTGAATTACTTTGAAGAAATAACTTACTATGAAATCATAGGGTGTTACACTCTTCACTCCTTCAGTAAATTTCATCCTCAAAATTTGAAATTATTCTTCTAAAATACAATGTTGAAAATAGAAAATATCTTTGGGAAAACCCACATCGAAAATTAGTTTAATAAAATTTTGTCTTAATAAGTGGAAAGGGAAAATGAATTGGTCACCAAAAAATTTTGATATCTATTAAGAGAACATTGGTGGAAATTAGGGACATATAATTAGAGGGAAAACTTAAATAGTTAGAGGTAGTTATTGAGGTCATCATTCACAAATAAGTGTAAAATTTAGGGCCTTCAATTCATCAATCTATGATGATTTAAAATACAATAGGTTCAACAAAACATAAGGTATCAGGATCAAACATTATTGGTTTTAAGATCCCTTCACTAAATTTTAAGAATTAATTTCTTCATAGAATAAGAGATGATGATAAATATATACTTGACAAGTAAAGTTCCATCCATTAACTAATTTCTACCACAAATTCATCGTTCACTAGAAAAGATAATAAAATATAATAAAATATTCAATTTATCCTATTCTTATAGGGATCTAAAAAAATGATTTTATAATTAATCTAAAAGAAAATTATAAAAAAAGTAAATTATTCAATCGAGGACATCACGTGGGCCAGTGGTACGTGATACACCCTTTCAGCCATTCGGTTGCGGGTTCATGTCTCGTAGCCTTGCCAGACGTGATGGGTTGTCACCTGACCTCCGGCTTGTCATTTTTATGGCAATCCAAAAATTATATCAAACTATGCTTATCCAAGATAATTCTGTCCAAACTCACAATCCAAAATTTATAAGGTAGGTAAACACAATGAAGATCGTTTTTTCCACGTAATAACATGTGAACACCTTCATCATGTATTCTTTTAAAACACTGCAACATCCTGAATTACCATAATACCATATTGATTACATTCATGCTCCCTTATTACTTATATAATATTGGATATATTCCATATATCAAAAAAAAATTCAACTCTTACAATAATGGAATATACATCTCATTAATCAGTTTCATGGTAGTCAAGAATAGCCAATATAATTTATCGAAATCAATCATGGTTTAATAAAAAATAACTACCTCGGTATCAGAACCATATTATGGTTTATCATTCTCTCAACCATATATTAACCAAAAATTTAACCTGATATTGAGTCACTATTATTGGTTCCACACAATCTCAAATCCTTAATGAAATAGTACTGTAGTACAATCCTTATATACTCTATAATTATTATAACAATTACATCATTGATACAACACTGAAATGAAAAAATTATTTAATAACAACAAAAGACCTCCAATCCTTCCTCCTCATCTGTAGTATTATCATAACATGATTATTACT
The DNA here is from genome assembly GCA_963277665.1 of Viscum album. Taxonomy (NCBI): domain Eukaryota; kingdom Viridiplantae; phylum Streptophyta; class Magnoliopsida; order Santalales; family Viscaceae; genus Viscum; species Viscum album. The sequence continues at coordinate 1,251,371,611 of OY728150.1, read as the reverse complement.
AAATAGCATCATTTTGGACATACTCTGATGATTTGGACATTGGTTTGCGTAGTGTCCCAACTCCTTGTAGATGAAGTAGTGTACATTTGAATCCTTTTTCTTAACGTATTAGTCACGTACTTGGTGTCCTTTTTCTCCACACATATAAAAAACTCCCATTCCCTTTAGGAATGTACCAGGGTGATTCTTCCCATATTTATAACATATGATAAAATTTTTCTTTTCCCTCTTCTCTTTATCCATCTTTCTCTCTTGCATTCTTTTATTCTCTTTCTTCCCTTCAAAGCCACAGAACTATGAGAAATCATTACTTATCTTATTAACACGTGATAATATTTCTTCAGATGTTGAGAATATAGGGGAGACTATTTCACATTTAAATGTTGGGTTGATACCATGAAAGTTAAGATCTTTCTTACTCTTTGGATCATACGTATTGTTAGAGTTCACATTCCTTCTACTGGGTGCCATTTCTATACAATGGCATAAACTAGGTCTGTTTATTATTTTCAATGAATAATTCCAAAATTGTAAAATACATAAATGTAAATTGAACGGTTTAAGGATATGATACACAATCTTAAATATGTTTTCATTGAGGACATATATACTCATAAACCCTTTATAATGATTTTTAAATAAAATTAGAATTATTCTAAGAATATTCTCTGGGTGTGTCGTAACCAAGAGTGCAGCAAATCCTATTTTCGTACACTAGTTCCCATTCGAGTCAATCTCAAAGATTTTTTTTGGGTTTTACCTCTAAGTACATCTGTGCCAGAGCCACCTATACCTGCTCATATCCAGACTAGTATGTATTACTTAGAAAACTCACAAAATATATATAATACTAATATTCTAGAAAGTTATTCAATAATAATCCTCAAAGTCCTTCTTAGGTCTATGTGCTATAATTAGAGTTTATCTAAATCTATCATCCAAGGTTTGTACTAAACTTCATCTGATACCAACTATAATGCCCCGACCCTAATTAACCAGAGTCGGTGCATTATTTTATAACATTGGCATGATCACAAAATAACATGTTTTGAAAGACTGATTAGTTTAGTATCCTTGGAATTAGAAGATACATTCAAAATGTTTTCATAACATCATAAAGTGAAAAAAAACAACAACATATTATCTCTATATACCACAATCATACCCCCATATACTATGCCTACAGGTATTTCATAAAATACTTCTTCACGTCCTGGGAAAAATAAAACATAGAAAGGGGTGAGCTCAGTTTCTCAATAAGGATAAAAATATAGAAGAAACTTTCATAAATAATCCTAAACATTTAGGGCGATGTATAAATAAAAAAAGACTTTAAAACATGAACATGAGCACAATATGTAAAAAATAAAATGAAATAATTCCATTTAATTATTTAATAGATATTCTAATAGTTGAATAATCACATGCAATATCAATAACAACTTTCAAAATGATGGAATGCATAATTCCAGACTATAATAACCACATAGTCAAGGCCATGTGCCAAGACTAAAAATAATATTTTTTCAAGGCATAGTTACAAGACACTAGTTCGCCTCATTAGATTTACTGATGCATCAAAGATCTATAGCGGGCTCCACCCTCCACTTACTATGTCCAATGCAATTTTCATATTAAAAGGTTTAAACATAACATAAACATTCATATTAAAACTAGCATACAAAATGTCAATACTTTATCCATAAACAATGAATGGTGTAAAAATAACACATCCAAAGTCGAACATATCACAAAACCATCAATACAATATGGATGTTTTTTATCATAATAAGTAAACTTCAAATAAGCTTAAAATTCATCAAAGGATGTTGACATAAATGAAATCAAAACAATTTGAGAGAAATATCTCTTTTTTTTGAAATCATATAAAAGTCACATAATTATAAAAGAAAACATTTACTTTGAAAATATTCTTATAATCATTAAAGGGAAACTTTTACGATTTTATAACAATGGAAAATAGTCGCATCAACCGTATAAGTTAAAAAGTCATTCTTACCTTAATTTTGTCGAAATGGTTAAAAAAGACCATGTTTGGAAAATGACAGAAAGATTAATTTCAAACCATTTTATAAAAAGGAAAATAATGGTATAAATGATATTAACCCGTTTTCTAGTAAATTGTAAAAAAATTTGGAATAAATTTTTAAGAAACATGGATGTGGATGATAAAGAGGTCTCAGTAGATAATAACGTCTAAACAACATCAGATAATAAAGAGATTGTGAAACTAACCCATACCTTGTAATTTTCCTTGGTCGAGAGTTTGTTTACATCCTTTATAATGGTGAAATAATATTTATTAAATTATACAAGAATCATATACATTAATATGATATCATATATGATCTTTTAAAATTTCATTGTTAATAATATCTTTGTATTATCGTTGTTTTGGGTGTTAACTGATTCATTTTACTTTATATGATTTATTACGTAAGCCATGTTTGTTATGGATAGTTTGTATCTTATTCACATATATAATGATATTTAGTCTTTAAAAATTATTTTTAACAATCAAATGAAAATTATTCTCGAATGGATACAATGGGGAAGTAATCTCATCGAGTTCATGGAGACAATAGTCTGTACGTACGCATGAGCGACACTATCATTTTCTTGATATTAAATTAATATATAATTGATGTTATATCATATATACAATAATCATTATCATGTTATATTTATTATTGACATAAATCACACATATTTATAATATAATCCAAATAATAATGTATTGAATAACAATTACACCACGACGTGGAGATGGTAGGCCGTACATACAGACGTATGGTGACATGCCATTCAAAGGATGGATAGAATACTGAATATAGTTGTACCATATTTTTAATAATATCAAAGTATATATATGATACTGAAGGTTTTTATTTTGTAATGGAAATAACAATGAATTAATAAGGGGAAGATGAACGGAACATGAAAGAGGGTGGTTAAATCATTACCTCCTCTTCGGGTTATTCCTTTTGATTTGATCAAAATGACTCCTTAGGTTTACTTTATGATCAAACTAATGTCTGTAGGATTATGTGAGAGATGTAGGGATGATATTTGGGTAGGTTTTGTCTAAGATAAATGGCTCTGAAGGTGTGAATTCGAGAGAAGGGGGAGTACCCTTTTATAAGAGGGGTGAGGGGCACCTTAGGAAAAGATAGAAATATTATTTTATAATAAATTCATATTCAGTTTATAATTTCTCCAAACTGATTTATTTCGTGGATAAGGTGGGTATGGGTCGAAAAAAAACTCAAACAATAGGTTTTAGACAGATTTGGGTCACATTATTAACATTATCTTTTTGTTTTAACTCTTAGTTAATTAGTTTGATAATTACCATGACACTTTGTTTTTTAGGTTATATGGTAAATAAACAAACAATAAACTTCCAATAAACCCCGAAGTGGTTCATTAACGATACTCATAACATTATATAAGTCTTTTGGATGAACTAGAGATTTTTAATAATGTTATATCAATTTTTAAAATAATATTTTTTTTAAAAACTCGTTTATGTAAATTTTAACACTATTTAATAATTGATTTTTTTAAACTCTTAAAAAATTTATTAATTAGATCCAAATTCATTTAAGGAACTCTTACATGTCATATTAACCAATTAAATTAGTGGATGTCATCAAAATATTCAATGTATATTTATTTTAACATTTATAATACCAATTATTTGATTCTTTCATTAATAAGGAAAATACTGCATCTATATTGTGTCATAAATAAAATTAATTATTTAGTGTCTAAAAATTATAAATAAAATAAAATTATGTAGGAAATATTTTTATCTTTATAAATAAAATTTATAGTTGAAAATATAAAATATATAACCATATGTAAAAATTGTTTTTCTACAAAATATATGCTTATGTCATTTTTGAATTTACTTTAACTTAATTAATATAAAGTGTCATTATCACTTACAAGTAGATCTATGGGGTCCCAAAATAGACCAAAAGATGCCCATGGCCAGACTTGTATCAACCAATAGAGTTAGGACACGTTTTAGTGTAATTTAAGATAATTATAATATTATTTTTACCCTTATTTTCCGGACTTACCTTTTAACCAAGGTAAATAAAATATGTAAGGAAGTAATTATTCAAAATGTATTAAAATAAAAGTTATCTATTTACACAATTTGGACCTCCTGATTATAAATACGGAATCTAGTTTTCATAATTCTAAACACATAAGTGGAAAAAATTAATTTAAAATTAATTCTCGTAGTAAAAAAAGCATGTTTTTAAGAAATAATAACTATCAAAAGATGGTAACTTGCTTATGTCTACTTTAATTGTGAAATTATTTACAATGACCAAAATTGGATTAAATGGTATAAATATAATATATTTATACTTTAAAATCACTAAAAATCATAATTTATTTTTATTAATTATATCAATTAAAAAAGTTGTTTTTAATTCAAATTTAGTAATTTTAACTATTCATCAAAATATGAATGTTGTCATAAAAAACATAAAAAATTCGTCTAAATTAAATTTTTAGGTCCTGATTCTAAATAAGAAGTTTATATTCTAAATAAGAAGTTTATATTCTTCTAAATTAAATTTTACATTATGATTAATTACATTACTATTGTCATTATATAATAGATATAAAATATCAATTGTTTTATTTTTTTCAATGGATGTATTAATTTCATTCATATTTATAAAACATCAATCATTTTAATTATATTGATATTACTCAGATTTTTTGTGGGTATATCAATATTTCAATTACCGAGAAATTTAATACTTTAAGATCATTAAATTTGAGTTAATATTTCAAATTACAGTTCACCCCTCCAACCCACCCTCTAGTTGTGTGTTATTATATCTATAGATATAAAATCTGGTATCCGAGGATGTTTTTACATAGCAGAATGACATGTTGTTTTTTATTTTTCAGTTTTTAATACATTATCATTTTTTAATCTTTTGTTTCCTTATACTTAAAAATTTTTAGAGATTTTTTTAATAATTTTAATATTATCCCTAAATTTAAAAAAAAATTAATGGAAATGACAATAAATATTAGATATAATGGATGAATTTTTTTTTGGAACTAGTGTAAAAAATAATCTCATCCTTTCTCTAAGTTTCAAAAGACCTGAAAAAATGTTTCATCTTTTTTTGAGAAGAAATAAATGGATTTCAAATAATTTTTGGTTTTCATGAAGGCTTTATCAGTTCAATTTAATTGAATATATATAGTAACGATTCATAATGTATAACAGATTGTGGAATATGGAAAAAGTGAGAAGTCAGTCACATTAAAAAATTGAAAGTTCTTTAGATTAAGGGACCTTTGTTAAGAGATGATTATCATGATTATGAATTTAAAGCTGGTAAAATTGTTTCCCAAATGTATCAAAGACTAATAAATATTTTTAATACTATAAAATCACTTGATATAAAAGAATATTATAGTGATCATCTTATAGATAATGATTTTTATATTATTATAAATGAATAAAAATATTATATAGATTTCACTAAAAACATTAATAAATTATGTCTTGATGACATAATTTTTACTCTAAAGCAATAACAGTGAATAATAAAAATGGGTGTGGAAAAAGATTAAATTAATAACAAAGAATATTTTATATTTATTAGTATTTAATACACCTTGGATTCTCAACCAATTAAATTCTAAAGAAATTCATGAATAATTTCATATACTAATGATGGAGAACATACTGAAGGTCAACATTAAAATATTTAAAAGAGGATGTTTAATAACAGTATCTGTAAATGAGATTATCTAAGATATAAGAGAAAAAAATGATAATTTTTAAATGAGTGATTCTAGGGAACCTACTTATTTTGAATGTAGAAAATTATGTTATATATGAGATTATTGACCTGTGCTAAAGAAAAAATAATGAAATACATCAAAAGATATCAAATGAAAATGAGAAAGAAATGTTTAGAAGCTATGTACACATGGAGTGTCATGGAAGGTGATAACACTTCAGATAGTTCATTAGAATAATGTGATATTATTGAATAATAAATAGAATATATGAAAATTATATAAAAAAAATTAATGGGAAATCTAATTGATGAATCACTTATAAATATATTTTTATATTCATTGTTTTTGTATGCTTATGAAAAAGATTCTGATGATGAGAATATTTTTGTTTTAGTTGATGGTGAGATAATTTTTTAGGCTCGTGAATAATTGAAAGCTTATATTATATAATGTGAATATTTATATCAGAATTTATATAAAAAATACTAATACTACAAATAATGCCATAGAATAATAATGAAATTTGGTGATGGCTGATGATAATTAAAGGAAGAATGTTAAAAAACAATCTACCGATTTAAATAGTAATGGTGAATGTAAAACATAATAATTTCAAATTAATTTTGATGACCAAAAGATTTAAAATGATAAAGTGTTCATGATGAAAATAAATTTTCCAAAAGAAAATACTAAAATTTTAAAACAAAAATATGGTATTAAATGAAAAATTAATATTCTAGTTATGTTTACCATAGAAAAAATTAGATGACACGCCCTGATCCATTTTATTATTATTTTATTTTATTATTTCTTGACCTTGGTTAGATTCGTCAAGGTGAAAGTTGCGTGACGATCTAATTTATTTTCATTTAACATTTATGGTGGGTGTAGGACCGGTGCACAGATATTGTATATTTGGCGGTGACCATGCGATCAACCAATGTGGCCGCACAAATGTGTAATGTTTAAAATAAATAAAATTTGATGTAAATAAATTTAATTAAATGTTTAAATTTTAATAATTATATAATTATTGTGTAGATAAAAATATATTCATTATAAAAAATTGTTAATTATATTATCAATGAAATTGTTGAAAATATAAATTTGTAGTTGTTATTAATATTGTTATTTTTTAAATCAAAATGAATATATTTATGAATAAAATTATTATTACTTTCAATTTCATTATTATAATTATTATTATTATTGTAATTTTTAAAATCAGTTTATTATTATTACCATTATCATTAAGGAAATTAATAATGATATGAATTTTTATGAATTAAAGTTTTTTCAAATATTGTCATTAATATTTTGTTATTATTATTATTATTTAAATGGTAATTAGTATTATTATTATTGTTATCAAGTTATTATTATTATTATCAATTTTGTATTGTTTTTAACAATTTATTATTATTAATATTATTACTTTTTTTATCCTAAGCTACCCATGCGCCCCACTCTTCCATGCCTCCTCCCTCTATTTATTATTTTGTTTTTTATTAATTCCCACACTCATCTCATGCCTCTCCCATCTCATTCCCCACTCTTCTCATTAATTTTTTTATCTTTCTCATGCAAATCTCTCCCTCTCCCCCTGTAACAATCGAGCCACACCCCCAGCCCCTCTCCTCAGTTCTATCGGTGCCCTTCGACCACACCCCTACACGACAGCCTCCTCCTCTCTCGCTCCAGCTAGTGGAGGTGGCCCGAGCTCCGGCTAGCAGCGATGGTTTCCCGATCTCCCCTCCCCTCCTACTCCTGTGAACCTGACCCACCTTCTCAACATTTTTTTCATCACGACCCAATCCCCCTTTCCTAGTGCATCCGTTTTTCTCCAACGTAACTACGTCCTCCGTTGCTGGTATCCCTATTTCTTCTGATCTAAGGTTATTTCAGTACTTTTTTGTTTTTTTTTCTTCAAATTGACTAGTCCCTAATACCTTAGTTTGTGATTTGCATATTTTTCTTGGTTCCTAGGTCATGCGATTAAGGTATCGGGACCCTTTGTTCAAGGTTACGACATCCACCGCCAAGGGCGAGCCGAATGAACTCGATTTTCCTTACCACCAATTACTTCGGTAAGGTTAATACACCTGATATTTTATTTTTCGTCATCACATTTATTGTCTTATGTAGTTTTTGAGTCCCTAGTTTTTATTTTATTGTGTGTTGGCCTTAGTCGCACCAACTTTGGGTGTCGACTGTATTATTAAGGTGTGGAAATATTTTTTTAGTGTGTGCCCCTTTTTGGGAGTTCATGTATGTGAACAGGTGGCCATGTGAGTTTGAAAGCATTGGCTCAGCCAATTCTTTAAGTTAGGTGATTCCATGTATTTTCTTCATATTTTGTTCCATGCAATACTTGTATATTAATTTTTAATTGTTACACCCTAATTCACACTTTTATTACAAATGTACGTAGTTTATGGTAATTATTTATTGTTAGTTTAACTTACTATATATAGGTTTTGAAAAGTCCTTCAATTCATGCACATGTTTTTGCCTATGCAGTTGAATGTGGATAAATAGCATTGTTAAAAAAGGATCTTTATTAAATTTTTTGAGTGTTATTTTTAAATTTTTTATAAGGTTCTTTATTGGTTTATTAAATTATGGAAGAAGTGTAAAACTATTTTTGGAAACTGTTTTAGAGTGCGTATGATTTGAAAAGTGGGTTTCAACTTGTGTGGCCCATTTTCATCAAGTTTCACTTATCGTGTGTTTTCGTTAAATAGTCGGATTGGCACTTTAAAAATGATTGGTGATTTCTTGGTGTAATGGCACGTTTTTCTTTTGAATTGGATTTTTGGAAAACCCTTCTAGGGTTGGTATCCCTACCTAAATGTTGACTCGTGAGATAGAGGGGTCCTTGACATGTGACTTCTTTAAATGATAATTATTTTGAGGCAAGGTACAAAACCTTGAAGTGGCCAAGGCACTGCCAGTTTGTGTGGTGTATTTGATTAATTGTATGTGACATGTTTTTTGAATGATATTTCACAACCCCTTGAAAAATTTACATTAGAACCTAGCATTGCAAAGAGATTTACTGAGAACAATTATTTCACTCTTTTAGATTAAACACTGGAAAGTCACCCCATAGTAGGGGAATACTGAGTTATTGCTGTTATGGGGATTGGGCCCCTCGGTTAGGCCATGTATGGCTATGTCGAACGTTATGGAGTTATGACGTCATCGAGTTAGGGCATGCCTTCAAGATGAGTCACAAGTATAGTATGCTCTGGTCTTCCTCTGTGTTCCTAGGATTTCTCGTGTTTCCCTGTTATGAGTACTATTAGATCCATTTCCCTCATTGTGTGGAAACTTTTTTCTTTTCACCTGGTTTTGGTATTTATTTAGAAAACTGTGGAATTTTTATTTCATTAAAGGGATTTCAATTAGATGTTTTGAATATAAAGCACAACACCCCTTTAATTCCCCTTGTATATGGTTTTAAAAATGAAGGGAATTGGATCATGTTTTTTTTAAAAAGCAAAGTGTGTATGAAAACATAATTTTATAATGTAGTTCAAAAAAGTATTAATCGAATGTCTTGTGGAATAAATGACATGTAAAATGTGGTGGTTTCTTACTGAGCGATTAACTCACACCCTACTTATTCCACTCAGTGTCGGTAGACCCGAGTTGTTTTGCAGGTTTAGTCTTTGTTCAGGTTTCTCTAGCAGGTGCTTGATGTTGGAGCATTGCTGGTCTTATTGTTGGTGGTCACTAGGAGGTCACATAGAGATCATATTGTGGCGGTTTGGTTTTTTCATTTGGGTTTTCAGTTTTCTATTTTACTTTTCTGTCTATTGATTTGCACCTTTTATCAGGATTGGATTATTTTATTTATTTTCAGTTGTCAATGTTGTTGAATCATTAGTTAATTTCATTTAATTATCTGGTCCTGGTTGTTCATTTGTATTGGGCTTAAATCGTTCCCAGGCGTATGATTTGATGCCCGACACTAGTTGTCGTCCCAGGGGGATCGGGAACGCCCCTCAGGACATTCCACGGACCAGCTCAGGTGACCGACATAGGGTTGACCCCGGGATGGTTCATGAAAAAATGGGATCATATGAGGAAGTTGTTATTTGTGGTGTCTGGTAGATGAAGATTAGGACTGTCGAGGCTCAAGAGGTAGGTTACAGGTCAGTGCCTGATCACCACTGCTCGTGAGGAGAGGTCAGTTACCAGGGCAAGTCTAGGATTGAGTCTTATATCATTGGATGTTTTGGATTGATGGATGACATTTGAGGTAAACTGGTTTCATATAGTGTCCTCACATGGGGTGGTGACCCATGTGACGTCCAAGTGCCCAGTTCAAGGGCCCCATAGTGTTATGCCTTACATGGGGCATGGCTCACCACCATGTAACCGGGTTAAACATATACACTAGTCCCCTATTACTATGTTTTGGAGATGTGGCGATTTTGAAATATAATATTAAATGAGATTTTTGAAATGATTTTTTTGGTTGCACTTGAGTTTTTTTAGTTTGGTGTCCTAGACGACTGTCTTGGTCTTGTTGTATTTCTTTTTGATTGAGTTTTGGCATGATGTTAGTTTTGATTTTGTTTTTCATGTGGTTCTGAATATCCCACCAAGAAAGTCTCCTAAAGTTGATAATGAGCTATGCCTAGTTGCTGGTTTTTTTGTTGTGTTCCCTACCTAACGAGGTTGTCGAAGTCTCTTAGAGGCATTTGTATGGTCCATCAGGATAGTGTGTATCTTTGGGTTGTGGGAACTCCCGGGGGTGATATGGTTCATACCATCTCGGGTTTATTTGAGGGTCCAGATATAGAATAGTAAAGATGGGATGTCTCTTTATTGTTGGAGTTTAGGGTGTTGTTGGTGGTGGTCGGTTTTTGCGATGGTTCACCAGTTAGCTAGCGAGGTGCACTAGAGGAATATGTTTCTAAAGAATCATTCCATCGGTGCCGACTTCCAGTTTGTTTGACTGTTCTCTTTCATGCCACTAGTGTTGATGGTTCAACCATTCATAGCTGCTTTGTCGCATTAATTTGAATTCTAGCTACCATGAGACTATTCGGGGCACCAGGGAGAGTACCGAAAGAAGCGATGTTCGAGATGGAGTTGGAGACTGGTGGATGCAAATGCCTAACTATGGGGCATGAGATGCTTCATCCATAAGGGCTCCAGCCATATGTCTCGAGGTGATGCTTGCACAATGTCAGGAATTAACGAGGGTGTGTGGATCGTCGGTCCGAATCAGGTTTTCAACTTTGGTAGGGAAATATCCAAATTTTACTTGTTCTGTTTTTATCATCATCGAATGCTCATACTTGTTGTGGTGGTGTTATGAACTTGTTCTACCGTAGTCTAACCGGTTTTATCTATTCTTATTGTGGCTTCTAAATCTTTCATATTTCCTTGAAGGGTGTTGGACCCGTGAATAAACAGGTCATTCTAATTTTGAGTTTGGTCTCAATTGTATTTTTTAGGGTGGGATGTTTGGTTTTATGATATTAATGGGTCGTGTTTCGGGGTCCTTTATATGTTCAGGCTAGGAATTCCATAGTGTCTGGTTGCAATGAGGATTTTATTCGGTTGGTGTGAGAGGTGTTGATTTAATTTCATATCCTCAGGGTGTTGGGTCGTTTCTTAGAAAACATTCTGTTTAAGTCTCGGAGTGTTGTTCGGTCTATGAGGATAAATTATATGGGTTCAGTTTGGAATTTCTAGTGTTGGCCCCCCTCTGGGGTGGTATGATATGGTTTCATGGTTTCTATATTAGAAGATTCTTGTGGTGGGGAGAACCCTCCCATGTTCTCCCCTCAACCTCAGGCTTTGATTTTCTCTTGAATTGGTCAGGTGTGACCTTTGGAGAGTAAGGTCATCCCAGGATTCACCGTTTTCCTCGTTTCAGGCCTGGGCCTGAACTCGAGTTGTGTTAGTTGTGGGCTTGGTGACTTTCTGGGTGTAGAAAGTCTTGTGGTGAGGAGAATTGTCACACACTGACCCTTTTTATTATTATTTTATTTTATTATTTGTTGACTTCGGTTAGCTTTGTCAAGGTGCATGTTGAGTGTCGGCCTAAAATTTTTATCGTTTAACAGTTTTGGTGGGTGTCGGACCAGTGCGTGGACATTGCTTGGTTGGAATTGACCACATGATCGGCCCATGTGGCCGCAAAAATGTGTAATGTTTAAAATAAATAAAATTTGATGAAAATAAAATAATTTAAATGTTTAAATTGTAATAATAATATTATTATTGTGTAGATAAAAGTATCTTCATTATTAATTTTTTTTAATAATATTATCAATGAAATTTTTGTAAATATAATTTTTTAGTTGTTATTAATATTGTTATTATTTTAATGGAAATGAATAAAATTATGACTATATTTATTATTACATCCAGTGTCAATATTATTATTGTTATTACCAAAGTAATTTTTAATACTAGTTTATTATTTTTATAATTATCAATACTGAAATTTATAATGTTATGAGTATATATGTATTAATATTTTTAGAAATACTGTCAATAATTTTTTTTTTCTTATTATTCTTATTATTTAAATGGTTATTATTATTATTATTATCAATTTATTATTATTATTATCAATTTATTATTGTTTTTATCAATTTATTATTACTAATATTATTATAATTATAACTTTTTTTATGCTAAGCTACCCATGCGCCCTATTCTTCATTGCCTCCCACCTTTATTTATTATTTTGTTTTTTATTAATCCCCTCTATCAACTCATGCCTCTCCCCTAACATGCCCCACTCTTATTTACTATTTTCCATTTCATTCTTACACACATCACCGCCTCTCCCCCCGAAACCATCGAGCTACACCCCCATTACCCTCTCCTGCCTTCCGTCGATGCCCTCTGATCGCACCCCCACACGGAGGCCTCCTCCTCTCCCGCTCCGGCTAGTAGCGGTGGCCCATGCTCCGACCATCAGCAACGCCGGCCCAATCTCCCCTCCCCTCCTGCTCTAGTGAACCTGACCCCATTCTCATCGTTTTTTTTGGCCCGACCCGAACCCCCTGCCCTTGCCCATCTGTTTTTTCTCAAACGCGTCCATGTCTCCCATTTTTGGCATCCCTATTTCTTCTGATATATGGGTATTTCATTCCTTTTTGGTGTTTTTCATCAAATTGACCAACCCACAATACCTTAGTTTGTGATTTTCATATTTTTTTAGTTCCTAGGTCATGCGATAAATGTATCGGTACCCATTGATCAAGGTTCTGGCATCCACCTCCTAGGGAGAGGCGGATGAACTCGATTTTCCTTGCCTCAAATATTTTGGGTGAGGTTAATGCACCTGATGTTATGTTTTGCATCATCCAATTTAGTGTCTTATGTTGTTTTTGAGTCCCTGGTATTTATTTCGTTGCGATTTTTCTTTTATCACACTGAATTTTGGTGTCGACTATATTGTTAAGGTGTGGTGATGTTTTTTAGTGCATGCGCCTTTGTGGGAGTGCGTGTACATGAACAGGTGGTCGAGTGATTTTGAAAGAATTATCTCAAACAGTTCTTTGAGGTAGGTTCTTCCATGCCTTTTCTTCCAATTTCGTTCCATGCGATATTTTTATTTTAGTATTTAATTGTTACACCCTGATTCACACTTTTATTAAAAATGTACTTAGTTTATGGTAATGATATATTATTAGTTTATCTTGCTAAATATAGTTTTTGACATTTATTTCAAATTCAGGCACATGTTTTTTCCTATACAGTTGAATGTGGTTAAATAGAATTGTTTTATAAAAACAATTTTTGTTAAATGCACTGGCTAGTGGCCCTATAACAGGGGAATACTGATTTATTGATGCTATGGGGATTGTGGCCATTAGTTAGGCCTTGTAGAGCTATGATGAGCATTAGGGCGTTATAACGTCATCGAGTTAGGGCATGCCTTCTGGATGAGTCACAAGTATAGTATGTTTTGGTCTTCCTCTGCGTTCCTAAGATTTCCCATGTTTCCCCATTACGAGTACAATTAGAGCCCTTTCTCTCTTTATGCGGACACATTTTTCTTTGAACCAGGTTTTGGTATTTATTTAGAAAACTATGAAATTTTTATAACCTTATAAAGGATTTAAATTAGTTGTTTTGAAATAGAAATCCCCACTCTCCTTTCTTTCCCCTTGTATTTGGTTTTTAACTTGAATGGTAGTGGATCATGTTTTCTGTTTTTGAAAAGAAATGTGTCTATGAAAAACGAATTTTATATTGTAGTTCAAACTAGTATTAATGGAATCTCTTATGGATGAAATGATATGGAGCCTGTGGTGGTTGCCTACATAGCGATTAGCTCTCGCCCTATCTATACCACTCGGTGTCGGTAGACCCGAGCTATTTTGTAGGTTCAGACATTATTCATGTTTCCCTAGAAGGGGCATGCTGTTCGGAATATATTTTATTATGGATGGTGGTGACCAAGAGGTCACATGGAGATCTGGTTGTGGTGGTTTGGTTTGTTCGTTTGGGTATTCAGTTTTTTATTTTAGTTTTCTGTCTATTGAGTTGCACCTTGTATCTGGATTAGTTTGTTTTATTTATTTTCAATTGTCCATTTTACTGCATCCTTAATTTATTTCATTTATTTATCTGGACTTGGTTGTTTATTTTATTTGGTCTTAAATCATTCTTAGGTGTATGTTTTGATGCTCAACACTAGTTGACATCTGGAGGGGATCGGGAACGCCCCTCGGGACTTACCACGGACCGGCTCGGGTGACCAGCTCAGGGTTGACCCCAGACTGGTTTGTGACATAAGGTTTATTGAAATATTTTTTTAAATTAGAAATTCATCAATTTTTAGTTCTTAAACAACAACAAAAATATACTTTCTGATAACATTATTTTATACTAATGCAAGATCCATTTTATAGAATTTGTCAGCTATAAAGACATTGGAATGTAATTTATTTATTCAACAAATTACAATATTTTTTAATGTCTTGAGACTTGATTTCATCAGATCATGTTGTATTGGAACAAAAACATTTTGTTAAAATATAGATTCCCAAAATATTATTTAAAAATAATTCAATATCTACAGTAGTCTATCTTCAAATGAAATGATTCATAAGATCTAATGATGGACACAAGTAGATGAAAACTAGTCACTGGTTTCCCTAGCTTCTAATTTTAGGCTATCGAAACTAAATTTTTAGTTGATTTTATTTTCTATGTAGTTTCCTCCAAATTTTTTAATTTATTATATTTTTGTTGTTATTTGATTAAATATAATTCTATCTCTAAAATAATAAATTCATAAAAATCTAAATATCTAGTAATCTTTTAGTTCATATTTTTCGGAACCATATATGTAAAAAACATGAATTCTTTGTTTAATTTATGTTATCTACCAAATCATTTTTAATATATTTCATTCAGTTCAATTTTTTTTTTATTAAAGTTGTTTAATTATCCGAAAAAATATATGTAAGCCTTAGAAATGGTATAATTAATTATTCGTTTAAAATTAATTATAAAATAATTCCATTTTTATGTACTCAATATATGTTGTTATATATCGGAAATCTAAGATTTCCATTGGTATTCCATGATATCAATATAAATAACTAGATGGACACATCGTCAGAATCATTCCTTGTGATCTGTATCGAATCTCATTAGATTTTTTGAAATGTTTTTCTGATCTATTATTTTATAAGTTGTATCATCGAAAGTACTTGTAACAAGTTATATATTTAATGAGATACTTCTTGATTCATATATTTTCAATCAGTATGAATTTATGTTGAAATATATAATTAATTATTATGGATGGGGAAAATTATTTTCTACAACAAAAACTTATAAACCACAATATCTGCTATTTATTTGATAAATATATATTTCTACCAAAATTTCATTACAAATGTGGTAAAAAGGGTAACCATTTTATTTTCATTAAATATTTTACCATAATTTTAGAGAAGATATTTTAATAACATAAAAATAACATTTGTGGAGAATATTTATTTATTTTTCAAAAACATCCAAAACAAAAGGAATATTTTTTGAAAGATGATGCAAGAAAAAAATGTTTTAGGTAACTCCAAATGTTAATAATCGAATCATTTTATCATTGGACGTTTGAATAGTGATTCAATTGATACTCACATTCTTCATTTTATGAAAAGGTGACAAAGATAGGATCAACATCCAAGACATTCATCTAAAATTTATTTTTATTAATGTTTGAGAAACTAAACATCTCAATGATTATCTAGTATTTTGTGGATGTTCTTTGGAATGAATTTGTTACGATGAGAAATATTTTATATGGTTGGATTCATAACATTGTTATTGTATTAAATTTTATGAATGGGGATATTTAAAATAAATCTCTTCATTAAATATTGAAATAAAATAGTATTAATTTTGAAACTATTTTAATAATGATCTTTGTTAATGATTTCAAATAAAAACAACTTCTTAAGGGATATTTAGTGGTTCTGAATGTTGAATTTCATATTTTCAATGCAAAAGATGAAACTAAAATGGTTGTAAAAGTTACAAAGAATAGAAAATAAAAATATACTAGTGGAAATAAAAATATCATTAGAAAAATTTCAAAACTGATGAAAAAAATCATAATATTGAAATTAACTAGAATAAATTTGATGAGAAACATACTTGTAAATAAGATTCTCATGGATTTATTAAAACCCATATTAGATTCATAAAAATATGATATTAATGTGGGAAATATGAAATAAGTCTGACATATTGGAAAGCTTTTTTAGGAATTGAAAAATATGAAGAAAAAGAACTTAGAGAAGAAAGAGAAAAAATTTGAATGAGGAGAAGAAGAAATAAATTCATTTTTTAAAATATTAAATCTTCTTAATTAGACAAAAATATTTTAACCATATTTACCTTCAAAGTACAAGTTATTAATTAACAACCCATGAAGTGAAAATTTGATTTTAATTGAAGTGGAAAGGAAGTTGTATCCAATGATCAAGAGAAATAATCATCTCTATCTTCACTGAATCATCAGGAATGTTAGACTATGGTTGTTGGTGATATATATAAAAAATCAATTTCAAAAATATTATAAATAATAATAGATCCTCTTCAAAAATTATTGGATGTTTTTCATGTCATTTTTGAAGTGGTTGTATATATATTAGGAGAAATTTTTTGGTGAAATATTTAATTACTAAAAAATTCATCAATAAATCTGTTAATGAGATGATAAAAAGATCTACAGTTCAATATTTATCTCCACTAGTTTTATTTATTCATTGCACTACCCACATATCTTCATCTCCTTCAAATAATCCATCCAATGAATATTATTCATTGGAATACATTTCAAGTTATTAATATTTATATTCATTTGATAAAATAATAGACGATTGTAATAGTTTTAATAAATTTCATATTGAAATTGAAAAATTGAACCTTAAAAAGGATGAATCACATATTTTCCATCACTTTTTTCTCATAGAGAAGACAAAATATAGTTCAAAAATTTATTCTGCATCTCGATGTCATGTTTTAACTATATCTTTTTATCAAGGGCAAGATATCTAATATGAAATTCTATAGACTATAAACAATAACATTTATATTATTACTGATATTAGAAAAAATCTTTAAACTAAATCTATATTTAATATATCTTTTTCAAGATTCTAAATGGAAGAATCAACTCAATGATTTTCTATTTAAAGAAAAATGAAATATTAAGACAGTGAATTCAAGGATTTATATGAATGGATTTTTTGGTAATTTGATGAGTTTTTTAAATAGGATGATATGGACATCAATTATATTAATGAGAATACAACCATCATTATATACATATATTATAATATTCATCATGATTTCATGGATATAAAATATGTTTCTAAATTCATTGGAGATAAAGTTGATGAAATTTCTACATATCTTGATGATATATGGCTACAATCTGTTATTTATAATAATTATATTTCTTATCAGAATTATATGTTTGAAGAAATGATATTTGATAATTATTGGTTTCTTAAATAATAGGATGAATGGTTTTATAGGAAGATAATAAAGATTGATCAGATGTTTAAATTGTTGGATGCAATTTTTTCTGACCAATAAAAATACTTTTAGAAGCTAAATCACTTAATAGATAAATAATCTAAGAATTATTGATTTTTAATTTTCTAATTGCATTATATTTTTGTAACTCCAACTATATGTGGTCACACATTAAATTACATATATATTATTTGATGAATTCCTTTTATTTTATATATGAAAAATTTTATAATTCCGACAATGTTTGTCTTCACTTTTATAATGAATAGAATATATCAAATTGATGAAATGACTACATTTCCTTTTTTATAGATATTTTAAAAGGGATTTTTTTCCCTAATCTTTTTTTAAACAAAAAATGGGAGGAAATCATTAAAAAATTAAATTATGGCTATATGTTAATCATTTTAACAAAGGGAGGGAATTATTTAAAGAAATTCATTAACATAGGGGTGATATAAATTATGTAAGTTTTAATTGGAAAATATGAAATTTATAGGGAGTATTTATCTTAAAATTAAAATAATTTTAATTTTTAAATATTTATTTGTTCTTTACAAAAAAGGATAGATTATTGATTCAATGACATACTTTTCACTACTTGTTTTGAAAAAAACAAAACACTTTTATCATCCTCTGATTTAACATAAGTTTATTGATTTATCCTTGATGAGTAAAGTAAAAAGATATGACAAATGAATTACCAATAACCTACGGTTTTAGAAAATATCAATTGTAAATGGATTCATCAAAATATGATAACCACAGGGATTTTCAAATTTCAATGGATTTAATGATTAATAAAATATTGTGAGCATTTCGGTGGTGCAAAACAACATCATTGATAGATGAGGAATGATTTTAAGTCTATGAGATGAAAAATATTAATCTGTTATAAATTACATTGAATCTAACTATAAGAAGTGAAAAATATGACCATTGGAGGATCATCTATAAATATAGTTGCATCTCTTGGTTCAAAAAAAGAGAAAAACAATTTCGTACCTCTAAATGATGAAATATATTGAATTATATAATATATTGTTGACATGGGGTGATATTGATTATTTTAATTATATGTTCAGTTAATAACATTCAATAGTGAGGATTCTTTATAAAAGATCATATTTTTTATTTTTATAATAATTATTCTACCAGTCGGGATGATCAAGATCTTTTATTGTTATAAAAATAGAGTTGACCTAGCATTTATAATACTTGGTACACCAAGGTACTAGGAAAAATAGTGTATTTACTAAAATTTATTTTTATTGAAGTAGATACCTACTGATCAGTTTTATCAACAGCTTCCATGTCAGGGAATAAAGGGAAAATATATATAATTAATGAAATATATACTGTTTGGTGGTTTTAAAATCAATGATACATAGAATTGGGAATATTATTACCCTTATGAATCGGATAAATGTAAAGTTTAGCGTATCCAACATAGAAAATTTGTTTACTAAATAAATAAAATAGGTTTTTTTTAATTTACATATGATTATCATTTCGTTGGTAAATATAAAATAAAATTATAATATTTTCCACTACACGTGTTAATTACATTAATAGTAACAAACACCAATCATTTTAATTTTGATTATATTACTCTTATTTTATATTAGTACATCCGTATTTATTATTACTGATATATTTAGTAATTTAGGTGGTTAAAATTTTTGTTCTTGATTCAAATTATAATTCACCCCTTTATATGTTGTATACTATATCTTACAATCAGACACAATTAACCTTATTATATATGTCATGCTAACACTAGAAAAGTAAAATCCCAGATCACTATTTTCAATGAATGAATAAGAGACCACATCACGCTTTTTGTTTAATATTCACATAAACAATGAATTATTTTCGAAGTATTTTTTTGGAAATTCTAAAGAAGATTTAAATTGGCTTGATTCTTCAGGATGACTAAAGAGGAAGAAAAATTAGATTCCAATGTTTTAGTGGATTCAAATGTACTGAATTTTTTTCATTTAACTGGGACATGGTTTTTTAAAATTTATATTCATTAAAGAAGATGAATAATGTTAGGTTCAATGAAATTGTTATTAAGAAAATTACATGTGTTATGAATAAATTGAGAGTGTCCTGATAAAAATTTTATTTTTGACCCTATGTGTCTATGAAAAAATATAAATCTCATAATGAAATTGTATAATGAAGAAGAATAATATGATAAATAAGAGAAGAGTTTTCCACGTATCAAAATTCTAATCAAACCCGTTTCAATGATGTTCATGAAACACTACCCACCATGCCCTTACATTTTAGAAGACTGATGGGGATTGAGGCAACATATGAAATTGTTTCATCTAAAGATGAATATTATACTGAAACTGTCTAAGAATTACATGTGCTTATGATTATTGATCGACTTTGAGAGGGATAGATTAAATCTGATATTATATAGAGATTATAGAACAATAATTAATTTATTGAATTGTGTGAGTCGGGTAATTGTTTGTTTTGGGTGTAGTTAAAGAATACGGTGGATAGAGATATATTATTATTTTTTAAATAATAATTTCTATAAACCATGAGATTTTATCTTTCATGTAAAATTTATTAATAATTTATTTAATATCTCATGAAATTAATACCTCGGCTTATGAACATTCATCATTGCTGATGATTGATCATTCGATAAGACCCTTTCTGACTGTCTTCATTACAATATGACTATTAAAGTATAAAATCCCTATAGTGTTTATTGAAATGTATTCTATGATCTTCAAGAAATTCTACATGATCTCTAGGTCTATTGCAGTGAATTGATTGTCCTTTACTATTCATTTTTTATCTCCCATTCTTTGATGTTTATTAAATATTTCTTGAATTTCTCATTCTGAAGTGAGAAAGAGATAGAGGAGTCGATAAAGAATTAATTTTCCAAAACAATTCTATATTCCCAATCAATGATGCAATACAAAATATATATAATTTTCTATTTATAGAGAAATGGTTAAGGTTAATATATTATTTAACATCATGTTGGGTGTTAAGAAATATTTAAAACGTTTAATAAACCTCATGCCACAAAATAATAATAATAATATTTTTTGGGGTGCTCCGAATTTTGAAATTTGAAAAATAATATGTATTGCCTTTTAAAAAATTATTTTATCACAAAAAATGGTTGTCTTCCATTAGAACTACTTATTTTTTATTAAATACCGGATATTCATTTTATTCATAAACAAATATTTCATTAACATAATAGTGAATAAATATTATTAAAATATTCAATAAAATTAATAGTTATATTTTTCCTCGCATCACAGTGATTAAATATTTATTTAATTTCTGTGATCAATATTACTTGAATGAAACTATTTATCAGTGTTAAGAATAATATTTACTCCATTATTTAATTTCTAATATAATATAATCGATATTGAAAGGAACACATAGTGTGTAACCCTGAAGGATTATTTTTCATTTTCATTATGTGGGATTACTTAAAGTCAAGGATTACTATCTAGAAATTGTTCAAGGTACACAAGAGAAATAGCATATTGACTCAATATCAACAACCTCACATGAATGATTAATGTGTAATATAATCCCTTTATCAAAATATTTCATCAATAATGATTACATCCATGTCACAAACTTATATTTTAAATATGTATTTCATTGACTATATAAAATAAACCCCTTTTTATACCATTTCAATGGAACATAGTGTGACTGTTATATTCCAATCAAAGGGTTGAGATACTAGCTTCCATAATGATAGAAGGAAAAAAAATCCTTACTTGATATATTAATTAATAAAATGTCTGTTATGATGCACCCAACATACCCTATATCCTACCAACATATGGCGTGATGGTTTTCATTAGTAAATCTAATTACATGAGTCCTAAGATGAATTAATAATAATATTAAATTACCAATTTTATGAAACTTTCTTGCAGATAGGAATATCAGATGACACCAATAAATGTGAAATTTCAATTGACCAGTATGTTATTAAAATCTCTATTCTTGATGTTTAATAATTTTGAACTTCATGATGATAACCCTCATATATATATGTGTACTCTCAGTGGATGGAATGTATAACATATATCCCATTATAGTTTATTATGTAACTATATAAATATATTATGTATATATTCATATCACTTCAAGGTTTTCACCATAGTAGGGATCTTCTATGAACATTATAATGGAATAAATAATCTATGACTTTATTGCAATGTAGTCATTATGAAAAATTTACTTTATGTAATAATATGTTTCATTAATATTCATTACATCGAATATACATAAAATCAATGTAAAATCTATTGTTCTTGGGAAAAAAACTCCACCAAAAATAAACTCTACATATATGGGATGTAGTTATACATAGGGTGGAAAAATTCATTAAAAACCAAGTGTTCTTTTTATGTTACATTCATACATAAATATTAATTTATTTCAATGAAATATCAGTTAAATAAAAATTAAAATGAAATTGGAAATCTAGTCACTAAAAAATGAATAAGTGACGAGGGATAAAAGTTTCCGTTATTTTAAAAATTATACCAATACCAATTTATCCCCTCTCAATATTGGACACATATATTTTTTATCCTCTCACAATATATGAAATGCATATGACCACATGCGGTTATATAATTATATGAAACATGTACCATTTAAAATGTGTGTGAATTACAAAACATGTATGATAAATTCTACAAATTTTGTTGTTATTAGATTAGAAATACAATAATATTTGAGAATTAATTTCCACATGACATGCTCAAAATTACCCTGCATATACCTACTGTGGAATAACACCTATCATATTCTGTTTACATCCATTAACACACTATATAGATAGGTCTCAATTTATTTCTCTCTTCACTGACTCACGCGAAAATATTTTCTTAGAATATTCCTTGTGGGGGTTGGCACATGTGACATGATATATATAAATAGCTATATGTAATATAATCTATTTATCACCATTCATAAAACATTCCTAAAATCTCAGAGTGTATCTTTCAAGGGTTTTCATGGTATAGACAATGTGTACAGAAAGCTACATGCCATGTAATTCATGTCTAACCACTTCTCTGGACTGGAAATCATTACTTTCCAATTAATGACAGGACATAGTCGACCACAAAACCTGTCGTGATTTATATAGGGTCAATATCATGTGGGTTTACATAGTGTGTACAATAGCTTCATGATGTGTACTCATTATTAAGATTGATGTTTCACAATAATTCAATACATGACATGTAATGAAATCACATAAATATCCACATTGTGTGTTGTGATTGGTGTGGCATGCACCTTTTATGGCTAACCATGGGTATATAGTGTATAATTTACCATTACACATTATGTATCCATAACATTAAGCCTGAAAATTGGGTAACTATAGATTGGATATCTAAACATTCTTAATGTTTTATTGACATGTTATTGGTGATATAAATTGAAATGAATGAATTATCTCAAAATTTTGAATAAAACTAAATTCATGAATGAAAAAATAGAATATTTTTTTTGTAATATGATCAAATAAATAATAAATAATTTTAAATTATAATTTCACTCATGGAATACCACTTTATGGATTCAAGACAAAGAATAATTTGTTGTTTATTTCCTAGAAAAAGTTCTTTAACTTCATTTAATAGATAATATCTAAATTTGATGGGGAATATACCCCTAAAATATTCTAGAGAAGATCATTCACATTTAATTTATAAATAATATAAAACATAAATAACTAAAAATGTGATGATTCTTTTTTAATCAATAATGATGTATCTCTTATAATATTATCACTATGGTGGGGAATCCAAATGAGTTTCTACTAGTTATATCCACATGTGCTCCATTAATCTCTAAACAACACTATTGATTTATTGGGTTCTAGTGTGAAGGAACATTGTGATTGACATCATTTTTCATTAATTTCTATAATTAATTTCTCTTATTCTCTCTATGTGCTTGAGAGGGAGGGACAAGTATTATCTCTATAGTGATTTTGAGGAATCTCTAGAGTCTTATCATTATGGATAACCACTAAATTCTCTAAAATTATATTATTTGGTCTTTATACAATGGGATAAACAATTAATTATTTCCCAAAATCCCATTATCTAGTCGTGTATTATAAATAATAAATATTTCAAATAATAGTAATAATAATAATAATAAGATTAATAATTACAATTACAATAATAATAATATTGTGTTTGTATTTGTTTAACAAGTTCTAAACACTTGATCATATAAATCATCTTCATCAGACCCTTATCTTGGCCTGTTAATCATACTCAAACATCATCAAACCATGAATAATAAAATATTTATTTAAATAATTAAATATTTTCATTCAATAAAAAATATTATATTCACTAGACATGTGAATAGATATATATTTTAATATTTTTGCACCTAAATGTATATTTATATTAATCTATTCAAAATACAGGTGAATAAATATTTATTTATTTATGTCCTTGTGAATAATAAATAAGATATATACAAATATCATATTCAATAAAATTTGAAAATAGATATTTATTTTAATATTTAGATAACAAAATAAGTATTTATATTTACACATTTTTTGAAATTATGAGTAAATAATTATTTATTGATTACCTTGTCAATAATAAACAAGATATAATATCCAACTCACATATTCTAAATTTTAATTTCTAGTGATTGAATTTATGCCATAAATAATACATCAATAATTATTATTGCACTAGTTGAGTATCATATTCATTCATAAAAATAATTTAATATAACTAAATGAGATTTTGGATATACGTATTGTGTGACCCTGAATGCCCCTTTCAAAATTGTGATAGGTTAATTTACTTAAATTATAATATCAACATCTAAAAACATGTCATGGAAAACATAAAGAACAAATTTAATGTCATAAAAACAAAAAACTTTATTTGAATGATAATTTTTAATAAAATTTATTTGTCATGATATCTCATCAATAAGGTTTCATACTTCTTTCATCCCTACTATTGACTGATTTATATTTGTCTATATTTTCGAAATGAACTCACTAATTAACTACACATGAAATTATTTAATCAAAAAATTCCATTATGATTAGAGAGAGGGATATATAATCATCAATTAACTCAAAAGTGATTTTTTTTCATTACTAATTCAATTAATTTCACAATAATTAAATGCTCCCAATGTATGTTACCCCACCAGAAGCATATATTGTCACGATTTTAATCTTTACATCAATATCCATGATCCCTGATATTCATTAGTAATAATCCTATGTACCAAAACACACATATGAAGATATTAATATACAATGATACATTTAACATATGAAATTACAATTGGTATGTTTGTCATCATTAATTTCTTTTTTGGGGATATTTCCACGTATAATCTTCTTGAGAAGTAGTCTCAATGTCCTATGAGCCTCCAACACCCAAGATTCAATCATCATATGTATATAATAAGATACATGTCATATTGACCATAGGACATGTTTATGAATAATGTCATAGCATCATTAGGATATAATTATAAAGGGTAATTTACAAAACCTCTCGATTCAACAATTTATCTAAGGACTTTATCAAATTAATATTTTGTAGAAAAATAATGAACATGTGATGAGATATGTAGTCATATTTTGGTAATAGAAAGTTTAAATTAATTTGACTCTAGAGCCCCAAATCAATCATAAAATACACTATAAACTCTGAGGAAACATGTTCTTTTTCTTCAAATTATTAATTTTTTTTTGAAATTCATTTTTATATAATTAGTTAGATGATATTTTTTGTAAAAAAACTAAAATTTTATCATGATAACATATTGTATAACCTAGGTGTGTTGATGTAGTAGAATTATTTGTATGTCTACTATAAAATACTACATTAAATTTTTTTAATGATTAAATATTAATGAAATATTTTCATAAAAATGATTAATAATATAATAATTATTTTAATAAAAATATATGTAATGTGAAATTAATATTAGTTCAGGACTAATAACTAATAATATATTATTATCTGTTAATATATTTATGATTTTTATAACTTTATATTATTATTTTTAACTAATTTTTGAATTAGCGATTTATATTTTGTAATATCACCATGTATTTCCATCTAATAAAATGGTGCACATGAATTAATGTAAATTATGGGAGTTAACAAAGTACAATTATATTAAAAATAGTACATTAAATTATCATATATAATAAATAATTGGTCCCTAGGTTTTCCTAGAAAAATTCAAAACATTTTCCTTGAAATGTTTTTATTTTTAACGCATATTTATTTAATTGATGAACTAAGAATGTTAGAAAGGAAATAATGAATTTTTCTTACAACTTATAGTGTGACCACATAAATTAAAAAATAAATGAGAAAAAATTAAAAACATATAAATTATGAACTATACAATCTTGATCAGCCATATTTATATCACATTTGAAAAATTAAAAAAATTGATTGAGTTTGGAAATTTTAATAGTACATACAATTTATTTTTATTAGTGTAGTTCATGATAAAATTAAAAGTTTAATGAATGTGTATAAACTAAAAATAAGGGATGTAGTGTTTACCATAATGTTGCATTCAATAAAAATTTCACTGTAGGTAATCCCCTATGAAAATCTAGTTCATGTGATTAGTAGACTATATCATGTTTTTTCATTCAAAATTAATAGAATAAAACGGGTTGAATATAGGGATCATATATTTGATAGAGTTTTTGTTTATTTATTTATCATTTCTAAAATTATGGTGGATCCATCTAGCTATCAATATATGTACACATAGATAGAATTTTTTTAGATGTATATATATGCTTTTCCATTATAAAATAATGTCTTTATTTTTCAAGTAAGAATAACATATGGAGATCAATATGAACACACTTATCAATTAATCTATCAAAATGTAGATATTATTGATAATTTGAAAGGATAACTGACAAATGGTCAATTAAAATTTAAAAAATATCATATTATCTCTATTTTCTCATTAGTTGGTGGAACATGTCTATTTAACCATTAGGAAATTATTGGTTGATGATGATCCCCCCCATTCTTTATTGATGGTAACACCATAACCAACCGTGGCATTACTAAAATGATGGTTTCACACTTGGAACTCCCCTGAAAAAATATGCCTCCTCAAACATGAGTTTCCACCATTCAATGACTAAGAAAACCATGTCTTGATTATTGTCTATAAAAGATTAAATTTGAGATTGTTTATTACAGATATTGCATAACCATCATCAATCCTCTACAAAACATTATTCAGCTTCCTCACAATCCATGTCTACTCCATTCTCCTCGGATCCTCAAAAATCACTCGAGAAAAAATCGATATCATTATATTCCTGACAAACCCATCATCCACATTTGGTATAACCCTCATTCATATATTTAATGGGAATTCCATCATGGTGATTTTTCCTTCCCGCATCCCCATTTCTCGGCTTCGAGACTTCCATATCATTACAGCCACCAAATTAAATGTGCTTCATTTCTATATAATTCGATCTCTCTATTCCTTCTTCTTTAGTAATATATTGTGTTGTGGTGATATATTAATAGAACAAACATCTATATAATTTTAAAAGTATAGTTTTATGTTTGATGGAATGTCAAAATTATGATGGCTAAACGTTGTGTTTCTAATGTGTTTCACCTTAGAGTACTCAACGTGTGAATAATTGATCATTGGAGGTTGTTTGGATTTAATGAATTTCTGGTAGAGATTTGGCACTATTGCAAGGTGGTCACGATGACTCATTGCTTCTATGTTCTTGTCCAAAACCCGAATAAAGATGAAATTCATGACGCATTGGAAATATTGGGAAGCTAGGGCCAAACTACTGCATTTGAATTGAGTTAACTATTTTCAAAACATAATTAATTAACATCCATTATTTAAATACCTGAAATTATATTACAAATTATAAGAATTTGTGAATTTTATTTTTGAAAAATTAGGAACAGTTAGGGTGTTCATATTTTTAATATTAAATGAGTCAAATAAATCATTTTCTAAAACATTGTTATTTTTCTTATGATTTATTGGTTTACTAGTATGATTTCATTTTTCAATATTATTTTTAAAATATTATTTTTATTAGAATTATTGAAAATTAAATAATACTTTAGATAATTATTTATTCTGAATGTTAATTTTCAATGGATTGATATTTCTAGGATTGTATTTATAAATAAAGTATCGAGATCTACTAAAAAATGTTGTTATTTATAATGACCATATCAAAAATAGAAAAATTAGTTTTCACTTACTTAATTTAAAAAAAACAAAATTTAAAATTTTTAAAAATATATTAGATGACACAATTTTGGGGAAAATATTTTATGAAAATATAATATTTGATCATGGTAATTAATGGAAATTATCATTGAATCCATTTTTAGACATATTAATCAAGAATATCAAAATATTGTACATTTTGTATAGTAACTTATATCTTATGCTAATCTTGTTAAAAACATAACAATCTTATTTATGATTCTTGGATTATTTTTTTATTAAATTTGAATCATTTTTATTATAATGTATATGTAGTCATCATCCAAAAAAATTTAATATTTTTTAAATACGGATGTATTTTAAAAAAGATTATAATGATAAATAATTTCATGCTAAATAAGTTTAACTAAACAACGTCACATAATTATTTATATTTGTCTAAACAAAGTATTTCATCAAAATAATCACAATTTTAATAATTAATATTTATAATGTTATATAATCTATTATGGGATTGAAATCCCTAAATAAATATTTTTTTACATAATAAACATGCATAAAAATTTTACAAGTCCTTATTGTTTTCTCTTATTTTTTTTGTTTACATTAAAATATAGCTAATCATGTTATTTTAGATATAAAATTACAATTATTATAACTAATTAACTTGTTATTAGATTTAATGAAAAAATATAAAAGCTTCCAAATCATGTTTTATCATTCATGGGTTCTTTATAATTTCACATAGTGAAACAAATTGCTACACACTAATTTTATAGATGTGTATAATGGAGTGATATAAAGATAACATGTAAGTGTATAAATGGATTTTCTCCCATTGATTGTTCATGTTCATATTAATATTGTAAAAACATCACCAATTTCTTAAACTTTGATTTGTGCATCATTAGATCACCTTATTGATTAGGCTCACAATATATGGTGTCACCAACAATAAAAATTCTTACATCGTTATAATAATTCTAAATATGACTATTATTGGTATCATAGTAAACTCTAATGAGGTGTCCACCAATAAATTCATAGGCCACCAGCACTTTTACTACTGTATGACATAATATAGATGTTTCTTTGACAATGCTAATTAGAATTGGTGGAGGATTATAGATTGATACCAACTTCGTAAATGTGACAAGAAATAAATCTATATTTGATAAGAAAATTATCCTGCAATTTGTTAGTGTGGCTGGTTTAATCATCATCATTTCTATATATTGTGTATCACCCATTGTAATTATTCCCTTATCATTATAATTTATTTCTTTTTGAAGATATATTTTATAGTAGATGTTTTTTTATTAAGTAAAATAATAGGTCTTGTAATCATGTAAATGAAAAAAATTGAAATGGGAACATCTAATTAATGTGAAAGGGAATGTGAATTAGAAAATAGAAGTGATAATAGAGTTCTAGGACCAAAACATGCAGTTCATGCCCATTTCGATAACAAAATGTGGAAAAAATATAATGAGCAGTTATAAACATTATGGAATTTTAAAGAAATTAGATTTAACTTTAATCTAAAATATTGACTATCCTTAACAAGAATTACGGAAAAGATTTTGTACTCAACAATAACTACCCCAAAAACTGCCCATCCCCAAAGCATTTTTCTCTTGTGTTATCATGACAATCATTTGAATATCTCACACATCACACTTATCCATTAGTCTTTGCAGAGACTTACTATCTCCTATCCTTCACTCTGGTCGTGAGATTCTTCAATCACTGAACTCCTATCATTTCCTTCGATAGGTTTTTCCACGAATAATTTTGATTATGACGTCTAGCATTTATCTGCTAATTGGATACCGAATATAATCTCCTCATATCATCTTCTTGGTTTATCTGGATGAAATTTTTAGGGCTTACCTACCTCATTAAAATCCCCTCAATTCATAAATTACATGGGAACTAAATGGGTGTGTATCTATACTCAGTTCTATGATCTTTTACACTCTATAATCCATTTTCTACAATTATCAATGGTGATTTTAAAATTCTGAAGAATCCACGTGAATGTAATTATATTTATGATGGAAGGAGGATAGTGATTTTAGAAGGCAGTTGTCTTCATATGACAGGCTCATTATTGATTGAGATGCAACTATCATGAATAGAAGGCTAATTGAAGAGGGTACTTTTTAAGACTTTCTTGATATTCCACGAAGTTGTGATGATCATTTACATAGTCTTGATAATGTGATGTTCATTTTGGACAAACATATAATTAAAAAATACATATTAGGTCATTAAAATTAAATATTATAGGTTATGATTTGAAACTCATTTCCATAGGCCATAGAAGATTCAATGATCACTGTCCCAGAATTTCTTAAATTTTATTATATTTTTCTTACTTTTGTGAATGTGAGGCACATTTTGAACATTAATATCACATTAAATATTACAACACAAACATTCCATCATATCATAGAAAAATAATGTTCTAGTCATGTATGATTCATTTTTAGGTCTTACAATTGGACCTGAGAGTGTTTTATAGAGTTTCTAGTATTTTTGAGATTTAGTTATATCATTGGATGACACGATGTGTGATTTGATTTTTTTTCCAACTCTTATAATGAAAAAATAATTCATGGGTCATTTTGATCAAACCACAAATTTAAATGACCTATGATTATTTTAATTAGTTTACAGATGAATCAATAATCATATTCATATAATATAATAACAATTTTATATTATTTTATAATATTTTTCTATGAGGCATTCATGTTAAATTGAGACATTTATTCAAAATAGATGACCTATATTTTTTGTCATTCCTTCCAAATTACATGAAAAAAGGATCTACAGTTTAGTCTCAAATGTCATAACTAAATATAAGATCATTTAAATATATTTTCATGACAATTAATGCATGTTTTCTTGGTTTTTGACCATTTTAAATTTATCTTATATCATTTTTCATGAAGATCCATTAATATCCATCATTAAAAATTAATTAACTAAAAATACATGGGATTTTGTTTCTAAAATCAATTTTTAAATTTTTTTCATGAATATAAGTATGCCTATATTCAATAATTTTGGGTTTAATAAGAATATTCTAATGAGTATCCTTAGTAATGCCCAAACTTTAGGGATAAGAAAACATAATATTTCATCACATGGAACTGAAATCATAGATATTTACTCATAAATCTATTATTTAATAACATTTATTTTAAAATAATACACATAAAATTGTATTCAAGAAATGGAAGATATTCCATATAATATTTCCCAAGAAAATTTATATTTTTCTTTTCTATAATAACCAATGAAAGACCTCTATTTCAACCATGAGTCAGAATGGTGCATGATGTATTTATACATTCTAGGAATCCTTTGAAAGGTATACTGGTATTTTTGGTCAATCTTACCACACCACGCAGTAGAATGGTGGATTGTTTGTATATACAAGACCTAATTGATTATATCAAGGATTCCCAATATTTCTTAATTCAAAAGATTATTTCATAATTCATTCTGAAATACTAACACGTGAATATTAAAATATTTTCTTTTACCTATAATTTTAATTATGATAATTAATTAATGTGAAGTTAATATTTCATTACTACAATTTTTTTATTATAAACTTTTTTGATTTCATGATGAAATAATTGATGGGATTAAAATTCACTAACTACACCCATTATATTGAACAATTTAGTATATTTGAAAAGATACCTTGAACATTTTTTTTTGCAATTCAACTGAAAAAACCCAAACAATTTTTTGTCATATTGGCATCTCTTCCACCATCGTTGAAATAGTGTGTAGCATTCATCAGAAAATTTAAAAAATTGATTCAATAAAAAATTATAAATTAGAATTTTTTTTATAAAAAACAATTTTTATGTTTAAGAAATAGAAAAATTTAAAAATTTAAAATAATAAAAAATTCAGAGTATTGAAATTGATCAATAAATTTTTTGTAAATTGATTAAATTTTTTAGCATTTAAAGAAATGATAATTTTCTTAAATGACTCAGAAAATCTACTATAATTTATAAAATATATATTTTCAATAAATATTTAAGATAATAAAATATTATTAATGAATTTCATATAATAATATGTATTTACTTTTATTATTTAAAACTAATAAATTTAAAAATCTAATTTTTTTATAAGGTGTTTTAAAGATATTTTCTGTGCTAAATTAAAATTACAGTCAGTTTTGATAAAGAAAAACTATGATAAAATCCCCTAAAAAATAATAGGGGAAAGGCTCATTGATTCAATTTGAATCTTCCACTGTAAAATTATATTAAAAAATCTGTTGAAAAATATCAGTACAAAAAATCAATAGAAATTTTCATATATAATATTTTTGGTTTAAGGGAATTATTTATATTGTTTTTATTGAAATATTATTTTTTGGAAACTAAAAAGGTTACATTTTAGTTTAATGACAAGAAAAATACATTATAAAATTCCACAAAAAAAATCAATCAGAAAATGCCATAACCAAATTCCATTGGAAAATTTGATTTAAATCCAGTTGAATAATTCATGAGAAAATACTACAAGACTATTAAATCAGAAAATTCTACCAAAAAAATCATTGTTTGAAATAATATATAATAATTGAAAAATATTTTAAATAACAAAAATCTACTAAAAATTTCCATAGGAAAATTTATGAAAAAATATAATTATAAATTCAACTTGAAAACTTCAATGAAAAATTTAGGTAGAAAATTCTTGGAAAGTAAAATCAAATTTCCACCATAAAATGAAAAAAAAAATCCATCACAAAAATCAACTAAAAAAATGAAAAATCAAACTATGAAAAGAAATTTGAAAATTTTAATAGAAATATATTAGATAAAACCACTGAAAATTCCATTTTAAATTTCAACATTAAAAGTTCACATTAAAATCGTTCCAAAAAACCTATAATAAAAAATTAACTTGAATAAAAAACTACAATGAAACTTTATAATAAAAAATTCAACTAAAACATTCAACTATAATATTCATGTTAAATTTTCCACTGAAAATTTAGGGAAAAAATTACACTAGAAAATTGAAGTGAATATTTATTAAACAATTGAAGTTTATAATTAAAAAAAATCAAAGAACAAATTCCTTAAGAAAGTACTTTTAACTCTTTATTGAGAAATCTAATTTACAAATATTCACTAAAAGTTAAAAATTTCAACTAAAAATTTCAACAGTAATATTAAATTTATTAATTATACTATTAAACTCCATAAATTCATTTATTCTATACTTTAATGATATAATTTGAAATTAACGTTTCTTATAAAAAAGTTTATATAATTTTTTAGGGGATTTTAAATTTAGATATGCATAGTGAATCACATAGTTTGAATTTATATTAAATTTTAATTTATAAATAATGTTTCCACTATTTTTTTGTGAAATAATCATTACAAATATTCAGTATGTTTTCTAATTGAATTTTATTGATAATTGTTTCTCTCATATTATGTCATGAAATTTTACAGTGATATTTGGTTACAAAACATGTCTTACTAGTAAAAAATTCCACTTGCAAATCTTAGTATGATTATACATTATGAAAATATGTTAGAAATTCATAGTGTATAATCATTCAAAAAAATTTAACTTGAAAATTCTATTTAAATTTGACTATAAATTCTTATTAAATGGTTCTAATGAAAAATTTAATTGTATAAGTTTATTGACTCTTTAGAAAAAAGTTTTGCATTTCAATTTTCCACTAGATTTTTTTTTAAAAAATATATTTAATACAAACAGTATTAATATGGAATTAATTGGTATAAATTAAACAAAAATTTTAATTTTTTGAATGGGTCAACTAATATATGAGAGTATTATTTTATTAATCTAAATTTAAAGTGAAAATGTTTAGTCTTTTATTTCATTTAAAAATTTTACAATTATTTTAATTGATTTATTATAATTATTTAATATAATTTTAATTTATATCTTTATTACATATTATTCTTTAAATGTTATTCAATGGAATTTGGTGTAATATTTATCAACAAAAAAATTTATTAGTATGAAAATAATTTCATTTTTAAATTTAACAAATACATTTTTTTAAGATTTTGAAAGAAAAATTGAAACATGTTTTTATAATTTAAAAAATTATTTTTATGATTTTCAAAAATATATAAATATTTAATCATTATCATACCAAATATATAAAATAGATTTAATTTTTTATTTTGAAATAAAATATTTCATTAAAAACAGTATTTTATATATTTAAATTCAGTTAGTTTTTAAAAGATTATTGTATTTAAATGGAATAAAATGAGGTATTTAAAAAAAATTAATACTTATTTGAAAAAATTAATTCTTCTTCAATTATAATAAAAAATAATTACTATTTCCAATTCAAGGCCCTCATTTTCGTAGGATAAATATGCCCCCTCTGTCTTATCTTTGAAATCTTCCAAAAAAAATATGCATTAACATATTATTTATGTGTTTATCGGCCAAATATTTTTCTTAATTTGAGGTGATAATTTATTTAAATTACTAAGTGTAGATGTTTCAAACTCATATGTATAAATATTAT
Organism: Viscum album; assembly: GCA_963277665.1. NCBI lineage: Eukaryota > Viridiplantae > Streptophyta > Magnoliopsida > Santalales > Viscaceae > Viscum > Viscum album. Next base: position 1,251,336,882 of record OY728150.1, on the reverse strand, counting down.
GAATTCATAACTATTATAAACTAAATTATCATTTATAAACTTCTACAATGACTAGAACTTTTACAAAAACATGGAAATCGTTCACTGTTTATTTCACACACACATATACAAACATACATACGTTTGACATGCATAAAATTGAAATTAAAGATTCAATTCAAAAAACTAATTGATATTTAAATATTAATCCTGATTTATAATTTTTTTTATATTGAAATTCAAAATAATTTTAATTATTATTAAATAAAAACATAAAAATGTCAAAATTTATAACTATATAAATAAAAAAAGAGCATAAGAAGAGATGTATACACCCACATGGATATGGTATATCAAGAAAGTGGAAAAAAATCAAATCTTAATCCATCACCCATGGTTTGATTCATGCAGGCCTCCCAAGTTAGTCCATCCACATTCCTCTTTGTATATCTCTTGTCAGCGTTAATACGAAGCATAAAAAATAAACCATTTGAAGGGTCTCATTTTTCACCAATAAGAATTTTAGTGATGAGAATCATTCTATTTCAAAATGTTGATATTTTTACATTAAAAAATATGTTCACCCCACTTTCTAACTATATAATAGAAAAATAAACTTTTCATTGTGAAGAATATGCTTTCCAAATACTTAAAAATGGTGGAGAAACCTGGGAGAATGATTGATAGGTTCCCTTTTATGTTCAGAAACATAGTTGAAAAAGTTACCATTTCTTAATGCTTTAATAATGATGAGAAAAGGATCCATGGAATATTGTACACACTTTTAAATGTTGAAATGAATCAAATATTAAAAATAAAATAATATATATAAATTTCATCACTATAATAAATATGATGCATACCATAATCGATCGAATTAAAATAATAATAAAATTTCATTATTTAACTAAATATTTGTACATGAAAAATATTCATTATCATTAAAAAAATTATAAGTAAAATATTTACATATTAGAACTTTTTCATAAAAGTTTATCAATGATTTTTTACACCATTGACATTTATCCTAAATGTAAATTTACCAATAATTAATACAAGTCATATATAAGTAATAAATAATAATATTTTTTTATTAATAAAAATTAAATAATTAAAAATTAATTGCATATGAAAAAAGAAACATTTGGTTATTTAAAAAAACTACTAGTTAAAATGATGTTTGATTAATTCGTACATTATATAAATGAGTCAAAAGAATTTATTATAGAGTTTCATTCCAATTCAATATTTTTTTCGGTGTTGAGTATATGAAGCATGCATTACATGAAAATATAACTTCAAAATTAAAAAAAATCACTTTTAGTCATACTTAAAATACCATATGTCAAAATGGTATGTAGTTCATTACTAAATGTCATAAATGAGTCTAAGATTATTTTACTATTGATTCCTGACATTCTAAGTTTAATTACATGGTTTAGACCCTGTGATGAAGATTTTTAACCTTTTTAAAAAATAAAATAAAAAATACATATTAGGTTACTATGACTACACCTTTTTTTATAATGACATGAGATTCATTTCTACAGGTTACAAATGAGTCAATTATAATTTTCCTAGAGTTCCATGAAAATTTAATTTTGTTATATATGATTTAACCATTTAATTTGCATTTTTAATCATAATGCCACTTTTAAATGACAAACAAAAACATTTAGTTACACCATCCATGTTGCATGTCAGAATGATGTTTGGTTCTTTCAAACATGTAAAAAATTAATCTTAGAGTTTTTTATAGAGTTTAATGACATTATGATATTGTTTTTTATTTTGACGACATGATGTGTGTCTTGAACTCTTAAATATCATTTTAAAAAATACATCTTTAGTTATTTTACCACACCACATATAATAATCATATTTTCCTTTTTCTATAAGATACAAGTGAATCAATAATATTTTTTTCAAAAATTTCACTGAAATTTAATATTGGTTTCTTAGATTTCACCACGTGACATGTGTATTTATTTGAAATATATCTTCTAAATAGAAAACATTTATTTCATATAATCTTGATAAAAAAAATTCAGTAATGATATATTATTGATACCAAAAATACATAATTGAATACAAGACAATTTTATTAGTGTTTTATGACAAATATAGCATTATTTATATGTTTTTGACAACTAAACTTCTATGTACACCGGTCTATTCATGAGGATAAATTCAAGTCCAACATTACTAAATAATTCTATTAAAAAAATTTCATACAAATTTTTTTTGTCAAATTCATATTTCATGATTTTAAATTCACTAATACATATATAACATTATCACATAAAATTAGGATTTAGTAAGAATATTGTAAAAAATATCATTCAAAAATCAATAATAAAGAGATATATGAACCCACTCATTCATAACATGAAACTAAAATTCTGTATATTTACGATCCATTAACACTAATATATAATGAATTTTTTTTGGGAAAATACCATTAAAATGATATTCAAACAATGGAAGATGTTTCATATAATGTTTGGCTAGAAAATGTAAGGTTTTAATTTTAGATCTCATCTAAAAAAATAAATCAATTTCACCGATGATTTTAAATTGTGTCTGCATTATTACTACATTTGATATGACATTAAAAAAAATTCATTTTGAATAAATCCAATCACATTATACATTATAATGAGGTGTGTTTTATTCCTAATTGATACTATTGAAATAATAAACGTTGGTCTAGAGTTTAATTATAATATGAGAATGTCTAATGAGATAGGATAATGTTATTTTCATTTTAAATTAAAATTAATATTTTAAAATAAAATCACACACTTCTTATCACCTGGAAGATAGCACGAATCCATATAATTTAAAATATATTCACAGGTAATACAAATGAATCGATGTTCATTTCCCTCGAGTCTCATTCTACATCAAAGACTTTTCTTAGTTGTATGGATGTGACAAACATCATCCAGTTCTCTCATACAGGTCACAAATATACTGTGATAATTTGATAAATATGTTATAGTAAATAAATCCCCAAGAAAATATACATCTTATGATACAATATAAACATTGTAAATAATTCCATAGTAATATATGCATAATAGTAAAAATATATAATTAATGAATGAATTAATAAAGATTTAAAAAATAATAATATATGTTAAAATTATAAACATATACTATATACTATTAATATTATTTGAGTTTTTATTTGGCCTTTGTAACAACATGAATCATTATGTGCATAGTGAAATATAAAGGGAATTTGAATTTGGAGTCCTCAAGTAGGGGTGTTTATAGAATTTTGATATGGATTGAGATTCTGGGGGATAGGACATCCCTAGGGTGAATTTCTTCAAGAACATCTGTTTAAGTGGATATTGTGTCAACTATGAAAAATGTAGAGGGTTTCATATCAGTACTGAATATAAAATTATTCTACAGGTGAAAAATCTCACTACACCCTTATGATTTGCATTGTGAGGACTACTCAATGGGGGATGTGTCATTCCCTAACCAATGGGTTTTATTACGATGGATGTGGGGATATGACAAACCCGAACCAATCAGTGTAGCCATGAGGGGTTCTCATATGTGGAATATCGTACAAAAACAAAGAGGAGGGTTATGTCATGAATATCTACTCATATCATGATGCACAACTGAGGATTTGGTTGTTCTACCCATGATGTGTGTAATAACCCATTATTAAACAATACATTATCCATATATAAATATTTATTCAACATCATGTTTCACATGCCAAACCAAACTAACTGACATGATATATTTTTTATATTAGACATGACCATAAATATCTAACTGTTAAATTAACCAGTATAAATCAAAATTAACATATAATAAAATTAAGAAGAATAGAATAAAAATTTATAATTTATCCATACGATTCTCATTTATATAAATTTTGAATAGAGGTAGATTAATTCAAGGTTTCACTAGAATAATCGGAATCTGAACTTGAGAAATTATGGTTTTAGAATAACAATATACTGGTTATTATGAAGCTCATTGACATTTCCACAAGTTCCATGCTAGCTAAACCTCCTCCTAAAATTGAATCTACATCTTATTTGATTTTTAGCCCTTACATAGATATAATAAGTTTTTATTTAATTATAAAATTGGATTATATTAAAATGTAACAAAATACCGAGATTGTTATATCAGAATTTATACAGTCGTTGAAATTTCATATTTATTAAATTAATATTCTGGTTTAAAATGTATTTTTTTAAATATTATTTTATTTTTATGTATGTAATTTTATTTTAGCAGAGTAGTGATAAGATATATTATAAATAGGTAAATTAGTTAATTACATAAAAAAATTATTTTTCGAAAAGTAATATTTCTATAAAAATGATATTTTACATTTTATACATTTCATAAAATTTCTAATTTAGTAACGTGAATTCCATAAAAAATCATTTTCGGACTTATCATGGTAATATTATCTTAATATTAATTTTTTGTTTTTTTAGAAGTAATAAATTTTCCAGTGAATAGTGAAATATTGTTTTTTTTAATGGTGCCACTTTCATGAAATTATTTTATCATATAAATGGATTGAAAGATTGAGAAACGTTTTTCAAAGAAATTAAAATAATATAATTTATAATGTTTCAATTTAAAATACTCAGTTGAAATTATAATACCATTTTAACATTTTGAAAATATATGCGGTGTTTTAAATGAAAATTGTATTTTTACAACTTTGATTGATACATTACAACTTGAAGAGATAAATGTTCTTCTTTTATTCTATAATAAATAATATTTTAACAATACATATAATTTAATATTCCTTTTAACAAGTTTAATTGATAAATCTATACTAATTATCAATAATGTTTCTAAAAAATAAAACTTTTTAAAAAATGTGGTTTAGCATGTTGCATTTGTTTCGATAAAATGAATATTCCCTAAACATAGAAATTTAATTTTAGACAATTATTATTATATTATGGCAAAATAATGTTTATAAATTTTAATATTTTATATTTTATTTTTATATATGAAATTAGTTAATTTGGATTTACCCTATTTACCATGAAAATGGTGAAACATTTATTTCAAAATTATTGCTTTATTAATATCAAGGAATTTATATCAAATTATTTAAAAAATAAATATAATAAATTTGGAGTAAAATAATATTTATTAACACATAAAAAACTATATTAAAACTCATATAATTTGTAATCGATATTAATAAGATTAAAAATCCATAATAGTCAAAACAGTTTTTAAATAAATTAAATGTTTAAATTTAAAAGTCATTTTTATAATATTTATAAATTTAATTTGATTGAATATAATTTAAAATTACGTCCAAAAAAACCCAAATTGGGTTACATGGGTTATGATATATGCTTAATAATATATTAAATTACTCATTTAATAACTTGTTTCCTAGTTTAAAACTAAAAGAGTATAATGTAAAATCATAATTGTAAAAACACTATAATTTTTTAAAACATGAAAGTAAACACTTTTGTGATAATTTACCTTCTGAAATATACCCAAAAGTCAAATATTATGGGACATTGGATCCATTGACCTTGGAATAGCGTCTTAAAATTATTAAAATATAATGTGTGTTTCCAGGATATCCCTTTTCATCTCTTATAAAAATGGATCACATAAATCCGTTAAAAACTCTCCTCCATAAAAATTAATCTATTAAAATATTCCCTTATACTCTAACATGATTCCTATATCACAAAAATAAGATACATATCACTCATAATTGTACTAATCCCATTAATTTCATGGAAATTTCCAAAGAAAAATCATGTCCCCAACATAAGTATTATTTCCTCCAAAAGTTTTTCTTCATAATAATACATTACAGAAAAAAATTTCACCATAATTATATTATTAATTATGTGTTATTATTATACTTCTACATTGATATATTAATTTTATAACCCTTAGGTAGTCATTTTCACCAAAAAAACAACTCAACAACAATAACGTGTTTGCACAAACTACCGCCACCACAAAGAACAATTTTTTTTAAATTTTTCTTCCAATCATTAATCCATTGTCCGTATATTTTAAAATCATAATCACCATAATAAAAAAATAAAAATAATATCATTATTTTTCTCCTATAATGATATTATTTCAAAATAAACTCCTCCATAACTGTAAACACCAAATGAGTTAAAGTGAGTTCAAGTTCGGTTTGATTTTACCACATACAAGAACAATGATTAAAAATAAAATTATGGATTACTATGGGAACATGAAAACTAATATTATTAGAATTTAATAATATTATAATTATAAATATATTTTTCAATAAATATTAAATTATTTTTTAAACTTATTATTGAGGTATCATTAGCGTTCACTAAAATCACTAAAGTAATCTATTATTAATTCTATCTTCACATTACATAAAAAAACATATAGAATAAAAGAAAAAATATTAAATCAATATAAGTTATATATTAATTATAAGAAAATTACATATAAATAATTAAATTTTATCAAATTATTGGTAATGATATGAAAATTATTTATCATGCGAAAATCACTTAAAGTTACCAATACATGATGGTCATAACACTATATAACAAATTAATTTTCCCTTGATAATAAATTATCATAATGATTAAAAATAGGTAATACATATGAGTAAGGTTATTTAATTGGATATCATGTTAGTTATTTTTTACAGGATGTTAGAATGACATCAACTACACAATTGAATAAGGTAAGGGTTTCTTTGTCTCAAATTTCAATCACCTAAGACAAGATTATGTTGTAAACCATGATTACTTTTCATTGGCATAAAATCTTCTCCACCTTGATTTTTTATCCTGATAATTTTATGTTTTCTGATATTCAATTTTTTTTTGACGTTATAAATCACATAAGGCATTGATTGATAATCATCAATGGGTTTTAAGGGCTTTGGTGACTCAAATATTTTCATTGGGTCATACTCATTTTTAATGGACTAAAATTTCAATAGTGTTATTTACAGCCTCGAGAGGATGTTTTATAGTATATTAAACATAAATTTATTGGAAAACCATGATTAAAATAAATTTTATCTTCCTTGATGATTATATTTTTTATTAAAATTCATTTTTGTTAAGAATAATTGACTCTTATTTTAATTTATTTTTCATCAAATTATATGTTATTACTCCCCAAAAATATTCTACTTCAGTATATAAACTCATGTTATTTTTTATCCAGTGATCCTTTTATTCCACTTTATACATATTATAAGAATGTCTTCACTATTTTTTAATGGCGCAGTTTTCAAAAAGGTTATTTCCAAATATTCAAAAGTTTATTAAATCTTTTATTAATAAAATATTTTATAAAATCATCCAAATTTTAATATGTTAACATCAATATATTTTTTTATTATATTTATTATTAATCATTATTATTAGATGTAAAAATTATCAATGTATTTTCATTTAAAATATTGAAAACATTATCTATTCTTATCTTAATATTAGTAGATATTTTATTACAAGAAATATTATTAATGAATATTCAAATACCTTTTATTAAAACATTATACAGTTTTTAATTCTCTATTATTAAATATATTTTTAAAATTAAATATTTTTAAATTATTTTAACCTCATTTTTTAAAAATGTTATTTTCTTTTCAATTATCTATTGTTATATATTATTTATCTGTAAATGTTTTCAAATTATTTTCATTTATCTCATTTGATAAAAAATTTATTTCCCTGCTTAATTTATTTATAATAATTTTTTCAAATCATATTATCATTCCCTTCATGACAATGTCTTTTTAACGTATTTTGTACATTAATGTTTATAATGATTTTTTTATAAAATAATTTTTTTTTCACATATATTTACCCTCAATGGTTTAACATTCCTGAAGTGATGTTTTAATAACCCTTTTTATTTTTTTATTATATAATAAGATTTATTTTGGAAAATTATAGTTTTGATATTTGATTATTTCTTAAGTTCATGTAATGTGATTTTTAATGGTTCAATAAATCCACTATTTTTTATACGGTTCGTTAAGATATGTATATGATTGATTTTTAAATGGGAACATAGTTCTATAGATAATGGTGTGTGGGGTCCTATATCACCCTTTAATACATTAGTTATGAATTTTTATCGTATTAGAAATGGATGTTAATCATGAGTATTTTTTTATTCACAACATGAAGTGTGTGTATCTTATTTTTTCACAACATTATGAGTGGGAATTGTTTTGTACAAAATATGAAGTGTTGGAATTGTTTTTTCATAATATAAAGCCCAGAATTTTATAATTCGCAACATGAACCATTGGGATTTTGTTTTTCCATAATATAAAACATGATCATTTTTTGTAAACAATATGAATTGTGGAATTTTTTTATTCAAAACATGGAGTGTTGACATTTTCATTATTCACAATTCTATAATTTGTATATTATTTTGTATTCTTAATTATTTAATGTTATATGGAATGCCATATTTCTATATTTGTATTATTTTTATCATTAACTCATGTTAATTATCTCAAGATTCCACAAAGTTTTAATATGGTATATGTTTTTTCATTTGAGGTTACATGTTCTTTAATAATATATTATAAAAAAAGTTCCTTCAAATTTTTTTTGACAATATATTTATTCCCTTAACAATTTTTCTCATATAATTATGATCTAAAACATGATAACATATTGAAATATTTATTTTTACAAGGTGTTCGAGCTCTACTTTTTCATATGCTTCCATTCCCATGGTTATGATGATGATTATATGATATGAGATGTCTAGAATAGGTGATAGTGATGAATAAATATTGAGTAATGATTATATATCATTGTGATTATTATGTTAATATTTAAGAAACCAAACCATTCAGTATTTGGGTTCTGTGATAATATTTAATTTGTATTATTTAAATCATGAGATTAATTTATTAATTAAATAATGATTAGATTTGGAATTTAAAGATGGTATTGAATAATAATTTTGTTATTTTTTATATGATTTTATTAATTTTTTAAAATTAGTTATGTTACTTTCAGATTTAGTGTAACAAACCAACCCTAGTCACCCTCAAAACTAGCACCTGATCTGATCCGGCTTATACCATAATGGCATTCTTGATCCCATGGTCTAGAGATAATAAACTGAGCATCAAATAAAAAACTAGAAGGAATGATTTATCCCATCAAATACAAATACATAACATATATACAAATATAAAATAAATATACATTCAATGTATAATAAATATATTTAATAACTGTAAGAGGACAACAACATCAAGAAAACCTTAAATGTTGCTAAAACTATAAATGTCATTTATGAATACAATTTTTTCAAACTAAATAGATACTATATGTGTTGGAATGGATGAACTACCACCATATCACCACTATATACTCAACCCAGATGACACAACACCTTACCACCTCACTACAGCATATTGAAAGACATTCAAAGGTCTATGCACAAATGAAGAGGTGCGCACCATATGAGCTAATAGGATCAACATGATCCCACCCAGGTGTTCCATAAAAAGTCTCTATATAACAATTAATTAGTTATTATTTGGAATATAACATTACATGATAGGATGTAAAATAGTTGTATTGAAAACATAGCAAACATTTCTTCATTATCATAATTCAAAAACAAAATTAGGTATATCAATTTCATTGAAGATTTTACATATCATCATTCACATGTATAAGGATTTATATAAAGGCAAAAAATCCGTTAAATATTAAATAGAAGTAGTCGTATTGGATTCACAACACTAATCGAATCCAACAGTTCATGAAACATGATACTCATAAACAAATAATATATGAATAGATCAATGTCGAACCCGAATAAAATTATCTACACTCCAAGACCATAGATACATCCCATAAAGTTTATGTAACACCCAAAGGTTCCAAAGTACATTTCTCTTCGAAGAATTCATTAGCTTTCATTACACGCAACTTCGACATTCTAACACACCACGACTAATCAAACTAGTAGTTATGAATAGTAATACCCAGTTTTTTGAATTTTATAAATTTTATCATTCAAAATGGACTTAATTTTTGGAATCGGAAAATCAAAATTAGATTATGGTGAATATTTGTTATTTTCTAGTAAAAAATTAATTTTTGATGAATATTGAAAATAATATATTATAATTAAAAAAAGTTTTTTAATGAAAATAATTCATAATGTGAGATTATAAATATGAATTATTTTTAAGCATCACTAGATTATATTTTTATAATTTAATGTAATTTATGTCATTGGATGTAATGTCACAATTAAACTGGACATAAACAAGTGTCAATCTTTTGATAGTAATTATTAAAAAAACACGCTTTTTGTTTTGACAAGGGGAATTAATTTTAATTTTATTTCTGCCAATTATTTGTTTGGAATTTGGGAAAATTTATTCTATATTTCGAATCAAAATTTTTATGTAGTGTAAAAGAGGTAACTTGTATTTTTAGACATTATAAATATCTAGTTTAGTAAATACTTTATTTACTATTGTTAAATGGGTAAATCCCCTAAATAAGGTTAAGAAATAATTTTTTTAAAAATATTAAATTAACTTAACACTTTTCCTAACCCTATTTAATGATACATTTTCGACCATGGGAATCCTTGGGTCGATTTTGGGACCCCATAGAGCCACATGGGAGTGATAATGAAATTTTATATTAAATAATCTAAAGTATAGACAGAAATAACAAATGAAAACATCTTTTAGTAAAAACAATTTTTATATGATGATATATAATTGATCTAAAAGGGTATAAATAGTCATTAGAAATAAAAAATGTATTAATACCTCTGGATATTTTATTTATAATTTTTATACATAATATATATATATTTATATATGACACAATAATGATGCAATGTTTTCCTTATTAACGAAACAATCATTTAAACGATATTATAAATATTAAAATAAATATAATATGAATGTTTTGGTGCCATAAAACAATTTTATAGGTGACTAGTACATGATAGGGTTGATTAAATTTATTAATTTCTAAGTAATAATTTTTTTTGGACTTTAACAAAATTCAATTATTAAATAATTTCAACATTGACATAAATGTGTTTTTAAAATGAATACAGTATTATTGGTTGATATAATAATCCTAAAAATCTACGTTTCAACAAAAATACTTATATAATTATAGTTGTATCATTAATGAAACACTTGGGGCTATCTTAGTAATTTATAGTATTATTATTAACAATATAATATAAAAATTTAAAAAGGCATGGTAAATGTCAAACTATTTAAATAATATTTAAATCTAAAAGAAAATGTTAATATAGTGACAAAAACCTGTCTAAAACCAATTAGTTGAGTGGTTTTAGACCCATACCAACCATATACTTTAACTAATTTATTTTGGATCCATTTGAAAACGAATATTATGTTATTATGAAATAATATTTCAATCTTTTCAAAACGTTCCCCTCACCACTCTTATAAAAGTTTACTTCCCCTTCTCTCAAATTCACTCTTTTGAAGCTATTTGGATTAGCCAAACCCTGAAAAATTATCCTCAAAATTATCCTTCATTTATCCTAGTGACCATTATTTTTTCATACATCAAAAATAAGGAACCCATTTTATCAAATCAAAGAGAAGAACCCGAAAAAGATGTAAATATTTCACCACCTCTTTCAAGTTATTTTCTTCTTCCACATCCTATTTCATTTTTGTTTCCATTATAAAATAATAAATCCAGTATATTATATATAATGTGATGTTATTATAAAAATTTAAAAACCATATTAATTATTCTATCCATCCTTTAAATGACAAATTCATCATAGCTGCATATGTACGGATTACCGTGTCCACGTTGTGTTGTGGTTTGTTATTCAAATAATTCATCATTTGGATAAGTATAATAATGAGTATAAATTATGTTAATAATAAATATAACATGATAATTATTCTGTTTATATGATATACCATAAAATTATATATTATTTTAATATCAAAAGAATGATATTGTTGCTTGTTCGTATGTACGAATTACTGTCTCTAAAAACGCGATGAGTTTCATTCCCCATCATATCCATTAAAAACTAATTTTCATTTGATGATTAAAAATTAATGTTTAATGACTTAATATCAATATGAATATGAATTATATACATCCTATCCCTAACAAACAACACAAACGAAACAAATCATATAAAGGAAAATGAATCAGGTAACACCAGAAACAATGATACTACTAAAATATCATTATCAAAGTAATTTTAAAATATCATATATGATATCATATTAATAAATATGGGTCTTTTATAATAAAAAAATTATTATTTAACCATTATATTGGAGGTTAACCTACCCTCGACCATGGAAAAGTACAATGTAAGGGGTTTCTTATCTCACTTTTAATTCCGTGATATTTGTAATTTTCACCACTTATTAATTGGATATGGTGTATTGTATACTTCCAGTTGATATATATTTTCATGATTATGTTTACATTCATGGTATTCTGGGATTTATTTGGTGTTTATTAAATTTTTTTCATATGACTCTATTGATTACAACATGATAGGGGTTTTTCATCATAATTATTATTCCTGTGAGATTCATTCTATATTAGGCACTATTTATTATTGTGTGGTGTATGTACTGCCCATGATTGTATTAATTGGGAAAGATAAACTAATTTATCATTATTTACATCTTAATTGTAAGATCCTTCTTTCATGGGGTGTATGTTTCATGTGTTTCCAAATCGATAAGGGAATTTTTTATTTAAATTTCCACTCAATGGGCTTTACGCATACATCATTGATTATTTTACTCCATGATTATGTGTGTAATCACTATTTATTATTTATGTAGTGATTTACACTATCTTTTTAGTGGATATAATTTTGATACACCTAATCAATCTTTTTTCAATTTCTCAAGTCATTGATATGAACTTGATAAGAGTAATCTTAACTCAATTTCCATTCATTGAGTTAAACATCCAAGTCATTGGTGTTGTTTTTACAAGAATATGTGTGAATTTACTCGGATTGATTTAAACAAAATATCCAATCATTTTGAGTTTTTTTATATTTTTCACACATAATTATGTCAATTATTTATCCTTAACCTTACCATAAAGTATTTATAAGGGATTTATTTTCAATATACAATCCATTGAGACTTCTTTGTTGTTATTCGCCAATTTAAATTTATATGGTGTATAAAATGTAATTTGACATAATATTCCATGAATTCCATTACCCTCATGATAGTATAATGTTTTCATTACCTCAATTATTTATAATCATGTTTCTCAAACTTGGTTATGAACTCAAACTAAAATATCATTTAAATGTTATAAATATTTATTCTTTTAAATCCTTTTCATTAATTTCCATGTATTAAAAATGGTATTAATGATTTATTTTATCGAGAAAAGTGTTTTAAAATTAAAATTCCTCTTAGTAGTTTCAATGTGGTATGGGAAACGTTGATTCACAAATCTATTTCAAATGGCTTATTAATAAATAGTGAGACATTTAAATGTTTTCAAGAAAAATGGGTATACTTTCCTCAAATTGTTTAGATGATTATTTTCATATATGTCAATATAATCCATTATTCTTGATTGATATTAATATATTATAATAAAATATTACATATTTTATAGAATGAGTTATGTTTGACTGTGGATGTGCTATTTATATTGCATTATTGTTTTATTGAAAAGTATTGACATTTCATATGCTTGTTTTAATAAGAATATTTAAGTTATGTTTCAAAATTATCATATGAAAAATGTATTGGACTTATTATGGGATGGGTGGAGCTTGCTATAGCTCCTCGATGCATCAGTAGGCCTCATGAGACAAACTAGTGTCTTGGCACAAGGCCTTGAAAAATCATATTTTTAGTCTTGGCATGAGGCCTTGAAGATGTGGTTATGATGTACGAAATTATGTATTCCATCATTTTGGGATTAGCTATTGATATTTCATGATGTTATTCCACTAGTAGAACACCCATGACTATGTTTTGTTATGTAATTTTTAACTCATCTGATATTCCATCCATAAGGTACTCATGTTTTTTATTCGTTTTGGTAGGTGTTATCAATTATTAACCATGTTTAAAATTAATGTTAACTTCCGCTGTTTTTCTTACCCATACTGAGCATTTGAGTTCACCCCTATCTTATTTTTCATTTTCCTAGGATATGGAGGAGTTAGTTATGAGTTACTTGCATGAATAATCTAGGAAGCATGGATGTTCCTAATGGAATAAATTAGTGTTGTTTTTCTTTTCTTGTTTTAATGTTGAAATTATGTATGTATCTTGTTTTCATGACTACTAAACTGCTTAGTTATTCAGGAATTGAGTCCTTGTAATTATGAAAATGTATTAAAATATTGCACTGGCCTCTGGGTAACTGGGGCCAGGGAATTACATTTGGTATCAGAGGATGTTTAGTACAATCTTTGGATGTTAGATTTAGAAAAACTATGATTAGAGAACATTATCCAAATATAGACTTTGAGGATTAGTATAGAAGAACATCCTATAATTTTTGATATTTTAGATATTTTTTGAGTTTTCCAAGAAATACATCCACGTCTAGATATGAGCTGGTAGAGGCGGCTCTAGCACAGATTTACCTTGGGGTAAAACAAGAAAATACCTTATTGAGCTAGACTCGAACGTGAACTGGTGCACGACAACAACCCTTGCTGCGCTATTGGTTACGACACTCCCAGGGGATATGCTTAGGATAATTTATATTTTCATTACAAACAGATTTGATGGTTTTTAATATAAAATGAGAATAAATGACCTTGGTTAATAATAAGGTGTTTCAAATTGAAAATATGGTGTCATGATATTCTATAAATGATTTTATTACTATTGTTATTCATAGATTGCTTTCTGGTTTTAGTCGATGACTGGATTCCAACTAAGTCTTAGTAACTTTGAGCATGATGTACCAGGTGGGAATGGTGGTGGAAATGAGGAAGAAAATGGAATGTTGATAGGCTTAAAATATTTCATGTTAATGCCAAATCAAATATCCAAAGATAGATCAACAACATATATATTAACGAACTCCTATACTCTACAAGAAGAGAAAGGCGATAAATGATAAGAGCTCTAGCAGTGGAGACCATGGAGAAAATAATCCTCAATTTCCATCATTCTGGAAATGTTAAAGGAGAATCCCATGAATGTGTCTCAATGGAATAAATAAATGCTTTATGTGTGGGAGAGAAGGACATAATGTAATTAATTGCCAAGGAAAAATGTGGAGTACTATGGAAGAAAATATAAATGGTCCCAAGAATCCATTTACAATCATTTTCCATAAATGTAGTGGACCTGAACATTACCATAGAGAATGTCCCATTCTATATGATATTTTCTTTGTCAAATAAAAAGCTATATGAAAATAAATGGTTGATAATGGTTTAAAATTATTAATTCACTTTGTTGATGGGATTACATTGGAATAATTTTCTCTTGTATTGGAATCCCAGAAGTTTGTCATGTGAAAATGATATTTGAGGTAGAATTATGTTTTCCCTTGGGGATATAATTATAAATATCCATTTGGGTTTTTATGATCATTGAGTTGGGGGAAATTAAATGTTATTATATTTTGGGATGAAAATTCAACGTATGAGATAACATTTGTGGTTAAATTATGTTACATTTATTTTATGTAATTTATCTCATTTTGGTAATGTTATAAAATATAGTTTTTGAAAAAGGACAAAACGTAGACCATGTGACAACCCATCATGTCAGAAAATGATGTGGGAATCGAACACTAAACCAGAGTGCGATTGGGATTTATCTCCTTCCACCGTACTACATGAAGCCCCTGGTTAGTGTGACTTATGTTTTTAATTAAATGATTTTATTGATCAATAATAAATTGATTTTGGATCTAATGTCTTATCAAATTATAACCCTTAGTATAGGAAAACGATTTAGTGATTAAGTGATAAATGTTATTTTGGAAGTTGTTCACCCTATTGGGAATACTATATGACTAAGGAAAATAGAATACTATTGGATTTCATTTGAGGATTAATGTTGGATATTTATCTATGTTTTTATTGTGGATTTATAGTGATTTGTGTTATTTATGGAAATGATTAACCTATAATAGAGAATCTGTGATTAGGTTAATTATTTTTATGTATATTAATTTAAGAGTAGTCTATGTCATTTAGAGATACAATTTAACATGGAAGACTACATAAAAAAAAATTTCTATGTTTTTTTCAATATTAGTTTGGATTATATTTAATGATTTTAAGGACAATTTTTTACTGAATGGTATTTATTTAATTTTGGGGTATTTTTGGTTTAATTTTACAAATTAAGATTAGTGTTTCTTTCTCTAAAGGATTATCCTTTTGGGGGATCATATGATCATGTACTAACCATTTTACTTTTTATTAATCTCTAAAGACAAGATAAATATATAGTTTATTCTTTGTGGATCGTGTGATTCTATAGAAGTTGATTCTAGCTATTCCGGTGTGACCAAGTCACCTTGAATACTTATCGTTTAAAAAATTGAGTAAGTGGAAAATTTTTATTAAGGAATGAAACTCTACATAAAAAGTAAGTATATCTATTTATTTCCTTAGTCAATCTCATAAATAAATTCTTCATGTTTATTAAATGTAACTTAAAACAAAAAAATGTTGTCTGTTTACTTTTCTTACTGGGAAACTAATGACCATTTGTTGCATCACTTGTTTGTTGTTTTCTTTTTGTTTACATTCTATTGATCATGTTTTCTATCCATCCCCATCAGTACTTGACACTTATTTTATCTTCCATAACCATGATTTTTATATGGAATCCTAGTATGGGTTATCTTGGGTGACCTTAGTACATCTCTTTCTTTATTTTAAAGTGATGGTTTTATTGAATATTTTTCTGATGTGGGACATTCAATTGTGTTCCCAAGCCCAATTTTAAAAAAATTGCGAGGACATAATTTCCAAAATGGGGGAAGAATATAACACAATTATCTTCTATGGTACGTTTCCCTTTGAATAATGTAAGAGCTTTCATTGTACACAATTTCAAGATGCTAACACACCGTGGCCAATCAAACTAGCCATTATTAATTGTAATACCCACTTTTTGAAATTTTATAAATTTTATCATTCAAAATGGTATTCATTTTTTAATTTGGAATACCAAAATTACCTTTGTTATAATTTTTGTTATTATTATAAAAACTAGTAAATTTTTATGAATAGTGAAAATACAAATTTTTTATTAAAAAAACATTTTGAATCAAAATAATTTATATTGTTAAATTATAAATTTGATTGGTTTTTTATTATCATTATGTTATAATTTTTTAATTTAATATAATTCAAGTCATTGGATGTAATCTCAGGATTAAACTGGACATAAAGAAGTGTCTGTCTTTTGATAGTTATTATTTCATAAAAACCCGTTTTTTGTTTTGACACCGAGAATTAAATTTAAATTAATTTCTTCCAATTCTATGATTTGAATTTGAAAAAAATATTCCATATTTGGAATCAGAAGGTCCAAATTGTGTAAATATATAACTTTTATTAGACATTAGGAATATTTAATTCAGTAAATATTTTATTTTATGTGGTTAAAGAGGTAAATTTAGTAAATATTTTTAAAAAATAATATTATAATAATATTATATTGCCCTTAAATGTTTACTAACCATATTGGGTTATATAAGTCCGACCATGGGCATCATTGGGTCTATTTTGGGACCCCATGGATCCACATGGGAGTGATAATGACATTTTATATTAAATAATCTAAAGTGAAGAAAAAAATTACAAAAGAAAATAACATTTAGTGAAATTAATTTTATATGAGGTTAAATAATTGACCAATTCGAGTATAAATAGTCATTAAAATTATATAAATATTTCCTACCACAGGATATATTATTTATAGTTTTTATAAATAAAATATATTTATTTATATATGACACAATAATGATGCAATATTTTCCTTATGAATGAAACAATCAAATAAATGATATTATAAATTCTAAAATAAATATAATATGAATGTTTTGATGACATAAACTGACTTTATAGGTGACTATGATATTATATGGTTGATTAAATTTATTTATTTTGAAGTAATAATTTTTTTAGGACTTTATCAAAAATAAATTATTAAATAATGTCAACATTGACATATATGAGTTCATAAAACAAATACAATATTATTGGTTGATATAATAATCCTAAAAATATATGTCTCCTTCAATAAACTCATATAATGATAGGTGTATCATTAAGTAACAACTTGGGGTTCTCTTTGAGGTTTATAGTATGTTTATTAACCATATAATCTAAAAATATGAAGAGGCATGGTAAATGTCAAACTATTTAACTAAGAGTTAAATCTAAATGACAAGGCTAATATAGTGACCAAAACCTATCTAAACCCTATTGGTTGAGTGTTTTTAGACCCATAAGTACCTTATAATTTCAATAATTCATTTACTAGCCACTATAATCCTAAAATTATATTATTATAAAATAATATTTCAATCATTTCCTAAGGTGCCCCTCACCCCTCTTATAAAAGGGCACTTACACTTCTCTCAAATTTACACCTTCAAATCCATTTTTCTCAGAAAAAACCTGACCAAATATAACCAAAAATATCCTAAATTCATCTTATAGTCCTTAAATTAATCATAAATCCAATATAAGGATCTGTTTCGATCAAATCAAAATGCCGAATACGAAAAAGAGGTAAATATTTTACCACCTCTTTCAAGTTCTTTTCTTCTTCCACATCCTCTATATTTATTGTATCCATTCTAAAACAATAAATCATGTAACTTATATATATATTTATGTTCTTATAATAATGGTACCACAATATTCATTATTCTATCCATTCTATAAATGAAAAAGAGACCATACGTGCGTACGTAAAAATTTCCTTCTCCACTTTGTGGTGTGGTTTGTTATTCAAATACTTCATCACATGGATGTGTATAATAATGACTTTAAATGATGTATATTATAAATATAACATAATAATAATTATTTTTATATGATATAACATCCAATTATATATTATTTTAGCATCAATATAATGATATTGTCGCTCGTGCGTACTTACGAATTACCGTCTCCACAAACGCGGTGAGATTCATTCCCCATCATATCCATTCAAGAATAATTTTCATTTGATGATTAAAAATTATGTTTAAGGACATAATATAATTCTAAATATGAATATGATACATCCTATCCATAACAAACAATACTTACATAACAAATCATATAAAGGAAAATGAATCATTCAACTCCTGAAATGACGATACTACTGAAATACCTTTAACAAAGAAATATTATAAGATCATATATGATATCATATTAATGTATATGGTTCTTATATAATTTAATAATAATGATTTTACCATTATACAAGAAATTAACCTACCCTCAAACATGGAAAAGTACACAGTAAGGGGTTTCTTATCTCACTTTAAATTATGTGAGATTTTCATTGTTTTCCTCTTAATTATTGCATGTGGTGTATTGTATACTGCCATTTGAAATATATTATCATGATTCTATTTACATACATCAAATTATTAGATTCATTTTGTGGTTATTAACTTTTTATAATACTACTTGATTGATTACAACGTGATAAGGGTTTTCCATCTCACTTTTTATTCCAGTGAGATTCATTCTATATTAGCCACTATTTAATATTATGTGGTGTATGTACTACCCATGATTGTCTTCTTGGTGTAATATACATTAATTTATCAATATATACATTTACATTTTATTATATAGCCTTCATGGGGTGTATGTTTCGTGAGTTACTATATCGATAATGGAATTTTTTATTTCAATTCCCACTCATTGGGCTTTACGCAGGCTTCATTTTTTATTTTACTACAAGATTATGTGTGGAATGACTATTTATTATTTACATATAAATTTCCACAACCCTTTGTGTGGGTATAATTTTGATACACATAATCAATCCATTTATAAATTTTCAAGTAAATGATATGAAATTGATAAGTGTAATCATAACTCAATTTCCATTCATTGAGTAAAACATCCAAGTCATTGGTGTTGTTTTTTACAAAAATATGTGTGAATGTTCTCTGATTGATTTCAACTAAATATACAATCATATTTATTGTATTTATATTTTTCACACATAATTATGTCACTGATTTATCCTTAACATAGAGTTACCATCTTTATAAAGGATTTCACCTCAATTTACAGTCCATTGACACTTCTTCGTTGTTATACGTCAATTCACCATTATATGTTGTATATAATTTACATTGAAATAAGATATCATGAATCCCTTTATTCTAATGATATTGTTATGTTTTTATTTCCTCAATTATTTTTCTTCATGTGTCTCAATTTTGGTTAGGAAATCTATCTAAAATATCATTTATATGTTTTAATGATTTATTCTTCTAAATAATTTCCATTAATGTCCTTGTTTTAAAAATGTATTTTAAGGATTTATTTATATGGAAATTATTGTTTAAAAATTAAATTCCTTTCAAACATTTCAAATTGGTATGGGACACTTTGATTCAAAAATATATTTTAAAATGATTCTTGATAAATAGTGATACATTTAAATGTTTTCAAAAAAAAAGAGGCTATATTTCATTCAAATAATTTTGATTATTATTTGTATCTATGTAAACATCCTTAATTATTATTTATTGAGATTAATATATTATAATAAAATCTTTTATATATTATTGAATGAGTATTTTTTACTGTGGATGTGCTATTTTTATACCATACATGGTTTATGAATAATGTATTGACATTTCATATGCTAGTTTTAATAAGAATGTTTATGTTATGTTTCAACCTTTTCTTATGTGGAATGAATTGGAATTATTAAGTGACGAGTGGCTACCACTATAGCTCCTCGATGCATCGATATGTTTGATGAGAAAAACTAGTGTCATGGAACAAGGCCTTGCAAAAATCTTATTTCTTGTCTTAGCACGAGGCCCTGACTATTTTGTGATGATGTCTGGCATTATGCATTCCATCATTATGAGATTATCTATTGATATTTCATGTGGTTACTTGAATAATAGAACACCCATGACTGTGTTTTAGTATGGCATTATATACTCAGTTCTTATTCCTGCCATAAAGTGCAAATGTATATTATTCATTAGGTCGTGTGTTTTTAATTATTCAACATGCTTAATTATTATGTTATCTTCCACTGTGTTTCTTACCATTACTAAGCATTTGAGATAACCCATTTCTAAGGTTTCATATTCACAGGATAGGTAGGAGTTTGTTATAAGTGACTTTCCAGCATAATCTAGGAGGCTTGTATGTTTCTAATGGAATAAATTAGTGTTTTTTTCTTTTAAAGTTTTATTTTTGAACTTATGTATGTATCTTTTTTCCAAACTACAAAACTGATCGTTCCATTGGGACATTATTCCTTGTAATCATTCCAATGTATTAAAACAATGCCTCAGTCTCTAGGTAACTGGGGTCGGGTCGTTGCATTGAAACCGCAACATCATATATATACAAAGAGGTAATAATATTCAGTATAGAACCATAGTTACACCCCATAATGTGACCCCCATTATGGATGATGGAATCAGGATAAACCTACCACCTTGTACCCATGTAAACCCATGTGCTCAATTCACAATAACCTAAATGTTTCTGAAATCATCTCGAAACTATTTCACAAAACCCTTTAAAATGATTTTAAAACACCACCAATTTTCATTTATCAAGAATCCACGGTAAATAAACTTTTATTTAATATATCTATCCAACACACAAAAATATTTATTCTAACTTCGTAAAAATTTATTTGTAAACAAGTTTTTTAAAACAGAACAATATTGGTTGTCAAATATAGGATAGAGATGGAACCACCTACCTTGAAACACGAGTTACACACTTCTGCAATGGGATCCACCAACCAAAAAACAAATGAATTCAAAAAAATTATATATAATACAATACATACAATTTAAGATGTATCCAATTGATAAATACAGTTAGTGAAGAAGAGGAAATATCACATACCACAAGAACAAACGCCCTCCGAACCAGAAAAAAACATAGGAAAAGTCAAAAAAATGAAATCATACAACATATCATTGAATAAGACTAAGAAAAAACAAATTTAGATCAACAAATCTGATGTCAAAACACAAGGGCACCATCATAATCAATTTAAATGATGATGTAGAATGATAACATAACATGTGAGTACCAACACAATCACAACTAATATAGAATGCTGAATGGATTGATCTAGAAGGAAAAGTGTATCCCAAAATTTCAAAGACATTTATCTAGGTTAAGATCAAGAGATTATGATTAATTTTCTGAAAAAAATAGAAACGTACCTATTTTAAAAAATTTACATGGTTACACGATGTGTGACCCACATACATGACCTGTAAACACCAATGTCCCACATAAGCTAGAAAAGTCATCATGTCGGAAAAAATGTATTATTTACAACATTCATAATAAGAAAAATATCTTCATGTTGGGAAACCATTCAATGTTTAATGTCTTTCATTGAATACATCATGGACCTTTTACATATCATGTTACCTTGTTACACTATAAGAAATATTTTTGAATCCTTTACAAAAAAGAAACATAAAGCTAAGGGTCCAATAAATCAATTACATCATCATTATAGGTATCCTGCCAATTTTAAATGGCCATATATAGACAATGTGAAATGGAAATCCATTACATGGTTAAAGATTCACTAGATATATCAGTAGAGGAATGTTACAAACACCCAATCATAATGACATTCTATCTTCTATAATTCACTTGGGAGAAGTAATCCCTAGAAAAACTTGATTCCACTTCTCCCTCATCAATGACTAGCATTCCTAAGTCTCATGAGAATCTAATCCATGTTTCCTTAGTACAAAGACCAATATAATTGAATTCCCACAGAATACATTCACATGACATAAATATATATCAATTGGTTCCTCAAAAACAAAAACATTTGGCTCCAATTCAATTTCTCCCCAAATAAGAATGTGAGCTGGATCAGGATGGTACTTCTTGAGATGTGATATGTTCAAAACAACATGATAAACGGTCACTTAAATTAGAAGTGAGAACATGTAAGACACCTTCCCGGGGTGCTTAGTGGCCCCAAATGATCAATCATATCCAGGAGTCAACTTTCCATATTTTCTAAGAGATTAGTGACAAAACTGAGGGGAAACGTTCATGAAAACCCATCCACCAATAGATAACACTATAGGATGACATCATTAATCTACATAAAATTTGATTCAGATGTGTTATATAACCAAATTTTGATGCAGATCCTAAATCATTGTTGACATATCCTGAACAAAAAATTCTCCAACTAACGATAATTTACCTAACTCCTCCAAAAAAAGTTATTTTCATCCTGGGTGACCATAAAACACCTCAACGGGAGAAATTTATATAAATATTTATAACTATTATTTTCAAAAAACCTCAACAAGTTCTAAATGGATATCCCATGATCAATCAAAATCCAAGACACTTGCCTGAAGCATGTCCTCTTGAATCTGAATCACACGCTCCATCTGACCATTTTTATGTAGATGGTATGTTGAGATCAACAAGAAATTAGTTCCCCTTTACTCATTGAGACTTATCCAAAATCTCATGATAATCATATGATTATTATCTAAAACAAATTTATAATAACTCTTATATAACCTGACAATCACGTGATCATATATCATACCCATATAATTAACCTTAGTAGTATCCTTGATCAGAATAAAATGAGAAAACATCATCAACCAATAAAAACCCGCCGAGATATAATTCCAACCCTAGGGAGTCTATGTTAATCCAAAAAAATCAATGGATAGCTCATCCCATTTCTAGAGAAACATTGGAAGATTTCAAAGCCAACCAGAGGGATTTATTTTTTTCACATATTTTCTATTGGATGTTATAACAGTGGGGCACGTAATATGAATTGTCATGATTCATAAACGACCAATAAAATCATCATCTCATGTCATAGTATATCTTTTTATTTCATAGATGGTTCACCCAAAAATATTCAAGTGTATTAAATAAGAATACACTCATCATGGATACTGAGGTGACAACCGGCTTCCCAAAGTGGAGTATACCATCTAATGACTAAGACCAACCAGAAATGATCTCCCCATCATAAATTCATTACAAATTATTTGTAAACCTATAATCATACTAATGAATCTACAAAATAGATTTTATTAGATGTGATGATAAATAATCATTTGTTATATCCATTCAAAAAACATCCTCCAAAGAATCTAGTTGTATCTAATCATAAAAAGCATCAAGGATCCACCCATTCGATTCTAGAACATCATATGATGGTATGTTCCTACTAAGACCATATGAAACCACATTTCTGTTCACTGAGGTGTATGTTATATTGAATGAAAAAATTTGAAGGTATTATATCAATCATCACTCAATAATATTAATATAATTATGATGAATGATACAAATCAAAATCTTATAATTTGAGAATATTGTGAACCAACCCCTGTTAATATAGTGCTGCCAAAATTTAATAACATACAAAATTATTGAAAGTTGTAAATTGCAAGTGGGATAATTATTCTCATGAGGATGAAGCTGAAGAGGGTCGTAAGATGCCACATGGTCATCCAACATAGCAACATATCCCCAACCAGCACTAGAAGCATCAGAAAAATGCACTTACACCTTATAATAATCATGTAATATTTGAATATGAGCTGATGTCAGAATTCCTTTTAGTTAATCTAAATAAGACTGACACTTCACATTCTATGTGAATTAAAAAGATATCATGGTAAGGGTGGACAATTTTACTGAACGATTAGATAAATCATTAAAAACCCATCGATAGATTCCATTAATACAAAGTATGCTCTATATCATATTGAAATTATGTGGTTCCTTCATTGAAAAACAACCATCAAATTCTTTGAATCAACTAATAATCTGTGTTCTGTAATTTTGTTCCCATTGAACATAACATTTTGAATCCCAAAACTACCTTTTTAAGGCTTACAATACAAATATTGACTTTTCAATATTTTTTATAACTAAAAATTGATGGTTATCATACTCGTGATTAGGTTTCAAATAAACAATGATATCGTCCACATAAAAATACCCAAAAGTGTACATATTTTGATGGAATATCTTATTCATTAAATTCATAAAAACAACCAGAGCGTAGGTCAATGAAATAGCAGTCATCAGAATATGCTTTCCCATTTAACTAATCAAACAAATCATGCACACGATGAAAAATATATTTTCTCTTAATTTTTATCCACTAAAACATTTGAAAGTCTACACACAACCGAAGTGAACCATCTACTTTCATGGAAAAGGGATGTGAGGATTCCCAATCCCAAATTCTATAGCAAACAAAATCTTTTTCCAATGGGTCCTTAAACAAAATCGTGTGCTCTTTTAGCTCAGCAGGTTCCATATGATAAAAAGGCCTCAGTATCAACAGCATACCTAGCACCATGTTAATCATAAAATATACCTACATCTATAGAGGAATACTAGATAATTCTATTGGGAAAAAATTTTTAATGTATTTAATTAAAACGGGATCATCACCGTAAAGAAGAAATATCATCTAGCTCAATCACAATATTAGAAAACAAACTCTTATAATCTTGATGGGGAGGTCCTTCTTGGCCAGAACATAGGCCCCACTCGCCTTCGAAAAAATGATAGATCCCCTCCATAGAATGAAATTAAACATGCCGATGATAACAATCATCCTTATCTTGATAAACAGAAATTTAATCTATACTGATGATGACGTCTAAAAAATAAAGATGAAGAATAATAAAATCTCAATCCAAATCCATATCATCAGCCATTAATGAAAAATTAGAACACTAGAACCCCTACTATTTCCCTTTTCTTATAGGTGTCGCTAGCTCAATTATAGAGGAAATATTTTCTGTTTTTATTTTAGGAATATTATCAAACCCTAAAAATATAAATGTGGGGGAGGCACTAGTGTCCAATAATGTAATTCCAGTTGATGTTGAAATATGGATAGTACCTCTCATTGTCATCAGACCTATAATGAATTCATCTAGAAAATCATCTACCATGTAAAATTTCATCATTAATGAGTCATATTCCTTGGTCTATGTAGTGTTTGAATCTTATGACTACATCATAGAAGAAATTAGAGGTGACGATACTAGACTATAATGAGGTGTAGAAACAGCCTGACAGAAACATTCTATATGACCAACGCTTCAGTATTTATTGCAGGTCTATGAGGACATAACGAAAAAATGTATATTGTGTCTTACCATTCCACAATTATAGAATGTTAGTGGCACACTGCTACATGTAATAGTTGGTTTAGAGGAGGCTAACTACTGAGACCACCTCCACCACTACAATGAAGATCCCCCCACTTCATATTTGTTCGAGGAATGCCACTAAAACTGGAATTTGATGGAAGAAAAGTGTTGGGGAAACCAAACATGGATGCCTTATTCAATTATGGAATTATAGATATGTCTAATATCTCTGTATATATAGAAATAATTAACATAAACACTCGTGTTCTAATATTCAGTTGCAAACATTATTGGTACACATGAGACTTCAAATGGTCACTCGTCACCATATCAGGAGAAAAAAGGACAAGTTCATTAAATCAATTTTTGTATGTTGAATCAAAACATCTTGTCTGATATAAATACATGAACACTATAGACTATTAAAACATCAGTGACTTTGGATAATACTGTCGGATGAGGTGGTCTTGAAACACATCCAATCTAGGTTCATGTGTCTATTTACAATAGACTATAGAATCCCACCATCTCTTTCCAAAACCCTCATTCTTGAACGATTCAAATTTAACCTCGATATTCTCAGGAGTCTATAGGAAGTTAAATTTATGAAAAATCCAATCAATCGTGTCCTCTCACTCCTGAGGATCATTTATTAATTTAAATAGTTTTGGATTATAGTGAAATAATTCCCATGACTGATCTCTCTCCTCCATCTCCTAGATTTAAGTGAACAACTACATCTGAACCATTGGATCATCTTGATCATCAGCATGAACTGATCAAATGATTTTCTCGATTAAATCCGGATCTACTTGAAGATTTCTATATAGAGAATCAGCTAGTCCTTAATGAGGATCATAAGTAAGATGCCTTATTTTCAAAGTATTTCCACCAAAATAGATGAAACCATTCAAACACAAAGTAAATATCAATTTAAATGAAAAAAGCATATGCAGAAAATGAGATTGAAAAAAAACTAGAGACACATATCCCAACATCCTTTATAATCTTGAGTCTCGTCATGAAATGAGTGGGCTAGGCACTTATCGCAACAAACCTCTCAAGTCCCAACAATCTTATCTTTAGTCTATCAAACATTCCAAAAAAACAAATCTTGACTATAGACATTCTTTGATTATTTTTTGTAACGAAGGGACTTGGGTTACCCTCAAAACTTGCACCTAATCTAATCCTCCAAGTATCTGAAAGGTTTTTTTCATATCAATGGGCTAGCCACAAGCACCCGAGCATCAAATAAATAAATAGGGTATGTTTTTTCGAATCCTATAAAAAACATAGAATATATAAACATATATATGAATGAGACAGTGGATTTTTAATATAAATATTCCTTAACCATAACAAGACATTTGAAACAAGAAAATTTTAAAAATAGCTATAACTCCAAAATAAAATCCCTACTACAAATGAATAGAAAAAAACAACTACTCCAAATGATGGTTTGGATGCACTCCCACTGTCTCACCTACAACTACTCAACAAATCTAATATGAAACATGTGTTCCCCATAGAGGTGCCTTTCATTTCCATACATTAGAAGTCATATAACGGTTTATTAACCAATGAAGAGGTGTGTAGGGTGTGAACAAAGTGGATCACTAGGATTCCACCCAGGTGTTCCACAATAGGTCTATATATTACAATTTCAACATGCTCATTTTAAATAAAACATGACATGATAGGTCATATCACATTTTTATAGAAAACATGGTAATCATTTCCACTTTATAAGTGTTCTAAAACAAAATAATGTATATCATTTTAAAATCACATTTTATATATCATATTTCATAATTATATGAATGCATATCAATTATAAAACATAAAATCCAAGAAATATTAAAAAATAATAGCAACATGTGAACAATAATTCAAAGGTAATACAATTGTTCAAGAAATAAACTACTTTACCTAAAAATATATGAACAACTCACTATGTTACATAATGCCAAATATCAACACTCTAGGACTAGAGAGACACCAAAGATACTCAATCCCCAATACCATATACAATACTAGATCCAATAATATACTCTATATGACAAGAGGAACAACATAGGATGTGAACTCCCATAATATATGATGGCCTATAGCGGATCCACCCACCCAGTACCCAAGGTAACCCATGTGATCTTTTTTAATATCATCCCACTATTTCAAAAATAATTTCAAAAACAATTCACAAAAATATTTTAAGGTTTTGAAAATACCATTTTTTTTTTCTTTTATCTAAATCAAAGGAAATAACAATTTAATTATAAATATCATTACAATACACACAATTAACCATGTCAATTACAATCAAATTTATTTATAAAAAAATTTATAAAAATGGAACAATACAGTTTATCAATCATAATCTAGAGACGAAACTACCTACCTCGAATCATGGATAACACACACCCACAATGTTATCCACTAAGAATGAAAAACCAATGACTCCAACAAGGGACTTATAATATAATCCTCACATTATAGTATTGATCCAATTGATAAATACAATTGACAGAGAAGAATAATTACCAAATACATCAAGAATGAACACCCACTTTAACAATAATAACAAATGAATATCCTCATGAATGAGATCACTCAATGGTTCCTGGAGGAAGATAAGATAAGAAATCAATTTAGTACAATATATCCAATGACATGACCCAATAACTCCACCATGATCAATAGAAATGATTAAGTGTAAAGATCACTTACCTCAGAAAGACGCACCACAATCAAAATGAATGATGTCTCCCAAAATTTCAAATGAATATCCCTAGGTAGAGAGAAAGAGATTTTAATAAATCAACCAAAACAAAATAGACAAAAAAAAAATTTAAATACTATATTGGCTCCAAAAAACAATTTATAACCCGGTTAGACGATGTTTAACCCAAATAGTTTGAAAAATGTCGGAAAACCCTTTTAAGTAGATTAATAATCTATTATTTAATACATTCATGATGTGAAACATTTATTCACTTCACATAACCTTTCACAATGTGAAACCTTTCAGGAATATCATCAGGTAACTCTTACCCATCACGTAACCTAGGTAATGGTGTGAACTCATCCTGAAACCATTAGAAAAAGACGATAAAAATTTAGAGTACAACAAATATATGACTTCACCATAATAGGTATCCCTTCAATTCCTTATCATCCATGAGATGATATAGTTAGGGTTTTATAACCATAGTTAAAACTATAGTAATGAGTGACTGTATTGGATAATATTTTTAAATGTATGTAAATTCATCAGGAATTGGGTTTCCATAAAAATGCATCCAAATATGGATAGTGTTACTGTATGTAGTTGTGGAATAGATGTACCTAGGTGAAATAACCCTGAAAAGGGATTGTCAAAAATTGATTCAGTCATAATCCAAATTCATATTGAGGGTGACAATGTTTGAAAACCTAGTTTGGCATTCCTTGATGATTATATTGGTTGATCATATAATGAAAAAAAATTATAAGTGATTTATTTCCAAGTTACTTTTTAAAATTAAGACATGAATCAAGAGATATCCAAACCTTAAGTAAACTAGGTAGTACCACAATATTTATAGGATAAATAAATTATTAAGAAGTTGAATAAATTGAAAAGAAATGTTCCATTAGGGGGTACATATTTGGTTTTAACTTTTATATTCTAATAAATATTTGTTTTTGGATATTATCGGAACCTTTTTGGGAATAATATTAGGTTGACTCAAGATAATGGAAATGATAATGTTAACAATATTTTTGAAATAACATATAAAAAATTATATAAGGACTAGTAATTTCTTATACATATTAGGGATATTTAGGTTGATGTTCTAATATAATATATATGATGATTTTAAAATAAATCCCTTAGCCTATTCACTGAGTAATTGATAAATAAAATTGTGAGAAAAAAATTTATTTATGGGGTGATGAATGAAATGAAATAATGTTTAACTATATTGTTTCTTTATATAAATACATTTTTATAACGTGCTTTACATGAAAATACAAACTATTGACGTAGATATATTTTAAATATTAGATATTACTACTAAAACATATCCCATGAATTAGATGATATAAATTGAAGTCACTGTGTCACAAAATCAATTAATTATGTAAGTGGAAGGAAATAGAAAAGGATAAGTATTCCTTATGAATCCCATTTAACTTACCATAGATGGGATAATTATAATATAGGGTTTTCCATTGACTATGCATAAGCTGAAAATGAGTAAATATAGTATGAGGAAAATCATTTACAAGAGAAGCTAATTCACATGGAGATTTCAATGATATACATGTTATCTAACCACGACCCAAAATTGAAAATAGAGCTTGTCTAAATCTTAGTTATTAAAAAAATATCATAAGGGGTTTTATAAGAAGAAAATATTATTTTATCGAAATAATTAAAACTATTGATATAGATATACCAACAATTTATATACTGTTTTAAACGAAATTTTTTCTAAATTCATATCAGTATAAAAAAGGTATTTTCAATAAATAGGAATTTTATTTCAAGGAATAATGATTATTTTTACATAATTATTATAATATAAATTATCAGTAGATTAATTAGTAATTTACAAAAAACATTATTATTATACCAAAAATAATTTTTCAATAAAACCATTTTTTTTCTAATTTTATGTTTTTAATAAAATTTATAAAATTTATTTTTTTAATTTTAAATAATTCACATCATTTTTTAATTTATCATTATCATATTATATTAATATATATTTTTTGGGATTTTTGTGATTAAATATATTTTAACTGAATAGTGAAATACTAATTTGATTAAGGTCATCACTTTTAGGGAATAATTTTACAATTAAAATATATAAAATGGTTTTGAAATAGTTTTATAATAAAATTAATTGTTATAAATTATAATAAATTAATTTAAAATAATTTTTTGAATTTATAAACCCATTGCTTACATTATGAGTATTTAGGCATCATATTAAATGATTTTTTTGATTATTTAGTTTAATTATTATAACATGATGAAATGATATTTTTTATTTAATTTTTTTTAAATAAATACTTTTTTATTTATAATGAGTATTTTAAATTAATTTTAATAAATTCCATTGATTAATCTATCCAAATCATATATCATTTTTAAAAAAATTAAACTTTATCAAAAAAATGAGAATCTATGCATTACAAACATTTGTATTAAAATTAATTTTCCCAATATATTAATATTTAATTTTTTAATTTTTTTAGTTTGATACAATATTTTTTATAATATATTTTTTTCAATATTATATTTAAATATGAAATTATATTGTAAAGACTAGTTGAGATTACAATGATAATGAAGAAACCAATATTTTAAAAATATTATTTTATTAAAATTAAAGAATATATATTAGAAAAATTAAATAAAAATAATTTAAATAAATAATTAAATAATATTTATAAAAACATAAATAGAAATATTAACCCTAATATAGTTGTTAATTAATTATATTTAATATTAAGAATCCATAACTGTCAAAATGACATTTTTCTACTAAAATAGTTTGTTACACAATAATTGATTTAATTTAGAAGATAATTTTATAATGTTTAGAAATTTAATTGTATTAAATATATGTTAAATTTATAATAATAAAAACAAAATATGTTTATATGGGTTATGTTAAATATTTCACAAAGAATAATATCAGATAGTTAAAAACTAGTTAACTAGTTTAAACGTAAAAGATTCCAATATAAAAATCATATTGATAAAAACCATATAACATGTTTAAATCATGTGATGAATCACTTGGATTAGAATTTATAGACCTATAAATTCCATAGAATCAATTATTCATAATATCTAGATATATTTATATTAGATTAGTGTCATGACATTATTAAAATATAATGGGGTTTTCTATGATTTCAATTTTCCTCACTTATAAAAGGGGATCACTTACACCATTTAAAACCAAAAAATATAGATATAATTAATTATTTATGATCTGGAAGATTACACTCCATTAAATCCCATCTAGCTAAAACCAACCCTTGGTCACTAATAGTTTTCTTAATCATTTCAATTTTAAGTTAATTTTGATTGAAAAATCAAGTCTCCTTAGTATGTATTAACTCATTCCTATGTTTTTCTTTCACAATCATAATCTTCCAAATATATTATCAAAATATTAATATAATGAATTCAATATTATTATTATACTTATATGTTGTTATATAAATTTTATAAACATTATTAATTCACTTCCGTCAACTTATAAAATCAATGTAACGTTAATGATTAGTGTGCATGACTACCTCATCAAAGAATAATTAATTTTTAAACTTTTTCATTTATTTTTTCATTATTAATTCAAAAAATATTAAATATGGTTCACCATAAAGATGAAAAATATAATTATTATTCTATTATAATAATATTATTTCAAAATAAACACCTCATGAACAATAATCATCTATCAAGTTAAAACAAGTTAACGTTTGGGTAATTTTAACCACAAATATGAACAATGCATTAAAATATGTCTATAGATGATTATGGGATCATGAAAAATAATAAAATTATATTGTAATAAGAAAATAATTTTAGTTATATAGTTTTTAAAATATTATATTAATTATTTAACTTATTATTAAAGAGTCGTTTTTATTTTCTAATATAACCAAAATAATCCATTATCAATTTTGTTGTTACATAACATATCCAAAACACATATAGAATGAAAAAGAAAAAATTAAGTAAATATAAGTTATATATTTAATAAATTTAAAATAAATATAAATAATGAACTTGGTATCAAATTATGAGAAATGATATATAAATTATTAATCATCCACAAAACAATTAATGTTTTTAAATCTATATTTCCATAACACGCTATAACTAATTAATTTACTCATTATAAATAATTTTGATAAGGATTACAAAAGCTTAATATTTATGATTAATGTTATTTAATATTATATTAATTTATTTTTTTATATGATTTGTGAGTTTCATCAACTATGTAAGGAAACAAGGTAAGAATTCATGTGTATAAAATTTGAATCCATTGATACATGATTAAAATTTTCATCATGCTTAATTTTAAATGGAGAAAATACTAATCTATTCTCATTTTGTATCATGGTACTATTATATATATGATATTAAATATTCTATTTAATTTTATACCTTGCTTGGTGATTTTATTGAAAAGTTACAAATGTTTTATTGGGTTTTTGTAACACAAATATTCTTTTTCTGTCATAATCATTTTCCTTGGAATATAATCATTCAATATTTCTCAATTATATCATATAAAGATATAATATTTTATTTAATCCAGTTTTTTTTGGAAATATTTATTCACTCAAAATTATGATTCCATAATGATTCTATTATTTGTTAAAATTCATTTTTGTTTATAATATTTTCCATTTGTTTCGATGGATTTTTCTTCTATACCCACACATTTACTCCCAAAAAATATTCTCCTTTCCCAAGTGTAATATAATTATTTTATCATAAATGATACTTTAATTCCCATTATTATTTTTAAAATAATGGATTATCCATCTTCTTAATGATGTAGGTTTTAAAGAAGTTTGTTTCAAAATAATTAAAATGATTTTCTATATTTTCAAAATAAGAACTTTTATCATCCACTATAAATTTTAATTTAATTAAAATTATTTATTCTCAATTAATTCAGTATTAAATATTTATTTTAAAATTACAATAATTCAATTTATTTTCACATAATTTTGTAATTTTTTTTTCCAAATTTTCATTGTTATAGATTCTTTTCAAAAGTAATTGATTATGAAGTATTTTCACTTAAAAACTTTTAAACATTATATAGTTTTTGAGATTATATTAATAATTATTATTTCAAAATCAATAGTTCCCAAATTATATTTACTTATTTTTTTGAAAATATTCATTCTTTTTCATCTCTCCATTTTTAAATATTCTATTGAATATAATACTTTTCCTATAATTTTCAATTCTCCTTTTTGAAACATATGGTAATTTTGAGTAACATTTATTGGGAAATAAGGTTTTGAAATGAAATCTATTACCCTTCAAAAAACATATTGTTGAATCTAATCATTACATAAATATTTTAAAATATTTTATGGAGACATTTTTATTTTTAATTATATCTAAACTAAAAGTTTTATCATTCATGAATTGTTGGATTTATCCGACATTAAATGTCATTATGATATGATTTATTGTGAAAATTAGTTTTTTATTATTATATGATTTATTTTGTTCATGTTATGATATTTTTTAAGGGATTGAAAACACATTCTTTTACCATTGGATCAGTATTATATGTTTTCAACTGATTTTTATATGGAACACATTCATATGGATGATAATAGTTGGGGTCTTATACTACCCTCTAATAAATTGGATAAAGAATTATATCCCATGTGAAATGGATGTTATGAATTAAAATTTTTTGGTTAGTTACATGAATAGTTGGTATTTTTAGATTACATAATGAAAAGTGGGTATTTAATTGTTCAAAATATGAATCATTAGAATTTTTTGAGTTCATTACATGATGTGTGGCCATTTTTTAGTTCACAACATGAAACCATAGAATTAGGTTTATACAATATTTGATTATTGGGAAATTTTTATCACAATATAATGTGTTGACATTTTGTTTATTCGTAACATGAATTATAGTCATTTTATTTGATTTAAAATGCTATAATTTTTCTATGATTATATTTTTTCAATGATTTTATTTTATTATGACATGTAATATTTCATAAATACCATTGATTATTGTCCATTAATATTGTGTCTAATCTCAATATTCCACAAAATTTTTCTATGGTATAAGATTGTACATTTGAGATTGCACATCAAATAATCTTGGATTATGAACAGTTATTATTTTTCATATTCTTTGTAATAATTTATTTCTTCTTTGACTATGTTTTGTCATATTGTTTTGATATAAGAGTTTATGGCATGTTGAAATTTTAACTGTGATCGTGCATTGAAACTCATCCCATTTTAATGATTCCATTCTACATGTTATGAATATTAACATATAATGTGAATTTTAAATAATAGGGTCTATATGAGGAAAAATATTTATACATGATTTTATATTAATATTTTTATGTAGTTATTCTATATGAAATTAAACACTTCAGTCTTTTTTTGTGTGACTACTTATGAGGTTTGTTATTTAAATGATCGGAATCACATATTTTCTAAGACATGATATGATTGGGTATTAAGAAGGTGGGGGTTGAAATGTGAGATATCTGGTCCTGCCATAATGTGTTCCCCTTGGGGGGGACTGTGTTGTTCCCCCCCTTTTTCACACTATAATTAAATTCATAGAAGAAAAATTTTAATTTTTTTTATCATTTCATTGACCCCTCCCCCATTGTTCATTTATGAACTACAACACCCAAACTCCCCCAAGGATCTATATCTTCTCTCTATAGGTTCTATGATCCTAGCCCAAAATCCATTAATGGAACAGAGATACATGTGAAGTAAGAGGGTAATAACATAGAGGATAAGGGAATACATATGTTCCTTCTCATAATTTTTCTCATTCCACTACTTTGTTTAGTTAAACTTTATTTTTGCGAATATTTGTATAATTTCATGATTTCCGATGAGTGGTGATGGATTATCCTACCATATTGGGTGATTTAACACCTATAAACTGATGGTTGGTAGTTCCTCTCATATTTAATCATATGTTTTAAATTATTATGTGACATGAATCCATATGTGATAGGTTCTAGGTTTAATTGTTCGAAAGAGGGGTATAGTTAACTATGAAAGGGGTGGTAGAATAGATTGGAGCCTCCTTTGTGTATATTGAGTAAGTCATCAGTTGATGATATGTTATATAGGGGCTTGATGAATATGCCAATTCATGTTCAATACGAATGTCAATGACTGGTAATCATATATTATGTGGTATGTGTCCTTGGTCGAGGCTAGGTAAGGGGGTTGTGGCCTATCTGTGGATGAGGGCCTTATTATGAGGTTTCAATGTTTTAATTTTTATAGGAATTTTATGGGCATGGTTTTAGAGCAACCTTTAAACCTCATTTACCATTGATATGAGTATAGTGCTAGTGATCATGAATATGCGGGTTAAGATTTTAATTCAATGAGAGAATTGGATCGTCAAATGCATTGAACATATAGAGTATTCATATAATTAGTAGTTATGGTACTCTATAAAAACTAATGGTGAATATATGACATTTGTCTGATTTTATGTGTTTGATGTGTTTGGTTTTCATGGGTCACGAGGAACAATGTGTCCACATAGGTATGTCTAATAGTATATGTGTTTTATGTTTTATAAATATTCATATTATAAACTTAGATTTATTCAAAAAATATATATAAATATATATAAATATATATATATCATCCATTTCATAGAAGATTTTATATAATCAAATTTAACATTCAATATA
This sequence comes from Viscum album, assembly GCA_963277665.1. Taxonomy (NCBI): domain Eukaryota; kingdom Viridiplantae; phylum Streptophyta; class Magnoliopsida; order Santalales; family Viscaceae; genus Viscum; species Viscum album. The sequence goes on along the minus strand of OY728150.1, from coordinate 1,251,300,013 downwards.
CATTTAAAATTTGTAGGTTAACAACATGACATAAAATATGTTTTATATAAAGGATAAATATATCTCATTAAAATGATTATTATTTTTCAATCAACAAAAAAATATTTAATTGTTTAATATATTATAAATATATCAATATATGTTATATATATGTATTTAAATTTAAATATATTTTTATATATTATTTCATCAAGTTATGATGTATTAATATGTATTTTTATTCAAGAAAAATAATAGTTTTTTACATAAAATGTTTTCTTATGTATTATATAGTTTAATTTAAAAGCAAAATTTAAAAATTTTGGAATATTAATTTGATAAAAACATTTTAGTTCTATTTTTATGTTGTATAAATTTTATTTGAATGAATTTTTGGATGTTTCTAAAGAAATTGATTTTTTAGTGAATATGAAACCCAATTTTTAAAAATAGGTCAAATTTTATGGAATCATCACGATATAAATAGGATAACAGAATTTATGAAACCTAGGGAAAATATTTGAAAAGATAAATACTCAATATATATTATAAATATTATTGAATTAATACTAATTGATTTCTATCCCATGATAAATTTGAATAAATTTATTGATGATGATATAGTCCTTGGTCAACATTGGATATTCCAAATTTTGTGTCTTTAATATAGAATTTTTTAAGAGATAACTATTATTTCAAACATAAGAGAAAGTAATTATGACTGATTAATTATGATGATTTATATTTTTAATTTTTATAATTATATAATAAGATAATTATACAAATGCCTACCCAGCATATACATAATAAATGAAAATTAAAAATAATAAATTAATTTGTTTTCATGATAAGAATGAGAGTAAAAATAAAATATTAACAATTATATATGATAATATTAATTAATATTAAACTATTATTAGGTTAGTAATTTTTATTTAATATTATGTGACAGGATAACTATCCAAAATTCTTATATAGTGTCGATGAAGGTCATGTGTAAGTAAAAGAAATTTAAAATAAAGGGTTTTAAAAATGTTTAAAACATAAAATTAAACTATAAAAAACATCCCAATTTATTATTAAATTAAAAATTATTCAAAAATAATTCTATAAACATATATTTCTCCATTAATATTTCATTTTACATTACATAATTTTTTTCTATAAATTCTTTAGACTGAATCTAAAGTATGTGATTCGAGGATCAAGGAGAGGGTTTCCAAGACTCGTTTCCCATTATTACTTATGATTATTTTTCATACCAATATTTTAAAACTGTTATCTTCATGATTAAATGACCCAAGTACAAGGGTATTTGGAATATTTTATGATTTGTACATGATGAGATATCATCCCTTATATCTCACCAATCCCTTTTTATATTCTATTACTATATTAAAATATAAAATTTATCAAAAACTATGCCTTTTAATTTCAATTAGTCTCTCACTTTGAAATTTAAAAAGTAATATTTTAATGTAATCATAAAAAATAATTTTAATTATAATCTATTTTATTTATAAAATGAAAATATTTATTCGTTTTTCTATCCTATAAAATCTTTTAAATAACATTAATTAACGTTGTAGTTTTACGCAACCCAAGTAAATGATGATGTTTTTATAAAAATATGTTCTTAGTTGATAAAAATAAATATTTATTTCATGATTTAATATTACATTAATATTAAAATAATTTTATTATTATTATTCTATATTGATAAAATATCCATCGCAACAGGGAAATTAAATGATAACAACCATAGTCATTTCAAATTATCGAAAAAGGATTATCATGGAAGAGTCATTGAATTTTAATTATTACATGAACTATTTTACACTTTTGATACTATAATGATATGGGAAAAATATAATGACCCTTTTTGTCATCATATAACCAATAGAAAAATATATATGACCATTACCATTATACAACTTATGTTTTGGAGATTGTTAATCAAACAGCCTCAAAAATAATAATGAAACCAATAATAAGGGGACTAATAAATTAAACAAGAATAATTATAAAAATGATATTAACAAGAAAAATGTTCTTAATAAAATAAATATATAATATAATTTTATTCATAAGGTGGTTATATAATTTAGATGGTGAGTTGGAACTCAATGATAGACGGGTTTCTTTAAATATTTACTTTAAATGTTTTGAAGTCTATTTCTCAAATCACTCTTTATAAAGTTTTATAAGAAATTATTTTCCCTATTCATATTGATATTTATCAATATTATGTGTCTATATTTCATTTTAATCATTAAATATAATTTTTTGACCCATTGTTTTAAAAAGAGTATAAATTTTAGTAAACAACATAAGAGTCTGTTCTAATATATTTAAATGTTAGTTTTTATTAGTTTTATTCTTGTTTTTTGAAATTAAATATCTCATTTAATATAAAAATGTAAAAATTATGCAAATATTTTTATTAATATAGTTAATCCTATGATATATCATTCCAATGCATTGGAAAATGATATATTCTTTGGAAAATATTTGTCAGAATTAACTAGATATAAGTTATTCAGTTAGGGGTCATTGTAAATAACATCATTTAAATTATTCTAATTTTTTGTATGATTTGAATGAAGGATATGAATATGATGTCACATGTAGTTTTCAGGGAATTTGTATAAATTTAATGGTTTTTAAATTGATAAATTTTTAATACATAAAATGAGAAGATGATTTTATGAGAAAAGGGACGTTTTTATAACTTTTATAGGTAAAGTTATATATTTAAATGAAATGTTTAGATTGTTTTTAAATATTTAATGTCTTCATAAGTTCTAATGATTTATTAGTGAAAATTTAAAATAATTTCATTTTATCATTCTTCATTAAGAGTTTCATTTTTGAATCCATTTTGAGAAAAGAAGCAGTTTCTATGTGTGTTATTAAATATCAATGTTCTATATTTTAATGAAATATCTTTTTAATGGCCTTCAAGTTTTTTAATGATATAAATATTTCTATTTCATTTATACCCCTTACCATGTTTTATTCTAAAAATATATTTAATAATGATTTTCATAAGGATTAATGATAAGTAATAATACTTATGTAGTAAATGTTCAATTTATAATGTTTTAACCTGAAATAAAGAATTTTTTTTCATTTAATGTATATATATCAAAAAAATATCTGTATGGAAGGATTTTTTTGGGTTTGTTACAAAAGGGATTTTTTGAACTCTATAAACTATGAACCCAAAATAGTATTTAGAATGTATGTAATGCAATATATTTAATATGTTATTTAAAAGTGGAATTGTTATGTTTGGAGTTTTATATTTGGTATCAATGTAGGGTTTATATGACTTTATCAATTTTGATGTTATAATTTGAGGATAATTTAATTTTTTTTGGTCCCATTATTTTTTTATAAATCTATGAGTATAATTCAAAGTCATACAAATTCTTTTGTGGCCCTATGTGATTATAATTCAAGAGGATTAATGATATTTTAGGAGATGTATATTGGATTTTTAATACGAATATATAATTTAGTTATTAAAAAATTGGTGTTATAATTTGACTTAAGACAGTGTAATTATAGTTATCTGGAAAAACATTTACATATTTCTGGGATCAACTATTGAAAATTATAGATAATATTTTGTATTGAAAAGATAATTTTGTGATAGGGTGATTAATATTATTTAGGAAGTAGATAAATAATTTTATAAAAAATATATATGATTGAGTTTTATGGGAGACAATTATATAGTATGTGATTTGATATAATATTAGTTGACATTATTTTATGTATGAAGAATGTGTTATTCTTTTGAAGCAAATAAATATTTGGGTTTGATGTTATAATAATAAATTTTATTTTGAGAAAATGTTTGAATATTTTGTGTGAATATGTGATTAGAGTTTATACATATATTTTATGTAAAATTGTGATTAAATAAAAAAATTTGAGTTTATTATGGGAGATTATTTTATTATAACATTATTATAATTTAGTTTAAAATTTTGTAATGAATATTTTGAAATGTTGTAGGGTTTAGTAATTTGCATTATAATTTCTATTGAACATGGGTTGTGTTTGTTTATAATGTGGTTTTAGAGACTAAAGTATATATTTTTTCATATTATGGTCTATTAATATTTAATTTTGAATTATATTTAATTATAATAACCATTTTATTAATATAATTTTAGAATTAATGGTATGATTTTATCAAAAAAAATACTCATATAATGAATAACACTAATATTTAGGTGGAAACTAATCAAAAAATACAATATCAAGATGAATTTGTGTTTATTCAATTGAATGAATTAAAATAATTATATTTTAACGTTTTTAATTTACTAATGGTATCTCCTCAAACACAGGGAAGATAAATTTATTGTGACTTTTGTGGAAAACTTCACTCGACTATCAAGGTACACCTTTGATAAATTATTCACAACTATGAGACCTATAAATGTATATAAATTGTTTTAAAAATACTTATTTTACAATGTTTTTTCATATTTCTTCCATAAAATAAATAATAATATACAATCAAATTATTTAATAAATTTAATTTTTTAATTTTTACTTTATTACTTAAAATGACTTTTATTTAAATGTAAAATATACTCTGGTAACATAATTGGTATTTTTTATATATATTAAATTATTTTGTTACTTCATATTTTATAAATACATATTTATTTTATATATATTGATTTATATTAATATTTATTATTATAAATAATTTTATCTAACTATGATTAAGAATATTGTTTTTTATTTCAGAAATAGAATAAATATTATTATAAATAAATTATTTTCCAAGGAATTATATGGTATTATTTAATAGTTAAATTTATAATTTTAGAATATGAAACTAATTAATGAGATTTTATGTTTTGTTTTAAAATTTTTTAATTATACTCGGATAAATTTTTGGAAACTTTCTATACAACTTTATTTTTATTTGAAAAGTAAAAAATACAGTTTTTAGGAATATTTTATCTTATATGGCATCGTCATGGTATAAATATGATATAAAAATTTATGAATCATATAGAAAATAATTTATTTGAAAATATAATTTATATATCATATAAATATTACTCAATTAATGTACATCAATAAATATTATAATATATGTATAAAAATATTTATTAACATTGAAGTTGTACTGGCTCAATATTAATAAAGTCAAAACATAGTGTCTTCCAGATTGTATTTAGAATGTTATATGTTTTTATATAAATTAAAATCAAAAATTAATTACGAGTAAATACTTCTTATATACATTTATGAATTTTATAAATATATATGATGATAAATATCCAAATTATTACACAGTGTTAGCACATGGTATGAAAAGTAGAAATAAAAACTCAAAAATATTTTGATGATAAAGATGTGAATAAAAAAACAGTATAAATGATTTTATATGATAATATTTATGAATAATATACTATAAATTATTCAGTAATTTAATTTTAATATTGAGTGATTGGATAAATTTAAAATTGCTTAGGCAATAATGCTGCATTGATTAGAAAAAGAAGGGGAAATAAATTTAATAGTTTTGAAAATATATTAAATGATATATATTAAGATGAATTATTGTGTTTCACAATTTTTAGGGACACACATGATATATAATATATTATCTGAAAGTTTAAAGTTGAATTATATAAGCATATGATAATTTTTAATTTAAAAATAATGGAAATAACCCTCAAAATGACATTAATGGCCATTTAATGATAAAAATTATTTTTAAATCAATTTAAAATAAAAAAACATTATTATTATACAAGTGGGTATTTTAAGTAATCTTTATATATATTTTTTTATCCATTTATAAAACATATTCTATTTTAAATTTATATGATTTACACTGAAATATCGAATAATTCCTAAAGTACCATCAAATTTGGCCTATAAATGGGGAATCATTTTAAACATTCCAAAATAAATTCCATATATGATTTTATCCAAATTCTATAATAATATAAATATTTTAAATTATAATATCATATTAATATATGATATTTACTCTACAATATTTCTTTCTAAAATGGATTCTAACTCGATCTGAAAGAGGTTATTTGAGAAGAATGTTAAGGGTTTCCAAGAAACATTCTCATTTCTTACATATGATTATTTATTTTAAAAACATTTTAAATATTTTATTTATTTATAAAATTAATATAATACCATTTTATTTTTAAATTTTTGATCTCTAAAATATCAGGTATCTTATATTATCTCTCACTAAAATCTTTTCGATATGCCTTTACTATGTCAAAATACAGGGTTTTCCAAAACATTGTATTTTTATTTCAATTAACCTCTTTATATTTTTAAAATAATAATTATGATAAAAAGACCATAAAATATTATTTTAATTGAAATAAATTTTTTTTTTATAAAAATAAAATATTTATTGGGTTTTTCTTTCTTTTATAGTCTTTTTAAAAGAATCACTTACCATGGTAGTTTTACGCTAAATATGTAAATGATAATGATTTTATATAAAAACATGTTTCATAAATATTTTTAAAAATTGAGTTCTAAATTGAATATATCATTAATATTCAATTTATTTTATATTTATTGCTATATAATATTAAAATTTAAATCATAATAGTTAAATTAAAGATAAAGAACTAAAATAATTTTAATTCCAAAAATAGGATTATTTATGAAGATTCACTAAATGGTATATATATCATTACATATTTAACTAATTTTATTTTGGAATGAAATGGTTAAAATAACATGAAAATTCAGAATAATATTTAAGTCATTGAAAAATATTTTTTATTGTTACCATTATACAACAACTATTTTGGACATTATAAATTGAATGACTTCAAAACAAATCATGTATGTAATACCGATATGGTACATGAATGAACCATGACAACAAATGAAATAATAATAATAATATAATGTATATTATCATTAAAAATATCATTACCTAGTATATGATTAATATAATTTTATTATTTCATATGGTATATAAAGTATGATTTGAGTTAGAACTTGATGTATGTTTTTTTAATTAAACCATTAATTTAAATGCGTGGAGGTATTCTTCTAAACTCACTCACATTAATTACTTATAAAATTTTCATTTAGAATTCTAGTATTGAAATTTATGAATATTATACGTTAAAATTTCTATGTCCTCTTAATAGGTAATTGTTTATCCCATTATCTTAAAATAAAATTACTTTATTGGTTAAATTAAGCAGTTGTTCTAATAGGTTGAAAAGTATGTTTTTTAGAATTATTTAGTTTATGGTTAAATAAATTCCCATGTGTGTTTTAATTATGTTTTGGCTCTTTTAAAATATTTATTATTATAGATTAACCCATGATATACATCTTCAATTCATTGGTTAATTATTTATTTTTAATTTAAATTATACTAGAATAAACTAGATATATGTTATTTTATTAAGAATTATTTGAAATAAATTGAAAACAGGTATTCTAAATGGACGGTTTATTTGTAGGTTTGATAAGGATATTATTTACAAATATATATTCATAGAATTTTAATGAATTTTATTAGGCAAGAAGTTAATTTTTATAGAAAATGAAATACATTAATATTATCAATGATAATTGTTTTCATTTAAAGGAAAGTTCATGTTATTTTAAATATATTATGATTTATTATGTTTTTAAGGGAATTTAAAAACATGTTCATTTAATTATTAATTTTTATGAATTTTCTTTACAAAACTATTTACAGTGACCAAGTGGGTTATATGTATAAAAAAATATAATCTCAAATTTAAATGTTTACAATAAATTGTTTTTAACGGTTTTCATGTATTAAAATGGATTAATGTCTTCTCATTATTTCATTCAACATAATATGTTTTATTCTAATAATACATTCTAAAATTATTTCCATAAGTCCAAAGGATGTTTAATAAAAATTATGATGTAAATGTTCTAGTTAGGAGGTTTTAGTCTTTAATAAATCATGTGTATTACATAAACAGTTATTTAAATAAAACATTTTATAAATATTATGGGTTTTGTTATATAATTTATTTTCTTATTTTTCTAAAAATATAATCTAAAAATTCCATGGGAGTTTATTTAATGAATAAATTTTTATATATCATGTAAATATGGAATGGTTTTGTCTAGAATAGAACACATAATGAGTGATTATTTTTTTTAAATTTGGTATCCATTAAGTGGTGGTGCCTCCAAGTAACCAGAAATGTGGTGGACCATTAATGTCCTTATGGGAAATGTTATATAATTTTTATGAAATTTTTTGGGAGACTAGATTCCAATAGGGTGAATTTATAGACAAATTATGGAAAAGTTTTATGTTACACAAACATTGGTGGTGGGGGGGGGAATGGTTTTGGGTGGGGGTGGGGGGGGGGGCAGGTCGTGGGGTTAAGTCCCTAGGCCTATGATTCACTAAATTTTTATTCCTTGAACTGTGTTCTATAGTGGTGGATGTAATCCACCTAGTAAGGCAAGTGGAATGTGGATATGTGAGTATATTATTGCCTAAAGGTTATTATTACAACCAAGAGGGGTGTTTTGTTGTGGTATGGTCATGTGTGAAATAAAACTCAACTATATATTTAATATAGAATATATGATTCAATGCACTTATGTCATAATGTACAAGTATGGTTTATACTTAAGTTAACTATGGATTGGGTGACGAGTTAGGGTGGTTGAGGATGAGTGATGCAGTAGGATATCCCATAATAGTTTTCTATGTATCAATGGTTATTTAAATGAGTGTAAGGATTTATGTAATGTTTTTTATATTGGTCCTTTCTCTATAATATGATTTGTGATGAGGTATGGAGCCATGCTATAATCCCTGCCCCCATTTTTTTGGGTCATTGTGTTTTTGAGGAATCAGAATTTATTGTATTGTGAGTGAATCATTATGTGAAATAATACTCATATTGTGATTATGATTATATTCTTATACTTACATGGTTTTTTTATAGTGGTAATAGGGATTAGTTGGTTTTTCATTTCATTTGGTGTAAATCTGAGAAGGGTCAAGGTGACAGAGGGGGATGAAATTCAGTAGCCTGCATCCATTCACACATTTAACTATAGTACACATAGTGAATGGGGTTGGATAAGGGAATAACCCCACTAACTCAATAATTTCTAGAAATTAACATGGGTTTAGTCAATTAAATGAATAGGCGGTAGTGAGTCAGGGAATAAATCATATATTCATTACATAACTAATTATTCACTAGATCTTTCATGAGCTCGGGTAGCACAATTTTTTGGTTCATGTTGTTTTTAAATATAGATCATGGGTTGGGATGGTAATATAGGTCAATTTTGTTTAATTCTCACCTCCCTCTACCCTTCTTTAAAATCTCATGTGGGGGAATCGTTTTTGGTTTGTTTTAAAAATGATTTGGGGTAGGCTGCTCCTTCTATCCCCTCTTTTTCCCTTTGTTTTCACTATGTTATTATGAACTGAGATATGTTTCAATTTTCATTCCAATGATCATGATGTTATTGACTTATTATGTTGGGTATTTCATTTTTGGTGTCTAGAGATATTCATTGAGTGATGATCGTATATAATTAATCATAATTTCCTCAGAGGGAATACTCTACTAAAAATTATATATTGTTGTTTTATGAAATTATATGAAATTGGAATTTGATGAGGTTTTGGTGATATGGATTTTTATCGTAATGGTGTTTGAGATGTGTTGGGTTCCTTCTATAGGATGTTGGTGAGGGTTTCATTATCATGACAATTCCCATTATGTTTTTGATTGATTATGACTCCTTGGATTAGTATAAATAAATAATTAAGATTGTTTATAATTAATTATTTATGACATTTTGTGTGATATAAGAGATCAAGTGGTGGTATGACAAGGGATGAGGCATGGAAGGTATTTGAAAAAGTCATATTGATTGTGTTTTGGGTGGTAAATCCCCAACAAATGTTGGTATTGCATGTAATATAATGTCATATGCTTATTTTTAGTGAGTGTGTTTTCATTTAAGCATTTTACTGGATTGGGAAGATTGTTAGGGACCACGAGGGCCTGAGATAAGGGGTAAATGATTCAATTTAGCCACCCATACTAGGTAAAGTTCTCCTTGATAACTTTTTTTATTTTGGCATTTCCTAGAAGCATTGCCCTTAAGGAGCATGGATATCAGTTGAGATTTTTTGAAGTCCTTAGGGTAATCATGGGATTGAGGTTGTGACATGATTAGCCTATGTTCATTTCCATAGGGATAGTCGAGTAGGTAAGAGAGTCCATTTCCTAGTGATGATACTTGGGAAAGATATATATCTCATCCTTGTTCAGTTAAACCCAACTATTGGTGGTCTGATGTTTGGAGAGAATTGTGAGTGGGTTGAGTCATTCGAGACAGTACAAGGTATGACAAAGAGGTGTTTCATTTGGGTGATAGGTTGAGAACTCTCCTGTATGATATGTGAGATGAGAACTAGGAAAGGCCTCTTGAAGTAGTTAATGACATGAAATTTTGATTTTATAGAGGGTTTGGTTAGGAATTACAATCTTCCTTATAAAGGAAGCGTCAAGAGGATTATAAGGGATGTAATGATAGTGATAGGTGAGAGACACGATTAGGTATTAATTTGTACTGAATTGGATGGGTCAGGTGGAACTAGTGGAATCACTAACTATATAGGTGAGTTGTGTTAATTATAAAGGGCCATGTGTCGAATGATCGGAGTCCTAAGATCTTCTTGGGAGATATGGGACATCCTGCAAGCCATGCTGTTTATTACATGCATATTTTTGTAATTGGTATATGTGAAGAAATTTAGTGCGGGGAATGGATCCTATGTCCTTGACATGCTATGAGTGGGAGAGTTCCAACAAAACTGTCAGGCATGTGATTTATTCTCCATTGAATATGAATTCTAGGTTAACCATGAGTGGAATTGTGCCGTTTGATACCTTGTAGAATATGTGTGAGTGTGATGGAATTGTCAGGAATTATAATGATTGAGATATTAGTGATTAAAATACTATGAGTGTGATTAGGTCCAGGATGTGACATGATTCATGATCATATATTGGAATACCATGAGTTATATGGATTCCAAGATGAGACGAGATAACAATTTTGATGATGAAATGATCATGAGTGAGATGGGGTTCAGATGTGATGCATGATCAGAAGGATGGACCCTACATCAGGTAAGATGGAAGAGTTCAAATAATCAATGTTGTGCTACCTTGAGTTAGAAGGTGTACCTAATTATTGAACACAAGACCCTACCCAACCCCTTAATGTAGGTGATAGGGATTTAGTGACACCCGTCCTCAAGCCCTGATGTATGGGCTATGATATGTGGGTGTTGACATCTTTAGTAGTGTGGGTACCGATTTTAAAAATAAATAAGGCATGAACATGTGTTATAGTGTCTTGGTTTTAACATTGTTACTTTATGCATACAATGTCATGGTAGCCTGGTTATCAAAAGACATCTAACGAACTCATGTAACTTGTTTATTTAATATATCTTCATGTATACATATATATAATGAAATATGCTCTGGGAAATTAGGGATACACTAATGAGTTGTATTCCATACACCACGCATGGGCACCCTGGAGTAATTTTATAATTTATTTATTCTTCCAGTTTTAAGATACGATATGCAATGGATTGGAATGGAACCACTATAAGGATATAAGAAACATGTTGTGTGAGGATTGTCAATGTATTTTGCGACAATGTGTATATTTTTTTAATTATTTATTTTTATATGGGATTGGCCTAGGGAGTGACTTGATTGTGATTTATATGACCATGGTTCTGTTTTGCAAACATTTATATTTATTATAAAATTGTGTCTGTTTATCTAATTACTAAGACACTGATTATTGGTTTGTGTGGTCTGATTATTTCACATTGGATTATTACACTAATTTGAGGGCAGAATCTCCCCGCATTCTGTATATGGTTATCATAGGTGGTTTATAGCCTATAGAATATAGGGATGTGCACATGAGGAAAAATTATAGTCTGAATCAGATGGGAATTATTGGTTAGAGAATTCAAAAATGGTATTAATGATTATGATTTTTATTATGATTTTTGGTGATGGTAGATATGTTGTCTATAAATGATTTAGATCATTGTTATGGACCTCAAATTGTTAATTCATGAACACATTTTTTTATGTCTTGGTTACTAGTGTACATGATTAATGTTATATGTTTATAATATTATGGAAGATACATTTATTAAATATGATGGGATCAACTAAGATGGTATTTATAGTTTTTTCTTCGAATCATGGAAGTAGGAATGTGTTCATGCATTATATATTTCATGTTTAACTAAAATGATATACACATGTTTTTGTGTGATTTTATTCTATGATAGAGATTTAGTTGTTTAAAGTGTCAAAAAAAATTTATATAGCATTTCCAATATGACATTTTTGTGGAATTATATTAATTTGAACATTTTTACTTTATCTTGTAGAAGGCCATGTAGACCTTTGTGAAGGAAATTCTCTTGTGGAGGATATGTGATCTCTTTGTGTACCAGACTTATAAAGACACATAGTGGGTTGGAATATGAATTGGATACCTCAGAAATGACCTAAGTATGTGAACAAGTTTCCATAAGGATGTAGGTTCAATTAATTAAAGTGTAAACAACAACCTATGCTGTGAATTTCCAAAACAAATTCACAGTGGAATTCAACTTAATTGGAATTATTTGTTGGGGAAAGACATGTAATATTCCTTGAGATTTTATTATTTGAAACTCATAAATAAATAATGGTATCAAAGATGGGATTATAGATTGAAGGATTTTTCCTATTACCAGAAAATTGGTTGTGGTGCAATGAGTGTATTATATTACACTTGTGGTTCTAGAGTGATGCTAGTATGTTGTTGTATCATACTGTTATCCTTGGAATGAGTGATATTCATTGGGATGATGGATATAACTAACATTAAATTTTAATAAATGGAGGGTTATGCATGTTACCCTAGGTTAGATGATACACGACTCATTGGAGCATCGGTCAATTGTGTGACCAGCTGTATAAGATAATGAAACCATCTAGTTTGGATGATTATATGGTAGATAATGATCAACAAATATTGATATTTTTTTAGTGAAAAACTATACAATTGATGTATAAGAGTGAGTGATTATGTGACTTCTCAAGGAAAAGCCATGATGTTCAAGGGAAGTTACGTGATGGGTACACACAATGCACAATTGGGTTGTTGGATTATGGAATCCTATTTTTATGGTCATATAGAAACGTTTTTAGGTTATAGATAATATTAATATTGGTGTGGTAATATATGATGGGTTAGAAGCTTATGAATGTGGAATCCATGGGTTTTTGGAGTTATGAGATTTCCCATGGTGGTAATAGGTGACATTATAAACATATTGGGGTACTATGGCATGGTGAATCCATGTGTGTAACCTAAAATGAATAACTATAGTGGTATGAGGATGTTTCCTATTTTGGTTGGTTCTTGAGTATCGTCTTTGTAACACCCCTATATTTCATGGTATTTTTCCTTTTGAATAATTTAGTAGCTTGCATTGTACTCAACAAGGATTTTTAACACACCACGACAAATCAAACAAACCTTATGAATAGTAATACCCTCTTTTTGAAATTGTTTAATTTTTTTTCAAAATGTAATTAATTTTTTGATTCTGAATATCAAATTTTTCTTTGGGTGAATTTTTTGTATTTTTCCAAAAACATTCAATTTTTGATTAATAGTGAAAAACACTCCGTTATTGTCTATAACCAACTTTTTATAAAAAAATTAGTTATTTTATTCTTATTTTTTTATGTCAAAAAAGATACATATTAACTATATATGTTCAATGTAATTAATTGGAGTCATTTTATAATTAGGTTATATATATTATATTTTATTTAACTTTTTACCTTCTTTTACCCACCTTCTATGAGCATCCAAAAATTTGCATAAAATGTCATTTGACCACTTATGTGAGTTGATGTTTACAAATTTTAGACACACGGTTAATATAATTTTGTAAAATGGGGTTCAATAAGATGAATATAATTTTTGTTGAATGTAACTTCTGACTTTTATTTTCTACGAATAAAAGTAAATAGTGTAATTAAAAGTAAAATTTATATTATAAATACCCTAACACATGTACTAATTCTAATGGATAAGTTTAATTCGACGAAAAAAAACTTAGAAATAAAATATCATCCTTTTAGTCAACATGGATTACATTAAGACATTTATTATTATATTATTTAATGAAGACTTAAAAGACTTAAATTAAAATATTAATAAATAAACAATCATTAATATAAGGATAAACACAATATAAACCTGAATAAATGTATTCATTAGAAAGATTAAATTATTTCCTACATTATGGTATTTCATTTGTAATTTATAGAAATGAAATAATTTAGTTTATTTATAACACAATGATAATGTAGTAATTACTTTATTAATGAAATATTAATATAATTACTATTATAAATATCCAAATAAATGTAAATTGAGACAAATTATGAATTACACTATTTTTATAGGTTAATATTCCATTTTATGGTTGATTAAATAAATTTTTATCGATGTGATTATGTTTATATGGCTTTTAAAAAATCCAAATAATCAATACTTTCATAATTGACATAATAGAGTTTTAAAAAGAAATACTCTATTATTTATTGATATAATATTCTTAAAAATCTATGGATTTGACAAAGGACTTTTATATGGATATGTATATTAATAATGGACAACTTTGGGTTCCCTTGGATTATATTAGTATGTTTATAAACCATATAATATAAAAATACAAAGAGACATGTAAATTTTAACCTATTTCACTTAGTGTTAAATCTAAATGATAAGGTTAATATGGTGACATGAACTTGTAGAAAACCTATTGTTGAGAGGTTTTTATCATATCCCCACCATACCCTTTGAATAAATAATTTTTGAGCCATTAGAAAATGAAAATAATTTTATTATAAAATAATATTTGAATCTTTTCCTAAAGTGACCCTCATCTATCATATAAAAGGGAACTTACCATTCTCTTTGTTTCACATATTCAAATCTATTTTTCTTAGCCAAAAACATCCCAAATATCATTCCATCTTCCCTCAGATAAACATATAGTCCGTACATTTATCAGAAAACCTTCGTATGTAGCCCTTTTGATCAATGTAAAAGGAAACACCTGAAGAAGAGGTAATAATTTCACCTCCCTCTTTTAAATTCTTTTCATCTTCCACTTCCGAATTATTTGTTGATTTCATACCAAATTAAACAAACCAATACCTTATACATACTTTTATTTTATTATAAATTTGGTACAACCATATTCTCTATTTTATCTATCCAATAAATGACAAAGTCACCATATGCTCGTACGTACGACATACCATCTCCACGTTGTGTTGTAGTTGGTTGTTACAACAATTCATTATTTGGATGCGTATAATAATGTGTATAATTGGCTTAAATAATAAATATAAAAATTTTATGATTTTTTATATATGATATATCATCCATTTACGTAGAATTTCACCATCAATATAATGATATTGTCGCTCGTGCATACGTACGGATTACTGTCACCATGAACGCGAGGAGATTCATTCTCCATCATAATCATTCAAAAATAATATTAATTTTATGATTAAAAATAATTTTAATGAACATAATATCATTCTGTATATGAATCAATTACATCCTATCCATAACAAACATGTTTTATGTAACCAAGCATATAATGGAAAACGAATCAGTTAACACTCGAAATGATGATACTACTAAAATATTATTAACAATGCAATATTAGAGGATAATATATGATATCATATTTATGTATATAGTTCATGTTTAATTTAATATCCATTTTTTAACTATTATACAGAAGGTTAACATACCATCAACTATGAAAAAGTACAATGTAAGGGTTAATTCTACAATCGCATTACATATCCAAGATTGTTAATAATTAAATATCTATTGGGTCCTCTTTACCATCCACATATCTATTTTTTTTTAAAGCAATTAAGAACATTTTTACTATTTACAAGACTAGGGGTTAAAGTACTTTATACCCTTATTTGACAATATATTTTTTGATTAGAATCATTCCACCATTTTCTGAACAATGTAATTTATGACATTTTGACAAAATTAAGGTAAGAATGTCTTTTTTTAACTTATACAACGAGTGTGGCTATTTTCAAAAATTATAACATCGTCCATGCTTCCCATATAAGATTATAATAATAATTTTTAAAATAAATGTATTCTTTTTTAATCATATGATATTTAAATGATTTCAAAATAGAAAGAGATATTTCTCTAAAAATATTTTGATTTCTTCTATTTCAAAATCCTTTGATAAATTTTAATCTTTTTCAAGTTAATTTATTATGATACAAATTTTCCATATTGTATTATAGGTTTTGTGATATGTTTGACTGTAGATGTGTTATTTTTATACCATTCATGGGTCGTATGATAGTTTTAAAACAAATGTTTATGTTATGTTTTAACACTTTCATATGAATAATGAATTGGACTTAGTAGGTGATGGTTGGAGCCGGGTATTTCTTCATAATGCATCGGTAGGTCTCATGACACATACTAGTATCTAGGAAGAATCCCTTGAAAAAAATCATATTTTTAGTCTTGGCACGGGGCCTTGACTATGTGGTTATGAAGTCTAGAATTATGCATTCCATCATTTTGAAATTGGTTATTGATATTACATGTCATTATTCAAAAAGTAGAATATCCTTTTGTATAAGTAAATGTCATTAATTGATTTATCATTTCTATATTATGATGAATTTTAAGATTGAAAGGATTGTGTTTTACTATTATACATTTCCATAAATGTTTATGGTTATTTATGAATATATCTTCTATATTTTTATCCTTACTGGGCATCTAAGCTCACCCCATTCTATGTTTTATTTTTCCCAGGATGTGAAGAAGTATATTATGAATGTCCTGTGAAGATGTTCTATGGGATATGAATGTGGAAAAAATAGACAATGTTGTTGTTGTTTTTGATTTTATAATGTAATGTAAAACTTATTAATATATATAGTACTTACAAACCTACTAAAATAATTGGTATTCTGGGATTTGATCCCTTCTGATCATGCCAATGTTAGGTAATAATGCACAAACATTGGGTAACTAGGGCTGGGTCATTATAGCTGCTATCCGAGAAAGTTTAGTACAAACATTGGAAAGTTGATTTATATAAACTCTGATTAGAACACATTATCCTATGATATACATTGAGTAATAATATATAAGAACTACCTAGAATTTTGGTAATTTAGAAATTTGGGTATTTTCCAAGCTAAAAATTTCTATTTAGGTATGATCAGGCAGAGGCATCTCTAGCATTGATGTACCAAGTAGTGAAAACTCCAGCATATATTTTTAGGCTTGACCCTGGGAATCCTGGTACACGAAAAGAGGCCTTGCTTCACTCTTTGTTATGACACTAATGAGGGATACGGTTAGTATAATTCAGATTTTCTATAGAACCCATTATGTAGGATTTATTAGTATATACATCCTCAAAGAAGACATTTTTTATGATTATGTATTATATCCATAACCTGTTCATTTTATGTAAATTGTTTTAGAATATTATAATTATGTATTGTGATTCATAAACTAATGTACTATATGCTATTGTTTACAAATGGTTCCTAGTGGAAGGAATGGAAACCATATCAACACACATAATCCTTGTAGGGACTTCCCACCTAATCATGATAATTATAATGGAGCGGTGAGGCAACTTGGGTTGATCATCTTATCAACATACTGGTACAACCCACTAAGGTTATGACTAATAACCTTACCCATATGGAGAACCCCGATCCACAACATGGAATATCAATGTAAAAGTGATTCACGAGGCAACAACCTCCAACATTATATGGGACTACAAATCCATTTGTAGCTGAGTAATGGATATGTTCCTTAGTGAATGTATTTCATGCTTTGGGGAGTAGCGAAAGGGAAAACTTTTTCATCGAAGTTCATCACATCAGGGGATATACAGATCAATGGTGGTCATTAATTCAAAACAATATGTAGGATGAAGAAGTATCATGTTTAGAATGGTGGGATATTAGTTAACTTTTATTATGAAAATAATTTCCTTGTGACCATCGAGCAGATAAGGAATGGAAATTTTAGAGTCTGAGGAATAAGGTTGATGAGAATGTTGAAAACTATTAGTCAAACATTACAAGGATATCAAGGCATGCAATATATTATATACAAAACCCAAGGTGTAATATTACTTGATACATTTAAAGGTTAAAACCATTTCTTTTTCGAGCATTATTCTCACAATTCTTCTCATCGTATGAAGATATTGTCTTATGCACTATCAAGATAAAAAAGGAAGTATATAAGTCATATGACATTAATGTAATGAAACAGAATAATATGCATGTTTAACACTCTTTAAATTGAAATAAATTGAAGAAAGGAAATACTGAATATGAATCCTACAGTAAATTTTTTACGAAACACCCCGGTACTTGCCTGATGGGAATATGAGTCTATTACATGTGTGGTGAAAAAGGCCACCATGCTCATGACTGTAAGGGAAAGAAATAACATGTCAATGTTGAATGCTACAACTATAGAGAAAATAGGGGATTATTTAAATGATTATCTTAATCGCTATGGAAACCACCCTCAGAAAAGGCCAAGGGAGCAAGGCCAGGATTATTCGATCTCTAATACTAAGGTCGATTCTCTAAAAGTTGTGGAGGAAAGTCATTTAATGGTTTCCTCATGTTTATCCAATGCATGATTTGATTTTGGATCATTACACTATTTCATATCTTCCCTATTTTTGATAAAAATTAGATATTTTCAATTTGACGTAACAAGGGAGTTTTCAGTCAAAACACATAAGGGAAGTTTCATCACAACAATGTTTTGTCAATCAGTTCCCATTAGGGCATATAAATGTTCTTTATCTGCTAATGTCATCATCATACCAATGATTTAATTTGATATAATCCTTTGAATAAATTTTATTTCGGACCATTTTGCATAAAATAATTTTAAGAAGAAGGAGGTTACAATTTTTTATGAAGATATGGAGTACCTTATATTTAGAGTAGAAACGCCACCACCTTATTCTTATCTAGATCCACCCCTAGTTGATCTACTAAATTCAATTATTGGGGTGGAAGAGAATTTAATAATTATGGGATAGGAAAATAATGTTCCAATAGATGATTAACCTATTGTGAATTAATGTATTGATGTGTTTCCAGAGGATTTATCAAGACATCCATCTGAATGAGAAATTGAGTTTTCCATTGATTTAATTCCTGGTTCAATGCCCATATCGAAGACCCCTTAGAGAATAGCCACTATGGAATTAGTGGAACTAATGAAACAACTAGAGAAATTCTATAATAAATGATTTTTTATCCCCAGTGTTTCTCCATGGGAATCCCCTATACTTTTTGTTAAGAAGAAAGATAAATTTATGAGGTTGTGCATTGACTATAGAGAGATCAATGTTGTAACAATGATGAACAAGTATCCCCTTCCTCGTATTGATGATTTATTCTACCAACTTCGTGGAGCTCAATATTTTTTAATGAATGACCTTCGATTTGGATATCATCAATATTTTGTTAAGAAGGAATAAATTCAAAAAACAACATTTTGAACCCGGTACGAGCATTACAAGTTTACAGTAACGACTTTTGGATTGACTAATGCACCCTATATCTTCTGGGATCTAGTTAATATAGTTTTAAAGGAATATATTTATTACATTATAGAGTTATTTTTTTGATGGTATATTGGTATGCTCAAAAAGCTACAAATATCATGAAAATCACTAGTGCAATATTCTGAAAACCCTCAGAAGAAACGAATTATATTGGATGTTTAGCAAGTGTGAATTATGATTTGAAGAGATTTATTTTCTTGTCCATATTGCTTATAAGGATGGAATCTATGTTTATCCATCATTGAACTAGGAACTCCAAAAATGGATAGCACTGATGTGAATAACTAATGTACAAATTTTTATTGGTTTAGCAGGTTATTATCGATGTTTTGTACAAAATTTTTAACGATTCGGTAACCCATTAACCAAGCTCCTAGGTAAACGTGTTAAATATGTGGGGACCAAAGAGTGTGAAGAATGTTTTGAAGGGCTGAGGAAAAGAATTTTCAATGATCTTATATAGACTCTACCATAATGGAAATATTGGTTTGTTTTTATAGTGATTCTTCAATGAAAGGACGTGGTTGTTTCCTTATTAAGAATGGTAGATTTATTTCTTATGGATCACGAAATCTAGAAATTCATGAGAAAAACTATCACACTCATTATCGTGTGTTACCAGCTATAATATATTCTCTGAATATATGGATGCACGATCTCTATAGAGAATAATGTGAGATTTATACTGATGATAAGAGTTTGAAGTATATTTTCTCATAGAAAGAACTCAACATAAGGCAAAGATGATGGATTAAACTACTCAATGATTATGATTTTACTATAAAAAACCACATGGGGAAGTCAAATAAGGTAGAAGATGCTTTGAGGAGAATGGATCATGGCGTTTTGTATAATATTAGAGTTTAAAGGGATTCTTTGTTCATGGATCTAGTAAATATGAACATGGTAATAACCATGGAAGGTGAAACATCAATACTTTTTCAAATGGTTACCAAACCATATTTACTAGAATGGTTAATAATTTCTTATACTGATGATGTGGAGTTTCAAAAGAAGATGAAAGATGTAAATGAGGGGAGATTGAGTGACATCATATATAAAGAAGGAAATTTAATATTTGGGAAGAATGTTTGTGATCCTGATATACCTGATCTAAAAAGGGAATTATTTGATGAATCTCATATTTCCAATTTATCTATACACACTGGGAGAACCAATATATATATATATATATAAATTTGAAGGAACATATTTGGTAGGACAACATGAAGAGATATATTTCCAATTATGTGTCATGATGTATGGTTTGTCCACAGTGAACGATGGTAGACCACACCCAAGAGGATTAATGAAACCTATTCTCATACCTGAGTGTAAATGTGAAGAAATTACGATGGACAATTTCATATGAATACCAAAGACTCTAAGAATGAATGATGTAGTATGGGTCATTATTGATCATCATACCAATTCCACACATTCTTATGGAATAAGAGAAGATTTACCACTTGAACATCTAGCAATAATATATATTAATGAGGTTGTAAGACTTCATGGAGTACTCCTATAAATTTTTTTGATCGTGATCCCCATTTTACAAAAAGATTATAGAAAATTTTTTAGATGTCGCTGGATGTTGAACATTGTTTTATCACTGCCTACCACACTCAAACCAATGGATAATCAGAACGGGCTACTCAAAACATTGAAGACACATTGAGATATTACTCACTTGTCTTTCATAGTAAGTGAGATAAATATTTACCTTTGGTTGAATTTTCCTATAAAACTATCTCCCATTCATGTATTCATATGGCACCATATGAAACATCATATAGAAATATATGCCACACACTAACATGTTGTGATGATGTTTGTTAATTAAAATTTGTAGGACCAAAATTTATTTAGAAAACAATTGAAAATGTTAAGATTATACAAACCCACATCAAAGAATCCCATTTTAGGAAAAAGTGTTATGCCAATAACCAAAGTAAGTATTTGGAATTTCAAGTAGGAGACTATGTTTCTTTGATGGTATCTCCATGAAAGGGTGTTATAAGATTCCGTAAGAAGGTTAAATTGAGTCCACGGTACATCAGACCTTTCAAAATTTGAGAAAGAATTGTAGTTGTATCTTATAATTTGGAAATGACTCTTAGTCTCCCTAAAGATCATGATGTGTTCCACATATAACTGTTGATAAAATACCTGCCTGACCAAATTCATGTTCTCACCTATGATGAATTTGAACAGTTAATCGATCTGTCTTATTGGGAAGAGCCTATCCGAATTCTTGATACCAGAGAACAAGTCTGGAGAAACAGGATGACTCGTCTGGTGAATGTTATATGGAGAAAACATAAGATGGAAGGGGAAACATGGGAACCTGAGAAACATATGATGAAGAACCACCCAAATCTTTTTATGTAGTAATAATCAAGAAATTTCATGGGAAAAATAATTTTACATGGGGAAGAATGTAACACCCCAAGCATCCGTGATACGTTTCCCTTTAAATAATGCAGTAGCTTGCGTTGTATGCAACTTGGAGTTTCAACACACCACGACCAATCAAATTATTTATTATGAATAGTAATTTCCAATTTGAAATTCTATATAATTTTTCCAAAATGGAAAAAATTTCTAGATTCAGAATATCAAAATTAGCTTAGTGTGATTTTTTGATATTTTTCTGAAAACATTCAATTTTTTATAAATAGTGAAAACTATTGTTATTGATTAAAATAGACATTTTATTTTAATAATTAGTTATTTTATTTTAATCTATTTAATGTAAAAATAGATACAAAACACCTGTATATGATTAATGTAATTAGTTGGAGTCATTTTATAATAAGTTTAGATATATAAAATTTTATGCAACTTGTTACTGTATTTTACACACCATTTAGAAGAATTTGAAATTTGGTATAAAAAATAATTTTACCACTTTTGTGAGTTGATTTTCAACAATCCCAGACACAGTTAATATCATTAAGTAAAATTTGGTTCAATAAGATGAAAATATTTTTTGGTGAACACAGACTATTGACTTTTATTTACCACCGTTAAAAGTAAATCGGGTAATTAAATTTAAAAATGATATTACAATTTCCCTAAAACATGTGATAATTATGTTGGATAAGAGTAATTAGTCGAAAAACAACCTTGAAAATAATGTCACAACCCGTCCTCAGGGCCCCTTCCATGACTACCCCAAGACCGCCTCCCATAGGCCAGGGGCTGACAACTAGCACCAAAAGCGTAAATCTCAAAAAAAGGGAAGGCATTGCCTTTATAAAGTAAACAAACACCACAGAGTAAGCCACAAGATGTAAACAATAAGTATAAATGTGTACAAAAGTATGTTCGGAAATTAAATGGTCCAGAATACATACCCAAACTGAAAGTAAAGTACAACTGGAAAGAAAGTACAACAACTGAAAGTAAAGAAGCAACATCTAGCCGTCCACTGGAAGTCCCACCTGATGGGTGGGTACAGATAGCCACCTCAGCTCCACGGGTCATGATGTACGCTCCATGTACATCCCGCCCAGTGGTCCACCTCCAGGTACCGACTGCTCCACAAGCCTCAACCATGATCAGCGTTGTCCATCGGTTGCATCTAACACAGTGTAGTGCGGGCATAGCCCGTGCATGGGTGAGTATACGCTACTCAGTAGGGACCTCGAGACCCCGAAGGTCTCCCAGAATCCACAAAGGAAAATCCAAAAAGTAAAGATGCAATCGTGAAGTAACATCCACCACTACTTAGGTATATGCCCATACATATACCTAAGTCATCAATTCCAGTTCAGCTCCATCATCCGAGCCCAAGTACGATCACATCCACACAGGATAGTACAACCTAATCCACACTAGAATGCACAACTCAATCCACATAAGAATGAAATAAAATCATATCAAAGATAATTATTGAAAGTCAAGAATCAGCTCACACATGTATACTTCATCATAAGAAGATATGATGTAGCCACTGATTCATCTAAGATGGGACCCATGTAGGATACAAGTAGTAGTCGTCACCGCCAAACCCACGGAGGATTACGTATGATTATCATCGTCGTCAAACCCACAGAGGAATCCAGTACGAAAGTCTTCACCGTCGAACCCATATCTCCTGGGGAACTCCTCCTCTATCGAGAATAGTGGGCCTGCCGCTACAACCAAGTACTTCCCACTAACCTTGGACTGCTGAAGTACTCCACCTATGGAGAACTGTGGGCCGACTACTACAACCAAGCGCTTCCCACCATGGGTATGCCGCTACAACTAAGTGCTACCCCTCATAGCCTAGAGAGGTACTCCTTCTGTTGAGTACCATGGGACTACCGCTACAACTAAGCTCTCCTCCGCCGTGGGTCTGCCACTACAACCAAGCGCTCCCCACTGGGCTATCGAAACACTCCGAGTCGGTCGATCAGCAGTCGTCAAGTCTCAGCCAGCTCTAGGGTTTCCGCACACAGTACGCTCGTTTCCGGGAGGGTCTACTCCACGAGCTAAGGGGTCGATACATCAACTTACATGTAGTCTGGAGTTGATGTATCCCAAAGTTCCGTCTCAACATAGGGAACTCAACGTGACAGACGGCGTGTCAATCGGACGCCCGGTCTAAGAGTTATTGGCCGCTTCGTTGCAGGGGCCCGATTGGTTTTAAAGTCAAAACCAACCCTACGGCACACCAACTACATCCAAACCCCGTTCGGAGTAATCCAAAAGGGTCGTATCACTAAGAGGAATCCAACATAGTCGGCGGCACATCAATCGGGTGTCCGGAGCTCAAGTTATAAGAGTTTCCGCTCCGAGGGCCCGGTTAGTTTTGTGTTCAAACCAACTCAAATGTACCCCATGTTCTCTGAATCCTTTAGTTTAATATACCAAAATGACCGATTCGATCCAAGGATCCCAGCGCAAGTGACAGTTCGTCGATTAGAGGTCCAAATCCCATGATATGGGTAAAATACTAAAAAAATTCCGAAATGGTGGGTCTGGGCTCGGCCCGGCCCAAACCCCCCCCCCTCCGGGTCGGCCCGAACATGGTCGACCCGCCCCGAGTCCGGGTCCGGCCCGGTTGGGCACGGCCCAGCCCGGCTGGGCACGGCCCGGCCCGGCTGGGCACGGCCCGACCCGGTCCGCACGACCCGCCCCACCTCGGGCGAGGGGGTACGCTGGCTCGGCCAGCGACCGAGCAGGGGGGAGCCGTTTCCCCCATTTTTCACCCCACAGACACGGCGTGCCTACCGCGTCCTCCTCCTCCGGATCCCGCGCGGTCGCGGGATCCGGCCGCCTTTTGCTGTGGCTTTAGCCGCCGTCTCCGGCAGCCGGCGTCGCCGTGCCGGCGGGGCACGTCGGCAGGGTCTTCTACGGACCACCGTACGCACTCTGGTGGTCTGTTTTTCCTGTCGTCTTCACCTGCAGCTCTCCCAAGACCCGTAGATTACTGAGAAGGGTTCAAAATGCCTTTGCGGCCCACTTCTTCGGTGCCCGTCGATCCGCACACCAATTAAGCAATCTGCGGAGCCTTCAAATCGCCTTTGCGGCCTCATTTCCTTGTCACCGTCAATTCACACATTGACAACAATCTGCGGAGGGTGGTCAAGCCGTGTTTGTTTGGACCATGCCCTTCGCGTTTGGAGTTATCAATAAAACAATATTACATAGGGTTTATAAAGGGTAAACACTCAATTTTATTTAGATAAAATTGAATCAAATCATCACACAATCTCTTTAATAAAATCGAAGCATACCAAAATTCCCAACCCGCAATTAAAACATTCACATATCAACAAGATAATAAGTTGATCTGCGTTATTTTTTCATTCGAATGAAAGAAACAAGGGAATTATATCATAAAAAATTAAAAAACCCTAACTTGAAAAATTCGTCGATCGAGGATCGTAGCGGGAAAAGAAGTCGCGGAAGACGGTGTCGCATGACAAGGCTCCGTAAGAATCATCAGTGTTCGCCCGATGAAGGATTTGGTGTCTCTCTTTCTTCGATGCGGGAAGAAGGTGAAAAGATGGCACGACGTTCTCCGTCGAAGCTTTGGAATTCTTCTCATTCTTCGACGAGGTAGAAGAACTTCTTCAGAGAAAATAACGCTTCCTCTCTCAAAAACTCCACCCAACGAAACCACCCCCCAAATAAAATAAGGTATATCCTTATTTTATTAACCCATGTCAAGATTTCAAGAATTAAAAATTCAAACCCTTAATTAAATAAATTAAAAAGCTTTAATCAACCTAATTAATGTGAGGGTTGACATTTCATTAAGAGGGGATGACGGTGAGTCAAAAACATATGGGGGGGGGGGGTTGCCAACATAAATAGGGGTGTTAGGAAATTCATGGAGGTGGAGGCTCATGTGGGCCCCACCTCACAAATATCCTACCAAGTTGATATGATGCAGTGGGTCCCACTCAACTCCCATTCATAGATTAAAGCTATTGGATTAGAAATAAAATTTTGGCGCAAATTTTATCTCACTCATTAGTTATCCCAATTATTTAACAACAATACCTGAGCAAACACAACTCCAGAAAAGGTGTTCCTAAGCAATTAACGGTGCTGCGATTCCATCGGTGTGCTTGGATTTTTATTCCGAGCACTAGTTCAAAAGTTAGAAAAACCTGCTCATTATTTCACTGAACATACCAGAGATAAACTTCGAAAATTGATTCTGGGCACACCGGGCCTCGAAATCAGGTGCCGTCAGAAACTTCATACTCGTAGAAATCCCAATGAAAATTATGAAAAAATTTCTCTTGAAATTTACGGGTCTTTACATTACTCCCACCTCAGGGCTTTACATCCCCGTAAAGTAACAACAGAAAACTAGTGGAACAAAAGTGGTTACTGTGCACGCATCTGAGCCTCCTACTCCCAAGTGCTCTCCTAGTGGTCCCCGTGCTGCCATCTGATGCACACTAGAGGAATCGACCGCCCATGTAGGACACGCTCATATATATCATCGATCTCCACTAGGACCTCCGCAAAAGTCACCCCATCGTCAATTAAATGTGTCGGGTTGTGCACGTATCTCTTCAGCTGAGATACGAGGAAAAAAGGTCGTGCACTTGATGCAATTGAGGTGGATGGGTCCTGTGGGTAACCACCTCACCTACCCATGTTGAGGACCTGTAAGGGTTCGATGAAGCGTAGAGATAACTTGCCGATGTGGCTGAAACTCCGTAATCCTCATCGAGGTGAGACCCGCATGAAGATGTGGTCTCCATCCTCGAACTCTAGTGGTCTCAGCCTTCTGTGTGCACAAGACTTCTGTCAGCTCTGAGCTGTCCTCATCCTCTCTTCGATGGCCTGGACCTTCTCTTGTCCTACAAGAGTTGCTAAAATTTTTTCTTTTAGGATAAGAGAAATCCAGTCTCATCCCCTGGATGAACCACGTTCTTTCCCTAATACAGGCAATCCCGACATGGATGATACTAATCCATACCATGGATGACGTCGTAAGGACTTGACGCTACTACCAAGAGATCCAACCATTACTCTCGCCTCCAAGGGTTGAGTCACACTGTTGGCATCAGTGTGTGGTCACTGGGTCTCCTCCAGTAGGTATCTCAAATTGAGGGTCAAGTCATCATTTTTTAAACTAGAGCCTCTTAGTAACCACACAAATAGAGGACAAGAAAGTGAACGCCACAATGAAAGGTGTCTTTTATTACTGTAGCTCAAAGTACAAAGATACATACAACCAAAACATCAACAAAAAGAAATCTAGAAGATCCAATAATAAAGGTGTATATGCCTATAACTAGTCCCACTCCTGTCCACCTACTTTCGGAGCTCCACTTTCTTGCCCACTACTCGGCTGCTCCTCAAGCTTTCTTCGTTGCCTCTATCTCGATGGATCCTCCAACGCAAGAAGATCTACTGTGCGGGGGGGAGTCGGACAGTCACGTGCTATGATACCCTACTTTCCACATGAATAGCACTTCTTACTCCTCGTATGGCTGGCTCTGTTTCATTTTCCTCGCACAACTGAATCTAAAACCCGAGGTCGCCAACCTATAGGGCTGGTCTTCTTGGACCTCTGCATCATTCGTCTCCTGCCCACAATTGACTCAACTACTGACGAAAATCCTAGAGTCAAGGGTAGTAGCTCCTGAGCACGCTCAGAGGGTAGAGTCGTAGGTAAAAACTCCACTCTGAAGAATGTTTCGAAGTCACCCCTTGTGAAAGTCAACCCGTCGCAAAACTGAAACATGTGGCTCCACCACCTCTCAGCTGCTCCCAAGAAGAGGCTAACAGCTAGGTACACCATCAAGTCTGCGGGTGTCCTAGCTGCATGGAGACCTCATGCTACAAACTCCAGTCAGTGCCCCGCCGTCTGAAAATCTGACTCGCCTCAAAACCTTAGAGTCCTCTGACGCTAGAACACGTGCATCGCGCTCAAGAGGCGTGCACTCTCTGCTGGTGTCTCAACAAGTGGGGGGCCATGTACCGAGACCTCACTGCTCGATGGGCTATCATATCGTACAATGCTCGGAACCCTCACTGGCTTTCATCGTGGGGCCATCCTTGAAAGAGACGGGTGTTCCACGGTCACAACAGTATACCTAGTGAGCTGACACAAAGTAATCACAAAGAAAACTTTTGAAACACACATGTAATCAGTATTTTCGTGCACTGAGTTGGAAATCAGAAGTTAGGGTCCTTGTGTACGGATTCGTCGACCGCCACACCAACACTAGACTCCCTAGACTGATAACCACACTCACTACACATAACACTATTGCTTCACATAGAAAAAAGATTGGAGACCTGAGTTCTGCGGTATAACCGAACTCCTCTAATACCAATTTTTCACAACCCATCCTTGAGGCCCATCCCGTTAATACTCCAAGCCCGCCTCCCATAGGCTAGGGGATGGTGACTAGGACCAAAGGTGTAAATCCCATCAAAAGGGAAGGAATTTCCTTTATAAAGTAAACAAACACCATAGAGCAAGCCAGCAAAAGTAAACACTAAGTGAAACTGGGTACAAATGTAAGTGCGGAAAGTAAATGGGCCAGAATACAAACCCAAACTGAAAGTAAAGTACAACTGGAAAGAATGTATAGCAACTGAATGTAAATAAGAAACGTCGAGTCATCCACTGGAAGTCCCACTTGAAGGGTGGGTATAAATAGCCAGCTCAGCTCCACGGGTCCAGCTGTCTGCTCTTTGTATGTCCCGCCCAGTGGTCCACCTCCAGGTAACAACTGCTCCACAAGCCTCAACCACGATCAGCGTTGTCCGTCAACTGCATCCAACACAACGTAGTACGGGCATAGCCTGTGCAGGGGTGAGTATACGCTACTCAGTAGGGACCCCGAGACCCCTGAAGGTCTCCCAGAATCCACAAAGGAAAGATACAATCACGAAGTAACATCCACCAGTACTTAGATATATGCCCATACATATACCCAAATCATCAATTCCAGTTCATCTCCAACATCCGAGCCCAAGATCGATCACGTCCACACAAGATAGTACAACCTAATCCACACAAGAAATCACAACTCAATCCACATAGGAAAGAATGTCAATGATATCGAAGATAATGATTGAACTTCAAGACTCAGCTCACACATGTATACTTCTTCGTAAGATGATCTGATGTAGCCACTGATTCATCTAAGCTGGGACCCATGTAGGATATAAGTATTAGTCGTCACCGCCGAACCCACGGAGGATTCCTGTATGATTATCTTCATCGTCGAACCCACAGAGGATTCCAATATGAATGTCTTCATCGTCGAACCCATAGCTATTGGGGAACACTTCCTCTATCGAGTATAGTGGGCCTGCCGCTACAACCAAGAACTTCCCACTAACCATAGACTGTTGAAGTACTCCACCTGTCGAGTACTGTGGGCCTGCTGCTACAACCATGTGCTTCCCACGATGGGTTTGCCGCTACAAACAAGTGCTCCCCCTCATAGCCTACAGGGGTACTCCATCTGTTGAGTACCGCGGGACGAACACTACAACCAAGCGCTCCTCTGCCGTGGGTCTTCCTCTAAAACCAAGCGCTCCCCACTGGGCTATCGAAACACTCCGAGTCGTTCAATCAATAGTCATCAAGTCTCAGCCAGCTCTTGGATTTCCACACACAATACGATCATTTCCGGGAGTGTCCACTCCATGAGCCAAGGGGTCTATACATCAGCTGACACATAGTCCAGAGATGATGTATCCAAATTTCCGTCTCGACATAGAGAACTCAATGTGATAGATGGTGTGTCAATCAGACGCCTGGTCTAAGAGTTATTGGCCCTTTCATTCTAGGGGAAGGGTTGGTTTTTAAGTCAAAACCAACCCGAACTCACTCCAACTGCGTCCAAACCACAAGTGGAGTAAGAAAAAGGTCCATCCTACTAAGATGAATCCAACAAAGATGACGACACATCAATCAGACATCTAGAGCTCAGGTTACAAGCATTTCTGCTCTAAGGGCCCGGTTGGTTTCGTGTTCAAACCAACCTATCTATACCACAAGTTATATGAAACCTTAAGTTCAATATACAGAAACGACCGTCTCGATCCAAGTATCCCAACGCAACTGACGGTGCATCGATCGGAGGTCTGAAGCCCATGATATGGGAAAAAGACTAAAAACGGTCCGAAATGGGGGATATGTGCCCGGCCTGGCCAAACACAACCCCCCCCCCCCCGGGGTCCGGGTCCAGCACGACCTAGACAGCCTGGGTGCGGCCCGGCCCAATCTGCGCGACCCGCCCCGACCCGGCCGGGGGGGTGCGCTGGCTCGGCCAGCGACCGAGCAGGGTGGAGCCGTTTCCCCCATTTTTTCGCCTCACGGTCGCGGCGCGCCTGCCACGTCCTCCTCCTCCAGATCCCGTGTGGCCGTGGGATCCAGCCACCTGCTGCCACGGCTTCAGCCGTGGAGGTTCCTCCTAGTGGCACGCCGGGCGCCGCCGTGCCGGTGTGGCGCGCCGACAAGTACTTCTGCGGACCACCGGACGCGTTCTGGTGGTCCGTTTTGCCTGTCTTCTTCACCTGTAGCTCTCCCAGGACTCGTAGATTAATGCAAAGGGTTCAAAACACCATTGTAGCATGTTTTGTCATTTCCCGTCGATCCGCACACCAATTAAACAATCTGTGGAGTCTTCAAATCGCCATTGTGGCCTCGTTTCCTTGTCGTCGTCAATTCACACATTGACAACAATCTACGGAGGGTGGTCGGGCTATGTTTGTTAGGCCTGTGCCATCCGTGTTTGGCATTATCAATAAAAAATGATTATAAATTGTTTATAAAGTTCAAACAATCAATTTTAATTAAATAAAATTGAATCAAATCATCCCACAATCACTTTAATAATATCGAACCCTAACAAAATTCCCAACTAGCATTTAAAAAATTCGCGGATCAACATGATAATAAGTTGATCCCCATTCTTTGTTTTTCATTAGGATAAACGAAAAAATGGAATTAAATCATACAAAATTAAAAAAAACCCTACCTCGAAGAAGTTGTCGATTGAGGTTCGTCGCGGGAAAAGACGTCGCGGAAGATGGAGTCGTGGGACGAGGCTCCGTAAGCGTCATTGGTGTTCACCTGATGAGGGATGCGGCGTCTCACTTTCTTCGATGAGGGAAGAAGGTGAAAAGATGGTACAATGTTCTTCGTCGAAGCTTCAGCGTTCTTCACTTTCTTCAACGAGGAAGAAGAACTTCTTCAGAGAAAATAATGCTTCCTCTCTCAAAAACTCCACCCAACGAAACCACCCCACAAATAAAATATGGTAGATCCTTATTTTATTAACCCATGTCATGATTTCAAGAATTCGAAATTCAAACCCTTAATTAAATAAATTAAAAAGCATTAATCAACCTAATTAATGTGAGGGTTGACATTTCATAAATAGGGGAAGAGGGTGAGTCAAAAATTTATGGGGGGGGGGGGTTGCCAACATAAAGAGGGGTGTTAGGAAATTCAAGGAGCTGGGGGCTCGTGTGGTCCCCACCACACAAATATCCTACCAATTTGTTAGGATGCAGTGGGTCCCACAAAACTCCCATTCATAGATTAAAACTATTGGAGTAGAAATAAAATTGTGGCGAATATTTTATTTCACTTTTTAGTTAACCCAATTATTTAATAACACCACCCGAGAAAACACAACTCCAGAAAAGGTGTTCCTAAGAAATTATCGACACTGTGATTACATCATTGCCCTCATATTTCGATTCCGAGCACCAGTTCAAAAGTTAAAAAAACCTGCTCGTTCGTTCACTGAACTTACCCGAGCTAAACTTCGAACATTGATTCCGGTCACACCGGGCCTCTAAATCAGGTGCTGTCAGAAACTGCGTACTCGTAAAAATCCCAAATAAAATTTAGAAAAAATTCCCCTTCAAATTTATGGGACTTTACAAATAAAATATGATCTTTTTGGTTCACTTGGATTAGATTAGGACATTTATTATTTTTTATTTAAATAATAGTTAAAAGTATTTAGTTCAATGTTTAATTACTAAAGAATTTTAATATAGAGATACATACAACAAAAATTTGACATTAAATATTCCTTAAAAAGATAATCATATTTCCTACATAATTTTATTTAATTTATAGTTTTATATTTTATATAATTTAAATTATTTATGATACAATGATGATGCAGTAATTACCTTTTTAATGAAATATTAAATTAATTGATATGATAAATATATAAATTATTGAAAATTGTTAGTTTTGATGAATTAAACAAATTTTATAGGCTATTATTACATTATATGGCAGATTTAATAAATTTTTTGAATTGATAATGTTTATATGGCTTTTATAAAAATCAAATACTAAATAGTGTCAAAATTGAGATAATTGTGTTTTTTAAAACTTATACGATATCAGTAATTCATATACTATTCCCAAATATCTAAGGTTTTACAAAAGGACATAGATAAGGATATATATATTAATAATAAACAACTTGGGGTATTCTTGTCTTGTTATAGTATGGTTATTAACTATATAATATAAACATACAAAGATTCATAGTAAAATGACAAAATATTTTACTAAGAGTTAAATATAAAAGATAAGAAATATCTGGTGACCAAAACCATTCTAAAACCTATTGGTGGAGAGTTTTTCAGCCCATACCCACCTTATCATTGAATAAAATCATTTTAATGCCATTTCAATTAGAAAATGAATGTATTATAAAACAATATTTCAAGATTTTACTAAAGGGACCATGACCTCTCTTATAAATGGGTACTTCCCAATTTAATAATTTCACACCTCCAAAGCCATTTGAAATAGCCAAAACCTACATCAATATCTTCCCAACGTTTCTCTCCAAAACCTAGGGTCCTTACATTTTTCAGAAAGCCAATCTAAGGGGCCATTTTGATCAACTTAAAAAGAAACACCCGAAGAAGAGGTAATAATTTCACTGCACTCTTTCATGTACTTGTCTTCCTCCACCTCCTCTTTTTTTCCATACCAATATAAAAAATCCAGTAAATTCTACATACTATTTTTTTATTATAAATTTTGTACAACCATATTCAATATTTTATCTATCCTATAAAGGACAAAGTCACCATACGTGCATACCTACCTCTTACCGTCTCCATGTCGTGGTGTCGTTTATTATACAAACACTTAAATATTTGGATAGGTATAATAAAGTGTATAACTAATGTAAATAACAAAAATAAAATTTTGGTGCGTCAGTATATATGATATACCATCCAATTACATATGATTTCACAATCAATATAGTGATATTGTCGATCGTGCGTACGTACGACTTACTGTCTCCACGAATGAGATTAGATTCATTAACAATCGTAATCAGTCAAGAATAATTTTTATTTTATTACTAAAAATAATTTATATAAACATAAAATCATTCAGTATATGAATCAAACACATAATATACATAAACAACATTGCTTACATAACCAAGCATATAAAGGAAAACGAATCAGTTAAATCCCGAAAAGATGATACTACTATAATATTATAAACAATACAATAGTAAAGGATCATATTTGGTATCATATTTATGTATATAGTTATTCTATAAGATAATAAATTTTTTTATCTATTATACAAGAGTTTAAAATACCATCAACTATGAAAAAGTACAAGGTAAGGGTCAATTCTACAATCTCTTTACTTATTTGAGGATGTTAATATGTAAGTATTTACTGGGACCTCTTTATCATCCACATCTTTGTATTATTTAAAATATAATTCAAAATTTGTTAATATTCAATATACTATGGGTTAAAGTCATTTATATGCTTATTTGATCATAAATATTTTGATAAGAATCTTTCTATAGTTTTATAAACAAGGTACATTATGACTTTTTGAAAAAAAATTAAGGTAAGAATGACTTTTTTTAACTTATAGTCCATGTGCAACAAATTTCTCCAATTATAACATAATAGAAGCTTCCCATACAATCTAATAAGAATAATTTTCAAAATAAAGGGTTTATTTTATAATTATATGACTTTTAAATGATTTCAAAATAGAAAAAAATATTTCTATAAAAACGTTTTGATTTAATCTATGTCAACATCCATTGATGGATTTTAAGGTTTTTTGATGTTGATTTGTTATGATATAATTCTTCTATATAGTTTTTAAGGTTTTTTTATATGTTTTCATGTGTATGTGTTATTTTTACACCATTTATGGTTTATATATAAAGTATTTATATTTCGTATGTTATTTTTAATACGAATGTTTATGTTATGTTTAAACCTTTTCATATGAGGAATGCATTGGACATAGTAAGGGATTGGTGGAGCCCGCTATATCTCCTCGATGCATTGGTAGATCTAATGAGACAAACTAGTGTCTTGGGACATTTCCTTGACAAAATCGTATTTTAGTCTTGGCACGAGACCCTGATTATGTAGTTATGAAGTCTTGAATTATAAATTCTCTCATTATGAAATTTGCTATTGATATTACATGTGATTATTTGACTAGTAGAATATCCATATGAATAAGTAAATAGAATTATTTGATTTATAATTTCCATATTATGATGAATTTTACGTTTAAAAGGCTTCTGTTTTAGTCATATACTTTTCCTTAAATGTGTATGATTATTTATGAACGTTTCCGTTATATTGTTATCTTTACTGAGAATAGGATCTCACCCCTTTCTATGTTTTTTCCAAGGATGTGAAGAAGTATACTATGACTGACACACATTCATAGAATTAGGGATATGAATGTAGTCAATAGAGACAATGATGATGTGGTTTTTCATTTTATAATGAAATGTAATACTTATTAACGTATCTATTATTTCCAAACCTACTAAACCGATCGGTCATTCTGGATTGTATTTATTGTGATCATGCGAATTTTATGTAATAATGCACCGACACTGGGTAACTTGGTTCAGTGTATTTCAATATTAAGGTAATCCATAAGGTGGGGAGTGCAAAAAATTCTATTTAAAGATTTTGTTCTTAGTATATAGTTGATAAACATTATTTTTGATTCATGTTGTTACTTGGGTATTAATTGTACAACAAAATCCAGTCATTAAATTTAGAAAAAGAAATTTCTTGGGATATGTATATAACATGTTTTCATTAGTAGTGTTGTGATAATAATAGTCTTCTGACAGGGATCATTGTATTGATCCTTGATGAATGACCTACATGTATGATGGGTCAAGAAAGATGGAGTGACTTATCAATGTAAATTAGTGGTGGAATTAGAATTTTATAGTGCAAGTTTATTTGATGTTATTTGGTTCCTTAGTAAATTCTTGATTTCAGATTAAAATGAGGATCTTTATGGCGTCTATGCGGTGGCATTAGGCTCATGGAGAAGTTGGTGTAATCTGATAGTATGTCATATCTATGGTCTATCAGTGCTTTGGGTAATAGAACGATAGATAGATAAAGGGGTTTGTGAAATAGTAATTAAGTTAATCTAGTTGATTGTTTTGTTAATTAGTGTCGGAATGGGATTTTCATGTGATGTCATTGAGATTTAACGTATCTTGATCTAATATTAAGTTGGGGAAATCATGAAATTTAAGGAAAACACATCAAGTGGAGGACTCACTACTGTTCTCACATATACTATGATTTCGTTAAGTGGAAATGTATAGAAATATTTATTATCATGTTAATCATGAGAATAAACCATTTGATATTAATATTTGGCAGGACATGACTAATTTTGGGAGATACATGGAATAAAATTCATCATTTTGAGAAGAGTACTATAGGAAACAGTTATATACACTTTAGACTCAATTGGTTTAAGAAACCATTTATATTGTTGTAGATGGATTCAATTAACGACATATCCATATTGATATTTTTGTCTTGCTGGTGTCTCAAATTTGGGTCAATAGGGTTCTTGTGTTTAGATTACTGTAGATTATGGTCATTTCAAATTCTGAAATGGAACATAGTCCGATATTGGTGAATTAATGACCCTGACTGGCCATTTATGGTGTTTTGAGGACCCCCTTGTCTTTTAATGGATGCAAAAGATTATGTAGGTTAGTTTATAATGTTTTACAAATTTTGGGACCTTTCATTGGGGAGAAATTTAAATTATTGGTTCAGTAAGGTGTTTGTTATGAAAAAAAGACTCAAATTGAGATGTTTAGTGTCTTGATTTACTTGAGTGGATTTTTTGTATATGAAAGAAGGTCTCATTGATTTTTGGGTGTCCAGGTAGGAGTTGTTGAATAGTTAGGGTGACTTGGGGGATGAATTTGATTAGCTTCTATCCATTTACATTGTGGACCATAGTTCACACTTTGAACAAGGTTGGTCAATGTGAGAACTACTCAACGTTGATCATTTAATGTCATGAAGTGGGTTCTAATCCATGAAATTTTTCGTGGATAGACATTTTTTTAAGGTTTTTGTTTTGAATGTTCGTTTCAATGAAATGAATTCAAATGAATATTATGTCTTGTGTAAAGTCTACTGTTGAAAGAGAAGTTTCTTCCATAAGGAAAAAATAAAAAATAAGAAGACCACAATCCATTGGAATAAATAGATAGATATATTTCTTGATTCCTAATGTTATTCAACCGATACAAGGTGTATAAATTATATGGATATCCATAATCAATGTTTATACACTCATAGATAATTGATGAAACTGAATAAAGATTGTTGAGTATTGATTGAATAATGTTGTGCCATAGTTAGCAGAGGAGTTCATTTAAATACTATTACTAGAGTCTTCTTTATAATGAAACACCTCAGAATCATATATAAAGGTGTTGGGAGTTATTAATATATTTTCAAAAACAATTTATATAAGTTTAAATATGATATTAAAATTTTATGGAATCCATGTAATCAATTTGATTTTGTTTTATATCAACATACAGAAATCAAGATGTTTTATGATAATGAAAAATTGATAAGCCGAAAATATAAGACATTTGTGAATAATTTTATGAATTATCATCAATATGTAGGTCCTCATGTGTTAATATTAATTATTTTATATGAGGATATGACTATTAGTTTCATCATATAAATCTACTGATAAAAAATATTTTCTTATAATAATGATTTATTGTAAGTAATCCATACCCATTATAAGGCATTTTAGTCTACTAAAAATAATGAAATGAAATAATATAACACTTATAAACCTATACAGTATTATTTTTGGAATGATTAGATTATATAATGAAAATTATTATTTTCAGAATGTAATAATATGAGGAACCTAATGTAAGAGTTCAACACAGAAGAAAATTTTCAAAATTTTATGAAATGAAAAATTATATCTCTAGATTTCAAATATGATAAATATGAAACAATTTGGTATGATATAAATATATATATTCATTTATGGAGAAACATCACAATCACATAGAAATGGTTGTTATCCAAGCTTTAGAATGAAGATAATTCGATCTTCAACCATGGTATTGTAATATCTATTCTAAATGAAAAAGGTCATTTCCAAATTTATTTGATTAAAAGAAAAAAACTGAGGATGCTTATGTTGTTCTATAAAGCTATGAACATTATAAAACATGTTAAAGCAATGATATAATATTTTTTAATTAATATTTAAAGGATTTATTTTATATATTTCATGATGTTGAAAATGTAATTATTGGGTTTTCATGAATATTTAAAATAATGAACTACTGATCCTTGAACTGTAGTTCAGTAAATCCTATATCAATTTGATATGAGGTGTTAATTTTTTCATAACGAAATAATATGTATATGTCCAAATTTTCCCATTTCATAAAAAATGATATGGAATCCATATTTCACATATTTGGATATGATGATTTCCACACCACAAATATGATTCTTTTGTACTGATGAAATATTTTTGAAGATTTAGAGTGTATATTTTATGGATACTTTAGAGAAAAATAATTCATTCATGTTATAGAAAAAATAAATTTTTTATTTTTCCGTGTTTTATAAATGATAATTACTATTTAGTTTATTTTCACAATACTCATGGGGATAAATTTAATTGCATAGGCATTCATTTATATATGAACTAATAATGAAATTATAGTTATTATCACTTCCAATTCATTTTTCATCTCAAAATAACTTTTAGGATATTTTAAAAAGAAAAAACATTCAATTTAGCATCATGTGACATGATACGGTGAGTTTATTAAGGGGAAGAAATGAAGAAGAAGTATCTTTTAGAAGAGTTTTTATATTGAGAGTTATCTGATTTCTGAGTTCAGTACCTTTTATTTGGAATAAAATGAATATTATCTTGGAGAAAAAATGAATGGGATCCACTTCAAGATATATCAATGAAGTAAGGATAATCTAAACCCATAATGAAGTTGTACATCTACTGGGTTAGGAATAAT
The DNA here is from genome assembly GCA_963277665.1 of Viscum album. NCBI lineage: Eukaryota > Viridiplantae > Streptophyta > Magnoliopsida > Santalales > Viscaceae > Viscum > Viscum album. The sequence continues at coordinate 1,251,261,382 of OY728150.1, read as the reverse complement.
AATAAAAGAAGAATAAAACTAAGGGAGTACCAGAAACTGAGGTTGTATTTATTTGGTGAACTGTTCTTTCCCATGTTCCATGTGCTGAGATTGTGTGAATAAGTGAGTAATCCATGTAAGTAGATTCAATTGAATATATTAAAATGAGATATATTTAGAGACTGCGTTTTCTATATCTTTTTTAATGATCTCTTTATAGTAAAATACTCTACTATGAGTTGATGGAGATTAATCATACTTATTTAAAAGAATCCTGGTATGACTTGGTGATAAAATTCCAAATTTTAACATAAATCGATGAATTAAATATACATGGAGAGACTATAGGGAACCAATATTGGTTAGTGTATTCAAGGATAAAATTTGGTGATGTTATAAGAAATGTGACACGTAGTTTATGTTTGTCAAATGTGAAATAGACATTTATAATCTAGTAAAAATATAGTACTATAGGTGTGTGAAACACCAAACCCATTGGTGTAAAATTGATTATATTAAATAATTCATGGTTGGGGAACATAACTAGTCATACCATAGAGTTTTAATAAGTACCTAACCTAAATTTTTTTTGTGTTGAGCCTTTATTTGTTGTGTAATATGGTTGAGGAATTGGGAAACATTGAGTGAGTGGAATGAGATTGAACATGTCTAGCATGTCAAATTAAAAAATAAATCGTTTGTAAAAAATATCACAGTTTTAACCCTACTATCATAGTGGTACACTATTCATATGGGAAGTTCAATTGGCATCATTGAATCCCATGTTACCTATGAAAATATCATAGATTTATTGTATATTTATGCTGGTTGGAGATAGATATCAGATCAAGTATTCTATCCCTTGTATTTCGAATGATAAAATTAGTGTTTCATTAACACTTCATAGTAAATACAGATTAAAGAAGAAAATAAAAAAAATGAATAATGGTAATCAATTGGGGGATCAATCATTGGGTGAATATACTCAAACAGAGATGTTTTCATTAGATGAAACTATTTTTAATGATCTGTTTGATGATTCCAATTCATGATGTATTGAATTGGTGAGTATGTAGGGATTAAATAGTTTAATATGTATTCTATCATGTTTAATTTTATTTGAAAAATTTTACATGTTAGGTGGTTATCTATATAGTGAATTATATCAATGACCTTTCAAATTAACGATCATAGATAGGGAAATAATCTGATATAATGAATGAGGGATTGTCTATGTAACATGGAAGATAAAAAATCAAGTCAAAGTAATTTAAAGGAATTAAATAAATAACCTCACATTTCAATGGGAAAATTTAACTAATTAGTGATAATTTTAAAATAATAATTGTTGAGAAGTTAGTTATTAATGATATTATAAAATATGTATTGCATGCATTAGAATAAATACACAAATTGAATATGAACGTCAATGATATAAAACTATATATGAAATATAATAGTTTGAAAGGGCCTAGGAATTTTATATATGAGAGAAGAAATAATAAAGACTTATAGATTTAAAAGTTTATTATTTACTAGGAAGTCTTGATGAGATCAATGTTTGAGGAAAATATCACAGTCAAAATAATCTGTCTAGAGCTATAAGAAAAAACATAAAGGTTTTCAATAAAAAAGTTTTACCTTCCCAAATATATGATAAGATAGTTACAATAAATTTAGGTTAAAAAATTTATTTTATATCAAACTAACTCATCCTAGTGAAGAAAATATTTTTAAAACATGTGGATAAACCTCCACATCATCTTTTGTGTAAAATGTATCCCACTATCTAGTAAAATGTTTTGATACTAAATCTATATTTTCAGTAATTTTGGGACAAAATCATTAATAAGTAAAACTTTTGAAGTAGAAAAATACCGAGACACACAATAATATATTAATAACATATTTGACGATATCAATTTAATCCCCAAAAATGGATCCCAAAAGTTTAGGTTCGACAAAAAATGAATTTTTAAGCTATAATGATTATACATATAATAAAAAAATATGGAATTATTAGGAATTATTACTAATGATTGAGTGTTGGGAATATACCAATAGAATTCTAGAAAATTGTTCCAATTCACGGAATTTATATATGCATTGAAGCAATGGGAGGAAAATATATTCAAATAAAAAATCAATTTGAATGAATAAAAAATCACATAAAGGGAAGAACCTATCTGTCAATAATAGATTTTAATGTCTGAAGAAATATCATGAGATGAGAAACATTGGGGGTCATTACTATGATGAAGTCCGATACAATCCTTCAATGTATCATAATTATACTAGATAAGAGATATAACTACAAGTGACTGAGGAGAAAGTTACAAAACATGAAATGCTAACATTGGGTGGAAATTATATGATGAATAAGTCTAAATCATTAACTCCCTATAAGTCAGTGAAGTTGTCCAAGAAGAATATTCATCCAATCGTAAATAAGTGATTTTATTGTGGAATGATAGGCCACACGATTTACCAATTCAAGATGGACATGAATGTTAGAGAGGATTATAATAATATATAATTAATAATAGAATACATCCAAGATAGAGATTTTAGGTTTATATTAATGGTTGTTATTCCTTGTAATGATGTATAGAGGATAAAAAATGTCCCTGATATGGAACTCTATCTCATGGACAAATCATGTTAGATACTGGACCTCAAGCTTTCGTCCCCATATGCCAGAGGTTGTCTACTAGTAATGGATTTGAAAAGAAATAGTGGGGAGACTATACCCTATGTAATAGAGTATTATAACAATGAAAATAACCAAATACCAGTGTATTAAAAAAATAAGAAAAATTATATCATGTAAATAGAAGATGAAGGACAAACAAAGAAAACCAACTAATAATAAACCATGTAATGTTTGGTGGGAATGTATCTAAAATTCAAACTAAAATAAATTTAGATAAAAGAATATGTTGAAAAAAATAAACTCAAAAGACCATATTCTTAAACCCTATATCAGCCTCATATCCAAGATCCAACCTAACCAGTAAGAAATTATTAATTGCACGGTTCTTTTCCCCAGTCAAAACCTATGTAAATATATTCTGATCGGGTACCAAATGGTCGCAAAAATATGGTGAGAGTAAAATTCATTAGGTAGACACCACCATGTATTTTCAAGACTATTCTAATAATAATTGCATGAAATACAGCGTAAAACATGTGTATTAATTATTTATTTAATACAATATAATAAAAATATTGCTTCAGAACCATTAAAAAATATCCCCAATCATGTAGAAAAACTATGCCAACCATAACCACATGTCCATTGTATAATCAGACAACCTATTTAATCAGTATAATAATTATAGAATACTCTAACCAAAGAATATAATATAATAATTTTAGTACGACTGGGAAAAATATTTTATATATATTAATTTCTGTATAATTTTGGAAATCACTTTATATAATCATTTCATCTTTTCCAGGTAGATAAATTTATATAATAATATCATCATTACGGAGGGGATCTCATTAAAATTAAAATTTCAGCATCCTAATACATATACCATTATATAAGCATTTCAACATAACTCAAAAAAAATTCATAATGGATTGAATAATAAAATAGAATATTACAATTAGAAAATTTTAATTTATCCAATTACCAGTTGTCTTTAATTTCATATCCATTCATTAAATGATCACAAGTCATTTAAAAAATCAATTAATTAGTTTATTCTTGGTGATTCCAACATAAAAAATCACCCTATCTCTCATTTCATTATTAATCATATATTAATCCATTATCATGTTTATTATTTTTCAAGGGAGGTCTCTTCCTATAGGTACCCACAATATAGGAATCAACACAACTGGATCCAAAGGTATCCAAAGAAGGGTCCAAACACATGATTAGCATCACACATTATTATATTTGTTAATAAAAATTTTGTGTTTTTTAAATCGACTAATATTACTCATACGTGAATTTTTTTTAAAAAACTATAGGTGATCATAAGGAAATATTATATCACACAACTCCAAGATCAAAACCTAGTTCAATTGTCACGAAGTGACCAAACTGTGATAATAGATAATAATGGAATGAGGGGGGTGGGAAATCCAAAGTGAAGAAACCATCCAATGAATAAACTAATGATCGTGATTTCTTGAAGATAATTAATCGCACCAAAATCACATGTTGTCACCCAAGGGAAAAAGTGAAAGAGATACATGGGAAAAGAAAAAATTTATACTCACAATGTATTTTAAAATCTTAGATCTTGATAGAATCTTGGAATGAATCACTTTCATGGTGTGAATTTATTGATCTACAAGGTATGCTAAAAAAATTCATCACCTTAGGTAAAAATATCCCTGATTAACCATTTCAAAACATGAACTAGATTAATGGTGTCTAACTTTTCATTCTCTGAACTAGTTCATTGATTCTATATGATATCAATTTCATGTCATGCAAACCATTCATGATGCCAAATTGTCCAGCAGACAATTCTCAAACCATCTTCTCATGTAAAATCCCAAAACTCCTCCATAACCATGAAAACCATGAAAACCCTCATAATAAATTGAAAAATTTATACCCAGACTCTATTAATTCAAAAACTATACATCATAGAACATTATGTAATTTTACCTAGCAACTGATCTATATCCCCCAAAAGATACATAACCAAAAAGGATAAATGTAGAAGTAAAACCCAAATATTGATATTGTAGACTGCATGAAACCTTTAGCTTTTAGATCTTCCAATTAATCATTAAAATCATGAAGCACTACTAGTTATATCATGTTAGGTGATATAGAATCCATATCAACTCCCAACACCAACATGACCATGAACTCAAACTCCCACTTGGGTGGTTAGCGAAAGAAGTCCTCAAGAAATAAATCCAAAAAATGGGATACCATAGGATTAAAACTAAGCCTATGAATTCCACTATCATTTTAAGTAAGATATTCTATATGTGTTGTGAGGCAATCCCACATGTAATGAATTGGTCATATATAACTATCATGATGATACCTCTCACCATGGTAAAAATATATTTATCCTTATGGAGATAGAAAGGTAACACTCCACTAATAAATTTTGACAAGATCAGGGCATAGAACAATACAATACACACTATGAATGGAATTCAGACCTATTATTTTTATAACAAAAATCTTGTGAAATTATATGACAACAAACCCTTTCTAGAGAACACATGTTGAATCATATTACATTATCTGAACACACTCTTATCGGTGTATTGATTATAACGGAACTATTCAAGAATTCCAAAACCAATAACCATACATTTTAAAAACGGCTAGATATAAAATAATTTAATTATATTATATCAGAAAAATAAAATAAAGTGTATATGATACAATAATAATACCTCAAATAATAAAATGTTTTCCATCCAAACTAGTTGGATTAGATTATATAAAATACAAATGACTTGAACCTATAACTTGGGTACCAATATGACTCCCCTATGATGTTCCCTTTTCCATGTACTACCACTCCTATGCTGGGGAATGATATACCCTTCATAAACCTGATCATCCAGTGGAACTTTGGTTACTAGTTTTCTAAGCGGTATATTTTTCCTCTCCAAACTCTGGTATATATCCTGATCCCTTTCCATTTATCTAATTCCACATTCCCTTATAAAACCTTTGAAGGTGGACCAATCTCCCATAATCAGGACAGTCTAAAAAAGGATATGGAAACTAAGACCAGATTGGGAAAACTTTATATATTTATATCATTAAAACAAAACACAATCCTGAGATGGATTCCAAATTCAACGGCTACTCTACATTCAGTTTCCTTAGAGATAACTTTCATAACAGTGATTCTTTCAAATAGAAGAAAAGTTATCAATTCCACCTATAGAAACGTCATGACCACTTTTTATGGCCTCTTTCATATTTTCTTCCATATTTAGATCCAAATTTATCATGTCCAAAAAGATACTAATGTGAAAAATGTCTATAATTGAACATATCTCAATAAAAACTCCATCCTTGAATAATATCTCCTTGAATATCTCATCAGTTTGTAAAGATTTAGAAAAGTGATGCAGGTTGATGAAGCATTGGACATTGTCTATAACTGAGATCCACTATTATATTAGAGGAATAAACTCATTAGCCTTATCATCCCTCCACATTTTAGGAAAGACATGACATAGATATTTTCCCTCAATGTCCATCTAGGATTACACCTCTTAATACTCATCTTACTTTCAAGTGGTCAACCGTTGTGTGGATAGTCCATGTAATGTGTATTTAGCAAGATTCACCCTAAAATCCATAGGTTACTCAAGGATATTAAATATAATCTTGACTAAATCGATCAAGAACATGGATTCCTAGGAGATTACCCCCCCCCCCCAAACAATGAACGTAGGTTGATGCTATAACTGAAAATCCTTAATCAGCTTATATATCAAATACACTATGTGAATAGTCTATTTTTCTATGAATTCTCACATAAAGATAAACATACATTTGATCCTAAATAGGTCAAGGTTGTTATTATTCTACTATGTTATGAGAATGCTGATTACTTATCAACCAACGATCAAATAAATGATTACGAGTAGGAATTTTTACTACCAGAAAAATTACCTCCTTAGAAAACGGGATAAAAAAATTTTAACCTCAACAAATGACAACATCAGAGAACCAATTACACATGGACTATCTATACATTGAATAAAAAGCGAATTAACATGAAATATAGTTCTATCATTTTAATTTTTCAGATTTAATGGTTATTTCATTTCATACTTATAGTGAAAGATTTATAACATGGAATAAATATGTCCCAATCCTGAAAAATTCATGATAAGATATATCACTATGTCCCTATCATGATGCATTCATAATCATATCACGGAAAACCAGGCCACTAGTATAAATTTAAATAAACAATAACATCACACAAAAATCGAATAAAAAAAGGTGAAATTACATGAATCATAATAAGAGAACATAATGAATAAGAATCCCATACCCGTGAACTTTTAACTTCCCATATGTATTGGTTTGTTACTCCAATATAGATGTTCATTACATTGTCCTCACACATCCTAATCTCTTCTCTACATTTCTCAATTATTATTGTAATTGAAAATTAAAAAAAAATATTACACCTTTATACGAGTTATTAATGTCTCCTAGTTACACCCCATGTTTGATGGACTATTTATTAGAATTAATTTATATTTTCATTTATATATTTCAATTCACTATGTCAAACATTCGTTTCACACTAAACTGACGAGTCGTATGTTACATACAACACCTAGTTGGCATATAATACAAGCAACACTGAGTATATATTTAATTCAATGTATTATAGAAGTATGTTTGGATTATATTATACACAAAACCAATGGATGCTTTCACTACACGCAAAACAGACTTGGCATGGGTTACATGTAAGAGCGACCATCCTCGATAGCTTTCATTATATGCAATATTGTGTTTCACTAAATAACTATATATTATTAAAGTATTATTTTTTAATGGGATATAAACTAGTTATTATGAATAATATTAACTACATTTTGAATTTTATATACAATTATCATTCATCATAGGTATTTTCTAGACATGTTAAGAGAAAAAAAATCAATTATCCAGACAAAAGATGTATTTTTCAAAAAAATTACACTTTTCATGCCTTTTGATGGCACACCGATTTTAAATATAATTTTTATCACTTTTAAATATAATATTTTTAAAAATAATATTCATATTTAGAATTAGGATATAATAATTACTATGATAATTTTTTTTGTTATTTTTTTAAAATTCATATTTTAATGAATTCTGAAAAATACTACATTTTAATTCAAAACTGACTTTTCATATGATTCATTTTTATTGTTATATTATCATTTAAATTATTTTCAAATTGAAAATGGATTAATTTTTTTTATTTAATCTATTTTTGTTCGTTTTATATAATTTCTCATTTATATTGAACAAAAAAACATGACAATTTGTTTATAGTTTCAATTTTTGAAAACATGTTTTCATATTATAAAAATAAAATTTAATATTAAATTAATATATGCCAATTATTTATATTGAATATGAAAAAATGGATTCAATATTGTGAATCAAAAGGACAAAATTATGTAAACATCCCCCTTTTATATTTGGAAATTATGAATCGTAACTTTAGAAATTATTTTTATTTACCACGGTTAAAGGGAAAATAAGGTAAATAATGGAAAATAATATTATAAAAATATAAATATTCCTACCACAAACCTTAATCCAATTAGATGAGTTATGTTAGACGATGAAAACATTTGGGATTCACATTTGGCCTTTGTGAACCACTTCGGTGTGATAATGACATGTTATTCTGATTAATTTAAAGTAAAGAGAAATATAACACAAAAGTGCATCTTTTTACTAAAATTACATTAATGTGGGGCTATATAACAAATTACATTGACTATAAATAGTAATTAGAAATATTAAAATATTTAAAACTTCATGGTAATTTATTTATATGTTTTATACATTAAATAAATAAATTTATGTATGACACAATGATGATGTATTGATTGCCTTATTAATGAATGATTGAATTAGATGATATAATAAATATTAAAATAAATGAAATATTATATTTATATACCATCCAGAAAATTATTAGATTGAATTGAAATGTTATGGATGCTGTAATTGTTTTTAAGGAATCAATTTCTTATGACATTAACAAAAGTATACTACGAAATATTATCAAAACTTATTTAAAATAGTTTTTTAAAACAAATACTATTTTAATAAACTATATAATAGTCATAAAAAATAATATTCCTCTAAATAAATAATATAGTCTTAAAAATATTATTAATGATCCAATTTTTGTTAAATTATTATGTGGTTGAATTTATATTAACCATATTTTATAAAAATATAATAAGACATTGTAAGAGTGTATTTATTTAAATAAGGGTAAAAGCAAAAATATAAGGTTATATTGTTGAACTAAACAAGTCTAAAACCAATATTTTGGGAGGATTTAAAACAATCCACATCCTTACTTGTAACTATATCACATTAGAGCTATTTTAATATGAAAAAATTATAATAAAATAATATTTGAAGACATCCCTAAAGTGTCCCTCCTCCATCTTATAAAAGGCAACAATATATACTCACTTAATCACACCTATCAATGCCCTTGGATCATATAAATTCTACTCAAATATGCATCCATTAACCATCCATACCTTTTAGAGGGCACACATTGGACTTCAATGTATCATACGAAGACATTTTTTGCTAATCAAAAGGGGATACTCAAGAATGAGGTAAATGTTTTCTCACCACTTTTAATATTTTCTCTTATTCTACTTCAACTTCCAATATTGTTTCCCTATTAAAGTAATAAATAATTAATCAATTACATTATTATATTTTATTATAGTTATTGGAAAACCATATACCTCCTTTTATCCATTTAATGAATTATAATACAAGCATGTCTGCGTACGTATGACATTCTTTATCCATTATGTAGTTTAATTTTTCAATAAATTTTTTTTAATATAGATGGGTATAATGATATGTATAATGGATTTGAAAAATATATTTTTCAAGAAAATAAGACTTTATAATTAATATACCCTACAATTCATACAATTTAACCATTATTTTTATGATATCATCACTCGTGCGTACGTATGGACTATCGTCTCCTTGATGCGATGTGATTAAGTAAACATGATATTAATTAAAGAAAGATTATATACATTAATGGAATCAATAAATTTGATATATATATATATAAATATATATATATATTATAATAATATAATTTTTTAAATGATATAACTATATCGAAAAAATTGATACATGATGTTATCTGAAAAACAATCTTGAGAACATAATTTTTTTAATATCCGAATAATGAGTGATAATGAAATGTTAATAACAAAAAGATGATAATATGATCACATAAGATATAATAAAAATGACTATGATTCTATAATAAGTAAATAAAATTATTTAAATCATCATACATGATTTTTGGATATATACGATGGATTTTGGACCTACGATAAGAAATTATTTTGATTCACAATTTTTTCTATCGGACATATGGAACATACACAACCTATTTTTTTTTGGTTTTGTTATCGACATGAATGATTTAAAATTATTATTATGAATAATATGATATTAAAATATTAATATAATTTTTTTTATTTTGTGAGGACTATAATTTTATTGATTATTATTTGTAAGGGATAATTTTTCAATATCATTATTATTTGAGAAAATTTGTACATAATTATTTATTATAGTATATTTATCATCCGTTTATATATTTTCTAAAAATATATTATCATAAAATGTTTAATATTATCCTATGTATGTTTTAAGTCATTTTTAACATTTATTTTGTTACAACATGGTTTGGATGGAATCATTCGTTCGTTTTCCATATGTGGTGCTTTTTGAATTTTACAAAAAAAGGATGAGGAGATTATTTTTTCCAATATACAGCATGAATGGAATATTATTCATTCATAACACCTTATTTACATGAATATTTATTTACATATTTTTAAATTATTTTTTTAAAAAAATTTCTTTTATAATTATGGGGTTTTTTATGAAAATAAAATATTTTTGAAGAAGAAGTTATATTATCCTCAATAATTCTATTCAATTGTTTTATCAAAATTATTTTCCATGTATGATTTTGTATATTTGATTATGTATATTTTCCATATTAATCATTTGGATTTTGATGTTTATAATGGGATTATATTTATGAAATAAATTTTTTTATAGGGATTATTGTATGATGGAATGATGTTTGTGAAAACAATTTTAATTTTGGGTTATGTTATGATGAATGATTTACGTTTTTGTGGCACACATATGCATGGTTTTCATTATGTGACTGGTGGGACGTATATCTACCTCCAATGTAGTGGGAAATGATTTATATTTCATGAGATAGACATGAAAGGAATAAAAAGTAAATTTTGTTCAGTAATACAAAGCTGAAATGGGTTGAATATATGGTTATGTAATACCGGGATAGAAAAAGGAGTGAACTCGGTTCAATAATGGTCATAGTCTTCTATGATGGTATTGGCTATGTGACTTGGATACATTGTAAATGATGTTCTATGGTTATGTTTTTTCCACAAGGTCATGTTTTATGACAATTCTTTTTTATCATGGTTAATGATATTTTATGATATATTCCTTATGAACTTCTATGATTTATATCATAATTCAATATTTTGATATTCAAAAGTTATGATCATATTTTTACATTCATTTGTTCATCAATTTTTTTTTCAAACCCTTATTGTGCATATAAACTCACCATTTATTATGTTCCTATTCAATGGGTAATAAGGAGAATTATTTATATAGGAGTGCTAATGTGGAATAACTTTATGGGAGATGATGAGGATCTTTCACATGTTAAATGAATGTACTCCACGTTTCCAAATGCACTAAAATATTACTATCCAAAATTTTTGATTTCTAAAATGTAATAAATATTCATTTGAAAAGATATAATATTCATATACATCATACTTAAGTTATTAGTGTTGGTATTAAAGGAAAGGTTTACTCATCCATTGGAATTTAGGATTTGAAATCATTAGTGAGATCCCTAAGGACATTTCTAAGTTATCTCTTGGAATTTCCATAAGGATAAGTCTTATTATATGTTACAAATCTATAATTTTGGTAACGATCATGGATAACCTAGTATTAAACCTACTATGTTATATATTTTATGTACCCTACCGTGATTATATGGTTTTTTTCTATGAGTTTTTTTTCTCACCCTGGGTTTTCTGGTCTTAGTTAATGGAAAAAACCAGAAGGAATTTGATTATAATTGAGTTAGATTGAATATATAGTGATTACTGGAAATAAAATGGGATAATAAATAAAGAGAATGACATTTTTATTATTCCAAATTATTTTTTACGATATAAGATTAAAAATATGATATCTAATAACATTCATAACACATTGCATAAGAGGAAGATGAATGTTTAAAACTGTTATAATTTTAAGAACCATAGTGGTATGTACATTCAGATTACTACAAGTTAAGAAGAAGGGAAGAAGAACCTTAATGAATTGCTCAAATTGAGGAGAAGATGGTCTATGGAGTGACTAATTTTTATGGATATCAATGTACTATCTATGAAAATCATGGTAATTACCCAAAAAAATTCCTAGAAAAAGGAATATACTTCTAAACAAAGGATGTAATTATAATTGGAAATCCATTAAAATGGAAGGATTGAAGTATTTATGTATTTAGATCCAATAATTTTGAATAGTAATATATATAAAGAGTATTCATTTTATGTTTTCTTCTATTTATTTTCAGGAATATGTTGAATTGTTATAATGGACAAGAAAATTTATTTTAGGGTAACATTATATATTTAGATAATATATGATTAAGGTAAAGATTACCCGAAATATGTCACATATATAAAGAAAATTATGATTGGATAAATATCTATTGGATAAATATATGAAAATTGGTTTACACTCTTTTCATGAGAAATAATTATATATTTTTTTCAATAGGATTATGCTATCATGGTTAAAATATACATATTTTGTGACATAAAGTACCATCCAATATGTTTTGGAATAATGAATCATTCATGTTTTGAAAAAGGATATCCAATAATTTTTTTGTGCCATAAGAGAAAACATTATGAATATCTTCAAATTTTATAAATGTGACCAAATAGAGATACATTATGATATATGGAGGATAAATGTTAATCCAATTTTCTGAACCTTTTTCAATAGTTATGATTTTGTAGAATTCATAAGGATTGTAAGGATATCAATTTATGGGAAATTTTAAGTTAATAATTGGATCAAGTTTGATAGAATAAAGTATTATATTACTAAATATGGAATTATGCATGTTTTATAACATGCGATGACCATTTTTTGATGAAGATAGATGGAATGACCTTTTATTCAAATTATAGATCAAATGATCCGGTAACACTTCAGGAATGACAAATTCAACTTCTTTCTATTGAATATCAAATGAAGTAAAAAATTGTTCAAGGCATGACCAACATTGATATTATACTGAAATGAAGTAATTATTTCATCTAATGTTCATTAACTTTAGGTAAAGGATCCTAATAATAAAAAATGTTATCTTAGTACCTTCTTATCTGATAAATCAGATGGTCCCTTAAATCATTGTTGTTTTATAACTTTCTAATTTTTTTCTCCAAATCGTGTTCTCTATCACTATCCATTTCAACATGATGATTAGTTTTTTTTCTTCCATATCCTTTTTTTCACTTCCCACATATGTTCTACTGTGATGAATCCCAATGATTAGTTACTTTGGGAAACCATTATGTTCCTTACATTCTTTATTTTTATTATCTTTAAGTATTCCTTTTTACAATGTGGGTTTCCATGAATAAAAACATTTATGTAGTTATCCATTTTTAACCCAGACCAATTTATAGGGTGAATTTTTTTAAGGGGGAGGTGTGGGAGAGATTATAATGTAATACAAATAGTTTTCATCCACAATTTTTTAGAATAAATTAATATTTTCATTTATATCGTGCTATTTAATAAGTCAATCATTCCATTCATAATAAACTAACTTGTTGTAAGTTACATACAACACTGAGGGGGCCTACCATACACACAACAATGAGTATAGATTTTATTTCTATTTTTAAATGGACTATGTATTTATTATTTTATAAGAAACACCAATAGAAGCTTGTACTATATGAAACACGACCTTGTCTTGCATTACACGCAGTTCGAACAACCTCGATAGCTTGCTTTGTATGCAATACCATGTTTCACTAAACAATGATATATTATTAAATTATTATTATTTAATGGGATATAAACTTGATATTATGAGTAATTTTGAAAATAGTTATAATTTTATATAGCATTAAAATTCAACTTATATATTTCCATGACATGATTTAAGAATAAATGCAAATTATCAGATAAAAGAAGTATTCTTTAAAAAATGAACTTTTGACACCTTTTAAGGGTGCACCAATTTTAAATAAATAAATTTAAATAGTTATATTTTATAATGGAAAACAACCTTCTTATTTTAAAACAAGACATTAAAAATAACTTTGGTTCAAATTTTTTTATTGTTCTGATCAACATCATATTTTATTAAATAGTGAAAAATACTGTAATTTATTTAAAAAATACCTCCTCATCTAATTTATATATTGAGTTAGATTATATATATAAATGATTTTAAAGTGTAAAGGGATTTTTATTATTATTTAATCACAATTTGGTCATTGGAAATATTTTTGAATTTAAATAGGACTTAAACAGCTGTCAATTCTATTAATAGCTTTTATTTCATAACAATGCATTTTCTTATTTTGACAAAAAGAATTAATTTTAAAAGAAAATCACTCAATTATATGTTTTCAATTTGAAAAAATGGATTCCATATTTGGAATCAAAATGTTCAATTTATGTATATAGGGTCTTTTTTGTCATTGTGAATAGTAACTTTAGTAGTAATTGTTTCCCACAATTAAAGTGTAAATGAGGTAAATAAGGGTAAAAAAGTATTATAATATCTTAAAACTACATGATCACATGTCCTATCACTATTGGATATGTTATGGGAGACCCAAATAAACACATTGATTTTACATTTGGCCTTTGGAAACAACTTGGTTGTGATAATGACATGTTATAATAATAAATTTATAGTTAAGAGAAATATAACATTAACTTTTATTTTTTGACTAAAAAATATTAATGTAGGAATATGTAACTGAGATATTTGAATATAAATAGGAATTATAAATATAATAATATTTCCTACCTCATGATAATTTATTTATAATTTTTATACATTATATAAATAAATTTATGTATGACACAACGATGATGTAGTGATTAGTATACTAATGAAAGATTGAAATTAATGATGTTATAAATATTAAAATAAATGAAATTTTAGAATTTTTTTCCATCCTCCAATATTTTAGATTGAATTCACATTTTTGGGATGATATAATTCTTTTTTATTATAAATAATGTTTTTATTTATTTTCCAAAATTCAATTACAAAATAGTCTCGAACTTGACAAAAAGGTGTTTTTAAACAAATAATATTTTATAAATTGACATAGTGGTCATAAAAAATAATATTAGGCCAACAGACATATATAGTGATAAAAATATCAATAATTATTCACTTTATTTTCTGTTGTAATTTTATAGTAACCATATTAACCATATAGTATAAAAATAGAGGAAGGTGTTGTTAGAGTTAATTTATTTAAGTTAGGGTTAATGTTGTAATGTACTATTATATTTGTGACATAATCTTGTATAATACCTATTGGTTGAGTTTATTATTAAATATACTCACATTATCATTTAAATATATCACTTTTTAGTTATTATACATCGAAATTTTATTTAATATAAAATAATATTTCATGACTTCCCAATCATTCCTCTCTTAAATCATATAAAATGCCACCACATCTTCTCACTTAATCACACATATAATGCCACTTGGATCATCCAAAATAAAATCATATATGCTCCATAAATCCCTATATTCTACCTATAGGCCAATCATTGGAATTTATTCTATCCTATAGAGGGATTTTGTGCAAATCAAAAGGAGATACTATAGAAGCAAGTAAATGTTTTTATCACAATTTTCATCCATTTTTCTTCTTTTAGATGATCTTCTTATGTTTTTTACATAATAAATTAATAAATGTAGAATTTTATACATGATGATATGTTATTATAAATATGGAAAAATTGTATACCTCCCTTTACCCATCCTAAAAATAACAATACCACCTTTTGTGCATACCTATGGTATAGGGCCCCGACCTTAAACCTTACTTAATATTGAATTAAATAAATAATTCACATTGAGGATCTTTTTAGGATTAGAGTTTTAGAGAATTAGGACATAACTATTACACCTCAAACGATTACAAAGTAGACACTTCTACTAAGATTCCATAAAATAAAATAAAAAAATCTTAAAAAGTAACAGGTCTAGTTCCATGTTTTATATAGCATGAATTTCCCTTAATCACATCCTTGACCCTATTCCACATTATTTCCTGCGTAAAACATTTCAAAATAACTTGGGGTGAGCATAAAAAGCTCAGTAAGGGATACACAAAGAATGAAATCTGTTATTTTTTCAAAAATCAAGTAAACCATGTATACTTTATCAAAGTAATACCTTCACCTTCATGAAGTAGTAAAAACTCTTCACTGAATTAAATATCATTACTTACCTTTTTGTGACCAAAAAATTACCATAAAACCCATATAATTAACACATAACATATATAAAGGTAACTTGGTACATTAACATACTTAAGTGGAATAACCATACGGTCCACTTCCACACATATCACTTAATGGAATAGCCATACAGCCTACTTCCATATAAACTTAATGGAATAGCCATACAGCCAACTTCCATACCCAATTCATTGGAGGTTATAACGTAACCACCCGTCCTGGTGTTCACAGCACCACCCGTCATATGGTTCATCACGTAACCACCCGTCAAATGTCCAAGTACCATTATAAAATCATAATACATAAAACAAATATAATGGAAAGAAAACATTTCCACACTTTGATCACAATATATCACATAAATATATTGACATAAAAAATCCATTATAAAAACCATTTTCAATACCAAAATACATAAAATAGTATATGGTATTTATTTCATTTTAAAAAAACATTACGGCTTGTTCAGGAAGCCAATGACCAAATAATAATCGCGGCGGCGGAAAAGGATGTTGTCACCGCGTATGTTAAAAGAAACATTCTTTTTTGTCGTTTTGTAAAATGCTTCGTAGAAAAATAATCTTTTTATATAAAAGTAACATTCAAAGGGGCTTATACACCATATAAAATAAAGTTGTGTATAAAACGAAATATGCCTCAATGAAAGAAGATTGAGACGAAGTCCCTTAGCTTGGGTCCGACATGACTCGATCTTTCTTTAATGTACTTAATAATAAACTTGAGTTAATTTCTATTTGCTTAAGAACATTTTTCGAGTTCATTATTCATTTTATATCACTTACTGCCATGTTATAAACATTATGTAATCATTTAAGTTAATAATGTTTGTTTTGTCGATATTTGATCCTTAAGTCGAAAGTGGACTTCTTACAATTACATATTGTTCATGTGGTCAAAGGTTCATTATATCCAGAATGACATTCCTGATTTGGATATCATATATATCATATATATCTAGCATATACATGTATTTATAATATCACATAATCATTTAGAGGTAAGAAATGAAATGCACCGTTAATGGAGACGGTAAGCCGTACGTACGCATGAAAGCTACTTTCATTTCTACGTCATATTAATGGAATTAAAACTAAATGAGAGGTATGTATATTTTAATTCCAGAATTTTATTTTTCATTTAGATGTAACATACATCATATATATCCATTATATATATGTACTTATAATAGTACATTACATTTGGGGATAAGAAATGAAATGCACCGTTCATGGAGACGGTAAGCCGTATGTACGCATGAACGATACTTTCATTTCTATCTCATAATTTAATGGAATGAAATAATAATGATATAGAGGTATATTATAATTCCAGTATAACATCATATATAATAACTTTAAATCCATCCTTTATATGTCACACATATGGCATTAACGAATCAAATCACTTTGAGGGGGCGGTAGTCCGCACTTCCTTAAATGAAGATATCACGTTTACCCATAATGGAAACCATATAGGAATGCCCAAAATGAAAAATAAGGAAGCTTAAAGAAAACATAAACATATTATATATCATATATGAATATATTTTCATCTTAATGGCCTCCTTTGAAGGTGTTAAAAGAATGTTGAACGATCATCGTTTCGGGAGGCAGAAATTCGCCATCCACAGAAACAGTATGTTCTTTAACCATTAGATGTAGGTGTGTGGAAGTGTAGCTCGAATATTTCTTATAACAAAATCCTAGTATATTGAAGATACTGTAGTTGTTACAAAAGAAAAGAGTAAAAAAAATTTAGGGGGTTGGAGAAGCAAAATAAAACAAAAGGACTCAAAAGAAGACATTACCTTAAAATTGGGTAACTCCCTTTGGTTTGAGCTCAAAGGCTTATTTGGGAAGACTTATTCCCAAAGTGAGGCTTCAAGGAGTAAGAGAGCGAAGTGGAGAGACATAATGGGCAGGGGTTGGCCGATCCAAAGGCTTTGGGAGTGTGGGTAAGGAGGTAGAGGTGGGGGCCTTTTATAAGAGGAGAGGAGGGGCACTCTTGTAAAGTTACAAAATGTTACTTTATTTTCAAATAAGTTTCGGATTTTAAAGGTCCCAAATTGATTTATTTAGAGGATAAGGTGATGAGGGTTCTAAATCCACTAATCCAATAGGTTTTTGACATGTTTAGGTCTTAGATTTTACATTATCATTCCATATTATTTAAATCGTTAAATAATGAGGTCATCACTGCATCATCCTGATGTCATAAATAATTTAATTTATTTAATGTCTACAAATTAAAAAAAATACTATGATGTAGGAAATCATTTTATATTTCGAATTACTATTTATAGTTAAAAATATTACTTGTATAACCCCATGTAAAAATTGTTTTAGAAAAACATTTCATGTTTGTGTCATTTTTTACATTAACATTAAATAAAAGGTATTTATGTCATTTTCCAACCAAAGTGGCTCCATGGGGTCCCCATGTTGACCCATGGATTGTCTTGGTCGTCCATGACACATCCAATGAGGGTATGACATGTGTCTAGGTCATTTCATCTTATTAAAACATTATTCTTACCTTAAACTACACTAATTAACTCTAATCGTGATTATGAACTTAAGAGTTACTATTCAACAAAAAATTATTTTAAACTCATTGAACCACATTTTAATTATTAATGACAACCATGTATGTCGGATTTTTGAACTTCAAAACACAAAAGTTGAAAAATTTCATTTAAACGAAAAATCAGTTTTTATAAGTACCACTTAGTGGTTTCACTATTCATCAAAAATTGAGGTTTTTTAGAAAAATACCAAAAATTAACCCTAAGATATATTTGATATTCTGAATTAAAAAATGAAGTTTATTTTACAATATTAAAAAAATATAAGTCACATTAATTAATTTAATAATTAATTCCCACTGTCATGACAACTAGCGTTTTTTTATGAAACAATAACTATCAAAAGATTGACACTAGTTTAAGTCAGATTTCAAAGTGAAATTAATTCCAACGACCACTATTGGATTTAATGGTAAAAATATTTTCTAATTTAACTTTAAAACCAATTCAAATGATAATCTAATAATATAAATAAATTATATTAAAAAGAGGTTTTGAATTAAAATACAACATTTTACACTATTCATTAAAAAATGAACTTTATCGGAAAGATACCAAAAATTTACAGAAAGTAAATTTTGATATCCCGATTCAAAAGAAGAGTTATATTTGGACCAATATAATGTATAAGAGTGATCAAAACTATATTTAATGAGGGTTCTCCATCAAAAGGTGATAAGTGAACCTTTAGTAAAAATTAGGGTATAAATGCCTAAAATTGAATTCTTTCCTTATTTTAAGCCTTTATATTTTATTGGATAAATGTAAAAATATTTAAAAAACATGTATAATCATATTTTATTCATTTATATCCATTCCCTCCAATACAACAGCTACATGTTAACTACCATTTAAAATAATATTATTATATTACTAATGTGCAGCGTAAGTTTTCAAAGAAACTCATCGCTGCGTATCGAGTACGCTATCGAACATAGCTACCCCTTTAAAGTAAAATTAATATTTAATTCGTAAATATTAATAAATATTAAAATTCTTTTTTCTTCATTTACCTGGGATGTTACATATGGTTTACCGTCTCCACACAATGGTGTAATTTTTGTAATGAAAAATTCATAATTTGGAAGTGTATAATTAAGAATATAGTGTATATAAATAATTAATACTACATTATAATTATTATTTATAATTAATTTACCATCCAATTAAAACCATTTTACCATTAACTAAATGATATCTTTACTCATGAATACGTACAACATACTGCCTCCGTGATGCAATTCAATTCATTATACATGATCTTCATTAAACCACAATTATATACGTCAATGGAGTGAATAAAGATGCCTTTTCTATAATAATAATTGCATTCCCTAAATTATATAACAATATCCAATGAATTGAAAAATGAAATTATTCGAAAACACATGCATATTAGGATAAATTAGTTAATATCTGATAAATAAGTGAGAATGAAATGTTAATAACAAAAAGATGATAATAAGATCTTATATGATATCATAAAAGATAATATTATTCTAGAATAATTCATTTATGTTACTTAAATAATTATATATGAGGTTATAATACATACTAACTATATTTGACCTATGGTTAGTGATTATTTTGTTTTATATTTATTTCTATTGTACATATGCATTGTAAACCACCTATTTATTTTATGTGCTGTTTATTCACCCAATGAATCCTTTATTATTATTATTATAAATTTTATGATACCTAAACATGAATATAATTTTATTTATTTTTTGAGGGATATGATTCAAATGATTATAATTGGTAAGGGATAATTTCACAATCTCATTATTATCCATGATAATTTATACATAATTTTTTACAATGGAATATTTATCATCCATGTCAATGTTTTCTGAAAATATGTCCCCATAAATTGATTAATATTATGATATAAATGTCTAAAGTTATTTTAATAAATTTTTTATTTTTACAAAATGATTTGTAAAGAAACATAATTTTGATTTCCATACGAGGTAGTTTTTGACATTTCCCGAAAATGTACGAGGAGAATGTTTTTTAAATTATATGTAATGTATATAATTTTATGCTTTTATAAAAACATTTACTTGAAAATTATATCACATGTTTTAATGTATATTTTCAATGAAATTAAAATCTTTTAAAATATCATTATGTTTTATAAAAAGAATACATTTTTGAAGAACAAAGGTAATTTTACTTAAGAATTAATTTATAGTATTTTAAAAAAAATATTTTCAATATATGATTAATGATATTTTTTAGGTATAAAATTGATATTATTATTATGGATGGTTATGTTTATGATGTAATTCTATTAATGAAATCTATTTGATTTAAATGGATTATGTTATGATGGAATCATGATTTAGAAAACCATTTTATTCTTTACGTAATGTTTGGATGAATGATTTATGATTTTCTGGCCCACAAATGTATGATTTTCATTAGGTGGGGTGTGTTACCAATATATCTCTTCAATATAGTGGGTAATTATTTATATCTCATGATATAGACATGAATAGAATGGAAAATTAATATGGTTTAATAATATAGGGCTAAAATGACAAGTATATTCGGTTTTGTAATACAGTGCTCGAATGAGGAGTGAACACAGTTCAATAATGCACATAGTACACTATTTATTGGTATTGGATAAAAGACATGTATAATATGGAAATGATTATCTATGATGATGTGTTTTTCACACGTACATGTTTTCTTCCAATTCATTGTTATCATTGTTAATGTTCCTTTAAGATTTCAACATTATAAACTGTTAACATTTATTTCAGGACACAAGACTTTGATATTCAAAAGTTATGTTCATGTTTGAACATATATATGTTCATATATTTTTTTATACTCTTACAGAACATCTAAAGTCACATTCGTAGGTTTATATTCCTTAGGTAATTAACAAATCATCTAAGTAGGTGTACTAAAGGGGATGATCATTATGGGAAATGGTGAAGATATTTCTGAAGGTTGAAGAATGTATTACTAGATTTCTAAGGCACTAAACTATTATGATTCTCAATATTTGATTTGAATAATATAATGAATATTCATATAAAATTATTTTATTTTCATAAATATCATGTTAGTGTAATTAGAACCCCAATCAAAAAATCTCTCACATGGCCAAATCAGGTGGGTAACAGGACCTCAAGAATGCCTCCCCATTTGCGAGAGGTTTCAGACTAGTAGTGTGGGGGTAAAAAACAAAATAGATAGACTATAACCCCTAATACAGAGTTGTAATATAGAATAATTAGTAAAAAATTTATAGTAATAGAAAATGCTGAAATAGTACATCATACAACTGGAAGATAAATGAAGAACCAATTAAAAAATTATAACAAAAAACCATGTAATGTCAGGATATAATATATCTAAAAGTCAATATAAAATAAATACATATATAATACCATGTCAATACAATTAAAATCAAAATACAATAGTACCAAACCCAAGATGGTTTTGTCTCAAAAATCCAACCCACATAGCATGTAACAATCAAAAACAATGTTTTTTTCTTATCCAGGCATACATCCATTTATTATTATTTGGTACAAAATAACGGTATCAATAGGGTATGAGTAAAACTCATTAGTTCATAAACAACATGTCTAAAGAACCCAGTATGATATCAAGTGAATGAAATTATGTGATCAATAGGTGTATTAATTATTCAATTAAGATAATATAATAGTCAACCCACATTATCACCATTCTAGAATATCATTGAGCATATAGAATAACCATGCCAACCATATCCACAACTCCACTGCATAATCACATAACCAGGCCAGTCCCTATAAGAAATAAAGAATAACTAGTCCATGATATTTATATATGAATTTTAGTATAACTAGATAAATCAGTTTATATATCATTTTTAGTATAATTGGGAAAATACCATTATATTATAATTTCAGCATAACCTAGCTTATCACTTTATATAAGAATCTCATCAATGCTAGTTAGATCCCTTTATATATTCATTTAATCACCACAACAATGAGCCCTTTATATAATAATTTCAGAATAACTAACAACACAAGTCATAATGGGATGAGTGACTCAACATAAAATCATAATCCAAAATGGTGAATTCATATAATTACCATCTTCCATTAAATTACACATTAATTAATTAAATTATCACCAGCCATTTCAATAATCAATTAAGTCATTTTCCATGCTGAATCTGTCACATGTAATCACCTGATGTCGCATGTCATGATAAATCATATTTTAATCTATTATCCAGTTAATTATTATTAAATGGTAGGCTCGCTATATGTGTAGCTATAGGCTAGGTATCAAAACCATTGGATTTAATGGGATCCAAATAGTGGTCCAAAAACATGATTATCATCAACAATTATTATATTTGTTAATACATACATGATTTGGGGAAATAACATAATATTTATTATACATTAACAAATATAAATAAATAATATGTATTAGTTTTATACTGTGTACCATTATCATGGTGATAAAACCAAGAATTTTAATTGGTAATTACAATAAATAATGATATTGAAGGTGACCACAAGGAATATATAGATCACAGAACACGAAGATCAGTACTCAGTTCCACAATAGTCCAGAGATCACACTGTGATAACAATGAAAAAGTGGATGAGATGGGAAAATTGGAGTGAGGATTCTAAATGAAGATTAAATGCTTGATTGGGTATTTCATAAGGGAAGAAGTCATTACAAAATCACCAGGTTTTCCCCTAGGGGTTGAGATCGAGATAGAGATAGAGTTCCATGATGGATAGAAAATAAATCACTTGCATAATGTTTTTTAAAACTATATATCTCTAGAGATACATGATGTCAAATCCTTTCATGAATTCGTTTTTTTTCTATTTAAGAGATACGCCAAAAAAAACATTACCTCAGGTTATAATAATCCAGATCAACTATTTCACTATGTTAACTAGTTTCATGGAAATAATCTTTTGACACATTGAAAGAGTTTACCAAATATTTCCATCAATGGTTTCATGTTTTGTAAATAGATTAGGATGTGAATGTGTCTTGTATATATCTCTCAATCCAGCTTTTATAGGAAAATCCAAAACTATATATGAATCCTTCCAAACCATGAAAACCATCATATACCCTGACATGGTTATACACATACACTATTAATTCAAACAACCATACATCCATGATGTATAGGTCCTTTTACCTAGAAAATTTACTCCATCTCCAAAAGTGTCATAACCATAAATGTTTAAAGATGAATGGAAATTCAACAAAAGTGAGTTATCCAAAAACTCAGAGTTATTTATCTAACAAAATATTCAATCTTACATAACTAAGGAAGGGAAAATCAAAAGTATATGAAGTTGGGTTTATTATTGTATTGAATAAAGCACATCACTATCAACTGCATGAATGTTTTATCCAAGTAGATAAAAAAAATGAAAAAGGACCTTGGATCTAGAGTTTTACCATATTTTTTAAAATACAAAAATAAATAAATAATGATGATAGTTAATAGACCCATATAAATTTTTTTCATAAGGCCAAAATAGATAGAAGTGGATAGGATATTGAAGTATGTATAAAATAATGAAAAGAAATCTCTTTCTTTGGAGAATATGGGTCTCCCAGCTAAGAATAATGTTCAAGATGAAAATGATTCCATGCCTCCCAATAGTGAATAAATTTAGAAAGTGAATGGTGGGGAAAACATAAATATATTTGTACATTTTAGTCCTATAAAATGATTTTTAGTGTTGAGAAATAAGTTTTTTCATTGTTTTTCAGAATGACGAACTGTTGTAAGATCCACCATTTCATTATATTTATAGTGGGTTTTCAATGATGGGTATTTAATACTCATAATGGTTGGATATTATCCCATAATGAGGAGCTCTAAAAATATGAGAAGTATACAATTATTTATATATTCGGTTGAATATAGAAATATAGAAATTACTTTTAAAATTTAAATGACATGGAATTATTTCCATATCCCCCTTGTTTGAACATAAACATATTATGTTTATAAAGAGAGAGTTTTTATTTAACCATTTGGGGAAGAACAATATCGATGAATATTTATATATTTTTTATAATGTGTGTGTAGGTTCAAAATGTTTCCCTAAAATATATATGTTATTCCTCTAAAATGGAGAAGACAAATACTATCATCACAAGTGAATATATAAATAATTTTAATAGATAAACTTTCAAATAATAATTTATATAAAGGGTTATTTAATTTATACATAGAGTTTATTTTATGATAACTCATTTCTATGATAAATGTTATGGAATGTTTATTTTATATGATTTTGTTCATATTTTTATTTCCTATATTCACTGACAATTTTAATATAGTGATTCTCTGTAAATGAATTATCTCATATGGTAGTTGATTAAATTTATCCATTTGTGAATTAATTCATTAACGGAGGACATGGGTAAGTGAAATCATCCCATATTGGTTTCATAAAAGGTAGATTAATTTCATTAAGATCCTCAACTTATATTTCAATTGGTATAAGTTTTCATTTCAATTGGTATTTCCAGTTATATAATTATCAAACGATAGTAGATGACAATGTTCGAGAAGAAATTGATGGATATGTTTATTTTGTTAAAAAGTAATATTGGATATTCCCCCATATTAAAATGTAGAGAGCATCTTACCCTTTTCATTTATTAATCTATAGGGAGATTATATCATTTAATATCAAATTATTTCTCTCTTGAAAAAATAGCGACATTTATTTGGATAGGGGTTATGTATTTATATTTTTTAAAATATAAATTAAATGATATGAGTAAATGAAGATTATGTATAGGGTAATGTCCAAACATGGAAGTGAAGTTGTTACCATGATGAATAAATAAAAAATAAAAAGACCAAAATTCCATGAAATAAATGGCTAGATAAATTCCTTGGAACCTAATGTATGAGAACCCATACAAGAATTATAATGTTTGTTAGATACTTTAATTAGTGTCCTTATACTCCATGATGAATGATGAATCTAAATAGATATTTTTCTTGATTGATTAAAGAAAGATGTACCTAATCTAGTGGAGGAGTTTGTTGAGATAGTATTATTTGAGTATTAGTTATGAAAAAACACCTTATAAATATATTTTAAGTAGTTTAGTGTTATTAAAATAATTCAAAAAGATATGTAAATAATTTTTGATATTATTTGAAGAAGTTTACATTCCCTAAACGAAATCATAAGTTGTTTTGTATCTACATATAGTAATAATTGTTTTTTGGAATTTACAAAAATTTTATAGGTATTGAATATAATATTTTTCATTATGATAATGTGACTTTGCTACCCAATGTATGGATTTTGGTGTTGATCCTAATTCATTGATATGAGCATAATAATTTTATTTCCATCACATAACTCCACTGAACATTAGTAATTTCTCATCCAAAAATATTATCATATGACTTTACTTCCCATCAAAAGGCTTTGAATTCTTATGGAAATTATCAAAGAAAATATTTTATGACTTATAGACTATAATGTAAGTATTCTACCATTGAGTATAGTAATAAAAATTGAAACTAATGTTTAATATAATAAATTAATGATCCCAATATAATACATCAACACTTAGAAAATATATTATGTTCTACTCAGTGAAAAATATTGTTTCCGTATTTCATAACTAATGAAGATTAAAATATATTGAATGATGTAAAGAGATATTCGTTCATGGTATAAACATTGCAAACCCCCATAATGGTTTTTAATCCAATTTTTAGAATAAAGAGTATTTGATATTCACCCATGTAAAGGGGAGTTCGAATCTAAATAAAAAATGGGTCTTAGGAATTTCTTTATTATGAGGAAATGAAAATATAAAGATGGATGTTTATGTTGTCAAGATATGAATATAATTACTCTTTTATAAGAATTGATCAATGATTTTTTAAGAAAATTGAATGTAGTGTTCTGTTGTATGAATGATACTGAAAGTTGAATTATCATAAATCCCAAGAAAAAAACTGTTGAAGAACAATCAAGACATTTATTTTTGATTATCAGATCCTACAATGAGTTGCTTAAAGGTTGTTTAGGTATTCATGAGGTACTAATATGGATTTTTAGGAATTTTATCATGACATGAGAAATGAGATGGAATATATATTTTAGGAATATATAACATAGGAATGACTTCCTTGAAAAATATATGTTTTCTTAGTAATATTAATAAAACTATGAAGATTTAAAGTGAAAATCTTGTTGATAAATTTATGAAGAAGAAACTATTCCTTCTAATGAATAACATTAATATCTTGTTCAATCATGATTATAAATTATAGGTATTTATTAGGGGTACTTTTGGAATACTACTTGAGATGAAATATATAAGCACAATAATTCATTGAAACTTGAACTGGGTATTATATTATGTAAACATTTCACTTGAAGTTGTTTTTTCATTTCAATTGACAACTTTTTGGTATTTTAAAAATATTAATTCATTTAATGTAGATTTCGATAAATTATAATTTTTGAGTCCATTACGGAGAAAATAAAATGAAAAAGTCACTAGATGAGTGGACATACAATTATTTCTACAATTTTTGAGTTTGCGAACTATACTAGGATATATCTTTAAGTGTATCTAACATAAAAAAAGGTAAATTATTTAATGAATGATATTTCAAACAAGCGAGGAGAATATTAAAATATACAAAAACATTACAACTTATAGGTTTAAATGAAGAATAAAATAAAAATAATAAGGGATTTACATGAACTAAGAAAGTATTCATCTAATGATTGGGTATTTCTTGAGTTTACATTTCTATTTATGAGTGAATAAGAAAAAAATCAATGCGATATGATTCAGAAGAAGACTATGAATCTATGATTTATGTGCAGATTGAGTTTGATGTATATTTAATAAAGTGATTTTGGTATTTAAATACTATCAAATTAGTTGAATTATATCAATTTTCTTGATGAAAATTTATCCACTATAGACCACTGATTGACATAAAAAGTTTAACATAAATGGATCACTTTTTATACATAGTGAGACTCTCAAGAACCTGTGTGAATCATGTTATTAACGAATATAACTATTTAAATATATGATAAATTTTTTAAACCATTTATGTAATTCCACCTTGAAATATGAATTTGTATGTCTTGTAAGATATTAAAATTATAGGTTTGAGAAACCTTGAACTCATTATAGTATCATTGATTACAATATATAATTCATGGCTTGGTAACATAAATATTGACTAAAAGGTTTAGTTCTCATTATAAAATATTATAATTTTTTATGTTGAGACACTATTTATTGTTCTATGTGAGAGAGACAATGATTATAATGAGGAGATTGGTTTGATAGTGATCATGTATATAAATTTAAATTAACACTAAATAATTTATAAAAGTTACCTTAGATCCATCCCTCCCCTACCATGGTCCACCTGTCCTCTAGGTACTTCACAATGAATTTATGGTTGGGATTAATGATGGAACCCCATGTTAATGCCATAAATTATGAATGAGTGGATATTTCTTGAGTAAAATAAAATTATACATTTTTAGGTCAGGGTGTTTCATGATTTAGGATGTTTATATTGTTATGAGAGTATATTTTCAACTAATTATCCTCTTCTACCTACATATATAAAAATCTAATTGAAGGTAGTGGTTTTTGGCGTGTTTCATGGTAAATATGGTTATTTTAATCATTAATTCATATTTTTCATTGATTTAGCATTCAATCTCAAATATGGGGTATGATCCATGCTATTTTTCAAGGGTTTATTCCTCCAAATCATAGTGGAATCGACTGAGCAAGATCAGGGTTTCTTAGGTAATGACTAGTTGAGGACCCTTGGTGATGATCATGCACTATTTTTTTGTTGCTATTTTATTGGAGGTAATCCACAACAATAAATTAATTAGGTTTATTTTTTGATGAAATCTAACGAAATTTGAATATTAATGAATTTTATTTTAGATATATTTTTCCTAATATGGTTCCAGAAATGATAAAGAGGCCTTTCATGTTCATTCGTTCAAGGTTTTAGTGAGAGAAGAATTCATGATTTGTTTCCCATTAATTTTTTTTCATTGAAATAATTTATTGTAACTGTATATAATTTATTATTTATGTTATGTGATGCGATATTCTAACTCAAAATTCAGTATGTTCCTAGAAGTGGCTTGGATTTGCTTTGACAAGGTGATACGAAGAATAGATTGATTGTTAAATACATAAATCCAGTATGTGATTTCTTTGATATAAATCCATACTCATTATTATACATGAGTGATCATTTATACATTAATTTCATGTGATTAGGTAGATATATATGTATTGAGAGTGCATTGGGATGGAGAGATAACGTAGTGTTCAAACTCCTATACTTGAGAAAACTAATCCTTGTCAATTTGGGTGTTTTTGTATTTCTAGGTGACAATGTCCCCAAAGGGTGAGAGTTTCAATTGAGATGATCTAGAAAAATAATGTGTTTCTCGTAATGTAAGATGAGAGATAGGTAGCATTGAATGATTACCATAGGGATATTCATATTGGTGAGAGAAATTATAGCCTAGTAATGATAGGTGGGATGGTTGTACATCTCAACCATCATGATTGACACCAAAATAAAGTTTATATGAGGTTTTATAAGCATTATTAGTGGGATGAGTCTTCAAGATGAGGTGGGGTGTGATAGAGAGAGGTTTCCTTCAGGTGATTATTTTAGAGTTCCCCCGTTGGATATGGGAGATAAAACCCTAGTAAGGGATATTGAAATAGGGAAAGAATTGTAATTTTTATTCCAAGGGGGTTTTGGATGGGAATATGACCTCACATTTTTATGATATGGTTAGGCGAAGCCTATGGGATGTCGTGTCCCCATCGAGTGGAAAACATGTGATGGTATTGACAAACATAAATTCAGATGGGTTTAGAGGACGGGTTGAATTATATTATAGGTTAAATGAGATGTGTTTGATATGAGGAGCTATGTATCAAGTGATAATTGAAATTGGATCACCTAGTGAGTTTTGGTATGGTATAGTTTCCCTAAATTATGTCAAATCAATGTTATTTTACATATGATAGGCATTAATAACACTTATGATTGATGGATGTTGATCTATTATAATGATTTGAGTGAGATAATACTAATTGGATATTATTGAGTGAGATGGAGTCCTCATTTTGTATGAATTGTAGGGGGGCCATGAGTAATATATTGTGACTTAAGACCATTTGGAATCTCTGTGACTATGATGGGATGGTTGGGATATACCATGAGTGAGATGGAAACAATCAGACAACAATGAATAAGACGGGGTCTATGATGTGACATGACATAATATTAGAGATTATATTTTCTATATTGATATAGATTCCTTACTGAGATGAAATTTTGGGTTGGATGATGGGACCCCATGATTGATATGGGGTCCATATGTTATTTAATATTGTATGGATGAGCCCCAACATGAGTGAGATGGTAAAGGATGAGTGATGGATATGGGACTACCTTGAGTGAGAAAATGTGTGATTCATTCTTAGACACAGGAACCAACCCTTTTAATTTGGGTAGTGGTCGAGACCTAGATGATGACCAAACGTGAGTCCTCATTTGTAGGTTGTGTTACATGGGTTATGGAATATTGCTAAGATTGGATAATGTATTTGTGTCAAAATATGTATGGGAAGATGAAATGGTAGATTGGATTGGACATGAGGATCCAAATTAGATGGTGTCATGGTGGCGTAGTAATAAAATGAAATCTAAATCACTTTTGTGACATGTTTATAAATTTTGTTTACTCATTAATGGTTGTATATGATAGAGAATACCTAGGATATTTGTGAGACCCTACTATGATGTATTTATCACACAATTAATGACAACCTTGATGTGCATGAAGAATTTATATTTGATTTCATGTTCCAAAAAAGACATTCAGTGGATTGGGATGGTGTAACTGAAAGGATATTTTATATAGGGTGTGCAAGGACTGGGGATGGTTGTAGATCCAATTCACATATTTTTTCTTTTATTTATTGGTTTATGGGAACCGATCAGCGATAAATAAATCATTGTATTGTTTGAATGTTGTTCTATATGAAAAAAATAATATTTTTTATATAAAAGTGTTTATTTATCTAATTTTGAATAATTTGATTAGGGTTGTGGGTTGTTTTGATATTTTGTGATGGGTTCGTATAGAATTTCAAGGGCATAGACTCCCAATATTATAGATTATTCCCCCACTGATAGTCGGTAACCCCTATCACATGGGGTGGCATGTTAGAGACTACATGGAGCTATATATAATATAGACATTTTGGTGTATGGAATAATTGACTCTTTTATTGATATGATCGTGATATGATACATGGTATGTGATGTTGTATGAGAACTTACACTGATTGAGAGAAAGTTGGCATGAGACATTGAACGTGATTAGGTATGATACCTATCACGCTCCCTATATAATGTTTTATGTATGGATATATTATTTTTTGTTTCTGGGTTCAATTTTTCATATTTCTTCCTTTTTATAATAATTTTGGCTAGTTTTTGTGTCTATTAAAGTGTACAATTTGACTATAGACCGATCAAATGGATACCAAGGGAGGAAATATTGTGAAATTTTTGTTCCTAGTTTTTACAATTTAGGAATCTAGATTATTCACAACTGGACTTGGGGCATCACACCATGACCAGTCAGTTCCATTGGACTATAGTTTTAGATTAAAATATAGTCACTCCATTTCATTGTCATCATGGTGTGACATTACCTTGGGAAATGTTTCATCATTTCATCTAGGGGTTATCAAACCATTATATAGGGTGTCACCTCCACAACCTACCCTAAGAATACCTATAATTTTAGGATATTCTATAGTTTGCATTTTCAGATTAAACCCATTATAGTGTATTCAATTTTCCCATTTCATTTTTGAAGCTTGAAGGCATCCTTATGTGTGACACACTCATTTTATTATATGAGGTTTTGGATGTATTATATCAATTTTTAGTGGAAATTCATTATTATATCACATATTCACATTAATTATATTATTTTTATTCTCTATCAGTTTCTTCTTTTCCTCTTGGAATGGGGATGTTTGGGATAAACCATAGAGTTAGGGGTTATTTAAATCCTTTTAATTTTCAACTATTATAATGTGTTATTTTCTCATTAGGACTCACCTAATTGATATTTGAGATATTTTTTGTATTTTTTCTTGTTTTAATGTAGGTGTTTTAAATTCATTCGTCTACATTATAATCCATTTGATTCATAGTTTCTTACGAAACCAATTTTCATTCAGAACCTATTATTTATTGACTTTTAAAATTTATTATGAGATTTATTAGAAATAATGAAATATTAATAAAAGGGTTTTTCATTTATTTTTGTTAGGAAAGACTTTTAACTATATATTTTGTATTCCATGAATTTGATAATTAGTCTAATTTTATTTTCATTGAGAAATCACATATTTGAAGGATGTTATATGCTTTTAAATGATTTTATGTCCATGAATTATGAAGTTGAATTTGGTGTAATTATGAACATATCAATCATATATTTTTTATGGGTTTATCTCATTAGTTTTTGTGTTATTAAAATCTATATGACATTAATGAATTTTCATTATATAATTTAACAATTCATCCCCTTATAAATGGTATATAAAAATGGTATTGATTTAAAAATTATCATTTCTTATTTTTATGTTCTTTTGAATTAATACATGGTTTCCAAAACACAATTTCTATAATATATATTAATTTTGATTTTCAAAATATACAGTATAATGGAATGTTTAGTACCATAAAAATTTGATTTTTGATGAATTGTCACAACAATTTTTCCATGTGATTGTATTTTTCCAAAATATACATATATAATTTTGGGAAGAATATATGATATTATGTATAAGGAATATTTATGATTTGATTTTTCATAATGTGGTCAGTTGAATTAGGCATGGTAGGATTTAATTATTCATGTCGTTGGTTTTTTTTTCATATTTTAGTTTTCTGAAGAAATCATAGTCTATATGAACTCAACGTGGGGTCAGTTTAATTCCATCATATGATAAGTTGAGTAGGTATGGTCATTTGGTACTCAATTCATGGTTATTTTGGGTATTTCTAAAAATTTTATTCATGATAACGTTTTTTCACATGTATCTAGTTGGATCCCTCCGTTGGGTAGTTGGTTTAATGAGTGGTCTCTTGATTAGACATCTAGTAAATTGGGTATATGGTTAGAAAAAAAATAAAGGCATAACAATATAACTAATGTGCATGACTTGGGTGTAAACATTCACTAGCCCAGAATAATGATAATAGCATGAGAGTAATAATTTCGACTAAGAAAACTCATGATAATAAGTATTTGGATATTTAATTATAATACATACATGGAGAATAAGGAATGATCATATGAAATTGAGAACTGAGCATACAACATCTTAGTCGAACATAATACATTTTTATGAGATTAAGTATTCATAAAATAAATTTTATAAAAATAATAATTCAATTAAAATATTCATTTCTCACAATATTTGATATGATTGAACCAATAGGGAATGGTATGAGATGAGTTCCACGTTACATTATAGTAGTCCAAGTGGAAAAAACACATGACGACATTCACAATATTATCTTGAATAAAAATGTGTATTTCAAAGGTATAAGATAATTTATTATGAAGTTGGATTTAAAGATCCTTGACTCACAATAATAAATTAATTCCTAATATATTAATAAAATATGAACATAAATTTTATATTCATAGAAGGTGTTTTAAAATAAGTTCACATGTAATGATATTTTTTCATTGAAATAGAAATATCGTTGTATGATATATATATATATATATTATGTGTTGGTTTAAAAATGAGATACCAACAAAATATATGGATCGATGGTATGACTATGATTAGTGGTTAGAATTATTTATCAACCCGACCATTGAAAAGAATGGTAAACTATAGTGGGAGTAGATTATGGATCCTTATTTGGGGATTTTGAATGATGTTTTGACCAAGAGTGTGTGGAGTTATTATACATGTAATTATATATGGTTTTAAAGGGAATATCCATGTGAAAATTAATGAACTATATTTGAGGTATCTTTTTTAAAATTTAAAAATATGTTTTAGCATTGAATTAATGCCTATGATTTAAAACAATGTAGACAGTTTATTATTATGAAAAGATATTGATGTCTAAATTAGACTCTATGGAAACACAAACAATATGTTTTTGAGCCCATGTATTATAAAATAATTCTATATTTAAAATATTGAAATAATATTTCATGTTCTAATTCTATTATGATCATTAACATGTATTATTATTGGTGACATGTGGAATGATTTTGAAAAATAGTGCTTAATGTGGTGTGATCAACACTATGGGTTGAGAGGTATTAAGGTTGTTCATGTATATAAAAATAATCTATATTGTTATTTTGGGAAAGTTGAGAGTGGAAATAAAATAATAATGAATATATAGAATGGAATTATTTTTTTCATACTTCCAGATCCAGGTCAAAAATATATGAAAAAGAAGTTCATATATAGAATCCTATTTCAAAATCTAGTTTTATATTAAATATTGAACTCTTGAGATAAAAAGGAAATTATATTTATATATCTAGTGTGAATAATAATAATGTTTCACAATAATTCATGTCTACAATTATTCTCATCTTTTTAGAGAAGTTATACTAATGATAAGAAACTAATTTATCCACACACTAAGGGTACTATCATATATAATTTTTATAATAAATATCCATACAATAATCCAAAAAAAGTTAGTTTTATCTATAGATGATATATAATTGAAGAAATGGAGGCACACAATAGAGAATCTACCTTGATCTAAAGATACAATAAAAGTATCATAATGAATGTAGATAAATCAACATGTACATAAACCTGCAAAGTCATCCTTATGTATATAAATAGATGATATATATTTCATGATTAGTGAATGATATTAGAGATGAGGCATCACTTCTGGGATTGATAATGAGCCTTTCTAAAATACATCGTAATAACACAAGGGAGTGTATTATAGCCCCAGAATCGTCAACAAAATTATTTGGGTCTGATCCTTGGAGAATACCTTAGAGGTGAACCAAGTATAATACTAGTTTCCTAATGTTCTTTAAAATTTTCATATGTGAATGATGTGTGGTGTGAATACATCTAAAAGAAAGAACAAGTTGTATAGATATACCTTATAATTGGAGATAATATAATGAAAAATAATGGTTAAAATTTGGCTTCACCTTCATTCACCCACCCCTCTCTAGGTGAATTTAGTTCTAAAAAGAGTATCGTATTTGAAATGGGGTTCTATAGTATATGAAGGAATTATTTATTAATTAAAAACCTAAGTCTCATTTGGAAAATTTTATAAAGGGGATTTCATAAAATGATATAAATCCTCTTTGGAAGCCCAATATTATCCAAATATATGTGAGCATAGATGTTTATGTGGATTATAATGTTTTTATGTCTAATAGTAGTGGGGGTCGGTTCATTGATGGGTTTATAGAGGTGAGTTATGGAGATGGGATAGTTTTATGTTCTAGAAATAGAAGAATCATGCGATGGGTGGTTCCAAACACTTCTTTTTGTCATGATCGATTATTTATCTGAGATTTAACACAATATTGAAAATTGTGATAAATGGAATTAAATCAATTACTCAGACAACATAAATTCTACTAGAACAAGGTGGAATATAATCACATATTATTTATAATTAATTTAATAAATTTTTAATTACTTTTTTTTGGAATTATTGGTTCAATGATGAATATAGAAACAAATTTTATTTGATGAATCATTTCTTGTATAAATAAACTGCATTTTTTCTCTAGTGATGATCCACATGTCTTCCATGAATCTCCAGATGTTACTGAACCAATATTTTGGTGCTAGTAAGATAGATCTATGTGGTTGTTTCATTCACCTTTGATCTCTTTGAGATCCAAATCTAAATAATTATCCTTAATCTGGTGGAGGAATATTTCACTCCATTCTTGAGAGCGTTAATAGAGATGAGAGATCTCAAATTCTTGTGGGAATTCTCCAAATCTGTTGTGCACAACCCAAAAAAGAATTATTGTTATGAGAAAATAACAGAACTGTATTTATATTTTTCTAGTTTTAAAATAAAATAATTGTTCAAGTTCCATTATTTATTTATTTAATCATATAGAAAACCACATTTCAAATAATAATAATATTTTTATTATTATAATTATTTCTCGATGTGATCTTAACATTATTATTAAAATTAA
Source organism: Viscum album (assembly GCA_963277665.1). Classification (NCBI taxonomy): domain Eukaryota; kingdom Viridiplantae; phylum Streptophyta; class Magnoliopsida; order Santalales; family Viscaceae; genus Viscum; species Viscum album. Next base: position 1,251,225,099 of record OY728150.1, on the reverse strand, counting down.
ATAGAAATTAATCAAATAATATTAAATATTATTATATTCTCATAGGAAAATTTAATATGAGTCCTCCATTCCTCCAAATTATTTATTGGGCCTTGAATAATGACCATTTATTTTTTAAATAGAAATCACTATATTATTTACCAATAAATAAATAAATATTATATTTACAAAATTGTAAATAATTATTTATGAAACATTATATTCTCATTAGGTTCTCTCAAATAACTACTGATAGATAAATTCAAACATGAAAATCTGAAAAATTATTAATCAATGTACAGGAATGATATTCATTCAAGTGGTTAAATAATAATTATAATATTATTATTTAAATGAGATTCTTGATACATTTAGTGTGTGACCCTATAGGACTCATTCACATTGGCATTATGAGAAGCATCATAAATTCCATGGATAGACTCTAAAAACATGCCAATGCATCCATAGATAAGGAAATTAATCATGCAATGACATAATACCTCCAAGAGACACATACTGAGTAATATAATCCCTCTATCACAATACCTCAAATCAATTAGGGTGTATGTTGGCACCATCAACATATTTTCTCAATGTTTGTTTAATTGAATTTTTAGAAATATAACATTCACATAAATCTTTATATATATAAATTTATTTAGGATATATCATTTTTATCAAAGGGACTGATATATTCACGTCTATTAAAAAATATCAATAATTCATTTCTCACATTATTCCTTAATGAAATATTACTCTTGACACAAATAATGTATCCCACCACACTGAAAACATATTTTTTCATGATTTTCATCAATACATTAGTGTTTGTTAGTTATTATACTCATTAATAAATTTCATAACATATATCAGTTAATACACATGTCCATAGATACGAACATCTAATTCCACATATAAATATGGATTTCCTTTTGGCGAGTCTCATTCCCATAATATAATAATAGATATTACCAAAGGAATACACCATTAGACGGTGACTCAATGTACTATGAGCCACCAACACTTATAGCTTATATCATTTTGTCCCTAAAATGATATAATCCTCTAATATAATATATATTTAAGAATATAGTAATAGCACTTCAAGGTTCTCATTAGAGGAGGGAACACCTATAAATTTTTAGTGTAATACCTACTCTAGTGATATTATCACATACTGTGTTACATATAAGAATAATATTTATTTGACAAGAAGTTTATTAATAATCAAAAACATGAACAAATGGTAACATACAGTACATATAGGTTGGTTATAGGAAACCAACTCCATCATACTCCCACTTACACTAGAGCCAACTGCTAACATTTTTCAGTCTGATAGCTCTTAATGGATATTCATTCTTCTGTTGATATAAGACATTAGTTATAGGGACCATCATATTCTAATCCATGGGTACTCTAAAAACTACATCACCAACCCTTTTATAATAATATTTTATTACATTAGGCTTTCAGGGAATTTTCTCTCTCCATTTGTGTGACCTCAGATCAATTTCATGAGCCACAACTACAGTATTATTACATTAAAATTTCATAGGTTATTTACATCTAGGTACAAAATCATTCTCCTAAACAATGTTCCTAATCCAAACATATTTTTTCATTTTATTAGAAGAAACAATATACTGAGACTCCATTGTAGAATCATTGAAAATTGGATGCTTTGAACTCATCTATCAATCAGTTCCATCATTGAGATAAAATAACATATCATGACTACAATTTCATATTATTATGATCTATCTGAAAAATAGCAATAGTATAACCCCTGATGACCAAATCCTCAACTCCCTCATACACCAGAAACATATCCTATGTTCTCCTAAAATACATAAGGATATCATTAACAAAAATCCTATTTTTTCTTTATCCTTCATCTTCTTGGTATCTTCCTACCATACTCAGGGTTTAGGAAACACCATGTCTTGTTCATAACATGGGATATATTATTGATCATATAACTATAGAATAAGTGATATTACTCATTCTATCTTTCTTTGATATTTTTTAGGGATAAATTCTTATACAATGGTGAAAACCATGTTACATTATAACTAATACCATTTTGGGTTACTCCATACTAAATCTCTTTAATATCTAGTTAATATATGTACATTGACATAGTCCACGAAGCCTATATGATCTATCACAAATGATCTTGATATATAGAATGTAGGCTACTTAACATAAGCCCGTTATGGAGATGCACTTGTTCAACCAGCCCTATCTAGATTGAAAGTATGGTCATTCATTTCCAATAAGTAATATGTCATCAACATTTTCTATATAGATAGATACATCATTGCCAAAAAAACCTCTTATAAACACACGACCAACATTTAATATAAATGTAACCATTTTAATTTATGGATTCATCGAATGGAATGTTCCATGACTTGGATGCTTACTTTTATCAATAAATGGATCTCTTCAACTTGAAAATACTATTGGAATTAGCTTTAGTCACAAACCCTTATGGTTGTGCCACACATACATCATCATGAAGGATCCCATTAAGGAATGTGGTTTAAAAATCCATCATCCATAAATCCTAGTCATTGTAAGCTCCTATGGAAAGTATAATTTTAATGGATTTAAACATGGAATCTATTCAAAAGGTTTCATCATAGTTAATTCCCTAACATTTTTCTTCCTTTTAGACACTATCCATTCATTATACATATTTATATTACCTTCCATGTCCAGTTTTATTTGGAAAATCCATTTGTATCCAACTGACATTACTAAAACTGGTGCATCAACCTATACCCAAACATGTTTATGATACATGGAATCCATTTCAGAATTTATGGACTCTTTACATCATGATGCATCTGAGATATATATTTTCCAATTTTTTTGTAGAGGTTTATCACTATCAGCCAATATCGAGTCACTATCCATGGTGACTAAAAACCATATCTCTCTAGTTCACTTACATATCTTATAATCTTACATAGTACATGTGTTTCAATAAATATTTCTTCCACATGGACTTGTCGAATCTTTTCCCATACAAACTCTTGTTTATAATGAGTATCAATGTCATCAATGTCAATCATTATTTCAATCTAGTTTTTTAGGATGTTTTCCCTATCAAGAAGGACAACTTTTTTGGAAACAATCACTTTCTTATCTAAGGGTTTTATCAGTATTATCCATTTGTTTCCATGGGATACCCTTTCAAGATGCACACTATACACTATGGTGCATGTTTGTTTCTTAAGAAGTCTTTGAAAAATGTCTAACAACACTATACTTAGGTAATCAATAATTCATTGTTCTTTACACAATATAAGTCAAATAGAATTTCAATTTCCATTTTACTTGGAACCTAGTTCAATGTGCATGTTGCAGTTTGTAATTCATATTCACAAATGAATAAATGATTAATTGTATGACTCATCATCAACATTATGAAGCCTACCATGTTATTGTACCTCTTTTCAGTAACACCATTCCATTATGGTGCGTATGGTAGAGTGAGATGATATAGAATAATAAATTCCAATAAAAAGTCGATGAACTCTTGGTTAAGATATTCATAACCTAGATCTGATCAAAACATGTTTATATTTATTCCCAGTTATTTCTATACATCATTATTGAATTCCATGAATCTCTCAAAGGACTCACACTTACACCTCATTTAGTAGAAATATCCATATCTACTGTAGTCATTATTAAAAGTTATTATTTAATAATATATACCTCTAAAATATACTAGAAATGGTCCACAAACATCAGAGTGTTCCAATCCATGATACATTATGTCCCTTTCACCCTTTCCACCTAATGGTTGTTTTTTCATTTTTCATAATAAACAAGCTTGAAATATTTCAAATGGTTTTAGTTCCAATATGTATAAACAACCATATTGACAGAGCATTGTCAAATATTTATCATTTACATGACCTAGGTAGTGATTCCATATATTGGTGTTATATGAATGTTGTTAACATTATTCTTTATTCCTTTAAGAAACATGGTTTTTTTTAATTTAAAAAAATATTCCTATTTAAATTTATTTTACCATAACATATGTTTTTCTTATAAAAGAAACATATTTCATTTCCAAATTTGAAAATAATCAAATCTCTAAATAGGAATAATATCAAAATTATGTTCTTCATAACCTCATGTACATAATAACAATATTTGAATAAAAAAATCACTCCCATAGACAATGAAATGTGGTAGTCACCAATGGCTCAGGTAGCCAACCTTTCTCTATTAGTACCTCTCAGATCCACCTTTCCTATGGAAATCATTCTAAATGTACATGCTCTGTATATTTGGATACATATGTGATCACCATACACAATATCTAATAGTCAACATGTATATATAGAATGGTTTAACTCAATAAAGAACGAACATTTAGCTTTCATTTGCTTATAGGTGCATTTACACTTCCTGTGTACCGACATTCCTCATGAAAACATACTACCTCCTTTACCTAGAACAGCCTATGGATCATCCCCTTATTTGTGCTTAGTACATGTAGACAATTTTTAGGTCATGAGACCCTTTTCCTTGTTCTTACATTTTTTATTCACTATAATGACTACAAATTAATCACACCCCATGTCCATATGTTCATAGAGAATTAGCGTCAGAAGTTATAAAAGACTCTTATCATTATTTCTCATATTTTAATAGAAAATAAAATTAGATAAGGTGTTGGTAAATTATGAATACATGAGATTTGTATCAAAATAAACTAGAAATTTAATCCATATGATTTCAAAGAATTAATGTATCATATAAGATTGACTACAAGAGGCCTAGCCAATACAGACTCCTCGGGATTTATTATGAACAATAATTGGATATCCAATACCTCCCCATTTTCTCCTTCTCTTGACAGATATTCCAAACATGAGAAATCATGCTATATGTGTCCATGTCCTCATGATGCGTCAAAATCTCATTGTACATGAATGATAACATGAACAATTGAACATATGTAGAATCATTTAGAATTTTCTCATATGGATATTGTTCTTCATCACCTACCTCATTACTAGGAAAAACCGGAAAAGGTTATCCCCTCAAATATAATTTTACTTCATGTTAGAGGATGACATATATGCGCGTATTCTATTCATGAAACATTTTTCTGGTTGGAAGGTTTTTTGTCTCATGTATGTATACTAATGTAATGTTTTATGTCATTTTAATGTTGTATCTAGAAGATATGTTGGGCTGATATTTTGACCTTTATCTAAAAAAAATTAATAAAAAAATTATTTAATTTATTAGTCTTCCAGTATTTTAGTGAAATTTAATAGCCCTCACCATTGGCTTCAAAACATTATGTTTCTTAGAAATTCTTAGACCGCCTTCCATTATCATGGTGATAATACCATGAATTTTAATAGGTAATTACAAAAAAGAATGATGTTGAAGGTGACCACAACGAAAATATAGATCACAAATCAAGAAGATCAATACTCAGTTCCACAACAGTCAAGAGATCACACTATAATAAATGTGAACAAGTGAAAGAGATGAAAAAATTGGAGTGAGGGATATAATTGGAGATTAAAAGAATGATTGAGTCTTTCAAAAGGGAAGAAATCATTCCAAAATAAATAGGTTTTCCCATACGGTTTGAGATAGATATAGAGAGAGAGAGATAGATTTCCACAATGGATGAAACATAAATCATATGCACAATGTGTTTTAAAACTATATATCTCAAGAGATTCACAATGTCAAACCCTTTCATGAATTGGTTTTTTGTTTTTAAGTGATACACCAAAAAAACATTACCTCGGGTTATAATAATCCAGATCAACTATTTCACAATGTGAACTAGTTTCATGGCATGAAACATTTCACACATTGAAAGAGTTTAAAAAATATGTCCATCAATGGTTTCATGTTTTTTAAATAGATCAGGATGTGAATGTGTCATGTAGATATCTCTCAACCTAGCTTTTTTATAGGATAATCCATAACCATATATGAATCATTACAAACCATGAATACCATCGTATAACCTAGTCATGGTTATAAAAATACACTATTAATTCAAACAACCATATATCCCTGATTTAGAGGTCCTTTTACTGAGAAATTTACCCATCTCATAAAGGGACATAACAATCAATGTTTAAAGATGAATGGAAGCCCAACAAAAAATGTTGAACCAAAAACTAAAAGAGTTATTTATCTAAAAAAATAATGAATCTTACAGAAGAATGGAAGGGAAAATCAGAAGTAGAAGAAGTTGTGTTTGATATTGTATTGAATAAAGGCACATGACTATCATCTGGATGAATGTTTTATCCATGTAGATAAAAAAAGGGAAAGGACCTCAGATATAGAGTTTTACCATATATTTTAAAATAACAAAAGAATGTAAATAATGATGTTAGTTAACAGATGCATAAAATTTTTAATCATAAGGCCAAAATATATATAAGTGGATAAGATATTGATGTACATAAAAAATAATGAGAATTAATATTTTTCATTGGATAATATGGCTCTCCCAACTAAGAATAATTTTCAAGATGACATTGATTCCATGCCTCCTAATGGTGAATAAATTTGAAAAGTGAATGGTGAGGAAATCGTAATGATAACTACACATTTTAGTCCTAAAAACGATTTTTAGGATTGCATAATCAATTTTTTCATAGTTTTTCAAATTGAAAAACTATTGTAAGATCCACCATTTATGTATATTTCTAGTGGTTTTTTAGTGATCGGTATAGAATACCCATAATGGTTGGAGATTATCCCATAATGGGGAGCTCTAAAAATATGTGAAGCATACAAAGATTTATATCTTCGGTTGAATATAGAAATATAGATACTCCTTTTAAAACTTAAATGACATGAAATAATTTCCTTATTAGCCTTGTTTGAAAATAAATATATTATGATTATAAAGGGGTATTTTTTATTTAACCATTTCCGGAAGAACAAAATCAAAGAATATTTTTATATATTCTATCATGTGACTGTAGTTTCCTAATGATTGCTTAAAATATATGTCTGTTTCCCCTAAAATGGAGAAGATAAAAACTAGCATCACGTGTGAATATGTAGAAAATTCTATTAGATAATATTTCAACTCATGTTTTATATAAAGGGTTATCCAATTTATACATAGATTTTATTTTATGATAACACATTTCTTTGATAAATGTTAATGAATGTTTATTTTAGATATTGTTGTGTATATTTTTATTTCCTATATTTACATATAATTTTAATGTAGTGATTATGACTAAATTTATTATCTCATATGGTATTTGACTAAATTTTCCAAATTTTGAATGAAATCATTAACTGAGTACATTGGTATGTGAAATAATCCCATATTGGAATCATAAAAGGCTGTTCAATTTCAATAATATCCCCACCTTATATTTCAATTGGTATAAGTTTTCATTTCAATCGGTATTTCTAGTTATATAATTATCAAATGATATTATAGAACAATGTTGTAGAAGAAATTGATGAATATAATTATTGTGTAAAAAATTAACAATGGATCATACCCCATAATAAAATATATAGAGTATGCTACCCCATTCATTTATTAAAAAATAGTGAGAATATATCATTGAATTTCAAATGATTTATGTCTTGAAAAAAGTAGTGACATTTATTTTGATATGGTTTATTTATTTATATTTTTTAAAATATTAATTAAATTATATGAGTAAAATGAAGATTATTAATATGGTGAAGTACACCCATGAAAGATAATATGTTACCATGATGAATAAATAACAAATAAAAAGTCCAAAGGTACTTGAAATAGATGTCTAGATAGATTCCTTGGATCCTAATGTATGATAACCAATAAAAGGAGTATAATGTGTGTTATATACTTTAATAATTGTTCTTACTATCCATGATTAATGATGAAACCTAATAGATATGTTTCATGATTTATTAAATAATGATGTACCAAATCTAGTGGAGGAGTTTACTGACATACTATTATTTGGGTATTCATTATGAAAAATCCCCTTATAAATATTTTTGAAGTATTTTAGCATTATGAAAATAATTCAAAATCTATATAAATATGTTTTAATACTATTTTAAGATGTTTAAATTCCCTAAATGAAATCATAAGTTGTTTTGTATCTACCTAAAAAAATCTATTTTTTTTTTGGAATTCACAAAATTTTCATAAGTATTGAATATAATATTTATTAATATGATAGTGTGACTTTTCTGCCCAATGTAATGATTTTTTTGTTGATACTAATTCATTGATATGATCATAATTCTTTTATTTCCATCACATAACTCCATTGACCGTTACTATTTTCACATACTAAAATATTATCATATGACTTTTCATCCCATCATTTGGCTTTTAATTATATTGTAAATTATCAAATAAAATATTGTATGACTAAAAAAGTGGAATGTAAGTATTCTACCATTGATTATAATAATAAAAATGGAAACTAATTTTTAATATAATAATTTAAATAACCCAATATAATACATCAATACATAGAAAAAATATTATTTTCTACTCAGTGAAAAATATTGTTTCCATATTTCAATTCTGATGAAGATAAAATTATTTTGAATGATGTAAAGATCAATTCTTTCATGGTATAATCATTACAAACCCCCATAAAGGGTTGTTATCCTGGTTTGAGGATAAAGAGAATTTGATATTTAACCATGTAAAGGGATGATCAAATCTAAATGAAAAATGAGTGTTTTAAATTTTTTAATTACGTTGAAATGAAAATATAAAGATGAATGTTTATGCTGCCCAGTTATGAATATAATGAATATTTTATAAGAATTGATCAACGATTTTTTAAGAATATTAATTGTTGTGTTCTACTGTATGAATGATACTAAAAATTGAATTATCATATATCCATGAAAAAAACTATTGAAGATCCATCATAACTTTTATATTTGATTATCAAAGCCTTCAATGAGTTGATTTGAGGCTGTTTAGGTATTCATGATGTACTTAGATAGATGTTTGGGAATTTTATCATGACATGAGAAATGATATGGAACATATATTTCATGAATATATAATATAGTAAAGAGTTCCATGACAAATAAATGTCTTCTTAGTACCATTAATAAAACTATGAAGATTTAGAGTGAAAATCTTGTTAATGTTTTTATAATGAAGAAATTATTCCTTCTAATGAATAACAAAAATATCTTATTTATTCATGTTTATAAATGATAAGTATTTATTAGGGGTAATTTTGTAATACTCCTTGAGATGAAAAATATAAGCACAAGAATTCAATGAAACTCGAGCTGGGTATTACATTTTGTATACATTTCACATGATGTTGTTTTTTCATTTCAACTGACCATTTTATGGTATTTTAAAAATATTAATTCATTTAATTTAGATTTTGATAAATCAGAATTTTTGAGTACATTAAGGTAAAAATAATAAGAAAAAGTCACTGGATGAGTGGAAATATAATTATTTCTACGATTTACGTGTTTCAGAGCTATACATTAATATATCATGATGTGCCTCTCGAATAAAAAGTTGAAGAGGATTTAACGAATGCTATTGCAAACAATTGAGGAAAATATTAAGGTATACAAAAACATTTCAACGTATAGGTTTAAATGAAGATTAAAAGAAAAATAATATGGAAGTTACATGAAATAAGTCAGTATTTGTCTAAAGATCGGGGTTTTCGTGAATTTACACCGCTATTTTTGAGTAAATAAGAATGAAATCCATGGATAAGATTCAGAAGAGCCTATGAATCTGAGATTTTAGTAGAGACCGAGTTGGATGTATATTTAATAAAGTGATTTTAGTATTTAAATACTATACAATGAGTTTAATTATATCAATTTTAATGATGAAAATTCATCCACTGTAGACCACTAATTGAGTAACAATTTTTAACATAAATGGATCACATTCAATACATAGTGATACTCTCAAGAACCTGTGTGAATTAGGATATTAAATGATATAATTGTTCAAATAGATGATAAATTTGTGAAACCATTTATGTAATTCATCCTTTAAATATGTATTTGTATTTCATTTAAGACATTTAAATTGTAGGTTTGAGAAGACCTGAACTCATTTTAGAAACATTGATTACAATATATAATCTATGGCTAGGTAACATAAATTGTCATTAAAAGGTGTAGGTCTCATTATCAAATATTGTAAAGGTTTTTGGTGATACATTATTTATTGTACTATGTGAGTGAGACTGTGACTATTACAAAGTGATTGGATTGATAGTGATCATGTCTATGAGGTTATATTTATAATAAATAATATATAAAAGTTACCACTGATCCATCCCTCCCCTCTCATGGTCCACCTGTCCTTTGGGTACCTCACAAAGCAGTTATGGTTGGGATTAATGGTGGAATCCCATGTTCATTCCATAAATGGTGCATGGGTGGATATTTCCTAAGTAAAGGAAAAATATACATTTTTAGGTCCAGGTGTTTCATGATTTAAGATGTTTAGTGTGTTAGGAGAGTAAATGTTAAACTAATTATCCCCTTCTATATACCTATCTAAAAATATAATTGAATAAAGTGTTATTTTCATGTTTCCATTGTAAATATAGTTATTTTAATCATTTAGACATATTTTTCTTTGATTTAACATTTATTCTCAAAGATTTGGTGTGATATATGCTAGTTTTCTAGAGTTTATTCTTCCAAATCATAGTGGAATTTACTGAGGATGATTAGGATTTCATAGGAAGTGAGTAGAGGAGGACCCTTGGTGATATTCATGCATGATTTTTTTTGTTTTTTGTTAGTGGTAATCCACTAACCTAACTTAAATGAGAATTTTTTTGATAAAATTGAATGAAATTGGAATATTAATGAATTTTAGGTTATAGTGATTTTTCCCTAGATGGATCCAAGGATGATAATGGGACCTATCATGTTCATTTTGTCATGGTTTTAGTGAGAAATTAATTTATGATTAGTTTCCCATTAATTTTTCTTCTTTGAAATAATTAATTATTATTTAATATAATTAATTTTATATGTTATGTGATGTGATGTAGGAGCTCAAATGTCAGTATGTGCTTAGAAGAGTCATGGATGTGCTTGTACAAGGTGATACAAAGCGTGGATTGAGTGTTAAATACTTAAATCCAGTGTGTGATCTCTTTGATATAAATCTATACTATTTATTATATATGAGTTCTCATTCATAAATGAATTTCATGTGATCAGGTAGATATATAAGGATTGACAATTAATTAGGAAGGATAGATAAGATAGTGTTCAAACTCTTATAATCGATAAAACTAATCCTTAGCAATTTTGGTGTTTTTGTATTTCCAGGTGACTATGTCTCCAATTGGTGGGGGTTTCAAATGAGATGATGTGGAAAAATAATGTGATTCTGGTTATGTAAGATGAATGATATGTAGAATTTATTGGTTACTATAGGGATATTTGGATTTTAGAGATAATTTGTAGCCTAGTAATGATATATGGGATGGTTTTACATCTCAACCATCATGATTGACAACCAAAAATTTATATGAGGTTTTGTAAGCATTTTTAGTGGGATGAATCATCAAGATGAGATGGGGTGTGATAGATAGTGGTTTACTTCATGTGATTCGTTTAGATTTACCCTGTAAGATATGTGTGATGAGACCCAGGTAAGGGATGTTGAAATAGGCATGGAATTGGAATTTTTATTCCAAGGGGGTTTTGGATGGGAATATAACCTCAAATTATTATTATAGGTTTAGGATGAGCCTATGGGATGAGGTATCCTCATCAGGTGGAAAACATGAGTTGGTATTGACAATCATAAATTCAGATGGGTCTGGAGGACAGATTGAATTATATTATGGGTGAAGTGAGAGGTTTTTGATATGAGTAGCTAGGTATCAAGTGACTATTGCAATGGGATAACCTAGTGAGTTTTAGGATGGTATAGTTACCCTAATTTAGGTCAAATCGTTGTTATTTTACATATGATAAGTTTTAATACCAAGTATGATAGTTGGATGTTGAGCAATTAAAATGATATGACTGAGATAAGAATAATTGGAAATTCTTGACTGAGATGGAGTCCTTGTTGTTTAGGAATTCTAGGTTGACCATGAGTAATATAATGTCACTTGAGACCAGTTAGAATCATTGTGAGTGAGATAGGATGGTTGGGACATACCATGAGTGAGAAGGAAATAAATTAGACTATAATGAATAAGACGGGTTCTAGGGTGTGACATGACATAATATTAAATATTATAATTTAAATATTGATATAGATTCCATAATGATATGAAATTTTTGGTTGGATGGTGGGACCCCAAGATTAAGATGGGGTCCAGATGCTATACATGATGGTATGGATGAGCCCTACCATGAGTGAGATGTAAAAGGATGAGGGATGGATATGGTACTACCTTGAGTGAGAAAATGGGTGTTTGATTCTTATACACAGGACCCCACCAATCCAATTTGGGTAGTGGTTGAGACTTGGATGATAACCTAAATTTAGACCTCATGTGTAGGTTGTGTTACATGGGTGATTGCATAATGTTATTATTGGATAATGGCTAGGTTTCAATGTTGGTATGAGCAGATGACATGGTGGATTGGATAGGACTTGAGGATCCAACTCACATTAACTCATGGTGTCCGAGTTATAAAATGACATCTAAATCACTTGTGTGACATGTTTAAATTTTTTTTACTCATACATGGATTTATTTGATGGTGAAAACCAAGGGTATTTGGTGAGACCCTACTATGATGTATTTATCACACAATTAATGGAATCCTTGATTTCAAGAAGAATTTATATTTGATTTCATGTTTCAAGAAAGTCATTCATTGGATTGGGTGGTCTATCCAGAAGGATATTTAATATAGGTTGTGTAAAGACTTGGGACGGTTATAGATCCAATTCACATTTTTTTCTTTTATTTATTTGTATATGGGAACTAAGAAGCAATAAATCAATGAATTATTTATATGAATGTTGGTCTATATGAAAAAATAATATTTCGTATATAATAGTGTTTAATTTGTTGATTATGAATACTTTGATTAGGGTTTGTGTTGTTTTGTTATTTTGTGATGGTTTCATACTGTATTTCAATGGAATAGACTCCCAACATTCTAGATTATTCCACCACTCCTATTTGGTAACCCCTATCACATGTGGTGGAATGATAGAGACTGCATGGAGCTCTATATAAGATGGTAATTTTGGAGTAGGGAATAAAAGCCTCCTTTATTGATATGACGGTGATATGATACATGGTTTTTGACAAGGTATTAGTCCATACACTGAGTGAGAGGTAGGTGGTATGAGACATATAATTTGATTAGGTATGATACATATTACTCACCCAATATAATGTTTTGGGTATGGATATATTATTTTTTGTTTCGTGGTTTAATTTTTCATATTTCGTCCTTCTTCTATGAATTTTGTCCAGTTTTTTTGCCTCTTAAAGTTTTCAATTAGACTATAGACATATCAATTTTTTACTAATGGTGGAAAAATTGTGAAATGTTTATTCCCAGGTTTTACAGATTAGTACTCTAGATTATTCGTAACTGGACTTAGGGAATCACAACCTGACCAGTCTGTTGCACAGGACTATTATTTTAGATTAAAATCTGGTCACTACAAGTCGTTGGGCATTATGGTGTGACATTTCCTTGGGAAATGATGCATCATTTAATCTAGGTTATTATCACACCATTATGTTGGGTGTCACCTCCACAACCTAACCTAAACATACCTTTAATTTTATTATATTATATACTTTACCTTGTCAAATTAATCCCATCCAAGTGTATTATTTTCCCCATTTCATGTTTGAATATTGAAATCATCTCTATGTGTGACACCCTCCTTTTACTATATGTTGTTTTGGATGTCTTGTTTCTATTATTAGTAGATTTTCATTTTTATATCATATATTACATTTAATTATATTATTCTTATTCTCTCTTAGTTTTTTCTTTTTCTCATGGAATGGGGATGTAAGGGATAATACATAATGTTAGGGGTTATTTAAATCTGTTTAATTTTCAACTATTATGATGTGTTATTTTCTCCTTAGGACTCACCTAATTGATATTTAAGATATTTTTTTTATTTTTTCTCATTTTAATGTAGCTGTTTTCACTTGTTTCATATACATTATAATCCATTTAATTCTTAGGTTCTTATGAAATATATTTTCATTCTGAACCTATTATTTATGGATTTTTTAAATTTATTATGAGATTTATTAGACATAATGTATTATTTTAAAAAGGTGTTTTTCAATGATTTTTTTAATGAAATACTTTTCACTATAGATTTCGTATTCCATGAATTTGATAAATAGTCTAAATAGATTTTCATTGAGAATTATCATATTTGAAGGATGTTATATACTTTTAAATCATTTTATTTCCATGACTAATGAATTTGAGTTTGATTTAATTATGAAATTAATAATAATATATTTTTTATGGGTTTATATCATTAGTTTTTGTTTCATTGAAATCAAAATGACATTAATTAATTTACATTATATAATTTTTCAATTCTTCCCCTTATAAATTATATATACAATATGGTATCGATTTAAAAATTATCATTTCTGATTTTGACGTTCTTTTGAATTAATACATGGTTTCCAAATAACTATTTTTGATATATATTTTAATTTTTATTTTTCAAATATACAGTATAATGGCATGTTTAGTACCATGAAAATATGATTATTGACGAATTGTTACAACCATTTTTATATGTGATCGAATTTGTTCACAATATGGATATATAATTTGGGTTCAAAATAGAAGATAGTATGTATAGGGAATTTTTATGATTTTATTTTTCATCATGTGGTTATTAGAGTTAGTCCGGGAAGGATGGAATGAATCATGTGGTATTTTTTTTTTCATATTTCAGTTTTCTGAAGAAATCATAGTCCGTAAGAACTCAACGTGTGGTCCGTTGAATTTCATCATATGGTCAGTTCAGTAGGTATGGTCGTTTGGAACTCACTGTGTGGTCAGTTTTGTTCTTTTTGAAATTTTTATTCATGATAACTGTGTTCAACATGTGTCTAGTTGGATCACTTAATTTGAGTAGTTGGTTCAATGAGTTGTTTGTTGAGTATACATGCAGTTAATTGGGCACGTGGTTAGAGAAAAAATAAAGGCATAACAATATAACTTATGTGTATGAATTGGGTGTAAATATTCACTAGTTCATGAAAATGATAATTCCTTGAAAATAATAATTTCGAAAAGAAAAATTAAGGAGAATAAGTATTTAGATTTTTAATTAGAAGACATATATGGAGAATAAGGAATGATCATATGACATTGAGCACTAGGCATACAAAATCTTAGTAGAACAGAAGAATTTTTTATGAGATTAAGTATTTAGATCATAAGATTCATAAAAATAATAATTCAATGAAAATATTCAATTATCACTATATTTGAGATGATTTAACCAATAAGGAATTGTATGAGATGAGTTCCATGTTAAATGATGGTGGTCCAAGTGGAAAAACACATGACTACATTCAAATGATTATCTTGACTGAAGAAGTGTATATAAAAGGTATAAGATAATTGATATTTATGTAATATTTAAATAACCTTGACTCGCAATAAAAAATTAATTCTTAAGGGAATAATAAAATTTGAAAAAAATAGATTCAGAGAAGGTGTTTTAAAATAATTTCATGTGTCATGATATTCTATCATTGAAATAGAAATATCATTGTTTGATATTTATATATATTATGTGTTGGATTTCAAACGAGATACCAATAAAATATATGGTTCGATGGTTTGACTATGATTAGTGGTTAGAATGATTTATCAACCAGATCATTAAGAAGAATAGGGAACTATAATGGGAATAGATTTTTGATCATTATTTGTGGATTTGGAATGATTGTTTAAACAAGAATTGTGGAGTTATTCTACAAGGAAATATATATGGTCTAATTGGGAATCTACATGTATTTGAAGTATCTTTTTTAGTATTTAAAAATATGTTATCGCATTGAATAAATTCCTATGATTTAAAACAAAGTAGAAATATTATTATTATGAAAAGATATAGATGTATAAATTAGATTGTATGTAAACAAAAACAATAATATTTTGAGCACATAGATTTTAAAATAATTCTATATTTAAAATATAGAAATAATATTTCACGTTCTTATTATATTATGATCATTAACTTATGTTATTATTGGTGACATGTGAAATTATTTTGAGAAGTACGGGTTAATTTGGTGTGATCAACAATATGGGTTATGAGGCAGTAAAGATGTTATGCAAGTAAAAATAATCTATAATGATGTTCTGGGAATGTAGAGAGGGGATATACACTAATAATGATGATATATAATGGAATGAATTTTTATTCTTACTACCATATCCAGTTCACAAATATATGAAAAAGAAGTTCATATATAGAACACTATTTCAAAATCTAGTCGTATATTAAATATTGAACTCTTGAGAATAAAAAGGAATTATAATTCTATATCTAGTGTCAATAATAAGATTGTTACACAATAATTTTATTCTAGAAATATTCTCTTATTTTGAAGGGAAGTTATACTAATGATAAGAAATTAATTTATCCATACACTAAGGGTACTATCATATAAGGTTTTTAAAGGAATGAACCACACTATAATCCCCATAAAGAGTTTGTTTTATCTATAGATGAAAGATTAAAAAAATGGATGCACACAATAGAGAATATACATAGATCTAATGATACAAAAAGTGTGTCATAATGAATGTAGATAGACCAACATGTACATAAAACTTTTAAGTTATCCTTAATTATATAAGTAGATGACATATATTACATGATTAGTTAATAATTTTAGAGAAGTGGAATTAGTTCTGGGATTTATAATGAGCATTTTCAAAATACATTGTAATACTACAAGGGAGTGTATTACAGCCCCTAAATCATAAACAAATTTATTTGTGTCTGATCCTTGGAGTGGACCTTAGTGGTGAACCAAGTAAATTACTGGTTTCCTTATGTGTTTTAAATTTTTCATATGGGAAAGATGTGTGGTGTGAATACATCTGAACGAAAAAATATGATAAATAGATATTCCTTAAAATTAGAGATAATATCCTCAAAGATAATGGTAAGAATTTTGCTTCACCATCATTCACCCACCCCTATCTATGTGAATTTAGTTCTAATAAGACTATTGGATTAGAAATGGGGTTCTATATGATATGTAGGAATTTTTTTTAACTAAATACCAAAGGCTCATTTGGAACATTCTATAATGGGGATTTTGTAAAAGGAGGCAAGTTCTCTAGGAAACCCCAATATTATCCAAATATATGTGAGAATAGAAGTTTTTTGGATTATAATGTTGTTATGTATAATAGTTATGGGGGTGGGTTCATTGAGGGGTTTATAGAGGTGCATTATGGAGCTGGGATGGTAATATGTTCTAGAAATAGTATAATCATGCGACGGGTAGTTCCCAACACTTCTTTTTTCATGATCGATGATTTTTAATTACCTTTGTTGGAATTATTGGATCATTGGTGAATCTATAAATAGATGTGATTTTATCCATTATTTCTTGTATAAATCAGTGCATTTTCCCTCTAGTAATGATCCACATGTCATATATGAATCTCCAGATGTTTCTAATGGAATATCATGGTAAAAATATGATAGATCGATGTGGTTGTTTCATTCACCTTTGATCTCTTCGAGATCCAAGTCTAAATAATTATCCTTGATCTAGTGGAGGAACACTTCACTCCATTCTTGAGAGAGTTCGTGGAAGAGATAGATCACAAATTGTTGAGTGAATTCTCCAAATCTACTGTGAACCACCCAAAAAATGAATTATTGTTATGGGAAAATAGCATAATTGTGTTTATATATTACTAGGGTTAAAATAAAATAAATTCACATGTTCCCTTATTTATTTATTTAATCATATATAAAACTACATGTCATAAATTAATAATAATAATAATATTATAATTATTTCTCTATGTGATCTTAACATTATTATTCAAATTAAATATTATTTAATCAAATAATTTGGAGGAATACAGGAGTGATCTTAACATTATTATTCAAATTAAATATTATTTAATCAAATAATATTGAATATTATTATATTCTCATATGACCATTTAATATCACTCCTGCATTCCTCCAAATTAGTATATGGGCCTTAAATAAAGACAATTTATTTTTCAAAAAAATAATTCTATATTATTTGAAAATAAATAAATAAATATTTTATTGAAAAAATAGAAGATAAATATTTATTAAATAGTATATTGTTATTAGGTTCTATCGAATAACTATTGGAAGCATAAATTCAAACATGAAAACCTAAATAATTATTAATCAATGTGCAGAAATGATATTCATAAAAAGTTTAAATAATAAATAATATTTTTATAATTTAAATGAGATTCTGGATACATTTAGTGTGTGACCCTATAGGCCTCTTTCTCATTGGCATTATGTGAAGAATCTTAAATTCCAAGGATATAATCTAAAAACATTCCCAAGCATCCATAGAGAATGAAATTAATTAGGCAATGACATAATACCTCATAGAGATGCATACTATGTAATATAATCCCTTTATCACAATATCTCAAATCAAGCAGGTTGCATGTTGGCACCATCAACAAATTTTCTCGAAGTATATTTCATTGAATTTCTAGAAATATAACTTTCCCATAAATCATGATGTACATGAATTTATTTAGAATATATCATTTTTATCAAATGGAATGTTATATTAACGTCTATTAAAAAATATCGACAAATCATTTCTCACATTATTCCTTAATGTAATATTACTCTTACACACATAATGTATCCCACCTCACCAAAAACATATTTCATCATGATTTTCATCAATACAATAGTGTATTTTACACATAATAATCATTAATTAATTTAATAATGAATATCGATTAATACACATTTCCATAGATTGGAACATCTAATGACTCATATAAATATGGATTTCCATTTGACGGGTATCATTATTATAATATCCTAATAGATATTACCAATGGAATAAACCATTAGATAGTGAGTCAATTTCCTATGAGCCACCACCCATGATAGCTTATATCATTTTTCCCTCAAATGATAAAATCCCCATATATAACATGTATTTAAAAATAGAGTAATAGCACTTCTGGGTTCTCATCAAAGTAGGGAACACCTATGTCCTTTTAGTTCAATAACTACTCTAGGGATATTATCACATACTGTGTTACATAGAAGAAAAATCATTATTTGATAAGAAGTTTATAAATAATAAAAAACAAAAATAAAAGGTAACATATGGTACATATAGGTTGTTAATATGGAACCAACTCCAACATACTCCCACTTACACTGAAGCCAACTGCAATCAATCTTCAGTCTGATAGCTCTCAATTTATATTTATGCTTCAGATGATATAAGACATTAGTAAGAGGGACCACCATATTCTAATCCATGGGTACTCTACACACTACATAATCAACCCTTTTATAAACATATTTGATGAAATTATAATTTTAGTGAATATGATTTCATCATTTGTGTGACATTAGATATTTTTCAATAGCCACAACTGCATTATAATTAAAATAAAATTTGATAGGGTATTTACATCTAGGTATAAAATAATTCTCCTAAATAATGTTCCTAATACAAAAATATTTTTTAACTATATGAGAGGAAAAAATATACTCATACTCCATTGAAGAATCATTGAAAATTAGATGCTTTTTACACATCCATCTCACATATCCATCATTGAGATAAAAAAATATCAAGACTACAACGTCATATTATTCTGATCTATATAAAAAAATAGAATTAGTATAACCCCTGATGACCAGATCCTCATCTCCATCATACACTAGGAATATATCCTATATTCTCCACAAATACATGAGGATATCATTAACAACAAATTAATTTTTTTTACCGTTGATCATCTTTGTATCTTCCTACAATAATCATTGTACAGGAAACATCATGTCTAGTTTATAACATGTAATATATTATTGATCCTATAACTATATAATAAGTGATATTACTCATTCTATCTTTTTTTAGGTAGTGTTTGGGGACACATTTTAATAGAATGGTGAAAAAAATTAACACTAGAACAATTCCGTTTTTGGATTACTCCATACAAAATCTCTTTAATATCTCATTAATATATATACATTGACTTAGTCCATGCAGCCTATTAGATCTATCAAGAATGATCTTGATCCATAGAATGTTGGCTACTTAACATTAGTCCTTCATGTAGAAGTACTTGTTAAACCAGCCGTTACTAGATTGAAAGTATGATTATTTATTTCCAATAAATTATATGTCATCAACATTTACTACATAGAAAGATACTTCATTTACAATAAACCTCTTAAAAACACATTACCCACATTCATTATATATGAAGCCTTTAACTATTACGGATTCATCGAATGGAATGTTCCATAACCTGGATGCTTACTTCTATCCATAAATGTATCTCTAAAACTTGAAAATCATTTGGGAATCACCTTCAGTCACAAACCCTTCTAGTTGTGTCACATAGACATCATTATTAAGGTTCCCATTAAAGAATGAAATTTTAAATTCCATAATCCATATCTTCTAGTCATGGTAAGATCCTAGTGTATGTAGAATTCTAATGCATTTAAATATGGAATCTATTGAAAAGGTTTTATCATAGTAAATTCCCTAAAAATTTTAATCCATTTAGACACGAGACTTTAATTATACATATTTAATTTACCTCCCATGTCCAGTTTCATTTTAAAAATCCATTTGTATCCAACTGACATTACAACAACTGGCATATCAACTAGAACCCAAACATGGGTCTGATATGTGGAATCCAATTCAGAATTCAAGGACTCCATACATCATGCAACATCTAAGCTATCTATTTTCGATTTTTTTGGTAGAGGATTATTACTGTCAGCCAATAATGAGTCACCATCCATGGTGACTAGAAAAAATATACTCCTACATAGTACATGTGTTTCAATAAATATATCTTCCATAGGGACTTTTCAAATCTTTTCCCATACAAACTCCTATTTTTCATGAGTACCAACATCATCAAGATCAATCATTATTCCACTATTTTTTTTGAGGATGTTTCCCTATTAAGAAGGAATGCTTTTCTGGAAAAAAAACTTTCTTATCTAAGGGGTTTTATTAGAACTATCCTTTTGATTCATTGGGATACCCTTTAGAGATGCACACAATACTCTATTGTGCATGTTTGTTTCTTAAGAAGTCCTTGAAAAATGACTACCAATACTATAAATAGGTATGAAAAATACATGGTTCTTTCCACACCATAAGACAAATGGAATAGAATTTTATGTTTAACTTGGAACTCAGTTCAATGGGTATGTTGCAGTTTGTAATTCATATTCCCAAATGAATAAAGGATTATTTGCATAACTCATCATCGTCCTTACCATGCCTACTTTGGTATGGTACCTCTTTCACCAACACTATTCCATTATGGTGTGTAAGGTGGAGTGAGTTGATATAGAATTAAAAACTCTCATAGAAAGTCGATGAATTTTTTGTTAACATATTCACAACCTATATCTTATCAGAACATGTTTATATTTATTCCCATTTAATTCTATACATCATTATTGAGTTTTGTGAATCTCTAAAAGGACTCATACTTACACCTCATCTAGTATAAATATCCATTTCTACTCTAGTAATTAGTAAAAGTTTTTATGTAATAATATTTACATCTATATTATACTAGAAATGGTCCTCAAACATCAATGTGTACCAATACCAGATACTTTGTGTCCCTTTCACCCTTTCAACCTAATAGTGGTTTTTTCATTTTTCCTTATAAACACGCATGAAATATTTCAAGTGGTTTTTGTTCCAATGAGTCTGAATAACAATCTTGACAGAACATTGTCAAATATTTCTCATTTACATAACCTAGATAGTGATTCCATAGATGGGTGTTATATAAATGTTGTTAACATGATTTTCTATTCATTTAAACACATTGTTTTTTTAATTTAATAAAAAAATCATATTTAAATGTATCATACCATAACATAAGTTTTTCTTATCAAAGAAACATCTGTAATTTTAAAATTTTAAAATAAGCCAATCCTTATATAGGAATGATATCAGAATTATGTTCTTAAAAACATTATGTACATTATAACACTATTAAAAAAACTCACACTCATTGACAATGAAAGGAGGTCTTCGCCAATGGCTCAGGTAGCCAACCTTTCTCTATTAGTACCTCTCAGATCCAGCTTTACTCTGGAAATCATTCTAACTGTACATGGTCTGTATATTTGGATACTTATGTGAGCACCACAAGCTATATCTAAAAGACAATGTGTATATATAGAAATATTTATTTCTATAAAGAACGAACATTTAGCTTCCCTTTGCTTCTTGGTGTATTTCCACTTATAGTATACTAACATTCCACATAGAAAACATATTACCTCTTTTACCTAGCCCTGCCTATGGATCATCCCCTAATTAGATATATTGTGTTCAGAAAATGTAGATAGTTTGTAGGTCTTGGGACCCTTTTCCTTGTTAATACAATTTTTTAACCATAATAAATACAAATTAATCACACCCCATGTCCATATCTATATATAGAATTAGTGTTTGAAGTTCTCAAAGACTCTTATCATTATTTCACATATTTTAATAGAAAATAAAATTAGATAAGGTGTTGGTAAATTATGAATGTATAAGATATATATGGAACTAAATTAGGAATTTAATCTATATGATGTCAAATAATTAATGTATCATATGTTATTGTCTACAAGAGGCCTACCAAATAAAGACTTCCCAAGCTTAGTTAAGATTAGAGAATTGGAGATCCTCTAACTCTCAAGTCTCACCTTCTCTTGACAGATATTTGGAAGGTGATTAATCAAGATATATGTGTCCATGCCATCATGAAGCTTCAAAATCTCATTAGACATAAATTATAACATTAATAATTGAAAATATGTAGCATCATTTAGAATTTTCTCAAAGATATATAGATCTTCATCACCTACCTTATTACTAGGTGAAATTTGAAAAGGTTATTCCTTCAAATATAATTTAATTTCATGTAGAAGGATGGCATATATGCACCCATTCTATTCATGGAATTTTTTTCAGATAGAAGGGATATCATTCTCAAGTATAGATACTAATGTAATGTTTGATTTCATATTGTGTTTGTATCTACAAAAGATGATGAGGTGAAATTTAGTACTTTATCAAAATAAATTTTAGAAAATATATATTTAATTTATTAGTCCCCATGTATTTTAGTGAAATCCAATAGCCATCACCATTGGATTCAAAACATTATGTTTATTGGAAATTCTAGTGTCAAGGATCCATATCCACCTTTTCATTACCTCAACCATTGTTATTCAAGAGAATTGATTAGATTTAGGTAGTCATTCAAAATCCATAGTGTAATAATGCAATGTTCCTTGACATGTTGTGTAAACTACCCAATCATACAACAATTAATTTAGGTAGGTAGTGTATTGAAATACATAACCCATCATTTACTCAAAGGGACTACACACTATGTATATGGGTTCAATGTTGTAGAGTTTTTCTCACAATGTACCAGTATTTCCTGGTCAACACGTGGTTTAATAATTTACAATCCCATGTTTCATAAATGAAAATAGATTTAGTAATTTCAAAATTAAATCCCGATGTATTGAAAATAAGTACATGATGTGTAACTCTAGTTACATGGTGTGTACTCCTATTTTGTCCCTCATGAAACCTCAGCATGTAATGCCCAACCCATGTTACCCAGAGTCGGTGCATTATTACATAACATTGGAATGATCACAAGGGATCAAATCCCAAAAGACTGATTAGTTTATTAACATTTTAAGTACTAGTATCATTCAAAAATTTATATTAAATTATTAAATGAAAAACAACAACAAAAAGTCTTCATTGACCAAATTCATGTCCCTTATACTATCCCTACTGGTCATTCATAATATACATCTTCGCATCCTTGGAAAAATAAATCATAGAAAGAGGTCAGGTCATATTTTCTTTAAGGATGACAATATAGGAGAAACATTCATAAATAAGCATAAGAATTTAAGGAAATGAATAAGACTAAAAAACAAGCCATTTAAACATCAACATCATCATAATATATCAATGATAAATCAAATATTTTCATTTAAATATTTACATGGTTATTCTATTCGTAGAATAATCATATATAATATCAGTATCCAATTTCATAATGATGGAATGCATAATGTCAAACTTCATATCCACATTGTCAAGGACTCATGCCAAGACTAAAAATAAGATTTGGTCAAGGCCATGTTCCATGAAACTAGTTTGTCTAATGAGGCCTACCGATTCATCAAGTAGCTATATGGGGCTCCACCCGTCACTTACTATGTCCAATACATTCCTCATATGAAAAGGTTTAAATATAACATAAACATTTGTATTAAAACTATTATATGAAATGTCAATACATTACCCATAATCCATGTATATTGTAAAAATAACACATCCATATTCTATCATACACATTACCTTTAATATAATATGGAAAAAATTTATCATAATAATTCAAGATCAAAAAACCTGAAAATCCTTCAAAGGATAATGACGTAGATGAAATGAAAAACTTTTTAGAGAAATATATATTTTTTTCTTTAAAATAATTTAAATGTCATATAATTATAAAGGAAAACATTTATTTTGAAAATATTTTATAAGATTGTAGGGGAATCTACGATGATGTTATAACGGCAGAAAATAGTTGTACCCGCCGTATAGGAAAAAAAATACATTATTACCTTAATTTTGTCGAAAATGTCATAAAGTACCTTGTTTGAAAAATGAAAAAATGAATCCTTTCAAAACGTATATTGTAAAATAAGTAAATTAATGTCTTTAAAACATAGTATAGTAAATAAAAAAAATGTTTAGAATTACATTTTTTAGAAAACACGGATGTGGATGACAATGAGATCCCATTAGATACTTACGTATTAACAACCTCAGATACGTAAAGTGATTGTAGAATTAACCCTTACCATGTAATTTTCATTAGTTGATTGTATGTAAAAAATCAATATAATAGTATATGAATTGTTATTTATTTATAAAATAACTATATAAATAAATATGATATTATATATTATCTCTTAATATTGCTTTGTTTTTAATATTTTAGTAGTATCATTGTTTTTGGTGTTAACTGATTCGTTTTACATTATATTCTTGGTTACATAAAACATGTTTGTTATGGATAGGATTTATTGTATTAATATAAAGAATGTTGTTTTTGTTCATAAACATTATATATAATCATAAAATTAAAATTATTCTTTAATGATTACGATGGGGAATGAATCTCTTCAGGTTGGTGGAGACGGTAATCCGTACATACGCACGAGCGACAACATCATTATATTGTTGGTGAAAGCTTATATAATTTTATGTATATCATATATAATAAATCATTAAAATGTTATATGTATTATTTACATTAGTTATACTGATTATTAAATCCCTCCAAATAATGATGTGTTTAAATAACAAACTACACCATGACGTGGAGACGGTTAGCTGTATGTATGCTCGTCTGGTGAGATTTTCATTTATAGGATAGATAGAATTACTTATATGGTTGTACCATATTTATAAATAAAATATTTTTTTGTATATGGTAATTAAGTTAATATTATTTTATGGAAACAACAAAGAAAGAGGAAGTGGAAGAAGAAAATGACTTGAAATAGGGTGGTGAAATTATTACATCTTCTTCAAGTGTTTCCTTTTGAGTTTATCAAAAGGGCTCCTTAGTTTGGATTTATGATAAAATTATGGACCTTCAGATGAAGCTAGGGTTGTTGGTAAGATATTTGGGAAGGGGTTGGCTGAGCCAATGGCTTTGATGGTGTTAAAATAAGAGAAGGGTATGTACCCTGTTATAAGAGGGGTGAGGGTCACTTTAGGAAAAGATTGAAATATTATTTTTTAATTAAATCCTTTTTGGTTTATAATTGTTATAAAATTATTTATTTTGAATATATGGTGGGTATGGGTCGAAAACCTTTCAAAAAATATGTTTTAAACAAGTTTTGGTCACCATATTAACCTTATCTTTTAGATTTAACTCTTAGTAAAATAGTTTGACATGTATCATGTCTCTTTGTATTTTTATATTATATGGTAAATAAACATACTATAACTACACAGGAGAATCCCAAGTGGTTAATTATTAATATATATAACAATATATATGTCCTTTGGACGAACATTATATTTTTAGGAATATTATATCATTTAATAATATAGTATTTTTTTTATAAACTCTTTTATGTCTATTTTTAAACTATTTAGAATTTGATTTTTTTGAAAGCAATAAAAACATTACCACTTAGAATAATTTTTTTAACCCATAATACCATGTCATATTAACATATAAAATTAGTGTAATTCACTAGAAGTCTCACTTTACATTTATTTAAATTTTTATAATATCAATTATTTTAATATTTCATTAAAAACGTAATTAATACTTCATCATTGTGTCATAAATAAATATAATAATTTAATGTGTAAAATTTATAAAAAAACAAAATTATGTTGTAAATATAATTATCTATCTAATTAATCTATATAGTCAAATTTATATTGTCTGTAACCCTATATTAAAAATGGTTTATTTATTAAACATTGAATTTAACTCTTTTAACTATTATTTAAATTGATTAATATTAATGTCCTAATCTAATCTATGGGGACCAAAAGGATCATATTTATTGATAAGGTATGAATTGTTCAAATTACACTTATCCAATAGAATATGGACGTGTGTTAGGGTAATTATAATATCGTTATTATCATTAAGTACCATATTTACATTTAATAATGGTAAATAAAAGTCAAAATTTACTATTCACCAAAAATTATTTTCATCTTATTGTACAACATTTTACATATTAATTTTAACCATGTATCTCTGATTTTTTAAATTCAACTCACAAAAGTGGTAAAATTATGTTTTATGAAAATTTTCAGATGCTCCCAGATTTTTGGTAAAAGATGGTAAAAAGTTCAATAAAATTTTATATATCTAAACTTATTATAAAATGACTAAAATGAATCACATTTATCAAATATAGGTATTATGTATCTATTTTGACAACCAATAAATTAATATAATATAAATAATTATTTAAATAAAATGTTGGTTTTAAACAATTGCACACTTTTTTTCACTATCTTTAAAAATTGAATGTTTTTTATAAAATACCAAAAATTATCCTTAAAATAATTTTGATATTCGGAAACCAAAAATTATGTTCAGTTTGTAAAATAATATTTATAAATGTTCAAAATGTTAGTATTACTATTCAAAATGGCTTGTTTGATTGGTCATGGTATGTTAAAACACCATGTAGCGTACAATGAAAGCTCCTGCATTATTCAAAGGAAAATGTATTTTGGAACCTTGGGGTGTTACATTCTCCCCTCCTTAAAATAATTTCAACCTCGAAATTTCTATAATTTTACATCATATTAAGATTCAGGTGGTTCATCATCATATGTTCCATGGGTTCTAGAGTTGACTCATCCATCTTATGATTTCTCCATAAATCATTCACCAGACAAATCAGTCACTTTTTCAATACTTGTTATCTGGTATCAAGAATTCTAATAGGCCCTTCACAATAAGACGGATCGGGAACCATTTATAATTCTTCATAGGTAAGCACATGTGTTCGGTTAGGAATGAATTTTATCTACTATGATACGTGGAACACCACATTAAATTTGGAGAGACTTGGAGGCATTTCCAAATGATAAGCTACAACACCAATTCGTTCTAGAAATTCGAAAGGTTCGATGTACCTGGGAGTCAATTTACCCTTCTTACTAAATCGTATAACACCCTCCCATAGATAAACCTTCAAGGAAACATGGTCTCTAACTTCTAATTCATAATCTTTCCTCCGGTTATCGGCATAGATCAATTACCAACTTTGGGCTGCATTGATCTGGTTTGGGATAATCTTAATCTTTCCTATTGTTTCCACAATAGGATTTGGGCCTATGAGTTTCCTTTCAAAGACTTCATCCCAACAAGTTGGTGTGCAAATTCTCATTGCATATAACACTTCATATGGAGCCATCTGAATAATTGAATGGAAGCTATTATTATATGAAAATTCCACTATAGTTAAATATTGATACCACATACCTTGAATGTCAAGTGAGAAATATCTCAACATGTCTTTTGACGTTGGAATAGTTAGTTATGATTTTCTATCAGTTGGAGGGTGGTTTACAGTGCTCAAACGATGTTCAGTATCCAAGGCCTTCTGAATACTTTTCTGAAATATGGATGTAAAACAAGGATCACGATAAAACAAATTATAAATGTACTACCTGAAGTCTTACTACTTCATTAATATATAGTCTTCCTAGACATTCAAGTGTTAAATCTTCTCTTATTAGAAGAAAATGTGTTAAATTGGTAAGATGATAAACAATAACCTGTATTGCATCATTGCTTCTAGGAGTCTTTGGTAGTCCCATGACAAAGTCCATCGTAATATCATCCCATTTCCACAAAGGTATAGGAAGAGGTTTTATTAATTCTCTATGATGTTCTATTATTTCATTCACATGTTGACAAACAATACATCTTGACACATAATCAGAAATCACTCTCTTCATTTGGTCCTACCCAAATTGTTCCTTCAAATATCAATAAATTTTGGTGCTCCTAGGGTGTTTATAAATATTGGAGTTACGAACATCATCCAAAAATTACATTTTTAGATCATGTATATTGGGAACACAAAGTCTCTTCACAAATTTCAAAATTTTGTCTTCTTATACGATGTCACTCAATATCCCATAATTTCCATCTCTAATATTCTTTCGAAACTCCTCTTCATCAATATGATAACTTTTATCCTTTCTAGTAAAGTTGTTTTGGAATCTATTTGAAAAAGTATAGATGTTTCACCTTCCATAGTTATTTCCATATCCGCCTTTACTAGATCCATGAACATAGGATCTCTTTCACCTCTCATATTGTTCAAAACTCAATGATCCATTATACTCAAAGTATCTACCACCATATTTTCCTTCTCCAGGTGGTAGTTTATAGTGCATTAATAATCTTTGTGTTGTTCAATCCATTTTATTTGCCTCATGATAATTTCATTTTGGGAGAAAATTTAATTCAAACTCTTGTGATCAGTATAAATCTCATATTTCGTACCTTGGAGGTACCGTTTCCATATATTCAGAACAACGATTACAAATTCTAACTCTTGATCATGAGTGGGACAAATTTTCTCCTGAATTTTTAGCTGTCGTGATGCATAATCAATAACTCTATCATTATTCATAAGGAATCAACCAAGTCCTTTATTAGAAAAATCACTATAAATAATACACCCATAATTTTCTGATTTTAATGTCAATATAGTTTCATTGAATAATATTTTCTTCATTTCATTAAAACATTGTTCCCATGCTTTTTTCCAAACAAATTTAACCCCTTTACATGCGAGCTTCATTAATGGGTTTCCAACCAGGCAAAATTCTGGACGAAATGTTGATAATAACCTACTAAAGCAATAATACTGTGTATCTTAGTTATAGTCGTTAGTGTTGGAAATTCATAGATATCCATGGTCATTAAAGGAAAAAAATATTACATCCTTAAAGATAATATGGACAAGAAAACCAATCTCTTGAATCTAGAATTCATATTTGCCAAACATCCCATATACTTCATTTATTCTGAGGGTTTTAAGAATACTGTGCAAGTGATTTTCATGATCATAGCATATTTTTAGTATACCAATATATCATCAATAAATACTACTACAATGTTATCATGATATTACATGATAACAGTATTTATTAAATCAATGATGACTGATGGTGCTTCAGTCAATCCAAAATGCATTACTGTAAACATGTAATGCCCGTACCGGGTTTGAAATATTGTTTTCAAATTTTCTTCCTTCTTCACAAACAAGTGATGATATCCAGATCGAATGTCAATCTTGGAGAAATATTTATCTCCATGATGTTCTTTGAATAAATAATAACTGCAAGGTTAGGGATACTAGTTAATTATTGTTATATCATTGATCTCCCTATAGTCAATGCACAACCTCATAAATCCGTCTTTATTCTTAACAAAAAGGTCAGGGGATCCCCCTGAAGAAACACTAGGTCAAACATATCACTTATTAGTCAATTTTTTCAGTTTTTTTGTTCCACTAATTCCTCATTGGCCATTCTATAATGATCCTCAATATATTCCTTGAACAAAGAATTAACACAATGGAAAACATAATTTTCGGTTTTGGACGATATCTCGGTAAATTCTATGGAAACACATTGACATATTCTTGGGCCATAAGTACGTACCCTATTCGAAATTTCTTTTCCCCACCCATAATTATATTAATCTCTTCCTCCCCCATAATTAAATTTAGTAGAGAATCTTGGGGAGGATTCGGATAACAATCAAGTGGTGACGTTTCATCTCTAATGATAAGGAACTCATTATCATAATCGAAAATTGTAACCTCCTTCAATTTAAAATAAATTTTCATATCATGTTATGAAAACCAATCCATCCCGAATATTATTTCAAATTAAATCATGTGTAAGAATATTAGATCTATAGATGAAGAACATTAATATACCCTAATTGGAACTGGTTCACAAAACATTGTTGTGATGATACATCAATTAAGAGTTTTGACTAACAAATCCCATGTGAAGTCAAATTGAAAATATCTAATTTTCAATGAATACTTGGATGATATGAAACAATTCGATGATCCAGAATCAAATAATGCATTGGATAATCTTTAAGAAACTAATAAATTACCTACCATCATGTCTTTCAGAGCTTCAACCTCAGCAGTAGAGATCAGATAAGCTTGGCCATGCTCTGTTAGCCTTTTCTGAGGTAAATTTCCAAGGTTATTAGGACATTAATATTCATAATGCCCATTTTCTCTACAATTGTAATATTAAAAATTTATAGCCTAATTCATTCCCTTACATTCACGAGCTTTGTGGCCTTTTTCACCACACATGTAACAGACTCTTATTCCCTTCAAGCATGTACCAAGCGGTTTCTTCCCAAATTTATTTCTGGTTGGATATTCAACTTTTCCCTTCTTCCCCTTACATCATTTACCAGAGTGTTTAGATGATCTATTATTCCCTTTATTTTCATTAATTTCACAAGGATTGTAGAATTATTTTTTGTCTTGATATCGCATGATACAATATCTTTGTTCGATAAGAAGGATTGTGAGAAAAATTCTTGATGGAGAAATTGTTTTAACCCACCAATGAATCAATAAATATTACTCATTTGGTTAAATATATACATTTTTCATTATTTTATAACCCTTTAATGTTAGAATAATACATTGGGACATTATTATCCTCCTTTTTCCTCAGAATGAGAAATATCCTTTCCATATCAACATGATGGTAAAGAGAAAATTATTTTTCCAATAAAAACCCTTTAAACTCCATCTATTACATCATTGATACTTATTCATCTTTAATTGTGTTTTGAAATAATGACCACCATTGATCTGCATCTCCTGTGAGGTGACAAATTACCATGAAATTGTTTTCCCTTTAGCTACTCCCCAAAGAATGAAATTTTTTATCTAAGGAATGTATCCATTGTTCATATAAAAATGTATTTGTAGTCCCGTTTTATGTTGGTGGTTGTTGACTCATGAATATTCCTTACATTGATCTTCCATGTTGTGGATCAGGGTGCTACATAAGGGTATGGTTATTATTCATAACCTGATAGATTTTCCCTAGTATGGAGATAAGCTGATTAGCACTTGTTGCATCACCAGCTCCACTATAATTATCTTTAGTGGGAGGGAAATCCCATCATGGGCCATGTGTGTGAAACAGTTTTCATTCCTTCCACTATGCTCCATTTATAAACAATATAATATAGTAGATTAGTTTTTGAATCTCAATAAAAATTACCAAACATGAAAAACACATAATATTAATTTAATAGTTTAGGGATATAATCCATAATTATAAAAAATGTATTCTTTGAGGAGGTATATACTCATAAATCCTTTATAATGGTTTGTAATGAATATATGAATTATCCTAAGCATATCACTCGAGAGATTCATAAATAAATTAAATTATTTAATTTTTAAAAATTATAAATAAAATACCATTATATATAAAATCATTTAATATTTCTAAAGAATATTTATAGTCGAATCTATATTGTTTGTAACTCTATATTAAAATGGTTTTCTTATAAAACATTAAATTTACCTCTTTTAACACTTCTTGAAATAAAATAATAATAGATTTTCTAATATAATCCATGTGGACCAAAAGGATAATATTTTATTCCTATGGTTTTTTTGGTCTAATTACACATATCTAATAGAATTAGGACATATTTTAGGGTAATTATAATATCATTTTTAACTTTAATTAACCAATTTACTTTGA
The DNA here is from genome assembly GCA_963277665.1 of Viscum album. Taxonomy (NCBI): domain Eukaryota; kingdom Viridiplantae; phylum Streptophyta; class Magnoliopsida; order Santalales; family Viscaceae; genus Viscum; species Viscum album. The sequence goes on along the minus strand of OY728150.1, from coordinate 1,251,192,481 downwards.
ACCACGGTAAATAAAAGTCAAAAGTTACTATCAACCAAAAAATATTTTCATCTTATTGAACCCCATTTTCCTTACTAATATTTAACGTGTCTCTTGTATTTTTCGAATTCAACTCATAGAAGTGGAAAAATGACGTTTTATCCAAAATTTCCAATGCTGCAACATAGTGGGAAAAAGATGGTAAAAAGTACAATAAAAGTTTATATATACAAACATATTATAAAATGACATCAATGAATTACATAGAACATATATAAGTATTATGTTTCTATTTTGGACTAAAATAAATTAAAATAAAATAACAAATTATTTAATTATAAATTCAATTTTAAATAATAAGATAGTGTTCTCACTACTCATAAAAAACTGAATGTGTTCTGAAAATCACCTAAAAATCACTCGAAGATAATTTGGATATTCCAAATCCTAAAATGAAGTCCATTTTGAAAAATAAAATTTATAAAATTTCAAAAAATGGGTATTACTATTGACAATGGCTATTTGGATTGGTCGTTTTGTGTTAAAACTTCAAATCATGTACGACACAAGATAGTGAATTATTTAATGGGAAACATACTATTGAATCTTGGGGTGATATACAACACCTCCAGATGAGATCTATGATATAATATTATTCATAATATTAGACGTTTCGATTAGATTTATGAGAACTGAAGGAGGAGGAATACGATCATGCAATTTGGATTAAACAAATGATTAAAGATGAATGGAAAAACTAAATTACATTTCTGTAAATAACCAATGATCATTAAATAATTACAAATAATAATATTTTCTACTCTGATACCACTTATAGGTTCTGATTGTAGTGGAAGTGTGCGATTGGAAGTGCCCATGTCAGAGCTTTTCTAAGATTGATAAATAAATCAAGATGTGACATAGTGTTGAATGTTGTGATAAACAGAATTAAATAAATGAATAAATCAATTTAAATTAAATCATAAAAATAATGAGGATCTCCCAATAATATTTATAATTAATTTAATTAATTATGAATTGCATTGGTTGTAATTATTTCTTCTTTGATGATACTTGAAATTGATCTACATTGTTTCATCATTTCTTCATATGAATCAGGTTTTGATTCCCTCTAGCATTTTCCACACATTTTCAATATATCTCTATTCATCACCAAAAAAATCTGAATATGTTATCATGGTAAATTCTTGTGTATGAATCATCCACCATTGATCGCAAAGAGAACCTCCTCTAAAGCATTATCCATGATTTTGTTGTGGAATATTTCCCTCTATTCCTAAGATCATTCTTGTATAATGGTGATCTCAAGGGCATCATAAAATTCTCCAATTCCACTCTGCAAAACCCAAAAAAATGTATTTTGTTACGAGAAATTAACATAGATGGGTTTATATAAAACTAAAGTTAAAATAGAATAATTGCACAAGTCCCTTTATTTATTTTTTTAATCATAGAAAAATCCCAATTTCAAATAACAATAATATTATTATTTCTAGATATGTGCTAAAAATTATAAATAAAATAAAATATTATTTAATCAAATAATATTCAATATTAATATTTTCTCATCGATCCATTATTACTCAGTCTGCCAATCACATAGATTTTTTATTGGGCCTTAAATAATGAATATTAATTTATTAAATAAATATCACTCCATTATACAAGAGTATATAAATAAATATTATATTAAAAAATAGTAAATACATATTTAACACATCTTCCACTTACATTATTTAATTCTGAATATCTGGTGACAGAATAAGTGAGAGCTATAAAACATAAATAATTATTAACCCACATGTTGGAATACTATTTAATCAAATTGATAAATAATAAATTATGTTATTATTATTTATCATAGATTCTAGAGTAACTTATGTTATTAATATTTTCCTGAATTATTATATACTCCCTTTTCTTATTTTATATGAAATGTGCATAATTTGTGTGAAATATTAATGTTTTAATATTAAGTATAATTTTTGAGCATTTTTAGAAGTAGTCCAATTGAGTCAGTTTAATGTTTTAATAATAACATTCAATATACTGATCCAAATTGTGAGGTTCTAGTTTTTTAGGATTCTAACTTGAATATAAAACATTTCATTAGAAGTTACCATGAGCCAATTATGCCATTTGAAGGGTCATATGGTCCTCACAAACAAGACCAAAGAATATGTGAACAAACTGGACCAGATTGAAGATTGATTTACTGGGCTCAATCCAGAAGTCCAAAAACATTAATTCTCCACAATAATTCGGGTTACACTACATGTAATCTTGGATAAAACCTTCAAGGACAAAATCTAAGTACAAGGGGCCCAAATGAAGCTTTGAAGTCCAGCCCACCATTCTGGCCGAAAATTTAACTCAGTATAGTATGCATGACATATCTCATGATGTAAGCATGAAATCGAGATGATAATTTTCAGTGTGAAAGGGTAGATATAGGTTTCTGACTTTGTTGAAGATCCCATTCGCATATGAAGGCATCTTCATATTCAAAAACCCTTTCACATTATGAACTTCAAAAAGACAGGATTGAAATGGACAATTTACTTTGTATAATAAACCGGCCATAACTTTTGATTCTTAAGTCCAAATGACTCCAAATTTTGAGAGTAGTTGGAAAACTTTATTATATACAACTTTTAAGAAGGAGATTGCTCGAGAGTCGTCTGTCATTATTTCAATATCTATGATCCATGTGGAGGGGTATTTCTGGAATGAAAACAGTCCACCACAATGGGATATAAATACATCCCCTACTCTCCTTTCAAAAGGGTTGGTATTTCAGAAGATAGGAGAACATATTGGCACGACCAAGGCCTTTCCAAAGACTTGGGGGGATCTTCCATACTCATGTTTTCACTTGAGAGACCTTTCCTCTATTTGTTTTCACTTATTTTCGTGTTCTTCATTTTTGTAATTTTGTAAGTCTCTTTCTTTGTAATTTTGTTTTAATGCAAGTTAATTCTTCACTATCTCTTATTATCATCCCCCTTATGTAGTTTAATATTTATGTTCTTAAAATAGTTTAAATTCATTTGAATCCCCTTCCCTTCTTCGGCTTCCTCATTCAATCGAAAATCCATTTTTATTTTTCTTCATCATTTTTGTGTGTGTTCCGCGCACTACTCTTATCTTTTCCCTTTCTTTTTATTCTCTTTATAATTATCACCATAATCATTATAACCATATAACTAATCATTTTAATGTCTGGGTAAATCATTAATTAGGGTGAGTTATAATTTAGGTATGTTAAGTGATTTAGATCTTTTCCTCGACGAATGTTCTTTAAATTAATATTGTGTATGTTGATCTTTATATGTCATGGATTAATGACATGTTTTGTTTAATATGTGGATTAAATGGATTATTGGAACCAAAAATACACTTCCATAAACAATTAATGGTAATTATTAGAAACCTAAGTTAAGTTACGGCTTGGATTAAAGCTTTAACACATGGGAATTCCGATCAAAATCATCTTGTGACATGGGTGTTAATTTAATGCAATATAAAGAAAAGATCAAGGATATCACAAGCTTAACTACCTAATGATTAACTCACCTCAATATTTATCAATTTTTTAAATCAAACATCATACATAAATTATTTCATAAGCTCTGCAAACAAACCCCCCAATCAGAACACAATTAATTAAAAACAAAGGACTATTACAAAGTATTATCATCGAGGATTCGACCGGAGTGCTGCTATACACATTAGCAGAGCACCAGAACCTTGACTGGTCAATAGGCGACAATCGACCGTCCGTTTCAAATGGAACTGTTACAGGGGATGGTGATTTAATTATTCGTTAGTTTTTGGTTATTGTAATAATAATCCAAAAAAACAAAATTTTAAAAATGAAATTGAAAAAAAACAAAAAAAAACCTGTCTCCCTCTTAAAAATCATAAAATGAAAAAATACAAAGAAAAGACTGTCATCCCCTTTCTTCCAAAATATCTCTAAATACCCAGTAGTATTCCAAAAAATCCTTCTTATTTGTTTGACCCTGAAATTGAGCGAACACTTCGCCAACTTAGGAGGAACATCTGAGATACTCAAATTATTCAAGAACCAGTCCTTGTCCAACCAGTTCAATTTGAAATGGCCAATCCTAGGGAACAAACCCTTAAAGAACTCACTGCCCCTGATATGAATTACCAACCCCTTAGTATTCAATATCCAAACATAGTGGCTGACTTCGAACTCAAATCGGGTTTTATTCATCTTCTTCCTCATTTCCACGGGCTAGCAGGTGAGGATCCACATCTCCACCTTAAAGAGTTCCAAGTACTGTGCTCTACCATGAAGCCTCAAGGGGTTTCTGAAGAACAAATCAAACTTCGAGCCTTCCCTTTCTACCTAGATGACACTGCTAAGTCATGGCTCTACTACCTTCCTCCTGGTACCATAACTACATGGAATGACATGATGCGACTATTCATAGAGAAATTCTTTCCTGCTTCTCGTACTGCTTATATCCAAAAGGAAGTAAGTGGTATCCATCAATTCCCAAGTGAATCACTCCATGAGTACTGGGAGAGGTTCAAAAATCTTATCGCAACATTCCCACACCATCAAATCCCTGACCAATTCTTGATCCAATACATCTATGAGGGGTTATTGGCTATGGAGAGAACTCTCATTGATGCCGCAAGTGGCATTGCTCTTGTTTATAAAACTCCTGCAGCAGCAAGAGATCTCATAAGTAACATGGCTGCAAACACACAACAATTCCATACTCGAGCACATGCTCAAGTCAAACAAGCCCAAGATAATAAATCAATTGAGCCGAACAAAATGACCGAGTGGATGAGTGAACTTACAAGTCTTGTGCGACAACAAGCTATGGCTACCAAATCCCCAACCTTGTCTTCTCCACAATCAATGTATCCTGGACCTATCAAAAACTGTGTAATCTGCAACTCTCCATCTCATCCAACTGACACATGTCCTCAACTTCAAGAGGATCAATCCGATTCAGCTGGACCAATGGAGCTCAATGAAGCATATGCTCAGCGGAACACCAATCCTCAACTATCATGATAGTTTTTTAGAAACTTAAACCAACATCACTCTGAGCCCTTCTCATCTAACTTTAACTAAAGATTGAGGTATGGTAACCCCATGTCTCACCCCCCTCAATTCCCTCCTCAAAACCCAAACCAATTCCAATATGGACAAGGTGGTGGTAACTTCCATCAACCATATCCTTTTGTTCCACAAACACAAAGGAACAATCCTCCACCTGGATTCCATTATCCTAGTGAGCCTTCCCAATACCCAAACCAATACAATCGATTTTCCAAGAACCAAAATCAAGCCAATCCCAATCCAGGACAAGCTTCTTATTCCAAGCAACCATGGGAAAGTGCTATTGAAGATCATGCCTCCTTCACCCATTCTATTCTTAAGAACATTGAAACTCAAATAGGTCAACATGCATCCCACCTGAGCCAGCAACAACAATCTAATTCTTCCCAACTCCCAGCTCAACCATTACCCAACCCCAAGGGTAATGTAAGTGCAATTGAACTTAGATCAGGAAAGCAACTTGATACACCTCAAGATAAATCCTAAAACCCTCCTTTGAATGTTGACCTAGAAAATGAAAACGAAAAGAAAATTGAAAAGGAATCTGAATCCATTCCATCAACTCCTTCCATTCCACATAGGAACCCAATTACTTTTCCTCAAGCTGCTTCTAAGACAAGGAAGTCCTTTGAACTTGATCCTGAAATTATTGACATGTTTAGACAGTTGAAGTCAACATTCCCCTCTTAGATGACATAAAACAAATTCCTAAGTATGCCATGTTTCTCAAGGAGTTGTGTACCCACAAGAGGAAACTTAAGAACTTTGAAAATGTTTCCACCCAACAATCTATTCCCATAAAGTGCAAAGATCCAGGGACCTTTACAGTACCATGACAAATTGGAAGTTCCAACATTGATGATGCACTCATAGACCTAGGAGCCTCAATTAATGTCACGCCCAATTCCATCTTCTCCAACCATGGTCTAGGTCCCTTGCACCAAACAGGTGTTGTCATTTAGTTAGCCAATCGAAGCACAGCCAGTCCTAACGGAATAATTGAGGATGTCATTGTCTGAGTCAATGATCTTATCTTCCCTACTGATTTCTATGTTCTTGACATGGAATGTGAGACGAACTCTTCTCGATCTCCCCTAATTCTATGAAGACCATTCCTTGTGACTGCAAGGACCAAGATTGATGTCCATTCAGGCATCCTATCCATGGATTTCAGTGACCAACTGGTCATGTTCAACATTTTCCAAGCCATGTGATACCCATCTGAGGATCACTCTTCATTCTCAATCAATGCTTCTGAGGATAGTTCTAAAATTCAATTGAACACCAATCCACCATGTTCTTTATGTTCTAATGACAAAGGATCTTGTGAAATCTGTACTATGATTATCCAAGTCATAAATGGTGATGTTTATGTGGTCCTATCATTCATAGACTCCATCAATATAGAGGAACATGAAAACTCTCTTGAATCCCATCTCAACTCTAATCTCAACTGCTCCACCTTGGACAGTATTAAGGAAAATGAAACTGAAGCAACTGAAGACCCTTCTTCTATTCCTGAGTTGTCTATCCCAAAAGTGAAAGATGAGACTGATTTAAACCTCTTCCTGCAAACCTGAAATATGTATTCCTCTTCCATGATCACTCATATCCTGTAATTATCTCTACCACACTTACTGAAACCGAGGAGTCAAAACTTGTTCAAGTGTTAGAGGAAAACAAAAAACCATAGTTTGGACCCTAGATGACATACCAGGAATCAACCCTGCCCTTTTCATGCATCACATCCATCTGGAGGAGACATCCAAACCATTTAGACAACCCCAATGAACACTCAATCCACTCATACTTGAGGTAGTTAGGGTAGAGATCACCAAGCTTCTTGAAGCTGTTATTATCTACCCAATTTCTGATAGTGAATGGGTTAGTCCAATTCAAGTTGTACCTAAAAAGGGTGGGATAACTGTTGCCACAAATGAACATGGAGATGTAGTGACTACTCGAGTGAAGAACAAATGGCGTGTGTACATTGATGATAGGAAATTGAATGTTGAAGCCTGAAAAGATCACTACCCTCTTCCATTCCTTGGTCAAATGCTATAATGATTGGTCGGAAAGTCACAATATTGCTTTCTTGATGGATATAACGGCTATTTTCAAATTCCAATCTTGCCTCAGGACAAAGAAAATACTACTTTCACATGCCCCTTTGGAACATATGCATATAGAAGAATGCCTTTTGGACTTTTCAATGCTCCTGCAACATTCCAAGGGTGTATGATGAGTATCTTTTCTGAATTCATTGAACACTGCATGGAAGTCTTCATGGATGACTTCACCATTTATGGTGAGTCATTTGAATCTTGTTTGAATTCACTTTATATTGTCCTCTAAAAGTGTGTCAAGTGTAACCTTGTGTTAAATTTTGAAAAATGTCACTTCATGGTTGCAAATGGGATTGTTATAGGGCACATAGTTTCAAAAGATGGTATTGAAGTCGATCCTACAAAAATTGAAGTAATCCAATCACTTCCTCCACCCACTTCTGTTTGAGATATCCATTCATTCCTCGGTCATGATGGTTTCTATCGGAGATTCATCCATAAAATCAGTAGTATTTCCCTCCCACTCACTCGGTTTCTGAAAAATGATGTCATTTTCCATTTTGATGAGGTTTTCAAGAGAGCCTTCATTGAACTCAAAACTGCTCTTACATCTACCCCGATAATCCAACCCCCAGATTGGTCCTTATCCTTTGAGTTAATGTGTGATGCTTCTGAGAGATCTGTTGGGGCTGTTCTTGGTCATAGAAGTGAAAACATTCCTCATGTTATCTATTATTCCTCAAAAACATTGGATGAAACTCAATATCACTACACTGTCACTGAAAAAGAACATTTAGCAGTTGTTTTTGCCTTAGATAAATTCTGGTCTTATCTCTTAGGTGCCAAAATCATCATCTTCACTGACCATTCAGCTATAATGTTCTTACTCAAGAAAAGTGATTCCAAAACGAGGCTAATAAGATGAATCCTAATGCTCCAAGAATTTGACCTTGAAATAAAAGATAGATCAGGAAAAGAAAACCCTGTGGCTGATCACTTGAGTAGAATTTCTAATTCTTCACAATATGAAATCATCAATCCTGAATTTCCCACTGGGCACCTTTCATCCCTCACTCCATAAATACCATGGTATGACCCAATTGTAAATTACTTGGTTTCTGGTTTTTTCCTGAATTGTTTTCAATAGAACAAAAATGACTTTGAGAAGTGATTCAAAATACTATTTTTGGGAAGAAAATAAAATTTGGAAAACTGGGGCTAACATGGTAATAAGGAGATGTTTCGATGAAAATGAACATTCTTCCATATTAGAATTCTGTCACTCTGTTCCCGGAGGTGGAAACATTGGACCACAAAGGACCTCCCGAAAGGTCCTAGACTCTGGATTCTTCTGGCCTTCACTCTTCAAGGACTCACATGAGTTCTGTCAATCATGTCCCACTTTCCAAAAGTTTGGCACAATCTCCAAAAGAAATGTAATTCCCCAAAATCCTTTAATCTTTTGTGAAATATTCGATGTTTGGGGTATCGATTTCATTAGACCATTTCCCCCTTCCAATGGATTCTCATACATTCTTCTTGCAGTAAATTATGTTTCAAGGTGAGTTGAGGCCAAACCCACTTGGAAGGATGTTGCTCATACTGTTATCGAGTTCCTCAAAACCCACATCTTCCAATTATTTGTCACACCTCGTGCCTTGATAAGTGACTTAGGAACCCACTTTTGTAATAGAACCATGGAAGATCTTCTGAAAAATAATGGGGTTGTACATAAAACTTCAACTGCATATCACCCTCAAACAAATGGCATGGCTGAACTCTCTAATAGAGAATTGAATAGGGTACTTGAGAGAATTGTTAAGCCCACTAGATAAGACTGGCCTGAGAGACTTGGTGAATCCCTTTGGGCTTATCGAACTTCCTATAAAACACCCATTGGGATGTCTACTTTTAGGCTAGTTTTTGGTAAAGAATGTCACTTACCAGTTGAAATAAAACATAAGTCTTTTTGTCCTATTAAAACATGTAATTTTGATTGTGAAAAATCTTGTGAAGAACGATTGTTGCAATTGGCCGAACTGGAGGAGCTTCGACTTGAATCCCATGAGAATTCCAATCTGTACAAAGAGAAGGATAAGGTACTCCATGACAAACACATCCTAAGAAGGGTATTTCATGAAGGTTAAAAGGTAGTGCTCTTCAATACTCGATTTCGGCTTCACCCAGGTAAGCTTAATTCTCGTTGGGAACGTCCTTTTGTTATTACAAACTTTTACCCATTTGGTGCAGTGAAAATCCAAGACCCCTCTTCCAAAAAGACATTAACGGTAAATAGACATCGGTTGAAACATCACCATGAGAGGAAATGAAATCCTAGGACAACATCAACTTCCATTGGATCCACAGTAGACCCACCACTGGATGGAGATGGAAAACTACCAAATCCAAACAAGGGGGCACCTTTTTCCCTTTGACTCTTCTTCACCCTCTCTCCCTATTTCTCTATTTCTTCTTCCTCTATCATTCTCATTTTGTTTTTCTTACCACTTTCCTCATAATTTTTTCCTTTTTAATCTTTCTCTTTTGTGTGGGTGTTTCTTTATAAAAAAATAAAAAAACATAATAAAAAACTAAAAAACAAAAACAAAGGCTCATAATTACTCATCATTTAATTTTTAAATTTTTTCCAACCATTTTGGGGAGTCAATATGTATGTTTCATTTCAAAAAAATTTTGTTTTCATCATAAAATTGGATAAAAAATCTTCTGTCAAAAACAAACAATTTTTAATACTTTATTTTTTATTTTGAAAATGGTTTTCCCAAACTGTGAGGAACAAAATTTTCTTTCAGGCCAAGGCCACCTATGGACATCTTTTCAAAATGTGTGTTTTCACCCCCATTTGTGAGTCTTGAGCTTGTGGACCTTCGAGCTGAATTTCCTACCTTAGTGTGTATTAATATGATAGAGGCATTTTCTGAACCACATGAGAATCATAATAGCCAAATAGCCTCCCATTTCCCTTACATTAATCCTCCATTTGAAAGCCCCAACAAGCCTATGAAAACATTTTCTTTGATATCCACATTATAAGCTTAATACCTTATCCCACCCAATATCAACATGTATTTTGTTTGCATAAGTTTTTGAAATTTATGTTTGGGGGGTGATGGATTTCATTTTTGGGTATCAATTCCTTACTTTCCGGTGTGTTATCATTTGCTTGAGGACAAGCATACATTTCATTGTGGGGGAGAGTTTGTCATTAAGTGTGTTTTTGGGAATGTAATCATAATCAATTTATGTAATTTTTTAAATTTTATTGACAAGTGTTTAAAAAAACGATGAAAAAAATCAAAAAAAAATGATGAAAAAATGGGTTGTGTCTTGGGTAGGTCAAAAATTACTCTTCCTCAACCTTTGATCTTGTTATAACTAATAAAATTAGTGTCGTGAGGAGATCAATCATGGGTTTGGTTATGAGTGTGAGATCTTTTCCAAGTTCAACTTTCGAAAAAAAGAAAAAATAAATAAAAAAATGAACACTTGCAATATATTCTTTTTGGGAGAAGTTTTGTGTTTTTTAAATATTTAATATTCTCATTACCTTCATATTTTCTTCATATATTTTGTCTTTATTCAAACAATAATTCCCTTGTAAATATGTGTTTTCATTTCCTTCCATGTTTTATTTCAAAAAAATGTTCATTGCTTTTTCTAGGTTGGTATTTTAACCCTCTTCTTCTCTCTCATGGAAATTATATTTATACCATCACATAGCCACATAAAAACCCCTTAAAAATACCTCTTGATTCTTGTTCACATTGGATAGGGATTGGTAGCTGAGAGCTCTTTCAGACACAAAGATTTTTACTTTTGGTTGGTGAAAGAGTGAACCTCCACAAATGAATTTTATCATCTTGAGAGGTGTGAGTTTTGAGTGTCCACAATTTCCATTTCTAAATTTGAGCAAGAAAAAATGAATTCGTTTTGGCACATTGTTTCTGTAAAAACATGTGGTGGATTTCAAAATGGATGAGTGAAATAGTCTAAACCTCCCCTGATTGGTGAAAACAAAATTTTAATATCTGTTGGTGAGTAAAAAAGAATTTTTGTCATGTTTTTATATATGTTGCACACGAGGACATGCACATAACTAAGTGTCGGGGAGTTTATTTTATTAATATTTTCATGAATTATTATATACTCCAGTTACTTATTTTAAATGAAATGTGCATAATTTTTGTGAAATATTAATGTTTTAATATTATGTATAATTTTTGTGCATTTTTAGAAGTAGTCTAATTGAGTCAGTTTAATGTTTTAATAATAACTATCACTATACTGATCCCAATTGTGAGGTTCTTGTCCTTTAGGATTCTATTTTCAATATACAACATTTCATTAGAAGGTACAATGAGCCAATTCTTCCATTTGAAGGGTCATATAGTCCTCACAAACAATACCAAAGAATTTGTGAACAAACTGGACCAGCATTGAAGATTGATTTACTAGGCTCAATCCAGAAGTACACAAAACTTAAATCTCCACAATAATTCGGGTTACACTACATTTAATCTTGGATAAAACTTTCAAGGCCCAAATCTAAGTACAAGGGACCCAAATGAAGCATTAAAGTCCAGCCCACCATTCTGGACGAGAATTAAAATCAGTATCGTATGCATGGCATATCTCATGTTGTAAGAGTCAAATCGAACTAATATTTTGCAGTGTGAAATAGACAATATAGATGGCTGAATTTTTTGATGAACCCATTCAGATATGAAGTCATCTTCATATTCAAAAACCCTTTCACATTATGGACTTCAAAAAGACTGGATTGAAATGGACAGTTTTACTTTGTTTAACAAACCAGACATAACATTTTCTTCTTAAGTCCAAAGGACTCCAAAGTTTGAGAGTAGTCGGAAAACATTATTATATACAACTTTGAAGAAGGGGATTTCTCTAGATTAGGCTGTATTGATATCCATATCTGCGATCCAAGTGGAGGGGTATTTTTGGAATGAAAACAGTCCACCACCTTGGGCTATAAATACATCCCCTAATCTCCTTTGGAAGGGGTTGGCATTTTAGAAGAGAGGAGAACATATTGGCACGACCAAGGACTTTACAAAGGCTTGGTAGGATCTGAAATACTCATGTTTTCACTTGAGATACCTTTCTTCCCCTCTTTGTTTTCACTTAATTTCGTGTTCTTCATTTTTGTAATTTTGTAAGTATCTTTCTTTATAATTTTGTTTTAATGCATGTTACTTCTTCAATATCTCTTATTCTCATCCCCATTCTGTAGTTTAATATTTATGTTCCTAAAATAGTTTAAATTCATTTGAATCCCCTTCCCTTCTTTTTCTTCCTCATTAAATCAAAATTCCATTTTTAATTTTCTTCATTGTTTGTGTGTGTGTTCGGCGCACTACTCTTATATTGTCTCTTTCTTTTTCTTCCCTTTATAATTATCACCATAATCATTATAATCAGATAAGTAATCATTTTAATGGCTGGGTAAATCCTTAATTGGGGTGAGTTATAATTTAGTTATGTTAAGTTATTGAGAGCTTTTCCTCGACGAATGTTCATTAAATTAATATTGTGTATGTTAAACTTTATATGTCATGGATTAATGACATGTTTTGTTCAATATGTGGATTCCATGGATTATTGGAACCACAAATACACTACCATAAAAAATAAATGTTAATTATTAGAAACCTAAGTTAAGTTACGGCTTGGATTAAAGCTTTAACACTTGGGAATTCCGATCAAAATCATCTTTTGGCATGGGTGTTAATTTAATGCAATATAAAGCAAAGCTCAAGGATATCACAAGATTAACTACCTAATGATGAACTCACCCCAATCTTTATCAATTTGTTAAATCAAACATCATACATAAATTATTACATAAGCTATACAAAAAAACCCCCAAATCAGAATACAATTTACTAAAAACAAACGACTATTACAAAGTATAATTTCTGAGGATACGACCCGAGTGCTGCTATACACATTATCAGAGCACCGGAACCTTGACCGGTCGATAGGCGACAATCGACTAGGCGTTTCAGTATCTTAGTGTGGGACACTCTAGTCCTCTTTCTCAGTGTCATTAGTAAAAAAATTATAAATTCAAATATTATCATCTAGAAACACACCATGGAACCCATAAAGAACGAAGTTAATGACACAATGACATAATACCACATATAGATTCTTACTATGCAAAATAACATCTTTATAACAATATCTTAAATCACACATGTTTCATGATGGAACCATTTACCAATATGATCAAGGACACTTTCATTGATAGTATAGTAATAAAACATTCCCATATAACACTACGGAAACGGATTAATTTAGGTTATATCATTTCAATCAACGGTCTTGAGATATTATCTTTTGATAATTAACAGAATAGATAAATATTATCTAACATTATTCATTAATGTAATATTACATGAAATGTAACCAACATATCCTACCTTTCAAAAAATAACCATTTTCGTGGTTTTCATTAATTAATCAATGTGACTCATAATACACATTAATAATAAACATACTCTCTAAATAATAATACACATATACGTGACTAAGAACTCACAATGACACATATAGGGATGGATTTCCTATTGTCGGGTCTCATTCTCATAATATCCTACAGGATATTACCAAGGGTGTACACCATGAGAAGGTACATCAATTTCCTATGAGTCTCCACCCATTATATCTTATAAAATTTTCCCAACAAATGATTTCATCTAGATAATGAACTTATATTTATGAATAGTGTCATAGCACTTCCAATTTCTCTTCATAACGAGGAACTAAGATGAACATTTGTTGTGATAGACACTCTAAAGACATTATCCAAAATTATGTCAGGTAGTAGAATAATAATTATTTCATAATAATTTTATTATTATTATAAAACATGAATATAATTTATCCTAATATACACAAAATTTTGTTCTTGGGAACTTACACTATCAATTTTGGTGTGTTCTATAATCCTTGATATATAAGAAATGTACCCACTCCTCTAGTCACATCATTTATGGGGATCCTATCAATCATTATGACAAATTATGAAATAGTTAACATGCTACATATTTCCAATCCATGACTAGTATCCCTTAGAATAAGATAAACCCTTTCAATAGGGAGAGAAACAAATTAGTCAATGTATTGTAATTTGTGAGTTTATTGACTGGGAAATTCATCATTTGGATAGCTTGTATTTCTAGTCAAATTTGTATAGGATATTTTCACTAGATTTTTAGGATATTATAATAATTAAATATACATTATATATTTTAATATTATTATAATCTACTTTCTATTTACATTATAATTTCCCTTCATTTTCTATCTTTATGTGTTCTAGATTCCTCCACTTCCTATTATGGTCTAAATGTTTTTATTAATGTCATTCCTCATATTACTATTTCTATTTCACTTTCTACTTTTTTTTATCTTAGTTGTTCTGATATTTAAATTTAATAACATTATATAACTACTTCTTTATTTCATTCAGGCTTCTTTCTATAAAATTTTAATCATTCTTTATTAGATAGATTTAGAAATTGTATTTAAAAATGATATTTCAAAAGATAGATTTAAAATTAATAATCAAGGGAGGGTTTTAAAAATTTCTATCAATGCATGACACATTTTTAAGAGAATGTTGATAAATGTTTGTGTGCTATTTTTTAAAATTTTTAAAACCTCAATTATTAGATATTGTATTTAAAAATATTGAGTATAGATTATCTTGACAAAATAAAAATGAATGAATTCTTTGATGGTATCCTATTGAAATTTTTATGATTACAACCTACCTATATCATTTTGTGTCACTAGACTCACATTCTTTTTGTAGATCATGGTTTAGGTTTACAGGAAGCTCTAGTTTTGTGACCATTTATTTCAAGGTTTCTCATGAAAGAAATTTTGTTTGTGAATGATGGATAGTGACTCAATGTCCTGTTGAGGTTTCATTTTAGTGATTTGGTTTTATTTTTCATGTTATATACCAGACTTATTATATTTGAGATTCTATATCATCTGTTTTTATTTATATATAGTGGTCCTATGGGGTGTCAGGGAGGTCATGTGTTTGTGCCTCCCTAGTTTCATATATATGTTTGTTGTGTTTTTTTTACTTTTGTTCCTTTATAGTCCCATCGATCATTTTTAATAAACATATAATATTTTTTAATATATTATATTATATGTATATTATTTTATATTTATTATAATTTTTTATAGATAATGAAAATTGATTATTATATGTATATTATATTATATAATTAATATATATTCATTATAATATATCATAATTTAATAAATTGAATATAATAAAAATAATAAATAATAGTTTATTTTAAATTAACATGATTATATTTAATAAAGATAAATACAACCATATTAATATTTGTAAAATATTCATAATCATTTTTCTTATTAAATATAATATATTTTTATATATATATTATAATATAATATATTTATTATATAAATAATTGTAATATATATCTAATAATAAAAATATATTTCTACTTAATGTTATTATATTTATTATAACTATATATTCATTTATTATATTTTAATCATCATTTTTTGTTAGTATAGTTAATTTTCATTATTATATTTATAATCAAATATATATATATATATATATATCATTGTAAATATGTTTTCATTTGAGGGAACATGAGTGGTATACACCCAATAATCATGCTTCAAAATCCTTGGGGAAAATCTTAGTGGGTGCAAATTTTAATAGGTTCTATATCAATGTACTGTAATAGTGGTAATATTCATCCTAACTTTGATTTAAGGAAATGAAATGCGTATTTGAGCCATTGGGCCTCAAACACATCATTAATGGACAGCATTTGACATGAAAGGACTAGATGAGGGGAAAAATTCAACCAGAAGATGGTGCATATGGGTGAAAGTTAGGCACCCCTAGATAGGCGACCTTAAAAGAGGGATGGGTGTGATAGTTTCTATAAACCAACCATATATACACGTATATTCTTTATTTTCAGGTCATATGACGTCCATGCCTAATTATTATAAATTTTGGGGGACTATCTAGATGGTGTGGCATAATAGTTTTATGATGCAGTGAGGTGAAACATTAATATCACTTGACAGGAAGCTCGAAAGAGAGATGAGTGTGTTGAAACCTATCATATAGAAATCATCCAACCTAGAACATTGATATAGGATATTGGGGTCCCCTACCATAGTGCATTGGAGTTTGATATGATGAACTTATTCATGGTCATCGGTGTATCTTATAGACTGGTCACATGGTGTTTTGATTACTCACGATGGTGGAGGGGGGATGCAACTTTCAGACTCGTAGCACAATGTGATGACTACTAAGAGTGAAGGGCTGAATTTTTCTGACTTATAACATGGTGCTCTAACTATATATGGGGGAATCATTCATAATGGTAACATGATGTCATGACTACAATAAAGGGGGGAAATACTAGTGACATGACAAGAAACATACTTCTCATTCAGGGAAACCCATATATTTGACCTTTATTCCACCATGTATTCATTCCATCCATGTTCCAATCTCTTTATGCATCTTGGTATTTAGGGAATACATTGAAATAAAATAGATCTAATTTATGATATCCATTCATTATTGGGGGGATGAGGACAAACCCACCGTGGATATTAGGATTGTGTTGTTTTGTTTCTTTTAATACTTTTTATATTAAAAAATAATAAATTTGATTATTATTTTTATATAAATAAAAATATGGTTTTTTTATTTATTATAATTACAATTATAATTATAATCAATACTTTTTATGTTAATTTTTATAATCATATCACTGTGTGTGTGTATATATATATATATTAAGATATTACATTATGGTGGTTCAATGTTTACATATTTGGTACATGTCATTATTTAATATCTATTATATATAGTTACATGTAAGGTTTAATGTGAGTAAAAGGGAGCATGAGTGATGGGGTGGTGGTGTATGTAGTGGCATAAGGTTGATGATTTCCGGTGCGAAGGTTTGAGATAAATGAGTAATGTTTGAGAAATATGAGGGGCTAGAATATGATGTGGTGGGAGACCACAACTAGAAAAATGAAGGTATATAGGTGAAAGTAATCTCATTTATTGATGATAGTACGCCCCTTTAATGTTTAGGTAAATGTTTCATGATACCGATCATTAGGGGGGATGTAGAGCTCATTCAAATGGGAGAGGAGGGGAGGTGGGGGAGTTGGTGTGGCAAGAGGCAAGTTGAAAAAGGAGGTTATTAAGTATAGAGAATTTTACACATGATTTAATCCATATATATTTGATAAAGGAGAATATACAATTTAAAAATTAATATTTTATGTCCCAAAACATCAACAAATAATAATAATAATAATAATGATAATAATAGTAACTAATATTATTTGGAGGATATTTGGGGTTCCACTCCTAAGTTTTTGGAGTCCATTATTGGAGTAATTAATTTATCGATAATGGTAATTAAGCTAATAAAATTTAATTAGACATTTCCAATAATTATGGTGTACATATTCTAGGAACCAACATTTGTTTGCTCTGATTTTTCACCTTTGGTATTCCTCTAACAGAAAATCTAGGGATGATAAGTAAAATCATAGATATTGTTCACTCATGGAGTAGGAGAACCAAAGTGCTACATAAATCCATCATGTTATCCTAATTTAAAATTTCTCTTCCCATTCACTTGGTTTTTTTTGTGATCCTCCACCACAAAATGTGGTATTAAATCTAGAATTTCACAACCGAGACAAGAAGAAAATATATTATAGTGATTGTAAAATTATATCTCATCAGAATAAACACTTGAAGAAACACTAATGAAGATATCATTGAGATTATTCCAAAAGAATTAATGTTGTGAATAAATGGATCTAAGACAAATTTAGTATAGTAAATTAATGTTAGGGTCAATACCGAGGAGTTATAATACCCCCTTTCTGAAGAATATGACTTTATTTGCACTTTTGGGTAATATTTTAGTGTTATGTATAATGAGACATGTCTACACCACATCACATGTCAATATTGACCATTGATACTATTTATACCACACCTCAAAGAATTTGAGTTCATTCCCAATGATCCCAGACTCTATTCTCAGTAATTTTACTATTCTGGATGCAAGGATATTACTAAATTTATAATAATTTCAATAGAAAAATGTATACAAATAATGTTAAAATGATTTAGATTAATTATTCTAATTATCCCTCTAGGAATCCCAAAATGGAGTATCTTTTGTATATAAATTATTTTTGGATGCTGATATTCTTGTCCGTAATGAAGATTCTATATCCATTGATGAAAATAGTAGCTGATGGTCCATCAATTGAGATTGAGATGTCTACTACTACCACATTAGTTGATACATAGTGGGTTGTTCTCAATAATATTTTCTTTGTACAAATTAAGTAGTGGATAGACAAGATTATCTTCCAAAAAATTTCCAACTGACTTCATGCATCTTTTTAATGGATTAAATTTGAATATACGAAGAAAAGTAAAAGTGACATTAAAAAATATAACATGATTCAAAAACATGTCATATTAAAGTACATGTACATGATAAATGTATCTATGGACATGTGTGAGTTCCAAGATATTGTTGGACATCTGAATTTTATAAAAATTATTTCTGATGATGAGTTATGGACACTATAAAAATTTATATCTTTACTAAATATGTGTGTACCACTTTTTGTGTTAGTAATAAACTCTACCCAAGATGAAAATATTAGCATGGAAATGGTGAGTAAATTTATTTAATTATGATTCTTGAAAAAATTATTATGGATGAACATCAAGATTAGATGATCTTGTCATGAAAAGGTAATGTAAGTAGATATAGATGGGAAAAAAGAAGAAGAAAATAACCTCCTGATCAAAATCAATGATGGTGGGAGTGATAAAAATATATATCAAGATACAACAAGGATTTCCTCTATTAATGTTTTCATTACCACATCATTCATGAGTATTAGATGTTGAAGGAAGAACATAAAAATCAGGAACCCAAAAACAAAATAATGAATCTATAATTTTAAATGATTATAAAATTAGTATTTAGGAAGATCATGTCAACTATATAAAAAATGATTCAATATGGATGATTAATTAAGGTACCTAATACCTGCTCAGATAGAGATCATATTTCTTCTCATATTATACTCTTAGGTTCTTTGGTTATATGAAGATGAAAAATGACAGTGCATCCATAATTATTTTAATATACAATATTTTTCAAGAGACTAATATTAATTGTATGTTAATGTTGAAGGATGTGTGGAATGATAATGATATTAATCTCAATATAATATCAAAAGGAATGATTAATGATAATTAACATGATAGTTACTTTGGAGATGGAAAATTGAATCATATAAAATTTAACATTGTAATTTCTAATGGTAAGAAAAATACTTCTCGCTAACATAAAAATACATGAATATGTGGATGATATGTCAATGTAGATATAAAGTAGGTTCAAGAAGTCATGTGGTATTGATATCTTGGCCATATGGGTGATAGTGGAATCCGAATGATCTCTTGAAAGGACATCTTATACGGAATAAAATATAAACATTTATATATATTTTTTGACTATATCATTGGAATAAAATGTGGATTATTATTTCAGTTTTTTAACATATAGAATTGATAATGTTTTATATTTGACACACACTGATTTTGACATGATGAGAACCAAGTCACTTGGTTGTTCAATTTTTTATGACATTCATATATTTTCACTCAAGGAATTCTTGGTATTTTCAATAAAAAAAGCCCAATTTATGGATATTTTCTATAATATTCTTAAGGATGTTCATATAGAACCCTGAATATGATAAAAGTTTTTTCATACAATAAGTTTGAGTATTATGGTCCATTTAAATAATATAATTGGATATTAAACAATCATCTAGAAAAATAAATATTAAGACACTACATCGAAATGATTTTCTATAATGATAAAAGAAACCATCAATAAAATAGTCAGGCATATTCTATTGAGTTAAATGTTTCATGAAAATATTAATGTAGAAGAAACGAGGTATGCTGTTAAAGCATCAAATTGATGATATTATAGTTAGTCTTGAACTATTCTATCAACAAAAAGTTCATTATATTGAAATATATATATTTGACATAGGTGAAACATAATGACTTGGTTATATGTCACAATCTACTCATATTTATCCATCATATGATATGCCATAATATATTCCTCCCAAATCAAAATGGATGAATCCCCCGTATAATGAAAACTGAGTCATATGTACTCACCACATGAGTATTCTATTCTCATTGATGTGGGAGATATATATAGATGTGATGATGTAAACCTACTCTTGAATAATATGTAATGAAAAAAGGATATAAAATAGGAGATGTGATTCATTCACTAGAACCACAGTTTGGATCTTCTAGATTTACAATATATAAATAAATAATTCACTAACAAAGGGGTTTAAAAAATTAAAGAGGAAGATAGAGGCTCACAACCATAATATAAATATTGGATGTATATTAATGAAATATATTATAAGAAATATAATTAATTTGATAGAATATTATTATGAGGTAAAAATGCCTTTTAACATAGTTATACACGGATTGGTGGCTCGTATTATTTTGATGTTTCAATAGATGTAATGATTTTAGTATTATATAGATATCATAAATAGGAGAATTACATGGAGTGTCCTGAAAATTGTTAGGTGAAAGAAAAATAATATTTTTCACGTAAACATATTATATGTTTATATGGTCTATTAAAGGAATTGAGTCAATTAAAAAATAATTTTAAATCAAATATTTTGGAAAATATGTATAAAACAATAATCATCGATCCTTGGAATTTCAACAAATGATTTTCAATAAAAAAAATTCATTAATCAATTTGTTTATGTTGATGATATTATAATTATTAAAATTAAATCACCATGATTGACTTTTTAAGATGTGTTTGGCTAAATATATTGAAATGAACGACATAGGAGAGCCTACATAGATTCATGGAATTACAATTTGTCATGATAACATGAATGAAAAATGTGTTTTTAATAACATTATACAGAAAAGGTTCATAAAATATTCAACATTGGAATTGTGAAACTAGATAATATTATTCTGGTTAGTCATTTCAGGTTCATAATAAGACAATTTTCATCAAATGAATAAATGAAAGGTGAGATGGAAAATGTTCCTCATCATTTAGTAGTTGGTAGAGTCATGTATGCAAAGCTTTGAACCATGCATGATATTTCTCATGTTGTTTTAATCATGAAAATATTCTTATAAAATATAGGAAAGGATAATACTATATTGGTTAAATGTATATTAATGTACCAATAAGGTACATTCATTCATTGATTATGTTTTGGACACAACAAACCTGTTTTTAATGGATGTATATAAGTAAATTTGGTTGGAGATGTTGACATGAATAAATACATATTTAGATACCTAATATAATTTATATTGGGAGAAATCCCATTGAAATCATGAATTCATAATTGTTTTCCATGAATAACACTAGATTAGAGTATATCATAATCTTATATGGTCATAAGGGGATACCAAGGATTATGAAGATTCTATAAGAGATGGGATATATTTTAAAAAATTACATTATCTAGCGTGATAGTAATATAATTATTCAACTTAGAAGGAAGCCATAAATTCATTAAAATACCAAGTACATTGACATTTGATATCACTATATCAATAATGACTTGGTACTAAAATTATTGAAAATTGAAAAAGGACACAATAATGATAACTGGGATGATAAAACGATAAAGCTGGTACCCAAATTAATTATGAGATGTTAAATGGAAATTATTGTACTACATTCTACCCCAAAATTGGTTATGAGGGGGAGATTTATGGGGGAAATACAAAATTTGTGTATTCCATTATGGGAGTAATTAAAATGTTGATAATTAATTTGGGCATATTAAATAAGGATGATATATTGATTCAAGTAAAAATCCACTGAATAAATTTATTTTCCATCTTTATAATGACATCCTTATCCAGTAATTTATTTAATCCTCTAATTATTTATCCATATAATAGATATAAATGTCTACCCCTTTACGTCACTTATTTGGTACTCCAATTTACAATTTAAATCCATAATATTATTCTTATTATTAATGCTTTTTCGTGAGTTCATTCTTGATAATGACTTATGAAACAAACAAGGACTACAATATAAAAAGAACAGTACACATCCAAGGACTATGTGGGCCAATAATCAATATTTTTATCAAAATAGTGATAAAAATCATAAAATTGGTGTTTTGAGAAACCATTTTCTTATATTTTAATGAAACTGGTTGTAACATATATAGAATGGTGGTTACTATATCTAACAATTTTATAATTAATATTAATTTTGAATATATTATTTTGAAAATGTTATATACAATCTCAGCCAAAACCTCTTTCAGTCCCTATGATTTTTTCTAGATTTTCAAAATGGGATGCAAACATCTATTTTACATGATAAAATGATTAATATAATATTTATAATTGCACATTAATGATTAAATATAATTAATAAAAAATATTTTTAATAATTATATATCAATTTTTAATGTAATAAATAGTATGGAAAAAATTTATAAAATTCAAATATGTTTTAGACCTATCTTTCCTAGTCCTCCAAAAATGAATTACAATGTAAAAGTGATGCATTAGGAGGAAGGTTCTTAAACACGTATATGGATTTTAACCCACATAGATGGATCCACTCAAGGAACACAAAATTGTTGGGTATCAAATGGCCACCATGAGATCCTTTCCACAATTACTATTATTGATGGTTCATCTACCACTGGGTTCACCTCCTAATAGGAATATTTTACCTTCAAAATTAAATCATGATAAACATTTATACATTCAATCCAATAATGAATAAATATTCATGGTACACATTTGTATTTTTTATTCAAATACTAAACCGCCAATATTGATTCTGATTGAATCAAAAGTAGCATAAAAAATATTGATCCCAAAAATCCATATCCTTCATCATTTCCCTTACCTCAGCCTTGTACATAGATCTGTTACCAATGAAATTGTAAAATAACCCTTTCAAAAATCTCTACTGTTTCAAAAATACACCACCACATCTATAGGGACTGGGTCAACCTAGATCTATATAATCACATTAACCATTATTCATGTTTGTATTAGGGGAATGAATTTGATATAAATTAGTGCATGTGGATTTTTTACCTATTAGACATTGGAAGAATGTATAAAACCATTAAACCAATGACATCATTTTCCATCAAACCTATTTCTATATTATGAAGCTTCATGATCCATTTGTGGATGGACACTACTCTAGTATGAAAAGAGTTTATTATATTCACAGATTCTATATAATTTAGGGACGTATAGTTATATTGTTTAACTATAGAGGAATCTATGAGTAAGAGGTTGTTCCCCTAACAACTAAACTCTTGTTCAGTGATATACTTCATCTGGAAGACAACCTATAAGTCCAATAGAAACTCAATTACAAAAATTTATTAGAAATATAATCAAGTCATGGACACAAACATGTCATTAATAATGTAATTCTTGACAATTTATTCAGATTTTAGGAAGAGGTGACACACATATGATAAATGTAGTATAGTTTTCTTCAATTGATCATAGAGGGGTAGTATGTCTTTCCATATTTTTTAGAGCATCATACTCTGCGTTGGTTGGATAAATGGCATCTTTAATATTGATAACCAAAATTGAACCTGAATTTCATGTGACCATTTATTCCTATATTATTATATTATATTAAAATTCATAAATAGATTAGTTTTCCAACAAAGGGATTTAATTTCAACAACGGAGAAACTCTTGATCTCTATAATACTATGTTTCAGTATAATTTTTGAAAGATCCTATATTTTCTGTTTGTGTTAAAAAATATAGATTTATGATATATTTTATATTGTAATAAAAATATTGTCTTTTGGCCTATATAACTTGGTTGTTATCTAGTATCTCAAAAGATAATTACTCATTACATACAATTTCAAGAAGTTCATTTTTTCATGAAATGAAAATATAATGTCCAAATAGATGGAATAAGGTATATACTTTGAGTATCTAATGAATAAAATGTGAGAAAATCCATTATTATTTAATTAGGGATCTTCATCATGTGATATAATCAAATTTAAGGAATCTTTTTCAAAGAGTGGTTCATTGAATTTATTCATATCATTAAAAACCAATCCCCAGATATCAAAATTTATAGTGTAATCTTTCAATGCCATAAGAAAAATGTTCCATTCATTAATGTATCTAGTTAATTTTTTTAAATTTCATTTCAGATATTTAATAAGGCTGATGGGAGATATATAAATAGGGAAATCATGAACAACTTGGAAGTGATAACTAAATTTATTATGAAACCCCTTCATTCCCGATACATAATTTTTCCTTTTCACTTGGACCACTGATTAGTGATATTTACATAGCTGAATTATATGTGAAATCTTCTAACCATACTCAAAAGATAGAGGGATAACAAGATATGAAATGGTTATAGATCTTCTATTCACACTAGGAGTTATAACAATGCTAATATTTCTAGAGGACGAAATTACATAACCAAATGCAATGGAATATTTATTCCATGTTATTGATTGAACCACATCTTTTTCAAAATTATTTAAGATAATTTTAATTTATATTATAGTTCACTTATAGACATTCAAAATAAATTAATATCCTCAACATACATATTGTGTAAAGGGAAAATAAATTTTATTCATAGCCTTATCAAATTGTAGGGTCTATCATGGGAAAAATTATTTATTCTTAGGATCAATTAATCTTTTACAATAAGAATTTGGATTCATAAATGTAGATCTGCATTTTTAACACCATGTGATCACATGTAAAATTATCTCATATACCAATTGAGAAGGACCAGAACTCTGGAACTTTTCATGACTGGGGGGGTCATTTTGTTAAAATCATTTGATAATGCTTATTGGGTGAGCGAATCAAATAGGAATTTCATATTTTTCAGCATAAAGGTCATTGGGAAATCCATTTCATAGAGATATTCACTTCTTATACTCTCTTCCATATGATGTTGGTGTATTTTAAGGCAGTATGAAGGCACTTTTGAGTGCTCCTACTAGAGAAACCCTTAATTTTTTAAGGGTGATAATGTTCTCGGTAAGCCTTCCCATCCTCATAGTTATGATTTTTCTAATAATATTCATATTGGTGTTTCAAACTGTAAATAGTTAAAAGTCACTTTGATCAATTTTATTTTATATCGTTGATATCAGAGTAATAGAATTAGATTTTTTGACATATGTAATTGATTTTGAGAAGAAAAATTTACTGATTCAATTCATGATCTCCACATACATGATGTCCCAGTATAACATGAAGAACCTATTTCTAAATGCATACAAACTCACTACACATTCTATATTTAGTTAAAAGAGATGATTTGAACTATCATTAAAAATGGGTAGCAGTTAAATCCTAGTTATGATGATCCTCTAAAAATTGAATATGGTAATCAGTCAATTGAATAATGACTCAATTTCCGTCATCACTGTAAATATTCTTATAATTCCCCAAAAAAACCATTCAAATGTCACTCTTAGATGTTATGTTCAATTTATTAATTTGTATTATTGTGTCTCCTCTATTAACCTTTTTCATTCAATATTGATAGAATGATAACATATAGTTCTTATCACCATCTTTGAAACACTTCACATTATATTTATTCTAAGCTAGCTATTTCATGAGAAATATAAGGTCACCCTATATGAAATTAAGTTGAGGATCCACATAAGAATGTAGGGTTTTCTATGATTTGGTACTTTGGAATAGGGAATTATTGAATTTTCTATCTGTCATATCCACATGGAGGATGCAAAAAATAATTTTTACACCATTATGTCAACATTCTGTTGATTGTTTTGAGAAAAAAGGCCACACCATAATGAGGCATAGTACTATAAGTGGTATTCTATCCACTGATAACTACATACCTACATTCATGAATCCTAATCCAGATATTATTGATCATAAATGTTATTTTAGATAGCCTCATGGTATCCATAATGATATAAAAGATTAGAGGATTATGATATAAATTGAATTCGAGGAGAGTAAATCTAGATATATCCAGGTAGCACACCTTTAATTGATCTAAAATAAGAATCTATGATGTTTTCTAGGCTTACTACTAATGATATTTAACCATCCCCATGTTAATTTATATCCATTTATTAGATCCTCAATAAAACCATTATGATAAATGTATAATGAGAATTTATCCTATGAATATATCAAGAAATATTGTTTAATATTTTCATTTGATGTCAACATGGTATTTCTGTACACAATATTGGTCCATTTTTTGTCCTTTGGATTATTCATCTATGTAAATCCAATCGAAATCTATCTTCTCTTGGTTTCTAGATGGAAGCATATACGAATTATTGGGAAAGGTATGTGACATTAATACTTGATGATAGGGAGATGATTTGAAGGATCACCTCATTTGAGAGCACTTGAATGTCATCATGCATTACCATCCTCGTGGCATCCAATTAACTTCAACTCATGTTGAGGGATGCAAAAGAGTATCCAAGATATTCCCCATTAATATCTTTCAAACACTGAAAATTCATCTTAGGTTTAACAAGTACAACTATGATATTCCTATAGGAAGTAAGAATGTTCCTAAGGACTTAGGATATGAGGGTGAAATTGTGCCATTTTTTATTCCAATACATGATATTTATTTATACAGGGATGCATTTCCCATAGTGTTAGGTATGCTCGTATTTGCTGCATCAAAAAATGGTACTTCTCCATTTCAATTTTTCTTTCTCTTCTACATGAGACTTCTTACATGATTCTTGGAGGGATGTTAGTATCTATCTTCATCTATTCTATCATAAACATCATGTGTTTATTGTCTTCATCATCATCGAACTAGTTTTTACCACTGACCATAGTGATTTTTTAATCAGAAGTAACCACTCATCCAGATGATTCTCCACCTAGTTTCCTTTGGTAATCATTATATGGGGAAACCATTTTGAAATAGACATTGAATAATTCCTACATGGAGAGATTATTTTCATATGACCACATGTTCATCATTATGGTGGGATTGACTATTTAAAATGTGAAGATCAGTATATTCCTGATCATAGGGGGTCTAGTGTATGCCCCTTCTACTTATCATAAGATACATTAATTTCCATTTTTCCATCATGATAGGTTTAAGAAACATCATGAATGAGGTTATCTGGCCTTACATATAGTTGAGTATGGGCACCCAGAACCAAATGGACAACATGGAAAGTGTTCCTCACTACATATTCTTTGGTATTAGGGGATGTTGGTTTCCAGATAAGAGACCTCCCTTTAATATGTTACTAGAGAGGATGATTATGATCCATGTATTCGGAATGAGAAAAACTAGATATAGGCATATTAAGATTCACACCATTAGTTGTGATAACAGGTACCCTATTGATAACATGTGATGAATTTACTTGTACTTCATATTCTATTTCACAGGGGATGTTATTATTGTTAATAGGCTCAACCTCGGTGGTATTTAGATACCATCGTTGTGCCTTAGTATCCAGATCAGAGATATACACATTAGTTATCTTATATAAGGACATGTGTGTGGGTTCCCTAGTGACAAAGTGACGTGAAACATTGGTATTACCAGGATGGATATACTATGTTAATCTATGGTATTGGTTAAAAGATGTAAGTATTGTGATGTTTAGATAATCCGAAGGGAGGATAGAGGTGGAGGGGTCAGATAGATTCTCATTACCATTCCTATGGTTATTCTAGAAGTTTCTTTAAACATGCCTTCCAATATTCCAAATATTGCAGACCAGAAATAATCAATAATTAGAGATAAGATAAGAAAATTTTATACAATATTTATATAATTTGGTTGTTTTTTTATAAAAAATCTCTAGGGTGTGGATATCCTATAGATTTGTAATAAAAAAAACATCCACCTTGGTGCTCATGATTTCAAAATAAAAAATTACTCATGCATACTATCCATATCTCAGATTATTTGTCTTCATGTCAACCATGATGGCGATTCTGACGAAAGATTCAATGTACCACAGAATCCATGGAAGCTAGTATAGATAGTAATCGTTTTTGATACAAATCTATTATAATATGAATGTTCTATTAACATTATAGGGATAAATGTTTTAATCTCAACACTTTATTTGGAGGTGTTTGTTTGAGAATGAGCGATACAAAACAAAATTCATCCATTTTAACAGACATCTGAAGGGAGCATGTTGGGTCATTATCCATTTCCCAATGACTACATCTTCCATTCATGAAAACCCCAAATCTCAAATATTCTTTGGGAGAGGTCACCAAACATCTACATCATCTCCCCTTTTGGGGTCATAACTCTTGTGATATTTGATAATCTATATAGGATTATTCTATAATCCATTACATCATAATAGGAAAAAATAAAGATCCAAATACCTATTCTTAATTAATCTACCAGGAGAAGGGATGAAGAAATTATAAAATGAGAAACACACTTTTGTTGTCAGGACCTTCATGATGTTATTCCTTAGGAAATATATATCTACAGCTATGAGATAGTCATCCCAATTGGATTTTCGATAGGTAAATATCTATAAATTCTCTTTATGCTCGATCAAATCCTACTGATTTATGGTCGTATCTACTAGGTGCAGTCTAATGGATCCTAGATTAGGGTTTATTTATGGTCTCCTAGGGTAACTAGATTCCTTCCCTTCTCTTCCACAATTACAGAAATCATGTATCCTACCAAAATTCATAATATTGATTGTTAATAATTTTGTTAATGTTTTTAAAACTAATAATAATAATAATAATAATGTTATAAATTGTTTCATTTATTAATATAATAATAACAAAGATATGATAGGGATTTTTGGACCATTCAATTTAGTAAAAAATATAAAATAGTATAAAAAATGGATGAAAGGTAAAATAAGGTAAAAAATTCCATCATGAAGAAAAAGAATTAAATATCAAAGTTAATGATCAACCATGAATAGAATGAATGAAACCCACCATGAACTTTTTAATATCATCTACTACAAAAATTATAGACACACCTTTATGTATTTTATATCTACCAAATATCTTATTCTTTATCTGATGATGACGATGATTACCCACCATTATCACATTTACACAAGATCCATGGTCCAATAGTCCATGGAAGGTATAAAATTTAAAATTGGCGTTGCATATAATTTTATCATCAATTTTGATTGAAAACATTCTAGGAATTCAATGTAATAATATATAAAATAATCACTACGGGTTTTTGGAATATAACTACACTTTACTTGTCAAAATATTCTTTTATACCCTTCATAAAACCATAAGGTGGCCTCTAACATGTAAGCTCTTATAGAAGGATTTTACATTCTGATTTGATAACTATTGCGTCCTTATAACCATAGCCTTTCAAAAATGTTTCTAAATTGATTTCATGAAATTAGATAAGAGCAGGGGTTATAAAACATTGGACGAATATAAACAGATACATAAAAACATTACAAAAACAATTACATTTTTTATATGACCTCTATGAACCTCTACATTATGGGTGATATCTAAATATTTCAAAGAGATAATTTATAGAACATGGCTGGAAACCCTATTAGATATATCATAATTACTATCATTGGTTCATTGTATAAATAAATTCTTTTTTATCTAATGGTGTGCCCTGAATAAGTGGAGATCCAGTATATCCCATGTTCCTTTCAACAAATATAGTTCAATTGGGTGAAATTTTCATGGATTCAAGATTATTTTAAATATTATTGACCAATTATATCATTACTTTAATTTTAATGATAGAAAATTTATGATCCTATTATAATATCTGATCAAACATAGAATGAAAAAATTACCCCTCATCCGACTAGCCATCAATGATAAATGTATGATCATCCTCTATACGCTTCAAAAATTATATACTGGAAAAAAGTTATTATATATCCTAGTTTCCCCTAATCCTCCTCATTATAATAAATGTTCTCCCAATATCCTTTAACATGTGGATTCATAATCTATGGTGTCATCCCTAATGGATTTCCAAATAAAAGGTCCTTCATGCTCAAATGTAATGAATGAAATGTGTATTATTCAATTGAAATCACACCGTTGTTATTTACTAAAAGATCTAGAGCCTGCACATCACCCCTTCTTCTCAAGACCTAGAGAACAATTTTTAGTGACTCTCCTATACATCATATGTATGGGTATTTAGTTGTAGTATCCAAGTACCCTTTCCCCCCTACACATTCACATATTTTATATACAGTACTGTTTCTCATTAGTACCCACTACCTTAATAAATGTTAACCCTTATTGAACCAAGGATGTTCCAACCTTCATATCCACATTTAAGATAGACTCAATGAGATCCTTTACCACCTATAAATTTTTAGTTGGATTATTCCTTTTACAATCCTTGTCAGCATTATCTGAATAATAGAAAACCCCAAAAAATATAGTATATCATTTCCAATCCATTGAAATATCAGTTTCTTTATAATAAATATAGAACCTATTAAATATCATATATTCATATATCAAAAAAATTTAAACGTTATTGATTGATAAAATTACCTTTTAAATCATGATATCCCTCAAATTCACTTGGAAAAGTACCTTAATAACATTCCCAAATGTGACCGAGTTAGTTTCAATATCAATTTTAAATGGAACCCCAACCACCACAATGAAGTGTTATAGAAATTTATGTTCCTATAAAACTTATTTAAACCCATGATTTGATCAATATTATTGATAAACTACTCTTAATTTAAGATGGATAAAATTCAAATATTAATTCCTAAATTTATAGTGATCTTAGTTTGAAAATGAGTGAAACAAAGATCTATGTGATTTTCATTTTCTCATCTAATTGAAAGAGTAATTGAAAAATACAAAAACCAAGAGAGGTAAACTTCTAATATGTAATGTCCTAAGAGTTTGAAACACAATACACTAATTCATCATGAACCTATGGATTTAAAACATTCACGATTATAATCCTAGAAATAAAAAGAACTTACATAAGTCTAATTGCTCAAAATAGATTTCTTATTCACTAAAAAATCATCTGGAGACTTGAATGAGAATCCGTTCATTGGAAAAATCCTTGAGAAACTCCCAAAACATGCATCCATATTATACCCAAAATGCATGACTCACTTTATATTATTTCATTAGAATAGAAATTAAATGCTTAGGGTGGCCATAAAATCTAATGATAATGTCTTCATTATTGAAATCTAAATCGCTTTTCCACACCACAGATGAAGAAATAAAATACCCAAATATCACACTGATGGCTTGAATACATGATAAATATTTATTAGGCTGGGAAACAAAAGAATAAATTTTCCAAGAGAGAAAATCCAAACTATGTATTATATAAATTACATAGACAAATATGAACCCTAACTTCCTCATATATCACTATAACAAAGCTCCTAAACCACCGTCTACCCCCATTAATAATAAAATTAATAACAAAAAATATAATAATTAGTAACTTTTTTATTTAATATTATTAATTAAAATAATAAAATAATTAATTTGATATATTAAAATATTAGTTATTATATTATTATTATTATTAATAGTTGATCTATTAATGGTGATTGTTGTCCTATCAAGATGAATTCTATTTATATAGGGAATTCACGTCCTCTTATTTTGGTGAATATGGTCCATACATGACTATGACTTTGAGGAAGGGGACTTTAGGAAAAGATGAAAAAATAGATTTCAAAGCTACAGGTCCTCTAGGACATTGAATGTACAATAAAATAGGACACTGGTTACTTTTCATTCCATCTTTGAAGGGATAAGGCATAACCCACTTGGGTTACTAAATAAGCAAGTTATATGTGCTTTATAATCCCCTTTACCTAGAATAAAAATATATATAATATTAAATATGTTTTATAATAATTATTAATTATCCACATATATTTCGTTTGAGTTAATATTATATTTAATATTAATTAATAAACATTATATTGAAAAATCCTTTTGATGTATAAATTTATGTTTTGAAATTGTATTTTTTATGTTTTTAATGTTTATTAATTTTATAACATAATTTTTATTTTCTATCATTTATTTAATGGTTAGTTAATGTTTTATAGTTAATTTATTTTGAATCAATAATTTATATTTTTTTTATATTTCAAAGTCCACTAATTGATACATAGTAATATTTCATTTATTTAACTTCAAAATGTTATAAAAATATAAACCATATATAAAATGAAACTAAAATTTTAATAATTTATATAATATATAATAAAAAATTGAAAATAAATAATAATAATAATACTATAAAATAGAATATAAATGACACAAAACATAGTAAATTCAAAATATATATTTCATCATTTCAATATATTTGAAGTGACCGATATAATTTATTTAAAATATAAACAATTAATTTAAAAAAATGAAATATTAAATAGTGAATGAAAACATAAAAATTAACTAAAGAATTAATTTTTTAATATTTTTTATTATTAAATAATATTTTGAATGTACTAATTTTTAACTACATTAATAACTATATTATTTATTAAATTTATAATTATTTCTGATTTATATTAATGATGAAATTACTTATTACAAAATTATAACTAATAATTATTTATATTTAACAATTAAATAATTAAAAATAATTGTAAGGTCATAATTAATCATGTTAAGATATAATTAATAATTTCTCGGTAATAATGGAATGAAATTTATCATTCAATGAAGTGATGATAAAAATATTATTATTATTAAATTAATAATACAATTAATGATGATAATGATGTAAATAATGGTATTATTTTTAATTTTTTTAACTAATATTAATAATAATATAAAGAATCATAATCAACCTTGAACGTTAATTTTGGTAAACTGAATAAATGGTTGCATTATATAAAAAAATGGAAAACAGAGGCGATGACATGTGAAAATAGTGATAATCCACTTTTATAAATGTATAGGAAAACAACTACCCAAAACATCAAGGGATACCAAAAATCCTAAAATCACTACAACTATATGCATCCTTCAACTGTAATAAGGGAATATATATCTTCATGTTATGTGTCTATATACCCTTTTATTGTGAACTTTCATGATTTCCATGGAGTCATCGTATGCATTATTTATGAGGATGTCATGGAATGTTATGAACATCTAGATCTAAAAACTCATTTTCACTATGGTACTAGACCCTTCTCATTAAATATGTATACATTAATTTTTTTAACTCTATAATTTTAATGATACAACCTCTATAATCATAGTACATTTTTTTCATGTTGTTTATTATATCCCACATTTTTCTCTTTAAGAGTGGATTTTTCATGCCCCCTTACCCCAATATTGTCTTCAAAATAACAATCCCAACCATAGAAATTGTATTTCTAATATAGGAACCTAATATTTATCTCTATGATGCATCATATCATTTCATAAATATTAGAGGATATTGAATCCTTGAAAAAGAGGTAATCATCAATGCTAGTGATCTCTAGTTCCAATTTCACAAAATAAAACCTGATTTAAAGGCCAAACCATTCTACTATGGAATCATTAAGTCCTTGTGGAATCCTCTCTTGCAGATGCTTCAATGATATACTACATTTGGGGTTTCTATACTTTTTCTCCTTGAATTCATCAGAAAATGGTTATTAAAAAAATTATCTGTATGTATCAATGAAATTGAGAATTATGTGGGGGGTCAGGAAGATAAACCCACTACCACCTTTGAAAAGATACATATTCAATTATCCAACTCACTGGGTGTCATCCCCAAAATACCAAATATCTCAAAAAGAACTATGTAAATAACTAACTCGTGTTCAAAATTACCAGCCTTGATAATATAAAGAGTGTTGTGTTGAATCCCCATCATTACGTTGTTCCCATATTCCAACATGAAAAACCAATATAAGATTATGTGAGAAAATAGATTCCTAGATAATTTTGATCTTTTTAGTCTTCCTTGCATAAACAATATTTTTATAGAAAACTGGAGAAGTATTCGGGGAGAACAAAGGATCTAGTTAAAGAAACTATATCTATTTTAGTACAAAAAATTCTTTGGTAGATACAACTAGTGTTCTCCATGATGGTAGATTTTATATAATAAAAAACAACTATTATGATCATGGATTTTGAATTTAATGATAAATATCTATTTTACAACATCATTTACACCCAATTTCTACCTTTAATAGCTTATTTAGTATGTTTAGAAGGGGTTTTCATCACAGGCGAATGATTCTCCCTCTTATTGTGTGACCTTTTTTAGGGGAATCTCCATCCTTCTTTTTTCCATGAGAAAAACACAAATAGTTTCCTCTATAACTAGAATAATGATCTCCTCCAGAATTCTTATTCACATATTGAGAATTTTGAGACCCCTTATGTGGGTTAATTTTATATGGCTTCATTTGTATAAGAGGTGATCCATTATTTGCCTTATTGTGTCCAAAACTAAAATATTCCTCACCAATTAAATCAAACGAATCATGTTGATAATAAATATCATATAAGTTCTCTTATTCCATTCCATACTCCTACCTTTCATAATCTCAAACTCTTTCAAGGAATATATCCTATCCACTATAAAAAACATTCTCTTGGCCCCATTTTAGAATCATTATAACTGGATCCTCAGTAGCCAACAACTCATAAATCATTATATGTGCCTAATCTAGAAAATTGTATCAATAAGAGGGGGAGGGGGTGAATGCATGATAATTTTTATTTAATAATTACTTTCAATTTAAACAACCTTCACCTCAGGTTAAAGATTATATTCTCTACTTAAACAATTCAATCACGCATCCATATAAACTCAAGAATTTACAACGTTCATTAATCAATATTAATAGCTACATACATTCTAAGGTATAGAGAAATTAAAATACCACACAATCTAGTAGAATAAGAATCCTTTCATAACAATTTGTAGGATATAACCTTTCAATAATGTAGCACATTGAAGATAATCTTAAAGTTCATGTACAACCATTTAACAAAAAATTTATAATGCAATGTTAGTGCAACAACACATGTTACCTATTATTCTTTTCAATTTCACAAAATTATACCTTTTAAATCAATTTTTCAATTTCTTACCCATAAGAAGATAAGAACTCCTTGGACTTTGAATTTCCCTATAGGATTCTTCCCAGTCTAGTTTTACATGTCCTATTCTTCCAGGTACAATTCTCCAAATAAAATTTTTCTCATTATGATTCTACCAATATGATTCTTCCATGTAAAATCAAACAAAACAAAATGATATAGAACTAGTTGAGTATGATGGAGATAAATAAAAAATCATTCTTCCTCAGTGAGAAAATCCAAGTATGTAAAAACCAATCTAATTATTCAAACCAATACAATAGTTGGCCGAATAAGATTTAGCAGTCGAATATTATAATCAAATTAATATGGTAATAATAAAATATGATGATCTATCGAAAACAATGTTACTATAATTCATATTCTCCATCTACTTCTCTTTCAAAACATCTTCAAGGAAAGTGAATACGAAAACAACTTATTCTCTCTAAAACTTGGAGATTTTATATCTGGTACATTAAACAGTTCATCAGTGATTATAAAAGTATGAAATTCTTTTCACCATTTATAAGGGACTAATAATTGGTTTTGGAAGGAATCCAAAAACCATTCACACTTGAACGGAATCACCAAATTCTAAATTTCCCCTGAGATATAAGGTGAATTTATAATTTCATCAATGATCATGAATTCATATCATGTCTTCTCCAACATTCATATCTTCTTTATATCATTAGAATTTATTCTATACAATGGATTGTAACAATATTATTCAAATATTTAATGAAATGGATACCATTATGATATCTATAAAATATGTTATGTATTAATTTAATACTACCAATATTTTGAAAGTCAATATCCCCCTTGATAGCACATTTATAAAATTTATTAATATCTACTCACAAAATCACTTTTTCTAATTAAATTATTATACTGACCCACATGAAACCCTCTTGAAAATAAAACAATGTATTTCAAACCTTTTTGAATGGTTGAATAAATTGTTGATTGGAATTTTTCATGATGATTTTCAAAACATCAGCTCAATTCCATTTCCATTGGTATTTATTGAAAAACAATTCTTCCTATGTATGATGGAATGCCAAATACAATAAACCACTGTCAACTACTATCTAGTTCAGAAATAAGATTTCTCTCTAACAAATCATGATTATGTTTTTTCAGAGTACAATATTTCTAATTATGATTTCAATATATATGATTAATCTGAGTATGATCATTCTGCATATGATTATCTTTATTTTTATTATACAGGGTTTGACCTTTTATATTTAAAAATTCATATGTATGAATTATTTAGCACAGACATTTTCCTCTTTATCCCATCAACATCTTCTCCTCTCAGATCCTGTAGATGATAACTAGAACCATTTTAGTTCCACCCACAACTGATCATTCTTAATAAGATCTAAGTCATATCTTTCATAACCCATTTTATTTAATCATTATATTATAAAATGTTCCCCAATAAACATATTAATTATGTGAAATAAAGATCAGTATATCATTATAGCATTTTTATCTTAGCCATAGAGACTCAAATTATTCATAAAAAACCACTCCATCCACACCATATCCAGAGTGAATCAGATGACCATTTACATCCATCAAGATATATTTTTTATGAAATCAATCATTTCATTCCATATTCAGTTTGAATACGATTAAAATAAATTCCTCATTACTATATCCGCCCGTACCGGTTCCTGTGTGAATACGATTCTTTTGAAAACATTAGATAATACAATTTTCACCCATCATCATTCTCAGCATACTTTCATTATCCAAAATATTAATCATTTGATAACAAATATAATAAAAATAAATAATAGGCCTAAATATCTCCCTATTTGTAATTGTTTTAAATACCCTCTTCAACCAGTTTAATACAATAACTAGTATTTTTTATTCTTAATTTTATTCTCTCCATTTATTTCTTACTGCCACTAATTTTTTACTCCCATTTTCTATTATATCTTCAAATTATTTAAAACAATTGAAGGGGCCATCAAGATAGGTTTTTCACCAATTCTCTCATTTACAGGGGTTGAAAATTTTCTTAAACATAGGTATCACATGAGATTCTTAACCAATAACCATAAACTATATACATACATGTCTTCAAGGGAGATATCTGTATAAAAAACAAGAGTTTATAATCATGGTGATCCGTATTTTATATAACACAACATTCATGTAATAAATATTTCATAATTAATTGAAAATTATCCTTATTAGGGTATCCATGGAATGATTTTATTATAAATGTAACCAACATTCATGTCAACAAACATATCAAAAAATTTGGCTGAGTAAAAAATAGAACATTATAAAAAATATGTTTCCCATAAAATTATTTCATTATTATTTCATAACAGTAAGAGATTCATCATCTACATCTTCCTTATTTTTACTCCATCAATTGCAGGAAAACTAGGAAAACTAAAAAATGATTATGGGAATAAGAGGAACATCGATTGATCCATAGAAACATCAATCAGTCTGAGATTCCTCCCTCTGTACTGACTTCATCTTCATGTTCTAGGATTTTTTATTAGATGTTATTCCATAGTTTTAAATATCCTAATAAGGATTTCCGAATGCATTGTTCTTATCTACAAAATATTATGATGAGGTAGTCAAATTTATTCATCTTCAGAAACATCATTTTAATAATTATTTTTCAATATGTTTCCCATGCCTATATTTTTTTCTAGAAAGATAGTTGAACCTCTTTTGATATCATGCCACACTTTCTCATATCCATAATCTATTTAATCCTTATATAAAAATTTCTTATATCATCAAATTTTATTTTCTTCCTCTCTTATATCACTTATTTGTTGGCTTCTCCTAATATCTTATCTATGTCAATGTGTTCTTTCCAGATAACTAAGCATTTGTTATTTTCGAATTTAGCAGATCTATTATTAATAGCATCTAAAACATCAGTCTTCTGATAATTATTTTGAATCAATTATTATGCTAGTAAAAAAATGATACCCTTTATAAATAATTATAAGTTTCTCAAATATTTAACAGAAATCATCTAAACTATGGAACCTATAGTTACCTTTTACACAAACCTTCTTATGTTCCTAAAAATACTTTTAAGATTTATTTCTTTGTGGTGTTTTAATCCCCCAAAAACAGTTACTTGAATAAATTTCTAGTAATATTAAAGTTTTTGGTAGAACCTACACACATTTATTTAATGTCTTAATACAAAAAAATATTAGAAATAAACATAGAATGATTATTGACCTCTAAAACATACATTTTTTTGTAATGAAAATATGTTTTTAACCACGTTCTTCTATTTCTTTTTTGAGACACTATCCTTTTTATTATCATTCTGAGTCTTTCTTTTATTTTCATTAATTTTGGTAGTGTAAGTATTAAACCATTTTTTGGTTCATGATAAAACATTTTTAGAACCAATATTCTTTGAGATTTCTTAATTTTCCACATTTTTTTGTTTTTTTATAGAAGACAATAAAATCATTAATTTTGCAGATAAAATTGAATCATTCATTTAAACTATGAAATGTATGTTTTTTTACCCTTCTATGATTTCTCATTATTGTAACATTAACCAACATCAGTAATAGGTTTTTTAGAAACACTTACCTTCATCTTCAATTTAATTTTTTTTTTCAACAACTTCCAACTCTTCTTCTTTTG
Source organism: Viscum album (assembly GCA_963277665.1). Taxonomy (NCBI): domain Eukaryota; kingdom Viridiplantae; phylum Streptophyta; class Magnoliopsida; order Santalales; family Viscaceae; genus Viscum; species Viscum album. The sequence goes on along the minus strand of OY728150.1, from coordinate 1,251,153,327 downwards.
TTTTAACAATAATTTCCATGCTGTCATTATGAATCTTTTATTCTTTTATTGATTTCTTCATGTCATCATTATTTTTTTGATTTACCTTGTTGTTAGAAAAAAATTATTACTTTCATATTGAAGAACATTCATCATCCAATTTTTTTTCCTTCCAAGACTTCTAATCATTATCAAACATTCAATCTTCTATTCATCAAAATTTATTTAATATTGAGTTTATTCTTCATCAGTGATGCTAATCTCAAATTCTTCATTATTCATATTTTTAATAAAATTATTTTCACTAAAAAACTGAATATAATTTTCTGATTAATATTAACTTTCTTCTTCATCAAAGAGGATTATTTCCATGCTAAAATAACATTCCCCATATACTATTCCAATCGAAATTTTCTCTTCAACATAATTTTTTGTTTCCTTGTTATTGTCATCCTAAACCAAAAAATAATAATTTTGGATTTGGACAACTTCTTATATCCCTCTTGAAATATAATTTTTCATTATCACCCAATTGTTTCATGATCTTATTCATCCTCATTCTTATTCATCACATTATTCTTCATCACTTTCTTATTCGTTACTTCTTTAAGAAAAATTGGAAATATAATTACCAATGGATCTAAATAAAAAATGTTTTATGGGATGTTTCCCTTTTTAACTTACTATAAAAATATTATCAATTTTAGAAAAAAAGGATATATTTTCATTAATATTATTGCATACTTAATTTTTGGAATCAGAATCTCCAGCTTTAGCTTACTCAATAATATTATTTTATATCATGAAATCCATGAATGGAATTTCCCTGTGAAAAGTAGTTTTTTTTCATTTAATTTTATTATCCTTTTTAATTTCATAAGTAAATAAAGCACTATAAAAATCACCAAGAGACAATGTTTCTAGATGTCTATATTATGATGAACATCGTGGCATCAAAATTGTCAGGAAAAATTTTTAAGGTATTTTTAATAATAGTATAATCATATAAATTTTCACCAATGCAACTGGTTGTGATCACAATGTCATTTACCCTGGTAAATAATTCATCAAAAAATCCATATTCTCTCGTCTCAAGTTTTTCATACTTTAATCTATATATCTGAAACTTTCCTCTTCACCATTTTATTGAATTAGTATATGTTACTAAGCATATCCCGAATTTCACCAGAAGTGGAACTCCATTTACTATTATAAACTCACTTATAGAAAGTAATGAAATTAAATAATTCTTTGAACTTTTATCATTCACCATATTTTCTTTGTCAATATTAGAATGAGGAGAATTCGTAATATGCAGAGAGAAACAATCTGTAACATCCATTGAGACATTATACTGAAGATACATGTGATATAGAAGAATTATTGCATTCTAGATATGATAATTCTTATAATTCAATATCATAATAACATTAATATTTACAAAATTTATATTTTACATATTATTCTCTTTAAATCGTTAGAAATAAATAAGCCAAGGGATCCATTAGATCTGATACCACTTTTATGTTCCAAGTTTGGATAAATGTATCACTAAGTGGGGGATGGGGTGAGTCATTGATATATTTTCTTTTTTATTTCTTTTAAATAGAAACAACCTTCACCAAATGTGAAATATTCTATTATCTATTGAAAAAAATAAAAACACACATACCTATGATCATAAGAATTTATAAGGTTAACTATTTAATATGAATATATGTGTACTAGAAATGTTTTGGATAAAAAATTACCACAAAATACAATATAATAATCATTGGATTACTGTGAGTTGGATATAACAAATCCCATGCGTATAACAATGAATACAATCCAAAAGTGTGTGTTAACCATCATATCACAAATAGGGAAATGAATTTTTTATAACAACACTTATTACCTATACATCATTTCAATTTAAAAAAATCCCTTTTAAACAAAATTCTTCAATTTCATACACAGAAGATAGTAAGAACACTATGGATGTTTTTAAGAAAAACTCAATATGTTTTTCCAATCATTAATCATTTTAGTATGATTTTTCAAGTCTGAATACTTTGAGTAGTATTATTGCAATAAAATTCATCCTGTTATAGTTCTCTTAGTCTGATATTCCCAACACAAAATGATGAATATTAAAATATATAACACTAGATTAGTATGATTGAGACTACTCAAAACACCTTATTTATCAATCCCCAAATCACATTATGGATATCCTAATCTGATTATCTAGCCATGTACGATAATCAACTGAATACGATAGCCGATCCGAATATGGTAATCAACTGTATATGATATTCACTAAATATAATGATCATTTGAGTAAAACATTTCTATATTTCCACATCTTGGTTTCCTTTTCTATAAAAACTACTTCATCACAAGTGAATATGATAAAAATATTATTCTCTCTAAAACTCAGAGATTTTATCACTTTTTTAGGGAATAGTAAAATGACCATTTGAAAAGTATGATATACATTTTTCACTTTATATGTGATCTATATGTGCTTTGGGAACGAATCCCATAACCATTTCCACATGAACTAATTCTCCCAAATATCAATTTCCTCCTAAATATTGGGTGAATTTATGACTTGGCAATGCGTATTGATTATTCTAAAAAAATCAATATTCAACCCTTATTCATATCAATACATTTTCTTTAAATTAAAGCGCTATAAAAATTTTATGTAAATGTATAAAAAATGTATACCATTCAGATTTCTGAAAACGATATTCCATATTAATTGAATAAAGTCAATCATTTGAATATTAAGAACCCCCTTGAAAACACATTCAACACGCTCTTTTATATCGTTTCATGAATCAATTTTACTTCTTCACTTAATCTCTTGACCAAATTGAAATTAAAACAATGTAACTCAAATCCTTTTGAATGGTTGACTACATTATTGATCATTTTCTATCATAATTATTTTTATCAGCCTCATATAAATTCTATTTCCATCAATCATTATTGGAAACAATTATTCCTGAGTACGATGGAATGATTAAAACAATGAATTAGTGTCAATAAATATCATATTGAGAATCCAAATTTCTAAGTAACTCAGCTTGTGTATGAATTTTCAGAATACAATCTTGCTGATTATGACTTCCATGGATTCAATTAAAATGAGTAACATCATTTTTAGTATGATCATCCTAATTATTATTTTACAGTACATGATATTTTCATAGTACGAACTCATCTGTAAAAATTATTTACTATGAACTTTTTCATCCTCATCCTCACCAATATCATTTCTTTCTTAATCCTGAATATGTTCTCTGACACCTTTTTCTTTACAGCCTAATCTGATAAATAAGAATATGATTGAATTCATCTCATTCACACCCACTATTATTTTATTATTCTTTCATCATAACTTCTGCAATCAACATAATATTTATGTGAAATAAAAATCTGCAAAACATCGTCACATTTTTATCATTGTTGTAGAGAATCTGATTATTTTTTCAAATAACCACTCCTTCCACAACTGATCGATAGTGAATCAGATGACTATTTACATCCAATAAGATAAATATTCAATGTAATTGGTCATTTAATTATATATTTAGTGTTATTCTAATTACAATCCATTTCATGTAACACTATTCTCACATACCATACCCATGTTGAGTCATATTAGTTTGAAAACAATGTTCAATAAAATTTTCATTCATCATATTTATCAACATACATTCATTCTTCAACATACTAATCAATTGAAAATAAATACAACACTTCTTTCTCTTATCTGTTAAATATAAAACATCCATGAGATGTGGATAATAATTTGTTTTGGAATCTTTCATTGCATTCTAAGAAGAGTGGGTTATTTTATATAAAAGAACATTATATTTACAATGTTCAATCAAATTCCAAATATTTTTCTAATTCCTACTTATCATATATACATGTAACTTCTCTATTGAGTTTACAAGGAATTTTATTATCACATATATCAATAAATTTTTTATAATCAATTGATATTTATTGATTTTATTCATTTAAAAAAAGTATCTATGAGGGGATTATAATGGCCCACAACAACTAAAATTAGTGCAACATAGTCTTATATTAAAATATATATTTATTTATCAAAATTATTTGGTAAACCAATCTCTAAATCCAAATCATAGTTAACTTTTTTGTGAAAAATAAATGATTTAGACATCATATGGGAATCCACAATTGGGAAATTGAATTTATGATTGAATTTAGATGAAATAAGATATCTGAAAATTGGATTATGAAGGTACAATGTTTGAGATAAAAAACTCTAGTGTAAAATTATTTTATTTTATACTCATTCATGTTAAATAAATGTGGAAAACGATAACATTTCATGGTAATACATTGGTTATTGAATCCCTAAATCTGGGTGAGCCAATTATGATGATCTTTTTACATTAACAGATTTCATTATAAGGGAATAACTAAATGAGAAAATATTTCTAATTATTTTGATGGATCAACTTCTAATAGCACTTTTATTGTAGATGTTATTTTCTTATATGGTGTGATATTTGTTACATTACTGATTTATGAAACGATGACCTCTCAAACCCCGATGTTTCATAATTTTGCAAGGAATTTTTCAATAAGGAATGAGAAAAACTCAAGATCCAGGTTATTCTCTCTAGTTTAAGTTTCCCCTACTCAAAATTATATTATAAATAATTATTATTATTATTAAAAAATAAATAAAACATATTTATATTAATTAATTATATTTTTTCTACTAAGTAATTTATTATTTTTACTTAATATTGAATATTATTCATATGAATTCATTTTTATTTTTAGTTTTTTTTCATATTTTATATATATTTCATAAATTTCATTTAGAATCTATTTATAATTTTTATTTTATAATATATTGAAGTCACCAACTAGTTTAATGTTTTAATGTTATGTATTAAATTACAATTTTTCTATTATCTATATTATTCATTTTATATTTTTTGGAGGAATATATGTTTATTCTAAATTATTTATAAATGTTTTGTTTTTCGTTTAAATATAATTTTGATTATATTTATACTTTATACTTTATATTATTTTAAAGTCTCATTCATGAAATATAAGAAATAGTATTATTTTTCAAGATGGTTAATTTAAATTCTTATGAAGGAAAACTATATGTACAATATAAAAGACAAATAATACAAAAATTATTAATTTATAAAATAGTTAAAAATAAAAATATTTTTATAAATATAATAAAAAATTACAATTTACATAACAGAATTTTTTTAATAAAACCTAACATTTTCACTTTCGAAACATAATGCGTAAAATTATTATTTATTTTTAAATTATTAGTGACATTATTATTGTAATTAATTTAAATATTTATGAATGTATTTAATATTTATTAATAATGTATTTAAGAATTTTTAATAATTATATAATAGTATTAACATAACTAATTATTAATTATTAATATAATTGACAATAATTAATAATATAATGAATGATAACTATAAATTTTAAAATTAATAATTAATCCTGAGATATACTTCTAAATAACACCCCACTAAAACCAAACACACCAACATATTGTGTAAATATTTTATAAATAATTATATATTTAATAATAATGTTTAATTTTTGAAACTACATTGTTTTGTGAGAGGTCATATTTTTAAATTAGTTAGAATGTATTTATTTTAAATTAGTATTTTTGTGCATAGTCTATTTTAGAAATATTATATAGATGAGATATATAATTTTTACATTATGAACTATAAATCCATAAATCCCCACATTTTTCTATCCTAAAGGCCCCTTTTTTTTTGATGAACCATATTCTCATTATTCATATTAATTAATGATAGGATTCTTCATAAACTAATGGTCCCAAAATTTTTAACTCATTCATAGATTTTATAAGTTCCCACCAATACACATGGCACATTTTTTCTTGAAACCATGTGTTTTTAAATTTTCTCATCAAGAATTCTCCTTCAATGTTTTCATACAACCACATATATTCTGATTCTCTGACCATCATTCATTGGTATCCATCTTCTATATGTGGTACCTCATTTTTATTTTTTCTTTATGTGTTATGTAAATGTTAAAAATAGTAGTTGGATTGTATTTATGATTTATATATATTAAACATCAAATTCTCCAATATGTAAAATTATTATCATTAAATTATGTAAATTTTAATCCATATAAGCAATGAATTGTACATATAAATTCAATGAAATTTAAATCATTGACTAAAAAAATGAACTTTAATTGAAAATAAACATAATTTTAAACAGATTCTAAAAAAATAATAACTTAAACAACCACAAAATTTTTATTTTAAACATTATATTTACACATTATTTGATTACCCTTGAGGTTTTTTCTACTTGATGATAGTATATAATTGATTTACATATTAATTAAATTATTCTTAATTTTTATTAAATTGATAAATAATTAGATTAAAAAATTTGATAACAATTATTTATTATTTATAGTCCAAATATTAATTATAATATTCTTAAAAATAATTATTAATGATTATTAATAATATAATATATTATTAATTTTATTTACTTTTGATAATAATTAATAACAATTTTATTCAATATTAATTATTTACTAAATTGTTTTTCATTTCTGTGGGGTTCTCTTAATGGAAATGTATTCTAATTCATTGAGGTTATTTTCACATCTTGTTCTAAGATGAGGAAATGAATATAAGGGAATGTAAAAACCCCCAATTTTTAGCTATGATGATCAACCTCTTCGTGATTCCCTAGGTGGAAAGATGCTACTCTGCTTCCCCCCCCCCCCCTCCCTGGAGTGGGGGGGGAGGGGGATCATCCCACTTTCCCTACCCAAACGCCTCCATATCTCTCCTTCACAAACACAGATTTACTTATGAAATTCCAAAAAATCAATCTCATATAGAGTAATTTACATCTAATAGTGCCTAACCACAACATGCGCTATAGACTTAATAGATTTCAGAGGATTTAGGTCTACTTAATCTTACCATGTTAGATTTATTCAGCAAACTCATTCCCTCATTCGACTCATTTGACATGCTCATATTTTAATTTTGGTGTTTTCATGATCATGATGTACTGGGACTACTCGACAAATATCAATTTATGGTTCCTTTGCATCAAATGAATAATTGAATCATTCGTAGCATAAATCCATGACAGTGTGCAATATGTGTCCATAATATCTATTTCATCATTCATATGATATTCAAATGTATATATATACACCTATGAAGTCATTATGTGTAATATTCCAAAAAAAATCCATTAAACATACAAAATAACTCCATTTTATGCTTGATTGGGAAGATTATATGATGGTATTTATGCTCTAACAGTAGTACTAATGTTATTTGTCACCCAACATTACACCGAAATGTTGTTGAAGTTGATGTTTCAAGACCAAAAGTGTAGTGGACTAGGCTCACTGGTGAGAAATAATATAAATTTATACATAGATTTTTTTAAATCTTATATTTCATTTTTATCGGTCAGTAATCTCATGGGGAATTCTTTCCACTCTTTTCATCTACGACTTAGGGAGAAACAAAAAATGTATAAAGCTTTTGAATATATTGTGAAGAAAACTTTTGGAGCCCTCCTATTGGACCACTTTAACAACATGGATACTTCATGTTTTATCCCCATCTATAAGGATGAATGACTGATCAATCCAAATCCAATGGTGGTGGGCATTTTAAATTGGATGAGAAATTATTTTTAGGAGAATGATATTATTGTACATGTTGTTCTCAGATAATGGGATACTATTGTTATAGATCCCTTCCAATCTCTTTCCATTTCATCTGTGATTCCTTCATAATTAGATGTTGCATGGATTTGAAATGGATCCTTAATTGGGTATGTGGACAAAAGGCCCATAAATTTCATATGATGAAATTACTAGATGATTTTGTAATGTGGGATAATTTTTGGGGAATAATAAACTGTTTATTTACCCTATCCTAGATGACCATTGTCAAATTTTTTGATGGTATGGGATCTGATACTCCTGATCAGGAACAAAATCACTCCACATGATTCTCAGGTCCAGATTCATGGGGAGAGTGATGGACAACACATAGATGATAGTGTAAATGTTGGATTCAATTTTGGACATCAAACTCTAAGGAGGAATAAATCAGAGAAAGAAAATAGCGACCTGAGTAGTTGCATTGTGAGATAGATGAGGAAATCCAAATAATGCAATGTCTACGCATACCATCATAGACATGTGAATAAAAGAGAGAATAAATTATAGACACCATTTTAATGGAGGGTGAGTTATCTAAAAATTAAAAGGTGAATCTGGTCAGTAGAAATTTGATGTGTGGAAGTGAAATGGTTGAAGGTCGTGGTCGTTACTCTTTGGATCATGTTCCAGAGAAGAAGGATGATATGGTTGAAGAATGGTGTCATCACTAGGGATATTATTAGTTTTTTATGATTCCATATCAATTACTCATAGGATGTTAAGAAATGAGGCTAATATAGTTGGTGTTTCTATGGAGAACACAATTTTCCTTGAGTGGGTATTATATACAGAGACCATGGAAAAATTATAGAACCTTCTTTTGATCTCTCAGGAATTAATGTTGGAGAGGGTCCTGATCATTCATTCTTCTAATGAGAATTTAGAAAGGATGAATGGAACAAAAATTCAAGAGGTGATGAATTAGGGGTAGGGAGATTTGATTAATAAGAACCATTTAATCATGACTAGCGGTTTTAACGATAAGAAGATAATAGTGGTGGATTTATGCATGCGTGTATCTAAGTGGCCTATATATTCTAAGCTAATATCAAAGGCGATACAGATGAAAAGGCAATAGAGAATTCCGAGAAATACTATATGGAGGACTCATCTATTTTGTTTATGTATCCCTTTAAAAAATATGTTATTATTCATTATGTATGATGTTATAATTTGATCATTAAGGTTTTACCCTTTTTCTATAAATGATTATTATAATAAAAATTACCATTCAATCAAGCATGAGGGAATGTGGCTTCAGTTTAGTTAATCATAATAAATTATTGCATCATACACCCATGTTGATTTTCATTTTAATCCCTGTAATATAAATAAACACCGTTGTTCTTATTTGGGTGAACATTTATTGTTATATATGGATTCTTTGGAATCCCAAAATTTTTAATGATATTCCATCATTGATAGGTGTACCTATTAAGATGGATGAGGGGGTGAACACGCTCCATATGGTTATTTTTTCTATTTGCTAGTAGAGGTGGATCTGAGCATGAACATGATTGGGAAATTTATTATTTCCACTTGTGATGATGACCAAAATATTATTTTTTTATATGAATAAATTCCAAATTATTTCTAAAATTTAATTATTATTAAGAATGTTAAGTGAAATTTAATTAAATTCATTTCATGGCCTTCATTCCTATCAAAAAGATATATTGTTTTGGAATTCTCAAGGACTATTAGGGATTGTATAATTTAAGTCGGTAATCTAGTAAATGGTATTCATTCATAGGCTATTGTTTTAGGAGTCTAATATATTCATTTACATAAGGAAAATCATGATAACAATGGAACTTTTGGAAAGCATATTGTTTTTGTAGCACATACATAAATGAAAACTATTAGAGGTGATATTAAGGTGAAAACTCAATGAGAGAATTCTTATAAATAGAATCAAATTTTGAATCTTATGGATTGAAGTAATGTTGATATCCATTTGGTTTGAATGGGTGATAGATAAAATATGGAATGTGAATGTTTGGGATCTCTTTTTAAATATGGTCTGCATAATTAATTGGGAACATTTATGGATGTTCTTTTTTTATATTGAGGATCTGAATGTTAGAGTTAGGTCATGAAACATGTATTTGGATTTCATTCATGATATGTAAGGACCTTCTACTAGATTTAAATATGGTAAGTGGTACGGGATGTAGAAGAGGTTGGATCAGATCCATCTATTAGTTTTTTTCAAGTAACCCTTAGTTTTTTATAGGGGATTTGAATCTGATCATTGTAGCCTTTATAAGGATCTTCACCATTTTGTGGTTTCTTTTATGGTCTCTTAGGGGATTCAACTAGATATGTATGCATATGAATGAATAAATAAAATAGGGTTCCACGCTTATAGTTGAGAGATCCCTTAAAATATAAGAAATAGTCCCAAACAGACGACCATTGATGATGGTTTGAGATAGGTACAAGGTTATTTTGGGATATTAGAAGGGGATGTTGTGGAATTATACAAGGGAGAACAAGGGAAAGTCACTGAAATATAATTTATTGATGAGTATTAATATGTGTTTCCTTTGTTGGGTTCCCAAACAATTTAGGTTGGTCAAAATTAGATATTGTGGATGAAAGGGGATTTATATTAGGGGAAATAAAATATTGATCCCCAGGACAGTTGTAGTGGTGGCCACACTTTTAGAAAGGTATTATCTGAGGGCCTGGAAAACATGGTTGACAGTGAAAGATTCATTTTAGTACCAGAAAAAGTATACCACATTATGATTCTTCTAGTATTCCAAGGAATATTTATACCAAAATAGCCATAATAGTTTCCACATAAATGATTTATCAGGAACAATAGAGGGTAAAGGCTTTGTTCGGGAGGATCACGTGTCAAGGGAACTCATAGTCTGACGTGGTGGCAACTAATGGAAATAATGATTATTAAAATAATTTTCTATTTGATGATTTTCTATTAATTTTATTACCTTTTCTATTAGTTGATGGAAGGACCCTTTCTCTATCCCCATATGTTTCACTACATGGTACCTTTCCTTTCGTAAAAATGGTGTAGGGGTTAGGTAACTCTATTTTCCTTTTTGAATCAGTTTGAATTAATTTTTTAATTTTTTATATATATTATTAATCACATTATTAGTTACATAAATATTTACAATTCTATTATATATTATAAAATTTTTTAATAAATTAATAATAAATAACATTATTAATTTTTATTAATTAAATTATTAACTATATTATTATTACCATTTATTATTACATAAATTAATTTTTTTTAAAATTGTAAGTATAATTATATAAATATATATTTAATTCTATATTGGTTATATTATTAATATAATTAATATTTATTTTTATTTATAGTATTACCTTCAATATTAATAACCTAAATAATTAAATTAAAAATAATTATTATTAACTACATTAATAACTAAGTCATAAATAACATAATTATAAATAATATTAATCATGAAACTATGTTGTGTATTATTATTTATATAATTATATAGAAAAATGATTAATTATGTAATTAACTATATTATTGAATTAATAAAAAGCTATTATTATTTATTTAATATAGGTATAGGGGATTATAAACAACCGAACAACATGAATTCCTAGAAAACCTAGTGGGTAAAGCCTCATCCTTCCCTACATGGAATTATAAGCACCATACTGAACCTTTTTATTACAAACATGGCACGAAGTCCTAGATGACTTACAACATTGTTTACTGATTTCCCAACAGCATTATATGTTTTTTTATAAAGGTGTCAAGTATTAAATATTTTTAGTTATTTTTAATACCTTATTAATTATATAATTAATTACTTTTGGATAATTAATTATAAGTAATTTATTATGAATTTTTAATTATATTTTTTATTTTTAAGTAATTATTAATTTATAATTATTATTAATTATAATTAACATGAATTTACTAGTAATAATAAAATTTTTCCTTAATTTTTTGGGTAATGGTTTTGGGATTCCAAATCAATCTTTTATAATTTATATAGTCAATTAAAATATCATCATATTATGGTCTAATCCATGGTTTAGTGGTACTACATGATGGTATCCTCATCCATGAGACTAGGGTTCGATTCCAAGTAGCCCCTTAGATGATTTCTATGTGGTGAGGTAGGAAGGGGGTGTTGCAGGATGATATAGGTATGAAGATATATGCATGTTGATGAAGGAAAGGGATACTGATCTAATTATAAAAAACGATGTGTTTAGACTATGGGTCCTGTAATGGGTTTCCAGCCCAGTAGGCCTTAAGGCCACAAATTATAATAATATAGGTCCAATGGATTTTTTTCAATTTTTGGGAGGAGGGATGAGGCGCCATCCATTCTGGTTTGTGTGTGTGTCTGTGTGTTGTTTGGTTGATTGTAATCACCAAAACATATAATAACAAATGAATCATGAATTTATTATCATGAATTTATTTTTTTATTTATTATCGTCAAGAATTTATTATTATCATGACAATTTTAATATCATGAATTTATTATTCAGGGTCAAGCATCTTGGTAATGTTGGGTTCTAATCCCACATCGAAAATACAAAAAAAAATTGTTAATGATACCAAACATATAAAAGGGTATCCTGGTTAGTATTTTATAAAATATCTTGAAAATAATTTAATTAATGTATTACGAAGTATAAAATTAGTAAAATATTTTTTAATTTTTTATATTACTATATGTATATAAATTAAAATAATTAAAAATATTTTCATTAAAATTAAGGTTCAAGGTGGTATAATTATTTCTTCATGTAATTTACATGAAATATATTATCTCAGATACCACATTCATTGAAATTAGTTTTATTAGGATGTTGTTTGAGACAATTCTCACCCTTCTGCCAAAATTGCAGTTGGTCATATCACTAAAATGAGATATATAATCCCAATATATATATTTTATGATAATACATTACATGTGGAATTATTCCATCATGACTCTCTCTAAAAGGATTAACCAATACCCTCATGGACTTTATATATATATATGACCCTTTTGTTTAGTATATGATAGACATAGAAAATTGGCCTGAATCACCATGCCTATTTTTTTTAAAAAGTAGATGTGGTTCTACATGGTGGAATATGAAACAATCATGTGCATGAAAATGTAAGGATGTTATCTTCAACTCTGAAAAGGACCCCAATGTTTCCCTATCACCCTTCACGAAAAAATAAGAAAATTATTTCTACCTACCAGATAATACGGAATCCAGGGAGACACCCACAAGTTCTTATTTTTCATTGAAAGATACAATGAATGATGCCAACAATACCATACCTACATTTCTATGATGATGTCCATAACCTATAGAAAAGACAATTTTTATTATATCCCTAAAATAGTGGAAATTACAAGTGGTAATGTAATAAATAAATTCATAACTGATATTTAGTGGCAATAAAGGGATGATTCGACAAAGAAACTGAAATAATAATTAATAGGCAGTGGGGAAACAATGTAAATTGGATTAATTATACACCCATTGACTGAACTAAGATAAAAAATCTCCCCCAAGGACATGTCAATATCCCCCTCACCCTTATTATATTATTCAATTGGGTTGATGTTCCCCTATTAATTGGCATAAATCACAAAAAAACATAACCTGTATGCCAAATAAATGCTTAGTCCAAAATTCTTTTTGGGGAAAAACTATTATAGTACCCCTTGTAATGTAATCCTACTCTATTATAGTATCACCAATACTATTATATCTGACTGTTATTTTTTATTAAAAACAATTTAATATTTATAAGAAATTAATTAAATTAAAGTATATGTAGTTATATGAATGTTAAATAAATTATATATATAAATATTAAATATAAATATGGGTTTTCATATAAAAGATATAAATAATCAAATATAGAATTTATATTATATAATTAATTTGATAATAATATTTTTTTGTGTGTGTGTCTATATAACAAAAATTAGAATAATGAATATTAAATAAACATCGACATAATAATATATAAATATGATAATATTCAATATAATTGGATATAATTTTAAAATTACATATAATTATTATATATAATAGAAATAAAGTTAAATAGATTCAGAATTAGTAATATTACATATAATTTTATATAATTACACGAACAATTATAGGAAGAGATTCTATAAATAAGAAAAATATTTAATAAAAACAATATAATAATAAATTTTGTAAAAAAAATATTTTATTATTCTAAATAAAATATTAAAATTTTTATAATAATAATAAAATATAATACTTATAAAAATAACTAGAATTAATAAAAATTATCAAAAAAATTATTTTCCAAAAATTCAATAAATAATTAAAAATAATGAAAAACATATTACAAAGTCATAATAAATTAATAAAAATTAGTAATTTGTATGCGAAATCCTTGGATATCAAACCCAAAACACATATACTAGTAGAATATTTGTTATTCCATGGCCCCATTCCAATAATTTTTTTCATAACCAGAGAGCTACTGGGACCTCCTACATAACTCTATATCATCAAACGCTACAAACTAGTAGTGAGGGGTGTATAGTGTTATTGTAGAGTGATTATACCACTATATCAGTTTGAACACTAAAAATTTAAAAACAAATAAACATTCATAAAAAATAGTCAGAGTATAAATAAGTAATAAACAAAATCATTCTAAATCAAATGAAAATGAAGTATCATGCAATAATCGAAATTCAAGGACATGCCAATATAAATGTACTGATTAACAATTTGGATAATAAAAATATAGTAAAATTAAAATTTGATGATAAATTATATGGGCCACAATATTACCCACATGATATACCTTAATTATGATCTCAAAATCTATCTTATCTACCACGCTCAATCATGAAACAATGGGAGTCTAGCCAACCGAAAACTATTGTTACTGTTGTTTACTTTGTTACCGAAGTTAAATAAAATACTTGAAAAGGTGTATGTATTACCTAGTATAGAACCACCAATGTGTTCCTATAAAGAAAGATTATATTCAAGTTGTATGCTTATGATATTCTTAGAATAAATAACTACAATGTGGAATCATAAATAAGAAAATCATGTTGACCATCAGGTTCTAACTTAGCACTAGGGATTGAATATAGATACTTTATCTAGTAATGAAGTTTCATTAACCATATTAACATACCAGCAGATCCATTCCCTTTCCCCACACTATATCCAAATCTCATACATACATAATCCAATACTAAAGTGTCTCTGATCTCCATTAACCACCTAGATAAAATATATTAGTTCCCAAAACATAAGAAGCCACCCATGCGAAAAATCCCACAAAATAACATATATAAACCACGTAGGTGAATTATACCAAAACATTGAAAGTAAATAAACCACCAGAGGCATCCTATTTCATGAAACCATATGAAATGTCGTACCCCTGAGGGGTTTTATCCACTACCAGTAACCATATACCTAGCCTCCATTTCCTTGGGATCATATCCCACCGTTGGATTATGGACCATTATTAATTAGTCCTTATCTATCTCTCTCACACATATATATGACACATATGCCTCAAGGAACATCTTCTATGGAACCTCATGGGATACCAAACGTATACATTGGATTATGTCCTCCCCAAAACATCCAGTAAAACCCTTTTGGTTTCCAGCCCCCTAAACATGTCACATGTCTCCATTGATGGCCACCGAAGTGCAAAAATCAATGTCTTTCATAACATCCACGATTAACAATCATCATTAATACTCAAATTATAAGGTAAAACCCAATATTTTTGAATCTAGTATCCATGAATCTACTCTCTATGATTAACTAAAATTGGGGAACCACTTGGGAATATTAGAAAATATTGATGTTCAGACTCCCTACCCAGGCTCTGATGTTTCATTCCCAAACACTGGGTTGATAACGACTAATCAGTGGCAAAAACATGCCTCAACATCAACATGATCATTTCAATAAATAATTGGATTCCTTATGAAACCTAACTATAATCACAATAGATAGATTTTACAATATCTTCCTCTCCTCCCAAGGCTGTTGATAAAACCATATCCACACATACATATATTTACAGCATTTTCCATAAAAATTCAATACATATTAGAATAATAAATATCCAAGAACCATAATTGTTTTTGTATTTGGGATGTAGATAAATAATCAACTTATATATTAACAATACATTTTATCCACCCCCCCAATATTCTTTATAGTTGCTTCCCTTCTAATAAAATCTTACATAATACCCTTAATCATAAATTTAGAAATGGAAACATGATAATGGGTGATATAAGATTATTAGTAAGGTAAATATGGGATATATAAAGTGACGATTATTATTCAGTATAACATAAGCAGAGAGGTATGAGAACATGGTCATAAAATTTAAAAAATACCTAATAAGTCAGTGAACAAAACCCCAGAATCATGAAAGAAAGCATTCATATAAAAATTACATGATTTTTGAGCGTGATGAGTCATTAATAATAAATCATTAGTCATGAGATCATATCATATTCAAACTTTATAATTACATAACATACACATAAGAGAATAAATCATATGTCATGGATTCCAAAAATTCCATTCATCATATATTAGGCTTAGAGTAATCACTTATGTATTTTCATAGGGTTGGGATAATTGATCATGTACACAATTTTGCTTGGGATAACTACCCATGTACCCTTTGTACACATGAGATTAAAAATTACCCAATTCATTTATGGGATATAAAATTATAGAACCACGCATAACAAAATGAAAACACATACATAATTTTCCTGTAATATCATAAAAACAAACATCAATTCTTCATGGATTGGTTAACCCATGTGAATGAAATGGGTTTCATGAAAAAATATTCAATACATTATCATAATCCATCCATCCAAAGAAATAAGGTGGATTGTATCATAATAAATTATATATTTTTTAACATAAGGATTTTCAATGTTGGTTGATATATATGAAATACTCCATTATTAGATTATTGAATTTATATAAATTTAAAATAAAAAATAATACTATTTATTTTTAAAACCATAAAAAATTTATTATTTTGAAATAATATTAAAACAAGGATATGTATATTAAAAGAGAATAATTGTATTAAAAAATGTTCTTTTTACTCTTTTGACAAAAACATCCTATGTTGAAAATGATAAAATTTACATTTAAAAACATTTGTAAACAAATAAAAAATAATTAAAATGGTATTAATAAATTATGGAAGCTTATATAAGGATAACCATTCAATCATTCAATTTATATGAACATAGAGGATGAAAATTACTTAACAAAAAGAATGGGGAGGGATCGATATCTCCCATAGACATCACATCAGGTTAATTATTTATAAAGGGAAATGAAATTGAGAGAAGATGTGGAAAAACAAAATAATAACCAGAATAATATAATTTTTTTGATGTTTTAGAAATAATTTTTTTTTAAAAAAATTCCCTATATGGGAATCAATTCCAAACAAATGTGAATTGAAAATTAGATTGGAATGACTACCATACCATTTTTTCCAATAGCCACAAAATCTATTTAAACACAAATATGATAAATATGACCATATAAATAACTTATTTAAAAAATATATTCATATCTAATAACATTAATATTCTAAAATTATAATCATTAACTATAATAGTTAGTTGATTTTTATTATCCACACCGATGTTAGTAATTTTGAACATTTCATGTATGTCTTTTAATAGCGATGTCAATCCCCATTCCAAGATACCATGTTCATCAATAATAGATTAAAAAATACATTTCAACATTTTTTTGAATGTTTTATACATACCCATGTTCACATTATGGAAATTATCAGCACAGTTCATGAGAATATAGCACACAATGAACATGTTTATGGGTAATTTACTGATATTAACAAAATACATTATAATTATTGTTAATTTTTATATAATATATTAAGAACCATATTCATGAAATATATTAATCCTTATTATAATATATATTTATCGAATATAATTTATAACAAACTATGTAATGTAGTAATTAAAAACAAAACATATCGCTCCATGGAATAGGTAGTCTACACGTACATATAGGCGACACTTTCATTTTCCATAAAATAGAATGTAGAAAGTTATTTATTTTTATTTTAGGAAAATTATTAATATTATAAATATAATTTTTATTCATTAAATAACACATTTTTAAATATACAATACATTTTTTATTAAAAATGATTATGTCACTCATGGAGAGAATAGTCAACACATTACACGAGGGGCATTTTTATTTATACCATGGTTGTGAGGGAGATAATTAATGGTTTTTCCATTAATATATTTTATGTTAATTTTAAAAATAATATTTTATCAAATAAATTATAATGGTTATAATTGGATTGTTTTAGGGTGGATTAGAAATATAGATAAGAGGATGCTAGATAGTGGTTAATAATAACATTGAATGTTTGAATATTCTCATAAAGAGTCCTTTTGAAAAGGAGGGAATATTTATTCAATAGGGTGAAAATTGTGAAATATGACTCTAAGGGTGCAAAATGGGATTCATTTAATGAGTATTTAAATTGGTAGGTGTGTCCTAAAGTGAGTGGAAGTGATCCTGTTTTTAGGATGAGAATGATTGAACTTTACAAGGAAATAAATTTTATGTATGGGGTAAGAATGGAGATGTATAAATTTTAGGTTATTTAGGTGAGGAAGTAAAATTATGAGATATGAATATAGATTCAAAACCAACCAAAAATATTCCAAAAGGTTTTTATGCGATTGGACATAGGACCACCTATCATTCTAGCCAAAAAATGAGTAATAAGTTGCATGATCAAACCATATTGAAGCAGGATCATATAAAGGATTCTAAAAAATTACAATTCACCATATTATGGCTATCCATTTTGGAACAATTATAGGGTGTGTCATGTTCCAGCAGTACTACACACAATGCATCTCATCAGAAGGAAATTCTAGCTGACTAGCCTTGCATGCTGGGTATCTAAGCACCTTCAAATATGCAAGATGGTGGGGATGGGGATTTTTATAATGTTGTGGGGTCTTAGACCCTTATTTTGTATTGGGCCTTATTCTGATGGGCCATAGGTTCATGTATATTCCTTGATCCATTTGTATTAACGTTTATGTAAGTGTTCTTATTCAACCCTTTAAATGAGTATTATCCAGAAAAAGGTCTATTGGTATTTAGAATAATTTTGTTTAAAACAATTAGTGTTTATTTTTTCATAAAATAAAAGTTGACTAATATTACCAAATTTTGATTTTATGATTCATTATTTGGATACAATTTAATCCAATTCAATTTTGACATATGAAAAAATTAACTTTTAATTTAAAACATTATATATATAGAAAACATGTTTTCATGGGATAATGGATATACATAAATTAAATGTTTTTATAATTATTTTTAATAAATTAATAATTAATTTTTTACTATATTTTTCATATCAATAGTATAAATTATAATCATTTATCTATTATATATTTAGTTTCTTCAAATTAAATTACATAGTGTATGAAAACAAATTAAGAAACATTTGTAAGCATTAAATGATATTCTTAGTTATTTAGAAATATAAATAAATTTTTTCAATGAATTAGTATTAAATATAAAAAATATTTCATTATATGAAAATTTCTATATTCATTTACCAATATTTATTTCCACTAATTCAATGATGATAGAATAATGGTGGAATCATGATTTGTATTGGTTGAGTGTTTTATGTAAAACATGTTATCAAACACATCAAATTTATTTTAGATAAATATATTCGATAATAAAATAACATTACATTCTATACCTATATAGTAATTTCATCCTAAATGTTTTTTTATTCTAATGAAATATGATGAGGATTATTCTAACTCATTACTTTCTCACGTTCCAATGTTGCTTCAAAAAATTTATAGTTTCACCACATGAATTTTACATGGTGGGTGATCTTGTACTAAAACACATCTTCTCATTAATCCATAATCTCTATTGGTTATTCATAATAAGAAAAATAATTCACTAGATATATTAATTTTGAATTCAATATATATGAATGACTGGGTATATACAACCTAAAAAATAAATATTCAACACATCATGATCTTGGAAGAGGTTTTCTATAAGCACAAAGCTATATTAGACCACCTCTATACTATCACGAATATCCAAAGGATAGATATATATAGGGAATAACGTATCATTATTTCTAAATATCATATAAATAATCCATTGATATATTCATAATAATAACTTTCCACAAACTTAATCCTCAAGACCACATAGAAAATTTTCAATATAAATTGTATATCAATATTGAGATACCATGATATACTACCAAATAGATATAACATTATATTCCATTTATATAGCTAGATTATGTTTCAGTAAATTAAATTATCTAGTATCATCCCAACATGTTAGATTTTCACTTCATTTAATATAGGAATTCATAAGGATCCACCTAAATGATGGAGTGAAATATAATTTATTTAATAAAATTTAACTAGAGGATGGTATTGATCCCAAAAACAATTAAATTAACTTGATATAGATCATATTAGGTTTTATAGGTTTATAGTAGTACTATTAAACTAGCCGTATTTTGATGTACTATATACAAACCTAATGATCACCTCTATATTCGATGACTGTAGAATACTGCTCCAAAATATCTAGGATTACATTGTATCTCGATCAGATACAATTGAGATTTATCCCCCTGGGAAATCATACCAATTACCTAATATACATCCTCTAGTGTTTTGTAATTGATAAATCACCTCTGATAATATTGGGAATTCATATGTTGATTGACCAAAAAGTTGATGGCATTAAGACCATTATTTTCCATGGGAAGTCTAACGAAAAAATCAATGATGTTGTTTTCCCATTTTCATATATGTATGGGTATTGGTTTCATTATTCCACTAGGTTTCTAAAAATCAAAATCAACTTATTATCACATGAATACTTAGGATTCATAATCTACAATATCCCTCATCTTTTTATCTCACCAGAAATTCACATTGAGATCTTTATATATCTTTGGGATTCAATGATGGATTAAGAATAATGATATCTATGATTCATCCAAAAAACAATTCATCAATCAGATTATTCAATGGATTAAAATTTAGTTCATGAAAATTATCAGTTCATCATGGTAAAGTTGACACCAATGAATAATTATTACCTTTTTTGAATTCCCAAATCCTCCTTATGTGTGTCTATAATATTCACATGGATGTATGGTTGAACAATAATTTGTGAAATATAGTATTCTCCCATTTTCTCATGATTTAAAGGCCCATGATCTATAAATCTATATATATTATATATTTTCTAATATTAATCATGGAATAACTAGTGGGATCCTTCTGACAGAACACATCAACCATCATTTCATCTATCCTTGGTTGGTAGTGTAATAAGCTATCATAATCATTAATCTACTTCAACTATATCCTTCAGATTATATTCATATCCTTATATGCGAATATATACTTCATTATTGAATGATATATATATATATTAACATATACTATAAATATAATTCTCAACACTTTTATGAAAATAATTACAGCCTCCAAATAGAAATCATGATTTCTGTAATATTTCTCATAAACCTTGAATTGGTATGAGGGATACAAATCCCATGTTTTGTTTTTAATGAGAATGCATATCAATAATTTCATTAATGAATAAAAATATGCCAAAATACTGTATATAATATAGGTTAGTGTATGAATAATTTATAAAAATTATAATCTCTTTATCCCCAAGAAAGTTTTTTCACATTCATATATCTAATGGAACCTGGCTCCCTTTTGAATTAGCATGGTTTTCTGATAATATAACTCTGTGAAATTTCTAAAAATATAGCAGTAGTATCCATAAAATCAAAGGAACCATTAGATATTAGTCATTATGTTGGGGCTAAGCTATAGTTAAATAACTTTTATCATTGAAGGATCTATAGATGTACCCTCACTGTTGATTACATGACCCAAGAATGATACATCATTTTGTAAGAATTCAAATTTTCTAAATTGGGAATATAATTTCTCCTTCTTCAATATATTTACCAAAATCCTTATATGATCTTCATTATCATCCTTAAACTTGGAATATACAAGAATAACATATATAATGAATACTAGAAACTATTCATGGTAAAATTTAAATACCCAATTCATTAGATCTATGAAGATAGTGTGATAACTTCTAAGTAGAAATGACATTATTATAAATTCAAAATGTCCATTTCTATTATGAAAGACTGTATATAGTATATCAACCCTTTTATACCTTATTTGATTATATTTAGATCAATGTTATTTCATTATTTATTATTTTCTTCTATTTATTTGATCTTGAAATTCATCAATATATGTTACTTGGTAATTAAAGTTGATAATGATCTTTTTAATACTCAATAAAAAAATAAAAAATAACCTAACCACATATTTTGTTTTAATAAATAAAATAGGTGCACCCCATAGTGATGCAAAATGCGGTGTGGATCCCTTTTCTTGAGTTTTCTAGTGCTACCTCTTCAATTCATTAAACATATTTACAGTAATTCTATAGTGTTTTATAAATTGGAATAACACGTGTTATGAGTTCTACTAAAGAAATTATAGGATCAATTATATTCTTGGAAATTTATTATGAAATACATTAGAATATCCTAAAAATATAGTAATACCATCAATTCTGTGTTTATCCCAAAAACATTAGTGTAAATACCTCCATGAATTGGTATATTACCCATATAATTGATGTAATTTCTATTGGAAGTTAACGCTCATCCTCAACTGATAGATGATCATAGGTTGATTCTGAATATCAAATGTGACTTCCCATACTCATTAATTGATTTGAGGATTATAAATATATATAAAATCTTCTCCCAAAATAACATCAAATCAAATTAAATGGATAATAACAAAATATTTTGGAAGGAAATTCCCAATAAATTATATTAGAGAGGATCCTCATAATAGAGATACAATCATATAACCATTAGCAGTTTTCACAGATAGATAAATATCTAACCATTGAGGTTGTGATGTGATCCAATTTTTAAATTCCATATAAATAAAAGAGTTGTTTAAACCTATATAAAATATTGCATTTATACTTCTAGTGTTTATGAAAAGTGTACCATTAACCACATTATTCTTATGACCCACTTTAGTAGTTGTGTTCGGATGAGCCCTCCATTTACCCTATAGTTAAGGAGGCTACTAATTTGGATTTCAATCATTGATATAGATCCCCTTTGTTGAGGTATTTATCCATTTATATTCATTATTATGTGTTTAATGTGTGTTGGATTAGTTGAGATGAGTCTGGGAGAGTTTGGGATGCTTTTTAATAATTTTAGAGGCTTTTCTAAGGGAGCACAGTTAGAGCATGGTTAGGGGAATCCTTGTGGGTTCTCTATGAAACTATACATGGGGAGACGGTGGGCTTCGCATAGCCTGCACATTGTTTTCTAAACCTTGTGAGGCAACTATGCGGACCCCCTCTATTGAGGTAGTGTCTTTCACTTGGTTAGATTATGGTATTCGAAACCGTCTGGGCTAACAGTACTGCCACATAATAGAAGGTTTTTTAAATTTGGGATCCCTAGTGAATAATCTATTTCACTTCAAATCTTCTCTCAATTGAGTCACACTCGTTATTTTTGTTTCTCAATGGTTTAAGGTTCCCTCCCACTCATTTTTTTTGAAATAGAATGCGGTTTTTGGGTGGATCGAAGTCAGTTCTTCTCGAGTAAGTCTATCCTCTTGGTTTCTCTTTAGATTTCTCTATGTATTCTCTACCCTCTCATTAAGTTTTCTAGATCTATATTATTTTCTTATATATATAGTGTTGGTGTTTCCTCGGGTGTTTATTTTAAGGCTTGTGGATGATAGGGAATGAGATCTATAAAAGTTTTCTTGAAGCATTTTCTAGGATTGGGGTTCGTTTTCTTATTGGTCGATTTCGCAAGAACGCTAATGGTATATGGATTGTCTCCCAACTTCACTTTTCTAGAAAAACTGGTTTTGGTATAAATAATCTGGTGGATGAAGCAAATTTGGATTATTTTGTGTGAATATTTTTTGAATCATATTTGGTGATGATTTGGGGGATTTTGGAAAAAAAGGGTTATTATTGCTAAAGGGGGTTTGTTTTGTGATTTTTAAATGTTTATTTGGAAATCAATAGTACATGGTTACAAAAATAGTTTTGTGAATGTTCGTTTTTAACAATGAATTTGTTTTATTTAAATGTGGCTTGTTGTAAAGAATGTTTTATATTTGGTTTCACTATATGGGTGGTTTATTGAACTGGTTTCACATACTATGGAAAAAAAATCATGTGCGGTGTGGCCTTGGTAGATTATTTGTTTGGTTATGGAATGTCAAAATTATATGTGCTAGTGTAAGGGGATTCAAACTATAAAATGATATGGATAGTGGCCGGACAAACCACTAATAAGTGTAGTGGTCGAGAAGCACCGCTAGTTGTAATTGGGGTGAATGAGATGGGTGGAAGTCCTACCATAATGGTTTCTTTGGTGTGTGTGGCATTACAATGATGAAGTTTGTTGTGATAATGTGTGATGGGGACATAGTTTATGGAAGTGTTGGGGATGTCCCTTGTTTGACATGGCATGGTATGGGTTTGTTTGGCCTGTGGTAATTATTGAGATATTTAATGTTTTATATATTTTGTTTTATATAAATGTGTTAATGGGTTTATCCTAGTGGCATGTGTTGGGACTTCATTTGGAGAAAACCAAAGGAATATTAGTAATCATCCTTGACTATGGAACTTTGGTGCTTTTGTGGATTTTATTATCTAAGACATAGTTTAATGTAATGAATCTCATTTCTAGTGCCTTGTAGTGATATTTGGGAGATGTGGCGGTGCTTAGAGCATGGTGCTTGGTGTACAGCTATGGAGTTTTTTTGATTTATTTTTCATCTCTTATTTTTTTCATATTTATTGTACTCTGATATTGTGCTTGGTTGTATCTGTTTTGGGTTTGTATTGTGGAATTTATTGGTTCTTTTTGGTAATGTATGAGTTGGTTGTTTTGTTGACATGCAATATGAAGTATTTAATAGTGGATCGTTTGGTTGGTATGTTTTTTCTCACCGAGAAATCATTCCCCAATTTATTATAGATTCCCTCGGCATTTATTACCATCCTTTGGTGCCTTGGAAACACTAGTTAAGGCCAAGCAGCATTCCACCCCCATCTCAAGCCAGTGAGATGGGGTTTGATGTTAAATGTGGTACTAGTTTGTTCCATCCTTGGCTTTCATGTGAGAGTAGGTGGTTAATCCTTTCTAATGATCATTGGTCTTCATGTTGGAACTCGTTCTTTGTCTATTCATAGATTTGGGATGGTAAAAAGGTGTAGGGTTTTCGGAACATGTAATTTATAGAAAAAAGGATGTAGCTAATAGTTTTTTGACGAAATTCATGTCACAAAGGAGTTCAGACAATATTGTTTTTGTTGAAACTTATAAGCAATGGAAATCTCATTGTCGTGTGTATATCCAATGACATGATCATGACATGAACGGTACAAATGACATCCCACTATAATTCATATTTCATTGTTCATAATTATCATTGGTGTGATATGAATTTATTGGTTTCAAAAATCTGAATTTGGTTTCAATATAGATGAGTTTGAAACATGGAAGCATGTGGCATTTTGAAAATGGGTTGATTTTCAAAACATGGTGTATTTTTTAAAATAGTGAATCATGTGAAATTTGAAATTGTGTAAATCTTGGTTTTGATAGTTATTATGTGATTAAATTTGAAAAATATTTATTCCCTTTCTTGTTAATGGATTGAGACTTATGGTTGTTTTTGTCTTGAAAGAAATTGAACTCGGTAGGCATCGTATAGGCCAAATATATGAGGCTACAGAAAATGTGGTTGCACATGATCCCATTGTGAACCAGAAACTAGTGTCGAGTATAGGTCAAGTATTCCATATAGTAAGAACTGAGAATAAGGTGGATGAACCAAGGAATGTGGATCATGCAGTTCATTTTCGATGGCAGAATCCACCAATCATTTGGGGTGACTCAGAGAAAGAGAGGGATTAAGCATGTATGAAAATAATGAATCAGATATTGGACTTCCTGGGAACACTGGTAGAGCTGAATGTGAAACTAGCAACATGTTTATTGGGTGATCATTTTCCTCAGTGGTGGGAGATGGCTATCCATATAGGGACGGACCAAAGTGTGACTTCTAAGGGGTTTGAGAAATCGTTTAATAAACATATCTATCCATATACATTTTTAATTAGGCGTACAAAGGATTTCATCAATTTAAATCATGAGAACATTGAGGTGATGAAATATATGGAAATGTATATGAACATAGTGAGGTTTTCACCTGAGGTGGCAGATATTACATCATGGAAGGCAGAAATTTTTTATGTCAGGTAGAACCAAGAAATTTATTCCAAGAGAGCGGTGTTGGGTATAGATGGTTATATAGAATTAGTGAATCGATCTATGGTTCATGTGTGAGATCTTGTAGGGGATATGGGTGCGAGATATATGTTGGTACCCATGTGAAATAGTGGGAACTCGAACACTATGTTCAAGCGGAAGAGGGACACATATTTCCAGGTTGGATGTATAACTCAAAATCTAATGTTAGGATCGGGGAAACTTCCTCTAAATCCTCAGAGTTAGCCATGATTTATTCAATGTGGTTCTATGATAAAAAACAAGTGTTATTGTATAATACAATCTCAAGGATGTCATAATTAGTATAAGATAGGGAATATGCAATGTTATTGTTATAATGATCCATGTTTGGGTGTTTGTGACACTCCTCCAGGGTCACAGGGGTCTAATACATCAACGGGACAGGGGCAGCTGCATAACCCTTAGTAGCAGAGTATAGTTGATCTCAGTGATTATCCAAATACCGAGATGCCTCAACATTGTATTAAAGAGAAGAGTGTGGAAATAAAGTAGTTGTTTGGATCTGAGCATGTTATGGTGGATGATCAGTTGAGACCATCCAATGTGCGAGTATGGTACTTTTAAATTCCATGTCGGTGAAAGAATTGTTTGATATATGTGCTTCAAATTATTTTCATTCTTCTCACATAGTTTATTTTTTGTGATTTTTGATGGAAATTATTACTTCTATTCTGAAACAACAAACTCCTCTAGGTCAAAGAGACTGTCAAGCTTTCCTTTATGAAGTCTGTTTCTTAGTATTGTATGGCATAAAATTGTTCTGGGATTTCTCAGTGCATGAATTGGATGCTTATGATATAATCATGGGAATGGATTGGTTGAAAATGTTAAAGGACCCCATTGTTTTCTATTCGTGAACTGTTAGTTTTGTTACGGAGGATGGTTTTTGAAATCAATTTAGAGGGGAGATGAGTGAAAACCTGGGTGAAACAGATTTGTTGGAACTAACTGTTGGTATGAAATTGTATCACTTAGTGTCCTTATCGTTTGCATCAGTGGAAGGTGTTGAGAAGGGCCTTCATCTGAAAATATTTGATCAGTTTATGGGTTTCATTCCATAATAAATTTTAGGGGTGTCACTCAGGAAATAAATGGAGTTTTTGAATGATCTCCTTTCAGGCACCAGTCCTGTATCACTTGTGTCTTACCAAATGGAACTAGTAGAATTGTAGGAATTAAAGGTGATGTTTTAAGTGTTAGAAAAAAGTGTTCATCCAGTCTAGAACATCTCTGTGTGATGAACCAAATTTTTTTCTTAAATGTTTGATAGAACCATGAGGTTCTATGTAGATTATCATAAACTTAATCAGGTTACGACAAATAACTCATGTCCACATCCACATAATGATGATTCAATTTACTATTTTAGTGGAGATCAGTGGTTCTCTAAGATTTATTTGAGGTTAGGGTATCACCAATTATAGTTGAGGAAGGAGGATATTCTAAAAATATCTTTCATATTTAGATATGGCTATTACGAGTATGCACATAATCCCATTGGTCTATTGAATCTACCAGCGTTGTTCATGTATTGATGAGTATAAAATTCTAGAGATATCTAGATTCTTTTCTGGTGGTATTTTTTGATGACATAATCGTGTATTTGAGGACAATGGTAGAGCATGAGAAGCACATGGAAATTGTGTTGGGAATCTTGAGGGATCATCGGTTGTATTCCAAATGGTCAATGTGTGACTTTTGGATACATGAGGTTCGTTGCCTTGGCCATGTTATTTCCGAGAGGGGAATTATATTTGATCCTGAATAGATAGAGAGTGTTATCTCATGGAAACCACTAGTGAACATTTTAAATATATGGAGCATCATTGGATTTGCTCGGTATTGTCAATGTTTAGTTCATTATATTTCATGATGGGATCACCAATGAAATATTTGTTGAGGAATAATATCACATTTCAATCGGATGAGTTGTGCCATAAATTATTTGAAGAATTAAATGGTTGACTTGCATCAGCAAAAAATTTGGTTTTTCAGAACTAGGGAAAGGGTACGTGGTGTATTGTGATGCATCAAGATCAAGTTTGGAATGGGTTCTCATGTAGGGGGGTCATGTTGTAGCTTATGGATCACAACGGTTGAGGTTGCATGAGACGGACTGCCCATCAAATGATTTGGAGTTGGCAGTAGAGGCTCATGCTTTAAGGATGTGGCGTTATTATCTCTTTAGTGAGAAATTTATTGTGTTTGTTGATCACAAGAACATAGAGCATATCTTCTCCCAAAGCAATTTGAACCTATGTAAAATAAGATGGATGGAACATATCTAGATGTTTGATTTGGGCTTAATGTTCACATCGAGTAAGGGAAATTTGGTGCATGATACATTAGGTAGTTAATCATAGGCTCAAGTGGTGAAACAAGAATCGACTGGGTTTTAGTTGATGTCAATCATAGTTGAAATTCGATTGAAATGTGAAGATCAGGGTGGAAGATTAGTCTTATTTCAGGTTTCATTGGTTACGGAGAAGGCTGGTTCTGTTAAAGAGTCACATGCAACAGATTTCGAGTGTATGGTGATGGGGTCGAAACTCAATGGTGGGGAGACCATTGGGAACTCGGAAATATATGAAAATATCCACTTCTATTTTTGGAATCGGGTGGTGGTACCAATGGCTTTTCAGGAGAAAATTATATGGGAATATCATCATTCTAGGTGGTATGTCCATCTTGGAATTTATAAAATGAACAAGGAATTGTATGTGCGGTTTTGGAGGGCTAGTATGAAAAGGAATGTGGTTGGATATGTCTCGATGTGATTGACTTGTTAGCATGTCAAGGCAGAGAATCAGTGGCCATCAGGAATGTTGCACACTTTACCTATACCATTGTGGAAATTGGAGTAGATATCAATGGATTTTGTGATGGGTGTCCCAATAACAGTCCTCAAGCCCGATGCCATATGAGTTATTGTGGATTTTCTCATAAATTCATCCAATATCATCCGGATTCATGAATCTCAAATAGTGGAGGGTCTATGCTGAACCACTATCTAGGAGGTTATAAAGAGGCAAGTTCTTCTTTTTTCAATTGTAAAAGATATATATCCAAGTTTCACATCTCATTTTTGGAAATACTTGTAGCAATCCCTTGGGACATAGTTGATTATGAGCATGACATATCATCCTTAGATAGATGGACAATCTAAGAGGATGATACTAACCATGGAGGATTTGTTAAGGGATTGTGTGATGGATTCTCCTAGTTCATGGGAGGATCATTTATCATTATTGGAGTTCTCCAATAATAATAGTTATTTGTAATAGATACATATGGCTCTATTTGAGGCTTTTTTGGTTCTTCATCGTCGTTTTCTGCTATGTTGGGGGGAAACGAGTGAGACTTAGAATAATAGAACATGAAAATTTTAAAAGACTATTGATAAAATCATGTTGATCAGGAAGATGATGGAGATGGCTCAATGTCATGTGAAATCATATTCATACCATCGCTGACGAACATTGTTATATGAGCTGGGTGATCAAGTGCTTTCAATTATCTCTCCTGGTTTGGGACATCGTCAGTTTGGGAATCATGGTATGTTTAATCCGATGTATATAGAGCCTTTTGAGATTAATGAGTGTATTAGAGAGGAGGCTTATCAGTTTGATTTTCCACCATGGTTTAGTGTGGGGAACAATTTGTTTCATGATTTATAGTTCAAAAAGTATCTGTCGGATCATGACAATGTGATTCGTTGGGATCATGCTGAGCTAGAACTGGATTATTCATTAGTGCATGTGATTGTGTAGATTATGGATAGGAAATATAATGTATTTCATGGTAAATTAATAAGTTTAGTTCATGTTTTATGGCAGTAGGGGTTGCTTCCAGAGGACAAATGGGAGTGGGATAAAGAGATGGCCGAGCAATGGCCTGAGCTCTTTTGATAACGCAATAGTTCCCAACATTTTGAGGATAGAAATTCCATTGGTGGGAAGAATTTCAAACCACTGGTTTGAGTTATGTAGACTTTTTACACCTTAATGAACATGAGAAGAGTTTGGAATAGTTCTGGAGAGTTTGGAATGATTTTGAATAATTTTGGATCCTTTTCTAATGGAGCATGGTTTGAGCACGGTTAGGGGAAATCATGCGGGTTCTCCAGGAAATGGTGCTGGGGGAATGGGCTTCGCATGACCTGCACATAGTTTTCCAAAACATATGAGGCAATTGTGTGGACCCCCTCTCTCGATGTAATAGATTTCTCCCATGGTTTTCCAAACCGTGCTGGATAACCGTGCGACAACCTAAAGGAATGGTTTTTTTATTCAGGCACACTTGGGATTAATCTCTATTACACCAATTCTTCTCCCACTAAAGCCTCACATTGGATTTTGGGTTCTCGAAGGTTGAAGGTCCCCTCCGACACATTATGGAAGCAATTTGAAGGGTTTTATAGGATGATTGATGCATTTTCTTCTCAGGTATGTCTCTCCTCTTGGTTTCTCTTTAGTGTCTCTAGGTCTTATATTCCCTCTCTCTCTCATTATTATAGATCTACATCTGTTGCATGTAGATCTACTATTGGAGATTCCACAGGTGTTTATTTTTGGGCTTGTAGATTATAGGCATGGATATCTTGAGTGTTTTTCATCAAGCGTTTGACCGGATTGGGTTGCGGTTTCTTGTGTGTCGATTTCACTGGAACACTAACAGTATGCGGCTTCTCTCTCAAGTCCACTTGGATAGAACTAGTGTTTTCTAAGAAATTAATTTTTTTCTGTGAAAATAATTGTGATAGTGATGTGTGAATCTCTTTGTAACTTATTTGGTCATGATTTGTGGGATTTTTAAAAAATGGGTTATTGTTGTAAAAGGGGGATTTGTTATGTGTTTTGAAAATGAAGTCTTTAATATAATTAGTGATTAGTTATGAAATGATTTTTGTGAAATTTTTCATTCTATGAAGATATTGATTTATTGAAATGGGGTTTCTCATGGAAAATTATTTATAGGTGGTTTCAATAAATGGGTGGTTTTTTGCAGTGGTTTGGCTTGTTATGGAAATGGTTATTTTCATGTTGTTGCAGCCATGGTTGATTATATGTTTGGTTGTGTATTTTATAAATGAAATGTGAAAGTGGGCGGGGAGTCTCACTAAAAATGTTAATGGATATTTGGTCGGAAGAACCACAGTTAATGGTAGTGGTGAAGATGCACCACTAGTTGTGAATGGGGTGAATAGAACAGGTAGAAGTACCACCATAATGGTTTCGTTACTATGTGTGTCTTTGAAAAGATGAATTTTTTTGTGCTAATGTGTGATTGGAACATGGTTTATGGAACGATTGGGGCTCTCTATTGTTTGACATGGAATTGTAAGGGTATGTCTGGCATGTGGTAAATGTTGACCTATTTAACTTTAATATAAATGATTTTACATAAATTTGATAACGGTTTTATCCTAGTGTCATGTGTAGGGATGTAATTTGTGGAAAACCTATTGAGTATTAGAACAAACACCCTACTTATGTACTATGGTGCTTTTTTATATATTGTATTCTGGGATATAGGTAAATGTAAGTCACTTCATTGCTAGTGGCCCATAGTGATGATTGGGAGATGTGGTGGTTCTTGGAGCACAGAGCTTGGTGTGGAGTTGTGGAGTGTGTTTGGTTTATTTTGGGACACTAGTTTAGTCTCATGAAAATTCATCTGATATTTTTTTGGTTGTATTGGTTTTGGTTTGTATTTTCGAATAGTGTGGTTCCTTTTGGTATTGTATGAGTTAATTTTTTTTAACATCAATCATGTAGTTGTCGATAGTGGAGCATTTTTTGGTTGTTTTTTCCTCAAGGAAAAATCATTCCCCAATTTTTCTAGAATCCCTTAACATTAATTGGCAGCCTTTGGTGCCTTTGGAATGTGGCTTAAATCCAAGTATTATTTCTCCACCATCGCAAGCCAATAAGACGGGCATGATGTTACAATTGACCCTTTGATTAGTTTATCTTTTGAAATAATTCCAATTCTATTTATATTGGGTGAATTTGAGTGTGTGTGGTACATTTAGTGATCTTTCATTTCACCCATATATCCTCGACATTCAGGAACCTGATGAAATCCACTTTTACTGTTGAATCATTTTTCTATCATTTATATATATTTTTCCGTATATTTCTTCCCACATTTTTGGAAGGAAGGGAGATTAACTTTATTTCGACATCAAGATTCATTATTTTAATCTCATAGAAAATCCTTATTTATGTTATTATCCCCAATAACATGATAACAATGGGAGTCTCCAAACTTTATTTCTATATCTAGAGCACATAAAATGATTTAATTTTATCTAAAAAATTCCTTTATATATAATTCCTTTCTATAAATTGGTCTTAATACAATTATTAATCGATCATTTTTTCTATTATGGTTGGTGATAAAACAATATGTTTTCCTTGAAATTCTTGTGAAATTTTTCATATAGTTTTTAAGGGTTTTATCATCATTATACTTCAGTTTTAAAAATCCCTTCAATAATTTAATGGAACAACATTGAGGAAAATAAATAATAAAAATTTCTATCATTAAATAATCCCATTTCATCTAGTCAATTTCATCCTCATGCATCATATTCATTATAAGAGTCCATAATTGATTAAATTTACCTTAAAAAATGAATGACGACAACAATAACCTACTCAAAGTATGAACATACTATAATAAAAAATATATTTTCTATAGAATTAATCATTTTATCAATAATAATATGATCAAAGGACACACTGAATGAAGATTTATGTTTTCATTTAAAGGAATCAATTAAATGTTGTCCCTTACATTATGCATGTGGTATAAAAGCATTTTTTAAATTATTATTCATAACTTGGTAAAAATGGGAGAGCATTATCATGATGTTTTTCACCCCAATCCACATCCCATTTATTTTTAAAATCGGAAAATCACCACATATTCCATAACACACATTATTTACATGATTCCCCATAGTTCATTCTGTTGACTAAAACGAAAAATAATAGTTTGAGTATCAACAATAAATAATTAGAATGAAAAATTATATGATAATGGAATTAATTTATAATATGTCATAAATTATAACACCTAGTTATTAAAGAATGATATTATAGGATAAAATCTAAAATATATTCAAAACCAACGTAATGGTACATAAAGATAATTTCTGTTAATCAAAGTATATCCCCTAGGAGTGAAAAAATTGATGTGAAATTAAATATCTTTATCCTGAAATTATATAAGATGTTTCTAATACCCAAAAAAACCTTTTATGGGTCACTACCCCTTGTTGAACCAACTGATGTGATCTGAGCATCAATTAAATTAATTTTACATCTTTTTAGATGAATTTCAAATAATCCTCAAAATATTATATGCTTAAGAATTGTAAATTTTTAGTGACTTTTGTGATTAGATACATAGTCAACTTAGTTATGATTTATATTTGGAATATTCCTCAAAACCTCTTCAAAAATGGAACCCCTCTTGACACATTTTATAGATTACATATCATTACATCATAGGGAAATAAAAACATAAGAAGCGGTGGGATTAGATGGTCAATACTGGTAATCAAGAAAGATATTAATCAATGATCGTAAGTGATCATAATATAAGCATAAGGTTATGATTATATTGTCATAATATTCGAAAACATATCCAGTAATTCATAGACCATAATTGATGTGTTATGAAATAAGGATTAAATATAATAATGGAATAAGTCATAAGATTGTCAAATCATTAGTAATGAAAAATGAGAAATCAAAGGATATCATATGAATAATACATATGTTCATTACCTTAGAAAAATCATAGAAATAATATGTCCATAAAACCCACTAATACATTCATCACATAATATTCTTGTTCTAATGACCAGCATGCCATATTAGGCTTTGGAGAACCACCCATGTATCCTCTTTGGATTAGTCTAACTACCTAAACAACCATTTTCACATGAAAGATATAACAATACCAAAGGAATATTAGGGTAATATAATTTCAGTCCCACCCCTCAAATAATATAAAACGATGAATAATTATGCAACAAAATCATAAAAACATTTATTATTTCATTATGGATTTATTGACTTGTTGAAATTAAACATGTTTCATAAAATCATATATAAAATATAGTAATCATAATCCAGACCATGAATTAATTTGGATTGTATAATAAGTACATATTTCAAATGTGATACATTGATTGTAAAATGATAACGATATAGATAAAAAACACATTTAAATATTATTGTATAAATAAATTTTTTAAATGATAAATAATACTAAATTACATTTAAATCCATTTAGAATTAATATTATTATGGTAAAAATTTAAAATAATAAATGGAAGCATCATAAATAATAATGGTTTAAAAAAATGTTTATAATAAAAAAATTAAAAAGATGTTTTTTCACACATTTTACCAAAAGAACCTATATGAATAATGTGAGAAGATTCCTTTCATCCATTTTCTGAAAAAATAAAATTGAATAAAAAACATTATATATTATTTATTCCTAGTTAAGGTTGTCTATAAAATCATAAAAATTAATAGTGATATAAGAGTGGATATTTTTCAAATGAAAAGGAGTGGAGTTGGTTTATCTCCCAAAAATAATATGGGAAAAATAATTATCCAAGGGCAATAAAATTGAGAGTGAAGATATAAAAACCCAAATAATAAGTGTAGTAAAATAAAATAGTTGTGATTTTAGATATAAATTTGCAAAAAATTCTGCATGAAATTTTTTTATTCAAAACAATCTCAATTTGATAGTTATATTTTAAAAAAACACATAACATTATTCTCCTAAAATTCAAGAAATATATTAAATATAATATATAATAAACATAAAAACATTAATACATTTTTCCAGAACCATATTTAAATTTATTACTTTTCATATTATACAATTATAATTTTTAACAGCTTATGTATTATTTAGTTAATATTTACTTTCATCATCAAATGTTTAATAATTTTTAATAATTCAAAAATGTTTGGTAATAATGAAATTGGGCCTTGTAATTTTTCACTAGTTTCATCATTAAATGATTAGAAAAGATATTAAAATCATTTTTAAATAAATGTTTACTCCCATGTTCACTTTATGGAAACTATGGGAATGATTCTAGAAAATGAAATACATGATAAACTTGTCTCATGTAATATTACGATTTTAACATATTACATTATAATGAAAGTAATTTTATGTGCTATAATTTTATAACTATATTCATGACATATATTAATCATTATTATATTATATATTCATCATTTATATCTTTGACCCATCCATGTAATTCAATTATAAAACATAGATCACTTCGCTCTATGGGGGTGAAAGTCTGCACTTACACACAAATGGTATTTTTTCCATCGATCAATAATAAAGGGGATATTGATTTATCATTTTAGAAGATAATTATACTTTAAATATAACATTTATTAATTTTATAAACATTTTAACTATTTAATAAATGACGATATTAAAAAACATGTCTCTCAGGGAGGCGGTAGACCACACGTAACCCAAAATACATTTTAATTTTTTGAATTGTTTGGAGGGAGATAAATAGTGGTTATTCAATTATTATAATAAAATTTAATTTTACTAATGTTATTTATGTAATTATATTATAATGGTTATAATAATATTGGATGATTATGGATGAGGAAGATAAATAAGAGATAGTTAAAAAGTGGGTAATATTGGCAGTGATTGTTTGAATCTTCTCATTAAAAATCCATTGAAAATGGTGAACATGGGGATTGTTCTTAGTAAAAGGGAATTTCAAACATTGAATTTTACACTAGGAGAGTTAAAATGGGATGTGGTAAAATATATAATTTCAAATCATAGGTGTTTCTTGATTTGGTAGTTAGAGATATCCTTTTATAGGTGAGAAAGATGTACATTGACTTGCAAATGAATGTTATGTAAGGGGTAAGAAAATATTGAATGGAATATAGGTGATTTAGGTGAGGAATGGTTCATGAAACATATAGGTATGAATATATGACCTACCAATGGAATTATATGAGGTATATGTATTGTTCAATCATAAAAAAATTAATCCACATATGTTAACCATTTTAACACTAATTAAACATTTTTAATAAATAATTTTGGTAATAATTTTTTTTTCAAAATATATAAGATAAACACTTTTATAAAATATAAAAACATTTTTTATGAATCTTTAAAAATAACGAATAGAATTAAATTTATAAATATAATAAAATTATCTTTTTATTTAAAACATAATATATATATATATAATAAACCATTTTATTAAAAAATAATTGTTTATATGATAATTTTTTATTCATATTTCATATAAATTACTAATTAAAATAGTCCTAATATATAATTAATACAACAAATATAATTTATATTCATTTAACCATTTTATATTTTGTTCCATGATATAAAAGTAAATATTATATAAATAAATTCTAAAGAATTAAACATTATTTGTAGTTATTCTGATGTAATAATAGAATTTTTTTCATTTTATTATTATTAAAATTACAATTATTTTTATGTATACTCGTTTATATAATGAATTTTCTATTATTTATACCCATAAATTCAATAGATATATTATAGTGGTTTAATGGGGATTGTTTTAGTTTGGTTTTTCTTGTGAAATAAGTTTTCAAACACATTGAATTAATTTAATAGTAATGTATTCTAAAATCTTTGGTTGTTTCCGCCATATAAGATTATTCCTCATGAACTCCACCTTTTTATGATCAACCCTGGGTCTTCCCACCATGATGCTCATAAACTAGATGGAAATGAATGCTTACCTTTAACTTAATCAATTAGCTTCACTAATATAAGTTATCTCATAGGTCCCACATGGTCATTACCTAATCCATGCATCCTAATTAATCTCTCACCAGTATATGGCATTCAAGAAGAGCACATATCACCTAATAAATTACATCATGATCATTTTAGTTTTTTAATCTATTCCCTATAGTGTATATTCATCTCATAGACATAGTTATAGTAAAATCCTAGACCATCTGTCGATGAGGCACTAAAAAAATTCAAGGCCCAATTTTGGCCCTTAATACATCATCCCATAATTGTTAAATATTGTATTTTATTTAAAAAAAAAATTAAATGGCCAATCTCCCACAGTGACTTTATAGCATAGAAGATTCCATAAAAATCACAAACTAAAGGGGGGATGTTCATCAGACCTCCCAACTAAATTCTAGAGCCAACCCCTATAATCACAACCCATAAGGTAATATCTATATATTTTAAAAGAAATATTATATTTGATTATATAAAAGATACATGTAAAGACCCGTAAATTTCAAGGAACTTTTTTTCTTAATTTTCTTTGGAATTTTACAAGAACACAGTTTCTAACGGCACCTGATTCCGAAGCCCAGTGTGCCAGGAATCATTTTCTGAAGTTTGACTCGGTATGTTCAGTGAACGGACGAGTGGGTTTTTCTAACTTTTGAACCAGTGCCCGGAATCAAATTCTGAGGGCAATGATAAAATTGCAGCGCCGGTATTTTCTTAGAAACTCCTCTTCCGGAGTTTCGTTTGCTCGTGTGTGGTTTTTAATTTTCATGCATAAAGTTGAGAAATAAAATAATTGTTCGACAAACTTTATTTTATTTCACTTAAGCCACTTGAAAGCCACATAAACTGAGTTGAAACGGATAGAGTGCTATCCAGAAATATCCTACCCTCTTGGTAGGATATTTGTGAGGTGGGGCACGCACGATCCCAACCATTTCTTTCCGCTAAGTAACGCACCCGCGAAAACCCGTCTTTATGAAAGTCAACTGATGCGTTTTCTTATTTTCATAACACACCATTTAATTGGGCTGTTTTGTTCGTAAATTAAATGGGAAATTTCTTTCGTTAATTTAATTCTATGAATTAAATGGGCCGTTACTTACCTCTTTTCGTTTGTTGGCGTAATAATTAAATAAGACCAAAACCAACATTTGGAGGATTACTCGTTGAGAGGTTTTGTAAGAGTTCTTGAGCCTTCATCCTCCTTCGCGAAGAATTCAAAGAACGCGAAGAACGTGAAGAACGCGAAGAACGCGAAGAACGCCGGCCTCCGACGCAGAATGCCGAACCCGCGGAAATCGATGTTGCGACGCCGGATACCGCGACACCGACGTTTCCTCTCCCGCGACGTTCTTCGGCGACGTTCCTTAATCCGAAACAAGAACCTTCGATCATCCGTTGAGGTGAGGGTTTCAGATTTCTTTTAATTTTTCCTTTGTGGTTTTTAACTCAAGAAAGATTTAATTATTATTAATTAAATCTTTTTGTTCTTGAACCTCGGAGTTCGTCGACGCGACCCCCTTCTGCGACGACGCGACGACGGATACCACGACGACGCGACAATCCTCAATTCACGAAGAACCCACGGCGACGACTTGACGAGGTAGGGATTTTTGTTTTGGAAATGAGCTTATTCCCATGAAAGATTCTTTAAAATTAAAGAACCTGATTTATATGAACAATTTTAATTTATTAAAATTGTTGTTTCATTTGTTGAATTTTTCTCCCGTTGTTTTTATCTAACGCGGAGGGTGCGGGCCAAATGAACACGGCCTGACAACCCCTCGTCGTTCTTCGTGGTTGTGCGGATTTGATGGGCGACGACGGAACGTGATACAAGGGCAATTTGATGATCCCGCAGTGAAGAACGGAATCCGGGAGGAACAACGGCGCAGACGGGATGGAAATCGGACCACCGGAGTGACTCTGGTGTCCTGCGGAAGCTGGCGGCGGCGCGGGTCGCTGGCGCGGTGGCGCCGGATGCGGCAGCGCCCCGGCGCGCCGCCGGAAGAACCGTCGCGGCTTCAGCCGCGGCGGCGGCGCCCGCTAACTCGCGACCGCGCGGGTCCGGCTCGCCCGGGACTAGGCTGAAGCCACGTCTGGCTATCCAGGGCGACACCCCGCGGGTGCCGCGGGGTTGTCCCGCGGGGGCGGCGGCTCCCCACGCGTCGCTCGGGTCGTCTAGGGCGACACCCCGCGGGTGCCGCAGGGGTGTCACGCGGGGGCGGCGGCACCCCCCTGCTTCGCGCGGCCGCTCGGCCAAGCCGGGCCGGGCTGGCCGAGCCAGGCCTGTCCGACCTGCCGGTCCGTGCCCTGGCCAGGCCGGACCGGTTTCGGCCGAACCAGGGGGGTCGGGCCGGTTCGGCCCGGGCCCGGACCCCCCGTCTTCGGACCGTTTTCAGTCAAATGCATGTAACATGAGCTACGGGCCTCCAAACAATGCGCCGTCAGCGGCAACACGATCCTTTGATTGAGACGGTCGTTTTGGTATATCGCACTCAAGGTTTTGGATTACTTTGTGTTCGTCCGGGTTGGTTCGTACACGAAACCAACAGGGCCCTCGGAGCGGAAACACTCATATCTTGAGCCACGGACGTCGGATTGACGTACGGCCAGGTTTCGTGAATTCCTCTAAGTGAGAGAGATCTTTTGGCATACTCCGCCCGAGGTTTGGACGTAGGTGGAGTACAGTCGGGTTGGTTTTGCTTTAAAAACCAACCGGGCACCTGGAACGAAAAAGCCAATAACTCTCAGACCGGGTGTCTGATTGACGCGCCGTCTTTGACGTTGAGTTCCTGTTGACGATACGGAACTTTTGGATACATCAACCTCGGACATTGTGTCAGTTGATGTATCAGCCTCTCGGCTCGTGGAGTGGACCCTCCCGAACGAGCTTGCTGTGTGCGGGAACCCTAGTGCTGGCTGCGACTTCGACGACGACGACTGTGAAGAGATCCTCGGTGGACTGCAACGATGAAGAGTGTTGGTCTTGTATCCTATGTGGGTCCCAGCAGTGCTGGTCTTGTATCCTATGTGGGTCCCAGCTTAGACGATTCAATACTGGTCTTGTATCCTATGTGGGTCCCAGTATAGATGAATCAATGAAGAGTGCTGGTCATGTATCCTATGTGGGTCCCAGATTAGACAATTCAATACTGGTCTTGTATCCTATGTGGGTCCCAGTATAGATGAATCAATGAAGAGTGTTGGTCTTGTATCCTATGTGGGTCCCAGCCGTGATGGTCTTGTATCCTATGTGGGTCCCAGCATAGATGATTCAATACTGGTCTTGTATCCTAAGTGGGTCCCAGTATAGATGAATCAATGAAGAGTGCTGGTCTTGTATCCTATGTGGGTTCCAGCCGTGCTGGTCTTGTATCCTATGTGGGTACCAGCTTAGACGATTCAATACTGGTCTTGTATCCTACGTGGGTCCCAGTATAGATGAATCAATGAAGACAACTGGTCTTGTATCCTATGTGGGTCCCAGCTTAGATGATTCAGTATCTATGTCTGATCATCTCTTCCACCTTTTCGATAATGTATACTTGTGTGAGCGGAATCCTGTGTTACTCTCCTTTGTGGATTGTGCTGAACTATCCTGTGTGGATTTACTGTTTACTCTCATTTGTGGATTGTGTTGAGCTATCCTATGTGGATTACTTTTCTCTCCTTCATGGATTGTGTTGTGCTATCCTGGGTGGGTATACGTTTTGCTTTCCTGTGTGGACTGGGTTGTGCATGGGTTCGGATGTTGGAGCCGAACGGGAATTGATGACTTAGGTATATGTATGGGCATATACCTAAACAGTGTCGGATGTTACTTCGTGATTGTCTCTTTCCTTGTGGTTTATCCTTTGTGGATTTCGGGAGATCTTCAGGATCTCGGGGTCCCTACTGAGTAGCTTATACTCACCCCTGCACGGGCTATGCCCGCACTACGTTGTGTTGGTTGCAGATGACGGACAGCGCTCGTCGTGGTGGAGGCTTGCGGAGCAGGACGGTACCTGGAGGTGGACCACTGGGCAGGACGTACTCGGAGTGGTCAGGTGGACCCGAGGAGCAGTGGAGGCTATCTGTACCCACCCTTCAGGTGGGACTTCCAGAGGATGGCTCGACGCTGCGGCTTTTCTTTTCAGTTGATGTTTTTTCCCTTCAGTTGTACTTTACAGTTGGGCTTGTATTTCCGGACCCTTTTACTTTCAGCACAGCCTGTTACAGTTTTTACATAGTGTTTACTTTTCCGCTTGCTTACTCTATGGTGCTTGTTTAATTTTCAATGTAAATGCCTTCACTTTTGTTGGGATTTACGCCTTGGAGCTAGTCACCAGCCGCTGGCCTATGGAAGGCGGGCTTGGGGTAGTCAGGACACGGGCCCCGAGGACGGGTCGTGACAAATTGGTATCAGAGGTGGTCGATTCTACCGCAGACTCTGATCTTTCTTCTATGTGAAGCAATAGTGTTCAGCGTATTGGGTGTAGTTATCAGTCCAGGGAGTCCAGTGTTGGTGTGGCGGCCGACGTATCCGTACACCAAGACCCTGACTACTGATTTCTGACTTAATGCACGAAAACACTGATTGCATGTGTGTTCATGTTTTCTTTTTGATTACTTGTGTCAGCTCACCAGGTATACAATTCTGACCATGGTGCACCTGCTTTTTTTCAGGATGGCCCCATGACGGCAGCCACCTAGGGTTTCGAGAGTGGAGCGTGATGACAGCCCACCGAGCGATGAGGCGTCGATGTATGGCTCCTTGTCAGCAGAGGCACCGGAGGTACCTTTGCCCGCCGAGCCACCGATGCTACCAGCCCCAGCCGCTGACGATGCACGACGCCTTAGCACGCTGCATGAGTTTCAGCGTCAGCGACCACCCAGGTTCCGTGGGGAGACGGACCCCCAGGCAGCCGAGGACTGGCTGGAGGCGGTTGCACGGGTTTTCAGATTAGTGAGGACACCACCAGACCTCATTATGATCCTCGCAGCGAGCCCCCTGCTCGCGGCAGTAGGCAGATGGTGGAGCTTGATGCTCCAAGTGCACGACGAGGCATCTCTCCTCTGGACGGACTTTGAGAGCATCTTCCCCTCCGAGTTCGTCCCAGCCACCCTTCGTGCGGTGCGCATCCAGGAGGCACTACAGCTGCGGCAGGGCAGCATGACAGTGGCCCAGTACTCGGCGAGATTTTCTGATCTCTCGCGCTACTCCACAGATATGGTACGAGACCCGTTCTTCCGGGCACGGACTTTCGAGCAGGGACTGAGGCACGCGATCAGGGCTTCGATGATCTCCCTCAACATTCCGACACAGGCAGAGGTGTTGGAGAGAGCCCTTCTAGTGGAGAGTTTTCTCGCCGAGCAGGCTCCAGGGACGGGGCCCCCCGCAGGATGGCCTGTAGTAGGGTCTTCTGCAGCTGGCAGTAGACAGGTGACGCAGAGGTTCAAATGGGTCAGACCATCAGATGGGCAGTCTCAGGATGAAGATTCGGTTGTGCGGGGCACCCGAAGGAGAGCCAACTACACGAGGGGAAAGAATTGCTACACATGTAATGGGCGAGCTCACATGGCTCGAGACTGCCCGACTCATCTTACAGATGAGCAGCAGGTGGTAGAGGGACCTCCCAGACAGAGGCTTGGCCACGGTGGTCCGCAGGGTGCAGGCGGACGAGGCAGAGGAGGTGG
The DNA here is from genome assembly GCA_963277665.1 of Viscum album. Classification (NCBI taxonomy): domain Eukaryota; kingdom Viridiplantae; phylum Streptophyta; class Magnoliopsida; order Santalales; family Viscaceae; genus Viscum; species Viscum album. Next base: position 1,251,110,501 of record OY728150.1, on the reverse strand, counting down.
CTGAGTAGCCGATGGTGGGAGACACTTCGAGGTGTTTCCACCACAACCACTAGGAGGTCCACCCCGACCGCAGGGAGTTGGTGGACGTGGGAGAGATCAGCTTCAGGCAGTTGAGGCCTTCGATCATGAAGCTCCGGGAGCGAATGGACAGGAGCGGAACTAGTGGATATGTCCTTTGTACTTCTAGTTCCATGTTCCTATGGTGTAGTGTCTTTGTATTATGAGCTGCAATAGTAAAAGATGCTTACCATTGTGAAGTTATCATTCCTATCCTCTTTTGTTTTGTTACTAAGAGGTTCCAGTTAGACTGTTTACCTGACCCTCACTTGTGAGACATCTACTAAAGGAGACCTAGTTACCACACACTGATGCCGGAAGTGTGACTCAACCCTTGGAGGCGAGAGTAACGGTTGGATCTCTTGGTAGTAGCGTTGAGGCATTACAACGTCATCTTTGGTATGGATTAGTAACATCCATACCGGGATTGACTGTATTAGGAAAAAGAAGGTGGTTCATCCAGGGGATGAGACCAGATTTCTCTTATCGGCAAATAAGAAATCACAGCAGCTCTTGTAGGACCAGAGAAGGTCCAGGTCATCCACGAGCGGATGAAGATAGCTCAGAGCCGGAAGAAGTCTTTTGCTGACAGGAGGCGGAGGCCACTTGAGTTTGAGGATGGCGATCACGTCTTCTTGCGTGTCCAACCTCGACGTGGATTACAGAGATTTGGCCAAGGTGGAAATTTGTCCCCACGCTTCATCGGGCCTTTCCAGGTCCTCAGCGAAATTGGCGAGGTGGCTTATCGCCTGGTTCTGCCACCTCAGTTGCACCGGGTGCATGACGTCTTCCACGTATCTCAGCTGAGGAGATACGTGCACAACCCGACACAAATCTTGACCATGGAGAGCTAGTCTTTGTTGATGGGGCGACTTTTGCGGAGGTCCTAGTGTAGATCGAGGATCGACAGGAGAGGGTCCTACGTGGATGATCGATTCCTCTAGTGTGCTTCAGTTAGCTGCACGGGAACCTCAAGGAGAGCACTTTGGAGCAGTAGGCTAAGTTGCATGCTCAGTACCGCTTTGTTTCCCTAGTTTTTGATGTATCTTTACAAGGACATAAAGCCCGGAGGTGGGAGTAATGTAAAGACCTGTAAATTTCAAGGAAATTTTTTTCTTAATTTTCTTTTGAATTTTACAAGAACGCAGTTTCTTACGGCACCTGATTCCGAGGCCCGGTGTCCCCGGAATCATTTTCCAAAGTTTGCCTCGGGTACGTTCAGTGAACGGATGAGTGGGTTTTTCTAACTTTTGAACCGGTGCCCGGAATCGAATTCTGAGGGCACTGATGAAATTACAGCCCCAGTATTTGCTTAGAAACTCCTCTTCTAAAGTTGCGTTTGCTCGTTTGTGGTTTTTAATTTTCAGGCTTAAAGTTGTGAAATAAAATAATTGTTCGACAAACTTTATTTTATTTCACTTAAGCCACTTGAAATCCATTTAAACTGAGTTGAAACGGATATAGTGCTATCCAGAAATATCCTACCCTCTTGGTAGGTTATTTGTGAGGTGGGGCCCGCACGAGCCCCGCCGTTTCTTTCTGCTATGTAACGCACCCGCGAAAACCAGTCTTTATGAAAGTCAACTGACGCGTTTTCTTATTTTCATAACGCACCATTTAATTGGGCAGTTTTGTTCATAAATTAAATGGGCAGTTTCTTTCGTTAATTTAATACTACGAAATAAATGGGTCGTTACTTACCTCTTTTCGTTTGTTGGCGTAATAAAAAAATAAGACCAATACCAACATTTGGAGGATTACTCATTGAGAGGTTTTGTCAGAGTTCTTGAGCATTCATCCTCCTTCGCGAAGAACGCGAAAAACACGAAGAACGCGAAGAACGCCGACCTTCGACGAAGAACGCCGAACCCGGGGAAATCGATGAGGCGATGCCGGATACCGCAACGCCAACGTTTCCTCTCATGCGATGTTCTTCGGCGACGTTCCTTAATCCGCAACAAGAACCTTCGATCATCCGTTGAGGTGAGGGTTTCAGATTTCTTTTAATTTTTCCTTTGTGGTTTTTAACTCAAGAAGGATTTAATTATTATTAATTAAATTTTTTTTTTCTTGAACCTCGGAGTTCGTCGACACGACCCCCTTCCGCGACGACGCGATGCCGGATACTGCGACGACGCGACGATCCTCAATCCTTGAAGAACCCGCGGCGACGACTTGACGAGGTAGGGATTTTGTTTTGGAAATACCCTTATTACCATGAAAGTTTCATTAAAATTAAAGAACCTGATTTATATGAACAATTTTAATTTATTAAAATTGTTGTTTCATGTGTTGAATTTTTCTCCTGTTGTTTTTATCTAACGCGGAGGGTGCGGGCCAAACGAACACGGCCCGAAAACCCTCCTCTGTTCTTCGTGGTTGTGCGGATTTGACGGGCGATGACGGAATGTGACGCAAGGGAAATTTGATGATCCCGCAGTGAAGAACAGATCCCGGGAGAAACAACGGCGCAGACGGGAAGGAAAACGGACCACCAGAGTGACTCTGGTTGCCCGAGGATGCCGGCGGCCCGAGGCGGCAGCGCCCCGGCGCGCCGCCGGAAGAACCGTATCGGCTGAAGCCGCGGCGGCGGCACCCGCTAACCCGCGACCGCGCGGGTCCGGTGCGCGTGGGACGCGACTGATGCCGCATCCGGCTGTCCAGGGAGACACCCCGCGGATGCTGCGGGGTTGTCCCGCGGGGGCGGCGGCTCCCCCCCGCGTCGCTCGGGTCGTCCAGGGCGACACCCTGCGGGTGCCGCGGTGGTGTCACGCGGGGACGACGGCACCCCCACGCGTCGCTTGGCCGCTCGGCCGAGCCGGGCCGGACTGGGTCCGGCCCGATCGCCCGGTTCGGCCGACCCAGGGGGGGTTCGGGCCGGGTCGGCCCGGATCCGGACCCCCCGTTTTCGGACCATTTTCGGTCAAATGCCTGTAACTTGAGCTACGAGCCTCCAAACGACGCACCCTCAGCGGCAACACAATCCATTGATCGAGACAATCATTTCAATATATTGCACTCAAGGATTCAGATTACTTTGGGTTCAGCCGGGTTGGATCGTACACAAAACCAACCGGGCCCTCGGAGCGGAAACACTCATATTTTGAGCCACGGACGACTGATTGACGTACTGTCAGCTTTGGAGAATTCCTCTAAGTGAGACGGATCTTTTGGCATACTCCTCCCGAGGTTTGGATGCAGGTGGAGTACGGTCGGGTTGGTTTTGCTTTAAAAATCAACCGGGCCCCTGGGAGTAAAAAGCCAATAACTCTCAGACTGGGCGTCCGATTGACGCGCCGTCTGTGACGTTGAGTTCCTGTTGACGATACAGAACTTTTGGATACATCAACCTCAGAATTTTTGTCAATTGATGTATCAGCCTCTCGGATCGTGGAGCGGACCCTCCCGAACGAGCTTGTTGTGTGCGGGAACCCTAGTGCTGGCTGCGACTTCGACGACGACGACTGTGCAGAGATCCTCGGTGGACTGCAACGATGAAGAGTGCTGGTCTTGTATCTTATGTGGGTCCCAGCAGTGCTGCTCTTGTATCCAATGTGGGTCTCAGCTTAAACGATTCAATACAGGTCTTGTATCCAATGTGGGTCCTAGTATAGACGAATCAATGAAGAGTGGTGGTCTTGTATCCTATGTGGGTCCCAGCCGTGCTGGTCTTGTATCCTATGTGGGTCCCAGCTTAGACGATTCAATACTGGTCTTGTATCTTATGTGGGTCCCAGTATAGATGATTCAATGAAGAGTGATGGTCTTGTATCCTATGTGGGTCCCAGCCGTGCTGGTCTTGTATCCTATGTGGGTCCCAGCTTAGAAGATTCAATACCGGTCTTGTATCCTATGTGGGTCCCAGTATAGATGAATCAATGAAGAGTGTTGGTCTTGTATCCTATGTGGGTCCCAGCCGTGCTGGTCTTGTATCCTATGTGGGTCCCAGCTTAGACGATTCAATACTGGTCTTGTATCCTACGTGGGTCCCAGTATAGATGAATCAATGAAGACAGCTGGTCTGGTATCCTATGTGGGTCCCAGCTTAGATGATTCAGTATCTATGCCTGATCATCTCTTCCACCTTTTCGATAATGTATACCTCTGTGAGCTGAATCCTATGTTACTCTCCTTTGTGGATTGTGTTGAACTATCCTGTGTGGATTTACTATTTCCTCTCCTTTGTGGATTGTGTTGAGCTATCCTATGTGGATTACTTTTCTCTCCTTCGTGGATTGTGTTGTTCTATCCTGGGTGGGTATACGTTTTTCTTTCCTGTGTGGACTGGGTTGTGCATGGGCTCGGATGTGGGAGCCGAACGGGAATTGATGACTTAGGTATATGTATGGGCATATACCTAAGCAGTGTCGGATGTTACTTCATGATTGTCTCTTTCCTTGTGGTTTATCCTTTGTGGATTTCAGGAGACCTTCGGGATCTCGGGGTCCCTACTGAGTAGCTTATACTCACCCCTGCACGGGCTATGCCCGCACTACGTTGTGTTGGTTGCAGACGACGGACAACGCTCGTCGTGGTGGAGGCTTGCGGAGCAGGACGGTACCTGGAGGTGGACCACTGGGCGGGACGTACTCAGAGCGGTCAGGTGGACCCGAGGAACAGTGGAGGCTATCTGTACCCACCCTTTAGGTGGGACTTCCAGAGGACGGCTTGACGCTGTGAATTTTCTTTTCAGTTGCCGTTTTTCCCTTCAGTTGTACTGTACAGTTGGGCTTGTATTTCTTGCCCCTTTTACTTTCAGCACAGCCTGTTACAGTTTTTACTTAGTGTTTACTTTTCCGCTTGCTTACTCTGTGGTGCTTGTTTACTTTTCAAAGGCAATGCCTTCCCTTTTGTTGGGATTTACGCCTTGGTGCTAGTCGCCAGCCCCTGGCCTATGGAAGGTGGGTTTGGGGTAGTCACGACACGGGCCCCGATAACGGGTCGTGACAATACAAAACTCCAATCTTAAATGAAAAACAAAATATTTTTTGACTATTATAACCTAGTAGTTGAATTAGAGGGAATGGACAGGATTATCCAAAATTTAAATATATATAATGGTTCTTGATAAATTCAAATTTATTGATTAATTCTTAATGGACAATAATTCATTTTCATGTAACGATTTTTTATTCATCAAACATGTTTTCTTTTAAAATATAGTTTAAGTTACTTCTTGAGAGAAAATAATATAATTTATTTATGAAATTATAGATATTTTTATTGATAGAATTACAAATAATTTTTCAAACAAAAATATCATAATTTTATTAGTGTGAAATTTCGAGATCTTTCAAAAAAAATTATTTTTATAAATAGTGAAAAATAAATTTTTATATTGAAAATGATAGTGTATTTCATAGTATTTATTATTTAAAATTATATTTTGGATTATTTTTAATTTTTCAATACTTAATTTATATTTATCATAATATAATTATATTATTTTTTAGGAATTATATACTTTAATTTTTTATTTTAACATTTATGTACATAAAGATTTATTTTGATGAAAATTGTTTTTCAAATCATTTTGTTGGGTTTACTTTAAATTAAATTATACGAATTATTTTTTTTAATTATAAAAAATTGAATCCATAATTTGAAACAAGAGGTACAAATTTGAAGAATATTTCTATATTATTTTTTTCTTATGAGCCGTAATCCTAGTAGTTTTGTTTCCACATTAAATGTAAAATGAGATGATTAATTATAAAAAATTTAATAATGAATATAAAGTAATGCTAACACTATATTTAATTTTGTTTAATGAATTTAATTTTTATTTAATATTCCAAAATTCTAATATATGACATTTTCTTCCATAATTACCTTATTTTATCCTTCATAATATTTTTTTTATGAAAAGTAAAAAATGTCATACTAATTGTTTTATTATATTTTGTTTTTATAAAAAGGGATAAAAATAAGGAATGTTTGGTAATAAATATTTATTTCAAATAATGAGTACATTTTTATTTATCGTTTTTAATTATTTATAATATATTTTTAGGAAATACTTGCATTAAATTTCAACACAATAGAAATATAGTATTAATTCAATCAATGAAAAATTTAAATTAAATGATTTCAAAATTTTAAAAAGTAATAAAATATGAGTGAATTATTATGATGAAATATTTTTAAAAAAACAAATTTTATTATGTAGAGGTTTTATTAAATTATATTCATATTCAATTGTTTTCATGTTTTTTTCAAGAAAAATAAAATTAATAATTCCAAACATGGCGTTAATGTTATTTTATAATAAATTACATTTAAAAAAATATTTAAATCCAAAAAAATCATATTTTGTTCCATGATATTTTTATGTGGTTGTAAATGTCTGTCATAATCTATATATTGTTCAACGGCCCTTTATTAGTATCTTAATTGACCCCAAAATAGTAAAATACAATATACGACGATAATCTCTGAAAAGGGTTAAAATGGTTAAAAATATATTATGATGCAAATATCAACTAAACTTGTCAATTATTTTGATTTATGTAAATTTTTATCTCAAAATTATATTTCCATCAAGTATTAAAAAATTTATTCTTTTTAATATGAAAATTAATTTATTTATTTTGTATTTTAAAAAATATCAAGAGTTCTCTCCCCTCTTTTTTTAAAGAGAAACCTTTGTTCTCCATATTCTCACACTTGATGATCTAATTAGTTTGAAAACATTCCAAACCAAATACCTTAAAAACTTCTAGAACCATTTCATAGAGTCCTTTTTGATAGAAAACAATGCCATGAATTATTATTCTATAAAACATATTAGTTTATATGATGGAGAGGTATAGTTCTTAACCAAATGTCTTCATTCTGATTATTTTTAAATCTTATTTAAATATTCTTCAACCATTATGAAATAATAGAACTAGTTTTTAACCTATAAATAGATGCTTTTATTTTAATTATATTACATATATCCTTCTCATCTTTTATTGAATGGGAAACACAATCATCATTCAAGTGTATGATAAACATACTCCTGATTAGTAAATGTAATTGGTTTTCTATAAATTACCTTTACAGATGGATATAAAGATGGATTTTATGTATATATATAAGATATTAATGGAATACTTATAATTATTAAAATATTGTATATAATATATTATCTCATCCTTCCTTTCACTAAAAAATGATATCATAATTCTGGTGTATGTGAAGACTAATGCCTATACGAAGAAAAGTGATTCCTTTTTCATCACCACATCATAGAAATGATGTATATAAGTATATATATGGAAATAATATGTTATTTACAATATTATAATTATTATATAAATATAAAAGAACACTTATTTTCTATATATAATGATCATTTAAAATAGAAATGTTACTCATGCGTACGTATGACGTACCGTCTCCAGGATTATAACATAGTTCATTTTTCATAACCATATTTGGTGGTTGGTATTAAAATAAGTATGGAATTATAAAATTTATTATTATTTCATTATTATTATTCTTTATAAGTTTGAATAATTATATCGTTGACCATATATATCCTACCCAAATCATTATGGACATATGAGTTGAATATCATCAAAACATCCAACGTGATCATAATTAATTAAGTAATTTATTATAATATGGTGAATGAAATAATTAACATTAAAAATAATATTATTCATTTAACTAATTAACATAATTTTAATATATTAGAAGATAAAAAAAAATTTCATGATTTCTAATCAATGTAAGGGACATTATTTTAAATATTCTTTTTTTGTGTTTCCCTACATACTCTTTTTCACATGTGTCCATATTTGTTAAAATATTATAGTAATGGATTTATATTAACAATAATGAATTTTAATGAAAAATTATGCCCCTTTTTATTTTTTTCAATGTATTTTTAATGTAATATTTTCTCAAAATGTTTTGGTAATCATTACAGAATACAAATGGAATGTTATATTTTAACGTACACTATGACAACGAGTATTCTTACTACTTTAACATTTACAAGATTTTTAGATTCCATTACAACATTTCCTGATTCTAAAAAGGAAACTACCTTTTCCCTTTTATATTGGTTTGTTATTTTAGGACATGGTTTTTATTGAATGGGTATTTAAATACACAAAAGTGTTTTTCATATGGGTTTGAATGAATTTTTTAGATGTTTTATTATTTAAAGGTGAAAAATATAATGATTTATTCATGATATAGTACATGATCATCATATATGTCGATCATGTGAGTCTAATATGACTTGTATTAAGTTTTATTCCCCAATATAGTTATCTATGAATGGGTGATCTTGATATATATTTTATGATGGGTGCCCCAAGACTACTCTCTAATACATTAGGTAATGCTCCATATCATAATAGGATGTAAGGAGGGATTTACTTAGTATTTTAGTTCTATGGATTTAATTCAGATATAGTTATTTATTACACGGATTATGAATATAAATTCTCTACAGTTTAAAAATTATTTTATATTTGATAATATTGGTTTTAATGGTTTTTTGAGTAGATAAAAGTGTATTTTTCATGAAGAAATATTTTATTAACTCAATAAAAGTGCTTTCATATTAATGTACAAATTTCATGGATTTTCATGTTTATAATTTTAATATTATACTTATTTTTTTATATATCATATTAATAATTTTGTGCTAATCCATTTTTTATATATGTTTTTCATTGGATTCTTGGATGGGTATAAACAAAGAAGATGGCATGCTAAATGTCATAATGCTTTGTACCAAAAAATGGGTTTCCCATAAAAAGTTATATATTGTTCAAAAATGGAAACTATTTTGAAGGATCAATTTTGTTATTTATGACTTTATTACATAAGTATAATGATATAATTCCGTAAAACTATAATCCAAAAAATATTCTAAAAATTGAAAAAAGTTTTTTATTATCTAAATGTTCAATTTAAGTGTCATTTAAGAATGATTCCTTAGCTAAAAACTATCTCTTAAGCTCCTATAATTACAATTTTCCATTAAAAAACATAATGATTCCTTAACTGAACTCAAATTATATATATTAATTAATTATTCTCATTTATAAATAATTAATAAATCTATAACCAATTTTAAAATTTAATTAAAATAGGAATAATATCATAATAATTCATCAATAACTCTCATCACCTTGAATCCACATCCAACCACCCATATAAATTCCACAAATTCCTCCTAACACTACCGTTGGAAAAATCCTTAACACATGACCGCAATTTAATAGGAAATTTCAGTTAATTTACGTGAAAACGAAAAAAATTAACTCAACCATGTAACTCAAATGAAATGAAATGAAATTTTTTTTGATCATTATTCTAGGAAATCCACAAGATTAATATTGTGTAATTATCTAAAAAACCATTATCAAAGAAAAAATCAAAAATTGATATAAAATAGGAAAATTTGAATGAATAATGGGGAGATAAATATCTCAAATACTGAATAAAAATCTTGAAATCACCAAACATATATAGAAAATCGAGAGAAATGGATTGGGAATGATGAGTAGTTCTTACTCTAAATTTGGTAAAATTAAATGATATATTAATGGTGGCAAATCATTTAGAATATTTGAGTCACATAATAGAAAAAACTAAAAAAATTTAAAAAACTGGACATGGATTCACCCCAATGTCGAACCCCTTTAAAATGGAATGGATCACCTCATAGATGCAACCTAATAAGACCTACATTCCTATTTACATTATGAATCTATTTTAAGCTATGCATTTTGAGAATAAACATCAACTACCCAAAGTGTCCAATACCAAAATGTTGTGATGATTCATTTATCATTTCTTAGGTGACACATGATCGACCAATGTGTTCAGCCTCGACTAGTTCAACATAGGGGGTATCCTCAATTCTATGCTCAAAAAAATTCTTCACAAAGACCACAACATGCACCACAAAATAGTGTTTCATGTTCTCCATCAAAACATATACATACAACATAACATGATGCATGGGATCCTGTTATGGCCACAACAAGGGACACAATATAATGTTTCCATTGTTGTGGCAGAACTGTCCACTGAGAGGTACAGTCAAATCTGCAACCATTATTTCCTCTAAATAAAAAATTCTTGGTTTTATTCCTTAAAAATCTTTTATTGTTTTTAACAATGATTTAACCCTACTTGATGAATCATTGTGGGAAACTATAGATTATATTTTTTTCTTTTGGGCCACTTATCCATTCACCACTACTTAATCGAGCACCCAAACAGAGCCATGGGTCTCGTTACCCATTCCAACAAATATATTATAAGGTTTTAAACACATTAAATTTTATATGAATACAATTTCCAAATAATGTCCCCTACTGTGGATATAAAAATTCAAATTCTCTCTAAAATCATAGCATATACTGGAGTGGGTTTTTAGAATAACCCCACCACAAAACATATCATCCTCAAGAATTAAAATTTTTCTATTGTATATAATTTCTAACCAACCTCATTCCCCAATTAACGATCAATTCAATATATTCTATACCAGAATACCAAATGATTTTCCACTACACAAATCCAAACACAATTACAGTTATTTTTTAAATTTCAAGCCAAAAAATCATCATAATTACCAACATAGAGAAAACTATTACCCACACTTGTCTATCCCAAGAATCCTTAGCATGAAGAACAAATTCATCCTCAATTAAATAGTGATTACCTCTATAAATCTTCATTCATAAATACTGATTCTGATTCATTATTCTCCCCCACCATAACTGCCTACTAAAACCCATTTTTAATTTTCCTAGGACACACTCAATGTGGTTTCCATCTCTATATAATAAAATTCATTTGATAACCATGATCAGTACTCCACTTACTGACTCTTCCAAATTTAATTCAGTCACTCCTACTGAATCCCCACAATACATACCAATTGATATACCATAACTATAATAGAAATATTTATATCATACAATCACCCATGCCAAATCCCCAATAAAAATCTTGTGGCTCGGATACTACAAAAATGAATCGAATTTCATTCTCTCACATGAAAACCAAGTCATCATAAATCTAACAGATACCCAAATAATCCTTTGGAGACAATCTATTACTAAAAAAAGAATAATATCAATAATTACAGGATGAGTCCACCATGATTCACTGGAATCATCCCAAAAACACTAATTATAGACAATGAAATCAGTGGAAAATATAAAAGAGTAATATAGAAAATACGGAGGATAACCACAACTTCATGTTAGGGAATTTCCTTGAAATGGACCTAAATCCGAGTATAATCGAATGAAATAGAGGAAGGGATTCATTGAATTCACCCCAAAATAATCTAATGAAATGAGGTAGAAGGAATTGGAAACCAATAATAATTAATGAGGTGATCCAAATTGAAAACCCAACTTTTCAAAATAATTGTGGATTCACCACTATGTGGTGAACATCACTATGGATGCCTCAATATCCTAACATATCCAATTCCTCATTGATGTGCTTCTAAGATTGTTATTTTCTGAAGGCCCTCTATCCACACAAAATAGTCACATCCTTTGAAACGTGGAGATAACTTCCATATTTTCTAGACACCATGGGATCCCCCATGGCCTGACCCCCATACATTTTTTTCACTGGGAGGTTTGTTAGGAATCATAATCTACCATGTATCCTCCAATATACCAAGAAAGACACCATAACATGGTTCTAGTTTAATACACATAAAATCCCAACAATAAGAACACCATGACATTGGAGATGGTGTTTCAACCACAACCCTATCTACATTATATCATGGAGTTACCCAAAAGTGATTGGATATACCTCAAAACCCTATTAATACATTATGGAATTACCCTATATTAATACCTTGCGGGATTGTTTGGAAACATTCCACCTTGCAAAAACCATAATAAATAGTCCATGGTGTCTGCCTGTTGATGAAATTTCATCTATAGGGAAACCTGACCTTCCAGTTTCACTTAACTACAGACATGTATACATCTTCATGCCTCATTTCCCATCCAAAAACATATTCTTTATACTCTCAACATTATATTTTTTCCAAAAATAACCCTACTCTAGAGATAAAAATTCAGGTTCCCTATGAAAATCATAACCTATAAAAGATACGATCTTTTCACTTTTATGAAAATAAATCAAGAAATATTACAATAATATATGCTTTCATAGATATAAATAATATAATTAAAAGTTCAAAATTCTTCTGATTGTTTTACCCTTAAAATAACCTTCCATTTTTAATGTTTCAAATTTTAATATAATTTATATACCACACACATTCTTTTCAAAATTATTAATTATAATCATAAATCATTCTGAATAAAATTTCTATCACTCTCACCACATAAATAAATTTTGAAAGACAATATTGATTATTATAAACATGAATATATACCATGTTCATTTAATAAATTTCATAATTCCAATATTTAGAAATTTGAATACTATTTTATATATAAGACTTAAAATTGAAGTAATATTCCATAAAACGGTATAGTCCATTGATAAGAAAACTAAATTGATGTTTTTTTGTTAAAAATAAAGCTAAGAAAATTAATCATGTGCATAATATTTTAACCCGTGAATCTTTATAAATTCCATAGCAATACGAGATATAAAAATATTGTTTATCACTAAGAAAAATTAAAATCACGATTATGAAATATTAAATAAGAAAAAAAATAAACAAATATAATAAGTAGAAAAAGCATATATTCTTTTCTAGTAAGAGTTACATTGAATTTCCAACATATAATTATAAGAAAAATCGAATAAAAAAACATGAACAGCTTATAATCTATAAAATCATTGTGAAATTAGGTTATTAAAAACCTATTAACTAATGAAATAATGGGATATAAATTTTATAAGTATCTATATAGTTGAGTGTTAATACATAATTACAAAAAATTAACTCATTTTTTAAAATATAATCTATATTTAAATATAATTATTTTAATTTTAATTTATAGAGTTACATAAAAAAACATGTATAATAATGGGAAAATGTATATCAAAGTGTGTCCAATAAACCAATGTACCATAAGAAACACTTTTAAAGAATGTTTATCTCTCAATCATGAAAAATTGAAAATGAATAATTAAAATAGTCAACATATAGTGAAAAATAGATGGCATCTACTCAATTATACTTAATTTTTTTTATTGATTTTAGGTGAAATTTAATTGAAAAAAATGTGCATCTCCCAATTGATCAATAAGAGAAAAATAAAACAAAATAATACCATAATAATTTTAATTCCACATCTAAAAATCCTATTTTTTTCGAAATCATGGAAAATTATCAATGCTATATCATGGATAAAGATTCTATCAAGAAATAAAGAAATACAATTTGATAACTAAGTTGTCCCTATTGAAAAAACTGCATTAAGAGGTATTATTTTATATATTATCATTTAAACCACCACGGGTTATTTCTTTCTTGACTTGTCATAGATTGGTCCATGACTTGACTCCCCAAGACCGCCTCCAATAGGTCTGGGGCTGGTGAATATCACTAAGTAGTCATATAACTAAAATGTGAGGGATTTCATATATACCTATACACATGCACACAATGCTGAATGTAAAATACTTTTTAAAACATGAAAGCAAACCATTAAGGATAACACAACCAACGTGCAACATAAATGTAATGTACAATAGGGTTACATGGTCCAGAATACAAGCACTCGAAAAAGGATGAGTCGGTATCATGAAAAATGAAGGTCATCTACAAAAAACCATACCTAATGTGTTTGTTAAATTTAGATTCTGGATGTCATAGGAGTGTGTCATGTCTATCTGATTTGTCTGGGAACCTCCCAGTCCTGCACCACCTAGGTCTTTGTCAAAACATCGGCTGTCTTCAGAATATAGGAACCTTACAGGGAAGCCCGTACAGGGGTGAGTAATGTAGTAATCTATTGGATGCATCTAAACCCAAAGGAAATACCAAAGAGGAATGAAAACATGAATTATAGTTAGTTCACATCGCTATAAATGTATAACATGAAATTCAAGATTACCTGATGTAATCACAAAACACTCAATATGGATGAGGAAACTAGTCCTAATGATAATATCATCCCCTTTGAGTCTCTTAGATCTAATGAGTAACTGAGACCCGAGGATTCAATTAGACCCTATTAGTCACTTCCACCCGGAGAGACAGAGTATTGAATTCATGTATACCACAAGTAACATAGTCTCAGTGTTAGATCTATTCACATGATTTTTCTCAGAGTATGTTTGTTCTGGGAGAACCTACTCCTCATGAAAATGGTAGCATTTATACCTCCACATAACCCCAATTTGAGTATCTCAATGGGGCTGCCTCATCTCAAGTGTACCAACATTGTAAAAATATGGTAAAACAAACATATGGTTTTAATATAATGGTAAATTTTGTGTACAGGGGATGGTGGGGTCTTAGTCTAGACTAACCCATCCCAACCAGAGTCCAACTAACCCAACCTATCGGGTCAGACCTTTTCCAATGGATCCGGCCCAGACTAGTTGGGTCATGTCCGGTTTGAACCATCCTACCTAGCTAGAACAGATAATGATGGCGGGATCGATCCACCCAAAACGTTGTAGGTACTGTGTCCCTAACCAGGAAACACGTGGTGACCACTACATTTGACGGATCACTCCACTGCATAACCCCCCCCCCCCCCCCCCGTCAACGCGGTCAAGGTGGACCATGGCCCCCCTATTTCTTTTGTTGATTACCACCCTTGGAATCTTTCATGCAGCCCATATACAGCACAATATGTTGGTTCCAGTGAATATCTTTACTGTTGTTGGGTGGTCACACCACCACATTCCATCACCTGTGGCCCTCTTTCCACGGGGCGCCACTATCACCCAGGTGGCCCGTTTTCTAAACTATGAAACCACTCATGATAAACGGGTCACTGTATCATAAACCATCTGCTCCAAATTATTTCTCCAATGATCTAGGCATCCGGAAAGCTTTGGAACCTCCCATCTAATGTCTGATTCAACCACATTTGTCTTTCAGCCAAGAATGCAAGAGAGAGAGAGAGAACCATGAACAGTTGTGGAATGAATATCGTCTATGTTCATTTGGAATTATTTTGTCCCACATGAAAAGGGGGAAATAAAATATAATGACAACCAATATGGTATAATCCCCTTTTGTATCACAGTAATAGTACCCATATCGTATTATTGATTGATCCGCGGATCAACCTATTGGTGGGTTGATCTATAATCGTCGATGAAAGAAATAAAGAGGAAGATTGTTCCCACATAATTAGTACCACTTCCTATTATTGGTTCCTAGGATATAGTGGATTCATTTTTTATCTTTTGAGGAGAGATATTGATCCCCATCAATTTCATCATTGGTGATTCATCTTTCATCACCACTCATCATCTGCCAACATTAGTTATCTAGAGGTTGTAGGGAATTCTCATGGATCGTCCTTAGATCAAGAATACCAATAAAAAAATTAAGTGAAGATATGCATTTTAGTGTTGTTGATTCTCTACGACATAGAATCCACACACTGCATCAATTATTATGGTTAATAGATGCATGGTCGTTGTGTCGCAGTTCCACTGTGATATGTTTTATGAAGAAATAAAAGAAACATCTTGATGTATTTTTAAACATCCAAAGATTTACTTTATTCCGTCTACCTACGCCTATCGATGTTAGGCCCCTTATATGTAAAATCACCATTCCGAAAGTAATGGTGACCTCATATTTTTAATCAGGGCACCGGTTTATATGTTACTATAATAGTGCATAAGTGATTTGAAAAAGATCAAACATTTATTCAGGGGACCCAAGCCATGGAATAAAATTCCATCGTAGTGCCTAGTTTCGAAATAATCCTTTCAATTTTAAAGAAAAAATATTATTTGAAATTATAGCACATTAAATTATCCCTACATTTGGTATTTACATCCCTGAAATAAAAAAACAAAAGGACAAACAAACAAATGTTTATAATGAGAAATATTTGAGCCTCTCGATATCATGTTATCTACTTGAGATTATCATGGTACCTCCAATCACACAACATATGAATTGAACAACTATAAAGGACCCACCCCTGTTGACACTCAATCTCCACTCGGAACTCGGCAAAGATCTTTCCATTTTCAAAGTCTAGCCTACCCTAGTCAATGAATTTTGATGGTTCATGAACATACCTCCTCATCTACGATAGGTAGAAGAAATCATGCCCCTGATAAATATTTGGGGGTAGATCTAGGCGGTATTCCACCTCCCCAATGCTACTCTTAATCTTAAAAGGGATGATGACTCTAAAAGGAATCTTGAAGCACTATACAAATATTTATAATCTCCATAGAGGTGATACTCGAAGAAACACATTGTCTTTCTCATTGAATTCAGGGGGCCCCCATTTAATATTACTAAATGATGTTTTCCTTCTCTGTGCATTCCTCATCTTTTCTTACATGACCTAAACCTTTTCGATGGTATCATATTCCAACTATAGACCATAGAGTGAAAAATACACTAGGTATGTCTAGCAAATATGTTCCCTTCATGGCCAAATATATGAGGCATCAAACAGTTACATACCAATGGTGGAGTAATATTTGTTTTTGTATATAAACTAAACCAAATGTAGGTTATTCTCCCAACTAAATATAAAGTCCTAAATGAAATCATGAATCATGTCCTCTAGATCCTAGATGGTCTTCTTGGTCTGCCCATCCATATGGGGATAAAAAATATGTTCAAATCAAATGAGTCCCAAATTCCTCCATCATCAACTCTATATCCGCGATGTGAAATAAAATATCATGGTCTGGAATGATTGTTGAAGATCCCCATGAAGTCAAACTATCTCTTGAATGTAGAGGAATCCCAAACCCTTTACCGAACACTTATCCCAGATGGGTTGGATGTTGGGTGACTTGGTGAGTAATTCTATAATTACCCAAATGGTATTGTGCCCCCTATAAGTGCATGGTAAACCTGTCATGAAGTAAATTGATATCCCATCCCACTTCCACTATGGAACCGTAAGTGTATGATCCATGACTTCTAGAACATGATTCTCTTCCTTCACTTTCAAACAACGAAGGCACTGAGAAGCAAACTGCACCACTTCATTCATCATCCTCATTCACAAGAACTAATGTCGAAGATCATAGTACATCTTTGTTATACCCAGATGTTCTGCCAAAGTGGATGCATGAAACTCTGTAAAAACCACCTCTTGAAATGCCTCTTGTGTAATGGTTTTCCCTCTGAAAAGGACTATGTCCTCACCACATATCGAAAATCCATTAGTGTATTTCTCTATATATATCTGAGAACATCAAATCTCCTAGTTAATATTCCCAATATATGCCACCCTAAATTGATGTAAGATTCAAAGAGTGACGAAAATCAACTAGTGGTATGATTATCCATCACCATCCCTGAGGGATATATGCATCACATCTAGTTTCTCGGACCCCTCACTCTCTAAATAATAGATTTTTCTCCTACGGAACATGTCTCCCACCACATTCACCATCCTAGTATTATATGTAATTTCAAATTCATATCCTAGGAATATCTCCACCCACCACCTATACGTCAATTTTTATTCATTAATAGAGAAGATATAAATGAGGAATTTATACATAGATTAGATGGTAAAATTCTCTCACAATAGGTAATTCCACCACATCATTAAAAAAAATACCACTGCTTATAGCTCAAGAAAATGGGATGCATAGTTCTAATCATGCTGTCTCAAATGTTCTAAACCATTAAAAATCATTACATTTTCCTACATAAGGAAATAACCCAATCCATTCCATGATTCATCTCAGAACACTACATACCCACCACCCATCATTGGCAGTCTCATGATGGGGCACTCTTCAACTCCCATATTATCTCCTATAAACACTACTGGAATTTCTCCATTTATATGAATGGTTTTCACATTCATGCCAGAACCAATAATTGTGATGCCCAAAAATAAATGTTGGCCACAATCATCTGTTAATAAAAATACATAACCAAGAATCACCAAAGATCAATGATCCTCTCGGGTGGCTCCCAATAAAGAACCCCATCTATTTTGATAAAACCAATGCAACTATAGCTTCCAAAATGACATGTCCCAGGAAGTGGACCTCCAAAATGATGAACTAACACTTATAGAGATTCCCATTGAACCGGTGATCTCAGAGTGTATCCAGTACCATCCTTGTTTATGTCATGATCTCTCTCATAGATTCTATATACAATATAACTTCATCAAGGAAGATCACGTCTAATCTGTCAAGGTAATGTTAAATGATCCTATTCCTAAGTCACATGAACACTATTAGGGAATTTCTTATATTGAACGATATCACCAAGTACTCATAGTGGCTATACTGACAGCTAATTTTTTTTTGTACATCCTCATCACATACATGAAGAAGGTGATCGCTAGATTTGAGGTCTATCCTCAAGAGCCAGTTGTCTTCCTTCAGATGATGGAATAGTTCATCATTTCTATGCAATAGATATTTCATATTCACGGTTACCTAGTTGAGGTTGTTGTAGTCCACACGTATTCTCAATCTCATTTATACATTCTTCTAAATCAATATTGTGGCCACCCAAGTTGAAACATTAGGCCTTACAAATAAATTATTCTACAAATCCTCTAGCAATACCCTCAACTCAAGAATCTCTATGTGAGCCATTAGATATTCCAATGTGGATATCGGTTCCATCTTGGCGAATAGGTCAATGAAAAAATCAGTCTCCCTCTAAGAAGGTAATCTAGGAACATCTTCTGTGATGATTTCCTTGTACTCATCAACCATTGCATGAAATTGAGGTATCCTCTAATCCAGCATAATGAGGGTAAGGATATTCAACTATTGAGTAATCAGATTATCCCTCCAATAAGAATGTTAGTCTTATGCTGCTAGCATTAAATTTTTTACATGTAAAGGAAAACATGGTCTAATCTACTGGAACCGAGTGCAATATATGCCTAAATATTAAATTTGTCCATGGACTCTAGATAAAAATTCCATACCCAAAATGACATTGTTAGTTCTGGATATCGTTACAAGGATAGTGCACTGAACCACTCACCTCCATGAGTAAGCTCGTACTACCAGCACTACTGTTTGATCATCAACTCCCCTTCTGTTTTAGTCTCTAAACGTAAGGATCAAGACAATGGATCCACTATAATTTTTATGTCCTGAAAAAATTCAAGGGAATGAAAAGAGTGACTAGAACATGTTACTATATGAGTTGCAACTCCGGTGGAGAAGACATATATTATTCATATAACCATCCCTAGAGCGTCGATATCATAAGACTTTATCTCGTGATGATGGGACCATCCATATCCATTAGCTCTCAGACCACATGGTGGACCATATGGTGGGGGTGGTGGAAGTACCTCAAACCTCCACACACCACCTTATACATTTCTTGTTCCCCTACCACATCTACTACCCTGTGGACCACACTACTCAACCCTCTACCACTGCCTTGATGGTCCCACGATTGTCTCATTATCGTCTAAACAACGATTTGGGAAATCAAGAACCATGTTCCTCTAATAGTTGAAGGAGTTGAAGAACCTTTTCGTCAACTGAATCCTTCTATTTTGGAAGCCTCTGATGGCTGATCTTTTGTCCTGGGGTCATTTATAGATGGATTGACCCACTTGGGTCCATACATCTACTACCTGCAACTTAATTATGAATGTTTCGCAACCTGGTGCCTACTAGTAGCTCCCACTACTTGCACCTGCTCCTCCAGGATTCTCTCCACAAGAATTTCTCACTCTGGCACCCCATCTTGTGTAAGGATGATAATATATGTTAGGGTTAGACTAATCTATCAGTGTAGTCCATTTTCAAAATCCCAATCCCTAAAGAACGATTCCTAAACCATGTATGTGGAGTAACATGAAAATTCGATAAACCTCAACAAGTACTCCGCTACTGTCTAGCTACCCTGCTACAGATACGGGAACTCCTAGATGCGTACTGAATGAAAATTCTCTAGAAAAAACTCGTCCAAAACATGGTTCACAAAATCAGCCTAATGTATAGTAATCTCATCATATGTATGTATCACAAAACTAAACCACCATCCTACTAGCCCTATTGATGACTCGTGGCTAGTACTACCATCTAATCAGCAGTGTACTCACATGGTGGAAGACTCATGTTACTACATCCATCCAATCCTTAGCTAACAAGTGCCTATAATACTCTTGATACTGGGAGGTTCTATGTCTGTATGTCTTGAAATGCACAAAGCCTACATACATCCTCTACCGACAGTGCTGGTAAAAAACTATTTATTGATGAATGGTCATAACATTGGTGCATCAAACGATGGGAATATCTCTAGTACGGGCCCATATTACAACACCTCATCTCTATACTTATCGTCCTCATGGAAACACAATATATTAATTACTAGATGATTGCATGAGGTGTCCTGAAACCGATCAAGGTAAACTATAGTCAATAGAGTATACCATTTGAGATGACTCAATAACGACAAGAGGACACACTCAAAATCCTATATAATTCATGTACCGTTTTTTTCCCAACAACTAGTGTTTTCATCTTCCAAATCAGATGGTAGGTGTCAAGAATCATTTTTTATGGATACGTCAACATGTGGAACAACATTGGAGTCGTAGTCCAAAGAGATGAACTCAAAACACATTACACTATTTCCCCAGACAAACATTACATATTCTTGGTCCCAATGTAGAACCGATCATGCCTATTATACCACCATATCATGACCTGTCCCAATGGTATCTGTTCCATGACTCCCCATGCCAGCCTTCAATTGGCTAGAGATTCGTAAAAATACCTGAGTATTCATATCACTATCATGGGAGGAATTTCCAATGTACCTATATACATGCACACAATACTAAAATACCAAAACGTAGTAAGTCATGAATTAAATCTACCAAGGATAACACATCAAGAGTGGAATAGAAAACCACATTGCAATAGGGTTACCTTTGCATGAATACAAGCCCACCAAAAAGGATAAGTTTGTAACGTGAACACATAAGATCATCTATAGAAATCCCTACATGAAGGATATGTTAAGGGAAAAAATTGAAGCAATTGGAGTACCCCATTGGTCTATGTAAAATTATTTTTCATCTGTATAAGAACCAACACTTGTTGGAAAAGCCCATGCCTGGTTGAGTAAATTAGTAATCAGTATGACCCTTAATCTAAAAAATAAACAACACAACGTAAAGTACACTAGATGTATAATTTGGTCACACGTGTATAAGTCTACTTCATGAAAAGAATATTTACTAGAGTTAAAGATAGAACACTTAGAGAAGATGAGGAACCATGTCCTAATGATACTCTCCTCCCTGATGAGGCACTTAGACCTGATGAGTCACTTAGTCCTGATAATTCACATATTCCCCAAGAGACTTTGTCTTGATGTAATGTGTACTTCAAGTCAGATAGAGTTCTAGTAACATCCATCCACATGATTCTACTTGTAGAGCACTTTTTCTTGGAAAACATACACCTCAACCCAAAATATGTATGTCAACATCCCAGAAAACCCACATAGATTATATCAAATGGACCTCCTCTTTGTGAGGGTCCCAACACCACAAATTTGTCTTCAAACAGTCACATGGTTTGAATTTTATGTGTAATTTAACGGATTGGGGCTGGAGGGGTCCATTTTTGGTCCAACCTGGTCAGAATGACCTGACCTAAACTAAGACCTCCCAACCCGACCCGCTATTCCGACCAAACTTTCCAGGTCAATCCGGCCTGTTGGGTCTATCCCAGACCATTAAATTACCCCTAGGTTGTGGTAGGCATCAAATACATGTTTGGTTGACGTGGTGTTTCCACTGCATTTGACGCGGTTGCTTCCGCATGGTCTTGTCATCCTGGTCCAACTGGACCAGAACCCCTCAGTCATGTGATGTGGATCCCCTGTCGTATTCTCAAAATCCCACAACTAGCCACCCACTGGTGGCCTCTATCCGCCACCCCACTACGGTTACCACGAGGATCATTGCTGCTAACCTCTGAGCAGGTAACCACTACACATGGGTGGCCGCACTGTCATGCACCACCTCCTACCACCCTGCATCCTCGAGTCAACATTGTCTCCATTGTGGTATATTTTTGGAACCTCCAACAACGTCATGATCCATTTGTCACTATATTCACATTCTTGTGTTCGAAATTAACTTTTCAAAAATATAGGGGTCTGTCTATATTTGGAACCTCTCAGAAAAAATCAGACACAACCATGGGTGTCAGTCTGAGAAGAAAGCAAGAGAGAGATAGAACCATAAACACCTAATGAAAGAACTTAATCCATGTTGACTTAGATATCATTAGTCCCATCATAAAAAGGGGAACTAAAATATAATTATAACCAGTAAGGTATAACTCCCTTGCATCACACAACAATAATACCCATCCCTCTTGAACTGTCGATCTGTAGATCAACCTGTTGATGGGTTGATTCACATTTATCGTTGAATGAAAAAATGAGGAATGATTGACACAAAAAATTAAAACACCTACATGGGATTAGATATTCTACATTCATGGATTAATTGTTGACGATTGATTATAAAGATACCTCGATCGACACCCCCATCATTGTTATTGATTTTTTGTTTGTCTTTTCTCATCGTCATCCCACATTATTTCTCCAGTTGGTGGAGAAAATTATGAATGATTATCCTCAGATCCTGAAGATCTATCAAACTATTAATTGAAAAAACCCAATTCAGAATAACTTTTTTATTGAGATGCAACATCACCATGCTGCTCAAATTATGAAGTGTAACAACTACTTTATCTTTATGTTATAGTGCAACTATGATACTTTCAATGAATAAATGAAATAAACGTTATTCTGTTTTGATAAAACTTCAAAAAAATAACTTCTCCCCCCAACCTGCACAGGTCGAGGTTAGGACGCACGTATGGTAATTTTTCCTTTTCAGATGAAATGGTGCCCTCATATTTTTTATCTAAGCATCAGTTTAGAAGTTATTAAATCCACACATCTATGAGATAGTCGTCTCAACATATGTCTGGATCACAAATCTCCACCACGGTCCTTCTGAGCACTATAAAAGACTCGGGCTAGGAATACCATCTAATCGTTCAGTGTACTCACTTCATGGAAGACTCATGTAACTACCTGTATCAATTCCTCAATTACTTAGGGGTTAGTATAACTCTTAAACTGTAGAGGATATACTTATGTAAGTCATTGAATTCACTAAGCATGCATTCATCTTCTGCCGATACCGCTGGTAAAAACTACTAATCGACGGGAGGTGCACCACCTGATGGGTCTATCACCTATACTTGTCCCTATACTGACACCTCTTCACTATGAATTTCTTCATCGTAGAGACCAAACTGAATCCTATATTGTTGGTTGCATGATGCGCCCTGAAATAGATCAAGATGAACCATAACCAATAGAATAAACCTGGTAAACTGACTCAAGAAGGAAAAGAGGTCACACTTAAAATCCTGTATAATTCATGAAACATTTATTTCCCTACAAGTAGTGTTTTCATGTACAAAATCAGAATGCAGATATACAGAATCACGTTGTGTGGATACGTCGGCCACAACACTGACATTGGAGTCCCAGCCATGAAGGATGAACTTATAACACTTTACACTATTTTCAGAAGAAAACATCACAAAACTCATAGTCCCAATGTGGAAATGAACTAGTAATATGATACAACTCTATCAAGACTCATCCGAGAGGGGTTTGTGCCATGACACACCAAGAGAGCCTCTGATTGGCTAGATGTTGGTGACTAGCAGTTAGTTGGTATGTCACTAAAATGGGAGGCATTTCCAATGTATGGATACAGATTCCCACAATTATTAATGAAAAAAACCATTTAAGGGATGAATGAAAACCACTAAGGATAACACAACTAGGGTGAAGCCAAAAGTAAGGTACAATAGGGTTACCGAGGCCAGAATACAAGCCCTTCAATGAGGAATAGTTTGTATCCTGAAAATTTATGCTCTTATATAGAAAACCCAACATGAAGGCTAGGTTAAGGGAAGAGGATGGAATCCATAAGAGTAAGCCACACATATATGAAATCACTGGGCACCACCTGGTCATGAACCATCTTGGTTTATGTTAAAATCTTTGTTGTCTTCACAAGACACAATATGTTTCATAAAAGTCCATAAAATGGTGAGTAAAATTGGACTAAATAGGTCACCCCGAAACCATAATAGAAAGAAGAAAATGGAATGTACACTAGAAGTATTGTCAGGTCACATAGGTACAAGTCTACATTCATAAAAGTAGGATTACCAGACGTAATGATAGAAGACTCGGTATTGATGCGGCACCTTGTCCTAAAGATACTATATGCCGTGATGAGTCACTTAGAAATGATGAGTCACTTTGACATAAAGAGTCACATTGTCCCATAAAGACTTAGTCATGATTTCATATATACCTCAAGTCACATAGTCTCTATGTAACAACCGACCACATTATTTTTCTTATAGAGAACTTATTCAAGGATAATATACACATCATGTCGAAGGACATAGGTAGACATCCATGAAACACCACTTAGATTATCTCAAAAGGACCTATACATCATGAGGGTCCAAACACCATTGATTTCTCAACAAATAGTCACATGGATTGAATGTTATGGGTTATTTAGTGAAACGGAGCCAGTGGGGTCTGGGTCTGGTCCAACCTGGTCTGAACTACTCGTCCTAACCTGAGTCTAGCCAACCCAACCTGTCGGTCCGACGCAAACTGCCGGTCCGACGCAACCTGCCGGTCCGATGCAACCTACCGGGTTGGCCCATCCCACTAGGTCTAGCCTGGACCAATTCGCTCCACCCCGGATGTGGTAGGATCCACATCCCAGTTTGGTCAATGTGGGGAAGCCCCCACATTTGACGTGGCAGTTTTCATGATGTATCGCCACTATGGTCCAACTAGACCATATCCCCTCGACCGCGTGAGACAGATCCCCTGATGTATCCACCAAATCATACTAAGAGCTGCCTTCCAGCAGCCCATGTATGCCACACATTAGTGGTTACCATTGGGCGCTATATAATTTATTGTCAACCCGACATCCACTACTCCTGGGTGGAATCATTGTCATGTCCCACCGCCTGCATCCCTACTTCTACGGGTAAACACTATCACCATGGTGGCCCGTTTTATGAAACATCCAGCAACATTGTGATACATGGTTCACCGTATCCATTTCTATGTGGTCCAAATTATCATTCCACCAAACTAGGTTTTGATCAATATTTTGAGCCTCCTAGAAAGAATCTGATACAACCATTGGGTTCAGTTGGTGAAGAATGATAGAAAGAGGTTAAGAGAAACATGAACACACAAGGAATGAATGTCTTCCGTGTTCATTCGGCCACTGATCATCGAATTATAAAAATGGGAACTAAAAGATATTGATAACCACTACAGTATAACACCCTCTGATCCTACATCAATAATACCCACCCCACATGAATGATCTATCTGTAGATCAACCTTTTGGTTGGATGATTCACGTTTGTCATTGAAAGGAAGAATGAGGGAAAATGATCAAAAATATTTAAAACCTCTACATGGGATTGGATCTTCCACTCTAATGGATTCATTGTTGAAGATCCATTGAAGAGTGTCCTCAATATATACATCCATAATCATTGGAAATTCATCGCTCGTCATTACTCATCATCCTCCCACATTATTTTTCTAGAACGTGCTAGAAATTCCCCATTATCATCCTGAGATCATGCGTCTTTATTAAACTATTAATTTAGGAAACAAATATTAACAATTATTTTTTGTAGAGATACAACATCACCATACTGCTCCTATTATGTATGGTAAACAATTCTAGGTTATTATGATGTAGTTCAAGTTTGAGACTTTTTATTAATAAATAAAATTAACTTTTTTATGTTTTTTTAAACACCCAAAAATTAACTTTTTCACTAGACCTAAAATGGTCGAGGATAGGCCCCGCCTAAGGTATAGACTCCATTTTAGATGCAATAGTGCATTCAGATTTTCGATCCATGAATTGGTTTAAGAGATACATAAACCACAAATACACACTAAAAAAAGTTCAAACATTTATTTCGGGCATCCTGGGCCTCAAAATCATGTGTCTTCTTTGGCGTCTGTTTTCAAAATAATCCATATAATTTTAAAGAAATAATATTGATGAAAATTATGAGACATTATTAAATCGTATTGGTTATTTAAAATAATTGTAGGTTTTTTCCATGATAATATCAATACATTTTTCATATACAACAATAGTATAATGTGAGTTCTGAAAATGTGAGAAATAGAATTTTTTATTATTATTCACGAATGTCCTTTTTTCAAACTGAAAAGAATTTATTATTAGTTATGATTAAAGTAAATTATATTAAATACAATTACACAATTAGTTGATATTTAATCAAATTTTAATATTTGTACTTTATAATTTATTAATGGTCTATGTTATCACTAAATTATTTTAGTATAAAATGAAAAATTGAAAATATATGCTAGCAGACAAAAATACCCATATGCATAAATATTAGAAATTAATCCTGGTAGAAGATAACCGTATAACATTCCAATTCATTTTCATCAATTAAATTCCATTCAACAATATATAAAAGTACATATATTCATATAATTAAATTAAAAATATATTATAATGTTATGTTTAGTTTATAATTTTTTTTTCTCCCATACAAGAGAACAAGAATATGTTGGAGTGCATTTTATATTTTTAACTACTCAATATCATCTTAATTATCATCATATTAGTAGATTTTAGCACCCAAATTACATCCAACCACACTACCCACATAATTCATTTACAATATTAAATTATATATAAAGTAAAATTATTTGTATCAATAACCAATGTTTGAAAACATAAAATAATTTAAAATTCAATCATATAAAAGGAATATCTCAACCATTAAAATATTGATATTAATATTTTGGTACCAATAACACCAACAATATGAATATTATAATAATAATTTATAAATACTAAATTATTGAGAGATAATATTAATTAGACACACTTTAGAAAATGTGTAAGATTAAAATACCATATTTTCAAGGACCTATTAAATACACTTAAATCCTTTTTTAATGCTTGAAAAATTTCAAAGTTATTTGGGTAATTTTTCAAACAATTGGATGATTATTTATATTGACCTAGGAAATGATATTATTTCTAAAAATCATACCACATAATTTATTTTGAATTTAGATCGTAATAAATTTTAAATTTCATGTCATTATGAGAAAATTAATTTGGTGGATAATTTTATTGATTCATTTTTATTTTATATTAACATATAATTTATAAATAAAAGGAATTTAAATGATGTTGGAATACATAAATGTTTATGGAAACATGAAAATCTATAAGATCCTGTTAGAGATAACCATGGTTATGCAATCACACCAAGAATATCAAAATTCAATAACATCGTTGAATAACATTTGTTAAGATCATTACAATTGTTACCTAATAATTTGTAATATTAAATTTATTATATTCCAATATAAAATTAATAACACTCCTTTATTTTTTATGAAAAATTTTAATATTACCAGAAAAAAATGAAAGGAATCAAATACAAATAACGTTATGGGAAGGCTGTCACCTCACTAGTAAGATGTCCAAAAATATAGTTATAATGGACCAAAACATACTTTTTGTGTACCACACATTAATAAAATGAATCTAATATAATAATTTTAAAGAAACTATAAACATATCTAAATATATTATTCATTGACATACAAAATTAAATATTACAAATTTATAAAATAAAACAATTACAATAAACATTTAAAAATAAAGTAATTCAATAAGTAAAGTGGTATTTGTATAATTTAATAACTAAAAGTAATAATAATTTTTGTGGATCTAATTGATACATGATTTCCATATCTCTCATGTAAAATTATTTTTTTGAAGTGTATGTGTGTTTTAATTAATTAAATATATAATTTCTGTAAATCATTTATGGAATTTGTAGTCATTGAATAATTTGATGTAATTATGTTATTATATTAGGGATTGATAAAATTGTAAATGGAATTATTTTGATATATTTTATAAACAAATATATTGTTTTTTGGTGATATTAATATAGATATTATTTTTATTTTTTCTGCAATGGGTGTTCAAATTTAATTTTAGTCGTCAAATGTTTTAATTTTGATTATCATTTATTGGAATGTTTTTTGGTTATTCGAAATTATTTTGTTTAAAAAATTCTATTTCTTATGTGTTATGAGAGTCATAATTTTTATTTGTTTCTACCATACTCTAGCATTAAATATAAATTGTGGAAAAAATAGTCTATGAAATTTGGATTTTTCTTATTAAATATGAAATATTGCAGTTTTGATTGATTTTTTTGGTAAATTTATTTGATATGTAAATTCATTTTTTAAATTTTCTAATTTTAGTGTTATAGCATTATTTTATGATTATTCTTAAATATATCACATTGGATATTTTTACTTAATAAAAATCATATAATTTTAGAAGTTACGTTAAAATGATTTTTATAAGAGTGGCCTTCATGACATTTTTTAGAAGATCATAGGATAACTAAAATATTCTGTTTGATTTCTCACAAATTATTATTCCATTTAATATTTTCATGAATTGATGAATATCAACATGAAATTATCGATTTTTTAAATCTTAAGGGGAAAACATTTCTTAAAATGGGATCGAAATGTCAAGCACTATTGGAAATATGATTCCATATTGAGGCTCATTAAAGAAAATGATCACTCAACACTATACATAGTATTGATGATTGGTTTAGATCATTTTTTTGAAGGTATTGAATTTATGTCAATGATCTTATGATTAACTAAGGCTGTGAATAAATTTGTGAATCTATTTAAGAATTCAATTGATGATCTGCCCAAATATCACATTATTGTTTAAGAAACTTGGGCCCGAAAAAGACTTATTTGAATAAATTGATGCTTTTGGATGTTGATAGTGGTTGGTACCAACCAATATTGATCAAATAATAGGTCTAGGTTTTGAAAATTGGTGGTACCCTTAAGGAACTAACTAAAATAAGGAACGAAGCATTGGAATATTTTGGTTTATGAGTAATATTTTGTAAGTGGATCCATTATGAAGTTGTCCTTGAAAAAAAATATACCCCAACCAACATGTATTAGTGTTTAATGGAATATGATAGACTAAAAATTAGATATGATGTTGAATGAGGTTCATGAATTTTTTTCAAGGAATATTATTGATGTTGTAGGAATAAATTTTGAATGTCGTGGGATGTAATAATTCCAAAATATTAAAGATCAATGTTCTTAGAGGGGAACACCTAATTTTCCCAAATAATTGCCTCTATAATAAACCAAAGTGTAAATATGATGATTTTTTAGTTCAGTATCAAGATGAATTGTGATTTTATTATTGATATTTATGAGTTGAGATCTTGTACGTGATAACGGTATAGATTCTAGGATAAAAAAAATCTAGTGAACACTTTATCATAAAGTATAATTGATCTACTATAATGTTGAGATAATTATTTCCAATGGGGTTTTGGTCATTCCAACTAAAGGATAAATGGATCTCATAGTTGGTTTGATGAGTCATGTCAATGGATAATATTTTAGTTGAATATAGCTGATTAATATGGAAAAATGCTTCTGGGATACTTTGAATTATTTTTATAGTTTTCATATATTAATGTAGATCCAACTTGTTGATGATAAGAATAAAAAGGGAGTGTGTTTGAGTCTAGTGTTGTCATTAATAAGGGTACTGAGATGAGTATTATTAAAATAAGTTATAATTATGATCAAAGTGGATTTCATGGTGTGCCAAGAAATATTCACATGCAAGGTATTATTTTTTTAAGAAGGAAATATAATTTTCCCTCTGTGGTGACAACAGATAGAGGAAAACATAAAACCAGGTAGTGCCACTTGGATAGTAACAAAATGAGTCAATTACTGATGGTTAGAGACTAAATTTCTATATATATTTAGAATATTTGGGGAGGTTTATTAGAGAGTTTTAGAAGACTTAAAAATTAGAGACAAGGGAATATTAATGTAGATGAAATGGAATGAAAAAATATCAGTCATGATAATGACATTGAAAAGATATTATTTATCTTCCATTTAGATTTGCGTAATTAAAATATTTTATATTTTATATTTTATAATTATTGCTTTATGAATTCAATTTAGGGATATATGATTTAATTGATTCATCTATTCTCTCTCTCTCCTTGTTGGGTAATCTATATGAAATTGGATTGATGGTATTATTTTGTAATAACCTGGACCTTCTTTTCAGGTACGTTTTTCCTTTTTTGGTCATTTTTTGGAAAAGGGGGAGAATCTAGAGATTTTTAAGTTCATGTCATGTACCATGATGCCGCTCGAGGCCATGTGCTGGCTGTGTCATGGCCACACACATGCCCATGTAGGGGTGATGTGGAGGCCACTTAATGCGGAGTACGTAAAAGACTAGTATAAGTCGTATACTCCAGAAGTACAATCTATGTACTTTCTTTTTTCGTTTAACGGACCTGGGTCGCATCTTAATCCCAAAACATCTTCTTCTCCAGCTTCATAGACTGAGAGAAAGGTACGGCTGCATATATTCTTTGAGCCACCGATCCGTCACCCGATATCTGAATCGAACACTATCGGTTGTAATTGAATTGTAGTGGTGTGTTATTAGTTTGTCATTGGCCAAGTTTCCTGATTTATTATATTATGAGATTGATCTAAGGATGAATATTTTAGATGTTTTGGCAGATCTACTCCATTCTAGGCCAATTCATAGGCTGAGGCTCATGTATATTGATCTCCTTGCATCGATGTAGGTGGTTTGTTTCCCTACGTTGAATGTATTTGATTTGTTTGTGAAAAAGTGTCGTATTCCCATTTATCGGGTATCTTGGGTTAGGGTTTTGATCCTGCATTATTATCTTACATAGATTTATTTTATTATTTAGGATATTAGATGATTAATTATTTCTTGTTAGCATTCTTGAGGACCACCCCACGGGTGTTTTCCATGCTTTGGTTGTTTATCGCCATTTGGCTTAGGATGCCAGTGAGGCAGAACTTATTGCATTGATTGTCTGCCTTGATATAATTGATTCCTTGTATTGTGTACTGTTTATATGCTTTTGGTGCATTTTATATATTTTCCATGTAGTTTTTGAAACTTACTTAAGGCTGCCAACAGTCGATTACGCATGACTATACTGCTGAGGGCTGTTTGAACCTAGTGCGGTAGACTAATGATGTTATTGACGATTAAGGGATTCCCTATAGAGTGTGTTATAAATTAGTATCATTCACAGGGCCTACATGAATTTGAATTTTTGCTTCCTCAGAGCTTCCTTAGTTACGTATTGAGACTACATGGGGAATTAGACATAAGTGCTTCCTCAGAGATTCCATAGCTATCGTTGGAAGACCATAGGGGAACCGACGGTCAGAGCTTCCCAAAGTGTTTGTGCCTTGTATGATTATTTGACTAGAGGGGTATGCTTGTATGATCCACCTAGAGAGTCAGTGTGAATATTTTTTGGTTGGTTGGGACGAGTCCACCAAGCCAAAGAACAAGCTTTCCTTTCGTACTGCTTATGGTTTAAGTAGTCTACTGAGATACATGTTGTGTTAGTTGCTATGCCTAGTAAATATAGAGATGTTTGCTAGATTATTTGGTTGACAATTTAATTATTGAATTAAATAAAAAAATAAATGTAAATAGAGATTTTTAGGAATGTATTCTTTAGTGTACTCTTGTCTCTCTGCTCCATTTATTTCCTTACTTTTCTATATTTCTCACTGACAGTAGGGCATAGATCTTGTGGTGGTTTCCTACTAGGAATAGTCTCACACCCTTTTTGGGTC
The DNA here is from genome assembly GCA_963277665.1 of Viscum album. Classification (NCBI taxonomy): domain Eukaryota; kingdom Viridiplantae; phylum Streptophyta; class Magnoliopsida; order Santalales; family Viscaceae; genus Viscum; species Viscum album. Next base: position 1,251,078,445 of record OY728150.1, on the reverse strand, counting down.
CTTCTTTTCAGCCCAAACAGGTTATATGGTTGTATGTTTGGATAGGGATTGTGGCCCTTCAACTTTAGGTACATTATTGCTAGTTGGAGCTGTAGAGCATAAGACCGAGCTTAGGCATGCGATGCTGGTAGAGTTAATGCTCACTTTTCATTCATTGTTTCTCAGTTGTATTTAAGCATGTTGTCATGTTTTGTTGATTTCCATAGAAAATTGTACCTGCTGCATCGTTATCATCATTACTATATATTCATTGCTTCCGCTGATTAGTTTCAATTATTGTATGTTGTTTATTACTTCTACTATTGACTGTTATTTCATTTCCCTTTTATACCTTACCAAATGAAGGCATAGTTTCCCCAATGACACAAAAAGTCCCTCACTACTAGTCGGCAGCCTCTGGAATTTGGGGAAATGTTCTTGAGGTCATGTGGTGAACCAGGTATGAGGTACCAGTTGAGTGGCTCCGAATCTGGGTCGTTACAAACTGGTATCAGAGGAGTTTCTTTCCTTTTCAATTGACTTACTATTTAGCGACATTAGAAAGGGATATGACATAATATGTAAATGGTAAATAGCTGTGCTCTGGGGTTCGAGAACCCTTTTACAAGGAAAAATCCATGTTACCACAAATATTGCATTTTTCTAGTTTTGCAAATGTTAATGTTTACTTGATTTCACCTTTGGGTGGTGCACCTGTTTTGTGTTGTTACTATTTATATGATCGTGGTTCTATTTTGTTGCACCCTGATGAGATGAAGTTATGACATGTCATGCATCATATAGGCACTTGGTAGAAAATCACATGTCATGTATTTTCCATGCAATCATGATTTCATTAGAAATTTCATGTCATTGTGATAGAGTTTGTGATAGACTATGTGTGTAGTTGTGATAGCATGAAACTTTTATGATTCCAAGCTTAGATAGAGAATCCCAGGTCATGAATTTGAGTCTCTTTATCATAGACACAAATCTTTGGTCTTAGAGGTGTTATGGGCCCTCGAGGATCAGAATTTGTTGGATCGTGAGTTTTTATACCGTTTTCATGTTATATTCATTGTTATGATGCCAATCTTCGATTCGTGGGGATTATGGGCCCCAAATGGATGGAATTTGGCACCTTAACGATTGTTTTTCTATGTTTTATGGGCTCCGGTGTAGTTATGAGGATACTGTCTAGAAAAACCTTGAATACACGGCATGTAACTAATGCATACACACCGTGTACTTTTTAGCCGTGTTGCTGACTACGTGGGAAGGGACACAGGGTTGTGAAAGTTATTTTAAGAACACATCATGTACTAGTTTACACATCGTGTAGTATGACATGGGTATCTGTCCGTGTCACTAACAACACGGGCTGGGGTTTTATTTCAAGTGCACGTCGTGCCACTCTCAAACACACTGTGTATAGTTAACTGTGGATTCTTCTGTGTATCTAAAAACAAGGGTCGGTGTTACCCTTCCACATATAGGTCATGCCCTTCTGGAACAAGCCGTGTAGTGTCAGGCGTGTAGCTATCCTTGTAGCTAACTACATGGTCTATTAGGAATTCATAGTTCATGCTGTGTCTAACAGGAACACTCCATGTAGTGTGACCTAAGAACACAGACCATGTCACTAACAACATGGGTCTGGTAAGGCATGTCTAGTACATGTCGTGTCTTCCTTGAACACACCATGTAGTTTTTTCTTAGAGGAGTCATGTGGCTTAACCATGTATAAGGACTTGGGTAGGGAAGAGGATTCAAGTACATGTCGTGTGTTAGGAAAACATGCCATTTATTTGGGGTGTTACATGACCAGTATTAGGTAGAAGCACACACCCATTTGAATGACCTAAGGGAACACGCCGTGTAGGGAAAGAACAAGTCGTGTAGTCATGTTTCGCTTAACTTGAATGCCTTAATTTCCTTGTTCATTATTGTTCCTTTAGTTTTTCTATATTTTTTAATCCTAACTCTGAGTCGTGCTTTTGAAGTTTCAATGTCATGGCACCAAGATGCCCTCCAGTTTTCCGTAAGGTACCAGGCAATGACCATATGCCTGATACGACAGATCAGGGACTACTAGTAGTTCTTCCTATCGTTACGGACATGAAACCTTTAGTGATCCCAGATACTAGTGCCAATGCTCAGTTCAGAGAGGGGTTCATGAGATTCATGTAGACCTTCCGGGGAGCTCAAAATCTGGTGCCCTCTATGGCAGAGCTGACACGGGTTTTTCAGTAGCAGCATCCTCCCACGTTCATAGGGGATGGAGGACCACATGCTGCAAAGTCATGTCTAGAATACATGTTATCCATCCTCGAGAACCTAGAGACTCTTCCATATAGGAGAGTGAAGTTAAAGACTTATATTCTATGAGATTCCATCTAGAGATAGTGGGATGTGGTTTCACAGGCAGGGCGCCAATATGCTATGTCTTGGGATGAGTTCCAGCATACGTTGTATGACTACATATACCAAGCAACGCTGAGGTCCGGCAGAGTCAGGGAGTTCATGAACCTGTAGAAGGTTACTCTGATATTCATTGAGTATTCCTCTCACTTCATATAGTTACAACGTTTTTATACCGTTATGAGGAATGACGAGATGTTTTTATCGAGGAAGTTTGAGGAAGGCCTCGAACCAGACATCAGATCACAGGTGAATGTTTTTTTGTTGACTTATATTACTCTAATAGTCAATCAGGCACGTATCACAGAGGATAATTGGAGGGAGGATGGAGCTGTGAACCAGGGCAGTTCAGCACCCAGGGCTAGTGCGTTTCAGATAGACAGCAGGAAGCGCTATAGTGAGTCTACATGAGGTTACTCGCGGAAGCGATGTATTTTGTCTGGTAGATGGGATCTTCCCTCTGGAAACCAAGTGGTGTGATATCAGTATGGTAAAAGTGGGCATAAAAATCCTTCGTGCCCAAGAGACACAATGAAGTGAAAATCTTGCGGCAAAATGGGTCATCTGTAGCATTTCTGCAAGGTTCTTCTTCCAATGGCTAGCGAAGGAGGATTAGTTTCGACTCCACGTACAGGAGCACGGATACCTGTTCCACAGAAGACTGGGGGATGAATTTATTTAGGACTTTCAAGCCAGGGTAGAGGCCGTGGAAGCAGTGGTTAGGCTCAGGGAGTGTTAGCTCAGGGATCTCAGGCTGCTACACTGGGTCGTGATGCAGGCTAGGCTTTTGCGGTAGAGCAGATTCATCTAGTTTTAGATCCTGGAGCTTCTATAGTTTGAGGTACAATCTTACTAGCCTCAGTTTTATCCTCTGATCTTTTCTATATAGGATCTTCTCATAGCTTTATTTCGGTGCACATTGTTGAAAGACTTAGAGTTTTTGTTTATACTTCTGAGGACATGTTGATAGTAGACACACCATTGGGGATTAGAACTGCTAGCATGCGTCAGTGATTGGACTGAACCCTTGTGGTTGGTGGGTGTTTTTTTTCATGGATTATCTATGTTTTGGAGATGACATGCTATGATTTCATTCTCGGGATGGACTAGTTTGTTCACTTTCAGCCCTTTGTCGATTTCTATCGTTATAGGGTGAGTTTCAGATTACTAGAGGGAAGATCTTTTCTTCATTAGGGAGAGTGGGATGTCCAGGCAAGTAGATTAGGACCAAAGCATCATGGTCTAGATGAAGTAATAGCTCAGATTTACAATCAGTATCTAGATGACTAGTGGACTTCACAGATAGAGTTTCCTATAGTGGTGGATGGTTTCAGGAATGTCATTCTAGAGGATATTTCAGGTTTTCCTCCAAAGCGTGAGGTATAATTTTCTATCGAGCTTGTGAATAGAGCGGAACCAGTGTCCATTACTTCTTATAGTATTGCTACACCAGAGTTGCAGGAGCTCAAGAAGTAGTTGGAAGAGTTGCAGGCAACAGGTTTCATCCAACCCAGTACTTCTCCTTGGGGTTCACATGTCCTGCTTGCGAAAAAGGCAGAAGACACTCTTATGCTTTGTGTGTATTATCAGAAGCTGAACCAGTTGATTGTTAAGAACCAATAACCCATACCTAGGATAGATGATCTCTTTCATTAGCTTCGTGGATCCATAGTGTTCTCGAAGATCTAATTGAGATATGGTTATCATCAGTTGCACGTTAGACCATCTGATATACCACTCACAGCTTTCTGGGGCAGGTATGTCCTATAAAAGTATTTGGTTATGCCGTTCGTTCCCATGAATGCACTAGCAGTTTTCATGGCACTGATGAAACGAGTGTTCAATCCTTACTTAGATTCTTACGTGGTTGTTTTCATGGAAAATATCTTAGTATACTCTCACACTCGATACAACCATGATACCCATCTTTAGATCGATTTGTGTACACTAAGAGAGAACTATTTATATGCTATGCTCTCAAACTACCACTTTTGAATGGATGAGATTCACTTCCTGGGTCATGTCATCTCAGATACAAAAGTATTAGTAGAACTAGGGAATTTGAGAGCACTAGTCACCTGGGAGAAGCCGAAGAATGTTTTTGAGGTACGAAGAGTCTTATGATAGGTTGGTTAATACATGAATTATATACAAGACTTCTCATTTTTAGCGGCACTGTTGACATGATTGACTAAGAAGGGGGTGAAGTATGTTTGGTCAGAATCATGAGATTCAACCTTTCAGGAGCAGAAGGGGAGATGGACTTCTGTACCGATTCTAGTTTTGCAAGAGCCAGGTAAGAGTTATACAGATTTTTTGTGATGTATCTGGCATCGGGCTTGGAGCAGTGCTTATTTAGGAGGATCATGTTGTTGTATATGGATCCCGATAGTTGATGAAACATGAGAGGAACTATCCTAAGCATGACATGGAGTTGGCTACAATTGTTTATGCATTTCATTGTTGGAGAAATTATCTTCTGGGAGAGAATTTTATGGTATATACTGAGCACAAGAGCCTCAAGTATATCTTAATGAAGCGTGAATTGAATATGAGACAGTGGTGGTGGGTTGAGTACCTACAGTCTTTCGATTTCAAGATTACTTATATTCCTGGGAAAGGAAACGCTATGGAAGACGCACTGAGAAAGAGGACACGGATACAGGTAGTTCAGGAGGCCAATAATAAGTGGATGTTTATGGCTCTGTTCTCTAAGATGCATTTGGAGGTGCACGACAGACATGGTCATACTTTTCTTTCTTCAATTGATGTTACCTATACCCTTCTCTACCAAGTTAGAATATATAAAATATCAGATTTTGAAGGCATAGCCCATCGGGAAAGCATGTTAAGAGAGGACCATCTTCTCGGTTGGGCCATAGGCGAGGGTGAGATCTTGCATTTCCATGGACTTGTATGGGTGACAACAGATATATGTGAGGAGCTTATGTGAGACTTTCATTCCTCAGTTTTGGTAGTTCAACCTTGCTTAACCAAGAAGTATTGTGATCTACAACGCCAGTATTGTTGGCCAGGTATGAAGAGATACATTTCTAGTTATGTCATGAGGTGTTCCACTTATCAACAGGTGAAGGCAGAGCACCTACGACTAGCAGGGCTTTTACAGCAGCTACCCATTATTGAGTGGAAGTGGAATTATTTTGTGATGAAATTCATGATAGGGTTATCGAGATCTCCTCAAGGGAATGGCGCGACATGGGTTTTCATTGATAGGATCACGATGTTTGCTCTCTTCTTGCTGATTAAGAGACCTTCAGTGTTGATGAGCTTGGACGGTTGTACATCCGTGTGATTTTATGCCTGCATGGGGTTCCGAGTACTATCATTTCAGAGAGGGATGCCTGATTTATGAGGCATTTCATAAAAGGGTTACAGAGGGATTTGGGTACACAGGTACTTCTGAGTATAGCTTACCATCCCTAGACAGATGGCCCGTCAGAGCACACGATTCAGGTGCTTGAGGACATGCTACAAGCATGCTTCCTCCATTTTTGAGGTTCCTAGGAGAGACATATACCACAAGTGGAGTTTTCCTACAATAATAGTTTTCAAGAAACTATTCATATGGATCCTTGAGAGGCATTGTATGGTAGACCATGCTGATCACCCTTGTGTTGGCTGGAGGCAGGAGAGGCTACTATGCAGGGACCTCGTCTTGTTCAATAGACCACCGAACAGGTGGAATTGATTTGAAAGAGGATGTCTACTACACATTTTTGGTAGAAATCTTATGTTGGTCAGCGAATATGACCTTTTGAGTTCTAGGTTAGAGATAAGGTTTTCCTACGTGTTACCCCGAGGTTGGTACACCAGAGGATCAGGAGACATGGAATGATTTCATCGATATACATCGGGACATTTGAGGTTCTGAAAGGAGTCGGACTGGTTTCTTACAGGTGGTAGTTACCTCAGAGGTACCAGGATATGCATGATGTCTTCCGTGATTCTAAACTTCAATGCTATTTCTTAGACTCGTATCATGTTTTTCAACACGAGGACATTGAGCTGGAGCACGATGGATCATTTTAGGAGAATCCTATCAGGATTATTTACCGTAGTAAAAAGGGACTTCGTGGCCAGTCTGTTCCTCTTGTACGGTTTCTATGGCAGCACGGTCGTGTACAGAATGAGACTTGGGAGGGGGAGGCTGATATGCGATCACAGTGGGTAGAGTTGTTCTAGGTTTATTCTTCACCACCTTGTGAGGGAAATTCAGGAAAAAATTTCTTTAAGGGGGGAATTTTGTAAGAACCTGGACCTAATTTTCAGGCAAGTTTTTCCTTTTCTGGTAGTTTTTTGGAAAAACAGGAGAATCTGGAAATTTTCTATCTACATGTCGTGTACATTGATGCTACTCGAGGCCGTGTGATGGTTGTGTCATGGCCACACACATGCCCATGTAGGGGTGATGTGGAGGCCTCTTAATGCAGACTATAGATAAGCCTAGTACACGGCGTATACTCCAAAAGTAAATTCCATGTACTTTAATTTTTTTTGTTAAACGGACCTAGGTCGCGTCTTAACATTAAAAACATCTTCGTCTTCAACTTCATCAATCGAGAGCTAGGTACGACTGTAGATATTCTCTGAGCCACCGATATGTCATCGGTTATATGAATCTAACACCGTATGTTGCAATAGAAATACTGCGCTGAGTTATTTATTCTTCTTTAGCCACGTTTCTTGATTCTTTCTCGTATGAGATTTATTTGTGGTTGAACATTTTAGACGTTTTTTCAGATCTACTCCATTCTAGGTTGATTCACAAGCCATGATTCATGTATATTGATCTCCAAGGATTGAGGTAGGTGGATTTTTCCCTACGTTTAATGTCTTTGACTTTTTCTGCAAAAGTGTCAGGTTACCATGTGTCAGGTATCTTAGGTTAGGGTTTTGATACTTCATTATTAGCTTCCTTAGATCTCTAGTATTCTTGAGGCTATTAGATGATTATTGATTTCTTGTTAGCATATTTGAGGATCAGCCCATGGGTGATTTCCTTGCTTTGGCTGTTTATCGCTGTTTGGCTTAGGTTGCCTGTAAGGCAGACCTTTTTGCATTGATTACCTACATTGATTTAATTGATTGAATGTATTTCCTATTTTTATATGCTTTTGGTTCATTCTAGCTATTATCCAAGTAGTTTTTTAAACATACATAGGGCTTCTAACAGTCGATTACACACGACTAGACTGCTCATGGCTGTGTGAACCTGGTGTGATAGACTAAAGAGAGAATTGAAGATTAAGGGCTTCCCTAGAGAGTCTGTTATAATTTAGTATCGTTCATAGGGCCTATGGGAATTTGAATTTGTGCTTCCTCAGAGTGTCCTTATATACATATCGAGACTATAGGGGGAATTAGAAGTTATTGGTTCCTCAGAGAGTCTATAGCTATAATTGCAAGACCATAGGGTAATTCACGGTGAGAGCATCCCAATGTGTTTTTTCCTTGTATGATTATTTGACTAGAGGGGTCTGCCAATATGAGCCACATAGAGAGTCAGTGTGAATATTGTTTGGTTATTTGTGATGTGTCCACCAAGCCAAAGATCATGCTTGGGTTTTGTACTGCTAGTTGTTTAGGTAGTTTGTTGATAAACATGTTTTGTTACTTGCTATTCCTAGGGAATATAGAGTTTTTTGCTAGATTACTTTGTTGATAATTTATTTATTGAATTAAATCAATAAATAAATGTAAATGAGGATTTTTAGAATTGTTTAAATTCGTGTACTCATGTCTCTATACTGCATTTATTTCCTTACTTTTTTATATTGCTCCCTGATAGTAGGGCACAGATCATGTAGTTCTTACCTACTGGGATTAATCTCACACCCTTTTTTGGTCCATCTTTTCATCCCAAATAGTTTATATGGTTGCAGTTGTGGATAAATATTGTGGCCCTTCTACTTCAGGTATATGATTGTTTGTTGGAGATAGAGAGCATAGGACTGAGCTTAGGCTTGTGATGCTGCGGGAGTTACTTCTCACTATTCGTGTTTTTTTCTTAGTTGTATTTCAGCACGTTGTCGTGTTTTTTTGATTTCCATTGATACTTGTACCTGCGGAATAATTATCATCCTTACTATATATTCATTCCTTCCACTATTTAGTTTCAATTATTTGATGTTGTTTACTGCTTCTGCTATTGACTGTTATTTCCTTTCCCTTTTATAGCTTTCCAAATAAGGTCATAGTTTCCCGAATGACTCAGCAAGGCCCTCGTTGGAAGTCGGTGGCCTCTAGTGTTCGGGGAAATGAGCTTGAGGTCATGTGGCGAACCATGAATGGGGCACCAATCAAGTGGCTATGGATATGGGTTGTCACATATTTAATTATGAATAAAATATTTGAAAAATTAGTTCTTTAATAAATGTTTTTTAAAATAAATTCACGTTAAATCAATAGATTGAATTTTATGATAGAATAAAACTCATTATTTACGATTGAGTTAGAAGCTATAGTTGGGGAGCTGAATAGTTTATCCATCACATTCCAAATTCTCTAGAGATTTAGTTAATATTTTCATTAATAATGATGTTAGTTAATTTACAAATTTTTATTAAAAATTACTATAGCAATTATATTCAATCAAATTTCCCTCTTTTAAATAAAATTTCCTAATTGTTTCCATTAATTTTTTCATATATGGTTTTTTTCTTATTTATTTTGATTTTTTGTCCTTTTTTACACTAATATTTACCATTATTGATGATCAATACATTACCCAATTATAAATATTATTTTTTATGTTTTAAATTATATAATTTTTAAATACATACTATCAAATTTTAGGTTCCATTAATGGTAAAAAATTAATTTATCTTAAAAAATTAATGAAAAACATAAAATAACAATAAATCTACCTCATAAAAAACAAAAAAACTATAATCTTGGACAATATATTAAAATTATAAAATATGATATGAAACACTCTAAACACTATTTTTAATTCTCAAAAAGACCAAATTTAAAAATTTAACGTCATTATTACTTGAAATATACATACATATCATATTACATATAAAAAAGGACAAATCATCAATGATCAATTTGAGATAGAGGGATCCTGTTAACAAAAAAACATCATCATTCAAAAATTATTCATGAAAATGTGGAACACGATAGGAATATGGAGTATACACTGCTTTAATTTTGAATAAATTTATCACCTATTATGTAGATAGTTATAGCTTAAAACATTAAGTAGAAACAATCACATTTGTCATCACATCATAACATTTTATGGAATTTCTAGTGAGGACTCTTTTGGATTTATCATATATTTTTATAACATCATGCAGAGAGATCTTTTACTATGTTTATTCTATATGAGCAGTTAACTATGGTTTTACAATTCTATTTAACGTTAAATGATATTAAATATTTATTAGATAAGAATACTTGTTAAATAAAAGAACGAAATATATAACTCTTTTATAATGAAATTATATCTGAAGACACTTAAATGATATTTTTTGAATAATATAATTAGTTTTTACCAAGAGTAATGAATGTTATTTAATGAGGTATATGTTAGTATTAGTAACCTACTATGGTAATGTAATCATAACCAAATTCCTTCCCTTATTTTGATGGATGGTTTTTATCATGGTATATCACCTTTATGATAAATATTAATTTACCAATCAAAATAGGAAGAATATATATTTACATAAATAATGAAGAGATTAAAAAAAATTACTACACTTTAGATATTAATTTACAAACTAAAGATTCAAAGAGAATTATTTTAGATTGAGGAGAACAAAATTGGTTTAAGGATAGAAAAAAAATCCAATCAAGATGAAATAAATATCAACATCAACTACTAATTAAAAAAATTTTAAAAAAGATTTTAATCAAATTGGACAACAGCATCATAACCACTCTATTAGAGGAAAAAGACATCAATGAGGTATGTTTGGAAACACTAAAAACTACTTCTGAAATATTTACATTCCAACCCAAAAACCTGAGAACATTACATTTCCATGAAACAGTCCTATGATACAATCAATAGATGATCCATTTTTTAACAATTACAATCATGATAGTATGAACCGCAACTTTTTGTCTTGAAATTAACAGGGAATTCTTATACAAAAAAACCATCCATAATTTTTAAAATTAGTCAAAACTAGAATTAAATAATCAAACTTGCGATACATTGTCTAATTATCAAGAGTAAATGATGGGTATATTCTAACAAATGTTATGTAAATTTAATTCATAAAATGATCAATATGATTAAGATAATTCCATGACTGATTATAGGATACATATTATTGAGATGAAAGTCTAGAAAATTTCAAAGAGACTTTACTTATGGGGATAAGGGGGACATTCATAGAAAGACTAATCTGTATACAAGGAAGAATTCATATTTTACACAAGTAGAAGTGGTTTAAAAACAGAACAAGAAAATAAAAATGACCATTGAAATGCCAATCTAAAAATCTAAAGAAATTTTAAACTAAAAATATTGTATGGCACTGAATTTAGATATTTGGATAGTATAGCTAACCCTTAAATAAATCGTACTGTTACACCACAATAATAATAACAAAAATACAACAAAATGAAAAATAACAATGATTAAGATAAAATTGAAATATAATTTAGGAATTTTTCTTCTATTTTAAAGATACATTATGATCCATTTTGTTCCCATATATCTTGAAACCGCAAAATAAATAACAATCACTTTTCTAGTTCCTTGTATTTTTAATTAATATCAAATTGAACATACTTTTCATTCAATACATAATTCTGATTTAATAATATTATAAATGACATAGAAAAATAAAATTTAAAAAATACAATAGAATATTGTGAATCATTTTTCCCATTAAATATTACATTTATATCCTTCAAAACGATATCCCACCAAAATCAAACAATATAGTGAGTTTTTTATAGAAAACAACATTTAGAATAATGGTCATCAGAATTTTCTTTATATCCATTGTGCTAGAATCAACCGACATCCTTTATTAATGTTTTAGTAGTTGATATTGAGAGAATTGTAACCACCTATTATTATCCCTTATATAGATGAAGAATTTTTCACACATCCCATAAGAAGAGTTTATGAACTTCTAGTAGGAGGTGGTACAATTTTTTACTAGACAATTTTCTAGACTATGAAATGGATTTTGACACTAAAGTACATATAAAATTTGGATAGTCATTTATATATATAGGCAATATAGATAATTATTTTTATAATGGTCAAATAATTTTATGTTTTTTGGGAGTAAAATAAGCTCAAAACATCCATAAAATTTTGAAATAAGAATCATTTGGAAAAAACTTTTTTAGATTTCAAATGGTGGAAACAAAGGACAAATTATATCAACCTAAAAAAATATTAGAGATTGTTCTTTACTAAATGAAATTCCACTATAAATTGAAAAATAATTTTCAAAAAAAATGGAACTATTGGAAATGGTAATATGGATGGTTTTCTAGAGATATAAACATCTCATTCACTACAAAGGAGATATTTCCCAAATATGAATTCTCAATTCTAAAGAAAAATGAATTTCTAACAGAACATGAGGATAATTTTCATCTGTTATATAGAGAGTAATAAATATAGATGAACATGGGTGATATTTTGGAACATATTGATGATTATGATGAGAAAACCCTTTTTAAATTAGATATGAATTCAGAAAATAGTATGATATCCACATTGGACAACATAGAGGGAAAACTGAAATGTGGTATTGAAATTCATTATTTCAATAATATTCATTCTCAATTTAAGAAAAAAATTTAAATATCATTGGATTACATGACCCATGAGTGCCAAATCAAGTCTAGTGGTACCAAAATTCAAATATTATCACTTAAAATATTCATTTTTGGTTGAGAACTCTATAGTAACAATCATCATCTGTAATTAACGAGATAAAAATAAAAAGTAAAATGTTATGAATTTCATGATGAAGATAAAAACTACCATTGGATGGACCAATGATGACAATAAATGGATTATATTTACATTCTACATACATAAAATCCAATGTAATATGATCACCAACTAAGAGTTTAGGGGGGAAATATGATCAATATCAATATAAATGAGATATTTTGGGATGAAGTGATCTGAATAAATTATTTTTGGGATTGTATATATTATTTTTATACATCTATTGAGTTATTATGGTTATTTTATTTCCAAAAAAGGGAGTTTTGAATATATATAATAATAATAATAAAAAAGTATACAAATTCATGTAAGAAAAGAATTTAAGTAGAGAGTATGTATAGTCTATAGGAATCTAACTTCTGACATAAGGAAGATCATTTTATCCTGTCATTTTCAGATAGTATACTATATTGGAAGACTAAAAATGAATTTTATTTTTTATTCTGTTGTTATTATAAGTAAAAACAGATCCTTATAACAGATGAGGACTATAATAAGAGTTCGTTCACATGTCTATTTTGGATATTTTGTTTCCATATATTTCTTTTTGTATTATGTGAGTCACATAGAACCACTCAATATTGTATGATTGATATCTATTATGACATGATTTTGAGTTCATTGATGTGTTTATGACTGATTTTTTATTGTTGGAAGTATTATTGAGTTCTATTTTTAAAATATAGATTTTTCCACACCGAGATTTATATAGTCTTATCCTATAATTTATTTGGAGAAATTTCATTTAAGGGTTACCATTGGAATTTTTCTTACTCAGATGGTATCTAGGATGGGAATATAGGTTGAAATTGATATAACAGAGTCAATTCATAAGAATAATCCTCCATTGAATATTAAAGGGGGTATAATATTTCCAATCCATTCCAGTTTTTTCTATGGATTTATAATTGGTATTTATAAAATCACTAGGCCTCTATGATAGCTACTAGAGAAATATATAAACTTCTTATGTAATGATTTTTTATTATCCATTAATTGCATTAATTATAAACCCACTCCTTAACATACCATCTCTACTTCTACATTGAATTTCTAGTTTCAAAAAATGTTTGATGGTATTGATGTGGCTATATTATCTAAATTAGGATACAAAAAAGATAATAGTTTTCATGTTGAATATTATTCTAGTAGGTTCTAGATATTGACAAAAATGACATTACCACTAAGATGAATTTATTGTTTAAAATAAGTTATCTAGATATCTTCATAAATTAATTTATAGTTTCTATATTCATATTCCTCACTGATCATTCTTCCATTAAATAATTGATTACCACAAAAGTGGTAAAATTTAGATTGATTAAATTGGTAAATTTTTTAAAAAGTTATATTAAAATTTCAATGATAATCATAGAGATGATAATATAGTAGACGATAATTTTTTTGTTTTATGTCATAGAAACTGATAATCCTTTGGATTTTAATTCTTCATTTTTAAATGTGAAGTTATTTTTCATGCCAATCAAGAAATAAGCATGGAATTCATATTTTTCTAATTAGTTACTTGAAAGGAATCAATCACAAATAATTTATAAAACCCGATGGAATAAATTTAGATCTCTATGACAATACTACTTTTGGGATGACCCTTTTCTATTTTGGAGGTGTGATCATTGTATTCCGAGGATATGGGTACCTAAGGAAGAGATGATTCCCATTAATTAATGTTACCAATATTCAAAATAGGGTGTTCTGCATGGAGGAGATATGATTACTCAAAAAGGTTTACATGTAATTTTTTTACAGGACTACACTTACTAGTATCCTAGGATTCTTGTAGTTGGTTGTGAGAAATTCTAAAAGTTAGAAATGTTATTAGGAAACAAGAACTACATCAAGTGTTTATTTAAAAATAAGATATTTTTTATGTGTGGGGTTTCTAATATATGGTACTATTTCAATATTCTTATTTGATGTACAATATCTTGGTGGAATTTAATTATATTTCAATATTGGATAAATCTAAGAGAAATCGTAATGATAAAGAATCTATATTATTGAAATTCATAGAAAAAGAACATATATTTATGATTTTGAGTGTGAATGGATTTTATTGTATATAATTAAACTCATTTAATGAATTATAATGTTACACCAAACAAAAAACATGTATTCATTAATTTAATCATGGTTTGTTATTGAAATTGTTTTAGTATATCCAAGGAAATAATGGATTAAAATGTGAAATTATATAGATGGATGTCCAGGAACACAATTGCTTCACGGTTAGTACTTATCGTATAGTATGGATATGTGAGGGTATTGAAGAGTGGTTCATGGTTTGAGCCTAGTTAAAAAAGGTATAGATCTCTATTGAGACCATGCATATTTCTAAGTGATTATACAATGGTTTAATAGTGATTAATCAAGGTTTTCTATTTGTTCATTGTATCTGTAAGAAATAGTGAAACTAATTTTTCTATGATAAAATTTCCACACGCTGTTGGTGTAAATTTTTTCTAATCATGTGAGGCCCTCAGAACCAATATAATGTTATATTTTACTCTATTTCCATTGGATATTTTGATGCCAAATATCTTCCAAATACACAGTTTGCATGACCTGACCATCCATAGTTCTCTAGAGGTTTCTTCATTCGTTTTCATAGAATAATTATTTCATTTTTGATGGATCAATTATAGGTTTGTTTCACATTTGATTTGGTTTTTCTATTTTCTATATAGGTCCTCACAAGATCATATATCATCTCGTATTTTTATAACTTAAATGGGAAGTGGATGATTAAAATAAAGGGTTATATAGAGGATTGATGTTGTGTCTAATTTATCTAGTATTAGGAGTACCTGCTATACTATTTGTTGATCTCCATTTTAAAATATGAGTTGTTATTCCCTTATTTTTTGAGGAAGGTGTGTCTATAAAAATGTTTTGACACATGAATTTCTACAGAATATTGAAAATTCCATTGATTTATTCATGTAATTTTATTTTTAGGGTTTTGGAGGTAATATTGGAAATGATTATTTTTTAAACGGGGTTTATTTGAATATATATTTCTGCATACAAAATGTTTTATTAAATTAATAAATTGAGATTTTGGTTATAAAATTGGTTTTTATGCTTGAAAGTAGATATGAATGGCTTAAAAATGTATATAAATTATAAACATTATTTTTATGTGGATTTTTGGAAATCACGTCACATTTTATATCAATGGGTGTGTCAGGAATTAGAATTTCCACATTTGTGTGTGTAATGACTTCATAGGGATTCTATCACTTTATTGTGAGTAGTATCACTAGATGTTATAATAGTTGGATCCACCATTGTCATAAATTGAATTTCCTTACTTTATAGTATGTATTAACATCGTTTAGAGCCTATGGGGCATGCTTTTTTCATTTATTATTGGTTTATTTGATGGTTATTTTATCTTATTATTATCTAATGGTGTATCCATGCTAAGTTGATTATGCATTCTTAATTTATCAAATTTATTTATCATATTCTGTTCATTAGGATTAAAAATATATTTTTTTGTAAAATACATAGGATGATTTATAAAATTGTTTTATCATATCAATGTGATTCATAAAACTAGATTTTTTTTAAACATGGAGTAATAACATTCTTGATTTTAATAATTTCATATATACGATGGTGAAATACCTCTTGGAATTTTTATCACACCCTAATTTTTACATTGGGTAGTTATAGATTATGTTTTTAAGACTTAGGTTATGGGAAGGACATTTTGTATAATTATAGATTATCTGGATGTCATTGTCTTTGTATGAAGATCTTTTGGAGATGATTGTTCGCCACATGGAAACATTTTCGTCTTGACTAATTTTACATTTCAGTTTTATAAAATTTTACTTGTATTGTTATGAATAATGGACATTTTTTTCGATTATACTATAATGCAACCTATTTAATCATCAGTTATACATGATAGATGTATTTATTTGTTCCACCTCACCACATGGTGGACCCTGGTAGGTGGTCAATCTAGTTGAATAGGGTTGTTTTGATATAAAATGGTACAAGAAAGAATAACATTGTTGATGTCTGCTGGCACTACATATTTTAGGTTCGATGTTTCATGTAGATAGGTTTTAGTACCATCCACATTATTTATGTAAGTGTAGTAGGGAGCCTATCTATCCTACATGTATGTATAAACTCAAGTAAACAATGGTTTTTGGGAATTTATAATAGTCTTGGTACATGTTTTTAAAGGTCATTTGAATAAATTGGATTAGGGGTTTATTTAAACCAATTTTATTTATAAGGTGTTGTTGTTCATTTAAATAATTCAAAATTCTTTAAATTATTGTTAATTAAATTCATTTATATAAATTCTTAAAAGTTGTCCTTTGCTGAATCTTTTTTAATAATGTCCATTGATTATGGAATTTTCTCTCAATATGATTTGAATTTTTCTTATGTTATTTAGATAAATCATCATATAATAGATCATAAAAATAAGAGATATGAATATATAAGATAGTTCCTATAATTAAACCATTTGGCAGAATCTTATTTAGTAGATGCTATAATCTAATCTATTCATATTCTAGGTCAGAAGAATGTCAGATTCATGGGATTAGTTGAGAATCATAGATTAGAGTTCTCCCAGAAAAATCCACCCATATATCTTAAAAACACATAAACCAAAGATTCCAAGGAATGGATTATAAATATTTAGAGTATCGTTAACTTCATAAGGATTCTATTGGAATTTAAGGTGATTTTTCTAAATTCACACTCAAGTGATAGGGTAATAAGTGGTGGGACATTGTTGTGAAAAATATGTTTCATGAGAATATTACATGGACATCATTTAACAATACATTTAATGATCTGTTTTATTTGTAATTTTTTTGGTGTGGAAAATACAAGTTATTTTATGACATTGAATCAGGGGGAGTGTTCCATTTTAATGTATTCAACCTGTTTTACTGAGTCTTTGCATTTAGTGATAGATCTCATTACCAAAGATTGCCTGAAAGACCGGAGGTAAGATATGGTGCTGAGGGATGATATATAGTTGATGTTGATTCTCATATTCCTTATAATCTTCATGTAAGTATATGTAAATGTGGATATCAGTGAGGTATACATAGGTAGGAGAATAGGTTTTCATGGAGCTTCAGTTGGTGTAGTTCTTATCCATGGTGTTTATTACGGTTAAAAAAGGATGTGTAAGGGCGGAATATTTTTTGAGATCCAATTTTCGGGGATTCTTATGGACAATAGTATAGTCTATACTATCAATGTGTATGGCCTAGTAATAACAAGATGAATCATACAGAGGCATAAAATCTTGCTGTCATTATGGACAGTCTAGCTATCTCAGACATTTTTCTGGAAATATATCCTAATGATGTAAGGATGGATCCACTCCCACAAATGGTTCTTAGGGATATATTGAGATTTCATGGATTCTATGTGTTATCCTTATTATAAGGGGGAAATTTATATGGTTAAGAAATCATTGGTTGGAGTGTCTACTGGGCATATTAATGTCGTAGAGTATGCACCGAAGGAAACTATTGTAGGGATGGCAACTATTAGAGTTCCAAGGTTTCTTTCTAATTCTATAGTAATAGATCTTTTCTATATATGTGTTACTTATCCTAATATATAATCAAATTTTGGTTATTTTTTGGATGTATTCTCACAACATAATAATTTTATATGGGATATTTCCATGTCTTTGAGAATGATTTCTGAAAAAGATATCAATGGTTTTGTATGTCAGGTGATGGTATTCAACTTTTAAGTAGAATGGTATTTTTCTTTTTTATGATCATGATATCCTGAAACTGAATAATGTCATGGGTTAAATGATCAATTTCACGTCCTATGTCAAATATTATTATTTTTGAGTTGATTGTTTATCTCATAATGGGGTGAATCGTGTTTTTAAGGTGAGGGAGACTCTAGATCAGAAAGGATGAGGACTATAATTCTTCATAATATTCTGATATACTTTCAGTTTATAGAGTTTTTTATTGATGTTGTTAATCCTTATTTATTCGGTCCACATTGTGGAGTGTTGTGTTCCAACCTTGAGGTCTTTCTAGATGAATTTTTTAGTTTTCCCCCATAGAGAGAGGTTATGTTTTCCATTGAATTACAATATAGTATAATGCCCATTACTATTCCATCATATCATATATATCCTATCGAGTTAATATAAAATAAAATTAAACATTAAAAACCCTATTGATAATTGATTCAGTCTTCCATTTTTGTTATCTAGGGATTAATGTATCCTCTATTCGATAAAATAAGATGAGATCCTAAAACATTGCATTAATTATCCAAATTTAAACTAGGTGAATGATAAAAATAAATATACCCTTTTAAGGTATAATTATGTAATTGATCAACGTAGAGGGGATTGTAGAATTACAACGATTGACATTAGGTTAGGGTACTACCAGATGAGTTCCTGAGAATAATACATACCTATGATATCATTTAGGAGACATTATGAGAATTTTTACATTCTAGTTATTCAATTTTGTCTCAATAATGATACTTTCATATTTATGGAATTTATGGGATAGATTATTCATTGGTCATTGTAAATTTTAATGGTTGTGTTTATGTATGATATTTTCAGTACTCCAAGTCATAGGTGGAACTCATAGAAAATTTTATATCTTTCAAATAAACATGAGGGAACGTCACCTATATGGTAAGAATTCTATATTAGAATTTTTATTCTTTTAAGAATTGTTTTGGAGAAATATTATATTTGATATGGGAATCATAGTGGTTTTTAAAAATATTAATGTGATGTTGCCCAAATATTATACTTGAAATGATTTTTATATCCTAATCTTCTTGAGGATGGCTAGTTACAACAAAAAATATGTTCAGCTATTTTTAAGGAAGACATCTAAAATAGTGTCATTGAACCATAAGGATGTAATTTTTGAGTGGGATGACAAGTGTTATAGCTATTTTGAGGAACTTTAATTTAGGTTAACTATAGTTCCAGTTTTGATTCTTCCAGAACACGGTTCGAGTAAAAACAAATCTATGATGCGTATAGCATAAGTTTGGGGAGTATCGTGATGCATGAAAAAAATTTGGGCACTATGATATTTTATGTTGAACCTAATAAGAATAAATATCCAAATCATGATATTTATTTGGATTCAGTTATCCACACACTCAAAAATATGAACAGTATCTTTTTGGGGAGATATTTATGCTATATTCTGATTAAAAGAGCATGATACATATCTTCACATTGAGGTATCTAAACATGAGAAATAGATTCTAGATTGAGTATCATCAAACATTTGATTTTTTGTTCCATATATTCCTAGGGATGCAAATTTTAGCATTGATTCTTTTAGTAGTAAATTACTGACTACAGTTGTGAAGGTGTCAATAGAGGTGTGGTATATGATTAGTTTGTTATTTCGATTAATATTGGAAGTAGAAGAGGCGGGTGGGTTAGTGTTCCTGGATTTTTTAAAGAAAAAATAATCATTTTAGGAGTAGGATTTTCCTTGATAGGTACCCAACACCAGGTCCCCAGACATTAGTAAAATCCATAATGGTGGGGAGACCTTATATGAGTCGTCTGAGTCTCTTAGTGGTTCTTTGTGTGTCCATATTTAGTCATTCATTTTTTTCTAAGGAAAGAGTTAATAGGATGTGGACACTAGTGATGTTGGTTCATAACCCAAATGAAAATAAATATATATAACAAATATAGGAAAAAACATTGGTTTCTAGGTATGAGGAAGTCAATTGAAAATATTCAGTCATGATGTCTCACTTGAATGAAAATTATAGGGGATAAACATAGAACTACTAGTTTGTGGAAACATTATCCCATTCCATCCTTAAAGTGGGGTGATATTTATATGTGATGTTTCATTACAATACCATATATTCCTTGTGTGAATTATATTATTTGTGTGATCATTGATTGACATATGAAATTTAATCATATTGTACCCATCATGGGGATGACATAGGAATAACAACTTGAAGGCTTGTATGTCCGAGATGAAGTAAATAGTCACTAGGTTACCTAAATGAATATTTTAGAAAAGAACCCAAGTTTCAAAACTAGGTTCAAGATTAGTTTTAAAGAGGATATGGGTTCCCAGAAGAAATCGAGTGTGACATATCATCCACATATAGATGGATAGATTGAGAGAGCTATCTAGGATCTGATGGATATTCTCCAAGAATGCATGATTAAATTTGGTGGATATTGAAAAATTAATATACCTATGATTGGGTTTTACTATGAAAATATTTATTTTAATTTGAAAATGATAAATTACATTGAGTAATTGTTTGATAATCCATGTAGGTATTCCTTGTGTTTGGAATAGTTTAGAAAATGGTCATTGGTTGGATCGAGCCTCATTTAAAAAATGACATATTATGTGAAGTTTCTCTGTAAGAGATTAGTAATGTAATAGGGTAATTTAAAATCCAATAAAGACCATCTTCATCGGACTCTAGATTTTGTGGTCATTGAATGGTTCATTTTTCATATTTCACCTCACATGACACACTATTTGTTGGGTAAGCAGGGTATGTTGCCACTAAGGTTTGTATACCCCATCATGAATATGGAATGACTTGGAATGTTCAAAAATAATTTTGATATTTTATCTCATTTTTCATAAATTCATGATGTATTTCATTTTTCCTACCTAATGAAGTTTCAATATGATCCTTAGTATGTGATTGAATGGGATGATATTGATCTTGAGCCCGACACTAGTATGGTTGAGAAACGAGTTGAGATTATGGATCAAAAAGTTAATGGTACTACATGGAATAATGATCCCTCTAGTTAATGTTATATGGTAGTGTGGATAGTATAGACATTATGCATGGGAGAAAAATTCATTAATGATCACGCAGTTACCTTATCCTTTTGTGATTCTGGGATCTTGAGCACATTCTATGGTCAAAATGATATCATCGTAGGGACAACTGTAATGCCCAACAGATCACATGTTTGTTATAATTTAATATTTTATTTTATTTAAATTGTTTCTATTCATTTTAAGGATTCATGGTTTGAAAATATTAAATTTCTTTTAGTGAAGGACAGTTGTATGGTTGGTATTAACTGTGTCATAACCATGCATTATGGATCTATTAGGTCACATATGTTTTTTCAGGATTTTAGCATGGTAAAAAAGATCTGAGGATAGCCAAGGGGACCATGCCAGTGTCAGGGTAATTTTAATAGTGTTTCAGATGGTTTGAGAATAGTGTTTCTAACTTTGAGACCTATACCCATGAAATTGTGGGACTTAATTTTCTATGGAATAGTATCCATACATGGATGACATATGTTTTTTCTAATCATGAAGCCAAACTGTGAATCATCCTTTAAACCATTAAAAAAATGTTTTAGTGTTATCCCTTTAATATTTTTAGGGATAATCACATCTTAATCCTCATTTATCTTGAAAAAAACTTTTCCCAATTCTTTATAGGAATCTTCTTTTGGATTCTTCATGGAATTCCATCATTTTTAGTGGATCACTTTGAGGTTTGTAAAAATTTTTAATAAGTATTCCCTCTTCTTGGGATATACTAGCTATATTTATTCTCTTCTTATCTCATTGGAAACTGAAAGGGTAGTGGATGAAATATATAATGGGTTTACCAAAATACTGATGTTCGTTCTTATGGATTTTAGATTGTGACAACCTGATCCTCTATTTCCTGATAACTTTTTTGAGGGATATTGGTTTTTTCATCCGTTATTGTTGTATGTATCTATATATAATATTTCCAACACAATAATATCTATAGGTTCTTCTCAATTCCACTAGTTTATTAAATTAAATCAGTTGATTTTTAGTCTTGGTTGTATTATTGGGAAATATACACATTTTATTGACTTTTGTCATTAGAAACATATTTTTTCACACCAAGTGTTTGATGAAATATTTAAATGAAGATTTTAGTTCTAAAATGTAGTTTAATTAATGAAAGTTGGTATTCATTGTTATTATACTTTTTATAAATTGTGAACATTATTTTTAAATGTATTTTTTTAAATCATTACCCATTAAGTAACCATTGGTGTATTAAGATTTACACTTTTAACATTCAAGTTGGTAATTTCACTAGACATTGTTTGTCCATATACTTTATGTAATTGTACTAGATGATAAACTAGTTTGATCCAACATTGGAATATATTTGGGTATTATTTTAATTTCTAGTATGTATTCATATAGTTAGATCCAAAGAGCTGTCCTTTTTAATTTATTATTGGTTTATCGCATGATTTTTTATTTCATGGTTATTTTCTCACATGATTATCAAATGTTGTATCCATGTTCAGTTTACCATAACTTCATTCATTATCACATTTACTTTTCATGTTACAATATTTATGAATATTAAAGACTTTTTTATTGAAAAACCAGATGATGATTTCTAAAATGTTTTTTTATTATGAAAAATCATGGTAAAAATATATTTGTTTTAAACATAGAGCTACAACACATTTTAATTTAGAATTTTTATATATTCATTGATGAAATCATTCAAGTATTTATGGGAACACCCTAATTTATCCTTTTGTATATTGTAGATGTTTAATTGTAGGACTCATGGAAAGATAAAGGAATTTTATAGCAAGAATGTTTCTCTTTTTGTCATCGTCTTTATAGTATGATATTTGGGATGTACATGTTGGAAACATGGAGAAATGTTAGTCCTATCTTGTTTTATTTATTTGGTTTAGTCATGTTTTCTTGGATTAGTATGACTTATTTATATTTAGTCTATTTTTCCAAATTGGAAACTTTTTTATCTTTAGTTTTACAGGAGAATAATCATTCTATTTTTACACCACACCATGGGGTCGACCCTATCAGGTGACATTTCTAGTTGACATGAGTTGTTTATTTACATATATGTTTAATGTTATAATGTAAAACATGTATTTATTAACAATTAAATTAACATATTATCATTTGTAATACAATGGAAAAATTAAATTTATAATAGACAACTAAAATATATTTTATAGAAAACATTTTCTTGCACTTAGAAGGTTTGTACTTTGAATCATGATTAGGCACTATTGGATTAAATTACTATATTTAAAATGAATATTGAAATTTATGGAAATATATTAATTTTTGGGAATCATTTCATTTTTATTTGATGTTGAAAAATATATATTTTTGGATATCCAAGGACCAGAATATTGTTTTTAAATCAGCAACTGAGAGATGTTTTCATAAGATAAGTTAGATAAATGTAATTAGAAAAGTGTATTATAAAAATTAATGGATTTATATAGAATGTAATATTTCATTTCATGAATACATGATCCAATATTTTTTAAAACATTTGATGAAAATGATATATTTTTTAACTCAAGACTCAAGTGTTTTCTCGAATATAATAAATCAAAGTATCGCATACCTTCTACTATCTATAGAGTTCATTTTATATAGACACATTGAACTTATTGGGATTAAAATCATCCATTTTTAGTTAATTATAAAATAATTTATGATTATATTGAGGATAAAAAATGTATTATCATATATCTCTCTATTGAAATATTTAGTATTCACTGAGTCTAACTGAGATATTTAATATACGGTCTTTGTGGGAGGCAACTAACTGTTCATTTAATTTCTCTTAATTTAGTAAAATAATATTATTTATTGTATGATTCATTCCTGCTTATGTATTAATTTTTAAACAATCATGGTTTGTTTTGTGTATTATTATTAGAAAGGAAACTTGATACAATCACTTGGATTAGATATTAACCCACCATAAAAGGGAAAAACCCATGAAATTGAGTGACCACAATGAAGATATTATTGTTGGATCATTCTAGATAAAAAATCCAAAGAATTATATTTAGTTATATTTATTATTTAATTATAAATTATTGAATCTCGTACAGTTTTTTTTTATTTTAATGGAGATTTATCATTCTCAACAGAAGACATCATATCATGGGAAAAATTTGCGGTGTTGTTCAATGAACTCAAGTGTTTAAGGATTTACTAATAGAGGAGTGTAATTTTTTATTCTTATTTGAAATTTTTTTTCTAATAATCATGATTTATTTCATGATATTGGTAGATAGTTTATTTATTCTAAATACATGACACTAGGTGTATAAATGTTACCCCCAGTTTGACGTTTATTAAGGCTATAAACAAGGTTAAGATGTTGTTTTCTACTATAGAGATTGTAAAACATTTTTTATTAATGTACATTGATAATTTATTTTTATAAAAAAATACAATTATTATTTTTAATTATATTTTAATAATAATTAATTTTATTGTATCATTCTTTTTAAGATGAATTAAAACTCTTAAACGTGGTCTTAAATAGTGGAAATTAAATATTTTGAAGGAAAAAAGTTTCTAAAATATTTTCATCCACCTTAAGATTTGAAATTATACATAATATTTGATTTTATGCATATTGGAGGTTTATTTTAGACTTCTTATCTAAAATTTATTATTTACACATACAAAACTAATAATTTTTTCTCTAAATTCATTTTACCGCAATTTAAAACATCTAGTGGATGAATTTTTTTTAAAAAAAATTGTAGTTTGTTTTTCAAATATAATTTGGTTAATTTATATTACTCTTTGGATCTTATTATGTACAGAATATTTCTAAAATATTGAAAAAAATATTTTGGTAAATTTTTTGGAGTATATCATATAATTATCATTGAATTTGAGCTTTATGGTTTTATTAAACTCATAAAATATGCATCCAAATAGACTATGGAATGAAAATTGAAATCTATGTTGAGTTCTCAAAACATTATTATTTAATAATTGTTGGTTTATTTATTTTATGTTTAAAATTAATTTCATTAACCAGCCATTTATTTGAATCGATTTATTTTTGTTTAAATTGTGAGTGACTATTTTAATTGAAGGTAAATAGAAGTTTGTAAATCAATTGGATAAATTTTGAGGTAAGTTTTTATATTTTTTATAATATTCAATATCAAAAAAAAAATTAAAACAAAAACCATTATTTCACATAAAACAACTAATTTAACGAGGTTATCTACATTTAATTCATGACAGTATACTTGGGAAAAAATATTTTTTAGAATCAATTATTTGTTGAACTTTAGTTGTTCATATTATAGATTCATTTCATTCCTTTGAGTTTGTATTATTGTTAAATTAAGGATAAAAAATATCTCATGTGTGTTGGAATTTTATGTGGATCTAATTCATTCATGTTTTAAATATATCTCCGGTGAAATATTGATGTTATATTATGCTATAATTGAAAAAATATTTATTTTCTGTGTATCTATGATGGAATTTGTATTTTTTGAATATTTTAATAAAATTCAATGATTTCGCTGTTATACTGATGTAATTATCCATGCTACTAATTTATTAAAGTGTAGGGTCATTTATTTTGTTATTTTAGTGATTTTAATTGAAATTTATTTACAAAAAAGTAATTTTTATGTTGCTGTTGTGTGATTTTAGTCTCCAGTGTTCCATGACCTAATTTTGAATATTTATTAATGAAATTTTTTCAACATTAATAATGATTTTATTTCTATTAATTATTTTATTGAGTTATGAGATAGATAATTTTAAATATTTTATTCCATTCTCAATAATTGAAATAAATTTCTAAATTAAAAAATATTTGAAATTTATGTTTTTCATTTTGAAAATGAATAATTAATAATTTTTAAGATTTTCATTTTATGAAATTTTTTATTTTAACATATGACACATTGCGTTGAAATTTTTTGTGATGCAAATTCCCATTTCAGAACTCATAAAGTAGAATCATTTGACTTTTGAGAGTGATAAAATCCAAAAAAATTTAGGACCACCTCATATAATTTTTTCCAGAGTGGACCATATGAATTTTTTTGGAAACTATTTTGATAACTCCAATATTTTTTATGCTTCCTTCATATGAATTTATTACCCTCCACTCAAATAACTACCCCATTAAATATTTTATAGAACAACTAAATATTAGCATGAAACCAAAGTTGATTCAAAGCCCAAAGTGAACTGATTTATTAGAAGGGGAACCAAATCATGAGCTTTGTTGGGAATATAATTACCTACATAGATTCAATGAGGATAATAATAAAGAAATTATAGATAAGTAAATTACTATTGGTTTAGATACTCATAATGTAGGCATTTGATGGAGACTAATTAATACTTGTTGAATGGAGGCTATAAAATGAATCATTGAATATTGAATGTTATGAACCATATTAAAGCCTATTTTTAAAAAATAAACCAAAAATGAACTAAATACAATTTTTCTATAAGAAGATAGCTTAAAAATCCAATTCAAAATATTACTAAGTCATTGAATTGTTTGTTGGGTATAATTTTGTTAGTTCAAGATCAATTTTTGAAAACGATGGGGGTATAAGAAATCCAAAAAAAATTAGATTCTTGTTATAAAATTGGACCACATATCATGTTCAAATAACTAACTCTATGAATATCATACTATTTTGGATGCTTATTTTGTACTTTATTTTCATTATAAAACTGAAATAATGTCTTGAGATTTACAATCTTATATCTTGTGTTGAAATATTTTACCTAGTAAAGGTCTAAAAAATATAATTATGACTTCTCAATGAACTACCACTAATATTTTTTTATTCAAATAAAATTATTTCATAAGTGTTTTTTATCTTCTATACTAGATGATAAATGGGTAATGTATTCAATTGTATGAGTCATGTCTATATATTTTGGTTTAATTTATAGAGCTAGATGGAGATTAGAAAATTGAGCTAAATAAAAATTTATATGGTTCGACATGGTTTGTAATGCTATGAGTAAAGTAATGATATCTCGATATTAAATATCTAATTATATTCCAATGATTTAGGGAGAGTGATAAAAGGGTTTCTGGGGACTTCTAGAGAAAAACCAGAGGGATGTGAAAGAAAACATAACTAAAAAGAATAAATCATGATCAAGAGTAGGAGATTGATGAATGATTATTCATATTCCTTTTTATCCTATATTTTAGTTTAGCATAATATTAATATTTTATGTTTATTACATTTTATAATGACTCTTAGATATCTTTAGTGTGGGGAAATAAGGATGAATTAATATATTTCTTCTTCATCTCATCGTTGCACAATCTCATTCAAATTTAATTAATGATATTCATTTTTATTGAAGTAAATTTCCCTAAATAATATTTTCTCAATCTCAATATTACATTATCAAATTTAAGTAAATTGTTCAATATAATTTTTTATAATATAACATTCTTTCAATATAAATGAGTTTATAACTATATTTGAGTAAACACATAGTTCTGCAATCACCTATATACATATTAAGAGAGTTGGTATATAGGTTATTTTTAGTTGATGGTGGTATAGTAACACATTATCATTAATTAAGATCATAGTTTAATCAGCCAATAAAATTTCACATGCCAAATCATTTTTCATTATTTAATTGTTAGTTTTATCATGTATTTTTTATTTTATATTTTTTTGTTATCTTAGTTACACACTAATATTTACTATATATATGGATTGGAGCCCTACTCATTTATATTTATTATTTTATATGTATTAAATTTGATAAATTTGAATCACATGATGTTAATATTTATCTCCATTTAATTAAATTATTTACAAAACAATTTTTGGATTTATAAATTCTTAAAAATCAACCTAATATTCTTATTTTCATTATATTAAAAGATATGGCTTTATTGGGTTGAACATATAATAATTAAAAGTCATAACCATCATATATCTTCAATTAAACTATATATTAAAAGAACAAAATTTCATTTATTTCACCATAATTATTATTACATCACCCTATTATTTTCATCCTCCATTGAAAACTTAACATTATTTTCCTCCACTTCACCGTCCATTAAAAGAAATATGGTTTTGATGTCACAAGATACACAAAATTAAATTTTTTATTGTTGATGGGGTTCATTATTAGAAAATACTACAACAACATCAACCATGTAATAAATTTCTCCCAGTTTAAATTTTTTAGATACAACACATCCTTTATTTATTATATTATCCAAAAAATATACAATTTTTTGTTTTTATGACATGATATATGGATCTTGTTCTTCACAAGCACCCATTTTGATATACTAATATAGAGGTAAATTTTAATGATTCATTAATTAAACACATGTAATTATTTATCCAATTTTTTATCAATGAAACAACTGATAATTTTTTATGATTATGATACATTATATTGTAAATAAACAATGAATAGTTTCAAATCTGGAAAATTTTAAATATACCATATTTTTATGTTTTCAAAACACCATCATTATTGAATTATAAAATCATGGCACCACTAATACCATAAGAATTTAATATCATATAATGGTTCAAATGACCATGATCCAAATACTTATAATCTTCTTTAGAGTTCATATTTATTATAATTAGTCATTATCTATTGAAATTGATATAAAATTTTATTAATTACATTTGTAAATTGTCAATTTTTTATATATGTTCATTTTATGATGGACTTAAATGAGTTGTAAACCATTCAATGAATAATTTAATTATGTTATCTCTATCACATATTGACATTCAATCCTTATTCATTTCATTCGTTGTGTCCTCTTATGTTCATGATCTAGATAAATAATATCATTATTGAATATAACATATCATTTTTATTTCCATATTTGAAATTTTTTATTTGAAAATGTTTAGACTTTTAAATTTTAAAATGAAAATTTTTGGAAGAATAAATAATTATTATTATCCTAATATTAACTTTTATTGTCATTAACATGTTAAAATCAATTTATTCTTCAAGCTAAAAAGTCTAAATATAATAAAAAGATTAAACATTATATAGTAAATGCAATAAAAACTGTAAACCCATTTGGATAAGATTCGTTATTCACATAGTATATTTAATGTCCTATGCAATAGTTTAACAGTGGTAATAAATGATTATGATAAAATTGTAATTATTAATAGGAATTTTATCAATCCTTAATGATAAGAGGATAAATTTTCTTTCTCTATGGGATAGATCCATTGATAATGTAACAATTTTCCAATATTTTTCTCCCCCAGAAAATTCAATGTCAAATGAATAATATAAATAAAAAATAAGATGTAAAATAACATATTTAAATTAAAATACATCTATAACGTCCATTCTTAAATGTTTTAAATATCAATCATGTTAATCATTTCTCATTTTTTTGATGAATGCACAAATGTCCATTATAATCATAGTTATCTTTTCATGTAGAAAAATATGTATTAACTAAGGTAATTGGTTCTCAATCAATATATTTGTGTCATAAGTCACTCCCTCTATTGGAAACCCTCCTAGGATAAGAAAATGATTAAATATAATAAACATATATTCCAACCTCTAGCAGGAATTGAGTTGGAGACAAGCACATTGGGTATAAAAATATCACTTATGGAATCCATTACCCTCTATAACAAATAGGGTTTCCAAATAGGATAAAAACACCAAGTTACAGTAAAATATAATAAACATGTCAACCAAAAACCAACCAAAAATTCATGAGCAATGATAATATATATAATAAATGTATCTTGGTAAATACTAAAACACAATTCTTCAAGTAGTGACTAAACAACAACTCCAAATCCCAATGGAAGAATGCCCTGTTTTTTCTCAAACATCCTCTTAGGATTCTATAAATTTCTAAATATATATAGGGTTATCATAACATGAATACTATATAGGATCACACACATGGTCTATAGTACACATGTGAAAATAAAAAACTAATGTTCTTGGGTATAAAAATCATAACCATCATGCACCTAAATATTTCAACATAAAAACTGCTACATTACCATGTATCACTGACTGAATCGAACATCCAATATAGTAACATAGTATAAACTATTATAGAGGTGACTCCTTGCATCTTTCCCACTAATATACTACTCCCATTACCTAGCATCAAAAGTAATGAGATCCCATCCCTTCCATTCATAACATGTCAAACAAGAAGACATATTTAGTTTTGTTCATGATGTATCCATACCTATTCCAACCTTGAATGTTCTAGTTTCAAATACTAGAATCATTCATCACTACGTCATATCCTCATCAAATTAAATCTTAGCTTAAAAATGCGTGGGGCATCACATAACTATAGAAGTAGTGTATCAGGAACATGAATGAAACCAACCTCATTCCCTATTACTACCACTCATGACCCCCGACACATACTGTATACTCATCCCCACTAGGTAATCTCTACCACCAACCCATATCATCACCAGTGAATTAATAGTAGGTAAGAGGGGGTATCTATCCATTTATATCATCACCAACATGGATTTTGGGGAAACTATCTAAAACACAAAAACATTTTGAATTAGTAATGTATTCCAAAATAGGTGGGGAGAATAAAAAAATAACATAAAATTAATGAAATATAGATAACACCTAACCTATACATACCCAACCATCACACTAGAATACTCCAACCCACCACCACCACACCACACAACATCTTATACAACAGATACATCCACTAAATGAGTACCTACACACAACCACATCATAAATACATATAAAATTACTTTCAATCATATATTCTGCGATTTTCAAAATATAAAATTTTTTAACCGACCACAACTTACCAAGATATTTATATTAACAACTACATTTCCAAGAATTTATCATTTAAGATATTAAGTCAAATTACCAGACAATTATTGTATATCATTAACATTCATTTATGAACCCAACTCATTTATTTTCACTCCTAACATTTATCCCATGGAAATATAATAGCTAACACAAAAACACCATAGAATATCACTCCTATTTAACATCAACCTCCACCACAACAACTCATAAATCCAAGAAATTTAATAATTACACCAAACAACCAAAACAAAACTACATAAATCACATCCCATGAATCCATCATTACATAAAATCCCTAAACATTTCACAAACTAGTTGTTCACTAACAACACTGAACAATAAACCACAACACACAAGGAAACACAACAAGCACCACTATACGTATCATCACATCCCCACATCCAAAAATTAGGATAATGGGCTTACATAACATCACTTCATTATTTATTTTGGGTATTATCAAATAATCCATATTTCTTGTGGAAACCAATTGTTGGCCATAAATATTATTTAATTATTTCATTCAGTTTGATAACGTCAACCAACACAAAAGGTGTTTAAAATACATATCAACACCAACACAAGAAGGGATCCCAACAACCTCCATGTTCACAAATAAAAAAATACATAATATGGTCAATATTATCTTAATGTTAGGATTAATATTAAATTTCTTCCATCCACATCAATTTATGGTTTGTATAATTCAATATCTTATTGTATAAAAGCATTAATATCTATCCAATGGATGGAATATGCATGCATTACCCACAAACGAACGTATATTGGGATATAATAAGAATCCAATTCTCCAATGAGTATTTTTTTTATCGTTACACATAATTGTGAATAGAAGAAATGAACGAAATACCACAACAATAATATGAAACCATTGATCAACCTAAACCATACCAAGGGGTCCTAAAAAATATAGCCCACAAAAACCAAAAACTAACGCAACATCACCACTATGTACCTGCAAGGAAAAATGAAGGGAATCAATGAAATAATAAGAAAAACTCAGCTTTTATTTCACATAACCATCATTTAGAATCCAATGAACAAAAAAAAGATAAGTTGGGTTGGAAGATCCTCTCAAGATTCCTAGGGTATTCCTATAATATGTAGGAAATGAGAACTATATGAGGGAATTGGGATGATCCCTTGTATTTATAATCATGTTGCAACACACTTAATTAGCATGATGAATTATATATTGACATCATGAATTACCTTGGGTACATTATGTAAAATTAAATCATTTTATTTTTGATAGGAATTATTCATAGTTTCACCTTATACCTAAATTTAGGGAGCCTCAACATAAAAATGTTCACATTAGGAATCCAACATTCATGATATGAATTTATTTCATATAGGTATCCCCAACCAAAAAACCACTAATTTCCATCCTTGAATGATGGAAATTAATCAGCTATCATTGAAAATTATATATTCACATAATTAACTAATTACTAAGGAAAAATTACAACAACAACCTCCATTGAACCCTCCTCTAGCCTCCTCCAAATACTTTGAAATGCCATACAAGTAATGTAACTAGACAAAAAGGAACATAACATTTCATTAGTTACATATCAATGGATTATCATCCTTAAAAATCAAAACCATAATAGAATATAAAAACTGGTTCTGAAAAACTGTCCCATGAGATACTTATTAGGGATCTCGTTGCACCTCCAACACTAGCACTATCCAAATATGACAATCCATAATGTCTATAAAGAAACCTATACAAAAACATTACCATTACAAAAACTAAAATGCCACACCCCTCAATCAAGACACTAGACACCTATCTTATACATAACCATTTTCACATCAATTTCAACCCATATACAAACAACTTTATTAAATATCTGTCAACGTTTCCTAGAGAACACAAATTCAGGAATTCAATATTCCATGATTAAACATTTTCCATAGTATAGGGCACTGTCTCACCCACATAGTTTTAAAAATAGTAATACTATAACATGTATTAATTTTAAATTTTGTCTTCCCCAAAAAAAATACTTAAATCAATATCACACAACATCAATGATGTAAAATAAATAACATCTAAAAAACATATGGTATCAGGTGTTTCCTTACAAATAAAAAAAATGAGAAATGAATAGATAAAAAACATGAGTACGTGGAAGAAATTTATTTCAAATGAACCCATGTAATATTGTGCAATACATCATGCCTATATAGATTTTAAACTATGGAGATATATCATCCTTATTGAACCTTTATTGGATGATCCTATATCTCTAGTTTCTGCTCTACAAATATCATATCATCCTTCATATTCCAATAATATCTATTTAGTAATGTGTGAGTCATATTTAAAATACCAATGAAGTTCATCCACATGTAATTTTATGTGGATCATGTACAACCATAGTGGGATTGATTATTTATACACTACCTTTACGACACACTCCATAACATTTATTGTCAAAAAGAACTAGGGTTAAAGAATACTCCCATACTAAACATAAATGTCCCTATTGTGGGGAATTCAATAATAACACATGTCCTCAATCCTCAAAATATAGGTAAAGCCCCATATGATCAATCTAGGACAACTAAAGTTTCTGTAACACCCACATCCTATATCAGATAATCTAGATTTACTCATTCATGGTATGAACAAAAATATGAAAAGGAACTGTTTACCTCCCAACCTCTATCCAGCATAATGGAGAGTGACATGGCCACCTGTGAAATTTCTAAAACAACTACCTAATAATGAATGTTTGATAGATATTAATTTAGTTAAACTCAACTATATTCATTTTATTTACCCATGACCCACCAAATTCATCGATGCAATATCACATGGTAACCTCAATTTTATGGATGGTCTGCTCTATCTGCCCATCCTTATGTGGGTGGAAAGTAGTAATAAGGTGAAAGTGGGAGACAAAAGAATTATAAAATATCCAATATGCCCAGAAGGTAAAATGAGGATCGCAATCAGAGTGTATTTTCATTATTACCCTATAAAGTCTAACAACATTATCTATATACCTCATTTCCATGAAATCCATAACACTCAACTCATGGATATCAATAAAATGAGTCAACTTCCATATTTGAGCCACTATAAACCAAAACACATCACATATTTCATAAGATAAGAGTATCCTTGTGATGATATCCTTTCAGATATACTACCATTTTTATGTTGGAATATCCAAGGGATTCAAAAAACCATCATAGACATGGTGCTCTGCCTTCACCTTTTGGAAAACCATACACATATCCAAAAACACTTCTACTAAAAATTATATCCCTTTCCAAAAAATATTTCTCTAAAAGACATGATACATCATGGTTATTCTGGGATATTCTGTCATGGTTTATCTTAGAAATTCACAATGTACCCCCTCACAAATTGTCAAAAGAAAATGAAGCATACCTTAAAATAATATCTGATTCTGGTTGACATCTGGCCACCCTCAAGGGCATGTGAATGGAAAACATGGTCATGCCAAACCTCTTTCCCTGAGTCTCCCAAATATGACTTCTCCACATACTATAACAAGGATGCCCCCAAATTCATCTGGTAATGGAAAACCCAACCACTACATTCCCCCATGTGAATACATATAGTTTCAAGCTACTATATCCCTTTAAAAATATCTACATACTCACAAACTACATAACCTTGAGATTTTTGACATAGCACATATATTATAAAATTCCCCTTCCTAGGGTATAATATATCTCAACATAACTATATTGATGAAACACCATCAAAAAACACTTTTTTATTCCAATATCACTAATAGAATATATATTTCAGTAATTTCTGGCTACTGAAAAACACAATGTGCATGATGATATGGTAATTACACCACATCCTTAATGAATAAGTTACTAAATCCCAATAAAGGTCAGAATAATTACCCTCATGGGGATTTAAATACCTACATACATAATAGATCACTAACCTCTAATACTTCAAAAAAATACTAATATCTGACAAGAAGC
The DNA here is from genome assembly GCA_963277665.1 of Viscum album. NCBI lineage: Eukaryota > Viridiplantae > Streptophyta > Magnoliopsida > Santalales > Viscaceae > Viscum > Viscum album. The sequence continues at coordinate 1,251,043,381 of OY728150.1, read as the reverse complement.
AACATAGAAATATTTAATCATCACACCTTCCTCAGAAAAAATAAAGGGATCATTGGACAATATTTACACCTAGTAATATAATGTTTCTTGAAACTAATTAGTACACACAAAATATTTTACCTTCCTAGTTAATGTTGTTAGTGGGGCAACTTCCTAATTTTAATTAGACACAAAACTCTAATAATAACAAATAAATACAAGAAAATTTTAATCTTATGCCACATTATTTAGTTATTACTATGATAAAACAACCTGAATCATTGTTGTGAGAGGACCATTTTGGAATATACCTAACACTGAGAGGGGGTGAATCAGTGTTGGGGACTTTTTAAAACCAATTCTTACTTTTTATCCCTGAACCTCTTGACCTATTAGGATCTTGATTTGCTTATTCACATTTACCTGTCGCATGCAATAATAGAAAACAGTAAAAATATGCACATGATATATTTTCAAGGTTAACCACTCAATAAGAGTAGCTACTTCCTTTACATGATGGGAACGACCAGTGCATGGATTTTCCAATATAATTTAATATGTTTTTACAATGCAGTGAATAGGAAAACAATCCATTAGCCAGTGTATGTCCCAACACATTTGAGGGGGGTTGGGAGCAATCCTCTTCCCTGGACTGGTGATAGTCCAGTCCAACATGCAGCATCTAGATGGTTCTTTATACTGCCTATAGATACAATATTCTTCCTTCATGATAAGGTACATTCTGCTCTTGGTTTTCCTTAGTTCTCATCACATGATTACTTAAAAAAGCTATAGGCAAGCATTTATTTATTCTTTATTTCTATTCTTCTTTAGGTCAACACCAACTGCACTAGTCTTATACTTTCTTCTTCTTAGTGCAATAAAAAAATTCCCTAAATATTCTTATCTCTTCTTCTTAGTGAAATAAACAACTTAACTAAATCTTCTTCTCTCTTCTTGGACAGAATCACATATACCAATGTGATTATTTAGAAACTGAGGACCATATCACATAACATCATCTGAATTAAACTTCCCTAAATAATTGAAGGCTTCAATTGGGCATACTATGTTATTCGTCTTCTTCTTCACTTCTTTCTATGTAGAAAACCTGTAAGCAGCACACTCTTCCTCCTCTTCTTCTTCTTTAATGAAAAATCCGCTACCCTAAAACCTACTCTCCTTCACACGTTCTCTATCTCTGCAAAACCATCTTCACCGAGCTCTTATTATTCTTCAACTTTCTATAATGACATGTTCTCTTTGTGATTGAAAAATCAATGAAGTATAGATCAACTTAGCGTCATCACAGTTGATCAGAAGCTAGTAATAACTTATAGAACAACTCATAGATGGTTATCCAATCCTTACATATATGCCACCCTGCTTGGGCGCATCCCTTCTTGTGCGCAACATGTTTGAACGACACTCAGCTTGCACGCCACCTTCTTTCACGCCACTAACTACATGCACACCACTATTGTGCACAACTCACAACATATGTGCCACCTATTTGTGATTCTCTCAGCTTAGGAACCACCTTCTTGCTTGCCACAACATGAACGCCAAAACTCGCATGCCACTACTAGTTATTCGAAACACACTTCTTAAAGACACCACCCTACTTGCGCACCTCTGACAACATTCACGCTACTTCTTCTTATGTGCTACCAATTGCACACCGCCAAACTTGTCCACTTTATAAATAACCCTCACCTAGCACAACACTTTTACTTGTGCATCAATTTAGTTTTCGAGCCACATTCTACAACTTGCACGATCAGAGCTCAATATTTTTCCTTAAGTGTTGAGCCTTAAAAATGAGGAGTCTAGTCATCTATTTATATGAATTTTGGTGACTTGTCCTCCAAATACACATGCACTCCACTCCAGAAATTGTGCACTACTCCAGCACTTGCGCGCCGATCCAGCACTTGCGTGCCGCTCCAGCACATTCATGACACATTCATTCCTTTGTCATATTTTGATATGATGATGTTGAAATATGACTTGCACGCAACATACACTTTCATTCCACAAATACTTGTGCACAACACTTGCGTACTGATTTTGACATGTGCACCAATATTTAACTTGCACGTCACTTTGGACTTGTGTGCCTCTTTATTTCCTTTTCCAAAAACATTTCTTTTACTCTCCCCATCCTTCATTAGTCATTCATCACATGTTCTCCAAACTTATGATTTTTTTGAAATACAAATCATCAATGCATCGTCATAGTTTTTTCCATTATTTTTGGAATATGAATTCTTAATTACTTATTCATCCTCATATTAAATCCTCAATTCCTTTTCGAGTGTTATTTCTAGTGAACTCCAATAATCTCTCTAAAACCAAAAGTGGAGGCTTGAAGCTTCTTCAAATACCTTCATCTCTCATGCAAGGTTCTCATGTAATAGTGAAGCATTGCATGCTCTTCTTTAAATCCTCATTCTTCTTCAGTCATCCTTAGATGGACGATACATCACCATTCTTCATTGTTGAAAACAAAAGTGTCACCTTTGACACAAGTTCATTGAACATAGTATCAGTTCAACAATCGTTTGAATTGATCTTCTTAGAGAATTGCTCTAGTATGACATCCAATGCTATGATTCCATAACAATTATCCAAATAACCTCACTTCATCCAATCACCACTAACTTTTTAGTCCTTCCTTATCTCCTTTTTCATTTTGAAGAGTATTGAAAAACTATTGACAAAAAATTCAGTCTTCTTACACAATGTGGTCCCAAAAATATCCCCCGTTGTATGTTTTTGTCAATACCACACAATCTCCTCAAATGAATGTGTTAATGTCAAAATACGAATATTCTCTCTCCCCTTTACTTGTTTCTATCCCCCTTTCATTTAAAACATTCATATCACATTCTTTCCCCCTTATTGAAAAGAAATACAAAGTTCATGGTAGATAGTGTATCAATCCTTAAATACGCAGTGTGCCATCAATCATTTCACTCTAAGTATACTTTAGAAAATCTCCATGTAGAAAACAAGAGAATTTGATTTAGACAACAAATCTGTCCATTATATATTGATCGTGATACATCATGATATGAGATCTCCTACACTTGTCTTCAAGGGTTATCCACTTTCATTCTAGGACCAAGATATTGAATGTGATAGGAAAAAATCCATCGTGAATTTCCTACACTCACTTCAACAAAAAGATCAATAACATTCAATTGTAATTAGCAGGTTAAGTGGCCTTGGGGAACAATCATTCTTCTTATGTCACTGATTGACTTGGTTAATATCCCATTGTAAACATATATTTATTTTTAGTAACCAAGGACGAGATTTTATGAAACGTCATACATTGTCCAATGACATGATCATCAGAAAATATTCAGAGTAATTGAATTATATACCAACCGATGTTAATACTGATTGAGATAATGACTCTGACAGCTTCTTCATGTGTCTCCCCCTCATGGGAACACTTCTCCTCACTGAATCCCAGTGTTTCCCCACTGAGATCTTACATCACCTTAAATTACCTGTATTATAATTACAAATACAATACAAAAATATTTAATTGAATAAGGTGGATCCTCTTTTCTCTATCATTGTATAAAACGAGGTTGTTATGATCTTCTCAACTCACATGCTCTATTCTTCACACTTTCACAAATGATCTTCAATCCTGAATGTGATTATCTGGACCTCACTATTTCCCCTATCTCTTTGTGGAGGAATATACTTTCTTCAAGGGCTTTCAAAGCACTAGAATCTATTATTGCAACTTTCATCTTTTTGAGGAATTCTTATTGGGCTGGTGTAAATTCAAAGCATCTTTTAATAGTATGATCATCCATGTTGCACCTCACACACAAAACTTCCTTTTCGTCATGTATAATATTCATTTTTCTTTTATCGCAGGTATTAGCATGTTCATATTCCATCTTTATCATTCTTTCGAAATCTTCCGGACAAACCAAAGAAATATCAATAGCGATTGAGGAATCACAATTGGATCTTCTACATGGATTCTTATAAGTTTCTTCATTAAGAGTAGTTATTTTAGATTCACCACCTTTCACCTTCTTGGATTTAGAATCTAGGGACTTCTTATCTTTCCTTCTGGAAATCTTCCTGGGTGAATTTGTTTTCATATTATTTATTTGATATCTTCCCAAGGATTCTTTTTTAATCATAATCTGCTTATGTGGTCTTCTTTTATTATATGAACATGAACCATTCATATAACCATGCCTATTGCATAAATCAAAGATGTCAACTACCATTCCAAATCTATTTGCAGTATACAGATGCTTTTAGATCTATGTATGTTACATCTTCATCTCTAGATTTCTCCCACATATGATTAGCTTTCTCGGTGCTTTTACATTTAATGGGTTGTACCTGCAATCTAGTGCACAATGCCCAAATCTATTACCACACCCCCATTGACCAACAAACCTTGAATTTGTCCCTACTTATTTATAATTTTGTTGAATCTTCTTGTTGGTATGTTTTGATTTATGTGGGGAGATATCTTCCACAATCTGTCACCTATCCCCCATATCCATGGTGGTAGGTTTCTTCTCACTTTTCATCATCCATAATTGTATAGAATTTTTCTCCCAACCCATATTTTTTGTAGAAACAAAAACATTTGTAAAAGTTGGTATGTATTGTACCTTTACTTTCTTAGATGATTTTGATATATAAATGAGTGAATCCATGATCTTCTTATCACATGTTGGGGGACTTTTGATAGTAGAATCCTCCATTAAGCATTGTGTACTGATAGTAACTGTATCCTTCTTTTGTGGAGACTCAATATGTGACTTCTCATGGTTGGTAAACTCATCGTCCAATTCTAGCCATCTCATATTGTGGATGACATCCTAGTCTTCTATCAAAGTCATCTTCTCTTCAGAAGCCTTCTTTAATCTTTCAACTTCATCTTCATGAAAATTTACATTATTTTATAACAAATAGTTATGTACATTGATCTTATTGGAGTTTTATTCAAAATATATCTCCTTGACATCATTTCTATTTTTCATCTCATCTTCTAGAGCATGGATATTATCTTCTAAAGTCTTGTTGACTCCGTCTTTCTCTTGAAAATCATTGAACCACTTCGGAAACCATACTCAAATTCCCCTCTTTGTTGCTTCAATGGTTCTAACCAGTTGGGGAGCATTAAACATTCAATAATTTTTTCATTTAAGAAATTATCAAAACCATCAGTTTATTCTTCCAATTGAGTGATATTTTCCTGTATGCATCAAAATACTCCACAAACAAGAGATGCACTCTCTTCATGAATAACATGCAGAATCATTCTTAATCTATCAACTAATATTTCTTGAGATGTTGTAGATTGATCATCACCACTTGTTCCAACATTTTCATCCTATGAATAATTTCCAAATGTAATAACACATACCTCATTATCATTTGAGGTAAGAAGGTTATCCATCATCGTAGTGGAAACATGAGCCACCTTCGCATAACGTTTCATGTCTGCTGTGTCTTCAATGTCTTCTTGATATGGAAAAGTATATAAATACTCTTCTTTAGATAGGAGGGAATTATTCTTAAACTTTCTATTCTCCTTATTTTTCCTATTAATCATCATCTTGATTGATATAGCCTTATGTTCAAAGATAACTAAATCTTCACTGAATGTTCACTTCATTGAAAATTTGGGAAAGAAACTCAAATGTTCAAAAGAGAATAAATTCACTGTTGAGAATCCAGCGAAGTTTAACCTCTCTCTGATACCAATTGAGAGGACACGTTTGGAATATACCTAACACTGAGAGGGGGTGAATTAGTGTTGAGGACTTTTTTAAACCATTTCTTACTTTTATCCCTATACCTCTTGACCTATTAGGATATTGATTATCTTATTCTCTTTTACCTGTCTCATGCAATAATAGAAAGCAGTAAAAATATTGATCATGATATTTTTACAAGGTCCACCACTTAAGCTTCGTCATTTACATGGATAGGAATGATCGGTGCATGGATTCTTCACTATAATGTAATATGTTGTTACAATGGAGGGGCTAGGAAAACAATCCTCTTGCCAGTGGATGTCCCTAAACATTGGAGCGGGCTGAGAATCAATCCTCTTCCCTGGACTGGTGATAGTCCAGTCCCACTTGCAGCCTCTAGCTTGTTCTTTATACTACCTATAGAGAAAGTCTTCTTCCTTCTTGATAAGGTAGGTACAACTCTTGGTCTTCATTTGTGATCTTCACTTGATTACTGGAAAAGCTGAAGGAAATAATTTCTTCATTCCTTCTTTCTCTTCTTCTCAAGTGCAACACCAACTGCACTAGACATATTCTTTATTCTTCTTAGTGCACTAACCAACATCACTAAATATTCTTCTATGTTCTTCATAGTGCAAGAAATAACTGCACTAAATCTTCATCTCTCTTCTTGGCCAAAATCACATATACCAATGTGATTATTCAGAAAGTGAGGATCAGTTCACAAAGGATCATCTGAATTAAACTTCCCTAAATAATTATAGACTTCAATTGGTAATACTCTTTTATTATTATATTCATATCTTCATTTTATTAAGAAAACTTGTAAGCTGCACACTCTTATTCTTCTTCTGCTTCTTTAATGCAAAACCAGCTGCACTGAAACCAACTCTTCTTCTCACAGTCTCTTTCAGTGAAATACAATCTTCACTGATTTCTTCTTCATCTTATTCATTCTATAATCAAAAGTTCTTTTTGTGATTGTAAAAACAATGATGTATAGATAAACTTAGCATCATCACAGTTGATCAGAAGCTGGTAAGAACTTCTAGAACAAATCACAGCTGGCCCGCCAATCCTTACATGTGTGCCACCCTGCTTGCGTGCCTCCCAGCTTGCACACCTTCTATTTTCGTGCCATATAGCTTGCGCGCCCCCATCTTGTGTTCCACTAACTACTTGCACACCACTATTGTGTATAACTCACAACATGCGCACCACCTATTTGCACACCACTCATCTTGCGTGCCACCTGATTGCGTACCACCTGCTTGCGCGCCACAACTTGTGTGCCACAACTTCTGGGCCACTACTGCTTATATGCAACTCACTTTCCAAAGACATCTCCCTTCTTGCGCACCTCTGAAAACATTCACGCCACATCTTCTTATGGGATACGACTTGTGCACCGCCCTACATGTGTGCCTTATAAATAACCCTCAACTTGCGCACTACTTATACATGCGGATCACATCATTTTGTGAGCCACTTTCTACTACTTGTGCGATATAAGCTCAAAATTTTTCCTAAATTGATGAGAATTAAAAAATGTGGAGGCTAGTCATCTATTTATTGTTTTTTGTGTGATATGAACACCACATACACTTGCGCGTCACTCCAACACTTGTGCACCTCTACAGCACTTGTGTTCCGCTCCAGCACTTATCCGCCGATCCAGCACTTGCATGCCACTCCATAACATTCACAAAAAATTATTTCCTTTTTCATATTTTGATATGATGATTTTTAAATATGACTTGCATGAAAAATACACTTCCACACCACATATACATATACACAACACATGAGCTCCACTTTTGACTTGCACACCAATATTTAATTTGCACACCACTTTTGATTTGTGTGCCACATTCATTCATTTTCCAAAAACACTTCTTTTACTCTCCCCATCCTTCGTAAGGCTTTCATCATAAGTTCTCCAAACTTATGATATATGTCAAATACATATCAGAAAAGAATCATCATAGTTTTTTCAATTATTTTTGGAATATGTATTCCAACATACTTCTTCATCCTCACTTAAAATCCTCAATTCCTTTTTGAGTTTTAATTACAAAGAACTCCAATCATATATATTCATACAATAGGCGAGTCTTGAAGCTTCTTCAAATAATTTCAATGTTGCCGAAATTTTATCACTTTGATACATGTATTTGGAACATTAAGAACAGTGAAACAATCATCTTATTTTATGGAAATGTTTAATTAATGACCTTCTTATAATTTCAAGCCCTTCCACACTCTCTATTATTCTTCAACCATAAATCTCTACTTCATTGAAATCATATTATTCTTTTTTTCAGGTAATATCTTTCATGGTTCTAATGAAATTGTGAATCATCGCATGGTCTCCTTTAAATCCTCATTCTTCTTTAATAATCCTTAGATGGATGATACTCCACCATTCTTCATTAATGTTAACAATGTCTCACCTTTTACACAAGTTATTTGAACATAGTATCAGTTCACCAATCATTTGAATTGATATTCTTAGAGAATTGCTCAATTATGGCATCCAATGTTATGATTCCATAACAATTATCCATGCAACCTCACTTCATCCATTCTCCACTAACTTTATTTTCCTTCCTTATCTCATTCTTCATTTGGATTAGTATTGAAAACTATTGACAAATAATAAAATCTTCATACACAAATTGGTACCAATATGTCGGGTCTATGAACAAATCATTTTGAGACACCAAAGGACCATTGAAATGATCCTCTCATGTCAATATCTTGCACATGGAGATTTACATAGAGCTGGTGGTTTTGATGGTCTTCAAAGATAGTTCTAAGTTATTATACATGCTTCTACCTATAAATTTATTGGATTAAGATATCATCAATAAATAAGAAAAATTAACACTCTATGAACTCATAGAATATAGAGTTTATGAGCCCCATGAAAACAATTGGTGCATTTTAGACATTGAACTACATGACTATAAACATTAATCCTATACTAGTACATGAATATAGTCTCCAATATAACATCATTTTTCACCCACATCTAGTGATATATAGTAAAAATATGACCTTCAAAAACTAACTATTTCTCTTCAGTTGGTCAAACAGATCATCGAACCTTGGATGCGTGTAATAGTTCTTGACTATTGCCCAATTCAACTTCCAATAATTTACATCCAACCATAGACTACCGTATGTTGTCTTGGGGATTATGAATTGATCATATGATGGAGACACAATACTTTTGATGAAACCCCATTACAAAATATCATTAATGTGTATACTCAGCTAATGAAAATTCCTAGGTTCAATTCAACAGGAATCTATTGAATAGAAGATACTCTCGGTTGAAAATCTATATGCCACTTGATACAGCACAATGGAGATAATATCATAACATAATTTTACAAAACATCAAATAAATCCGCCATAAATTTGAGAACATTCTAATCCTATGCTTCCACTAATAGCTCCACAAACTGAAGAAACATTGGCTCCACAAGACTACCACTCACCCAATAACCACACTTAACATTTTAAACAAATTAATGATCGTCCACATAAGAATATTAAACTTTCATCTGGTGAGAGTCAATGACATCACACACATAACGAATCCATAAAAAAGATAACATCGTATTGGTAAATCTATAATATTAAGAAAATTTCCACTAATTGTTACTAAATCATCAACAGTGTACACCCGTGACACACATCAATCAATGAATTTTGACCATTTCCAAGAGTATATAAAATTAGAGGAATTGGAATACTCTAAAAATTATATTACAATGAAAAACCTATTATAACCAAATTTGTGTTAGGATATTGATTAAAATAAGGACCAAAAAGAGTATTTTATTAAATGATAAAAACGTTGAAAACCTCTAGACCTCCTGTAATTTCTTATTCCAATTCATATATATGAATACACATAACTCCTATAAATAATTGCTTTCAGGATTCATGGATATGTTTTTTACTATTTCTCTATAGTTGAGTACCATTATGATATAGTCCACTTCAACAATATCTTCCCTTGTATACTAAAGAAGCACAAATATTACCAACTGATGAAACTACCTCAGAGTCAAATGATTCAAATATAATAAATTGGCCTATACATTTATCTAAAAATAGGCAATTTATGAAGTAAAAAACTATTTTTATTTTTGTCTATGTAAAACATAAAAATATCCTAAATATGAGGAGCCCTTGAAAGATTCTCAAAATTCACACGGCCTATAATATGAGGAAGGAACTATCATGTTTGGTTCCCAACCATTTGAAAACACGACAGACTAAACATCTGTGAACCCCTTCATATATCTCTACAAATTGTGTTTCCATATTTGACACCCTCTACATGCTCATCTCTCAAATAAAATATCCACACATTAACATAAAACTAATTCTACACTGCTAGGTACAATGAATGCAATAGTGGGTTGACTACATAATAGATCACTAGGAATAAATACTCTACTTTATTCCATGCTCTAGAATCCTTCTCAACAAAAAATTTTAGTATTAGTTGAAGAGATCAATGAAAAAGATCCTAAACATCCTCACACTCATGATTCCATATTGATGAGAGAGAAACGTCCACTACTTCACTAACTGTTTGATTAATGATTGGAATTATAAATGGATCTCATTCTAAAATGATAGACACATCACATATAACTATTTTCCATAATTATTGTTCAATATCAACCATATATATGAATCTACAAACAATTGAATAACTATTGAAACCCCCAAAATTCATTCCGATATTGTATCAAACTGAAATAAAAAGCGAGATACTTCAACCATTCCTCATCCACTAGGTCTGAGATTCATCGAACATTATTCCTTAAACTACACCACTAAAATGTTGATAAAACCCTTAAACAACCCTCAACATACTATATCAAATAAAACCTATAAAAATTAACCTTTTCTTATTGATAAACCACAATTGCATGAGCTACTCATAGTTGATAACCAGTATCTATTCTTGGAAACAGCAGAATTATAAGAATAGTCGCATGGAATTATATCAATGTTTTTTAATTAATTAGTTAATTTTACTAACATTGCATAATTACCTAATTGAAACATGAATACAATCAATCATGATAAATATACATACCCTAGGACATTACCATTAAAATAGTACAACCTCACTTGGTCCTTACATAAATACAGAGTCCATATATCAGATTATATGAGTCCCTAAATTACCTTTACCTAGCTGGTCTCCCAAGCCCATGTCATGTACTATGCTTAGCTATGACCATTTCTCTACAATCGCATGTATTTTTGATGTTTCCTAACGTAAATATCCATTCAATCTATCAACCAAAACATTTAAAACTACACTTTCGTGGCCACTCCCTATAAAGGCATCTCTCAAAAGATCATATTAATGTAAGAGAGACAATGAAACATGATTCCCACATCCATTATTCCCTGGGATGGAGACAAGAATCTGGGGTATAAACATATCAAAATTACAAGGAATTAAGATTTATAAAAAATAGAATAAAAAATACAGGACAAACAAACACCAGGAAACTCCGACATATAATATAAAAGTGAAACCAAAACTATCCCACAATACATGAACAATGTTAACATATAAAATTAAATACTTAAATTAAATAACTATATATGATATCTACAATAGATACTCGACAAAAACTCCAAATATGAAGACATTAATGCCCATCTCGATCCCTAAAGTCTTATTAGAATCCTAAAAACAGTTTATATACATAGGTGAGCATAACTTGTATACACAATTAGATTATACACATGTTCCCTAGTGCTCATGTGAGAATAGAATTCTAATGTAGTTGCGATGAAATAGAAGAACCAAGAATCACATAAATATGTCAACTAACCAATCCCAACTTCACTATGGATCTCTCACCGAAGCACACATCCATGTAGTAACATATTATCAAAAAATCAAAGGTTCCCCACATAAACTTTACAACTAATATTACACTCCCACCACCAAATATTAAACATTATATCCTATCATCCCTCCCTTACATAACACATCACACAATCATGCATCTCTAATGTGGGCCAAGATAAATACCTACTTACACTAGCCTTGAATGGTATGACATCTAGTTTATTCATCAGTTATCACAACATCATAGCCATATCATGTATCTTCTCACCCAATAACACTTAGGAAATCACATATCTATTGTAGAAGGGTATGTTGAATATGAAAGTGAATAACCTCATACACTACACGTACCACACAAGACCCACACCATAGACCATGAAATCAACACCATCGGGCAGTCTCCTACACCAACTTGTAACATCACTACTAATGGAATAATATAGAAGTGGGTGTATATATCCATCTATATGACAAAAAACTAGGATGTCTCGGAGAAAACAAGAGACCCATCAAATTTTGGAATCTATATGTTTGTCCATATTGGGTGGGCTAGTATATAAATAACATAAAATACATGATATATAGATTTCACATATCACTCATCCTATTGGTTGACAACCACAATACTTTCATACTCCACGCCACCACCACTACACTGCAAAACATCTTTCACAACCAATTCCACCACTACATCAATCACAACACACAACCACAACATAATTCAACCAATACCAACATTCAATCACATATTCCACAAATCTATAGATTTAATGAGTTTCCACTTGCTCCCATTTACTGAAAAAATTTCATTTCAAATTTATACAACCATTAATTTATCACTCATAATATTTAATACATTTAGCACACCATTATTTCATGTCATTTAAATTCATTTACCCACCCTTGTCATTTATTTTCAGAAATAAAATTTATCCCATGGAAAATTGTGTTATTAACACTACCACACCATAGAAAAACTAAACCATCTAACATTAAATATCACTAAAAAAGCACATATAAAAAACCCATATTATCAACTATAAGAAAATTCCATAATAAAAGAACCCACATAACACCCAATGTTAACACCATCAAATAAAATAATTATTTTTTTCATAACCCATCCTGTCACTACAATCACCACAAAAAAAACAACAATAGACAAGTAAATACAACAAGCTCAACCACACATTGTGTCATATCCCAACATCTAAAAATTCTATTTTAGGGATTACACAAAATCACTTAATTATTTTTCATTGGAATTGTCTCTAAAACTATATTTTAGAGGACTGGTTTAGGATATAACTAACACTAAGAGTTGGTTAATCAGTGTTGGGGACTTATTAAAAAAATTGAAACCTTTAATCCCTATACCACCTGACCAGTTAAAATACTGGTTTTAGTTTTCCCTTTTCCCTATTTCATGCAATAATAGAATGCTGTAAAAATATTCACAATATATTTTTACAAGGCTCACTACTATCGGAGACCGGCTACGCCGTTGCCTTGCTAGAAAATGACCAGGTCATGGATTCTCAACTATAATTTTATATGTTGTTACAATGGTTTGACAAGGAAAAGAACCACTAGTCAGTGTGGATCCCTACAATTGTAGGAGGGATGGAGATAATCTCTTCCAAATGTTAGTCCCTACACTAAGAGGGGGAAGAAAAATATTCCACTTACTTGAACTAGTGATGACCTAGACCAACTTACACCACCTTCAGGGTTAATTATTCTTCCTTAGAATATAGTCTTCTCCATTTTGATAATTGTTTTCCACACCAATAGATTCTTCCACTTATTGATACCAATTGAATTTCCCAGTGATACTTTGTTCTTCATATATGCACATGATATAATCCTTGAAGCATGCAAGTAAACAACCACTTCTTTCTCTACATCAGACCTGAAATTTGAACACTCTTCTTCTGGTGCTTCTTTGGTATAAAACCATCTACACTGAAAACAACTCTTTTTCACACATTCTACATCATTGAAAAACCAACTACAATGATAACACATCTCTTCTTCTTTTCCTAAATCAAAATATATCTTTTTAATTATTTGATCTATGAAGCCCATATTATCTTACCATCATCACAACTATTCTTCCCTAAGTAATAATCAGTTTCTATGTGGGCACACCTGAATCTTATTGGAAAAATAGTACTATGGAATAGTGTACTGGTGTCTTCCAAGAACAGGTTCAGTTATTCATGTTATTCACAAATGTTGTTTTCAAAGATCCTTCACGAATCTCTTTTTCAAATCTCTTTTTCAAAACTCCTTCACATTGATTTTCTGAAGAGAACACTTCTTTGCAGATCTCACTGCTTCATAGATCAAACTGCTTCATAGAGATCCATCCTTCGCAGAGCATGGCTACCTTGGTGGAGCGCACAACTATCATGGAGAAAAATCCCTCATAGAGCATACCACATTTTAAATATCACAAAGCCTTTATAGAACAACATGTCCTCGCGAATAACATTTACATTGATGAACAACATACATCGCGAAGATTCTTCGAAATTAAAGTGCTCTAAAATTCACATTAACTATATGTACTTCACTCTTGGGAGTGGGGGCCTTTTTTAGGAGTTTCACACTAACTGTAGAACCTTCTAGAAACCTCATTGCCACATCACCATCAAATCACCATGCTTCTTAATTTCCACCAACATTCACTCTATTTCGCAAAAAAAACATGTATATTTTATGGATACTCGAAGATTGCCATAATCACGACGTGTTCCATCAAATCTTTTTTACTGGCACAATGATCCATCTTCCTTTGCACCGCTTCAACGATACTTATTCATTTACACCATTGCGATGATAATTCTCCTTTTGTGGAACAAAGAGTACTTGCAAAGCTCTTCACCTATTCCATTAGAAAAGCTCTTCATAATCATGAAAAACACCGTCAACATTCTTCATGTCTTCACATTATCATCTTCAAGAATCAAATCTTCCCAAAACCATAGACACTGTATTCTCCAAAACCAACCATGATAATTGACAACATAGTTTATCCCCCATTTCATTTATAATTATAGGAACACATGTTCTCCATCTGAAATATGATATTCTTGAAATATAGAGCAGAAAAACATTGTTGAATTTGTAGAGTAATGTATTCTACCATGCCTATCTTCCAGAAGTATCTTTCATTCAAATTTTAACTAAATATTATTGGAATCACCAAAACTATAATACCATGAATGTGCATTTTTTAAGTCAATCCAATGAATAACCTCCTCTCTCGAGTTCTTTTTCACTAGATTTTGGTGTTCTTAATTTACGCCCATGAGTGCATGAATAAAGTGTTATCAACCAAACCAAATTCACACTCTTCTCTTCATTGATCTTCACTTATTCATGAGAATCACAAAAAAAATTCATTTGAATGATCAAAATTAGAACATAACCTTCCACTATTTATTCTTCAGTCCTCCTTAAAAGGATTCGATTTTAATGCTGTAGACATTGTATCATACATGATACAAGTTCTTTCAACATTCATTATTAGTGAATAAATCATCTAATTTGAATTCCTAGAGAATTTCCCAGGAATGACATCCAATTACATTATTTCATAACAATTCTCCAGGCATCCTCAGTTATTGCAATATCTATTAACATTGGAGTCATTATTCAAATCCATGTTTATTTTTAAGAATATTGACAAATGTTGACAGAAAATACAATCGTCACACAAAAACTGGTACAAACAATATTTCCAAGGGAAACAATTAAATTAGCCATGTATAGTTTCATAGAATGTTATTCAGTTTGATAAAAATAATAAACACCACAATGGTATCACATACATAACATGTAAAACAAAATAATAGATCTCAATAGTCATGATTTTATATAGTGGAAAAAAATCATTTATTACTTCATAAATAAATTATTTAATATAGTAAAAATATATGATTTCCCTCCACCCCCCTGAAATTCATATTTATACAATTCATTATTATAATTACGCCAATTGTTTTTATCCACCATGTGGAAGGAAAAACATGAAATAACCACACATTCATGTAAATATGGAGAAAATGACAGTCTCGTATATCAACGAATCCTTCCAAGTCACTTCACCCAACTGGATAGGGAGATATGGATGAAAGACTACAAGTACACTAGGAAAACATATATCAACTTGATCCACATAAAGGGATTAAAAAAATGTATCCCAAAAACACCTTAACCCATGACAACATAACTATAGTGAATCTTTGACGGAGTAAGGAATCAAAACAATTGAATAATGATTAAAAATATCTCATATTTACAATAATAAATGTCCAAAGGAAATGTATTAATGAAATCAATGAAGCGTCGTATGATCCTCCTATGATGTATAGGATTTTTCCAAAACTAAGAGGAAATGAAAGCTACATGGTGGAATTCAGCCAATACATTATATTTATAAACCAGATGTAACTCACAACATTAATGTAATGAATTTCATGTTCACATTTTCTATGAATTACTGTCAAGTAATTGGATTTAAGGCATGAATTTTATAAGGATTCATTTTCCACCAAAATTCATGGTTCCTCATTGAATATCATTTTATATATTTACTCCCACATTCATGTCTAGAATTAATTTCATGCATGAATTATCACATACACACATACAATTAATTTCATCCCTCTCATTCCATGAAAAAAAATCTATCAATGAATTCCCTATTCACATCATTAATCAGTTTCTATAGAAAAGTTATTGCTCGAACAACCACTGAACACTCCTAGATCCTCCTCAAAAAATATACAATTACTAAATAAGAAATGTAATTGGCTGAGAAGGCACATACAATTGCATTTCATGTCATGCATATTTAATTCTATTTATTAGATAATGTTTTATGTCTACACATCTAGTTATGAGACTATTTATCTACTAAGTACATTATCATTATTTAATCCTTAATTCCAAAAAAAATTTACTTTTTCCCATATAAATTTTACTATGATATACTTATCATTATTATTTTATTATTGATCATTATTATTATTGATTTTCATCTAGTGTAATAATATAATTGATCTTTTGTTTTTAGTTTCTCACTAATCTATGTAGAAAATTACAATATCGACGCATTATTCTCCATACACATGACTTAATGATTATGACGTAACATATGAATCTCCCAATATAAAAAATTAAAAAATATAACCTTTTTTTTCTATGTTATCAATTTCAATTTGAACTATTTTCCCACAAATGTTACACTAAAAATATTTTCAAAATATTTTATAAAAATATGATAATTATTTCAATACATCTTATCTGATAAATAATATTAGTGGAGTCATCCAATCCATTTTCCATAAAAATCATTCATTATTTAATTTAAATCTTTGATATGTGTCTAGGTTTTTTTTAAAATACACAAGAACCATTTTTTATGACATCATAGTAAAAATGATTCGAAAATAAAATTTCAAAATTGGACAATACAACCCAGAATGAATTTTTTAACAATAAAACATACATATTCTTGCAATGTGAAAAATATTACACATTAGGTTAGTATAAATTAAAAATACATTGAAGATTCATCATATGGTTCTACATCATTATTATATAAGATTTAAACTGTCTAAATTAGAGGATAAAAGTATACAACAATGTAATTTCTAACCATTATCATATAGGAAATAATAATCATTTTGATGAATAAATTCTACTCTATACACATCCTAAGTGGTAGATAGAAATAAATCAGAATAACTGATGATATGATATAATTCCAACATAAACCCACAAATGTATTGAATCTACCAATTATTATTCCAAACAACAAATTTCATGGGTCAAAATAGAAATTTTAAGGTAATAAAACAAATTTATTTTTTGATTTTAAATATATTAGATATGATAGGAAACCATAATTATTATTATACATTTAATGATACTGCATATGAACCATGGTTTTTGAGTACATATATATTGTTTTATGGAATAATTTTAATGGAATTTAATAGAAAAAATCATAAATTATTCTTTAATCTAATTGTTTGTTTTAATACAATGATTTAGGATCATATCATTATTTTTTACATCCTAATAAAATCAAAAAATATTTTAAATTGTTCTCATTTTTAATCATTTCCAATATATAGAATACTATCATTGAGACATTAATATATATTTATATAATATAGTCCTTGTTTATTAAAAACATTCTTCATCTCATAAAATGATTATGATATTTTAGAATTAAAAAAGAATCATTGAACATTTCTAATATAAGTGAAAATATTTTATTTTTAATTTTACATTGAGACTTTATATTGAGTAACATTAGTAAAAAAAATTAATAGAAATCACATCCATAAGAAAATTTATTACTTTCATAATTAATTTATTCAGTCACATCATTTGTCTATACATATATGTTTTCTATTGAATTTGTCTCCAAAACATCATCCACCAATGTGATACCTCATTTATTAGGCTATCCCCTATTTTTGAAAACCTCATTTATCAAGTTAGTATCTGCCTCATCCATAGTATAATATACTAATGTGTTATGGTGTTTATATATTTCCTTATAATTTGAAATAATCATTTAGAAAATTTATTAATATAATCTAATCTATTATGGGAGTATATTATATGTCATGTTAATGAAAATAGAAGATCAAAATCACTACAATGTCTGATTACCCATGTTATATTTGTTGTATATATTCAGTTTGATACATTCTCAATGTCATGTGCTCAAATACATTATGTATCTTCAACCATAATCTAAAGTCCCAATTAAGGCATATAGTTTTTTCAGTTAACAAAATATAGAATAGAAATTGTAAAATGTAATTAATTATAATTTTAAGTGTGTCCATGATAATGTATTTTATCTTTAAACCATGCATAAAATATTTTCTACACTTGAGAATTAACACATTAATATTCAAATTGGTATAATTAAAATAATACATTTTAGTTAAAAATTTAAGAATATAAAAAATTCATAAATTTCAAAAATAGTATTAAATAATTTTTAGAAATAATTTTTTTTATCAAAAAAGGAAAATTAATTTTTAAATGTATTATTTAAAAACACATTGATCATTCAAATAAATTTTAAAACCATCATTTTACAACAAAAAAAATCCAATAAATCATTTCAATACATTGTAAATTCAATATAAATATCTTAAATCATATTATAATGGCATTCATCTTAAAAAGTAAAATAGATATTTACTATAATAAATATAAATAAATCCTTTTAAATAAATAAAACTATTTTCAATCCTTTCCAAAAACATAATATTAATATTCCCAAAAATTAAAAACTAAATATTTGTTACCATTGAACAAACAAATTTTCCATGAGATTAAATCACTAATAAATCATTGTTGGTCTACCCAAACATTCCCCAAATAAAAAATTTAAATTGAATACACAATGGTAACAATTTTTAAACCCCTTTGAAGAACCATTTTAAAAACATAAACATATTCATTTAAACAAAAATAATACCACAAATGAAACTAAATACTGTTCCATATCAATGAGATGCATTAATTTCAAAATAAATTCATTAAATAAAAATAACACCATTAAATTAATGATTTTTGTGGAATATGTTTCCATTTTAACTCATGTGGATCAGAAATAAATTATATTCAAACCTGTTATTTAAAAATATACATTCTAATTGTAAAAAAAATCAACTCTAAATATCATCTACCAAGGTCATTTTTTTAAACAATTTTTTGAACTTGTTAAAATTACATAATAATTTAACCCATTTTACAAAAAACTATCTTCCTATAATTAAATAATTATTTATTTAAAAAACATTATAAATTATTTCTAAAAATCATTTGATCGTTGAAAATTTTATTTTAAATATTTTAAATGATAAGAATAAGCATTAATGGAATATATCTAATGTAAAACCAAAAATTATAAAACCATTTTAATACCTATAAAAAAATAAACTGACACAATAATGTACATATATTATTATAATAACAATATAAAATTGAATTTGAATAAAAAAATTAAAAAATATTTTTTTTATAAAATCCTATAGGTTTAAATCAAAATTATCTACACAATGGTCATTTAAGTAGTAGGAATAAAAATTATTGAATGTTTTATACCAAGGGATTTGAACTTAGAAGAAATGATGTGAAGGGAAAGAGGAATGAAAATGAAAATGATGATAATCATAGAGATTGACTAGGCTACTGGTGACATGAAGAGATGAGTGGGTCGACGACAACATGTGAGGCTGACTGTTTGGTGAAAAGGGTGGAGTGGGTCATTGAAGTGATCATTTGGTATAAGGGGAAGTGTGGTGATTATTACTTATTAATGAAAATGTATGTGAGATAGGTTTATTATTGTATTGTTTTAAAATGATGTCCAATTTTAAAAACCATTACTAAATGATGAAAATAATTATTATTTTGCATTTAGTGGAGGTTTGAAAAAATTGTATCTAATTGAAATGATTGTATATTTAATAATTAGTGAATTTTTGTGAAACCAACACTAATAAAACACCTCTGACACTATTTCTGTTTTAGTGGGACTATAGTCTCCTCTAGAATGGAAATATGATGTTTGAAAACATAGATTAATATGGGTGAAAATATGAGCTTAAAATTTTAAAAATATTTAGAAAATTTAATTCTGAAACATGAAATAATATTAAAAATCATATATAAACATGGTTATAAATGATGAGAAAATTTAAAAAAACAATTAGGAGTTTAGATAGTGACCAACGAAAAGGGTGGAATTTCCCAGATTATGTTACTGCATAATCTAATCATCTCCCAAATGGATTTAATGTTGAAAATTATATAACTGATTATTATAATTTTTTAATATAAATAAAATAGTTTTATTACTTTTAAATAAAATATAAATTACATATAACCCTTCTATGATATTAATTGATAGACATGATTTCATTTTCCTTATTGGGAGATGCATTAAAAATACTGAAACATATGAAATTTAAACATATATAGAACATACCCACATAATATCATTAAAATAATACAATAATCTAATAATCATATATATGATTAAAATATATATTATTAATTCAAATATAAAGTAATCTCAAGAGAAACATGCATTAATCAATGAATACATAATTTTTATATAAAATTTAATAAAAAATAGACCTAATTAAATATGATCGATAAAATAATGTGTCCCACCCATTGAGATCTATGTTTACATATTATTATGTATGCCACTATTGACATAGTACTAGGATAGAAAACAAAAATATCCCCAATATTTTATTCATCAAATATTTGATTATTGTATATATTGATTGAGAGAGTATTTATAATGAATTAAAAATTATTTATAAATGGATGGATGATAGTAAAATATATTGGATGAATGATTTAAAAATAATTTACATGAAATAATGAGAATAAATATCTTGTGAATAAAAAAATTATTGAATAATTTAATTTTTGGTAGTGCAGATTATTATGATAATCAATAATATTAACCCGTTTAATTTTTATAAAACAATAATTTTTCATTTATTGGTTCCCTTAATGATCACTAGGTATACATCAAATTCTTAAAATTATTGTTTATGAAAATTATTCTCCCAAATTATTGTTTATAATTGACCATTGAAACATGAAAATACATTGATTTCAACTCAATTAAGGCTCTAAAATTTTATTTAATGCTTCGGGATTATGATTTTTGTCACTATATATTGGATCTTCGTATAGAGTGATATAAATCTCAATACATAGAGAAATTTGTAAAATAGATTGTTAAATAGGGGACTCTATTATATTGAAAATGATGAATTTATTCTAATTGCATCTCATATTTCTATAGCTTTTTTCACCGTTGGAATTTATTTCACTATTAGATCACAATTCTTTATGTGATAACATTCTTACAGTTTCACAAAAACATTGTTATTATCATCTAGTACCATTACTAATTTAATTTCTGACACCTAAAATATTTTCTATGTTTCTTTGTTGGGAAATGTTCCTAAATGCCAATGATTCTCTATATGAGGTGACTTAAGGTAATTTAAGTTGATATTAATTAATATATGACAGACTATTGTATATTGGTTCAATTATGAAACTATAATTTTAAAGTGGGGTCCTAACTCAATATTTCATTCAACCATAAAGGTATTATAATCCTCATAAATGTATAATATTATATAAAAAAAATTAATCAATTCACACCATGTTGGTATGTCTGGCATCCCCTTATGTAGGGTACATAAAATCACAATGTTCATTAGACCATTATTTATAATAAGATAATTGATGTTGAGTTAATATTGTTTTCCTTATTACATTTCAATTCCTTCATGTAAGGGGGAGATTGTTGAGTCATTAAGGTTTCCTTATGACTTTACCATTCCTCTTGTTTTGAAAATCAAAAACACCTTATCTAATAGAAAATCACATTTTACCCAAGTTTTACTTCTATAAGGAAAATTTCCTTCCCTAAGGAAATTTACCTTTACCTAGATTTCATTGTTCATAATAATATTTTTCCTAAATGTAAAAATTGGATTTTAACCAAAAACCTCAGAATCATATAATAATTAGATATGAAGTATTTTTATTAAGAATCCAAATTCCGGTTACAAAACCACATGAAGTTTAACTCTAAATTATGGTTACGAACTCTCATGAAGTTCAAATTTGAATTCCGGTTACGAACTCTCATGAAGTTCAAAACCGAATTATGGATATGAACTATCATGAAGTTCAACTCCAATTTCTGGATATGAACTCTAATGAAGTTCAATTCTGAATTCTGGATACGAACATTATGTAGTTCAAGTTCTAATTCTAGATAAGATCATTCATGATGTTAGACTCTGGATTCTTATTACAAATATATGTAATGTTGGACTATGAATTTTGGTTTTGAATTCTGATTACGAATATTGGACATGACCTCTTTGGAGTTCTGACTACAAATTATGATTACGAATTTGGGTTACGAATATGTCTATGTTATGACTTCGAGATATCTGAATTCAGACTCCGAACACTAATTAGTTCTGACTCCAAATTCTCATGAACTATGACTCTAAACTTTGTAAATTCAGGTTCTGAATTTCAAAATAATAATAATATGAAAATACTTGTTTTGTAGACTCCGAATTCAATTTTGGTTAGACTCTGAACTTTCATTTCCATACATTCTGAATATCAGTTTTTGGTTATGCTTACACATGTTTAGTTATAAAATGATGTCATGTTTTCAGTTACTCACTAACCGTTGTATGAGTGACACGTGTATAGGTCCCTCTGAAATTCAGGGAAGAATTTGTCCGTTGGAGGAGAGAGCCGACCCTCGGAGATGTGTCAATATATAGGATCTCATTTGAACATGCTCAAAACTTTTCGAGACATTTGAAAAAGTGATGGTGAATTGATTTCTAGAGAGAGAGGCTCTTATAAACTCTTGTTGAACATGCAGAATGTTTTGAACTGCTTGTTCAAACTTTGATTCATGTAGATTTTATTGGTGCAGAGGTTCGTTTTCCTTGAAATTAGAGACAATGGGTTTTGAAGTCAAAGGTGCCAATTTCCTTACAAATCGAGGTCTTGTGGGGATAACAAGACAAATAACGATCATCAGATTGAGGGCTTACCTAGGATTGGGTAAGACAAACTTTCTTGATAGTATAAATCAAAGAACCTTTTATCCAGGGTTGTTGGATACCCTCCTCTTTGGGTTAAAATAGTTATTACTTGTTACATTAACTATTTCTACTTTGTTTTCCACTGTGTATTTTTAGTTGTTAAGGAAATTATAACGTTCATATACTTCCTTAAACTTGTACTCTTATTTTATATAATTCTATACGATTTAATGTAGAATCATAGTTTGTTTAAACTTTTGTTAAGTTTCATTTCCGAAATCACTTTTCTGGAATCAAGAAAGATAATAGATCTTATAGGAGTTGTGAATTTTGGTTAACCAAAAGTTCCAAAGGAATTTTTAAAGTATAAAATTTACCACATCTTGTATTTGATCATATCATTACATATTCCATCCTACATTTGATATTATAGAGTATATCATACTCAGACTTACCATTCTAACAATTGGTATCAGAGGTTGGGAACCTCATATCTTGTACCAATCTAACAATTGGTATCAGAGAATTGGTACAATCTTATTTAATCTCACGATTAGATTCAGATGGGAATTATCGGAATTGATCTTCCAGATTCAAACGTTTTCGGAATCAGTTTTTTGGACTCATATTGTGCGGATTCATTTTTTCTTATAAATACAATATCTACTTCCTTGATTAGGATATTTTATCTTGTTTACAAACTCTTACAACTAACAAGTTTGTGTGCCAATGATTTCCACAAGGATGGCATGTTTAAATGTTGGTTCTATTGATAACCTAAATCCCACTAGCCCTACTTTTTTTGATGGAAATGATTAGGAGTACTAGAGAAATAGGATGAAGAGTTTTGTTATCAATACTAGAGAGTATAACTATCTAATGGTGACTAGAGGTTATAAAATACTAGATAAGGAATTGAGATCTTTTACGAATCAGGAGAAATCAGAATATCAATCACACATCAGATTTAGAAATACTTAGTTTTCTTCCATGACTAGGAACATCTATAGTCAAATATCATCATGTGAAGCTGCAAAGAGTCTCTGGAAGAAACATTAAGTTAAACAATTTTGTACGTCTAAATTCATAGAGACAAGAAGATTCATGCTTAGATCTGAATAACACGAATTTAACATTCTTTATAGAGAACCTATAAGTAAAGTAAAACAATGGATTATGACTATTGTGAATAGAATGAAATCATTGGGAAAAAAGGGATTGGATGATGAGGCTCTTATAGACAAGATAATAGACATCATGCCAAATGAATGGTTGTCCAAGAGGATAGCTATTTATGAGAACCAGAATGTCACTGAGATTTCCTTAGATGAGTCGATTTGAACTCTTCTCCAGCAAGAAACCAAAATGAAGAGAGATGATGAAAATGTTAAGAAGAAGAATGGGAATGAAGGATTTTCTTTTTCATGCACTTCTAAGCATATGAAAGCCAATAAAACAGAAATAGGATTTATATCAAAGAAAAAGAAAGTCAATATTCAGTCAGAATCTAGTGACACAGAAAATTCTAAAAATGAATTAGCTAATATTTCTCAGAGAATGAATAAGAATTTAGCTCAAAAGAACCATCAGAATAAGTACAAGAATAAAGAATACAGAGATAAGAAAGATGGAGAACTTACATTTTATGAATGTAGAAGAACAGGTTATATTAGACCTGGTTATCATTTGTTGAAAAAGAAGGAAAAGAAGAAAGAAATTCAGTAATAAACAAGAAGAAATTCAATCGATCAAAGCATAATAAAATCCTTAAATCTAATGATACATATAGTGATAGTTGTGGAGACTATTCAGAAAGTGAATCTTTTGAATATGATTCATCACCACAGAAGAATACAGGATTTATTGCTACTACTTCTTTCTCTAATACATGTTTTATGTCCATGTTACGCTCTGCTGAGGCTTTAACAAATTTATCTCTTGATAAGAATTACTATTCTGAATATAGTACTTCTAATGAAGATACACCATCTTTAAAAAATTTAGAAATACCTTCATATGATGATGTTTATAAATTTTTCATGTTACTTGAATCAAGAAATTATAAAATTTCATAGAAATTAAATAAGGAAATTACTAGGGAATAACTTCATACAAAAAAGATTTCAGATCTTTCTAGAGATCTTAGAGTTTTATACGAGCTCTTAGAAAAATTTTCAAAAGTCCCTAAGAAATAAAATTCTATTAAGAAAGAACATTCTTAATATCTTAATAATGTTATTAAAAAGATAAATGTTTTTTAGGAAAAATCTAAATCTAAAGAAATGATTCCTGAGGATTAGTATTTAGTTATCAGACTAAAATCTGAAATATTTTCCCTTAATAAGCTTCTTCCAATCATTACATCTTAGAAGGAAAATTTTTACCAGATGTATTCTCAAATTAAACCTCCAAGAAACACTATTGGAGTAGGTTATACTCACCAAAAACTGTTTTAAAAAACTATTTTGTTCCTTCTCGAGCCCCTTTTTGCAATAAGTTTCAAGGTGGTGGGCATTGGAAGAAAAATTTCCCCTTGAATAAACTTCATTATCTTGGGATTTATACAGCTTATTTTTCTAAATAAATGTGGATACCCAAAATTTTGTTGTTTAAAAATTCCATATCCAAGAATGTTTGGATTCCAAAAGCCTAACTTTCTCATTTTCAGGAAAATAGAGAAGGAACCAACAAAAATATGTGGTACATGGATATTGGATGTTCCAAACATATGACTGGTAACAAAAATTATTTTCAAAAGATTATCAAGACGAAAAAAGGAAAAGTCACATTCAGAGATAATGCTCAGGGAGAAATTATTTTTATAGGTAACATCATTTTTCATGGATAAATATTGATTTTAATAGTTTTATATGTTAATGTTCTTAAGAACAACCTCATTAGCATAATTCAGTTATGTGATGAATGGTACCCTGTGAATTTTCTGAATAATAAGTGCATAGTGCACAATTCCAAGGAAGAATTTATTTTTTCTGCCAACAAGAAAGGGAATTTTTACACACTAAATTTATAAGAGCATAGAATACAAGATATACCTGGCCTTAATGAAATGGAATATCATTCTTGGTTATGGCATAGAAGGGTAGGACTTTGTTAACTTAAGAACTTATGAAAACTTTCTAAGAAAGGACCAGTTAAGGATCTACCGGAGCATAGATTTGATTCTTTAAATTTTTGTGACCCTTGTCAATATGGAAGGAAACATAAATGAATTTTTAAATTATTCAGTGAAGTCGCAACTACTGATGCATTGTAGCTAGTGCATACAGAACTTTTGGGTCCAACACAAACTAGAAGTATTGGGGGAAAGTACTATGTATTTTTTTGGTTGATGATTACACTATATTTACATGGGTATATTTTCTATCAAAAAAGACTGATGATTTTTATTATTTCAATAGTTCTAGAGCCCATGTCAAAAATGGGAAAAACCTTCCATTGATAACTAATCATCGAGATCATGGAAGAGAATGTCAATATAATGATTTTGAAACTTTTTGTAGTAGAAAAGGTATTACTCACAAATTTTCAGCACCCAGAACAACTCAACAAATTTTTTTTGTTAAAAGAAGAAATTGGATTCTTCAAGAGATAACTATAACCATGTTGAGTGAGTATTCTGTATCCAACCATTTTGGGGCTGAAGGTGTATGTACTGCTTTTTATACTATAAATCGAGTTTTGATTAGAACTTTTCATAATAAAACTCCATGTGAGTTATGGAATAGTAGAAAGCCTAGAATTTCCTACTTTAATGTTTTTTGTTGCAAGGTATTCATACTGAATACTAATGATAATCTACATATATTCACACCAAAATATGATGAAGTAATTTTCCTTGGATACTCCACAACTTCCAAGGCATATAGAGTTTTTAACAAAAAAAATTTGTACCATTGAAGAGATGGTACATCTTTAATTTGATGAAACTGATCCTTTTGTTTTTAAACAACCAATACCTATTTCCTTAGATTTGTTTTCAAAAACTGATTATCATCCTATGATGGAATATCCTTCTGATAAGGAAAATGTCCAAGAAGATACTTCTGATACATTTACCCTAGAATATTTCCTACACTATATTGATGAAAAGGTTTTACAAAACCCAAATTATTCCTTTATAAAAAATCATCCAAGTGATAGTATCATTGGTGATGTGAATCAACCTGTAAGGACAATAAGTTCCTTATGAAATAATGTAGAACATCTAGCATTTCTTTCCCAATTAAAACCAAAAATAAATAATGAATATTTAGGTGATGAAGATTGGATAAAACCCAAGAAAGATAAACTAAATTAATTTGAAAGGAATAAAGTTTGGATCTTAGATGAAAGACCTAAGGAAATTATTGTTATTGGAGTAAAATGGGTCTTTAGAAATAAGTGTGATGATAATGGAATCATAGTGAGAAATAATGCTAGATTAGTTTCTAAAGGCTATAATCAAGAAGAAGTTATAGACTATGAAGAATCATATTCTCCAGTAGCTATACATGAATCTATTTGTATTTTACTTGCCTTTGTAGCATTATTCAATTTCAATCTTTTTTAAATGGATGTGAAATGTGCTTCACTTAATGGTTATGTTCAAGATAAAGTTTTTGTTGAAAACCCTCAAGGATTCGAAGATTAAAAACATCCTGATAATGTTTTTAGACTTACCAAAGCCCTTTATGATCTTAAACAAGCCCCATGATCCTTGAATGATAGAGTTACATAATTTTTTTAAATAACTATGTTAAGAGAAATGATTATCCAAACGTTTTTATAAATAATGATAACAAAATTGTTTTTATTGTTCAAATTTATGTTAATGACATTATATTTGGTTCAATTTAGCAATCCTTAACTGATTCCTTTGTGGATCTAATGAAATCTGAGTTTGAAATGAGTACGATGGTTGAGTTAACATTTTTCATTGGTTTTTAAATTTCTCAAAAACCAGAAGGAATATATATATCCCAATATACGTATATTAAATATATTCTTAAAAAGTATGGATATTACAACACTAAAAGTATAAGTACTCTGATTGGTACCTCAATGACACATGATCTTGAGGAAGCTGGGAAACCAGTAGATCAAACATCTTTTAAAGGTATCATAGGATGTTTACTTTACATGAAATCTTGTCGTCTAGACATAATGTTTTCAGTATGCTTATGTGAAAGATATCAATCCAACCCTATGGAATCTCAGTTAAATGTAGTGAAAAGAATTTTTCTCTACTTAAAAGGAACCATGGATTCATGACTCTTTTACTCTTCTAGAAATTATTTTATTCTAAAAAGTTTTTCTGATGCTGAATTTGGTGGATGTAGAATAGATTGAAAGAGTACTTTCAGAACCTGTCATTTCTTAGGAGATTCATTAGCTTCTTGGTCATGAGAAATGAAACACTCAGTAGTAATTTCTACTACTGAAGCTGAATATGTAGCAGCTGAAAGTTTCTCTACTCAAGTT
Source organism: Viscum album (assembly GCA_963277665.1). NCBI lineage: Eukaryota > Viridiplantae > Streptophyta > Magnoliopsida > Santalales > Viscaceae > Viscum > Viscum album. The sequence goes on along the minus strand of OY728150.1, from coordinate 1,251,014,597 downwards.
TCATGGATGAAACACACACTCATAGTCTATGGAATGAGTTTTACCAAAACAAAAATTTTCTGTGACAATAAAAGTCCCATTTCCCTTAGTAAAAACCCCGCACATAACTCTCATGAAAAGAACATATATATTATGAATAACATTCTTAGGGATCACACACAAAAAGGAGATATCATTCTTCAGTTTATCGGAATACACAATAAACTTGCTATCATTTTCACGAAATCATTACTATTTGATATATTTTAATACATTAAACAGAAGTTAGGAATTATAACCGTAAGGTAATCCTTCTTAATTAACATCCTGTTGAAACAATCTCTTTACATCAATAAACACTTTTTCGTAAGGGGAGTATATTTTTTATTGAAGGCTTTTAAAAAAAATTGATAATGAAGTTTTCAAAATTTTTCAAAATGTTGTTTTAAACAAATTCCTTAATGAAGTTTTCAAAAATATTCATAATGAAATTTTCAAAAAATATCATAATGATGTTTTCATAAGTTTTTGTAATGAAATTTTCAAAATTTCTCATAATGATTTTTTCAATCTTTTTCGAAATTATGTTTTCAAAATTTCTCATAATTATGTTTTCAAAATTTTTCATAATGATGTTTTCAAAAATTTTCAAAATTAAAATTTCATAGTGAGTTTTTCAAAATTATTTGAGATGAAAATTTCTGAAGACCTTTTTCCAAAAGTTTTTCGTAATGAATAACCTCGGTCCTAATGTTTTCGTAATAGAAATATTTAGACATTAAGTTTTTGTTAGGAAAATATACGGACCTGAAAGGTCTGTAATAGAAATTTTCATATTTCGAAATTTTCGTAGTGAAGTTTTTTTTCATCTTCAAGTTTCTTTTGGGATCCAATGTTTTTAAGATAAATATTTCTCTATACGAATAATCTTTTTTATAGTCCGAATGGTATTATTCTTTCAGTATTTTTTTGTAGTTAACTTTTATTTTTTGTTAGTTACTCTTATTTTTAAAATTTCTGGGATTCTAGTATCCTTAAATATGAATTTTTTCCTTTTAAAACCTCAAAAGATTGGATTTAACCAAAATTTTATTTTTGGAAATCATTTCAACCATCAGATCAGATCTGAAGAATTCTCAGCCAATAGATTCAAATGAGAAGTTCATCCGTTACTTCATATACTATTTAAAGGGGGCCCCTGATGGTTTTCGCACAATGGTTTTCAAAGAATTTGCCCCACGAAGATCTTCCCTTCTACAAAAGATTGTTCTGAACATTTCAAAATTGCTCAAGTCCGAATTTCTGCTAAAGTTCCCACTCATGATATGTTTACTATTAAAAAGATTCCAGAGTGGAAAATATACAGGGAGAGGCTAGTTCATCCGAGCTTCTTCAATAAGTATGAATCTATTATCACGAAGAACAACATGCTCAATGGATGGGAAAGTGTAGCTATTTCAAAGACAGGAGCTCAAGATGTTTCCTATTCAGATTTGTTGATATAATTATATGAATCATTTTGTTTCTTTAAGGAAAATGGTAGGGAAAAGTATTCCTTTAAGAGTTATGGAAAGTCATATAAACTCTCTTACACCAAGGATGTGAGCTTGGTGGGGCGCTCATATGATGGAGAAGTCAAATTTTTCTCTCACAAGCAGCTGAATGTTCAAGGAAGTTTCATCATGGTGAATTCTATGGAATTTCTTGGTCTGTCATTTGTATAAACAAAAAAGATTTCACATCTATCTACCAATAATCGGATTCTACAGTTATGGAATCAAGGTCACATCATACCGAGAAAGGGTGATAAGAACACCCTTATGAAAAGTGACGTGTATATACTGAACATTTTAATAAACTTATGGAAGGCCAACCTCATGAGACACATTATCATTATGATTGAGAATATCATGAATGGGAATATGAGACCTCAGATTGTCATGTATCCGACTTTACTTTCCAAGATGATAGTTTGGTTTCTTGAATCCATCAAGATTCCCTATAGTTCAAAGGAAATAAATTACAATGTTTTTTGGATCAGTGATGACACCCTCAAGAGGATGTAGGTTGGTTTCTCGAAGGAGCTAGGTGAATTTTATGATCAACTTGAGGAAGAGGTAAAAGCTATTCTGAAAAATCTTGAAAAAGATGAACCATCAACGAAATCAAGAAAAATTGGAAATTTAAGGAAGCTGATGTAGAATTCAAAACCCCTAAGTCTTAGTATGTATAATAAGAACCTCCTAAACTAAAAAAGCATAAATCCTACCTAGATGAAGTTGTAGAAAAATGGAGGGAGTATAAGAAGAATAGAAAAGCAGGGGAGCAACAAATCAGTTTGGATCCTACTAAGGCTATGACCTTGAAATAAAAGGCTACTGATGAACTAGAAAAGCAAGCCAAGGAATGGAAGCTGAAAAAAACATGGCCGAGGCAGTGATTGTTCAATCTCATTTGAAGGCTATTGATGTAGCATCAGAAAATATCCTCGTATCTTAAACATTCCTAGTTAAACCATAGCCTGAGACCCCAAGAAAAAATTTCACGACTCGGGAAAAATCACAAGAGAACATTGTGGAAGAGAATAATGATGCAGGAGAAGTAAAAAAAGATGATTGCAGTGGTGTCACTAATTCTGTGATTAAAAATGTAAAATAATATCATGAAAAACAAAGTGCTTCTGAAAATTTATAAATCCGGACTTCTCAAACCGGATCTTCAAAACATGTTACTCCTAGAGCTGATGAGAAGGGTGAAGAAGAGGAAGTGAATAAATTGTCAGAGGAAGAGAGACATAATCATAACTTCATACTTCCTAAATATGTTGAAGTTGGAGCTAAGAAGGAAAAAATAGATAAAGATAGGATTGTACAGTTATCCAGAAGTGAGCAGGAATCTTCTGATGAAGAAACTATTTGGAAAATCAGTAAAGGTAAACAAGTGGTTGTTGATACCCCAACCAAAGATATTTTGGGGAAGAAATAATCTAGAGGAACATCTACAAGGATGCTGGTAGAGCTATAGGAAGAACCATCTCCAAGTAAATTGTCTGATTTGGAGTCATCTGCCTTAAGAAATGATTTTTTTGTTCAATCACTAAAGAAGCCGGTGGATACCATTCCGATTTTTCCAGAAATTAATTCTAGATTCCAAATGCTTCAGTACAACATGAATCAAAAGTCAGACTCTGTATCCATGGTGATGGATAGATGTGTTAAGATTGAGGATAATCACAAAAATTTCCTGATCAACTATGAAGCTCACATAAAATATTGCAAGAATATGAACTGATGGTTTAAGAAAATCATTGTATATTTGGAAGATCTTGACCAATTTCAAGACGATGTCAATGAATCTTTTGACATTGAAGATACCAAAATCAAAATCTTACAAAAAATTTCAGGGAATTCTAAAACTTGAACAAAATTCTCAGATACAATATGTGAAATATCTGAATGGGAAGTTGAGTAATATAGTTCAATGCTTGAAAACCGAAAAGGATCTCTAGATTGAGATCCACGAAATGCTAGTGAAGAATGAAGAATTACTGAAGGCCCAGGAAGAGGCCATAAAGGATCATGAAGACAGGATCAATGTATTATAAAAGCAAGCATAGAAGGATCGCAAATAGATGAAAAAGTTGAAGACTATTGTGAAAATGCTAATGCCTAATGAAAATGAAGCAAAATAATTCCCACTCGGATATTTTGTTGTATTTTTCCCTTGTAATAACTCTTCAAATCGTAATGGAATTATGGTTGTTTGTTTTTGTTTGGATGTCTATACAAATATTTCAGGTACTATATTGTTTTTCCATTCCCTCAAACTCTTTTTTAAAATCACAAAGTGGGAGAAGGGAAAATAATTCTAAGTGGGAGAATTAAAAAGATATCTATGTAAAGAAGAAATATCTCTGAGTAAGGAAGAGTTTATTTAAGGGGGAGTTCTCATTATGAAGATTTGAAAATTCAAATGAAAATTTTCATTCCAGAAATCTAGAATGTGATCCTTAGAGTTCCAAATAATAATGGGGAGTTATTTATATTCACCATTTTCCACGAACAAATGGAGATAAGCTTTAATGTAAAATTATCTAAATTTATTCCATGTCCTTATATTATTTTTTGTAAGGATGTTTGTGCTTTCCAAAAAGGGGGATATTGTTGATTCAATAGGTTTTTCTTTATGACTTTTCGATTCCTTCATGTAAGGGGGATATTGATGAGTCATTAAGGTTTCCTTATGACATTACAATTCTTCATGCTTTGAAAATCACAAACAACTTATCTTAAGGAAAAGGTCATTTTACCCTTGTTTTACTTCTGTAAGGAAAATTTTTTCCCCAAGAAAATATACCCTTACCTATATTTCATTGTTCATATCAATATTTTTCAAAAGTGTAAAAATCGGATTGTAACAAAAAACCTCGGAATCATATAATACATAGATATGAAGTATTCTATTTAAGACTAAAAATTCCATTCATGAACTCGCACGACGTTCAACTTCGAATTCTGGTTACAAACTCTCTTGAAGTTCGACTCCAAATTCTGGTTACAAACTCTCATGAAGATCAACTCCGAATTATGGATACGAACTATCATGAAATTCAACTCCAAATTCTAAATATGAACACTCATGAAGATCAATTCGGAATTCTCGAAACGGACATTATGATGTTCATGTCAGAATACTGGATACGAACATTCATGATGTTCGACTCTGAATTCTGATTATGATCTTCTAAAATTTTTGACTATGAATTCTAGTTTTGAATTCTGATTAGGAATTCTGTACATGAACTCTTTTGAGTTCTGACTCCGAATTCTGATTATGAAATCTGGTTACGAACTTGTCTTAGTTCTGAATCTGATTTCTTTGAATTCAGACTCTAAACTCCTATGAGTTTTGACTCCGAATTCCCATGAACTTTGACTCCAGAAATTGTACGTTCTGGTTCCCAATTCCTACAAAACAGAATCCTAATATCCTTGTATTTTAGACTCCAAATTCAATTTTGGTTACACTACGAACATTCATCTCCTTACATTCCGAATATTAGTTTTTGGTTATTCATACACCTCTTTAGTTATAAAATGACATCGTGCTTTCAGTTACTCACTTACCATTGTTTATGTAACACATATACATGTCCCTTCGAAATTCAAGGCAAAATTTGACTGTTCGTGGGGGGAGCCGACCATTAGAGTTGTGCCAATAAATAAGAGTTCATTTGAACAAGCTCAAAACATTTTGTGACTTTTGACAAAGTGATGGTGAAGTTATTTCTAGAGAGAGAGGATCTTATAATCTCTCAGGATTCATGCAGAATGTTTTGAACATATTGTTCAATCTTTGATTCATGCAGATTTGCTTCATGCAGATATTCGATTTCCTTCAAATAAGAGACTTTGGGTTGTGAAGTCAGAGGTGCTGATTTCCTTACAAATCGAGGGCTTGTGGGGATAGCAAGACATATACCGATCTTTGGATTTAGGTCTTACCTGGGTTTGGGTAAGACAGACTTTCTTGAAATTATAAATCAAGGGACCTTTTATTCAAATCTGTTGGATACCTTCCTCATTGTGTTAAATGAGTTATTACTTGTTACTTGTAGTGTTACTACATTTTTTTCCGCTGTGTATTTTTATTTGTTGAGGAATGTATAACATTCATATACTTCCTTAAACATGTACTCTAATTTTATAGGATTCTATACGCATTAAGTTTGAATCATAGTTGGTGTAAACTTTTGTTAAGTTTCATTTCTAGAATCAATTTTATGGAATCAATCAAGATAATAAATCTATGAGGTGTGTGAATTTTGGTTATGCCAAACATCCAGAGGAATTTTTAAATTATACAATTAACCCCCCCCCCCCCTCATGTATTTGAGCATCTCATTACATATTCGATCCTACATTTGGTATTATATAGTATATCATACTCAGACATACAACTCTAAAAAAGGATTGTATATTCATATTCATTAATTATGTAAGGAATTAGAGTGTAATGTTAAGGTGGAGAGGATTCATCTATGGTGTGAATAGAATGAGTAATCAAATCAGATTCATCTTTAGTATAAAATAACATTTGTTTTTTCATATGAAATATCTACCAAACATTTTTTCTTAAAATTTTTCTAAGATATGAATTCAACTGTTTGTGAGAAGGAAAATTGGACTACTCGAATCATTTGAGTTTATATATTATTCACTTTGGCATACAAATTTTCATTACATTCTTCATAGATTATAAGAATATTATTTAAAACATTTATTATGTTAGCAAAATATTCTCTCTATTGTTAAATTAGTTGGTATACACAATTATTGATCAAATTGAGTCCCATCACCTAGTGATCAAAGGGGTACATATTAAATATTGTTATACTATATTTAATTTTAGTTTTGATATTCTCTTTAATCATATAGTTACCAATAAAGGTAACATGAATACATTTTCACTACATTAATGAACAAATATTTTCTCTATTAATAATCATATAAAACTTATAAACTAATATATTGATATGATGTTGAATTATCCTATGGGTTATGAAATATATTAGTATTATAACTACTAAACATAAAATAATTACTTAGAGAACCCAAGACTGGAAAAAATTCATAATCTATACCATTAACCAATAGAGGTTTAGGGTGTATGTTGACTGTAAAAATGTTGTGTTGGATATGAAAATTTAGTCCATTAAGTGTCTAGAAAATTATATATTAGAATAAAACAGAAGAGGAACAATTTTATTTTCAACATGTCTTTATTTTATGTTTCTATTGTTTCTTAATTCATAAAAAATCATATATCTATGATTATCTAATACAAAAATTCTCCCCTGTAATAATATAATAAATTGGAAAAAAAATGTTATGATGTAAAAATATTAATATTTTACTACAATATTATATTCAAAATTGGGGTATTATGGTCTATTCTATGAGAATAACGTCTGTTGTCACTATTAGTATTCTTTTTATATATTTTCTCGGAAACTCGTGTTCAATGTAATGAATAAAAAATATATATATATTTTGATAGATAGAAATACATTGAAAACTAATAGAAGTATGTGGGGATGATATTATATGATCTATGAATCCTATTACTGTTCATTTGATGTAAATTATTTAATTTCAACGTATAAATAATAATTAATTTAATTATAAACTGTTATCAATTTAATAAAAAATATTTTCAATTTACTCTCTTTGAAGTAAAATAAAACTATTGTTTTTTAATAAATCATTAAAATATCTTTTTATAGTGTAATTAACATTTTTCCACTTTATTTAATAATGTTTTTTTGAAGAAATACAAGGTCCTATAAAACTATTTTTCTTCTATCCCATGTGCGGTTACCTATTATGTACCACACATACAGATGTGAAAGGAAATGATAAAATCTTTCTAATATGTATAACACTTGTGATTACTTATTAGGTGTCAAACGGATGAGTAATAGAGGGTGTATTACTTTCTCGATTAATTGAAATTATTAAACAGTAAAATAGATTTCAAAATATTCAATTCTATCCTATATCCATGGTAAAACACTATTAATATGATGAATTTCATATATGCCAATTAAAATCACTGATAAATTTATCATTTATCATAACTAAATTATAACTAATAAAAGGAAAACATTAATAGTGATTTATTTAACACTCATAAAGGATTCCATTTATCGGCTCTTTATTTAGAACAAATAAAGGGTTCCCTTTATTAGTAATTCTTTACGATCTAATAAAGGATACAATATTATTAATAAATTTATATATATATATAATATAAAAAATTATTTATATTACAATATATAAATATATATTATCATTCATATTTTATCAATAATATATTTAAATTCTGATCTCATAACATTAAAATATATATTTTAATTTTTTAATTTAAATATTTATATTTTTGTTATATAATTTATAATTAATATACCCAAATACTTATCCAGTTGTAAAAATCCATGTCTTGTGCATATTGATAGTGAAAACAAGAAAATTATTTCATTTGATAAATTCATTATATAAAATATAATGATTTCTAATATGCGGCTTTGTAAAATTAAATAAAAATTGTTAATATAAATTATATTTGTATAATTTTTTAACATTTTTAATCAATTTTTTTTGAAAATAAATATTATATCAAATATATTGAATATTTGTTTCTATTTATAATGAATATGTTCTGTGGATTCTAATATAAAACCACGTGGGTATTTCATTGTTAATTATAAATATTTTTGAATCAAATTGGATGGATATGGATAAAAAATGGACGGATTATAATCATATTAAAGAAGAGTCTATGGATAGTTTTAAAGAGTAAATAATTTTTGTAAACGATTGAATTTATGGACCTTCTCAAAAACATTATCAATGATTATATTATTGTTATTAAAGAAGAAATTGTCCTGAGAAGTTAAAAGTACATATGATCTATTAATTAATAGATCAATGAAATAAATGTTGGAGTAAACTTTCAAAAGAAATAAATAATTATATATTGGCGTGGTTATTATTCATTTTTTTGGTCGTCAAATATGATTATAATTTTCAATTATGATGGAGATGGCATCATGTATTTGAATACTATCCTTAATGATAATTATGATCATACTGAGGAAATGAAAATTATAGTATATGATTATTTTAATTATGGTAAAAACAATTTTGAGAAGTAAATGATTCATAAAAATACAACATTGTATGTTTGTATTACTAATTATAAAAAATCGTCATCCATACATAAGTTGTATAATTTGAAATATAAAAATGGATGGAGAAACATCAACTTTTTAAAACTACTTTAACTATTGAATGATATTATTCCAAAGTATAATTAGATTCCTTAAATAATATATGACAAAAATGAATTTTATGTTTACTATTTGTGTTATTTGAAAGAATACATTTCTTTCATAATGATTGGATATTTTATCAATATTAAAATTGATCAATTATTAAATTCCCCAATTTTAGTGCATCACAATACAATAAATACTAATCATGTTATTTGAATGTGGAATAGTACAGGTCAATAATTCTTATATTTAGGTGTCCATATTGATGTTTGAATACTTAAGTAAATTAACACGGCATGTAGATGCAAGAATTAAGATTGGGAAACATTGTCATTCATCAGACTCTCATCAGTGGATGAAAATTGATTATGAATATATCAAGTATGTAAAGGATCCATGAAACCTTAGTATTATGTAATCTATGGAGAGAGTGAATAATTTTGGTGTCAAAAGTATCAATCATAGTATATGGACAACTATGTGGTTAAATTATAGATTTCTATTGTTGTTATTCATGAAGAGATTATAAATTATATTTTCTCAGATATATCACGTTTAAAACCATAGGGTAATGATATTGATGGTTATTTTTATTCGTTTATCACAAATATAAAATTAATATTTCATTAGTTTGTAATGTTGTATGATTCCTAAAAAATATTTTATTTTAAGAGACATATTTTTTAGGATGAGAAATATCATTACTTCTTATATAGATGTTTTAGGATATAAAATTGATTGGATGCTGGGGTGTCCCATTTTAGAATGTAACGTTCTAAGTCCGAAGCCGCTCCACTGGTGCCCCGTAACCCGTTCGCCACATGACCTCAAGCGCGTTTTCCCGAACTCCAAAGGCTGCTGACTAGCAACGACGGCCTTGGTGAGTCGGTGGGGAAAAGATGCCCTCATTTGTTAAGGTATACAAGGTAAGAAAACAAAAATAAACAGAAGAAGCAGTAATGAACATGCATAACAAAAGAAACCAGACAGCGGAAGAAATGCAGATATCTAACAATGATGAAAATAATGTAGTAGGTACAAGTATCTATGGAAAGAAGAAAACACAACAATGTGATAGATTAAAACTGAAACCAACTGCAAAAGAAAAACAAAGAAATCTCCTCAGCATCATGAGCCATGGCTCGGTCCCATGCTCCACACCTCCTGATGCAATCACGATCCTGAAGTAGAAGGGCGCTTGCCTTTATCTATACCTACACCAACATAGTATGCATGGGCCCAAAAGGATGGACCAAACAGGGTGTGAGATACAATCCCAGTAGGAAATCACCCAAATATTTGTGCCTAACAATAAATGAATACATGGCAGTAAGTAAACAAGAAGTAGTAAATAGTAAAACAAAAGCAGCTACAATCCACAGTTCTAACAAGTAAGCACACAATTAAGCAGTCAACAACAAAAAGAAAACAGGTAACCCTCTTGGTATCTCTCACAGTCTAACCCCTATGGTTCAACCTCTACGTACTAGCAACCCTCTGGTAGGAACACACAGTCTCACCCCTCTGGTTCAGCTACGTAAATTAAGCAAACTCTCTGGGGAAGCACTCACGGTCAATTCCCCCTATAGTCTCGTATTGGGCTAAAGGCTCTATGGGGAAGCACTCACCGTCAATTCCCCTTATGGCTCGTGTCGTAGTTAAAGACACTCTGGAGAAGCCCTTCCATCAATTCTCCCCTTGGTCCCGCATCGTGATTTAAAAGACACTCTGGAGAATCCCTTCTGTCAATTCTCCCTTTGGTCTACTACTCTAGGTTCTCACACTCCTGAGTATAAATAACCATGCTTAGCAAGTGTATATAGTCGAAGTAAACCTCAAGAACTACATGGCTATCAACTAAGGATCAACAGCAATAATAAAACAATGGTCCACAATTCTACAACTAGGTATGGAAAAGAAAACTGAGCACAAAAAAAATACTCTAATCACGAGAAATAACCTTTACTAAAGCAATCAAGAAAAGAAGGAAAGTAACAAGGGAAAAACAGGAAACACACAATACCCCATTCAAGGGAATTGGTGGAAATTGCACAAAATATTCATCAACATTCTACAGAAAGGCATAAACCACTTACCTCGATCCTAGGAGATTGATATACGTGAACCTCGATGACAGATTCCCCATAGAACGATGTAGATCTGAGAAAATGATCAAAATATTTATCCCACGATAACATGGAAAAGAGGATGAATCAAAAAACGAGTCTAGAGAAGAAGGAAGAACTCACTACTATGATTCCAACGCGACTGAACGTGCTCGAATCAGAGAACGGACGACGAGGTAGGACCCCGTCAAAGATCCGGTCGTACGGTCTCTCTCAGATGGTCGAAAGCTGAAGAAGAAGATGGATACTAGTGTTAGACGTGACCCCAGTCTATTTAATAAAAAAAGTACATGGTGTGTACTTATAGAGTACATGGCGCGTACTTCAAATTTTTCCATACTCTGAAAAACCGGCCTCCACCTCAGCCTTACACACTGTGTGTGTGTCCTGGGCACGAACAACACACGACTTCGAGCCGGAAAGAGTACACAGCGTGTACTCAGAATGTAAACAACATGTACTTCTATAATTTCCAGAAAATTCATTTTTATCAAAAACTCCAGAAAAAGGAAAAACATACCTGAAAAGAGATCCGAGTTCTTAGAAACTTCCCCCCTTAAAGAAATTCGTCCCCAAATTTCCCTAAAGAGGTGGAGAAGAAGAATCCCCGAATAGCTCTGGCCACTGTGATCGTACATCGGCCTCCCTCTCCCAGGTCTCGTCCTCTACTCACCTGTGCTGCCATAGCACCCGTACCAGAGGAACAGACCACCCGCAGAGAACCGTCGTACTATGATCGACAATCCAGATAGGATGCTCCTCGAAGGACACATCTGCTTCAATCTCAACTTCCTAAAGATGAAAGACATGATATTGTTCTGAAAATTAACGTCAGAGCTGAGAGACGTGGAAGTTGTCGTGCATGGCCCGATACCTATGAGGTAGATGTATTTGATAGGGAACCGGCCCCACTCTCTCCAAGAACTAAAACGGCCCGACATACCGCAGTGAAAGCTTACCATGTCTCTGAATCCCCTTGTGTCCCAACCTCGGTGGAACACATAGGAAAACCTGATCACCGACCTCAAACTCCAGAGGTCGTCTCCACTGATCAGCATAAGACTTCTATCGAGACTACACTGTAGCCATCCTTTTCTGAATTAGCTGTATCTTCTCTGATGTCTACTGAACAAGACGAGGTCCCAGCAAAGCTGCCTCTCCTACCTCCAGCCAACATAAGGTTGATCGTCATGGCCTACTATACAAAGCCTCGTATGGTGCCATCTGAATGGTCGCCTGGAAACTGTTGTTGTAGGTGAACTCCCCCAGAGAAATATCCTTCTTCCAAGAACCTCCAAAGTCAAGGATGCAAGCTCGGAGCATATCCTCAAGCACTTGGATCGTGCGCTTAGACTGGCCATCAATCTAGGGATGGTATGCTCTACTCAAGAGTACCTGCGTACCCAAGGCCTTCTGAAGTCCCTGCTAGAACTGAGAGGTAAAGCGTGTATCTCTGTCTGAAACAATAGAGCGCAGAACTCCATGAAGACGAATGATCTCTCTGATGTAAAGTCGTCCTAGATCATCTACACTGAAGGTCTCCTTGATCGGCAAGATGTGAGAAACCTTTGTAAGCCTGTCGATGACAACACAAACAACATCGTTCCCTCGGGGTGATCTCGGCAACCTGGTCACGAAATCCATCGCAACAACATTCCACTTCCACTCCGGAATGGGTAAATGTTGTAAGAGTCTAGCTGGTCATTGATGCTCTGCCTTCACCTTCTCACAAGTAGAACATCTCATGACGAAACAAGAAACATCCTTCTTCATACCTGGCCACCAGTAATGGCGATGAAGATCCCGATACATCTTGGTGATGCCAGGATGAACTGCCCAAACTGAGGAATGGAAATCCCGCATCAGCTCCTCGCATATGTCTGCTGGTACCCATACACGTCCTTGGAAATGCAAGATCTCATCCTCACCCATTGTCCATCACGGAATAGGGTCCCCTCCTGACACACTCTCCCGCAGGACTAAGCCTTCTGAGACTGATAGCTGCCTCATCCGTACCAGATCATGTAGCGTGGAGGTAATGGCTACAGATGATAGAAAAATCTGTCCCTGTCTGTCATACACCTCCAGATGCATCTCAGAGAACAGAGCAATCAGCTGCCACACACTATTGGCCTCCTGAACTACCTGAATCTGAGTTCTTCTGCTCAACGCATTAGCCACGAAGTTTCCCTTTCCTGGCGTATAGGCAATCTCAACATCAAAATACTGTAGATACTCAACCCACCTGCACTGCCTCAGATTCAGATCACACTGAGTGAAGATAAATGTGAGAATCTTGTGGTCAGTGAAGACCAAAAAGTGATCTCCCAAAACATATTGTCTCCAACAGCGCAAGGAATGAACAACAGATGCCAACTCCAGATCATGCGTAGGGTAGTTCCACTCATGTGGCCTTAACTGATGAGACCCATACGCAATGATTCCATCGCCCTACATAAGAACATCTCCCAACCCGATACCTGAAGCCTCACAGTAAACAGTGTAGCTCTTTCCTGGATCTGGCAAGACTAGTATCGGTGCTGACGATAACTTCCCTTTCAGCTCCTGAAAGGCTGACTCACAAGAATCTATCCATAAGAACTTTTCCCCCTTCTTGGTCAGACCTGTCAAAGGTGATGTTAAACGGTTAAAGTCCTGAATGAAGCGTATGTAGTATCCAGCCAGCCATAGGATGCTCCGTACCTCAAAAACATTCTTCGGCTGCTCCCAGGAAACTACAACTCTCACTTTCTCGGGGTCCACAGATACTCCTGCCTCTGAGATGATGTTACCCAAGAAGTGAATCTGATCCATCTATAAGTGGAACTTCGAGATTTTAGCATAATGTCGTTGCTCTCTCAGTGGTCTTAGAACGATCTCATGATGGGTGGCATGGTCGTGTCGAGTGTGAGAGTACACCAAGATATCGTCCACGAAGACCACGACAAAGGAATCCAAGTAAGGATTGAAAACTCGGTTCATCAGTACCATGAAAACCGCAGGTGCGTTCATGAGACTAAATGACATGACTATATACTCATATAGACCATACCTGATCTTGAAGGTCGTCAGGGGTATATATGATGGTCTAACGCGCAACTGAAGATAACCGGACCTCAAGTCGATCTTTGAGAACACTCGGGCTCCTCGGAGCTGATCTAAAAGGTCGTCAATCCGTGTCATGGGATATCAGTTCTTGACCGCCAACTGGTTCTGCTTATGATAATCCCCACAAAGCCAAAGGGTACCGTCTACCTTCTTCACGAACAGAACAGGAGAACCCCAAGGAGAAGTAATGGGTCGAATAAAACCCTTATCCTGTAGCTCCTCCAACTGCTTCATGAGCTCCTGCCACTCAGGTGTGGCCATCCTATAGGGAGGAATGGACACCGGTGTCGCTCCTGGAATGAGCTCAATAGAGAAGTCTACCTCACACTCCAGAGGAAAACCTGAAACATCCTCTGGAAAGACATCCTTAAAGCGATCCACTACTGTAGGAAAGTCCATTTGTGGAGTCCCCTGATCATCAAGATAATGAATATTAATCTGGGTTGTCTCCCCTCCTAGCTCAAGATGGTCGAGTCCTTCCCGACTCGCGCGAATGTCCCATTCGCCTCTATGAAGGAAGGATTCACCCTCCGGTGAAACGAAACTCATTCTGTGGCGATAGCAGACGACGACTGCCCGGAAGGGAATCAACCAGTCCATGCCAAGGATGACATCATATCCTGTCATCTCTAGGACATAGAGATACCATAAGAAGCGATACCATGCAATCTTGAGAGGGAACCCTCTACACTGGCGTACACTAAATGTCCTCATTCCCAAAGGTGTGTCTAGTGTCAACGAGTCGGCAGAAGAAAAGATGCAGAGTCCAAGGCTGTCCATAATGGAAATAGAGATAAACCTTTACACAACACTAGTATTGAAATGAGCTGAAGATAAAACTGAGGCTACTAAAATCGTACCTCGAACAGTAGAAGGGTCGGGATCCTGCTCATGATAAGTCTGCTCCACGGCGAAAGACTGGCCTGTGCCGCGGCCCTACGCCCCTGGCTGACCACTCTGAGCTGAACCTACCTGCTGGTGCTAAGGAACTGGTGGCTGACTGCCACGACCTTGACCTCCACCTCGGCCCGAATGACCGGAAGAACACCAGTTCCCCGACTGGTGAGAATCTGGTGGTGCTGCTCCTGAACGAGGAGTCATAGAAGAACCCCGGTCACCAGCCACTGGTGAGAAAACCTGGAAGAACCACTGAAGGTGACCCATCTTGCCGCAAGATCGGCACTCCATGGGGTCTCTCTAGCACTGCTGCCTCGTGTGCCCTGTCCGGCCACACTGATAGCACATCACCTGGCTACCTGATGATGTGTCTCGCTTCCTCGAATCACCGTGCATAGGCTCCCTACGATGCTTCTTGCTGTCATATGAAGGAAAGCTAGCTCTGGAAGCAGAACCGCCCTGGATCGCAGCTCCAGACTCTCTCATATTGCGCTCCGCAATCAGTGCCTGGTTGACGATGAAATTAATGGAAGTCACCTGGAAGATGTTCACCTGCGAGCGGATATCCCACCTGAGTCCATCCTCAAACTTCCTCGCCAAGAAGACCCCACTCCCTTCCCGAAAGGGTGTAAAAGGCAATAGATCAATGAAACAAGAGGAATACTCCATGAAAGATAGAGTACCCTGCTCTAAGATCATGAACTCTCGGGCTCGATTTCCCCTCAGGGTCTCCGGTTAGAAGTAGTCGTAGAACACGTGCTAGAACTCCTCTCAAGACATAGCCTGCTGCTGACCTGCCTGTGAGATCATGTCCGACCACCTAATGGTGGTGTCTCGGAGCACGTAGGTGGAGTGCTTGACCCGCCTCTCTGGAGGCGTCTCCAGATGCTCGAAGATAGTCAGCATGGCTTCTAGCCATGACTCTGCAGCCTGAGGTCCTCCCTCCCCTGGTAAAGTGGGAGGATGCTGCTGCTGGAAAACCCGCGTCACGTCTGCCATAGACGACGCAGGAGGAGGTGCTCCTTGTAAGGCCTGCATCATCCTCATGAAACCTACCCTGAACTGCGCATAAGTGCCCGTGATTGGTACAACCATCGGTGCCAAGGCTGGCTCAGTTGGGGGATCGACAAGAAGTTCTCAATCCGCCCTGTCTGGCATCTGATCACTGCTTGATGACGGGTGTACGAACGGAGAACATCTCAGAGGCATAGCTCTGAAAGATCAAAAGCTCACCTCAGATCCAGAAAAACAAGGAAAGAGAACACAATAGCACCAAACGGGAACAGGGGGAAAAACACACATGATTGGAAAACACGACCACACGGCGTGTATAAAACTACACGGTGTTTCTTTTAAAACCACTGACATGGGCTTATACCCCTTCCATACAAGTCATGTAAACTTCAAACTACACGGCGTTTTTACCCCAACACATGGCATGTACTTGAAATCTATTACCCTACCCGATTCTCCTTACACGACTAACCCACACAGTCCGACTCAACCCATGACTACACGGCGTGTTCGAAACAAACACAGCGTGCACTAGACAAGGCTTTGACGGCCCGTGTTGTTAAGTACATGGCCGTCTACATGGCTGAACCTTACACAACATGCTTCGAACAACCACAGCGTGTACAGTAGATGGTGACACCGTCCCGTGTTGTTCGTGACACGGCTGGGTACCTGGGCAAGACTACACTGTGTGTTCCAAACAAACACGACGTGTGGAAAAGAAGGTCACACTGGCCCGTGTTGTTCGTGACACAGACGGGTACCTAAATAGGACTACACGGCATGTTCCCTATGGATACGGTGTGTTCTACCCAAGCATCCCCAGCCCGTGTTATTAGTGACACGACCGGGTACACGGTTCCGAACTCACAGAGCGTGTACCAATGGTGCACACAGTGTTCCTAAAGTTACTCCCACGACACCGTGTTATGATCACACGGTCAGGGACATAACCTGAAAACTACATGTCGTGTATCTAAAAAGTATACGTCGTGTATTCTGGGTTTTTCTGGCCAGTTGCTCAGAAACTGCGCAGAATTTCAGAAACACTAAAAACAAGGGAAAAGATGCCAATTTCTGATCCGTGAGGGCCCATAACACCTCAAAAACCAATATTTGGCATTCATTATTAAGCAAGGAACAAGAAAAAGAGTTTTCTAGCATAACAGCAGAGAATATATCAAGCATCTATCACAACATCATTCATTATCTACACAGATCCTATCACAACATCATGCAATCGCTAATGCACCCTAGATGGCATGGCAAGAATGCATGACATGTGATTTCTTCAAGTGCCTGTTTGATGAATGAGATTCCATACCCTCATCTCATCGGGTTGTGACAGAAATAGAACCAAAATATCAAAATAATAATAGCACAAGCCATGTGAAACACTCTAGGTGAAATCAGGTCAACCACAAAATCTCAAAACCAGAAATTGTAATTAACGAGGTAGTATGGATTTTCCATGTACACGGGTTAGCTACTCTCAATAATACCTTAATACCAAGTACCAAATCATTTTTAGACCTGGATAAGGTCTCCAAACAGTAAATCAAGAGAAAAAAACTCATCTGATTCCACTTTGTAATGTTCTGAGTCCAGAGCCCCTCTACTGGTGCCCCGTACCCGGTTCGCCACATGACCTCAAGAGAATTTCCCCGAATGCCAGAGGCTGCCGTCTAGCAGCGAGGGCCTTGGTGAGTCTGTGGGGAAATGATTCCCTCATTCAGTAAGGTACACAAAGTAAGAAAACAACAATAAATAGAAGATGCAGTAATCAACATGCATAACAAAAGAAACAAGACTACGGAAGCAATGCAGATATCTAACAATGATGACAATAATGAAGCAGGTACAAGTATCTATGTAAAGCAGCAAACAAAACAACGTGCTTGAATACAAATGAAACCATGTGCAAAAGAAAACCAAAGAAAGTTCCTTATCATCACGAGCCACATCTCGGTCCCATGCTCCCCAACTCCGGATGCAATCAAGATCCTGAAGTAGAATGGCGCAAGCCCTTATCTATACCTGCAGCAACATAGTCAGCTTGGGCCCAAAATCATGGCCCAAACAGGGTGTGAGATACAATCCCAGTAGGAAATCACCCAAGGATTTGTGCCTAACAGTCAATTAATACATGGCAGTAAATAAACAAGAAGCAGTAAATAGGAAAACACAAGCAGCTACAATCCAAAGATCTAACAAGTAAGCACACAAGTAAGCAGTCAAAAACAAGAAGAAAACAGGTAACCCTCTAGGTATCTCTCATAGTCTAACCCTTATGGTACAACAATTAAGTACTATCAACCCTCTAGGAGGAACACAAAGTCTCACCCCTTTGGTTCAGCTACGTAAATTAAGCAGACTCACTGGGGAAGCACTCACCGTCAGTTCCCCCTATAGTCTCGTATCTTGCTCAAGGATATCTGGGGAAGAACTCAATGTCAATTCCCCCTGTGGACCACGTCATAGTTAATGACTCTCTGGAGAATCCCTTCCGTCAATTCTCCCCTTGGTCCCGCATCGGGATTTAAATGACACTCTGGAGAAGCCCTTCTGTCAATTCTCCCTTTGGTCTACTACTCTAGGTTCTCATAGTCCTGAGTATAACTAAACATGCTCAATGCGTGTATATCATCCAAGTAAACCTCAAGAACTACTTGTCTATCAACTAAGTCTCAACAACAATAATAAAACAACAGTCCACAATCCTACAACTAGGCATGGAAAAGAAAACTGAGCACAAAAAAATAATCTAATCACAAGAAATAACCTCTACTAAAGCAATCAAGAAAAGCAGGCAAGTAACAAGGGAAAAACAGGAAACACGCAAGACCCCGTTAATGGGTATTGGTGTAAATTACACAAAATATTCATCAACATTCTATAGAAAGGAAAAAACCCCTTACCGCGATCCTAGGAGATCGATATACGTGATCCTCGATGATAGATTCCCCTTAAAACGATGTAGATCTGAGAAAACGCACTAAAAATTCATCCCACAATAACATGGAAAGGAAGAGGAATCATGAAATGAGGCTAGAGAAGAAGGATGTACTCACCGCTACGATTCCAACGTAACTGACCGTGCTTAAATCAGAGAAAGGACGGCAAGGTAGGACTCCGTCGAAGATCTAGAAGTACGGTCTCTCTTGGTTGGTCGAAAACATAGAAGAAGATAGATATGGGGGTTAGATGCGACCTGGGTCCGTTTAATAAAAAAATAAAGTAAACGGCGTGTACTTCTAGAGTACACAGCGTGTACTTCTAGAGTACACGGCGTGTACTTTAAATTTTCCCTTACTCCGAAAAACCGGCCTCCACCTCAGCCTTACACACTGTGTGTGTGGAACAGGCACAGATAACACACGGCTTCGAGTTGGGAAGAGTACACGACGTGTACTCAGAAAGTACACGGCTTGTACATCTAAAATTTCCAGAAAATTTAGTTTTCTCAAAAACTCCTGAAAAAGGAAAAACATACCTGAAAAGAGATCCAGGTTCTTATAGTGAAGTAGATATGCACTCATTTATGATGAAAAATTATTCTAAGAGTTTTTTTGGACATCACACGTTTTTACTCTAATGATAACAATATTGATCATAGATAAATAATTTAATGAGAATTTAGATAAAGGTACTATTGTGAGTTATTTCCCTAGACCCAACCCCTGGATGTAAATTTATGACCATGAAATCATTATAGTTGGATACAATAATATGTGTATTTATTAACATTATATTGTTGATACATTTACATCCTTTATTTTCAATGTAATTTATTTAGATAACATATCATATAAAAAGTTTATAGTAGTTACTAGGTTATAATTTATAACTGATGACACTATAAATGTAATACTACGCATTTTTCTTATAGTCTATAAACACTGTACAAATAGCACATAGACGATGTATTAATATTTTTTTATGTGTGATCATAATAATTGAGACTTCTTATACTAAAATTTCAACATGTTAATCTCATGTAGAGGATAATACGATCATTGAATATCCAATAGGAACACCACATGTTTGATGTTTCATTGGTTTTTTCTTATTTATTATCATGGATGTTGGTCTGTCGACTTGAGATCATTATAAATATCTTCCATTTTGAGATTATAATTTAACGCTAGGAAAATATTGAATTTATTTTATAGTGAGGTCGATTTCATTTACAACACCACTTGGGTTTTGATATATTTTCTCCATATAAATTTAGTTTTTTTTTATATTTTTCATTACAAAAAACTCTGAGTTTATATGGATTTCCATGAAACTCTATATATAAATGAAACAAGTCATATTATTGAAATAATATTATATTATAGATACAACCTAGCCATTGAAATTGTGGGTATGAGATGGATTACCGAAAAAATGAAAATATATGGTTTAGACAAGCGTATAAAATTAATTCCCTAGTGTCAAGTTAATTATAATTGAAAATAAATATATGGATTTGGCCTTAAACATTACATAATCTTTATTTCTATCAATAATTTGACTTTCAATCAGATTGAGGTTATTTTCAGGTATAGAGTTTCAGAAAATTAGAACATAACTCATTTATACAAACATAAATTTTACAAAGTAGAGACATATTCCCACTAATCATTTTTTCATAAAACAAAAACATTTAAAAAGAAACATGTATTCATTTCAGGTATAAACATCAAAACGTTTTTCGATCCCATATTTTAATCTATTAACTCCTAATTATTTTGAAAAAAATTTCCACACATGGGATGAATATACCATTCTCGTTATGGGATACACATATAAAGAATACTAGTTCTCTTGGGAAAACATGAAAACCATGAATACGTTATCATAAAGAAATACAATTCACGTTTAAAAAGTAATAATTACACATCACCGAACATAATATCATTTATTAACATTTTTGTAATGAAAATGTGACAATAAAACCCATAGATATCACACGTAACATATAAAGGTAACTTGGGACATAAACATACATATAAGGAATAACTATAATGTTTACTTCCACACGTATTAATAAATATAATATCCATACAGCTAACTTCCATTCCCAATGCATTGGTAGTCATAACGTAACCACCCATCTATGGTTTATCATTGAAACACTAATCTTTGTTTTATCATGTACCCACCCATCTTTGGTTTATCACAAAACCACACGTAGAATGTCCAAGTACCGTTATATAATCACTACACCTAAAGATTTAAATTATCATCATTTCACTATTAACATTTAATTTTCAATCACAAGAAATAAATACAATATATTTAAATTGAAAATACACTTTCAAAACCATTTTTAATACCAAAACACCCCAAAAGGGAATAATATATTTTTTCCTTCTAAGACATTGAGTCTTATAGATGAATCCAAAAAAGAAATAAGGGTTATGGCTGTAGAGAATTGATTTTTACCCCATAATTTAAAAATCTTAACATTTTCCATTTAGTAGAAATCATCATAAAAAATGAGTCCATTAAAAAAATCATTGAATGAAAAAAATTGTGGATAATTATACGTTTTATAATTTAAGGTGGTGTATATGATTGAAATATGCCACAATGAAAAGATATTGAGTTGAAGTCCCTAACAAAGATAGTAAAATTAGATTAGGTATAAATCCATGACATAATTTTGTGTGAAAAATATAAATAAACCAAATATATGAGAATATTCAGTGTAAACCAATCCAAGGTCATTCACATATAATCATGGAAAAACAAAACCAATAACATGGATATTTAACTTAATGAATGGTAATTGAGTAATTATTTACCTTACATTGACTGAGACTCCTCATGAACAAACATTATATTCCTAAATAATAAAATTATGTTAAATTATACTTTTATGAGAACGTTTTTAATGTTTATTATTTATTTTTTATAACTTATTACTGTGTTATAAAAATTAAATAATTCTTTAGTTTAATATCCGACATTTTATCGATAGTTGTAACTTGAGTC
This sequence comes from Viscum album, assembly GCA_963277665.1. Taxonomy (NCBI): domain Eukaryota; kingdom Viridiplantae; phylum Streptophyta; class Magnoliopsida; order Santalales; family Viscaceae; genus Viscum; species Viscum album. The sequence goes on along the minus strand of OY728150.1, from coordinate 1,250,992,652 downwards.
AAAAATCAACGTTGTTTGATGTAACTAGTCCATTTGGTCACAAGTCCATAACATCCAAAATAGAAATCATGACCAAATAATAATTTTTATACATCAATTAATTTTTTTGAATCGAACCATTCATTTATGGTATAAAAAATGAATAATGTTATAATCAGGGAGATCTTATATCTTACGTATGCTTGAGTAACGTTTCCATATTTCATTGATCATTATGTAAATAAGGAAATTGTTATTTTACATTTATATAATTTTGATAATACTTTTTAAATTACAATTACCATTTAAATATAATTATATATATCATATATGTGATGTGGTCAATAAAAATGATTCACATTGCTTCGTGAATGTGATAGTTCACACATCTGCACGAACGGTGTTAACTTTTTTATGTTCATTTTAGGTAAAAACATAATTGAAATATTATTATTTTAAAATTATAAATATATACTGAATATCATATATAACCATTTATTTCATAGTTTTTACAAGTCTTGATAGATAGTATTGTAAATGAACTATATCGGTTTTCAAGGCAGTAGTCCACCATACACATGAATGAAATGTTTATTTCATATTTGATGAAATTGGAGAATTATTTAGGTAATAATATTACAATAATAAGATCTAATTATATTGAGGATAGTTTAATTATTATATAATTTTATGAGAATAATATTTATATCATGTGGAAAAATAAAAACAATAAAATCACATAAAAAAAGATACAACTTCTTCGGTTCATCACGTTTGAGGTACACCTTAATAGCACTATGAAGGGTGTTATACCTAAAATAAGGCCTCAAGAATGTGGGGAGAGATTTAGGAAGTATTTTGGGTCTATATTGGTTGATCTAAAAGGCATTGGATGTGTGAATATTATAGAATAGTGATTATCATTTTCTAGGAGAGGGGAGGGTCCTCGTTGGAAATTATTAAAATATTCAATTAATATAAATAAAATATCAGCTCCAAATGGTCCCAAAATAAATTATTTATAATATAAGATGTTTTTGAAAGAAATTACCTTCATAAAAGAAAAATTGGATGAATTTTTAATATTTTTTATCCTTATATTTTATGTTTAACCATTATTTTAACCTTTTTAATAATATAGTGATATTATGTTATTCACAAAATGTAGATTATTCTAATTACCATAAAACATCAAAAGACCCTCAAAAGTAACATTTATGACAAATTTTAATATATAATAACCATTTTTTCAAATTGTATATTTTTAGGAATTTCATATCAATTAATAACATATTTTCTATGTTCATAAAACAATAATTTCAATTTTTAAACTATTTAATAGTTTAATTTAAAGAAAAATAATATAATGATATGTTCTAAATAAATGCATTAAATATTCAAAAAATTTCCAATATATCAATTAATTTCCAGGATGAAATCAATTTTTTAATGTAATATTAATTTTAATATTTTTAATATCATTTATTGGATTCTTTCATAAATTATGAAATTACTACATACTCAGGATGTCACCATTTAATTTATTTATATATTATGTAAAAAATTATAATTAAATTAACATAATGTGGTTAATATTTCCTATTTCTAATTAATATTTATTTTAGAAGATATCAGTTTTATAACCCCATTTTAATATAATTTTACTTATGAGAGAAATGATTATGACAACTTGGCCTTTATTTAAAATAGAATATTTATAAGTATCAAATTCTAATCCATGTGGCTCTTTGTAGTTCTAAAATATTCCCATGGATGATCATGGTTATGATAGACTAATAAAATTAAATTATGAAAATGTTTAGGTAGTTTTTATATTTATATAATTTTATTGTCACGTTAAGTATCTCAATATTCCTTCAACCATAGTAGTAAAATTTATCAATGATTTTACTATTCATAAAGTCCAAAATTAAAATTCAACTATTTACATAATTTGGGGATACTGATTCTAAAAATTTAATCCTTTTTTACAAATTTAAAATACATAATTGGTAGAAGTTAATTGAAAATTAATCCCCCTTGTCATATGTGAAGATGTGTTTTTAAAAGTAAAAATCACCAAATGATTGTCATGAGTCTATATATAATTTCAATGTGATATTACATAAAATGACCAAATTCGGATTAAATGATAAATATTTTATTTGAATGTAAATTAAAACCAATTAAAAATATAATCTATCTAAATAAATAAACTAAAAAACTGGGCTATTTGAAATTATAATGCTCTATTTTTATCTCTTCATCAAAATAATCTTTTTCTCAAAAAAACCAAAATATAAACCAAACAAATTTTGATATCCTAATTCCCAATAAAGATTTTTATTTAAATAAATGTACATAAACAAGTATAAAAAATATATTTAAAATAGAATCATCATCAAAAGGGGGTAAAACTATATTTTTTTGAAAAATAATTTTTTTATCTGAAAAAATTGAATTTGTTCTCATAACATGTCTAGATAAATTATATACTTAATTTTAAAAATTCCATAAATTTATTTAAAATATATTTTATTAATAAAATCAATATATGGATGTTATTTATTTAATAAACTCATTTATTTACATTTAAAATGTATTTTATAGAAAAACATTTGCTTTTAATAAAACGGATTTTATTTTAATTTATAAATAATTTTCACAAAATAATTAAATAAATACTGGTTAAAAAAAATATTTCCGTAAATAAATTAATTTATTTATTTCAAACCATTTTATTATCTAATTTAGAAGTCAACATAATAAAATTTTATTGATAGCTTCTATTCGATGTGAAATATTATGTATGTTATTGAACATATTATCTAATTTTAAATACTCGAGATGCTACATTCTCCACCCTTTTGGTGTTTTCATACTTGAAATTTGAATTTGGATATGGTAACTAAGGTATAACTCTTAGAAATAGATTTATATAATTCCCACATAGCAAAAAAGATTAATAAACCATACACATTAAAAGAAAGAAATGACATTATGAAGGTCACATGACATAAAACATACTGTTATTTCATGTAGGAAAATAATGGTACGGAATAAAAACTTCAATCATATTCTGATGGAGAGTGTAGAAAAATAGGATCAGTATAATGTAAAAAATACTAAAACCACAAACTTGTGATGGGTTAAACTTTCTTCAAATTTTTTATGAATGAAAATTAATCAGAAATGTTTTTGTTTTAAAATCATTTTCCTAAATATGGGGATTTATTTTATTAATTATAATAATAACACAAGGAAATATATTTACATGAAAAGTATATTTTCATCAATTAATTTTATTATACCACAAACTCATCTTTTTATCCAAATGATGAGTATTTAAAATGACTTAGTGACACCTGAAGCACAAGAATCAACTTCAATGAAACACATAAACCAAATCATATTTAATATATATTTCTTCTACCTTTAAAAATTAACAAAAACAACAAATATTTGAAATAGATAAGATAATTTTCCCAAAAAGAATAATATTTTATAAGTATAAAGAATTTTTATAATCTATAAAATTTTATAGTAATATCTACTGTTAAACAAAAACAATTAAAAAATAAATATCCATGAAATTTCATAAATTCATCAAAATTGAGATTCAAACCCAAAATTCTGAAGGATTTGATCAGATAGTCTACCATGATAAATCATAACATTTATCTCCAAAAAACATCCACAACTCATAAAGTCTAATAAAGAGATTTAATAAACCTAATCACAAAATTTCCATGATAGGATAATCATTTCTATAAACAACCTACTTCCCATATGTCCATAATTAAGATCATACATTCATCTAAATTAAAATTCAACCATTACACCATAAATAATATCGCACAATATTCTATTGTCCATTGGTTTGTCGGTTTCCCAAAATAGTGAACATCATCCAAAATAACATTTATCACTTAATCCCCATGTCATTATCCTATACTAAATATATCTATTTGATAAAACAGAAGATCTCAAAATCAACATCTTCTTATTACGTAAAATCATTTAACTAAAAAAATGTCATACTAACCAGGGACTTATTGTAGGCTAGTTGTAGGTGAAAAATTTGTATCAAACATCGGTTGTGGGTTCAATTCACACAACCTTGTATGACACAAAAGGTTGTCACACTGTTTTTTTGTTTACAATTTCAAAAATTATATAACTTTATATAACTAAAATAAAATGATATAAAATCCTCAATAATTTCAAAATATATTTTAACCTTAATGGTTATTGAATACCTATAAATTTTCCTCCTAAAAACTAATAAAACATAATTACCTAAAAAATAAATGTCACTAAAAAACATTAATAACATTAAATTTTTGGTACATAAATCCTCAAAATGAATTTCTACGTCATTGAATTTATGATCATCCTAAAAATTATAAACTTAAATAACATCCCTATATCTTATGTAGATATCCTAATATCTAAAATTTTCAAAACCATCCTATGATACCAACTATAAGGCCTCAACTATAATCATTGAATATTCTGGAGTTATATCAATAATTTGACATTGATATACATTGAGGATCTTTTTAGGTTTAAAATATTATAGAATTATGCCCTAAATCATACTTATGGACATAAATATTAAAATGTATACACTTATACTCACTATTCATTTTTAATAAAATACAAAACCTTTAGAAAGAAAAATCGTGGCCTTTTGTGTTTGAATTTCATAACATTTTATTGTTCCCATCCATGACTCTATTCTCAATTAAATCATTTGAAAATCATTTGAAACATAGGATTAGAATACAAATATATGTATGGTATACAAAAATAAGGATTACTATTAGTCTTGTGTAAAAATGTAAACCCATAATACTTTATGGGAAGACCTTATCCCTCATAGGATATTGATGATTCCTATGATTATTTTTGACCTGACCACTATGATGTTGATTCAGTAGTAGTTTATTTAAGACCGTAATTATAACCAAAACCATATTGGGAAGACCTTATCCCTGATAGGATATTGATGATTCCTATATGGCTTGATCCCAAGGAATGTATGTACACATATATAGAAATAATCATTAATATGAGAGGTGTAATAATTTTATAGAAAAAAACCATAATAATGTAGAGAATATGATTTTGGTTCATGTTTTGATTGTTTTTATTATTAATTACCTTGATTATAGAAGAATTTTCATCATTTCATTTTATTTTTATAAAATATTTTATTGAATATTTTTATTTCTTTCATGTTTAAAATGATTTCGATCCTATGAGAGGAAGCATGATTTATTGTACATATGAAAATGATAGTTTATGCCATTCTTTATTTTAATGTATCTGAATGTTTTTTTATTATTGATTATATTATAGAACTAATGGTGAGACCATATTTGGATTTATAAATAACACCATATGTTTTATTTCATGAATTTATCTACTTTCATAGGCTAGGGTTGATAAAAGGGAATTAACAACTTCTATCTATTGTATGTTATTGATTCATTAGACCATGGGTTGTTTCTTTTGTTGTAGGACATTATTCATTCTCCATAGTAATTTGACAATGTATTTTTTGGTTTTGTGTTTCCTACATTTTTCAAGTACATTCTCTCTTTTGAGTGTTTCTCATAATAACTTGTAATCGTGTATCCTTTTTTTTATTTTTTGTATAGTGTATTCCTTCATTTATATATTTTATACAAGTTGTTATTCACTACCTCAGGGATATCAGGAATGCTCTTTAGGCTATGTCAGTTCTATCACGGGTATTAGGGTACTAGGGTATCTGGGCTTGTTTGTTAAAAAATGGTATCAATGGTGTAGTTTTAAAATAGTTCTTTTATGTCAATATAAAGTTTGGGATATCATGTTATGACATAGTAGGTAGTTACAAGTGGGTTCCAATCCTGATCACATTGTATGGTGCCTTAAGTATCCATGGTTAGATTGAAAAAGGTATCTTTTGGAATGATTTGAACTAATATAGTGTATTCCATACTTTTTATTTAGATATGTTAAAATCCGTACCATGGTATCTTATCAAATATGTCTAACATCCATCTTGATATTGTCTGAGTTTTTTATCATAATAATATATTGACATCCTAAATGTGTCTTAGTGATGTTCTATAGCATCATTCCTCAAATTAGATGTCTAAATAGGCCCATAGAGGATGATTCTGGTGAACTATAAAGAGTGGATACTCCCATGTACAGAATCCTTGTTGAGATTATTCTTCTTGCTATACATGCCCTGGGATATGCACATGGAGTAATTCTCATTAAAGCTTCCATAGTGGAACCTCTAATGATTGAATCATGTAATCTTGATCATGAAGATATTCACTAGAATCCATCAATGTTACATGGATCTAATGATCCTCAAGGGGATATGAATTTATTGATAATAATAGAGCTTCTATTTGATTTCGTGGAAACACCTAATTCGAATATTGTTAAATACATCTACTTCATATTGGAAGGACCATAAAGGATATGGTGGGACATAATGGTGATAATGAAGAAGAATGAGGGTTTTGAGTGGAATGAAATTAGATTTATTATCACTAATTAGTTATATCAAGTGTCTATAGTGTCGACTAAGGTTATAGAGTTTTTTAAACATGAACAGGCTAATAAGAACCTAGTAGAGTATGTTAACAACATTTCTAAGATTTTTTAGGTTTAAATTGATATTGAATCGAATGAGAAGATGAATAATCAACTTCTTGATATTTTTTTACCTGATATTCATTATATGGTTATTTATAATGCTTGATTCTTTTATGATGTATTGGATATGGCATTAATGGATGAGATTGAATTGTACATTAATTAAAGGTTAATGAGAGTTACATTTTCACCTAGTGTTGTGACTATGAGTCCTTTTAAATGAAAGAGGATGTGTGATGAGTCTCTTGGTGGATATTGATAGTAGACATCCTCTAGACCTCATTTAGTGTCTGAAAGAGTCCCTTTGACTTTATTCTTTTCTAGAAATCGTGGCCATTTGAAATATATTTTCACTAAGGTTCCCATGATTTTTAGTTCATGTGTATACTCATGACACAAGAATAAATTAAGTTATAATTTCTACCAAATAGAGGAATGGCCTCATCAACACCTAAAATTACTATGGTGAAATCAAACGTTTCATGAACAAAGGGATTATGGCCATATGAATTCAGAACGAAGCTTCTTCACATGGTGAAATAATCTCAATGGGATATTGATTTAGGCCTAGTAAATGGGATAGGTACCATCACCTGATCTAAATATTTTTTACATACATTATTTGATAATAGAGTATCTCATTCATTTATATCAGCTTGTATTTTGATCCTTCTAAATTTTTTTATTAATATTTTTTCTTATGTGATGGATTTTAATACACCCCACTAAAGAACGAGAGAGTAGGGTCTCTGTTGCCTCGAATATATATTATCTTTTTCAAATTTTGAGAAAACCTGGTATTTACATGATCTTGAAATGAATCCTATTGATGTCATTCTTAGGATCAATAGGCTCATTTCTAATATGGCCTAAATTGACTGTTATCCTTGATGGTATCCCCTTCTTTCCCAATGAGATGTGTTTTTTCTTTTAGGCATGAATGTGACCCAGGATTGAGTTGAGGTACAAATTCCAATATATAGTTCTAAAATATAATATCATTTTTTTATTTTGATATTATGTGGCAATAATTTTGGGTTGATCTCCATCTAGTTGTAGTCGAGTTTCTCGACATGTTTTCTTTTTGAATTCTCTTTTCGTAATAATGTATTACTGTTAGAGTTCACTTTTAATTTAGGTCATGGTAATAAAACAATATCGATTCCATTTTACCACGTGGATCTAGGTAAAAAAAGAGTTAAATACTTATTTGGATGATCTGTTAGAGAAATTATTTATATGCTCGAGTGTGTCACCTTTGGTGGAACCTATTCTATTTTCTATGAAGGATAATGTAACAATTTTCTTATGTGTTGATTTCCAGATCTTCCCCAGGTATCTTGATATATTCTTGGTGGCCTTTGTAGCTGAATTCTAGGTTTATTATCAATCCTCACAGGATCATGTGCCTTATCAAATATTAGTTTTATAAAAGTTGATAAATTGCCTACTATATTCAAAGCTATTGAGATGATATATTTTGATTTAGAAATAGTTATTAATAGGACATGTTTTTTATAGCATGGTATCTTATTTGACCCTAACAAAGTTAATGTTGTTACGACATGGAAATAACCATGAAATGTATTGATGATTCAAAGCATCATGGGTTTAGTAGGGTATTATCGTCACTTTATAAAGAATTTCTCAAATTTTACTTCTATCTAGAACACTCAAATTTGGAAGGGAGTGATTGTTTCTCAGTATGAGAAGTTATAGAGTTAGTGTATTGAGTTGAAATGTATTTTTATTTTTGTTCTAATGTTGAATATTTGACATTCTGAGATCTGCTGTGTGGAAATTTGTGACACATCATGTATGGATTTGGGATTAATTCTTATATAGGGTTAGAACATGGTATCCTATGTCTATCAATAGGTTTTTTAGGCATGAATGTTTTCCAACCCATAACCATGAACATACTGTCATGATGTTTATACCCAATATTTAACATCATTACCTTTATAGATAATGGTTTACCATTTATTCCAAAAACATATTTCATTGTTATATATTCTTTCAAATAGATTTGAATCTCCCAAAGATGATTTGAGTAGAGTACTAGTAGTCTATTGATTTTGATATTTCTTATACCCTAGGGAAAGGAATGTGATTTCCAATGTTCTAAGTAGGAAATATATGACTGATGCCATAGAAGAATCATTTGAAAAGAAGAATATAATTTCCCTATTATAAAAATTCATATAGAGAGTCTAACAGAATGAGGCATATTTTGTCTTAGATAGTGTTAAAAATTCATCTTATATTATTTAGATGATTCATTTGGAAAAACATCTTGATGGTGAATTTCATATCATTAGGATCTCTATTTATAATGGGGAGATATTTTTTGAGTTGTTATTCTCAAAAAAGAGGATCATATGTTTCTGAAACTGGTGTGGAATACCTTTTATAGTGAGAAATTATGCGATGTGGGAAGGCTATAATTCCCAATAGTCTATGAACCTGTAAACCAAAATGAAATTTTATGATATGATTCCATGATTCTGATAGAAATGAATGAGACATGGGATTTCTAGTATTGTCTCTTAATGTTTTACCTACATTGAATCCATGATTGATATTATGGGACCTTGGATTCATCTTCAACCACATACAGTGCAGAAATGGAGGTGTGAAGAAAGTTGTAAGAATATTTTGGTTGAGTTAACGTGTAACCCTATAAATTAGAATGATATAGGGGTGTCGGTCGATAAGCTGACCTAATATGATAACTTAAAACACATTCATGACACATGTAATATTACTTTGGTGGAAAAAAACAATATGAATGATACTATTATTTTATTAGATTTTTATATATTATATTCTCTAATATAGATCCATAGTTTAACTTTTTTTTGGTGAGGCCTCTAGGATGTAGTGGTATCTCAAGTACATTTGAGAAATACATACCATCTACATGTGTATGTCCAGATAGATAAGGGTATATAAAATACTAAGGATAAGCTATGTACATGTGTTCCCAATTTTATTGGAGCTTTGGATGACCATTCAGGACTGATTGGGTTACCTTATAACAATAGGTACCAGTCCAAGAAGGTAATTTAACCATTTGAGAAATTTTATGGAATGCTTTGTAAAACTATGTTGTGATTATCATATATTGGTAAAAAAATCCATTATTATACCATGAATAGCCTAAGATATAAAAATATATTTAGGTAATTATTAAGAGAATGACAATGTCATAAATCAAGTACAAATCTTATACTAATTGATGTCATATACCATTTTAGTTCTTTTGTTAGTGAAAATGTGTTCTTGAGTGTTTTACTTGAGTTGGGTCACTAACGTCTAGGGAGACAATGGAATCATTCTACATGTTTTCTGCGACTGATTGAGTTGGTTGAGTAGATGGTTAAATTATCTTACCAATTAAAATATCCAGCATAAATGGAATTGATAAATAATGTGTTCTACGTATTATAGCTAACATAGTACCTATCTGGCCCATCTCATGTCTTGAGATGAGAGGATCTTAATGGTAAGCCTAATGTATCTATGATTAAGGATTTATCACAGATAGTTAATTATATGATGAATTTACTTCATATGAGGATGAACCTTTGGTTCGTGTACATTGAAATAATTGTTTTGATTCTCATGAGATGTGGAAAAAGGTGGAACTGATGATAAAGCAGTGGACTCTTATATTTTATATGGAAACATATTGATATGATTTTTTGGTTTAGAATGTTTTTATTATGGGTTGGTTGTAACACCTGATAAATTGATTTTAGTTACTCCTAGAACCTTCTAATGATTATTCATTGGTTGGGGCTTGTCATGGGATGTTTTACAGGAAATTTGGACAGTTTTGAGTTGCACACTATTGGTGCGTGATCTCCCAAAATGATTACCCACCTAGGGAAAATTGAAAACCTTATATAGTGTGTCTATTGGTGGGGAATAATTACGGTGAAGAGTTTTTCAAACCATGAAACCTTCCCCAAAAATCCATGTGCACTAGTGGTGTCCATGGGTCAGTTCGGGTTAGGTTGACGTCGAATCTGGGATCAATAACACCATAAAAACAACGGGCTGGATCGGGTTGGGTAACATGTTTCACAAACAGTTAAACCAACATATCCCAACTCGGGTGGGTTAGGTTAGAATGTGCATGGCCAAAGGACTTGTCCCAAACCAACTTGTTGAGGGTTGTGTTTGATCCGTTCCGGATGAGTGGGTTATCTGCATCAGACCCGACCAAAACCTATTGCTCCAATCCCAGACCTAGATCCATCTAGATAAATCCTAACCCAGACCCTATCCCCACCCAATACAGTAGAGTAGGACCCAACTACATCTAATTACAAAAAATGTAGAAAAATGTCTTGGTAATGAAATAACAATGATTCACAATTGTTATTTTTTTAATTCACAAAGACCAAATAATGGTTCAAAATTCATTATTCCATTAATCATAACAATTTAGAAGTTTTTAAATGTGTTTTCATTTATAGCCATAAAATATCTTTAATAATATACATTAAATAATATTGAACAAGACCTCTTTATATAGAATAATATTCATAAAAACGGAAATGATCAATGGACTCGTAACCCCTTCCAACCCCAATCAAAGGAAATCAATATTATTTATTTCACCAAAAGCATTAGTGAATTTTATGAGTGACTAATTTTTAATAAATAATAGAGTTACAAAAAATACAATAAAATTACACTATAACCAACACAAACTCAACTTTGGAATCCTATCCAATATCTGCTCATCAAAACAATGATGTTCTACATGAAAATAATAGTGCTCGAGAAGAAAATATCTTATAAAACTATATAAGAACAGTTCTGAATTATATATAATGCATTTTGAGAAATGGTAACTATAATAATCATCTATAATAAAACAATCAACAACATAAATAGCATTGAATCTATAAATGGAAACATAGATAGTAAACCAACATTGTTTCACAAAAAAACAATTCAAATGGTTTCCATGATTTCGTTATATACATATATGCTTCCCCAAAAAACAATATTGTAATAACAACTCCAACCCCTAATGTAGACATCAATACTAGTAATTTTTTTAAAATGTGCACACATGAACTCCAACTAATGGAAGTGCATGTAGAAATTTCATAAGACTCTATCATTTATTATAAATTTTAACCATAAAATAGACATCTGGAATGGACATCACTATCATGAAATATTTTGAAGAAACCCATGATACAACCAAACCTACTATGAAATCCTGAAATGAAAGGTAAATAATGATTCTGCACTAGAGAACATCACTATAAAAAATACAATATTATTTAAGTTCCATTAACAAACATATCAACCAAGAAAAATAACCATGAATAAAAACATAATAGTGATGAAATAAGAATATGAATATAAAAATCTAATTTTTTTCTAGAATAAAAAGTAATAACAATTCCATAAAAAATTCTCTGTCCTTCAAATACATAAATCCAAACTAAGAAGGTATCAACCACCAAAATCATCATGATTCGATCCTTATCAACCCCCACTAATCAATATACTTAAAAATAACATACATTTCATACAATAATTGACCAAAAGTGATGTTATATTATTTTAACAGAACAATACATGAGTTTTCAAGAGGATTTATAGACTTGATCAGTATTTTAATTGTTAATTTAAACTATGTAACCATCCCACTAGACACTAATAACTTGATAATTGTAAAATTAGGGTTTTTTCTATTAATAACATCAATAATCATATATTGGATTAGTTACATTATATATAAAATATAATATTTTTAACATTTAAAAAAGAAGTGAAAATGTAATAATAATACCTTTTTATATTTGACATTCACAATCTAGAAATATTGATTTGTCAACTCATTTAAGGATTTTTTCAAATTAGATAACATGTAATGTAATGCACATATGTGAGAAACCAAGGGGGTTTCAAGTGTTTTAATGACTATTTTGAATCTAATGACTCATGTTGGATGAAATCATGGTGAATAAGGATGTAAAGAACATGAATATTCACTCACCACATAGAGGTATACACTGTGTAGTTATAAAATCGAAGAGACGAGTGGTAACAAAATTCTAATGTAAAAATAATGGTTTTAGGTTCTCAGGTTACATGAGAAAACCAAATAACTATACAATTAATAATGTTGAAATGTTTCAATTGATCGTATATTAAAATGATGTTCTATAAAATATATACAAATTATAATAAACATGAAATCCTTTTTAGGGATTCATGAACATAAGAACTATATTATTTGTATAATTGGTGGGAATACTTTGAAAATGTTTGGTGAGAATATATTATTGTATATAGTAACCAAATTTGTTATTTTATGGGGATACTGGACAGTTAAGATGTATCACACTGGACTAAAATCAATCATAGTACTATGAAAATTATTATTAAATAAATAAATAGGTTATACCTTAATAAAGAATGATGCATCATCTTAGCTTCTTTTATTTTAGACAGAAAATCATTGATCATGACTTTTTGTGGATGATGTAATAACTTGAAGAAATCTCATTATAAGAAATAAAAAGTTTGTATTTTTCTTTTTTCAAATAGAGGTATATGATAGATATTTTTTAAAAGATAAAAATAATAATAATTGTAATGATAACTAGTTCTATAAATTAAAATTCATTTATTTTATTTTTTATTTCAATTAGTTTAAACATTAAAATCTAATTTTTATAAAACTATGTCTCAATGGTGTTGGGATTCAAAGTGCTATTAAAAGGATCACGAAATAGTCCTCCTTTACTAAAAGGGGACTACGATGATATTTTAATAAAATGAATCACCATAATATATTTGGAAATATATTAGATATTATGATATTTTCGTTTCATTCCATTCTACAAAGGTAAAATATCAAATACATCCAAATCATTCTCATAGTCATCAATATATAGATATCCTTCATGTTCATTCCATTAATGAGTCAATTACCTTTTCCTTTACTTTGATCTATAAAAATTTATATATTTCTCACCATCCTAAACATAGGTACTTTAATCATGAATATGTAAAACATAATGAGAATGTAAACCACATATATCAAAAAAATGGTATATTTGCATTTGCAAAACTCATATATATTATTCGGAACCTTTATTAATTTACTAATCAAATAATTATTGTATTCATCATCAAAAATCATTTAAAAAATATCCCAAAAATATTCATCTTTTTTATTGTGGATTAATACAAACTCCCAAAAGTATGATAGAATTAAATTTTGAACTAATAACCTAATACTTGTCGAAATTGACATTCATTACAATAGATATTTCACTGTTAGGAATATTATTACTCTTAATCAATTTCATGATTTTTCTAAATATGTCACAAATAGTATGAAAGAAAGTGCTACATGTGACATGAATATAATTGTTAATCTAAATATTTCTATTATAAAATATTTTTAAAATTCATAAAAATAAAGAGAACAGATGCATAAATCTATTGTAGAGACACCAACATCAAAAATAATAGTACCACTAAAATGTTTATCCTACTACCGGAGAGTAAATAAATTCTCATATTTATCAGAAATATCAAACAAAATGTAACGACAATTCCACCTAGTAGGCACATAATAAATTATGACATTCTTAGTACAAATTTTTTACTTCATGACAATGCTCTAGAAGAGAGACAATCATGAAGGCAAACTTCTGACAAATTAACATGAAACAGTAAATCTAACAATTGATGTTAATATTTTATTTAGATTATCACCAACAATAATGTTTAAATTATGTGCACAACATCTGATATACATATACTCTCCATTTATAATATATTAATTAAAATCATTAACAATCCTTATCAAATAACTGATCACCATATTATTAGAATTATAATTTTCCATGGTTACAATGTAAATATTTTTAATTCCCTTAATTATTCAAATTCTATTCTAGTACGTGACCAATTTTTTTCCTTTATGATCTATGAAATGAATAAACGAGTTTTTTTATTTAAAATCCAATTATCACCAATAAAATATTCAATCACACACATATAATATATATTCAGAATTGATTTCCTTGTGATTGTGGTAAGACATAAAATTTGAGATAAAATATAAAAAATTGAAATCAATTTAATATTCCCATTTAAATATAAAATAAATAATACTTACAAATTTTTTGTTTAGATAGTACTTTAAATTGATATTAGAAAACATCAATAAATTCTCTAAATCAATGATTCACAAAATATTTAAATGAATAATCATCATTTATTATTAGTTAAAAAATTGGTATTCTACACTATTATAGGTTAAAATAAGTTACTAAATTTTTAACTATCCCATCATCATCATCATCACACATATTTTTTATACCATTAGTTGTTTGATTATTGTCACGATTTTTATGATGATTGTTGTTTGACCTTGTTAAATTCCTATTAAAATTAGTAGTTCCATATTTGATTGAATTGAAATCATAATATTTTAGACAATAATTACACAAAACCAAAACATTTTTATTATGAGAATGATCCAATGATTGAGAAACTCTAGAACTAGCAACTGATTTAGGATTTTGACCTTTTTAGGAGATCTATTATCCTTAGATTCTTCATCTAGTATGCCTCTTATCCCCCTATTGTTTTTGTAAATCAATGTTTTGTTTTATTAGACCCCATTTCTATTTAGGTTCTCGTAGAAACTATAGTATTAGAACTACTTATTGTATCACCATTCATGAAAATAGAGATTATTTCTACAAAATAATCCCACCCACAACCCCCTGGTAAGACTCTATCACTTGTGGAATACCCCTAGAAGAAACAAAAAAATGGGCTTCAGTGGTTGAGGATTTATAATAATAAAAATTTAATGGGGATGAAAATTAAAAATAACATGATAAAAATTAATTACAAACTACTTAACACCAGACCTCACAAATTATAGGAACATGATTAGGCATGTTGGGGGAGATTTCCTCTGATTTCTCGTAACAGAAGGTATATGGGGATGAAGTTAGTGGGGAGTGATTTTATGGGTTGGAGAGTTATTTTTAAAAGGGGGGAAACTATATAGGATGATATGAGGATGGAATGTGGTTTCTGAATTGACTGAATAATATGAGAAAATATAATGTGAGGGGTTGGGAAGCTAATGGATGTAAGCCAAAGGAGAAAAATAAGAAGGTGGGAGTATGGATTAGTTTTGTGGGTCACTCATGATGGAATAAGGAATGAAAGAGGGAGTAGTGTTTCTACACATGAGGTAAGGTCAGGGTCAGGGGAGTCCAGGGTGAGGTAGGGAGGGAGGGAGGTAATTAATGAGGAGGTGGCTGACTGGGCTACGAGGGGATTTTATTTCATACATTGTTGAGTCATCACGTTTTGTTGGCTCTAAATGTATCCTATGCGAGACCGGATCCAACACTTGCATGGATCCACCTGACATAAACAAAACCTATTTATTGTTTGTTATAACCTAAGACATCCCTATATGACCTAGTCATGTCAGGTCATCCCATCTGGTTGAGTCCGATCTAGAAACCCCTAATGTGTGGGTGATTAATTTTTGTCAAAAATTAATTTTATCATTTTTGACCTCCCCCACCACCATTTATGTACCTAAATAATGTATTAAAATATATAATGATTTCACTGGTTTAGAGGGATCCCTATAAGTAATTTTTACATATCTGGCCTTCTCTTTTCACATATCAATGTGATGGTAGAAGATCCAATCTATCATCAATGTTATTATATAATCTCATCTAATCTATTTTAGTCACTCCCTCCCTCTTCATTAGTGTTTTATGGATATTTATGTATTGTATGGATAAAAAATATGATTTATTAGATCTTGTTTCTAGATTTAGTTTCTATATCTTTAACTCTTTTTTATGCATTGGATGATTTTTTTACTAGTTTTGATTACTGATTTCTGTGATTAATGGTTGGAGGATCTATTTGAGATTTACCAAATAATTGAAAACCTGATTTTTTTTATTTTTTTGATATAAGCTTCAATTTATTTTTTAAAATGAAATTCGATATTATTTTCAATTGGAATTTTATATGAAACTAATTTTAAGAAAAACATCCAATTCCATTGGAATTCGAATTTGGGGTGTATCATGAAATTGACTGAAATGATGAAATGAATTGAGAAAAAATTTAATGAATTAGAATGATGAAAACCAATGAATGGATTTGAATTGAAAATCCATGAAATAATTAAAATCCATGTTTTGGTTTGTAAATTGAATTATCATATTGAAACTAAAAAATGGGAAATTGAATTATAAATTATGTTTTAATTGAAATGATATGATTTTGACATAATCAAAATTTTAATTGAGAAAATTAGAGTTAGAGTAGATATTGAGTTATTTGGGATCATAATGATAGGACTTTTATTCCATATAAATATATTTAGGATGAACATTGTAGAAAAATATGTTTAGTAGATCTTATCACCATTGGGATGTCGATAAGTATTTTTTTTTGATCATGAAAGATGTGTCTAAAAATAATTATCCATGATAACTTAAATGAGAAGTGTGACAATCCATTATCTAGAAAAAATAATATTTCCAAGACGATGACAATGTTTATTTTTGTTATTTATTTTATTACACATTCCATTGATTATAGAACCATTTTCATCACATTAGTTGATTTATATAAAATGTTTTATATAATATTTTTACTCAATGCATGTTTGGAATGATTTACACCATTTGAAAATAAGCATTTATATATGAAAATGATATATTATTTCAGGACCTATATTATTTGAATATAAATCATGATATGTTTTATTTGTATAGAATCTATTATGGAACACTTGATGTGACCCAAATTGGCTTTATAGCTCACAACCTGTCCTTTCTTTAAGGTGTTTTTAAATTTTATAATTCCAGATCCGAAAAATGAGAAAGTTCCAATTTGAGGTGGTGGATGTTCTGGATCCTTAATAAAATGGATTTCTAATTTCATCTTGGGATTTTTGTATTTATGTTTAATATTTTTTGTAATATACAAGATTGCATTTTTTATACCTATTTGGTTTATAGTACTTTCTCCCTTTTGAGTGTTGATCATACATGGAATGGCTCGGACCTCTCTGGTCCATTCCTTTGTTGAATTATGAATTTGGCGGTGTTCTGAGAGGTTAGGGTGTCTTCTTCCCAACACTTTTGCATTTTTCCATTTTTATAAACAGTGTTTACAATTTTATGATTTGTAACATCGGTAGGTGTACAGTAAAGGTAGGTGTATAGTGTTTCATAGATCGCATTCATAGATTGATAGGTGTATAGTAATGGTAGGTGTATAGTAACTGTAGGTGTACAATGTTTCACAGATCGGTTTCACAGATCGGTTTAACAGATCGGTAGGTGTACAATAATAGTAGGTGTATAGTAACGGTAGGTGTACAATAACGGTAACTGAACAATGCTTACAGCTGCATACAATTTTTCCCCTTTTGGTGATTTCTTTGATGTAAAATACATTTAAATACTTATTTTAGGGACTCTTAAGGCCAATTGAAATGCCATAACTCCTATGTTAATTTTTCCTATGACTAGGGATGTTTTTTACTTGGTCAATCGGGGTTGGTTTATGCGATCCACTATTAATGGGGAATTAAGTGTATCATAAACCGTCACCCTCTTAAATATTCAAAAAGGGACGAGATATCATTCTCCCTTGTTCTTCCTATTTTTAATCGGCTATGAGATACTATAACCTTTCAATCAATCCCGTAAGAGTTTCACAATTAAACATTACTCCTAGTATAGTTTCTGCTCAATTTTGATGCAACCAAGCTGTATCGATCAATCATTGATATAAAGTATGTTGTATCTCCATAATTTTGGGGTTCATCTTCTCCTGTTCTCCTTTTCATATTTTTGAATGTAATCTGCATGCTTCAAATGGGGTTTTCTTTGGGTTTTGTTGGTGTTGTCGTATCGTGGCATCCTCAGGTGGATGTAGTTATCGCGAGAGGAGGATTGTGACCCGTTGTGTGGATAATGAATGTCCATAATTGTTGCGGTAGAAGATTCATTACCTCTCTTTTCTTTTACGTGTGACTGTATCATTAGCATGCTTCATCCTATTGGATCACAATGGAATTAACATAATAAATATTTGAACTAGATAAATAAATTGATATGCATCATATGTTAATGCCTCTTGTTTTTCTATATAGTTTTATATCTATGCTTGCTTGTTTATCAGTTTTTTCTTGATGGAAATCGGTAAAGAATGTAAACCAGGATTAATCGATAAGTGTTGGCTAAAGATAAAGAGGTAGTAAAATGAACCCTGTTCTTGTTGTAATTTTATGTAAATTAAATTAGTGTACTAAGCATGTTTATTTATTTGTGATAGCTTACTTATTAGGTTTCCCAAATTTTGGAACCTACGTTTATAAAATCTGTTAATTCAAGATGGATTAAATAACTTCTTGTTTGATAATTTATAAAAGGGTTATAAGTTACAATCCTGATTTTAAAAGGTCCAATGGACCGTAGATGTGATGTTTTCATTCCTAATTCTTGTGATGTAATGTGAGCATGGATGGCTGTTTTGATATGTGGAGGCATGGAGACTTTTGGTTGTGGTAGCAGATGATGCCTAGAGTGGCGAGATGCATCGATTTATGCATGTGGGTGTCAGGGAGTACACCAGGGATGATTGAATGGAATTGATGTGATTGTTGGATTCTTGGTGATTTTAATTGGTTTCTTATCTCCTTTACTTTTTCCTACTGCTCAAGAAAGCTGGTATTTCTTACCCTTCTTCCGAAAGAGGTGAAGACGCACATGTTATGCCATGTGCTTTCCGTGTTTAGCTTCTCCAGGGAGGATGGGTCTAAATTTTTTTATATTAGAGGGAATGATTCGACAGGGTAGTACATCTAGTCTCTGTGTTGAGCTAATTGTCTTAGTATCATAGTATGCTTTTCTAGAATGCCTGGGAATATGGGAATGTAATTCTGTAATAAAGGTTTGAATAAATGATGTTAACCCATGGGGATGGTGTCGCTGGAACATAATGATGAGGTTGTAATTTTTAAAGAACATCAGACTTTGGGTGTGATTCTAATGGAAATTAATGTAGAACTATTCAAGGTTAATGTATAAATAATTAATTAACATATAGTGGAATTGATAAAAAGTGAATGAAGAAATCTAATAAAGATATTTAAATGGTTGTGTGCTTGTATGATACCTAGTCTTAGAAGTGGCAGCTCGGAGTTTGAGAGACGTTTGTTGTAGTTGTGTCTAAGACTAGGTTATGCCCAGAGTGTTTTTGTGAGTTATAATATATTTTATAAATTTTGTGTTTCTATATGCTAGTCCACCCTGTTAGTAAGGACAACTGACACCCTGGAGATTCTGAGCCCTAGGGGTGTTTTCCCTAACATTCTGGTGGGAGGATGAATGGCTGACTACCCCCTTTGGCACGATCCCTTCTCTTGGTAGATACTTGTGCATTGGGCACAACAATTTGTTTTCCCCATATATGTGTGTATATAGCTGTAATGGCTTATGGTTATTCACAAACATATATTCTGGATATAGTATCTTATGGACTACTATAGGTGTAACGTGTATAGGTTGTGATGTCTTCAGGATCCTTACTTGGTGTATGGGCTGTAATGGCTTGAGGTAGAACACCTGACATATGATACACTTTATATGGGCTGTGGTGGCTCCCATAACTTAGCTTGTTACTTTTTATTGAGAGGATGGTGTGGTGCTTCACCCAGGTGTCTGGGGAATGCCTTTGTGATGCACGAGGTGCAGATTGTCGTGCTTCGCCCAGGTGTCTGCGGGAAAGCCTTTTTGGATAGAGATGCTTATGACATGCGACGTTGGGGAAAAGAGGAAAAATAGTGGGGAAGTAGAAGCGGGATAGCTTTGATATTATTTACTATATGTTATACTCTTGTATGTGTTACTAGTTGAGTATACCCATGGTGAGGTTGGGAACTTAGTATACCTGTTTAGGTGACGAGTTAGTTTCACTTGTTGTTCACTGTGCATTAGCATGCTTTCTTTACTTTTTCACGAGAGGCTTCGGGGAGGATCATACTGAGTATACTTTTATACTTACCCTATATATATATATGTACTATTTTTCAGGTCACTTGTAGCAGGTTGGAGATCAAGCTAGTTTCTACTAGCTTGGGGTTGCAGGAGCTGTTCGAGATTGTGGTTGCTACTGTTTTTATTTTCATTTGGGTACTTGAAATTTTTCCCTTCCAGTTGTAGTACTTTTTCATGACATTTCATATATGCACATGGGTTTATTTTATATTCCAATTCTGATTTGGATTTGATTAGTGTCTATCTTATCTCTCTCTTCTACATATGTTCTCTTAGAGGGTAATACCTCCCATTTGTGTGTTTACTATACCCTCGGTGCTAGTGGCCAACCTGGGGCCTACTAGATGCAGGACTCGGGGGGTCATTATCTCCCTTATCACATTGACGGCATAGGAGGGGTACACATTGTGGGGAGGAGGTCATGAAAGAGTGGTATCCAAGGTCTGGTTGAGGGATAAGATGGAGTTTGGAGTTTGAAATGGGTGAAGTTGCATGGGTTTAGTAGGGAAATAGTGTCATTCATGTTTAGAAAGTGAGGTAAACACAGGAGATTAGCTATAACATAGGCGTTTAGGACCCCCCTATGATCTGATGTATGGACCATTAAGTTTACAATGGATACTAAAACAGGGTGATACTAGTTGCAGGGAAGAGACCTGGGAAAGGATCATGGATCATTTTTATTTGTGCCTATGTTTTAATGGGTAGACCATGGGATAAGTTAACCTAAAATGAACAAAAGAAAACAATTAATTAATTAATATTGAGTCATCCCTATTCCAGTTTTAGGAGCTATAAGTGTTTGTTATTTTGGAGGTATGGTTCTAGGTAGACATCCCTGTCAGGCTTGCATAGAAGATGCCAAGAAGGCTGTGCTAGCAGATCAGTGCCGAGAATAGGTTGACGACGACGACACTTGGATGAAGGCACTCCAATAGTTTCATCACTAGAGTCTGCAAAAGAATGAGGGCTCCATTTCAGATGCAGTCACAGAAGACTAGTTGGAGGATTTTGATATAGGATTCAGTTAGATCCGTGCTCGGAAGGAGCACTGGGTGTCCTTGGTTGTGACAAAGCAGCAGGGAGCTGTGAGGCAGTGGTGGTTCTTGTTCTTCAGGGATCAGGAGGAGTCAGGGATCTCATGGAAGGATTTTTGAGATAGGATTACAGTCGAGTTTCTTTTATCGACTACAAGTGCGTCTGGTGGCCATGATCCTTTTACCCTTCGATAGGGCATCTCCAATGTTTGAGAGTTTGAAATAAGTTTCAATAACCATTTACAATATGCTTTAGATCTATTTCCAAATGAAAAGGCAAGGGCGTGGAATTTTGAGGAGGCTTTTCATCTAGAGATCCAGTGCCAAGTCACCCCATTTATGCTGAAAGCATATCTTGAGTTACTAGTGATGACAGAGGTCATAAAGATGACATTGTCCAGGACTAGATAATCACGAGAGGGGAATCAACATTATTCCTCACAAAGCAGAGTTATGGTCTGGGGTTCCCAGTTTTCAGGGTAGAAGAGTTTCCGTTCAGCCGAGGGTTGGTTCCATCCCTTCATGTCTCATTTCTCCAGAGGAAGTAACTCTCAGACTTATTCCAGGGGATCAGGAACTTGATTTTTTATGTTGGTCATGGTCATCTGTAGAAGGAGTGCCCGACCTTTCAGAGAGTCCATCGTGCGCCAGGCACTACGCTCCTGGTTCCTCTATTGAGGCAGTTCCAGCTGAGGCAGGAGCAGTTAGTTGCAGTAGCTTTAGATCAGCAGAGGGTAGATTGGGTGGGCAGAGGACATCCTCATGAGGCTACCTGTCCTCAGAGAGTAGATCGCGACCATGGAGGTGGTCATCATCATGGCCAGAGAGGTCGTGGAGGACGTCTTGGTCAACATTATGCTTTAGCGTTGCCAGTTCCAGGCGAGCCAGACGTCATTCGAGGTACCCATTGTTTGTTTTCCACTTTGGTGTGTGCCTTGTTTGATTCAGTATAGACACACTCCATCATATCACCTAACCTAGTCCATACTTTGGGACTTGAGGTAGGGAGACTTCTAATGCCCTTGGCGTTGACTACGCCTGTTGGAGGTCCAGCTGACTTGTTTAAATTATGTAGAGACAGTGAGCTATTGTTGGGGCAACACCGCTCTGGGGAGATTTTTTATTTTTATGAATATACCCATATGGTGTCATCCTCGGCATGGATTTCTTGTATTCATTGTAGGATATTGTGGATTTCTCTAGGAAGAAGGCCGTATTCATTAGTGCGAATGGAGAGCAAGTGGTGTTTGTTGTTGAGAGAGATCCTCAGATGGGTCACAGGCGTGTTCCATCCTTATCATCCATGATGGCTATGATGATGATGAGTATTTTAGAGGTTCAGTAGATGGAATTTGATAGGGTCTTAGAGGTGTACCCTGATTTCTTTCCCGAAGAGGTTGAAGCATTACCCTCTCGATGATAGATTGAGTTTCAGATCGAGCTACAGCCAGGAGCGTCTCCTATCTACATGTCTCCATATAGTATGGCCCCTTCTGAGTTAAGAGAGATATGTATACATCTTGGTGGTCTTTTATAGTGTGGATTTGTTCTTCCAAGTGTGACCCCATGGGGTGTACAAGTTTTGTTTGTGAAGAAGGCTGATGACAGTTTGTGGTTGTGTGTCAACAATCATCACATAAATAATGTGACAATAAATAATCGCTATCCACTTCCATGAATTGATGATTTATTCGATCAACTTGAGGTAGAAAGTTGGTTCTCGAAGATCAACTTGCATTCAGGATATCATCAAATTCACGTGATGGATGAGGATATCCCGAAGACTACTTTCCATTGTCTTCATGGGCATTATGAGTTTGTTGTAATGTCATTCGGCATGACGAATGCTCCAGCTGTGTTCATGGGATTGATGAATGTTGTGTTCCATGTGTTCCTGGACAAGTTTGTGGTGGTTTTCATCGACGACATCCGTGTGTACTCTACATCTGATGACTAGCATGCAGATCATCTACATGCTATTTTGGGAGTTCTTAGTAAACATTTGCTATTTGGGAAGTTGTCGAAGTGTGTGTTTTGGGCTCTAGAAGTCCGTTTCTTTGTCCATGATGTGTCCCAATGGGGAGTAGTTGTGGATCCATCGAAGATAGAAGTAGTTGTGTCTTGGGAAGACCCCAAGACAGTGTCAGAGGATCAACATTTTCTTGGCCTTGCAGGCTACTACAGGAGGTTCATAGCCAATTTCCCCCATGTTATTCCTCATCTGAAAGCTTTTACCAGTAAAGATCATGATTTCATATGGATTGATTAGTTTTAGGCAGCTTTCGAGTATCTAAAAGTAGAGTTAGTAAGTGATCCAGTACTTTGCCTTCCAGTTAAGGGAGTTCAGTTTGATGTTTTCTACAATGCTTCACATATGGGGTTAGGATGTGTCCTCATGCAGCAGAGGTCACTTGTTTTTTTTTGGGTCTCGACAGTTACGTCCCCATGAACGTAACTATGCCACTCACGATATTGAGTTGGCATCCGTGGTGTTTTCTCTGATGTTGTGGAGACATTATCTCATTTGTGGGCGCTTTGTGGTTTTCACCAATCATATGAGTTTGAGGTATGTTTTCTCCCAACTTGACTTAAACTTGCGACAGCATCATTAGATGGTGTTCTTGCTGGTATATGACTTCAAAATATCATATAAACCTGGAAAAGGGAATGGTGTAGCTGAAAGTTATGTGGTGATGTTGTGCATGAATCCAGTGATTCCTAGAGAGTAATGGAAGAACTGTCATCATTGCATCTTGATATGGGAGAAGTTGGGGGAAGAGGTTGACTTTTTCAGATGATGGTATAGTCATCCCTGATGCAGAAGGTGGAAGAGTCCCAGTTGAGGGATCAAGAGGTGGGGGTCTCGAGAGACTGAGTTGATTGTGGTGAGGCCCCTGATGGTTGGACGGAGAATGAACAACACTGCGTGTTGTATCATGGAAGGATTTTTGTTCCCTTGGCGATGCATGAGATGGTTCTCAGAGAGTTTCATAGTTTTCCTTTAGTAGTACATCCTGGCGTGACAAAGATCTACATATGATTGAGGAGTTAGTTTGGGTGGCCTAGGATGAAGCGTGTGGTTGCGGAGTCTGTGTCTCGATGTTTAGTCTGGCAGAAGGTGAAGGTCGAACACTGTGTTCATGGTGGTCTTCTCCAGCCATTATTGATTCCTTAGTGGATGTTGGGGGACATCTCAATGGACTTTGTTACTATTTTAACTCGATCTCTGGGAGGACATGATGTTATTTGGGTGGTAGTGGATCATTTAACCAAATCGTCCCACTTCACATCAATCAAGGAGTTGAGATCACTTGATGTTTTGTCAAGGAAGTATCAAGAGGATGTACTGAGACGTCATGGAGTCCCTAGGACGATCATTTCTGATCGAGATCCTTGTTTTAACTCTAGGGGGAGAGGTCTCCAAAATGCTTTCGGTTCTCAACTATAACATAACACTTCTTTTCATCCTCAAACAGATCTTCAAACAGAGTGAACCATCCAGACTCTTGAAGACATGTTACGATCTTCTGTTCTTGATTTTGGACGTTCATGGATGAGGCACTTACCCTTGGTGGAGTTCTCTTACAATAATAGTTTTCACTCCACCATCTGAATAGCGCCATTTGAAACCTTGTATGGCCAGCCTTGTGGTTCTCCATTGTCGTGGACTGGGGTCGGAGAGTCAGCAATTATAATTCTATAACTAGTGCAGAATACAACAGAGATGGTCTATGTGATTTGTGAGATGATGAATACACTGTAAGATCATTAGGATTCATATGCATATCAAAGGAGGAGACCCAAGGAGTTTAATGTTGGGGATCATGTGTTTCTAAAGGTGACTCCCCATCGGAGGCATCAAATGTTTGGTCATTGAAGTATACTTTTTGTACTGTTTTTTGGGCGTTATGAGGTGTCAGATCGTGTTGCAGTGGATGCATACAATGTTTCACTTCCCCCATGGATGATTCAGATAAATGATGTTTTCCATGTATCGTAGCTTTATCGTTATCTTCATGATGACTCTCACATCATCGATTTGGGAGAGATCATTGTAGATGATGATTTTAACTTTGAAGTGTGACCTATGGATATCCAAGACCGCATGGTGAAGTTGTTGTGTGGGTGTTATATCCCTTTAGTTTGTGTATTGTGGTGACATGGTGGCCTCAAGGAGAGTACCAGGGAACATGACTCATAGATGTGTGTCCAGTACCTAGAGCTATTTTAAGTTGTTGTGCTGAGTTTTATTTTATTTTTCCTTTTATGTACCTTTGAATAGACATTATTATTGAATTGTTTGGATATGGAATGTTTGTTCCCTTGCTCTCAGATGTCATGGTTTTGTTCTAGCTTTCGAACAACTCATGTTGGTTATCCCCTAAGAGGTATATTACGGGGTGGTTTTTCGGACCCCTCTTTTCATCTGGGTTGGTTTTCAATTCTCGAGGACAAGAATGTTTTGAAAGGAATCTAATGTAATGTCATGGACCTCTTCGGTATATTCCATTGTTTAATTATTGTTTTGGAGGTGTTCTTGGAGGTTAGGGTGTCTTCTTCGCAACAATTTTCCATTTTTCCATTTCTGTGAAAAATGTTTACAGTTTTATGATTTGATATATAGGTAGGTGTACAGTAACGGTAGGTGTACAGTAACCATAGCTGTACAATAACAGTAGGTGTACAGTGTTTCACAGATCGGTTTCACAAATCGTTTTCATAGATTGGTATCACAGATCGTTAGGTCTACAGTAACGATAGGTGTACAGTAATGGTAGGTGTACAATGTTTCACAGATCAGTTTCACGGATCATTTTCACAGATCAGTAGGTGTTCAATAAAGGTTACTGTACAGTAATACCAGGTGTAAATTAACAGTAGGTGAATAGTGTTTCCAGCTTCCTACAGTTTTCCCCTTTGGACGTTTTGTTTGACGTAAAATATATTTAAAGCCTTATATTAAGAACTCATAAGGCCAATTCAATGTCCTTAACTCCTAAGTTAATTATTCTTATGTCTCAAGATGTTTTTTATTTGTCAAACCACGTGGTTTAATGAGATCCACTTTTAATGGGGAATTAAGTGTATCTTAAACCTTCGCCCCATTAAAACTTCAAAAGGGACGAGATATCATTCTCCCTTGTTTTTCCTCTTTTTTATCGGCTATGAGATGCTAGATCCTTTAAATCCATACCATAAGAGTTGCACAATAAAAATTTACTCCTAGGATTGTTTCTGCTTGGTTATGATGCAACCAAGTTGTATCGATCAATCTTCGATATAAGGTATTTTGTATTGTCGTTCTTTTTGTGTTCATATTCTCCTGTTCTCCATTCTATATTATAGCATGTAATCACCATGCTTCTAATGGGTTTTTCGTGGTGTTTGGTTGGTGATGTCATACCATGGAAACCCCAGGCGGATGCAGTTGTTGCTAGCGGAGGATTGTGACTCGTTGGGTGGATAAATAACGTCAAGAATTGTTGTGGTAGGAGATTCATTGCTCCTCTTTTCTTTTACGTGCAACGGTATCATTAGCATGCTTCATCCCAGTGGTTCACAATGGAATTGACATAATAAATATTTGAAATGGATAAATAATTTTATATCTATCGTATGTTATTGCCTCTTGTTTTTCTAGATAGTGTGATATATATGTTTCCTTGTTTAGTTGTTTTTTCTTGATGGAAATCGATAAAGAACATAAACCGGGATTAATTGATAAGTGATGGATAAAGATAAAGAGGCATGAAAACGAATACAGTTCTTTTTATAATTTGATGTTAATTAAATTAGTGCAGTAAGCATGATTATTTATATGTGATAGATTATTGATTAGGTTCCCCGAATTTTGGAAGCTATGTTTAATAAATCTTTTAATTCAATATGGATTAAAGAACTTCTAGTTTTATAATTTCTAAAATGGTTCTTAGTTACCCTTTTTATTGTTCAAGATCCAAGAGCCCATTGATGTGATGTTTGTTTTACTGATTCTTGTGTTGTAATGTGAGCCTAGATGGCTGTTGTGATTTGTGGAGGAATTGAGAATTTTGGTTGTGGTAGCAGATGATGCCTAGAGTGGCGAGATGCATCGGTTTATGCTTGTGGGTGTTGGGGAGGACACGAGGGATAATTAAATGGAATGGATGTGATTGTTGGATGCTTGTTGATTTAAATTAGTTTCTTATATCCTTTACCATTCCCCACTACTCAAGGCAGCTGGTCTTCCTTACCCTCCATCTGAAAGAGGTGAAGACATGCTGGGTATGCCACGTACTATCCATGTTTAGCATCTCTAGGGAGGATGGGTCTACACTCTTTCTATAGGCGGAAATGATTCCATGGGTAGTACATATTCTCACCATGTTGAACCCCTTGTGTTAGTAGCATAGGATGATTTTCTAGAATACTTGGGAATATGGGAAATTAATTCTTTAATGAAGTTTTGAATAAATGGTGATAACACATGGGGATAGGGTTGCTGGAACATAATGATGAGGTTGTAATTTTTAAAGAACAGTTGTCATTGGGTGTGATGCTAATGGAACTTAATGTGGAATTTTTCATGATTAATATCTAAATAATTAATTAAATTATAGTGTAATTGATAAAAAGGGAATGAAGTAATCTAATAAAGATCATTAAATTGTTTTGTGCTTATTGGATACCTAGTCTTAGAAATGGTAGCTCGGAGTCTGAGAGTTGTTAGATGCAGTTGTTCATAAGACTAGGTTATTCCCTAGTGTTGTTGCTAGTTTTAATATTTTCTGTACTATTTGTGTTTTTATATATTACTCAAGACTTTCAGTAAGGGAAATTGACACCCCGAGGATTCTGATCCCTGGGTGGTGTTTTTCCCATCATTCTAGTGGGAGGATGAATGGCTTACTACCCCCTTTGGACCACTCTCTTCACTTGGTAGATACTTGTTCTATTTGGTACAACAATTAGTTTTCCATATATATGTGTGTAGGGGGCTATAATGGCTTGGGGTTATTCACACATATATATTATGGATATAGTATCCTATGGACTACTATAGGTGTAACATGAATAGGCTGAGATGGCTTGAGGATCCTTACTCGGTGTATGGGCTGTAATGGATTAAGCAATAATACATGACGTATGATACAAGTTATGTGGGATGTGGTGGCTCTCTGAACATACATTGTTACTTTTGGTTGGGAGGATGGTGTGGTTCTTCGCCCAGGTGTCTGTGGGAATGCCTTTATGGTGCTTCGCGCAAGTGTCTGTGAGCAAGAATTTTTGGAGAAATATTCTTAGGACGTGCGACGTTAGGGAAAAGAGTCGAACTAGTGGGGAAGTAGTAGCGGGTACCCTTGATATTTTTTACTATATGCTATATTGTTGTATGTGATACATGGTGAGATTATCCATGGTGAGGTTGGGAACTTAGCATACCTGTTTAGGTGACAAGTTTGTTTCACTTGTTGTTCACTGTGGTTTAGCATGCTTTCTCTACTTTTGCACGAGAGGCTTCGTGGAGGATACTACTAAGTGTAATGTTATACTCACCCTATGTATATATAATCTGTTTTTCAGGTCACTTGGATTAGGTTGGAGATCAAGATGGTTTCTAATAACATGGGGATGCATGAGCTATTCGGGCTTGTGGTTGCGGATGTTTTTATTTTCTTTTGGGTACTTGTAGTTTTTCCCTTCTAGTTATAGTACATTTCCATGAAATTTAATATATGCACTTGGGTTTATTTTATATTCCAGTTCTGAGTTGGAGTTGATAGGTGTTTATCTTATCTATCTCTTCTTAATATGTTCTCATAGAGGGTAATGCCTCCCATTTGTGTTGTTACTATACCCTTAGTGCTAGTCTCCAACACGGGGCCTACTGGAGGTGGGACGCGGGGGGTCATTATCTCCCATCTCACATTGTCATCCCAGGAGGGGTACACATTATGGGGAGGGGTTCATGAAAATACTGACTTGTAATCTTTAATATTCTACCTTGTTAGGAAAATTCAATTAATTTTTATCATGTATGATTCGATGTTCGTGTCACTAACCCTTAGGTATTGGGAATCCCCGTTAGGATATGTTAGTTCCAAATTAGGAGTAAGGGTAACATTATATCCGAGATGGTATATGATAGACATAATTTATAAATTTTGAATTTTGGAAGAGTTATACGTTTAACCATTTATGTAATGGTTCATGATTAAATTTGGAAGTGGTTTTACAAATTAATGTATTAATTCATCATTTAGTTATTTATCAGTATTGGATGACAAGTGATAAACATTTTAAAATTTGATATAGGTGTAATGACATAAAATTCTTTTACAAATCTTGTTTTTAGTTAGTACTTCATGGAAAAAGATACTTCATTTCATGGAGTTAGGGATCAAGTGAATGTAAATCTAAGCACAACATCTAGAAGAAATTCATTATACGTTATAAAATAATGATGGGTCCTTGTAATATCAATCACATGGAAAATATTGATCATATATAGATGGTATCCTATCGATAAGAATGTCCATCGAACCACTCTATAGATTAAGAGGTGTTCCATGTATATCAACTAATATAGTATATACTAGATTCATAACAAGAACTACACTAAAATTTCATGCCAATAAACTATGATATTCATGTCTATGAAAAACTTATAGAGATATTGGATCTAATATAGAAATGTTTTATGAAAAAATACCACTTACCTGGTTAATTTTTTGTTTTGAATCCACCATCATGAGGAAGCTATGTGGGATCATATAGATATAACGAGGCAGATGTACCATCAGTCATTGGTATCAATGTGATGAGTTTTAATAGAGAAAATAATTTTAAGGGGGTAGAATGTGACACCACATTGTTTTTTAAAAATAAATTTAATATTTTTTATATTTTTCATGACACACAACATTGATTCAAGCTTTCGTTATATGCATCCATAATATTAAATAAAACATGTCTTATTATTAAAATAATATTAAATAATAGATATAAGATAGACATTATAATGGAAATAATGAATATAATAAACTAAATTTTGAAAATATATGGTTTACACAATTCTATAAAATTATTTCCTTGGTGACCAATTAATTAAATATGTAAATAAAAACCTATCTCAAAATAAAAGAATCTTTTTTCGGAAAAACTATTTCTATTCCCAGAAACATGTTTTCTCTCCATAAAATAAAAAAATCACTATCTATTACTCAGTTTAGTAAAATTTATATATTATATATTGTATAAAATATTTAACATTTAACACAGGTGTTTTCTAATCAAGATATATGAATAAATCATTTTTTTCTTTAAACCTATAATTTTTCTAAGATGTTCTAACACTTTTTTGGAATAATATTTTTTAAAATAAGTTTTAAAATTATTAAAAAAATAATATGAAAAAAACTCATTTTTAATATCATAATTTCCAAATTATCGTAGGGTGAGTTTTTAGGATTGTTATAAAATGTATAATTTTTTATGAATAGTAAAAAATACTGTATTAAATTGAAAAATGCACTATCATTTAAATTATTTATAATGTTAAATTATATTTTTAAATGTTTTATTATAAAATGAGTTCAATTATATATTTATTAATTCAATTTTGTTTATTATAATTATTTTAATATTGAATATTGATACATAAAACATTGTTAACTATTGAAAATTTTATCTTTGAAAACCAGATTTCTCATCATGTCTCTGTGATTATTCTTAAATTAAAATTTTAAAATCAGGTAAATAGTGTATGGAATAATAAATTTCATTTTTTTATTAGAATAATATTTATTATATAATTTTTAAAAATTATTATTTTTCAAATATTAATAGCAAAAATAGTAAATATTATTTGATGTAGTTAAGGTAAAAATTGTTATACTATAGGGTTAAACATAAATGATAACGGTTCAAATTAAAAAAAAACTTCATAGAAATATAATATATGAGCATATTTATTCCCTGTATGTATAATCATTGAAATAAACTATTTTATAGACTTTCAACATGATTAGAACATTGGTACACATTTTTTTTTCAAAAGTAGACCATTATGCCACTCTCCTCACTTATAAAATGTTATCCCATCTCATCTCCCATTAAAAAAATAATACTTTTCAAAAAATAATAAAATAATTACTTAAAATTCAACTCCAATAATTCAATTATACATAGTTCTATTTTGTTTATAACCACATTTTTTGGTTCAATCCTAAGGTGGTTACCTAGTGAATAGTTAACATTGGTTAACAGGTGATTTATTTTATTACTTCCTTAAAATAAATTTTTTTTAAACATGATGATTTAATAAATGAATTATCGTAAATTTAATTATATAATTTTTTTTTTGATTTCATTACCTGTAACCATATCCTCTTTCATCAAATGGGTTACCAAAGTCATCATTCACGCATGTGAATGTCTACCGCTTCACAAATCGATGTCATTCATTCTTCCACTACCAAATATCACTATTGGGTGTAATTATGAGTAAAAAGTATATATATCATATATTTGACATTATTATACAGTATGATTCATTATATAATATTTAATGTTTTAACATTCCATTCTGTAGGGGATATGATAATGACATTCGTGTGTACGGTGAACTACCGCTTCCCAATGTTATGTGTTGTTTTCCCTAACCATTTACATGGAAGACAATAAGAGTTCAATCAATGAACATTTATGATATAAATTAAATAAGTATGATATTAATTACATATTTATCATTCGAAAAATATAATATATCATTTTATTCACTAAATTATCACTCATTGAAAAATGACAATTTCATTCAGGGATGTGTGGTCTACCAACTTTACAATGTGATACGACTCTCTATTTTCATCACCATACCACATGGAGGATATGTATTATTATAGTCAAAGAAATAATATTCTATTTAGGACATTATTTTCATTTTGGATATATGTAATGTTACATACCACTTTTCAATAAGGATCATTGAAAAATGGATACGTTACTCATGGGTATGTAAGACATACCGTCTCTACGATAATAATATACTTGATTTATTAAAATCATTTTTCAATATTGATCATAAAATTATAATTGATGTATAAATATTATAATTATCATATTATTAGAATCTGAGATATTAGTTAACCCAGATCAATGTAATAGTACTAAAAACAAAAAAACAAATAATAAATGAAAAAAATTATTATTAGTCGAAATTAGATTTTAACAAGGAATGTGTAAAAAATAGGTAATAAACTATCATAATTAATTAATTTATTGTATGATATATACATGTACGATTCAATAATATATGTATAATAGAAATATATTTATTATAAATTATTCTCAAATATGCTCAAAGTCATTCAAAACTTATATTAAAGGATTTCTAGTCTATCTTTTATTTTTTAGAGACATATGAATATTCACAAATAATTTCTTATTTTTGGTGTATATAATTAACCATTAAATGATTTAATGAGTAATATCATTATTTTCGGGATATTTAATTTTTATTTTTAATGAATGGTTTGTTTGGTCTTATGAAATTAAATATTACTAATGATTTACGTGATTTCTATCTCTCTTTTATTTTTTTGTGAGACATATGTTGTATTCACCACATGTTTATTTTATGTGGTTTTTATAATTACATTGAATGTATTAAATGAAGATTATAAATATAATCAGTGGTATTTACATATACATTTTATGACATATCTTTCATATGGAATAAAGTTCAATTGTTACCAAATCGTAAGGGATTTTTGTCTCAATCTGACTTTTTTGAGTAATATGATTATGTTGTGCTCTTATATTCTATTATTTGGTGTATATAAATCCACATTTACATGTAATACGATCAATATATTTATTATAATGACATTTTTTGTTTCATTTAATTATATTCTTTTATGGGGCTTACGGTTCAATGTTACTAAAGTGGAAAAGATTTATGTTATATACTCATTGTTTTTCAAGTTTGTTTATAATGAAGTCTCAAATTTTAAAATACTATGATCCTGATCTAGATAAATATCATGAATGTTCAAAAAATATGGTTATTATTTAAATTTTCATTTAATATTAATTTTTTATGAATATTGGATCTTAAAATAATAATGAATATATTTTTATGAAAAATAGACGTTTTTGTCAAAAACCATTTGACTTCCAAAAACATGATTTCTAAAAAAGTTTTCATATTAATTTTACTATTTTTAAAGTCATTTTTAAAGTAATTTTAGAAATTCATAAATGTTAAAAAAAATTCATAGGAATTTTCATGTCATTTTCAAAAACAATTCCCATTTTGATTTTACCAAAATTTTGAATGAACAATTTATTTATGGCATGAATGAAATTTCCTATAGCATTGAAAATTATTTTATTTGAATATTACTTTATAAATTTTCATGAATATTTTAAAATGAATGATTTTTCAAAATAATAATTATTTTATAATGTTTTTTTTAATTTCGAACATGTATTTTCCATTGGAAATTTTCTAAATTATTTATAAGGATTTTTGTATATTTTTTCTCATTTTTTTTCATGAAAAGGATTACCATGTTTTTTTTGTTTTAAAAAGTTATTTTCAATGAAAATTTATCTTTCTTAAGAAAAATACAAACTAATTTATCTTTAATATTAACTTTCTATCCTATATGACATACTTCTATGTAACATATTATCAAATGGGGATATAAAACAAGGATACCATTCCTATTATGTTCCTGAATTGTGTATAAGG
The DNA here is from genome assembly GCA_963277665.1 of Viscum album. Lineage (NCBI taxonomy): Eukaryota > Viridiplantae > Streptophyta > Magnoliopsida > Santalales > Viscaceae > Viscum > Viscum album. The sequence continues at coordinate 1,250,958,114 of OY728150.1, read as the reverse complement.
AGTTTTTTTCGAATCCTGTTTCTCTTTATTTTTTCATACCATGAACAAATCATATGAAACCCATTTGTTTTTTAAAATTATATTCACTGATGAGATGATGAAATGATTAGTTGACCTACCTATCTTCCAAATGTTATGATATAATGTAACGTTTATGATGATAATAGCATTTTTATGGGATTTTATAAAATGAAATGAGGAAATAATTATGAGAGCCATTTATTTTACATGATATGTAAAATGATGAAATGTTATATGAAACATATTTATTTTAATTTTTTATTTTATAATTAAGCCTCTATAATCTATAGGTTTATAAATGTATGGATTTTGTAATTTTTATACCAATATCTAACTCCAGTGAATTGGGTAATGATAAAAAATATAAGATCTCAAAGGATACATGGGTGGTTATCTGATGTCAAAAAAGAGTGAACATAAGAGGTTATCCCATTCTAAAAAGAGGCTATATTAGTGGTCATATCAGTACAAAATTAGGTAGATGGTTGGTTATCTCAAGGGAAATTTATTATCAATATCTCAGTGGGTATCTTGAAATATGTTTTACATGTATACGTGTAAACCAAAAATTTATGTATTATTCCTATTTTTTCACTCATGGATAATGTTATTTGATATCATTATTATTCATTTCATATAAACGTCTAATATTTTCTATTAATCAATATTTTAATCTTTTATATGTTGGGTATGGTTTTAATATGTTATTCTAATGTTATCAAACCCTTCCAGTAACATTATGTTTAGAATTCTACATTGTTTACCCTTATTGCGTAGTTAAGCTCACATTCACAATGTTTCCTGTCCATTGGTTATTATTAATGGTTTCATATAGGGTGTTTATGTAAATATTACTAAGAAAGAATAAATTTTTTGATGACATTGAAGATAATTCACCAAATTAGAAGATTGTGCACCATATATCCAAGGACAATAAACTTTTACGGTTGTTAGGTGTGTGTTCGTGTAATTATTAAATATTCATATAAAAATATGTCATAACAATTTTCTGAAAATCTAGGGTCCCTAAAAAATTGGGTGTGTCACCATTTTAATATAATTAATTGAAAGATCAATACATGATTTGTTGATTCCAAGTAGAGGATGTGATATATTGATCATATTTGATCAAGATAAAAATATATTAACTAAATTAATTGACATGGTAGAATTGTATAAGTTTATTCAGTAATTTCATGAAAAAAATAAATAAGGAATGTATGGATTGAAACATAAGTTATTCACCATTATTTATGAGATACTATATGAAAAAAGCGATCATATTAGACAACGTGTGTTAGAATATATGGTTGTTGTTATTAATATATGTAACAACTATGGATTTTGTAAAATATCATATATGAAAATAATTTAAATTATATAATAGACTTATTTGTATGTAATAAATAGTTTATCATTCATCACGCACCAATCCATGTTTATCTTTCATTGCATACAACATCGAGTTCCTTTAATGACTTATGTTACACAAATGACAATATATTAATATATGAAAATATACTGTTAATATTATTATGATAATTATCACCAATCCATTGGATTGAAGAAAATGAAAGTGATTAACTAAATTATGAAATTATATTTTACACATTTTTATTATATCAATCCTTTGGTTTCTAATTAATTAGAAATGAAATTATAGACCTATTGAATATAAAGGATGTAATAGCCCAATAAATTATAGAATAAATAACTTTCATATTTATTAATATTTATGAATATGATAGTAATTATTTAATAATTTGGATTCAAATTCCAATATATTACATGACACAAAACAATTATTTTCATTGAAATCTTTTTTTGCATGCAAGACAGAGTTATACCAAACAATAATATACAAAAAATAATTTTTTTAATATGACAGTTATCACCTAACCAATTTATTGGAGAGAATGAATATTTCAAATTATACTATTTTTAAACATGTTTTTTTATTTTTTGACATTCCTTAAATAGATTTTTTTATAAATAAGATAAGAATTAATCTAGTTGTACGCTAAAATCTTCTATTTTTCTAAAAAGTAGTTTGACTTCCTTTTAATGGTGAAAATATTTTACAAATAAATTTTGAAACAATAAAAAATTTTATGATATAATAATCATTTTTTTTCTAATTTTAATATAATAATTATTTTTGGGTGATTTTTGGTATTTTTTTGAGTGGTTTTGTATTTTGATGAATAGTGAACAAATGTGTGTTAATTGAAAACTACATTATTGTATCGTTTAATTATGTATTAATATTATGAGAACATATGTATTTAAAGTATAATTAGATATATTTTATATTATTGAAATCGATTCATGTCCCTGTAATCATTTTTACATTGAAATTGTATATACAAACATAACAATCATTCGATCATATTCACAATAAAAATTTTACATTGTTTTCCCGTCTGTGGGATTAATTTAATATGATTTTCTGAAACTTATTTTATTTGAATTATTAAAAATGGATTCAAAATTTATGATATAATAATTTATAATTTATAATATATAATAAGGTCAACATTATTATTTTCCAAAAAAAAATTTGAAAGTGATTATAATTAATTATAATGAATGGGGTAAAAATAAGATTACTTACGTGTTAAAATTTAAAAAAAATTAAAATTTTCTCTATAATTATCCAATATCCATTTTATATCCTTATTTTGACTTCAATAATCCACTTCAACAATTTTTTTTATGGTACACTCTTGGTAGGTAAAAACATAGGGGTCACACAATTATTTTAAAAAATGCCAAGTGTGTCTTCTCCCTCCACAATAAAATGGTACTCCCCTACCCAATTTTTTCCACAAATAATGATTTTTGTCCCATCCATCCCCTACCCAAATAAGCTTCCAAAATCCCTCCCTTAATCCTAGAAGCCTCAATTTTAATAAAATTGAATTTAATTATGTCTATTGATGTGAACCAAAAAGAGTGATTCCGAGTGGAGGTAGATCCTTCTTCCGACCGCCTCTTCCACATAATGACCAACATATGAGGACAAGTGCTCTGTTTTCCCCCCTATGAGGGGGAGGGACCTCAGTATTCCACCATAAAGTTATAAAATCACTCCCCCAATCAATTTACAAACCCAATCATTCTTCCTCCCATGCCACATATTTATCAATTCCCTAAACATCATTATCTATTCAATGGTTTCCTGTATCTTTTACTCCTAACATCATAGTTCACATATTTCACATATCTACATATTCAAAAACTAATTTATCATTTTAATAATTGAAATCAATTTTTAAATTGGTTTACATAATTTATTTGGATTTCAATTGACAAAATGATCGAGAAACAGATGGCCTTATAAATAATAAGCATATGTTGATTCATTATACCACAAAGGGGGATCTGATCTAGTCTTGTTCATGTAGGATTTGCATCTACAACATATTTCTATTAAGCATATTCAGGTGGTTTTATTATTTTTCATATAAACTGAGATTTATCTATTATTTAAAATTGATTAAATTTTTATGAACTCCAACATCCATTTCAAAATTACTCTATAATTTTAATGTATGAAAATTTAGTGTGTTGGTACTTATGTTCCTATTGAAAAACTAATGTGGTTAGTCACTTTATATGACCTAAAATATACAAAGACGTATATGTTACATTAGTTACTTTTTAGTATAAGTAGTTATTAATTGGAGATGTATTTTGATACAAACAACAAATCTGTTTTGAGTAGTGGGTTGATTGTTTAACTTCATGCGACTGTCTAGGTCATCAATTGGTAGTGTATAGTCTTAGAACATTTAATTTTTTTCAGAAAATGACTAGGGGGTGTCTAGGTCTTAATGTTAGTGGTTGAGATTTCTTAAATGTTTCATTTTTGATGGAATTGAAATTTACGTAAACTTTGATCCATAGTCATATTCCTCTAGGAAGGAAACCAACCAGTTTGGTGTGGGAAGAAAAATAGGTTCCAGCTCCAAAACAGTTTCACCTAAGATTGATTGATCAACAGATTTTATATGTTTATATTTGGATGAATCATGAACCTTTTTTTCATAAATTTTGGTCATGTTTGGATCATGGGGTTTGAGGTATTAGGTGCCTATGTTCCTCCTATTTCATCCAAATAAGCATACTATGTTGAGGTGTTGAGTTCTGGAAGTGGAACCATGTATATTGAGGGATTTCTGAGGTCATGGACAAGGAGTCATAACTTCAACTCTGCATAGTATGGGGTTATCCAACTGATAATAGAAAACTTTACAAAGGATTTTTGGATTCCGAGTGTATAGGTCGCACGGGGTTCTCATACTATAGATAAGTGATCATTTTGAAGGAGGTTCAGGACATCAATTCCACTAGGAAACCTCAATGAAGGATTAGATTTTTAGGGTTAGAAAAAAATCAACTAGAACCAATATTAGTTGAGGGTTTTGATGATGGTGGATGTGTCCTTGAGGTAGAGGCATGTTGTAGAATTTCTAGTAGTTTCTCATATGATAGTGTATGACGAAACAATGTAATAGGGACACACAATTTGAGGAGGAAGAAGGTAAAGAAAGGAAACAAAAATTCTGGTTGCCACATTCTTATTAAAAAAATCCAAGAGATTCAATTATTATTCATACCTACCTAAACTGATAAAGACAATGTCATTAATGAAGTCAAGGCCTAATTAGATAGACTAAAAATATAATGATATGGTTCTAGGATCAAAAGGTTAGTGTGATGGTTCAATGTGGGAAACAAATGACAGATTGTGTTGTCTCCATAATACAAGAGGCTGGAGGTGTGATTGGAGAACCATGTATGATTCATGAAGCCATAACGGTGGTGGGCAGTGAGAACACTGATTATAGAATAACTCTCAATATGGGGGTTCCAAATGACTAGCAAAGGGAGGATTGTATGGATGTTTTATATTGTTTCAATTGGTGTGAGTTGATCATCCACTCTGTGGATGAAACGTCTATGGAATCACTCTTGCTAAATGTCTCTCAAGAGGATGTAGATAAGATAGTTGAGAAACTACTACCTGAGGAAACTAATAAGGAGAATATAGAGAGGATTAAAAAGAAAGACCATATTCTATTAATTGGTTTTAATTTATGGAAAATAATAATGGTGGAGTTTATTCAAATGTGGGAAAATATTTATTATTGGAATAAAGACCTTACCCAGGATGATTCGGCAAGAAAGGTAAATAGTCTCCACTTGAATTTATTTTAGGATAACATGTCTAATTGGATTAAATTATATTTTTATAGTACATCCAGGTCATATGGTAAATTAGTGTTTATATTTTATACTTTCATGAGTTCTCACTTTTCCCTTAAAAGTGTTTTCATATTAAAAATGAAAATTTTCAGTCAGTAAACTAAAATGAGTAACTCGAAAAAGTGGTAACAATCATCAACAGTAATTTTTATTTAATTTATTTCTCAAACAATAAAATTATTTTAATGCCATTATTATATAATAAAAAATCTATCCTAAATATACTTAAATTTTTTTATTATAAGGTAATTACCAACAACTACACATACTTCCATAAAATGTGTAATGAAATTACTATTCGAGTGCGGTGAACAACCACCTCACAAAATGATGTCGTTCATTTCTCCTGTACCACATATCATGGTAGGGAATTATGATGAAAAAAATACATTTATATTATATTTATAGTGTTTATGTTGTGTTTATACTTATGTAATTAGTATATAACACACAATTGCATGCTTTTAATTTTGTGGAAATATAATAACATCATTTTTGGACATGTTGACTACCGCCTGCTCAAAGTGATGTGCTATGTTAACACATTACAAGGAATGTTGAATAGGATGTGTTTAATTTAAGATATGTTACATAAATGAAATATATATATATATATACAATTTGAGACATAATTAAATTTCAATACACATAGTATATCATTTTCATTATTACATTCTCACACACTAAAAATGTGATAACCTCATTCGTTGACATGTGGATTACTACCTCCTCGAAGTGATGTGATTAATTTTACATTACAATAATTATAGATATGAGTATATACAATTAAATAATATGATATTTTAATATAATTATATTATTGTAAAGATAAAATGTTAATTTCCTTCTTTTCATAATTACCATGGAATAATGGGAATATTACCAATGTGCACATATGACCTACTATCTCCATGATTGTTACATTGGTTCATTTTTCTTATCCATTATTTATGTTGGAATTTAATATTATAATTAATGTGTAAATATAATAATTATTACATTATTATAATTTTGTGTATTTTTATATAATATCATACTTGACCAACGTCATCTTACAAATATCATTTTTGACACATAAACCGAAAAGGGTAAAGCCACACAACATAAAAATAATTGGTTATTTTTTTATTCCAAACCATATAATAAGTGAACTAAAAGTAATAATAAATTTGTAATAGTTTCTAGTGTAAGTAAATAATTATCTAAATTTATTATTCATGAAGGTAATGATACATATGATAATCCAGACTCAAGGTAGTGGATTTTATCTCAATATCCTTTCATTGATGCATGATTTGAGGTTATATAGTAACCATCATTTATGAGGTGTATAAAAATAAAATTTGACATTTAAAATTATGATTTTATTTATTATGATTTTATTTAATGTTATTTTAATTGTTATTTATTCATGTTTATTATGATTTAAAATTTTAATTTGGTATAAAACACTATGAATATTTACAGATTTAATTTTCAAATATTTTTCACCATGTGAATATAATTATTATTATTTTACATATAGATTAATATTTATGTATATGTATTATAAATGAAATTATATGCTATCTTAAAATGTTAGTTTATTTTTTTCAAATTTAATCTTTATAATTTTTTTTTGAAAAAGTAAAAATGAATTGGCTTCTTTCTAAAGTATGATGATAATAACATTTCAAGTTTTTGTGAATTTTAATTTATTTCATTATTCCCTTGAAGATTAAATTCTATCCCAAATTAAAACCCTTATTTAATCTAATTCTGAAATTCTATGATTGAAAATAATTTTTCATAGAAAAGTGTGTTTTGGCATTGAAATTGGTTTTTTAAATGAAAATGGAATTTATAACCTAATGTATTTTTCACATGACATTAAAATATATTTTTAAATGGTTTTATGATGAAAATGATTTCATGATATTCTATATCAGCATTATATGAGATGTGTGACTCTGATATAGCATATAATATGTGATGAGCTCGATTATAGCTCACAGGTTAGCCCGACATCGCTTATACATAGGGTTAATCCCCATTATTGCTCTATAAAAATGGGTGAGAATGATATAGCTTATACAAAGGCGTTATCCACATTATAGCTCAATGTTGATCCCAATTAATCTTATTAAATTTGTGATCCCCATTATAGATCTCTAATGTACTAGATAATGATTATGTTTGATATTAGACTAAAGTGTATTTGAATTAAAAGGTTTTTGAAAGGGTTTTTGAATATGATTCTCTAGATCACTAAATGAGGTTTTACATCATGCCATGGATTTTAATGGGTTTATTTGAGAAAACATGTGTGCTTTTTATTAACTTGAAATTTTATTATTTCATATTATCTAAAAAGATTGAAGATGAAGGTAACCATTATATGTGTTTTCATTTTTTATAGAACTAAAAGTTTCCTTTCATTTTATATCCCTTACTATGAATTTTTTCTTATCCAATGTTTTTAAATTGTTTTTAAAGGATTTATAGATGGTTATTGGAAAGGAATAAGTTGTGTTGAATTTTATCTGTGGTTTCTATAAAAATAATATGTTCATTATTTAAAAATATTTAATTATGGAAAAATTGATACTGATCGGAAGTGTTCAATTTTTATATTATGGTTTTTTATGTTTCTGTTATAGAATTATTACCTAAAACTCTCATCCTAAAAGGATCTTCAATGTGAAATACTTGAATAAAAATCAAGATTATATAATGTTTATGTTCTGGTCCTTATATTATACTTTATCACCTTATGGTCCTTTATGTGTTGCATGACTATACTCCAGAGAAATGATTAATACAAAACCATATCAAGATACAGATTTAGAGGGTCTCACGCTAGGTTAATCCATGATTCAATCCAATTATAAGTGAATATTATTATAGGGCATGGTTTGCCCAGCCATTAGGTTTGGGTAATGTAAGAGTTTGATGAATATCCACGAGATAAACTAAATCAATATTATTAATGTTTAGAATAATGATTTTTGAAATTATTTACCTATTATATTTAAATGAAATTAAATGAATAAATATTAGAAATATTTTGATTGTATATTATTAATCAAGCATCATTAATAATTTAATAGGAGAAATGTGTAAAGTTAATGACTATAATTTTATCACATAAAAAATATTTTATGCTAGGTGTATGTGGTCAAATATAAATGGAACATACAATATTGTTATGATGTCTCTAGTGTTGTTAATGGATTATTTATAATGTTCATGTCACCTTGGGGATTAAGAGAAATTTACTGAACTTGAAACCTACTTATTTATGACTTAATAATTACAAAATCAATGGAAAATTCATTCTAATTTTTTCTGATCATCTGTCACATATGTAAAATTATTGAGTGAGAAAGAAGAGATCTAAGCATCTTGATCCACATTCATTAGTCTACATCAAAGTAGTGGTTCTCTGGGGAATGAAATAATGTAGAAAGAATCATTGTTTCTCTATGATAGTACACAAAAACACAAATATCGATATAGTAATTGTATCTTATAGATTTTTTTGATAATATATAGGGATTTTATATCAATTACTTAAATCACTGAACAGTAGTCAAGAGTTTAATATTCTTTATACAAAAAATAATATGAGGTAACAATTTTATTTAATTTATATAGTATGTTCTTACCAAATGATATCCTTGGGTTGTAATTGGGGTTTTTTCACTTATAGTGATGATGTTGTCACATCCTAAGTAATATTATATTTAAAGAAATACAATGTTCCATGCCTCTATAATGATCTCAATTCCAATAAGTGGTATCAGTGTGATGTGTGCTAAATTAATCTAAAATAAATGTTTTTCCACTAATTAATTTTAGTATATGTATTGTTAACTATCCTAATTTATCTATAATTTATTTGATACAAATTTGGATGGACGAGTTATGGATATTTAATGTAATAAATCATTTCAAAAATGTTGTTTTTTTTAATATTATGAATATATATCTATATATATAAATATATTTTATGTTACTATTATGGGATGGATGTTGGTGATTATCCGATGTATTTTCACTAGACAAATGCAGTCAAAGAGGTATTTTTTTTGTTGTGAAATAATTTTAGATGGTCGAATGGAAACAAAGAAGTAATTTTATAAAATGATAATTTTTATATCCTTTATAATGTTTTTAAGAATGTATAATTATTAATTAAAACATTAAAAAGGTGTTTTTTGGCTATGATATAATGACATTAGATTTTCATAGAAAAATATTGCATCTATTTAGACAAATATTCAACAAATCCAAATAATATCTTTGATATAACTGAAAATATGTTGAGTCTATAGAGATTAGATATAAAATAATCTAATTCTATGAATGATATTCAAAATATCACACAATCATTTTCACATATAGTAATCCTCTTTGGCATACCTTAACTAAAACATTCATTATCACTTAGTGAAGGAAAAAAATAATTTTTGGGATCAAATTCACTATAAGGGTAAAATAGAAGATATAAATCTATGAACATATGAAATCATAAGATTATAATAAGTTTACTTGATAATGAACATAACCTATAATGTTTATTCCCCATCTGTCATATATCATAATCATGATTCATGAAATAAACATTATCTTTTTAGAAAACATGGACAATAAGAGGGAAAAATAATCATAAATCAATAGTGAACCATAATATAATATCCTAAATGTGTGTCAGAATAATAAATTCACCAAAAAATTTCACATATCAAGGTTAACAACCAAGAAAATCAACATTGTGGATAAGGACACACATTTTTCCCATTATGGATTAGGATACACCTATTTCATATAGTTGGTCAAACCCATCGACTTTGTTTCTGTTATTATCATATGAGATATAAATCCTTTCACAACGCATTGGAGGGAGATATATGTTCCATGCACAACTTAATAATAACTCAACATAAGTATTCCATAGTAAAATTAAATATTTATCCAATCAATACAAATGATAAGAAATGAGTTCCATTAATATTTTATAATTGCATAACCTATGGAAAAGTAATGTAATACAAAAAAATTTGCTCAATATATGAATAAAAATTATAGAGAATGAATAAGGATGGTATGAATCGATAATATCCCCATTAAATCATATGTTACATCAAATAATTATGACTTATCTGGAAAATTATTTTGAACGATCACTTTAAATAAATCATTAGAAAAACATTTATTCCATTCAGATTTTCTTTTTGAAAATCTGTGCATTTAAAAATGAAAAAATTAACTTTTTAAAGAACATTTTAATATTGTATTAGAACATTCAAATAAATAAAGCCTTATATTAACTAAAAAATTCAGTCATTCTTTATATGCTAAATAAACATTTCATTCTATAATTTTGTCAGAAAAATCACAAGGTACCTTTTTTGGAAGATGATAAAAATATTCATTTCAAAAAAAATAAAAATGTCAAAATTTTATATGTTGATACTATTCAATATTTTGAAATTTAAAAATATCAATAATACACTTTAAAATTAAAAAAAACTATTTATTTATATCATAATTTCAACTAGATAATTCCTTCCACAATTTTAGTATCTCATATTATATCACTTTTAATATTTTTAATTACATTTATATGATTTTTATGTTATATGAATAATTACCTCACTAGTGTGGTGTATGTATTTAGGTTAATTGTTTAATTAAAATAATAATAAATAAATTTTCATGAAAAATATAAATCCTTTAAATTTAATAATAATATTTATTGTATAATATATCCTTTAGATAACCCCTATCAGAAAGTTATAGTTTTTGAAAACATGAATGTGACATCTTTTATGTTTCTTTAAATAAAATGTTATAAAGGTCATAATATCATCCAACATCCCCAAATGTAATCAATAAATATATATAAAAATATTAAGTTTATTATTTAAAAAATGTACACATAAATTAATTCATAACCTACTTTTTCCCAATATGGAAACATTAGAGATATTGAAGACAAAGAAAGTGAAATTTTGTGACTTTATTTGTTTTAAAAAATATATAAGTCATATAATGAAAAATTTCCAAAAGAAAATATAAATTTAGATATTTATGTATTAATGTAGGAATTAAATTCATCCCATTATAAATTCGAAGAAAAATTATGGCCTTACTCGTTATTTTTAACCCATAGTAACCCATTTTACACATTACTATGATGACAAAATTAAATAAGATGACTATGAATACTGATAAAAATAAAAGTGGAATGTCTAAATAAATTAACCACAAATAAAAAATATATTATCCATTTTTAAAAATTTAATAAAAATATTTTTACATAATTTTAATCAAGTTACAACATTCAAAATGCAATGAATGACATTTTTTTCCCATAAAATGTGCTTTTAAAATATTAAATTATTTTATGCTAAATTCAAGAAAACAAATAACCTAAAACCCATAATTGGATTATTTTACATAAAATAATGTAATTAATGTTTAAAAATAATCCAAAACAAATTTTTACTGTGTGAAAATATTAAAATCAAACACATTTTTCTATAATAATCTGTATATTTCGTTCTTCCATGGAAAATAAATATTTTAGAACATTCTAATAAATTAGCTTCTAGAAAATTTAAAATGATTAATTTAAAAAAGAAATTATATTTTTCAAATATATTATATATAAATTAAATAATATTATATTTAATTATAAAAAGATAAGAAAATTATTTATGAGAAAAATATATTTTTGAAAAACTAATGTATTTGCAAAAATTTGATTGATTTTTATCTATGCACTGAACAGTACATTAATATTTTTTTTGAAAATTTATATTTATTTCGTTAATTATTTATTACTATTAAATCCTATAAATATAGTTGATAGTTTATAAAGGGAATATAATATATTATAAATATGTTGTTGTTATTCTAAACTTGTATTTGCGTGAAACATAATTTATAAATTAAATAAAAAAAATTAAAAAATATAAAAAAAATATCGAGGTGATACATTCCACCGGAAGTGAAATGAATTTATACCTCAAAATTTAACCCTTGGATACAAATTGACTTGGATACATCGGCCTCATCATATCGTCAGGTTCCAACATAGCTTCTTCATATTGGTGGCCTTCAAAAATATCAATAACAAAAACGTTGTTTTGTTTTCTAGAGTTTATCTGTACGATCCAGAATCATTACAAGTTATTCTTCATAAAAAGAATCCTTCCCCAGAAATATGACCATTAATTTTAGTAGATCTTAAGGTTCATTTATGTTATTTATCATGAGAGATACATGGAATGCAACATGAACATTAGATTGATTCCCTCGTAGAACCAAGTGATAATCTACTATCCTGATATGTTCAATTATTAGCAAAGGATTGATATAAATAAGGATTATATTTCCTTTTTTTCTTCTATAGAAAAATTAAAATAATGTACTTCACACTAACCTCAAATATTTGGTCTCATCAATGATAATCAACATAACATTTCATTCAAAATTGTATTGTACTTACATTTTTTGAGTGGGTCTTTACTTCTCTATCATATCATTATATGGATCAGTTCCGAACAACGATATTTATTGAACTTTTGTCTAGTACATTTGAGTTATACACTTCATTCCATAATGGGGATCATAAGGATCTATCCCAATGATCAACAGAAATATATTATTTCATGTAAACTAGAATATAAATATTTGTTGATCAAATTAAAATTTTAAATCCATTGCAAATGTCTTTTGTATTTCGGCATGAGTTTGAACTATTATCTCATATTTTTCATCTACCTGATGATGATATGAAGAGTAGAAACCCAACATTAAATCACGATATTGCTAAGGAATTCACCAAACAATGATATAAAGTGCAGATCTATATCGAATACAATTTAATATGAAAATCAATGAAACAATACCACATCTTCAATATATATTCATACAATAATAAATAGATAGAAATATTATATGATTGAAGTATGAAAACTTCATAAGGCGATTAAATGTAACTCATAATAACCTCAATATAATAAATAATATAAAACCTAAAGGATGCCAATTCAATTAATAATCTATCGATAAAGTGTAAATGCATTCCTAATTTAATATTGTTTCCACATATACAAAAAATGGGTTGTATTTCCATAAATATCTCATAAAATATCCCTAATCTTGCTAAACAATCATTATAGAAAAACATGAAAAGGTGTTTCCACACATAAACCCATTATGGTATTCTTATCTCTTATTTTATTCTTACATTGATACATATACAATTCTAAAATATAATTCAACCTTTATTACGTATATATGCTCTTATATTATACATAAATAGTTTCATTTGAATCCTAGAATCATCCATTTACCGATAAAATACCAAATGTGATTTCATTATTTTATATTATATGTAAAAGGAGATAATCACATGATATTTCTCAATAGGATGAAAAATAGCATATTCATAGGGATCATTCACGAAAAATATAAATTAAACCTCACTTTCTATAAATTATCATTACAACATTTTTGTGCAATACATAACCCATCACAAAAAAATGCTCAAAGACCTTATTAGTCTAGTGACAGCGGAAATATGGAAAGATAATCACTGTAAAATATGTGAGCTAAATTATCTCCCCCTAGGATCTCCATGAATATATCCCTTCATATACATATAAAACATAATAAATTTCTTCATATCATAGAGAAATGAATAATTAAAATTAATAAGTTTAGATTCTCAGTTACGTTAAACAAGGGAGACAAATAAGCATAAGCATGAGTATAAGTGTATGCTAATGTGATCATAATATAATAATATCATATACTATATAAAAAACCCATCAACATAAATCATTGAATAAATATTATAAATTCATAAGATATGAGTCATAATGAAATCATGATCATAAGACATTAATTCATAACATGGGAATAAGACATGGAATTTTGGTAGGCATAGAACCATGTAAAATCATTCCCTATAAGACAATGTGGATTTCCAAAACATATTACGGAATATCAGGGGGTCTACACATACATATAGGGACAAACCACCATCCAGATTCACAGTCATTTCCTTATATAAGGGATTTAGTTTCCCCATCTTTCAAGAGTGGATCATGTTTCCTAATCATCCCTTAGTTGATCAAGCCTTTTGACTTCCGTCACATCATTTAATTATGAGATATAAAAATACAACTAATTAATTTGATAGAGATATAGTTCCCAACCATCTCATAATGAAATTATATATAAATGTTCATAATATCATAAATAGTCCTTTCAAAATCATTAAATTAAATGGGTGTCATAATCATGTAATCATATCTTAACCTTTGGAAAAAAGATACAGGTTTTATAGTCATTTCATAAAATAATAACCCATGAATATAATTGTCTTTCATTATCCCATAACCCATGGATGAAAATTTCATTCAATAAATATATAACCCCGGAAAGAGAAATGGGTTCCATAACAGTAATATTGTCAAAAGATAAACAATTCATTGAAAAAAATGAATGAAACCATTTGATAATTCTCAAAAAAGGCATGAGTAACAATAATAAATGTTATCTTAGATGTAAAATAATTTCAAAAGATCTATTAAATATATTTCATTAAGATAATAACATTTGTTCTTGGAAAAAAAGAATTTTTAAAACATGATACATTTTTTAAAATTGTTTTTGTTGAAAATGGATCAAAATCATAGAAACAAATATTTTAAAGTAGTAAAACATTTTTAAAATCCATTTACCTTGAAAATTATATCAAAATATATTTTTTATGTAGTTTTGGAATTATTTTTTAAAACATGGTATTTCAATATAACATGTATCTGATAGAAGGGATAAATAAGGTGAGGTTTTCTTAGTAAAATTTTCTTAATTTTTTTAATTATTAATGGGTGGGAAATGATAATTATAAAATAATAAATCATTAATAACCATAGTATAATAACATTTATTAATATTATTGAAATATTGATCATATCATTTCATCAATGAATGAATAATCATATATAATCTCAATAAAATAAGAGGATATTACAATAAACTTTTACAACATGGTTACTATGAATAATAATCCCCATATAAGAGATTGAAATTAATTGATGCTTAAAGTATTATTAAAATATTTATATTCCTGATATAACATGTCAATTTTCATTTTATACATCTTGTATAAGACAATAGGTGCATAACATAACATATGTCTTAATGAAGAAAAAATGAGACAAAATTACTTAAAAGATTTTGTAGTTTTTAAAAAATAAACTCCATGAAAAAGTGATAAACAAATGGATATTTTAATACCCATTGATATTTTTATAATAATCAAATAGTATATTCAATGGATTTATATACCACACACAAGAGAAACAAGTGGTGATTAAGGCATAAATACCCGAAAAATAAATTTGAGAGTGGAAATCCCCTTAATTTATGTAATGAATTTATTTTTACTCATTCACTAGCATTATATAATAAATATATATTTATTATAAATATAACAAAAAACCATATTGTTATATCTAATACAATATATGAATTTATATTACCCTCTTATTAATAATTCCATGTAACTTTTTTGCTTCAGGTAATATCCACATTTTTTTTCATACTTGTGTTGACTTATTATACTTGAACCTCATACATATAATTTGATTTAATTATTCCAATAAATAAAGAAATTATATATATACCATTACACAATTCATGGATATAGTAAGCCATATGTATGAAGAAAATTGTTTCCATTTAATTTATATTTTGATAGAAACAAATTAAATTTAAAATATGTGTGTTTATATATGTATTTAATATTTAATGTATCATTATTATTTCATATATATCATGTATTTCTACTAAATAAATCAATTATACATTCATTATAGTGTTTGAATGAATCACATCGCATTGAGGAGGTGATGTTCCACAATTCTAAAAAACGATTTTATAGTATTTATAGAAAATGGAATGAATAAAGGTTTGTGTTATATAATAATTAAAACAGAATAAATAAATCATAAATAACACATAAATATAATATTTTAAAAAGTTTTCCATTATATCTCCAATCCAAGAGAGGTGGAAAAGGAAAAAACTAACAACGTCATTTTGTGAGGTGGTAGTTCCTTGTATATAAGAACAGTATGTTTGATAAACATTAGGAGAAAGTGTGTGTAAGTGTAGGCTGAAACCATAGAATAAAAATATATCAGTATATTTTGTATTCTTATTTTATTATATAATCATGGAAAATGAATATTTTAGTGGGTATAGTTTGAAAAGTAAACAAAATATCCTCAGGAAGGAGGTTTCCTCTTCATTGGATTAATCCATTTGATTTTCACCAGAAAAGATTCCTTGGATGGATTTATTACCAAATGGAGGATTTTGGAGAGAATTTATAGATTTTGGTAGTATATTTTAGAATATTGTTTTTAATTCATAGGTTTTAGGAGGTTTGAATATGTTTTATGGGTGAGTGTGTTTTAATAGTTGAAGAGGACTGATAATCTTCTATATTTTTGAAAATGGAATTCCACCCATGGAATTCCCATGAAAATTGAATAAATAATGGAAACAATCATAGGATAGGGATTATAGGGTCTAAATAGGAGAATAAAATATATTTTTGTCATTTTTCTATGTCTTGTTGGGACTTATGTTTATAGTTTACTCATCTGTAAATCTGATTTTCTCCAAATTGATGTAATTAATTTTAATATCTTTAACTAATATTTTAAGACAAAAACTACTTTTACCTAAAAAGACTTTATAAATTATTATAATTATAAATACAGAATCCATTTTTTCAAATTACAATCAAAAAAGTGTAATAAATTATTTTAAAACTAATCTCACAAGCATCTTGTGACAATGAGTTTTTAAAGAAAATATTTATAAAATTTGAAAAAAATTTATAACCAATTTCAATGTAAATTTTTTAAATGGAATAAATTAGAATAATTGTTGTAAAATTTGTATAATTTCAATTTAAATTTTTGATTATATAAATAAAATAAACAAAATCATTTTTGATTAAAAATTTAGCTTTTCACATGTCAACAAAATAATGATGTTTTTAAGAAAAATTTGAAAAATCACAAAAACATAATTTTTAAATTAAATAGTAAAAAATGAATTTTTTTTATAAAATGAAATTTCTAAATAATATTAAATTATATTTATTATTTTTCATAGGGGAGAGAATAAAAAGTTATTCTTTTATGAAAAACTCATTTTAAAAAATGAAACGAATGTACTAGAATTTTTATATCATATTATCTATTTTATTTATTTATATATAACCATTATAAATAGTATTTAAAAATTATATAATAATTTTCATGTTATTATGTTTAATGGATTTGTTATGACTATCCTTTTTAAATAATTATTATAAAAAAATGTCCCTTCATGGAAACATAGTGTTATGTGTAATGGAACCCAAGTCCGTGTTATATATAGAAGAAGAATAACATGGTGTAATGTGTAATGAACATGTGAATTAAGGTTTCGTTCAAAGAAACACATCAATAAAAATTAATTTATTCAAAAAAAGTTTCATAAAAACTTTATGTGTTAGGAAATAAAACAGTAATCTCTGATCTAAAGATGGAAGAATAATTCTTCAAAAATTATAACGACTCACTTCATTTATTGTTATTTCATAAGAGTGACCTTTTTCTTGTGTCTTAAATGGTGGTTGTGGATTATTATCCTAATTATCTATTTAATTAGGGTATTTCTTCAAGGATTTCCCAAGCATCATGATCATTAAATATTGGTGTTTGGGTGGTGTATTAGGTGGAATCCTTTTATTTTTTTAATGACTAGGCCATTTATCACATTTTAACATTTTCATGCTTTATAACCCACCATTACAAATTAAAAGTACCCACATGTTCCCTTTAAACACATACCTTGATTTTTCTACCAACATTTCTAACATATAAATGATTGGAATTTATTTTCACTATATGATTTATTCATGTTTCCTAATGCTCAATCATTAATTTTAGATCAATATCATGTGAATGGTAGGAGTCACCAATTTCCGTTTCTAGTTTATGTATAATTATAACAATTTTTTCATAGCTACAAATGTATCTTATAAATAATGGTTTTAGAGACATAGATTTTGTCCACCAAAAAAGGGATCAATTTTAAATATATATAATAATTAAACCAAAGAAATACCTCTGAAGACTTGTAAAATTTACCTCATAGTTACAAATTGTTTTGTTATCCTTTTGATATAGCTCATGAAATTCTTTCAACATCATGGAATATATATTAAATTAAAACTAATTAAAAATAATATAATCTTAAATTCATCTCATTCCATGTATTTAATCTCTTCCACTTTCCTTATATTATTGATAATATTTCCCCATTGTTCTGATTCATATTTAAGATGATAAAAAACTCAGGAAAATTTTTATTTCCAAAGCATTGAAGAACAAAAAATATTATACTAATGGTGATGATCCTTCTCATATAATCTATTGGATTAGAATAATCACTAAAACATATTAGACGATTTAGCATGAAATATTTAACATACTTTTCTTCCATCAATTTTTTTATTAAATTCATCATGAGTTATAGCATGCGAGTGTTACATGAGAACTACTAAATGATTCCTAATTCTAGATTTGATATTTTTTTTCTCAAGAATTCATTCATTTCATGGTTTCTCACACTCATCATTAAAATGGTTGTTTTAGGTTCCATCCATTTACTAAAACCATAAATAATATGATTATAAATATTACTCTTAGTGGATAAGCAATTAATTTTAAAAAAACTTTATACAATGTATAAATTGAAACAACTTCAACTATGACATCATAGGTTTCAACTAGATCATTTATAATCACTATCAAAACATATGGATTTTAGCCTATAATTTATCTTATTCCCATTATTTTCAAGAAATATTTCTATCCCAAATTTTTAGATGATTTTATAAACCATTCTCTAATAAAAACTAACATTGGCTCAATATTTTCATAAATAAATATTACATCTATTTATTTGAATATTCAATATATAAATGTACTATCCATGAAAAACCCATATATATTTATAGTAATTATAAATTATATATACAATATGTTATTTAATTAAATATCTCAAAATTCCCCCACAATGATCATCACACATAGTATTCCTCTTAGGAATAACCTTGTTACAAATTTCTTTATCATTCGGAGATGAAAAACTATGAATGGATTTGCACAGATGCTCAGAAAAGGTAAATATAGGTTATATCAATCCATTATAAATTGAAATCATAAGATAAGAATATGGTTATCTGATTATTAACATAACATAATAAGTTCATATGATACCTGTCATATATCATAAATAAGATTTTTGGAATAAATATTATCATTTCCAAAAACCTGGTACAGAAGAGTGAGTAATCATCATAAATCAATCATTAACCCAAATATCATGTCATAAATTTTTGAATCCATTATAAATATATAAAAAAATGGAATATTTTATGGTTAAGTACACATACCATCCTCATTATTGATTAGGAGAGACATGATTCCCATATTGGATCTTAACATAACTTTTTCAAATATTTGATAAAATTCATATACATGTTTCCAATTATTATCTCATAAGATATAATGATTTTAAAAAAAATTTGTATCGAAATATATTTCCTAAATATCACATAATAAAAACCATACTCATGTGTTATAGTGGATCAAAATTAATTTCATCATATAAAAACAAAATAAAATAAATGGGACAAATGAATATTTTATCATTTCAAATCCCATGGAAATGTAAATAAATTCATTGATTTCATGCTATAAAAATAATTAACCATCTAGAGAAATAATAAATATTGTATCTTTGAATCATATCACCAAAAAATCAGAACTAACACAAAATATTGTTTTCTTATATGGAACAGTTATTAGAACGATCAAATGAATGAAATCTTGAGAAAAATTTGCATTCCATTTTAATAATAATTTATGGAATTCTATGAAGTTATAACGAAAAAAAATTTATTTTAGAAAAAACTTTTAATATTGAGTAATAAATCTAAAATAATAAAAAATTGTTGATGGTAAAAAAATAACTGATACTATATATGTTAAAAAATCATTCCCTTTAATATTTTATTCAAGAAAAGTCACAATGTACATTTTTTGTAAAATGATAAAAATATTCCATTAAAATAGTTTTGAAAAAATTAAAACATGGGAAAAATGAATTTAAAAAATTATAAGATAAAATTAATTACATTTGAAAAAAAATATGGATGAAATAAATATGGGAGAGAAATCTTCCCCTAATAAAACTTAAATAGAAACAATCTTGATGAACAATGAGATTGTTAAATTAACCTTTACCTAGAGTCTATCCATTCTTTTTTCACATTAAAAAATAATTTTTAATAAATATTGAAATTTTATTAATTATTTCAGATCATTTATTATTTATTTAAAAAATCTGATCCAATATTAGTAATTAATTACTTATTAAAATCACGGTTTTGGTTGGTAATTGCTTCATTTTTCTTTTATGTTTCTGTTTGGTAGTCTTGGTACTTATACATTTATATATAGTGTCATCACTCATATAATGGTAATAATTTTATAATTATCATATATAATAATTATATTCATATTTATAATCACTGATATAATGTAGAGATATAAATATAAATTTCACCATTCATGATGACTACAGACCATACGTACATAAGAACATTCATTCCATTTTTAATCTAATTGAATGATAGAAAATAATTCCACTATAAGAAATAAATATTATATAATATATAAAAAAATATTCATTAAAAACCTCATAATACCGATCCATAATATATGTCTATGAAAAATAAATTTCACCCCTATGTGTTGTCGATAATATATATACACGCATGAGCGATACAATCACATTTTTTGAAGTGAAAGAGAGTGTAAAATTATGTTTTAATAAGGAAACAAATTTCATATTATTGAGTATGATGAATCTATTATTTCATAATAACCATCATATATTTATAATAATCATGGATGGGTATAAAAATAAAGATCTCGGTTAGAGAGATTACCTCTTATTCGAAATGCCTCTATTGGATCTCCACTAATGGGTTGTATGGTTGGTCTTTGGGAAGAAAGGCACATTTATAATGTCTATATTTCATTGGTTAAGGTAAATTTGTAGATTATGGTTTATATATAAGTATCAATGTTTTGTAATGATGCGAGAGAGGAGGTGCCCATTTATAATTAAGTTGAGAGGTACTTTTTGATGTTCACAAAATATAAAATTATAATAAATTTATTTTATAACCAAACCCAAATAAATTACCAATAATTCAAGGATATTATATTATATGGTTTAAATAAAAAAATCAAATATATTTTAAACATGTTTCTGTGTTAATTTAATGTTTAGTATTTTGATTAACCCCCAGTTATCATATTTTAATTTTATCAACCGTAAGTAATTATTATATATGAAAATGTTGTAATTTTTATTTATATCATGTAAATTGGATAAAAAATACATCATTTTTGAATTATTATACCATATAATAATCATATTTTTTATTTTAAATATTTTTATAATTTTTAAATAATTTAATAAAATATAAATCCCAAGAAATATTATTATAGTTTCATTCAAAAATATTCACTATTAATGAATTTAAAAATTAAAATGAAAAGATGTAAAATTAAAAAAAAACCTATTTTATTATATACATAAAATTTTAAGGTAATTTATATAATTCATGTATTACATTTAATATCTCTAATAATATTTCTTGTAATATTTTTAGTATAATTTAATTTATTTTTCTATTAATTGATTAATTTCTTCATCAACATTGTGTGAGAAATAAGTATAATTATTTAATTTATTAAAAATTATAAATATAAATATTTTATATTTTATAATACTATTTATGTTACAATATAACTTCTATATAACAAAATGTTAAAATTTTTCTTATTATTGAAAACATGAATGTGGCATCTTTTACTTTTCGTAAAATAAAATATTATAATATGCATAATCTCATATATGTTTCCCCAAAATACATAAATAAATTTATGTAATGAAAATAATTTTATAAATTTCAAAATTGATAGTTATATTCCTTCATAAACATCTTTTCCCCATTTGGACAGTTAAGATATATTTAAGACAAGTTAATTTAAATTTTTTTTTTACCTTTATTGATTTAAATAATATATAAGTCATTTTCATAAAATAGTGTCTAATAATCAAAAAAAAGATTCAATATTACTTATTATGTTTATAATTAAATTCATCAAATATGAAATTTTATTGAAAATTATGGTTCTATCACTTATTTTCTATCCATGGTAACTTATTTATCCCTTTACAGTTATATCAAAATTTATTAAGATTCATATTAATATTTACTAGAAATAAAATTTACATATTAAAAAAAATTAGATTCAATGATTTTAAAATTTTAAAATATTTTTAAAAATTTAAAAAACAGATGTTGAAGTATTTAATTTAAAATAAAATCAGCAAAATGCAATTAAAACTGTATTTTTTCAGAAAAAATGAACTTTTTATTTATAAAATGTTTTCATAATAAATTCAATTATTAAATGCCCTTATAAATAATAATTATATTTTGTAAAATAAAAATACATTCATAATAATATAAAACTAATCAAATATCTAATTTATCCTTGTTAATATTTTAAAATAAAATATATTTTTCATGAAAATATATATATGTTTCAATATTTCTAGAAAAATAAATGATTTCAAAAAATAGTCAAAGAATAATTCATATATAGTTTGGAAAAGTATAATTAAAAAATGATATTTATTTTTTCTTGTATATTTTCGATAACAAAAAATAATAAATATTAACTCATTAAAAAGAAAAAAAACATTTTTGATGAAAAGGTATTTTTGAATAGTTAAATGGATTTAATAAAAATTCACTGATTATTTTATAAAACCTAATAATAAATTAATATTTATTTTAAAATTTATATTTTTTCAATATTTATATCTGTTTTATATATTTGTATGTAATATTTATTCCCTCCAAAATAACTGTTATGTTATTATATTAATATAATATTTTAATAAAATTTCTCAATTGGTCTAAAAATGTGGTTGATAACATTTCAAGATATAAAATAAATCCCATTATTTAAAAAAACTAATTCAAAAATATTTGTGGGCTTTACATAAAAGTCATGTGTGTTTCTATACCATATTTTTTCATGTGTTTTATTCAATGCCTAATTATGGTGTTTATTTTTTTATGTAATAAGAATAATATGTTTTCATAAAATAGAAGCACCATGATGTGTTGTCATCTCTAAAAATTCCCTCCACCTATACAGTGTATCTATTTTAGTTAACCTAGCGGGTTTATAGTTTTACCCATCCTAGGGATACTTTTTTCATTCCCCTCCCAACCCACCCATCCTATCTGGGTCGACCCATAACACATATACCCTTCCAGTGTTTATTTTTATTTCTGAGATGATAAAAATTACATAAATTATGAAATAATTTAATAAAACTTTTACTAAAATATAAAAATATTTTGCGAACATGCGTGTAATATATTTTGAAATGAAAATAAACAATGATTATTTTAATTCCTTATTAATAAACATAGGGATAATTAGTTTCAATTTTAATTTTATAAAACAAATATATTATGTTTCAACTAATCATTAGCATGACTGTTTTTTTAATTTATTTAATTAATTATTCTAATTATTAATATATATGTGGTGTTCATGATAATTGACTAATTTATAATATTTTATTCTCATAATATTTATCACAATGTATATAAATGGGAATATGTTTCTATGGTAGAAGTTACTTATCTATATTTCAAATTCCAAACCCCCTCACATGCGACATATTATTTATGTTTTTTTAGAATAGTGGCTACCTGAATATGACACGAAATTAATGACCCTATGAATTTATTAAATAAAAAATCCAATAAAAACAAGAGGTGTTACATGCATACACTAATAGGGATTGAGGGGGAGAAAAACTAGGATAACAGAGAAGGACATGAAAAAGTGCTACTTTTAGAAAGCTCCATCAATAGGATACAGACAATCCTAAATTTCTATACAGATATGTTCCGTATGAGATCAATCACATCATAGGAAAACAAAAGAAAAAAATATAATATCCATATTTTATTCAAAAGTCAGAGAACATGACTTACAATTCGTTTTATATGAAACACTCTTAGATGGATGGAGCCAAAGGTATGTAAAAGTCACAGTCAATAAGATCATTATGACTAAATGGGTGGGTAAAACCAAAACTACACTTATAAATCATGAATTCCATTATAAAATCATTACCACTAAGATTTATGTTGGTAAAAACATCCCTTCAACATGAATATATCAACAAAGACACTCAAATAGACAACAACTCATTATTTAGACAGACACAAAACCTGAAAGAAATGTTTAGAAGCAATGAAAAGGGGGAGCCACCAAAAAAAATACATTTCCTGTAATAACATATAGAAATAGGGGTTACAGTTCCCGACTATTGAAACATAAATACTCTAAGTGAAAAAACCAGAGCTCATGAATTAAAAAATTAAAGAGTAGAACTAAAGTCTAATGTATGTCTCAGAAGTTGAAATTCTGATTCTTCTTGAATTCATCAAGTAAACATATGAGCATACATTTTCTAATTTCTAGTTATTTTTTAGTAGATATCTCATGATTAACATATTTCTAGCATCAGAGTATTAATGTGTAATGATTAGTATGAATCAAATCATGAACCACTTCAAGATTTGGAGACATTTCAAAAAATATGTTGTCTTCATACAATTTATTACTATTCTGATACAAGTCATATATAATAGTGGAAAATACCACATTGTGTCTTGGTTGATCCATTACCAAGTCAATGAATCATGCAGTAGAAAATTATCGTGGTTAGTCATTTAATTTATTAATTATTTATTATTGTTTTCTATGTCATGAACCAGGACGGGTTGCCATCCGACCCGGCACCTGACCCAGTCCATGGCTAGTCCTGAGGGGCATTCCTGATCCCCACGGGCTGGCAACTATTGTCGGGCATCAAAACAAGATATGATGGAATTATTTCAGCCAATGAAAAATAAATAAAACAGTGGAAAATTAGAAGAACACAAAGTAAATAAATGACCTTGAAAAGAAAGAACTACCAATAAGACACACTAACCCGGTCTCGACCAAAAATCCTCGCAACTCCGAGAGTCACCCACCAGTCCACAACTAACTCTCACCCACGGATAGCAAGGTCAAACCAAACGTGCAGCAAAACTAAAAACAGGAAAACACTGTAGGAGTGAGTATTAAAACTCAGAAGGTAGGCCCGAAAAATTCTATTCCCAATGCACATACCAATAAGTAAAGAATTTATCAACTCCAGGTTTAAACTAAATTATATAAAATATTGGTTTCCACACACACTTTCATTTCTAAAACAAGCAAAATTCCATTGCCCTTTTAATTTTAAAAACAAGTTTAGTGTTTGGAAGAAACATATGCATTTCACTTTAAAACACTTTTGCGAACAATTCATAAATCCAAATTTTAGATTTTGGTCAAATGGAAAACCACCAACAACACACAATACACACTAAGGGAAATAAAAAAAAGTGGCACACAGGGCCAGAAACAAAACTAGACCTCGCAAACATCCTCCACATGAAAATAAACACTAAAAAAACATGCGTCGAACCTAGGAGATCGTGAATGATCCAGAACGTACCATACATCTGACTCATCCGAAAGGCATTCCCTAACTCGATGACATCATAACGCCCTATCGCCTAGCATAGCCCCACATGGCCAAACCGAGGGGCCCAATCCCCATAGCAGCAATAAATTAGTATTCCCCATATATGGGGCCACTAACCAGTGCGTCATATAAACTAGTGCAGCAATCGTTCTCCGAAGATTCACTCACTATGCTAGGTTCCCATGTCAACCGAAGCAATAAAATGGGGTGATTCACAATTTTAATCAATCAGTCACGATGCACGACATTTCATATAGCTTACGCAATCAACACAAACCAAATATCACCCCTAAATGGGTTTTTCCAAAATAATTTATTTTATTAAAGTGTCAAACCGGAGTTCACCAATTTTAAAGAAAAAACCTCATTCCTTGAGAAAAACCAAATCATTTTTTCAGAAGAAATCATTTATCTCTAAAACAAGAAGTACATTTAAAAATCTGTTAATTATGTTTAAAGTCCAAATGGGCATTCTTTTAATACTGGGTGTCCGCCCATCAAGAAAATGTCCCAACTGTTTGGTATAAAATAAATAGATCTTTTCACACTAAATAATCATTTAATGTTATATTATCTAATATTATTTATCATTCATTAAAAATAATAAAACATCAAGAAAATAATAAATTCTAAATTTAAAGGTGAGTGCAGTGGGGGACCTACCTCGACTCTCCACTCAATCGTGATGACACGACTCACTTCGCACTTACGCATAAGCACGCGCAACCTGATAACCGTAGTGTCGCGGAATTTCGCTGACGACACGCTACAACAACCACATGACATTTAAAACCGGAATCCTTTACCCAACTCCAACAAAATAAATTTCCATCCTTTATTATTATTTAATAAAACATTGTAAAATTTATAAATTAAATTTGAAAGACCATTTCCACTAATAACCAAAACATTAGAAACTATGTTAAATAGTTTTCAAAATATTTTGCATGACATTAAATGCCAACAAATTGACTCAAAACATCTTTTAAAAACAAAATGCACCTTTCCGCAACAACAAAACACATTCCAGAAATGTTTCTCATCATTAATATAATTTAATAAATCATTTCATAAAATTATAAAACAATTCCTGGGAGGTATCACAAGACGTTACACCATATCAGAATACAAAACACCGCACATCAACACCAAACTAAATCACAAACCCAACCAGAACATAGTACACAACAACAACACCAAACTAAAACACAATGCACAACAAAATATAAAAATAGAAACTTCAACCCCTATAATATTTAGTAAACCAGTTTCACAATTTACGAAACACCAATTAATAATGCAATATGAGTTTTCATCCAACACACACCACAATTCACATGAACATGCCACTTTAAATATCAAACACATAATAAACACGCATAGAAACTAATTCCGCACCAATAAAACTAATTAATAAACATGATAGATTAACTAAATGAGAAAATTAATCCATCAGAAAATATTTATATGCAGAAACACCTCCCTCGTTGTTGACCAACTACACAAATTTGATGTAAAACTCCTGTCACAGAACAATCGCACCGCCAAAGACCATAATTGACCCTAAAAACAATATATCAAACCATTATGCATCAATATCTAACCAACTACATCCAAAAAGATAACCCCCAATGGAGATCGGAAGAAACATTACCAGCGCAAGGATAATCAGGAAGAAAAATAGGGGGTCGCTACAGGTGTGGCGCGCAGGAAAACATGGTTGGGGCGCGACTATGCAGTATGAAGTGGATAAAATCAGGGCATGCGCATAGATGAGGAGGCCTAAGGGGCGGTGCCGGACCGGAGCAGAATAGGGTGCGGGTCGAAGGCGGCTCGGCATGGAGGCTGGGCGTGGCTCTCTGGCTGGAAGGAAAAAAGTGTTTCTGCTATTCTAAGAGGAGTGCGGAGTGGCCAGGTGATGCAACGGAGCTCGGTTTCTCCGGGAAGGGGGTGTTGTTGCAGATGGTGAAGGATACGTGATGCTACATGGAGGGTGGGGTCTGGTGCAAGGTGGGACTGTGGCATGAGGTGAGCTGAAGGTTTTGTGACAGAGGAGCGGCGTGGAGGCTCGGAAAGGAGGATGAGGAAGGGTGGAAGCTAGGGTTAGGTGGGGATGGTGCAACGTGAAAAACAAAAAGTGGGGGGGGGTCTTGCACGATGGAATGAGAGGGTGAGGGAGGAGATAAAAAAAGAAAAAAAGTTACTAAAACCAAGCAAAATAGAACCTAAATAGAAATCTAAACCAAATAAAACTAATAACAACAACAATAATAATAATGAGTTAATGATTTATAATTATGAATATAATTTAATATTAGCAACCAAATTAAAGTATCAAGAAAAATAATAATACTAATAATCCCAATAATAATAATAAATTAATAAGTCTATAATTATATCTTTAATTTAACATCCATGACCAATTTAAAATATCAATTGAAATAATAATAATAATAATTATTATTATTATAACCTAATTGAATCATTAACATAAATAATCATATTATTAACAATAATACTAAATTAATAAAACTTGTTACAAAATAATTGCCTTAATTGATGAGTCTGGACTTCGTGCACAGACGCATGTGTGGTCACGGCATAGTCACGTGTCCATGTAATAATAAATTTATTCATAAAACGATCCCTTATTAAGGTTGGGCGCTACACCCAATCGCGCATACGGTCACACGCCCATATAAGATCCTAATTCATATAAAATAGAACTTGTTCAAACCGCATATCAAAAGAAAGACATAAAATAATTAAATTAAAAAGAAGTGTTAGTCGGGGTGTGACAATTCCCCCCACCATGACACTTTCTGCCCCCAAAAGTCCCAAAAGACCAGGTCAACCAAGGGTTCCAAGCATGACCGTGACGATGCTTAAAACCAAACCTCAATCACCCAAAGATCAAGAATTCATAATTCTGATGACCTGAAACATCAATGATCTCCAAACCATAATCACCAAAAAAATGAGCAACAGTAAGGAATTCACCTAGAAATAGAACTACAACATGGAACATCCCGACCCCTAACATAGGGATCACTAGGGCCGCTCAAGATCTCCAAGAACACTCGTCAAGAGACCCACTATCTGAGCTAACCAATAATAATGGACGAGGTCAGGTAGAGAAAAAGCATTTGGTTGCTTTGCCATGTGCACTTTGAAAACAACGTCTTCCATAAGCTTTTCCTATGGTGGTCTCCCCACCATATTAGGATCCTTTTCAATCATTTGTTCTCCAATCCAAGACAACTCAAAATCCCACAAAAAACATCTAACACTGGATTGACCATTTATGATCCTTATGTTGAACCAAACTGACACACGATGAGAAGCTGGTGAGACCCGCTATGGGTCTCCCCACCATTTTAGAATTTTCCTAACACCATGACACCCGTGCGACATTTCTAGTTTATTTTGAGTGATACGAAGTGAACGTTTCATCATGATCCCATCACATGGGCTGACCTGCACTGATTATTCATATAGTGGACAACACTCTGCCAAATGAGATAGCTTTGATAGCAGAATCAACTAATTGGGAGGCGAACCAGATAGCCGCACAATAATTCCACAAGACATGAGAATCTTCGACCACAAGAAGGTTCACAGAGCACGCCTACTGGCTTTAAAGGAGTACTAATTTTCTAAACCTCTTTAAGGACCAAGAGGAACTCCCATGAACTATGACTGCAACAAGGATACACAACCTTCATACCCAACCCAACAAAAATGATGCCTTCAGAGGCAACACCGCAATAAGGAAATTTAATATTTTCCACATCACGTCACTGTGAACGTAAGTCAGATCAATCTCAAGACACGTCCGATGTGTTTTGACAGCACGAAGGCTTCACCCTGAGACATATGGCTGGGGCCCTGATGTTTAAAGCAACTACCGCCTCGCGGTCATAAGTTGACCACCTCTGACTGGAACTTCCTCCCCTAGAAAAGCAACCCGCATACTTATCCTCATGTCCCAAATGGTAATTACGTCAACATACCAACTGATAATTATGGCGAAAAACTTAGAGTGTCTGACTAACCACACTAGAGTTAGGAGATTGAGTGGTATTTCTGACACGCAACGCGATTTGATGGAAGGAGCGCTCAAAGAACAGGCCCCTTCGGTTCACACACTTCATCGGATGTGGACCCTTTACTTCCTTAGATACAACCGTGGGATGAGGTTAGTCTTAAGGATCGCTCAATACATCCATATTCGCGACAAGAATGGATTGATCGTCGTTTACTGGTTTAGTGTCACTCCACCAAGTGTACTCGATACAACATACACCAAACATCTTTTGGAGCACCTCCAAAACCGAAGACACTTCCAACATTCCCAATTCACTCAACGATATTCAATCGACCTTAACGTCTACAAACAGACGACACAATCGAGCAGAACCCAACTCTACCACTCCACTGTAAGTCTGGGTTGATCCAAAAACCATGTGACCTACTGGAAACCCATGGGACATTTCTAGGGGCATATCCCAAATAAGGATTACAAAACAGCCTTCCACAAATCCAAACACATCACAAAGAAAACATCCATATACTAAACACAAATCTATCAATTTCAATTTAAAACATCACTTCATTCTAAGAATACAACTTATTGAGGAACCAAACATAGTTTATTAAAACCAAACAACTCCTTTTGAACTCATCGCATTCACTCAGAACTCAAAACCATTTACAATTTCCCAAAACCATTTCATCACTAAAACTCATTTTAGAGAAAACCCCACTTTACAGGAAACAAGATACAGCTTTCAAAATCAATCACTCACCATTGCTATTCCAGGGTGCCTCGTAGATTTGCATTTTCGTGCCTCATAGGCACCTATCCACACAATCCACCAACTATCCATTAATCACTTCCACATGCACATGCGAGCACCCATTGGAATACCACTGGAAAAGAAACATGGATCTTTCTCTCTCAAAACAATACATTCCCAATTTTGTTTTTCCAAAATACATTTTTTTCCAACTATTTCGAAAACACTAGACAAATTTCCAAAATTATTTCCATTTATAAAACCACCCACTAAAATTTAAAACAACCCAAGACATCATTTTAGAAATTCAACTTCAACAAATCAACGTAAAATTCTAAAAAACAAGGTCCAAGAGAAACGCACACCAAATATCATGTCAACCGCATACCAAAATAAAATAAGATCATCACCAATGTATGATTCCATTTTTAAAAGAAAACTATCTCCCACCAATCCCAAAATTGAAGAAAGATTTCACAAACATTAAATACCATGGGAAGAGGAATAGTGGTCATGTCTAACCCGGCTACATGGTTTAGCATACCATGCCCTAGGCAAGCACCGACCACTAGGAGTGTCAAACTGTACTCTCGGGCATCACATGGGTCGCTACTCCATGTGAGACCATGCGCATTACCGGTTTACTCACATTTTCATCCCCCATCCACAAAGACCAAGGCCAGAACATAGATCCCGGACTACCCCTAGTTACCCGAGGATTAGAACGAGTACGAGTTCGCGACGCTCTTACCGCATCTACCACTCGAGTACCGACAG
The DNA here is from genome assembly GCA_963277665.1 of Viscum album. Taxonomy (NCBI): domain Eukaryota; kingdom Viridiplantae; phylum Streptophyta; class Magnoliopsida; order Santalales; family Viscaceae; genus Viscum; species Viscum album. Next base: position 1,250,926,420 of record OY728150.1, on the reverse strand, counting down.
TCCTATCTCTGATCTACCTGACACCCCAAATAACAAGATCGAAATCCTATCCTCTGATATCATTTTGTCATGAACTGGGCTGGGTCTCCATCCAACCCGACGCCTGACCCAGTCCATGGAAAGTCCCAAGGGGAGTTCCCGATCCCCATGGGCTGGCAACTAGTGCCGAGCATCAACAGAAGATAAGAGGGAACGATTTCGCCCAATTAAAAATAAATAAAACAGTGGAAAAGTAGAAGAAAACAATGTAAATAAATGACCATGAAAAGAATTAAGGACCAACAAGACACACTAACCTAGTCTCGACCAAAACTCCTCACGACTCTGAGAGTCACTCACCAGTCCACAACCAACTCTCGCCCATAGTGAGAATGCTCGAACCAAATGGGAAACAAAACTAAAAATAGGAAAACACAGTAGAAGTGAGTACTAAAACTCAATAGGTAGGCCCAAAAAATTCTATTCCCAATGCAAATACCAATATGTAAATAAATTATCAACTCCAGGTTTGAACTAAATTATATAAAATATTGGTTTCCACACACACTTTAATTTCTAAAACAAGAAACAGTACATTTACCTTTTTAATTTAAAAACAAGTTTAGTGTTTGGAAGAAACAGATGCATTGCACTTTAAAACATTGTTGAGAATAATTCAAGAATCCAAATTTCAATTGTAGGTCAAATGGAAAACCACCCCCAACACACAACACACACTAAGGGAAATGGGAGAAGTGGCACACAGGGCCAGCAACCTAACTAGACCTCTCAAACATCCTCCACATACAAATAAACACTTGAAGATACATGGGTCTAACCTAGGAGATCGTGAATGATCCAGAACATACTATACATCTTACTCATTCTGAAGGCACGACCTAACTCAATGACGTCATAACGCCCTAATGCCCGACATAGCCCTACATGGCCTAACATAGGAGCCCAATCCCCATAGTAGAAATAACTCAGTATTCCCCTACAATAGGGCCATTAGCTAGTGCGTAATCTAAAGTAGTGCAACAATCGTTCTCAGAAGATTAACTCACTATGCCAGGTTCCTATGTCAACACAATCAATAAAAAGGGGTGTGTCACAATGTAAATCAACCAGTCACGATGAAAAACATTACATATAGCTCACACAATCAACACACACCAAAGATCACCCCTAAATGGGTATTTCCAAAATAATTTATTTTATTAAAGTGTCAAACGGGCCTTCACCAATCTTAATGACAAAACCTCATTCCTCGAGAAACCCCAAAACACGTGTTCAGAAGAAATCATTTATCTTTAAAACTAGAAGTACATTTGAAAAAATCCATGAATTATGTTTAAAGGCCAAATGAGAATTCTTTTAATACTGGGTGTCCGCTCGTCAAGAAAATGTCCCAACTATTCGGTATAAAATAAATGGATCTTTTCACACTAAATAATCATTTAAAGTTTTATTATCTAATATTATTTCTCATTCATTAAAAATAATAAAACATCAAGAAATTAATATATTCTAAATTTAAAGGTGAGTGTAGTGGGGGGCCTAACTCGACTCGTCGCTCGATCCTGACGACAAGACTCGCTTCACACTTGCGCATAAACACGCGCAACACGATAACCACAGTGTCGTGGACTTTTGTTGACGACACTCTGCAACAACCGCATGAAATTTAAAACCGAAAACCTTTACCCAACTCTAAAAAAACAAATTTCCATCCTTAATAATTATTTAATAAAACATTTTAAAATTTATAAATAAAATTTTAATGACAATTTCCAAGGTTAACAAAAACACAATAAACCTTATTAAACAATTTTCAAAATAGTTCGCATGACTTTAAATGCCAACAACTTCACTCAAAACATCCATTAAAAACCAAACACACCTTGGCGCAACACCAAACCACCTTACAGATATGTTTCGAACCATCAATATAATTTAATAAATCATTTAAAAAATTATAAAACAATTCCTAAGAGGTATCACAAGACTTTACACCATACCAGAATACAAAACACCGCACATCAACACCAAAAAAATCACAAACCCAACCAGAACATAGTACGCAACAACAACACCAAACTAAAACACAATACACAACAACATATCAAAATATAATCTTCAACTCCTATAATGATTAATAAACCAGTTGCACAATTTACAAAAGACCAATTAAAAATGATTTATGTGTTTTCTTCTAAGATGCACCACAATTCACATGAACATGCCACTTTAAATATCAAACACATAATAAACATGCATAGAAAATAATTCCTCACCATGAAACATGCATATAAACTGCGTCCAAAAAGAGAAACCCTGATAGAGATTAGAAGAAACATTACCAGCGCAAGTAGAATCGGGAAGAAAAATAGGGGTCTCTGTTGGTGTGGCGCGTAGGAAAACATGGGTGGGGTGCGTCTATGGAGTGTGAAGTGGATAGAATGAGGGCGTGCACACAGATGAGGAGGCCTAAGGGGCGGCGCTGGATCGGAGCAGAACAGGGTTCGGGTCGAAGGCAGTTCGGCAGGGAGGCTGGGCGTGGGACTCTGGCTGGAAGGAAAAAAAAGTGTTGTGACTATTCAAAGAAGAGTGTAGTGTGGCCAGGTGACGCGATGCAGCTTGGTTTCTCCGGGAAGGGGGTGTTGTTGTAGATGGTGACAGCGACGTGATGCTGCAAGGAGGGTGGGGTCTGGTGCAAGGCGGGACTGCGGCGTGAGGCGAGCTGGAGGTTCAGCGACACATGAGGGGCGTGGAGGCTCGGCGAGGAGGATGAGGAAGGGTGGCAGCTAGGGGTAGGTGGGGATGGTGTAACGTTCAAAATAGAATGGGGGAGGGGGGGTCTTGCACGATGGAAAGAAAGGGTGAGGGAGGAGAGAAAAATAAAGAAAAAAAGAATCTAAAAGAAACTAAAACCAAACAAAATAGAACCTAAATAAAAATCTATACCAAATAAAACTCATAACAGAAATAATAATAATAATGAGTTAATGATTTATAATTATGAAAATAATTTAATATTAGTAACCAAATTAAAGTATCAACTCAAATAATAATAATAATAATCCCAATAATAATAATAAATTAATAAGTCTAAAATTATAACTTTAATTTAATATCCATTACCAATTTAAAATATCAATTGAAATAATAATAATAATAACAATAACCCAATTGAAACATTAAATTAAATAATCATAATATTCACAATAATACTAAATTAATAAAACAAGTTACAAAATAATTTCATTAATTGATGAGTCTGGACTCCCTGTACAGACCCGTGCATGGTAACGACATAGTCACGTATCAATGTAATAATAAATTTATTCATAAAACGTTCCCTTATTATGGTTGGGCGCTACACCCAATCACATGTATGCTTGTTCACCCTTATAAGATCTGAATTCTTCTAAAATAGAACCGGTTCAAACGGCATATCAAAAGCAAGACTTAAAATAATTAAATTAAAAAGACGTGTCAGTCGGGGTGTGACATTCTACATATCCATTTTCAGTGGACACATATAATAACAGAAACTAGTTCATACATAAAATAATAAAAGCATGGTGAATGTCTCTATTTATGAATAATAACGTGTGAGCATGGTCACATATAAATATCACATTAAATATGGAACTTCTTATATTGATTGAGAATAATTAAAATCCATTAATGATAAATTTTTATCCATCCACAACATATATAACATAAATTCATAAAAACCCATTTTAACTATGTGATTTTCAACCATAAATATGGGTGTCACATACTATAAAGGTTCTCTTATGGTAATAGTGGGTTAACATTTCAAAATTTGAAAAATGATAAGTAACTATAGATATATTTTACAAAACAATAGAGGATATGTGTTAGGTAAATCCAGGTTACAATTTCTATAAGCCATGAATTTTATCAGCAATTCTTGTAGAAATAATTAAATGTGGATAGATTGATATGATACATCCTTGAAAATCTCTATGTAGTGGAATATCCATAACATAGATTTTATGAATTGGATTCAATGATCCTTTACACTAATATAATCAAAAATTGTTTGTTATAAATCCTACTGTTTAGGGAAACTGAGATTTAATAAAAAGATAAATTCTAGTTAATGATTATATTAATTAGTAATGTCTATAAGTAATCAGTATAGAGTAGTAATATATTAATTTACTTATTATAGATAAACAGAAAAACAACACAATCATTTCAAAATCACTATCATCAAGAATCGATAATGATATTTTCATGACCAGTAATAACTTAGAAGAAGTGGTATAAGTTCCTTCTAATTGTAATAATCCAAGAGAGGAATATTTAAGTGATGAAAAATAACATAACACTGATCCCCCTATGGGAGAAATTTAAAAGGTAAAAACTTTTATAAGATGTATTTATATGATTTTTACATTTGTAGTGAATAGTTTTGTCATCTATGTACAATGAAATGCAAAAAATGCATGAGGATGATGATGCCTGTTAAATATAGTCTAATCTAAAACAAATTTATCAAGAGTGATGCCAAAATATAAAATATGATATATGTGGTTCACTATATTGGTGAAATATAAGAGAAGGGTGTTGGGAATGACCTCTTGTTATCATGATTTGTGGGTACATTAAGAGACTGGAACCCCATATGTTTCTGAAAAACCAAGACTTGATGACTTGTCTCATTATTAACAATTTTCCATTAAGATTCTCAATATCAATTATTAATACTTACATGTATAACATAAAAAATATATACTAGATCTATTATATTTATTTCACCAAGATGATAAAGATACAAAGAATACCAACTCTTTAGTCATTATCTTTAAAAATAAAGGACGATAAAGTATAAGGGTTCTATGGATATGATTAATCCAAGGAGACTAATACCCCACCACTCAATGATGTCAAATAAATAGTGGGAGGGAAATTAGTTGGATGTTGTTTTCTATTTTTATGGTAATGATGTTTATTGAATGAAGAACATCGAAATTGGGAACAATAATCATGTAATTTATCCTTTCTCAATTATATTGGTCAATAAATGAAATATGTATTTATCTATTTGTTAGGAATTGGATATAATTAATGAATCAAACATTTTTACTAAAATAGAGAATATATGTACAATAAAAAAATATCAAAGGGAATGGTGGAAATAATGGAGGAAAATTGATGTATAATATTAGATTTAGTAGTTAGAGATTATTATTTAACATTATCTCTTATTGTAGTTATTTTTTTAATAAAATATTATTATATATGGCATTACCCGTCCCCTAGGGCCCATGCTGTAACTACCCCAAACCCAACTCTCAATGCCCAAGGTATGGAGACTAGTGATGAAAGCATTATCCTGCATGTGGGAGTAATGTTATGAGTACATGTACATTGGAACACTAAAAATCCCATCCCAAAATGCTGAAAATGAAGACATGCATGCTATTAAGACAACCACATAGAGTAAACAACACAAGATGAAATTAATGGGGCCATAATACAATCCCAACAAAAGAGAAGATGTAAACACAAGGAATCCAATGTCTCTAGAAAACCATTCATAGAAAAAACCACTTGATGAGTAAGTGAAGTGTATCTTCCTAAAGCCATTGGAGCATGCCTCACTTGTCTCATCCCATTGGCCACCATGTAGTCTTAGAACACCAAGGTATCAGTCAAAAAATTGGGCATCTGCACATGAAATGATCTATGTGGGTGAAGCCCATTCAGGGGTGAGTAAAACAATATATAGTTGGGACCCCAAACCAGAAAGAGAAAACCACCATGAAAAGAAAACATGAGGTAGTGAAAAGATCACACATGTACAATCTAAAGGAAGGAAAGAAAGACTAATAGTTGTAATAGTTAACAACTTTTATTATTGGAGCGCTCATCCCTGAAAATTGGATTGGGCTACCAAATCACATAAACCCGCTTTTCCAATGGGTCAACTGGATCCCTTACACCCATATATCTCTTTGGGTGAACTATATCACATATACCCTCTCTTCACTTGGGTCATCTACATCACTTATAAATGCTTGTCTATTAGACCAGTAGGATGACATAGACCCACTCATCACAATTGTATGATCAACCACTATGGTCAGAAAATCATTGAGGTCAGCTAGGACATTGAGGTATTCATGAGACTTATTTATTCTAGTCCACTGAGGTCTCCATGTCACATAGGTCTTCTGGGCCAATAAGGACGTCTCGTCACTAAGGTTTTTTTTGGCCAATGAGGTCCACACGTCACTAGGTTATGCAAGGCCATTGTGTTCCACTAATTGCTAAGGTATTTTCTTCCAATATGGTTGACTAATTAATGAGGTCTACTGGGCCAATGAGGTCTGCACATCACATCTTTCACATCACATCAAGTTTTATGATTCCCAATCGTTGTGCATGTTTTTTTAGAATAATCTAATCTTCATGCTATCGCTCATATCTCAACATCCATGAAAACCAAAATGGATTATTTCAAAAGGAACATATCTTTAGTAGGGTACCAATGCTACAAAAAAATCATCAGTTAAACATATTGTTCGGATGTTATGGGAATTTAACAGTAAAGGGGCCAGTTGGGTACAAGACCTGTGGGACCCGGTTGGACTGACCTGGCCCAACCCAATTTGGATGAACCGACCCGACCTGTTTGGGTCTAGGAGGACTGGGTTCATCCATTCCCACATGCCACAATCATTGGGCCGTGTGTCCATCCCACTAGCCCACCCAATGGTTTAGCCTGTATTAAATTTTAGGTTTTCTCCCAACCGGGCTGCCTAGTGGCCCAATTTCCCATTCCTGAGAATGGATGTTAGGACGACTATGTCCAATAGAAGACATGCCTTTATATTCATGTAACATATTATGCACATATGTATGTAAGTGTCATGAATAATGATAGGTACTCATATGATAATGGTTTGTGGGACCTAAATGGTAGAATGCAATAGATTTTATTGAAATTGGTGAAAATGGAGTCTAATGAAATGATGAAGATGGTTAAAAAGGGATATAAAATGTTATTAATGGTTAAGGAATTATTCTTAGAAGAGGTTTTATATGCGTCCAAATGATAAAAGTTACATGTTGTGAAATGTAAATCTGACTTGGTGGAATGATTGGTGCGGTATGTATGGGAATTGTTTGGAAAAGGAGTCTAATGTATGATTTGAATTCATTTATGTGGGATTACGAATGATAGCCATAAACCTCGATAGTGATGGTTAAATGTATTTTTTGGGATGTGGAGATTAATGTTATGATAGTGTCTATATTCTATTATTTATGACCATTAGAGAGCCATATATTATATCTACTGTATATGCTTTATGTTATTTGTTCAAAAGGTAATATTTGTATTATTGAGAATTTACACCCTGAATACATATGTGGGTTGGGATAAAAAAAATTTCTGATAATTTTACCCCAATATTGGTGCAAAAACACCAGTTTATTAGGGAAATAGAGAAGAGAAGTTCCTTGTGAACAATTTTCATTACTTTCAAATGATGGAATGGGACCCGGGTCGGGTTGTACTCAATATTTTTGTGCTAAACATGGATTTTCAGTTGCAAAATACTTCCAAAATTACCATATTTGGTGGTCCAAAATCAGTTGTGTTTTGGATAGAGTACATCCAAATGATTCTTGAACATATAAAGACTCATTCAAGAATTGATTCAAGTTTTCATACTATATGTTATGAGGTCAGACAAAGTGATTGTGATACATAATGGTTTAGACTAGGCAGGATGAAGGAATGATATGGAATGATTTTAACGAATCATTTCTAAAACTCTTCTACATAGACACTGTTAGGTAGTATAAGGATGTAGTGTTCATGAGTGTGACCTTGGGGGTGGAATCAGTGATGAATTAAACAAATCATTCTCTGCTTTGTCCTAACATTTGCAGGAGATGAGGTGAGTATGGTGAAATGTTTCTAGGAAGGGATTTGACATTATATTAGGTCCCATTTGAATATATTTATTTTTTATAGATTTTAAAAGGTAGTACAACATTTCCATATCTCCAATGGGAACCTGAATGGAGCATCAGGTGGTGTACTTGGAGTCTTAGCTTGGTGAGAGATTTGTATGGCTTCTGAGGGTATGAAGCATAACATTGGGAATTTCAATCTTAAAAAAAGTGAAAATAGTATTCAGAAGAGAGGGAAAGCTTATTAGAGTGGTGATAAGGACTTCTGTTAATAGTGTGGTATGCTAGGGTATATGCACAAATAATGTCCCATACCATCAGTCGAGTGTTATTCCTGATTCATGGTTGGACATATACAGTTGTTCTTTAGGATCCCATGAAATCTAGGCGTAGATTGGGGTAGAGGAAGATGTCGAGTGCCTGAAGGGGGTCAGTTACCATGTATCTTGTAGGAAGAAGAAGTTTCATGGTCCATACCCATAGGGATTTAGGATTTTCAACTCTGTGGATTGATCTTCTAGACAATTAGGGATGTATAATAGATTGTACATGGGCTGGATCCTAGAGATGAGTGGTAGTTCATCTTCTCCCAGTTCAGTCGTCAGCTGTAATTGGTAATATTGGACCATATAGAATTTGGGGTATGGTTCTAACACCATGAATTTTCTGTATTACCTTATTTGAAAAAGGTTCCACACATATTTTTGTTTCTACACAACATTTAGTGGTGTTGGGACTATCTGTGGAATGTGAAATTGGGGTTATGCCAAATAAGGCACAATTGGTGGGTGTGAAATGAGGATATTAGAAAATGATAATGTTATTCCTATAAATTTTGTGGAAAAATTTTTAATGGGTATTTTTCTTCCTTGAAATGTCAGGTTGTGACATGATTGATGTAATGTATTTGTTAGTGTTTACCAAGACTAGATCAACATTTACCAATGATGCATAATGTTCATGTCTTCTCATGGAGAGATTTTTATCCTTTAATGTGAGTGGGATAATCATGTAGGTCATACATGTTATATTTCCATCAATTGGTATAACTCAGGACCCAAGTGGGTATTGTTGCACTCAATTTAGGATGAATATTTTAACTAGTCTTTTCATCCATTGAGGGTAAATTTCTAGATGTGTTCTTTGAGGATTTCAATAGGATAACACCCAAGTGAGATGTTGATTTTACAATTGAGTTTCTACAAGATCCTGAACTAGTTTCCATTTTTTATATCGAATCACAGATGGAGATCTCCAAGAACAGAAGGTCTAGTTGGACAGGTTATAGAATAAGGTTCTAATCCATCATATTAGGTTGTTGTGGGGATATGCTATAATGTTTTCAAATAATGATAACTGATCATTGAGGATGTGTGTTTACTATTTAAAGTTAAATCAGATGGTTGTTAAGAACAGATATCCAATCCCAAAATTTATGACATGCTTGACTATCTGAAGGCTGATTTGGTGTTATTTATGATCAATTTTAGAATGGGGTACAATCCGTTGATAGTGATACCTTCTGAAGTACCATTAGCATCTTTCATAAGAAGTTACAGGTTGTATGAGGTTGTGGAGATGTCATTCGGGAATACCAATTCACTAGATGTGTTCGAGACCTAAATGAATGGAATATTTTACCCATACCAAGATCATTTCTGGGTTTTCTTCATTGATGACATATTTGGTTACTGAAGAATACAAGATGATCTTGCCAATCATATTGAAATCATCATATGTACACTATGAGAGATGATAATTTTTCCAATATATCAAAATATCAATTTTTATTTATAAATTGAATATCATATGCCACAACATTTCTGATGTAGGTTTGTATGTGGATCTAGATAATGTGTATATTGTGGTGTCTTGGGAGAACCCAAGAATGATTATGATGTTTTTTAGTTTTATGGGATTTGATTGTTGTTACTTAATGATCATTAAAAATTTCAACCATTTTAATGAACCACTATTTGGCTTAACAAGGATGAGGGTTGAGTTTCACTAGTATGAGGCATGATGAAACGATTATTTATAGTTCATGAATTGATTGATGTCTGCACCGATCCTGATCAAACCCAAATTAGTTAAAAGGTACACCTTGTTCTGTGATGTGTTTTCCATTTTAATTGTTGATGTGTTTATGCAGGATGATGGTGTGGTAGTATAGGTGTAAAGATAGTGGAGGTATTATGATAGAAATTAACCTACTCATCATCTTGTGTTGGCTGTTATATTTTACTCCAAAAGCCCATGATCCATTAAAAACCAATCCTAAGAGATTAATTAAACAAAAAATACAAATGAGTCAGACAAATATGGGATTATTTCAGAACCGAGAGTGCAAGACACCCTACTTATCCGCCTATACCATTGAGACAAAGTAATCGGGGGACTTAAAAGACCACATCATTTCAATCAAGAAAATCCAATGGTTAGACAATGCGTTCACCACCTAATTTTCCACCCTATAACCATATGAGACTAACAACTGTAAATTAGTTACCCTGTTGTGGAATTCAACTAAGTGAGGTAACACTCTCTAGGGAACATTGCGCGTTCTTGATTCTAAGGCATGAACCACAAGCTGAGAGACTGATTCAATACATAACATGTTCCAATTATAGCAGATAACATACCTAACATCATGAATTATCACCCATAATTCAGCCTCATTGGAAACTACAACGTCAGTAAAGTGACAGAAGCACCCCTTCAAAAAACCAAAGTATGTTCAGAAAATGCCATTGCATCTTGACAGTCTTGGAACACCAGAAGAGCCACCATCCACATTAACCTTTATTTAAGCACTGATCGGAGGTATCCAACGTTTGTACTTAAGAACCAGGGGCTTCCGAGGCTGCCTGGGAACTCCAAGAAATCTAAAAATCAGCAACTCAGAAAAGCAGTTGTGCATTGTACCTGTTTGAATATTTGAAGTAGTACAAACATCCTTATGGATTGAAGCCATTAAAATCTATATAGGGACATACTTGCTAACAATGATCTGGGAATTACAAGCAGCACATGTGGCCATGATCAGAGTTGCAGTAGCCACAAGCAGAAGATTCCCCACCTATGCACAGTAGAGAACCTTGGATAGCCCTGTTAATAGATCATAATGTATCATATTTATATCGAAATCATTCCAAAAAAGGCTTCCAACATGTTCTCATAGTCACCTATAATCATTTCATTCCACAAAATTATTTTGAACATTATCCTCGGTAGACAAGAATATGTAACAAGCTGACACAAACTGGAAACTAGGCCTCTTGATATGGTAATGGGTAGGCTTCCAATTTTTCCAGTTTCTCTAACTTAGAAGAAATATAGAAGGCTAACTAAATGTAGTCTTGAATATTAAGGGTTGATAAGGTGCATGATAAGGCCCCCATAAATCCAACTGTTAATAATCCCTACTTGTGAGCTGTTCGTTGTAGTTATGCCTTCATATCACTATGTCACATTCCATAAAATTTTAATTTTGAACTTCTATCCCCACATGATATCGAACAATGCTAGATGAACAGTGCATGTAATAATGAAACCCAACAACGGAGAAATGACATGTGCCTAGAGAAACATCCATGCTATCTTGTAGAGGCCACTCTAGCCATATCGTGCCCCAACATTTTTTATGATAGTCCCTACAAACCATCCACATGGTGTCATCATAGAATTTCATGAAGGATGGATGGGGATATTCTCAAACAGATGATGCAATATAGTACTTTTAGCCATTATGAAACCTTACCTTGAATCTATTTGTTCAAAATTCACTAGAACCATCCTTTTAAATCAGAGCCCATGTGAATTTCATAATTATATGATCATTGAAAGTATGTAGATCCTTCACTCCAAGACCTCCCAATTCAACCGGCTAGATACATTCCATCTAGGAAATAGTGAAAAATTTTCTCTCATGAAACGGCCTCATCCAAGTGATGTTTTATACAATACATTGCAGCTCTTTGATGAGACTCATATGCCGTCGATAAAAAGATAAGGAGTAAACAAACATAGAGGATATCATTGAATTGAAAATACATACCCTCCCAACTATGAACAACACCTTCGCTTTCCACCTGCATGTTTATTTACAATGCTAGGGGATATTCCTTCCATATGATTCCTCCTCACCTTTCCCCAAAATATGTGGACCCGTAGATTATAAAACTATATAGATCCGTTTTTAACACCAAGATGTTTAATTATCATGTTCTACTTACCAATTGTTACTCAATTACCAAAAACAATAAAATACATGGCCCAACTGATTCCATGACCAGCCATGTCTTCATTGTGTTCAAAGAGGGCCTTGATGGAAGAAATGGTTCTCCATGAATCAAGCCCAATCAATCGAATTTCATCAGCATATAACAAATGATATGGAGAAAATTCATTCCTCCCAGACATGATTTGTTTTTAGAAACCAATTTGAGTGATGTCATTAATGCATCGACAGATATAATCTTCAGCAATATCAAAGAGAAGGCTAGAGATCAGTCCACTTTGATGCACACCCCTGGTGCAGGGAAAAATCATCTGGGTGTGATGCTGATAAGAATGGAAAACCTTAATGAAAAAATAATTGTATAAATCAGCTAGATGACAGCTGTGGTGAAGCCATACCTTTTAATGAAATATATTATGAAACTACATTTTAATGTATCAACGGCCTTTGATATGTCAATTTTCATTTCAAAATTTAATGCCTTCATCTTTTTCATCATAAGTTTGAAATGCTCTGAAGTAGTGAAAAGACATACTAGACATTCCTCCTAGGAAAAAAACCAATTTTTTGATGTTAATCATGTCACAAACCATTCGACCCATTCTATTCATGGGTATCATTCTTATGAGATTAAGGATAATGTTTACAAAAGCAACTGGACTGAAATCTTTGATATCTAGAGAATAATTCTTCTTCAGAAATTGTGTAATGAAACATGAGTTCATCCCATATGGTAGGTATGAATGAGAAAAGAAATCCTTTATAGATTGGGTAATATCATCCTACTAAACATCCAAATAATATATGAAAAACGTGTCAGTAAATCCGCTTGTACAAGGAGCACTGTCTATTGTGTTTACTAATCCTAAATGATTTAAGAACGTCTTATACAAACATGATTTAAATTTACAATGATGAATATGGTTTGAATTCATGTTGTATTTTTTCTTTTAGTTTCTTTACATTCCATTAAAATGGAATAGTGTTATTTAGGCTTTGATATGGTCATGGAGATTTAAATTGAGGGTCTGTGGTCTTTGGATGTGAAGGTAACTCTTGAATGTGGGAATCACCTTCAAGTAGGCTATTTTTTGTGATGGTATTGTTAGTATGTGTGTCCATGTGATGGTGTTGGTGTTCATGTGGAAAGATATGGAATGAAAATACCATACATCAAAGTGAGAAATGAATCCGTTTTGGTCTAATATGTATAATGATATTTGTATTGATTATTGGTTCTTGAAAAAAAAATTTGTTGTTAAATTTGAGGTGTGATGCCTTAATTCTCAGTAGGTGATCGACAATCATGATCACCAAGGTAGTCTTTTTCATTAATTACCCATTATAGAGTGGCATTGGGATTATGTAATGATGGAATTCAAAGTGGGTTTTCTAAGGATTCCATAGATGAATGATATAGTTTGGGTTGTTGTGGATTTTTTGACTAAGGTGGGACATTTATTATCAATTCAGGTCAATTTCATTATTGATCAGTTGTATGAGTTATATTATTGAGAGATAGTTTGTTTCCATTGTGTTTCTAGATCTATAGTTCCATATCATAATACTAATTTCACATTGTGATTTTGGAAGGGATTATAGAAGGCACATGGTAGCCAGTTTTTTTGAGTACGCCATACCACCTAAAGATGGACATGGAGTCATAGAATACAATTCAATTGCAAGAATACCTGTTGAGGGGACATGTCTATGACCTTGATGGTTTATGGGAAAAAACATATCACATTATCAGTTTTCCAAAAACAACATTTTTCATTATAAAATTTAGTTGGATGATTTTGAGGAACGCTATGGGAGACTATTTAGTTCTCTATTATGTTGGTTAAAAGAAGGTCTATCAGAGCTATTGGGAAAAATTATCAAGGAGGAAACAACATAAAAACGTTTGATTGATTTAGAAACACATGAAAACAACTAGGAGTTGGTCGAAGTTGTGTATAGAATGACATGATCAACGAATTGAATTTATTGTGTTTGATAATATGTTTCATAGGTTGTCTCCAAGAATGGGTGGATGCCCAAATTTACCCTACTAGTAAAAGCAATCGATGTAGTACATGTAGGGGTCGAATCCACTTGGACCAAAGAAGTAACCTTGAGATGCTATGATTGTGTGAAGGATTGGCTATGAAGTGGCCAACTTTGAGGTAGATTTTAATTGGGGAACTAAAGATATAATTTAAATAACAAATAATAAAAAAATATGTGAAATAAACAATTATTGATGGTGGGTTGATCTTAGGGTTTTTCTTGGGGTGGATTGGATGAATTTCTTTTCATAGAAAATTTCATTTCAATAATTCAAGACATATCCAAACAATGAGATAATTCTTCCAAATCATTCACCAATTTAATCCCTACACAATTCCAAGGCTAATCACCAATTCACTTTCAGGATCACTTTAATGAGCACTCAAAGGAAATAGATCGTACTAGCACTCAAAATGTGTCATCATTAAAGTTGGCAAAGATGAGAAAGAATGTAACTCATCAAATGGAAATCCTAAAATAACGAATAGATTTAAATATTAAGTATATGAAATAACATTAAATCCCTGACCTTTCTACTCCCTGGGATCAACCCTTAAGAGTTTATCCCTCCATTGATGATATTCTACCAATGGAAGAGGGATGTAGACTTATGGGGGTGGAATTGAAGAAGAAGAAAATTATTAAAAGAACGAACACTCCACCGTTGTGTGATTGAAATCACAAGTGCTAGTGTGAATAATTTCACACCATGATCCAACGGTATCAACGTGTGAATAAAAGGAAAATAAAAAGTGAAGAAGAAGAAGAAATTTTATTAAAATAATAAACGTGAAAGAAAAAACTAACATGGGAAAACTTGACGATGCAATTACAAATTGAAAGCAGGAAATTACAATTGAAAGAAAAAAAATGGATTCAAAGGAAAATGATAGATAACAATTCCCTTCACAACTATATCCTTATATAGGAATATTAGGATCCTTAGTTCCACCCCCCACAATCAATTCACCCCCAACAATTAATAGAGTCAAAATGAGGGTGAATAATCAAAAGGAAATTGACGTTTCGAAGTTGACTCGGAAAACTGTCCAGATTCTTCCTCCATTTTGACATTTGATTTTTACACTTCATATGGCCGAATCCGGAGGTGTCATAAATATAAAATATCTTAGTTCATGTGTCTTCTAGAAGCTATCAAAATTTACGGACATTTGGATCAGCCGTATGGAAGTTATGGTCGCAATGGTGGGACGGATTTCTGTGAATTAATGTCAGGTCCACCATTTAAATCTTAACTTCATATCTCTTTATCGTTATGAAAACATCAGAATTAGATCCGGCCACAGTTGAATAAAATGATCCTCATATTTTTATCTTTCCACTGCAAAAATTTGAGCTTCATTGGTATTGGTTTCTGGGCCCCACATTTGTTTGATGGGCCTTAGGCCCATTATGCTTTTTCCAGCAAGTTTCTGCCTTCAGGCCCAAAATTCTCCATCTTCTTTTGGGATTCATCCATCAGACCTAAAAGATAAAATGTTCCAAAAAAAGTTATCAATGATATCCCTAAAATTAAAATTCATAAAATGAATATAATATTGTCAACAAACAAATGAATTATTAGGCCCAAATTTTCATTTTAAACATGAATTTCATTTTTGATGAGAAATGAAGTTCTATTTATGTAATGCACTAAAAAATGTTTACGAACTTTGGAAAAATGAATATAAAGATATTAACAATTAATATTAGCCACTTTCAGTGACAAATCACACCCCCCAACTTGAGTTTTGCTAGTCTCGAGCAAAATAAATTGCAAATATGAAATTCAAATCCCCCTTTCCAAAAACACTTAAATACACATTGCTCACCCAAAGACCTCATAGAAAAAAAATTATGGAACCCATAAAAATATTTTAAAACAAGCTAGGTCCATAAGAATATCCCAAGCCCAAGCCCATTCCTTTTTTTCAAATTCATTTCCACATTTCATCCTATTCCAATTAAGCGTGATAAAGTGTTGTGCATCATAAAAGATATGAGGCCCATTTTATTATTCAAGGGGAAAAAATAGAAGCGCTAGGTAGGAATCACATTAAACCTTAAGATGAGTATCCTTTTTTTATTTTATTTATTTTATTTTTTTAACCACAATAGATATGAAAAGACTAACTCTGGGAAAGACAACTATGGAGTCACGATCCCCAAGTGCCGGACGCCACACATATTGTCAATTTCATGCTCTACAATAGAGATATAAAGCCTAACTCTGGGAAAGACAACTATGGAGTCACAATCCCCAAGTGCCGGACACCACACATTTGGACAAAACATTGCTCTATGTGGTCATTTTTTTTGTTTTTTTTATAGTAAAATTAAATTAAAAGTGACCCCAGAACCCTATTCTATAATGAAAGGGACCCAAGAACTAAAATTTACACCCACGATCCAGTAGATGTGCATTGTGGCATTTTTATTAAGAGGATGAAATTGTAGACATTGAAAAACCACATCGGACAACTTCACTTTCCAATAACTATGCTCATGAACTTAAACATGCATTAAAATCAGAATCAAGGCATGAAAAATTTATTTGATATCCAATTTTAGAGTTTTCAATGTGTGTTTATCACGTTTATGGTTAATGGAATTTTTCTTTTCATGCATGTTTTTATTAACAAAATAAAAAAAATCATTTTTAATGTCCCCCCAACATAGAATGACACTGTCCCCATTTTTTAAAGAAAAGAAAAGTTAGAAGTGGGTAGGAGAGGAGTTCAAAGATGAAATTGAGAATGATAAACATGGAACAAATTCACCTGGTTTTTAAAGTTGAGGTTCATGATGCACCAAATTACTCCTTTGATCTCTTTAGGGATGTAGGCACCTCCTTGATTGAACATGTATCACCCAAAATAGTTCCTGAACCATAAAAAGGACCAAGCAGACAAAACAAACAACACAATGATTTATTTAATTCCAAGTACCATCATTTTCATGTTTTTTTTAAATCAAACTAATGATACATTGTCTTCTTTTAAATTTCTGGGTAAGGTATTACTCAGGGATCACACCGCGAGACACGGATGAATACGGTGCTCCCCATTCATACCCATCCATACTCATAAAAGAGGAACAGGTCAAGAGTCTAATTTTTTTTAACCTACAAAAACATAAATAAAATAAACTAATGATACATTGTCTTATTTAAATTTCTGGGTAAGGTATTACTCAGGGATCACACCGCGTGACACGGATGAATACGGTGCTCCCTTTTCATACCCATCCTTAATCATTAAAGAAGAACATGTCAATAGTCTATATATAAAAAAAATAACAAAATTAAGCAGAAGGAAACAAAAGATGATTCACAGTGATTGGAAACATGAAAACCACGGGTTGCCTCCCATGCAGTGCTTTTCTTTAAAGTCGTTAGCTCGGCTTGAACCCCCCAACTTATCCAATTCCAACTTTCAAAGTTTTAATGAAACCATCTTTCTCCACTTCAACTTGATTGAGATTGATTGTTTTTTTAGAATATTTTCCTTGTATAAATCCATGTTCTAAAATAAATCTGAAGATACAATAAATGTCAGAAATGGTTGATCTAGTTGCATTTTTTGTCTTCCCTAAGACGTTAGGGAGCAATCTAACATTATTGATTTCATGAGAAGAATTAATGAATAAATTATGGTCGTGGGTATCACCTATGATGTAATTATTTTTTGGGTAATGATGGATAATGATTTTGAGTTCTGGTTGATTGCAATTTCCTAATGAAAATTGGAAATTTGAATGAAATTTAGTTTCTTCTCTATAAAATTTAGAAATAATTGGTTCCGTTTGAAAATATGATTTATCCCCAAAAGTGTCTAGTTGAATTTCAGGAGTGTGTATGGGTTCATTGTTTGGTATTTCTCCCAATTGTTCAGTGATTTGTGTTTTTGAAAAATCATTAATGGAGTTATATTCAGGAAATTCAATCCATGATGTCAAATTTTCCTCTTTTGAATCCAAAAAATCAATTTCCTCCTGATTTAAAGACCCTTCAAAAACTCCTCGATCCTCTCCAATTATCGCAAATCCTAAGGTTGGTTCTTCTTTCAGTTCATGGGAGGTTTTTGGATAAAATATTCATCTATCAATGATGAGGAAAGAACATCTTGAGTATGAACGGGTTGCTAAAAAGTCTTAAAGCTTTGTAATTCTAATCTGAAAGATGAAACTTCTGAATTCATTTTATCCATTTGTTCACACAAATGTTCAAGAATTTTTTCAGGATTAGGGTTGATATATGTTTTTACATCATGTACTTCCTCATTATTTACCTTTTCAATCATTCTTGATAGGTATGGAAATTGATCTTGTAAACATTTAGCATCCCATTGATTGTACATCTCATCTGGTGTGGTGTATTCAAATAAGGATTGGTCAATGAAATTCCCTCAGTGAGGTGTTTCCAAATATTGATTTCTAACTTGATTACAGCATTGATTTATGAATGGATATTTTGGAGGATAATCCATTGGAATTGATTGAAAATTGGTTTTGGGGTTTTTTTGGACACACAGAAATAGAAAGGGGAAAGAGAAGAGAAATTAGGGTGAGAATAGAGAATTTGGGGTGAGAAAAGAAGATGCGGGTCTAAGGTACTTACTTGGGTCCCCAGAAATGGCGCCAAAATTTGGTTGTGCCAAAATTTACCCTACTGGTAAAAGCGATCGATGTAGTACATGTAGGGGTCGAATCCACAGGGACCGAAGAAGTAACCTTGAGACGCTATGATTGTGTGAAGGACTGGCTATGAAGTGGCCAAATTTGAGGTAGATTTTAATTGGTGAACTAAAGATATAATTTAAATAACATATAATAAAAAAAGATGTGAAATAAACAATTATTTATGGTGGGTTGATCTTAGGGTTTTGCTTGGGGTGGATTAGATGAATTTCTTTTCTTAGAAAATTTCATGTCATTAATTCAAGACATATCCAAACAATGAGATAATTCTTCCAAATCATTCACCAATTTAATCCCTACACAATTCCAAGACTAATTACCAATTTACTTTGAGGATCACTTTAATTATCACTCAAAGGAAATAGATCGTACTAGCACTCAAAATGTGTCATCATTAAAGTTGGGAAAGATGAGAAAGAATGTAACTCATCAAATGGAAATCCTAAAATAACGAATAGATTTAAATATTAATTACATGAAATAACATTAAATCCCTGACCTTGCTAATCCCTTGGATAAAACCATAAGAGTTTATCCCTCCATTGATGCTACTCTACCAATGGAAGCGGGATTTAGACTTATGGGGGTGGAATTGAAGAAGAATAAAATTATTAAAAGAACGAACACTCCACTGTTGTGTGATTGAAATCACAAGTGCTAGTGTGAATAATTTCACACAATGATTCAAAAGTGTCAACGTGTGAAGAAAAGTAAAATAAAAAGTGAAGAAGAAGAAGAAATTTTATTAAAATAATAAACGTGAAAGAAAAAACTTACATGGGAAAACGTGACGATGCAATTACAAATTGAAAGCAGGAAATTACAAATGAATGAAAAATATGGATTCAAAGGAAAATGGTAGATAACAATTCCCTTCACCACCATATACTTATATAAGAATATTATGAGCCTTAGTTCCACCCCCCACAATGAATTCACCCCCAAACAATTAATATAGTCAAAATGAGGGTGAATAATCAAAAGGAAATTGACGTTTCGAAGTTGACCCGGAAAACTGTCCAGATTCGTCCTCCATTTTGACGTGTGAGTTTGACACTTCATATTGTAGAATCCGAAGGAGACATAAATGTAGAATATATTCTTCCATATGTCTTCTAGAAGCTATCAAAATTTCAGGACATTTGGCTTAGCCGTTTGAATGTTATGGTCGAAATGGTGGGACGGCTTTCTGGGCATTAATGTCGGGTCCACCATTTAAATCTTAACATCATATCCCATTATCATCATGAAAAAATCAATATTAGCTCCGTCCACAGTTGAATAAAATGATAATCATATTTTTATCTTTCCACTGCATAAATTTGAGCTTCATTGGGCTTGGTTTCTGGGCCCCACATTTGTTTGATGGGTCTTAGGCCCATTATGCTTTTTCCAGTAAGTTTCTGCCTTCAGGCACAAAATTCTCTATCTTCCTTTGGGATTAATCCATCGGACCTAAAAGATAAAATGTTCCAACCAAAGTTATAAATTATATCCCAAAAATTAAAATTCATAAAATGAATATAATATTTTCAACAAACAAATGAATGATTGGGCCCAAATTTACATTTTAAACATGAATTGCATTTTTGATGAGAAATGAAGTTCTATTTATGTAGTCCACTAAAAAAAATGTTTATGGACTTTGGAACAATGAATATAAAGATATTAACAATTAATATTAGCCACTTTCAGTGACTAATCAATGGGTCACCATTAGATTCAGAAATAGGGAAAGCGGGAGCCCAGATATGTGAGACCATTTATGATTGTGGATAAGATCTGATCAATGGATTTCTGATTATCTCTTACATAATGGTATGGTGGATGTCATTATTTTTTCCATGTTTCATATCATCAACAATATCATACTTATCCATCTCATGTGATTAATGTTGATGATATAGAGCTTCAGGTTTATGCATCCTTTGAGGGGAATACGAGTTATATCATGGATCATAAGGATAATGTATTATGAGTAAACTTTGTACCCTTATATTGAGTTTCATGGAATAATGGAATGATTTATGAATACATGTGGCATGTAATTCAATGTGTTGGTCTAGATTCCCAATCTCTTTTCTTTTGATAATAACTTTCGGTAGCATGTCTTGAGAACATGCTGTTATAATTTGTTGATGTTTTATAATTCAAAAATTCATGGAGGAATGTTGTTGATTATGTTTTGGTTTCAAAATATTTTGTTTTATTTTAATGAAATGTTTCTCCACATTATGATGGGCCTAAACAGTGTTCTATGTGTTCAGGTCATGAATAAAAGTACAATTAGGCCCACCTGTGCAATGCGCATAGTTAAATAAATTGTGTTACCATCAATAGAAAACACTACAAACTTGGATAGTTGTATATCACATGTTTTTTGAATAGTTTAAAAATCATGATGCTATCACAGGTAAACATAGGACCCAACTCTCTAGGAATAGCAGCTTATGTGTGATTTTTCAATATGTGCTGGTAAATTATGCGTCCCATTAAAAGCTGGAAAATGCTAATTTTCCAAATGAGGATTTTTAATTTACACATGATTTTATCCCCATTTCCCCTACCTACTTTCCAAATGATGCGCTAGAACACTCTATAGAATCCATGGGTGGATTTACCGCATTTCTTTTCTGGTTGGAGTTCC
Organism: Viscum album; assembly: GCA_963277665.1. Classification (NCBI taxonomy): domain Eukaryota; kingdom Viridiplantae; phylum Streptophyta; class Magnoliopsida; order Santalales; family Viscaceae; genus Viscum; species Viscum album. The sequence continues at coordinate 1,250,904,839 of OY728150.1, read as the reverse complement.
GTTGATTGTGGATCAAATCTCTATGTTGGTCTAATCTAAATCATACTTCCCTTTTCTTGATTAGGTCTTGTGCCATGGGAAATCAACTTCTGAAGCCCAAAAACCTTATTCCTCTGGTGGTTTCCAGGTTGAGTATTTACGTGATGTTTAAATCTAGATATAAGTCCCGGATTAGTAGTTTTTTCATCAATGGATTCTTGTTAAGTGGTCTAATAGATATATCTCGTAGTTATGTTGTCGATTTTTTCATGTTCGGTTTTGTTCATGGGTATTCGTTGTTGTGCATTTGATTCATTTGATGAGATTTGGTAAAGTGGGAATCTTAATAATTTAATGATCCCCTAATAGTCCCTATGAGGAATGATGAGGATGATTTGACTGATTTAGGGATACTAATGGGTTTAGATGATATTCCCGTCCGTATGAGTTGGAAATGTAAGGGAAATTTCCTTGTGTGATAACATAGATCCACTATTGAACATGTTGACATGTTTAGTTGAATTGAAAATTGAATATTTGTTGTGTGGATAGATTTGGTAATTTCTTAATGGGTTGTCTGTCATATCCTGGAAATGGGTATATTAGGTTAATAATGATCATGTCATATGGCTTAAAAATTATATTTTTAATACATGTGGGAGTTGGTTTTTATGAAAAAATGAATATGCTAAATTTCCAATGGCCTATGAAATGAGAAATATGTTAAATATGTATACATAAGGTAATAGTTTAACGTGTTTAATAGGTTGATATAAGGTAATTATAGAATATTTATAGGGACCTAGGCATGAGAATGGAAATTGGGCTCAGTGGACTGTGTAATATAAATGGGAATTTCATTATTCAGTTAAATATAATTTTAATTCATTTGGTTATTTTTGTTAATTATTATTTCTATATGTATTGGTTGAATATGTGTGTGATACGATGTGTGTGTGGTGAATAGATTAATATAAATGTGACCATGGATTGGAGATGTGGGTATTGAAGGAGGTTCTATGCCCATGGATCGAGTTAAACTGATGTTCTAAACTCCATCCTATAACACACTGGTTAGAGAAAAGGATAGAGAACTATTTAACTAATGGTTTAATTCCACCCATAATGAGGCTTTCGAGTGAGGACCATGTGTTTTTTTGATGTGTTTTCTCTAGTGAGATTGATAATTTACATATTCTCTTATGATTAGTTATGAATTCCTTAAACCCTCATGTGATTTTTCTAAATGCATAAAGTATGGAAAGCATGTTGATGATGAACTATGTAATGAAGAAGATGGATAAAATGAATTTCGAATTATGGTTAGTAATATTTTAATTAATGGTTGTTAACTAATGACACCAAATAATCCTTTTATTTCCTTTCCATTTATTTAGTACTAGATTGAACTATCTGTTTCAGGATATATAAATTATTAACAATATTGGTGGTTTCATACTGATTTTTAATCACACATTCCTTGGGCCACTATTGGGTACCTGAATAGTTTTTTGGATTAGTAGTTAGTTTAAGGTAAAAGGCCCCATTCATGGGATTTTCATTGGGCTTGGGAGGAACATGGATGATATTTTAGACTTTGATTCGTGACTATTTTTTGGATTTTAGTGCTTTTCCATATTTTGGGTTCTGTTCACTAGGAACTATTAGATGGATATAATATAATTACTATTGGATCTTAGATATACCCAGATTTTGTGATATATTTTTATATTAATGTTCATTGGTTATTAATTGTTTTTTTTTCTCAATTATATTTATCCATTATTGTTCCTTCCTAAAGTAAAGAATGTATAGTCTCTGAAAATGACCTTTTAGAACCTCAATACAGGTTGAAAACCTATGGAATATGGGGATGCGTGATTGAGGTCATGTGGCCAAAAGACTAACAGAACAAATTTAGTGGCTCCCATGTCGGTGATGTTACAAAAGGACACTATTATCTGAATGTGAGTAAATTGCACCCTTATGGATTTTAATGTATTCCCAAAATATGTCCATTCAATCAAAGGAGTATTAGTTTAAAGGTGGAAGTCCTCAATTCCTTGTAAGCCCCTAAATCATTTTAGTTGAACCCATCTTTTTAATTTGGTCTAAAATCATCCATTATGTGCACACTCATTATCATAATGCACTAATTACAGTGTCTTATGTAATGGATTTCACATTGAAAAATTCAACTATTCCAGTGGATTCATATATCCAGATGGTACTCACCAATTAATAATATCCACCACCAAGGCATGGGTAAGACATTGTGTAACACCCCAGGTAAATAAAGAATATGAAATTTTCTTATTTATCCAAATTTGTGAATAAAATATTAGTATGACTTTAAAGGGGACGCTTTGCTCGATGGTGTACCCAACACGCAACAACGAGTTTCTTGGGAATCTTACGTTGCACTCTAATAATAAAATAATATTATTTTAAATGGCAGTTAACATGTAGTCGTTGTATTGGCGGGAATGGATAGAAATAACTAAAATATGATTATACATGTTTTTAAATGTTTTTACATTTATCCAATAAAAGATAAAGGCTTAAAATACTGAAAGAATTCAATTTTAGTTGTATATGCCCCAGTTTTCACTAAAGGTTCACTTATCGCCTTTTGATGGCGAACCGTCATTAAATATAGTTTTGTTCACTCTTATACATTCTATTGGACCAAATAAAAATCTTCTTAAGAATCGGTACATCAAAATTTACTTTGTGTAATTTTTTGGTATCTTTCCGATAAAGTTCTTTTTTTCAATGAATAGTGTAAAATGTTGTAATTTAATTCAAAACCTTTTTTTAATCAAATTTATTTATATGAATAGATTATCTTTTGAATTGGTTTTAAAGAGAAATTAGAATATATTTTTACCATTAAATCCAATAGTGGTCGTTGGATTTAATTTCACTTTGAAATCAGACTTATTCTAGTGTCAATCTTTTGATACTTATTGTTTCATAAAAACACGCTATTTGCTTTGACAGCGGGAATTAATTATTAAGTTAATTAATCTGACTTATATGTTTTGAATTTTGTAAAATAGACATCATTTTTGAATTCGGAATATCAAATATATCTTATGGTGAATTTTTGGTATTTTTCTGAAAAACTTCAATTTTGATGAATAGTGAAACCACTAAGTGGTACTTATAAAAACTGATTTTTCCGTTTAAATGAAATTTTTCCATCTTTGTGTTTTGAATTTCAAAAATCCGACATACATGGTTGTCATTAAGAAGTAAAATGTGGTTCAATGGGATAAAAATAATTTTTTGGTGAATAGTAACTTACTAAGTTTTTAATCGCGATTTGTGGTAATTAGTGTAGTTTAACCTAAAAATAATGCTTTAATAAAATAAGATGAGCTTGAAACATGTCCTACCTTCATTGGTTGTGTCATGGCCGACCAAGAAAAGCCATGGGTCAACTTGGGGACCTCATGGAGCCACTTTGGTTGGGAAATGACATAAATAAATTTTTATTTAATGTAAAAGTAAAATTGACACAAACATCATATGTTTTACGAAAACAATTATTACATGGGGTTATAAAGATCATATTTTTGATTATAAGTATTCATTGGAAAGATAAAACGATTTCCTACATCATAGTATTTTTTTTATAATTTTTAGACAGAAAATAAATTAAATTATTTATGACATCATGATGATGCAGCGATGACCTCATTATTTAACGATTTAAATAAAATGGAAAGATAATGTAAAATATATGAACTAAACATGTCCAAAACTTATTGTATGGGTGTATTTAGAACCCTTATCACCTTATAAATGAATTATATCCATGTGGGACCTTTTAAAACCGAAACACATTTTCAAATAAAGTAACATTTCCTTACATTCCAAAAGTGCCCCTCCTCTCCTCTTATAAAAGGCCCCCACCTCTACCACCTTACACACACTCCTAAAGCCTTTGGATCGGCCAACCCCTACCCATTTACTCTCTACACATCCCTCTCCTAATCCTAGAGGATTCCCTTTGGGCATAATTCTTTGAAAGGAAGTCTTTAGGCTCAAATCAAAAGGAGTTACACTTTTAAAGGTAATTCATTCCCTCATGTTCATTTGTTTTATTTTGCCTCTCCAACCCCCTAAACTCTTTTTATTTAATTCTTTTGTACCAAAACCAGTATCTTCAATATACTAGTATGTTGTTATAAGATTTATTCGAGCTACACTCTCACACAACTACATCAAATGGTTAAAGAACATACGGTTTCCGTGGATGGTGAATTTCTGCCTCCCGAAATGATGATTGTTCAACATTCTCTTAACACCTTCAAAGGTGTCCATTAAGATGTCACTATATTAATATATGATATATAATATGTTTATGTTTTACTTATGCTTCTGTATTTTTCATTTGTTTCTTACCTTTATGGCTTCCATTATGGGTATACGCGATATCTTCATTTTAGGAAGTGCGGACTACTGCCCCCTCAAAGTGATGTGATTCGTTAATGCCATATGTGGGACGTATAAAGGATGTATTTAATGTTATTATATATGATGTTATAATAGAATTATTATGTACCTCTATATCATTATTATTTCTTTCCATTAAAGTATGAGACAGAAATGAAAGTAGCGTTCATTCGTACGTACGGCTTACCGTCTCCATTAACGGTGCATTTCATTTCTTATCCCCAAATGTAATGTACTATTATAAGTACATGTATATAATTGATATATATGATGAATGATACATCTAAATGATGAATATAATTCTTTAATTAAAATATACATACCTCGCATTTAGTTTTAATTCCATTAATATGACAAAGAAATGAAAGTAGCGTTCATGCATACGTACGGCTTACCGTCTCCATGAACGGTGCATTTCATTTATTACCTCTAAATGATTATGTAATATTATAAATACATGTATATTCTGGATATATATGATATATATGATATTCAATTCAGGAATGTCATTCTGGATATAATGAACCTTTGACCACACGAACAACATGTAATTGTAAGAAGTCCACTTTCGACTTAAGAACCAAATACCGACAAAATGAACATTATTAAATGAAATGATTACTTGATGTTTATAACATGGTGTAAAAGTAATAATGAACATGAAAAATGTTCTTAAGAAAGTAGAGATTAACTCATGTTTATTATTCAGGACGTTAAAGAACGATCGAGTCAAGTCGGACCCGAGGTAAGGGATCCTACAACTCTCTTTCTTTTTAAGTACACTCTTTTATGTCATTTCTTTTATGATCATATTTCTTATGATTGAGATGTTCTTTTATATTAATCCTATTGTAATTTTATGTTCATGTGATGAGAGACCCTATTCTCTCTCATCAATCCATTTTGGAAGTTTTGAGTGGCGCCGTTAGGCTGCCAAACTTTCGTAAGAGATCTAACCTCTCTCTTTCTTTTTAAGTACTCTCTTTTATGTCACTTCTTTTAGGCTCCTCTTTGTAATGTTGGGGGATGTTCTTTTATATTAATCTTTCTGTACATTTTATTGTAATGTGATGAGATACCCTATTTGATCTCATCAATCCATATTTGGATGTTTTATGTGGCGCCGTTAGGCTGTCGAGTTTTCGTAAGGGATTTTTCATCTCACTTTTATTCCCGTGAGATTTATGCTACATTTGCCACAAATTCCATTGAGTGGTGTATGTACAGCCCATTATTCTACTCTTTGTGTAATATACTTTCATTTATGAGTATTTACATCAATGATCTATTGTCCTTCTTTCATGGGGTGTATGTTTTGAAAGATACCCAAGTCGGTAAGGGAACCTTTCACCCTCCTCTTTTTTAAAAGACTTCTTTTGTTGGGTCTTTTAATTTACATATTGTTATGTTGGGAAATGTTCTCATATATCATATTGATGTAAATTATATGTCCAATTTATGAGATAAACTTTTTATCTCTCATCAACTCATTTTGATGTGATGCCGTTAGGCTGTCAAGGGAACTTTTTAACCCAATTTTGATTTCTTTGGGTTCAACATGTGTTCATTGAATATGTCATCCATTGAATATGTGTGAATGACCTTTTATTGTTTTACACTTAATATACAATTATATTGGGTGTATTTATATTTGTCAAACATATTTTTGAGATTGATTTGTCCTTAATTTAAGGATACCTTCTTTATAAGGGATTTCATCACATTTGACATTTCTATTGAGGGTTCATTGTTGTTATGAACCAATTCACTCTTATATGGTGTATATACTGTCCTTTGGAGTATTATATCATGAATCCGTTTATTCTCATGATATTATAAAGTTCTGACTAAATGTTATTCCGCAATTATTGTATTCAAGTGTCTCTAATTTTGGTAAAACCCCTTTAACCAAAATGTCATTTTAAATGTTTTAATTATTTGTTATTATTAATATCCATGTTTTGAAAATGGTTTTAAGGATTTATTTATATGGATATTAATGGTTTAAAATTTTAATCTTCAAGGTGGTATGGGACACTTTGATTCAAAAATCTCTTTATTAAATGTTTTAAATGGTTTTGAAAATGGTTTTGATAAAGGATTCTATTATGATATATTGTGATGTGGAAATGTTATCATTACTTTATATTGGTTTTATGTTTTATGATTTTATATTGGTACTTGGACATTTTAACGGGTGGTTATGTTATAAACCATATAAGGGGTGGTGTCGTGAATACCAGGACGGGTGGTTACGTTATAACCTCCAATGCATTGGGTATGGAAGTCGGCCGTATGGATATTCCATTAAGTATGTATGGAAATTGGCCGTATGGCTATTCCATTAAGTGATATGTGTGGAAGTCGACTTTATTGTTATTCCACTTAAGTATGTTTATGTCCCAAGTTACCTTTATATATGTTATGTGTTCTTTATATGGGTTTTATGGTAATCCTTTGGTTACAAAAAGGTAAGTAATGATACTTTTTTCAGTGAAGAATTTTACTACTTCATGAAGGTGAAAAGTATTTCATTGATTAAGTATTCATGGTTTACTTGTTTTTTTTGAAAAACTAACAGTTTTCATTCTTTGTGTATCCCTTAATGAGCTTCTTATGCTCATCCCAAGTTTTTGAAATGTTTTTCATAGGACTTAAAGTGGAATAAGGTCAGGGATGGGATCAAGGGAATGTCATGCTATATAAGACATGGAACTAGACATGTTTCTTTTTAAGAGTTTTTTTTATTATGGAATCTTAGTAGAAGTGTCTACTTTGTAATCTTTTGAGATGTAATAGTTATGTCCTAATTCTCTAAAACTCTAATCCTGAAAAGATCCTCAATGTGAATTACTCATTTAATTAAATATTAAGTAAGGTTTAAGGCTGGGGGCCTTATAGTTGGTATCAAAGGTTGGTTTAGATAACTTTAGAGGTTAGGGTATTCTCTAAGAATAAGTGACATTACCATAATGGTTAGGATTTCAGAAAGAGTCCTAATTTTAGATAAAGTGAATGAGTAAGTATATCTTAGTGTTTATCTTCCTCATTAGTACATGATGGTTATGATATACTCACACTGAACTTTTTGGTTTTAGTAGATGGCTGGATCTAGCAGGCACCAAAGTGACAATGGGATTGAAGGAAACTGTGGTGGTTCTCTGATTAAGATACTGGATGAGATGGGGGATTCAATGAGGAATCTCATAGTTGTTCTAAACCAACTATGAAGGAGTCATGATCAACCACTTCAACCTTGGTGAGTTCTCTAATGCATCATGTACGAGATGGCCAACTCGATGTGGAAATTCAGGTAATAATTATTAAGGTAACCATTAGGGTTTATATGATCCTTAATTTTTAGGTAATTATGGGTTACTCTATGATATGATGGAAAATGAATGGAATGAGATTAACTTGAGGTTAAAATATGTTATGATTATTATTGAAGATTTTATCTCATTTTGGGGAATGTTATAAGAATTATATAGTTTTGGAAAAAGGACAACACTCATACCGTGTGACAACCCGTCGCGTCGGACAAAGCCGTGAGAATCGAACCCACAACCAAAGTGCGACTGGTATTTATCGCCTACCATTGGACTACGTGAAGTCCCTAGTTAGTTTGACTTATTCTTTTTAGTTATATGATTTTATTAATTAAGAGTAAGATGATTTTGGGTTATTTATGAAAATGATTAACCTATCATGGAGGATATGTGATTAGGTTAATTACTTTTCAATACGAGACTTTAAGAACAATTGATGTTGTTTGGAGATAAATGTTATGATTTAACTTGGAAGACTATGTGACTAAATCCTTCAAATATTTGGGTTTCAATCTTAGATTGGTTTACTTTGAATAATTTTATGTACAAATTGATTATATAATGGTTCTCGTTGATCTTTGGGTTTTGTTGGACAAATTTGGGAGATTACGAATAGATTTTCTTTTTATAAAGGGTTATCCTTTTCTGGATTATCTGAACTTATACTAACCTTTCTGGTTTTGGTTTTGGTTAAAGCCTAAAGACATGGGATGTATATATTTCTATTTTATGGAATAGGTGGTTCTCTAGAAGTTTATTATAGTACACTTAATGCGAACAAGTCTCCCTAAATACTCGTCTTTTGGAAAAAAACAATATGAGTTTGATTAAGGAATCTAGTAAAAGTTGGAAGTCAACATGACAAGTAAGTATGTTTCCTTATGTTTTATTTAAGCTCAAAAATAAATTCCACAAATAAAAAGTAACTTAAAGAAAAAATGTTGTCTATTAACTTTTCCTACTGGGGAACCCAGCACCGTTTAACCCATCACAAGTATTTGATTTTCTCGTGGTTAAATTTCTCCTAAACATGTTTTCTATCACTCTCCATCAGAACATGACCCTTTGTTTTTTCCTCCATGTCCATATTTTCATACTTGGAATCCTAGTATGGGTTAACTCGGGTGACCTTCGTGCTTATCTTTCATTATTTTAAAGTGATTGTTTTACCGCCTCTTGTTCCGATGTGGGACTTTCAAGGATGTTTCCAAGCTCAATTTTAAAAATTGCGAGGATGCAATTCCCAAAAGGGGGGAAGGATGTAACACCCCAGGTAAATAAAGAATATGAAATTTTCTTATTTATCCAAATTTGTGAATAAAATATTAATATGACTTTAAAGGGGACACTTTTCTCGATGGTGTACCCAACACGCAACAACGAGTTTCTTGGGAATCTTACGTTGCACTCTAATAAAAATATATTATTATTTTAAATGGCAGTTAACATGTAGTCGTTGTATTGGACGGAATGGATAGAAATAACTAAAATATGATTATACATGTTTTTAAATGTTTTTACATTTATCCAATAAAAGATAAAGGCTTAAAATACGGAAAGAATTCAATTTTAGGCATATATGCCCCAGTTTTCACTAAAGGTTCACATATCGCCTTTTGATGGAGAACCGTCATTAAATATAGTTTTGTTCACTCTTATACATTCTATTGGACCAAATAAAAATCTTCTTAAGAATCAGGACATCAAAATTTACTTTCTGTAAATTTTTGGTATCTTTATAATAAAGTTCTTTTTTTTCAATGAATAGTGTAAAATGTTGTAATTTAATTCAAAACCTCTTTTTAATCTAATTTATTTATATGATTAAATTATCTTTTGAATTGGTTTTAAAGTGAAATTAGAATATGTTTTTACCATTAAATCCAATAGTGGTCGTTGGAATTAATTTCACTTTGAAATCAGCCTTAAACTAGTGTCAATCTTTTGATACTTATTGTTTCATAAAAACACGCAATTTCCTTTGACAGCGGGAATTAATTATTAAATTAATTAATATGAATTATATGTTTTGAATTTTGTAAAATAGACTTCATTTTTGAATTCTAAATATCAAATATAGCTTATGGTGAATATTTGGTATTTTTCTGAAAAACATCAATTTTTGATGAATAGTGAAACCACTGAGTGGTACTTATAAAAACTGATTTTTCCGTTTAAATGAAATTTTTCCATCTTTGTGTTTTTAATTTCAAAAATAAGACATAAATGGTTGTCATTAATAAGTAAAATGTGGTTCAATGGGATAAAAATAAATAATTGGTGAATAGTAACTTACTAAGTTTTTAATCGCGATTAGTGGTAATTAGTGTAGTTTAACGTAAAAATAATGCTTTAATAAAATAAGATGAGATTTACAAATGTCCTACCCTCATTGGTTGTGTCATGGCCGACCAAGACAAGCCATGGGTAAACTTGGGGACCCCATGGAGCCACATTGGTTGGGAAATGATATAAATATCTTTTTATTTAATGTAAAAGAAAAAATGACACAAACATCATATGTTTTACAAAAACAATTATTACATGGAGTTATAAAGATACAATTTTTTATTATAAATATTCATTGGAAAGATAAAAAGATTTCCTATATCATAGTATTTTTATTATAATTTTTAGACACAAAATAAATTAAATTATTTATGACATCATGATGATGCAGTGATGACCTCATTATTTAACGATTTAAATAAAATGGAAAGATAATGTAAAATATATCAACTGACAAGTAAAAAACTTATTTTATGGGTTTATTTCGAACCCTTATCACCTTATCCACGAATTATATCAATGTGGGACCTTTTAAAACCGAAACACATTTTCAAATAAAGTAATATTTCCTTACTTTCCAAAAGTGCCCCTCCTCTCCTCTTATAAAAGGCCCCCACCTCTACCACCTTAGACACACTCCTCAAGCCTTTGAATCTGCCAAACCCTGCCCATTTACTCTCTCCACATCCCTATCCTCATCCTAGAGGATTCCCTTTGGGCAGAATCTTTTAAAAGGAAGTCTTTAGGCTCAAATCAAAAGGAGTTACACTTTTAAAGGTAATTCATTCCCTCATGTTCATTTGTTTTATTTTGCTTCTCCAACCCCCTAAACTCTTTTTATTGACTTCTTTTTTAACAAAACAAGTATCTTCAATATACTAGGATTTTTTTATAAGATTTATTCGAGCTAAACTCTCACACAACTACATCAAATGGTTAAAGAACATACTGTTTCCGTGGATGGCGAATTTCTGCCTCCCGAAATGATGATTGTTCGACATTCTCTTAACACCTTCAATGGTTGCCATTAAGATGTCACTATATTAATATATGATATATGATATGTTTATGTTTTACTAATTCTTCTGTATTTTTCATTTGTGCCTTACCTTTATGGCTTCCATTATGGGTATACGTGATATCTTCATTTTAGGAAGTGAAGACTACCACCCCCTCAAAGTGATGTGATTCGTTAATGCCATACTTGGGACGTATAAAGGATGGATTTAATGTTATTATATATGATGTTATACTGGAATTATTATATACCTCTATATAATTATTATTTCGTTCCATTAAAGTATTATATAGAAATGAAAGTAGCGTTCATGCATACGTACGGATTACCGTCTCCATGAACGGTGCATTTCATTTCTTATCCCCAAATGTAATGTACTATTATAAGTACATGTATATAATTGATATATATGATGAATGATACATCTAAATGATGAATATAATTCTTTAATTAAAATATACATACCTCTCATTTAGTTTTAATTCCATTAATATGACAAAGAAATGAATGTAGCGTTCATGCATACGTACGGCTTACCGTCTCCATGAACGGTGCATTTAATTTCTTACCTCTAAATGATTATGTAATATTATAAATACATGTATATGCTGGATATATATGATATATATGATATCCAAATTAGGAATGTCATTCTGGATATAAAGAACCTTTGACCACACAAACAACATGTAATTGTAAGAAGTCCACTTTCGACTTAAGAACCAAATACCGACAAAATGAACATTATTAACTTAAATGATTACTTGATGTTTATAACATGGTGTAAAAGTAATAATGAACATGAAAAAGGTTCTTAAGAAAGTAGAGATTAACTCATGTTTATTATTCAGGACGTTAAAGAACGATCGAGTCAAGTCGGACCCGAGGTAAGGGATCCTACAACTCTCTTTCTTTTTAAGTACACTCTTTTATGTCATTTCTTTTAAGATCATCTTTCTTTTGATTGAGATGTTATTTTATATTACTCCTATTGTAATTTTATGTTCATGTGATGAGAGACCCTATTCTCTCTCATCAATCCATTTTGGAAGTTTTGAGTGGCGCTGTTAGGCTGCCAAACTTTCGTAAGAGATCTAACCTCTCTCTTTCTTTTTAAGTACTCTCCTTTATGTCACTTCTTTTAGGCTCCTCTTTGTAATGTTGGGGGATGTTCTTTTATATTAATATTTCTGTACATTTTATTGTAATGTTATGAGATACCCTATTTGATCTCATCAATCCATATTTGGATGTTTTATGTGGCGCCGTCAGGCTGCCGAGTTTTCGTAAGGGATTTTTCATCTCACTTTTATTCCCGTGAGATTTATGCTACATTTGCCACAAATTCCATTGAGTGGTGTATGTACTGCCCATTATTCTACTCTTTGTGTAATATACATTCATTTATGAGTATTTACATCAATGATCTATTGTCCTTCTTTCATGGGGTGTATGTTTTGAAAGATACCCAAGTCGGTAAGGGAACCTTTCACCCTCCTCTTTTTTAAAAGACTTCTTTTGTTGGGTCTTTTAATTTACATATTGTTATGTTGGGATATGTTCTCATATATCCTTATTGATATAAATTTTATGTCCATGTGATGAGATACACTTTTTATCTCTCATCAACTCATTTTGATGTGATGACGTTAGGCTGTCAAGGGAACTTTTTTACCCAATTTCGATTTCTTTGGGTTCAACATGTGGTCATTGAATATGTCATCCATTGAATATGTGTGAATGACCTTTTATTGTTTTAAACTTAATATCCACTTATATTGGGTGTATTTATATTTGTCACACATATTTTTGAGATTGATTTGTCCTTAATTTAAGGACACCTTCTTTATAAGGGATTTCATCACATTTGACATTTCTATTGAGGGTTCATTGTTGTTATGCACCAATTCACTCTTATATGGTGTATATACTGTCCTTTGGAGTATTATATCATGAATCCATTTATTTTCATGATATTATAAAGTTCTGACTAAATGTTATTCCTCAATTATTGTATTCAAGTGTCTCTAATTTTGGTAAAACCCCTTTAACCAAAATGTCATTTTAAATGTCTTAATTATTTTTTATTATTAATATCATTGTTTTGAAAATGGTTTTAAGGATTTATTTATATGGATATTAATGTTTTAAAATTTTAAGCTTCAAGGTGGTATGGGACACTTTGATTAAAAAATCTCTTTATTAAATATTTTAAATGGTTTTGAAAATGGTTTTGATAAAGGATTCTATTATGATATATTTTGATGTGGAAATGTTATCATTACATTATATTGGTTTTATGTTTTATGATTTTATATTGGAACTTGGACATTTTAACGGGTGGTTACGTTATAAACCATATGACGGGTGGTACCGTGAATACCAGGACGGGTGGTTACGTTATAACCTCCAATGCATTGGGTATGGAAGTCGGCCGTATGGCTATTCCATTAAGTATGTATGGAAATTGGCCGTATGGCTATTCCATTAAGTGATATGTGTGGAAGTAGACCGTATGGTTATTCCACTTAAGTATGTTTATGTCCCAAGTTACCTTTATATATGTTATGTTTTCTTTATATGGGTTTTATGGTAATCCTTTGGTTACAAAAAGGTAAGTAATGACACTTTTTTTCAATGAAGAGTTTTACTACTTCATGAAGGTGAAAAGTATTATATTGATTAAGTATTCATGGTTTACTTGTTGTTTTGAAAAACTAATAGTTTTAATTCTTTGTGTATCCCTTACTGAGCTTCTTATGCTCATCCCAAGTTTTTTAAATGTTTTTCACAGGACTTAAAGTGGAATAAGGTCAAGGATGGAATCAAGGGAATGTCATGCTATATAAGACATGGAACTAGACATGTTTCTTTTTAAGAGTTTTTTTTTATTATGGAAACTTAGTAGAAGTGCCTACTTTGTAATCTTTTGAGATGTAATAGTTATGTCATAATTCTCTAAAACTATAAACCAGAAAAGATCCTCAATGTGAATTACTCATTTAATTCAATATTAAGTAAGGTTTAAGGATGGGGGCCTTATACATTGGGTAGTTGATATTTTTCTCTATCCATATCAAATGACCTATATTTCTTGACACAATATTCTAATCTTGATAACCAAAAAATTAATTCCTCATTCTAGGATAGTCTATACCAATAATGGTCCCTCCAAACATTTCATGTCTTGTAGCCAATTTCTTAATATACCACCCATATCATTTGGTCTCATCTATATGAACATAAACATTAGTATTATTTGTTCAAATATGATTGACCATTAATACCACCTCTCGTATGATTAAACTATAAAAATAAACCAAATCAAACATAAATTTATGTTGTCTATATATGCGATGACTGTATCTCTATTGGAATCAGATTTACCCTCACACGTGTTGCTATATTTAAAATTCTAGGTAGGATAAAGATTCCATACCGAAAACAGCACATCTGATCAGTCTAACTTGTATGTCATATAAATAACTAAGGAAAGAGTCAAAGAACATTATAGGCTGAGAACCCACAAATGGAATAATTGGAAAATGTAAATTCACAATTTTTTGTACATGCACCTTCATTTGAAAAAAATAATACATAGGTTAAAAAAGTTATTAAACGTGTTAGGTCGAGAACCCATAAAGAATGACGTAAAAAATTCATGTTCCAGCCCACTAAGTCTCCATACAAGAGAATTAAGAAATAGATATAGGTAAAGGAAAATAGAAACATATATTTCAGGTTCCTACATAAATTTAGTGCCCTGATATTTTTAAATAACACTATGTATGATAGTGTATACAACACACCACACTGGTATTAAGAAAACCATGATGTATTATTATAATATATTTTATATAAACATGAGAATCATAAATTTTTTGATAATATTGGAATTAATAATATGAATAAAAATATTATAATAAATATCTATAAATGTATTATATCATCCAAATTTATTGAATAACTCATATTAATAATTACTTGATATTTAGTAAAGTCGTTTTATATTTTTAAAATGCATTTTCATAAAAAATGATTGTTAATTATTATTGATAAGAAGTATAATAATAATACGATTATTTTTTCATATTTTATTTTATGAAATGATCAACTTTTTCAATTCATAATATCCTAATTTACATAGGGTGATATTTGTGGATTTTATTTGGAAAAATATCTATTTTTTAGTGAATAGTATTAAATATCAATTTTTATAAAACTTTATTTTATTTAAGATAAGGTTAGTAGTTAAAATAGAATATGATTATTTTAATTTTATATTCAATTGAATTATTTATTCATCAGTTAACATTTCATCTAATTAATAAAATTTAAATAAAAAATTTGATGCATTTTATTATATGATTATTTGTAGGATTAATTTTTTTACTGAAATATATTTGAATGTGCATAATGTTTTACCAGTTAAATTATTTACAATATCCTCAAATGATGAATTATTTAATATAAAAATATATATTATATGTCTTTAAATTTTAATTTGAATTCATCTAATTACAATTACTGATCATAGATTTTATAAAAGTCCATCTATTACAAGAAAGATGAATTTCCAGAAAATTCATTCTTCCACAAATTTTGATGGATGATTAAATTGATTTTTTAAAATTATGCTCAGTGAATTTAATAAAACATATATGAAATTTATAATATTCGTAAATAATATTATGTATTATGGTTGAATTAATTTTGTTCAAAATTAATTGTAAATAAAACAAGTTTCTGTGGTGAAACATTAAAATTGTCTACATAATTAACAGTAGAATAAAATGAAATATAATGACTAAAACATGTTTCTTTTTAAATGATGGTGGTGTTTTCTGACCATATCAACAGTAAAATCCATGAATTATAAATTTGTGTGGCACATTTCTTGAGAGGTAATTCTCATTATTTAATAGTTTAGGGTATTTGAAAAAAAACACACTCCTCAATTATAAAAGGGAACCCCACCCCTTCACATATTACACTCTTAAATCAATTTTTATTGGAAAATACTATATATATATATTAGCAACATAAATATACACGTTCTAAATATTTTAGAAATTATATAATACCAAACGTAGTGTTAATAATAAATATCCAAAGGAGGTTATTCTTAGGGAAGGTAATTATCTTCACCAAATTTATATTTTTATTCATTATTTTTACACCATTAAATAATACATCTATATTAAAATACAATAATAATAGTATCAAATAGATTTTGTGATTTTATTATCTCATTGATGTAATATTTATCTATCTCCACTAACCACAAATGGGAAGCCAAAAATGCATTCATTTGTATCAAGGACTACAACCTCACGATATGATGTAATTTATTTTATATCATCGCCTCTCAAAGATTTCTATGATTATTAATTTTATATTTATAAATGATATTAATTAAATATTAGTTATTGTTTAAAATTAATATATCAAATACTTTCTTACCTTACCTTATATAGAAAAATTATAACATTGTACATGTTAACAAGAGACTACCTACAAGGGCCCAAAACACTCTGGCCCATTTGTTTGTGAAAATATATTGTTTTCAGTGTTCTTAGAGGAAACAATATCTCATTTCAAGCATTTTCGAAAAATCTTCTTTTCCCATCATTATATCGGCATCAATAGGTGGGTTTAAGTGAGTCACAATAGTATCTCTGTAACGGTAAGTTCTGTGTGTGAGTAACATTGATAGCTTACTATCAGTAGGTGGCATTAGTGAGTCACGCCAGTAGCTCAACATTAGTAGGTTGCGTCTGTGAGTCATGCTGGCAGATTAATGTCAGTAGTTCAAAATCGGCTTATCACATCAGTTGACCAACGTAGGTATCTCAACATTGATGGATAATCATCGGTGGATTAGTATCAGTGTCTCATGTCAGATAATCACCATCAGTATCTTCTATCAGTTACTTTACATCGGTGGTCACATCCGTGACTCTTTTTATGGTGAGTCATTTTCATCTTTTCCCAATTTTTTCAGTTTCACCCCTCTTATATTTTATTTGAACTAAATCGTGTTTTAAACATTGTTTTTATCTTTTCTAAAGTTTTTTCGAATGATATGAATTTCATATTTAATACATAACTCCGAGAGACATTGACATGGCCATGTCGTGTGGTCTTCGCCACGACAAGACTATTATGTATGTTGAAATCATCTCCCTTCCAATGATATTGAATCTAGACTTTTCTAATGTTGAGATTATATAGTAGAGAAACCTTATGTTTTTTCTTAGTGTGACCAAAGACTATCTCCCCCAGTGTGAAATGAGGCTATGTTTTACTCTTGGATCACATTTGCGTGGATCCTTATACACCGCTTATTTTGGAGTTAAGTTGATTTTCAATTCATCTGTTACTCGAGTTAGGGATTCTTTTGGATCTCATTCAATTTTGTATCATGAGGGTTGGGTATAATAATGTTTTCATCTGAATATGGTTTAATCCATTTTAATCAATGTAATAAATGATTGGAAGGAATATGATGAGGGCTATTTTGTTTTATCTATTATCATTGATCAATTATGTGTTTTTTATGGATGTATTCCATCTTAAAATCATAGACTTTAGTGTAATTTTCAGGAATACAATTGATTATTTATAGATTTATTCCATACCCTATTGAACTAATATAATAGGGACATTTATTAACCCTGTATATTCGATTAAATAAATAGACACCCCATGATTGAACTTATTAAGTGATCACCCTTAAATAATGAATATGGAACTATAGAATGAGGGCTGCTAAAACTGAATATTCCTTGATTGTTGGTGTGATTGTATGTTGTTTTTGGTTTATTTGGCCTTGTATATTTTATTTATTGTGTGGTGTTTTTTCTATGGTTGTTTCAATGGGTATGGTGTGGTTCAAGGGGTTTAATATGATCATAGGTTGAGTTATGGGTTGATTGTGGAATTGATTAACTTGTTACATTGTGGGACTACATCTAGGCTATGTTATTGCCTTTGAGGCGTGTTATGTTTATAAAAATACGATGTCAGGTTAGTTTTGATGAGGTGAGTTGTGGGGTTTGGTTGTAATTTTTGGGTATTCTTGATGAGAGAAAGGAAAGGGAGGCATGATATTGATGAATGTTGATGATGGTTGTTGGGTTGCATGCTATATGGGGATGATTTTTGAAGTGGGGTATTTTAATATTGTCTTCTTATACTTTTTGGCTTGGTTGTGAGTATTGTTGTGTGATTTGGATTAAAATTTTCCATGTACGGGTGGAATAACTGGTATATTCTCAATAATGTAAAACTGATTGTGTTTTATGGGTATTTCTCATATTGAATTTGGTGTCGACCATCACTCGTTATTATATGTTCATTTAGATGTAACAAAAAAGTTGGAAATGTTATAGGGTGGTTTTTTTTCTATAGATTTTATAGGTTTGGATGAATTTTTGGTACATATATATATACATGTACATTCTTGTGATTTTTTATGCACCCCACCCTTGTTCAGAACAACATTTCAAACCCCACCATTGTTCCGAGGGAGTGTGTTTTCCCAAAAATGCTCAACTGGAGGATAGATGATTGGACACCATTTATTCTATACTCCCTCTTCGAGGAAGTGATAGCTGATGGGTTTTTAAGAAGGTTGTGGTTTTGGGGCCTAGGTGTGTCGGGGTGTGTTATAATTCATCAAGTGTCTTTGGGCTGAGATGTGTTGTGGTTCCTAGGTTTTTTTGGTATGTGGTGTGGTTTTTGGCCCAAGTGTTAATGGGTGGGATATTATTTAGTCTATAGTATAGGTGTGTGAGGGAAGGTCTTGGTGTGAATCTAATGGAATAGGTGGGACTGCTAAGACATTTACAATTAGGTTATCATAGCATCGAATCAGTGGGAGCGTGGTGGGGGTACCCAATCATCGATTTTCTCAACATTACTTTAGTTTACTTACATTATTTGATGAGTGTACCTTTGGTGAGGTAGGGGTGGCTAATATAACATGTTAGGTGTATTTTTTTCTTAGGTTTCTCATAGGGGAAATAATATTTTTCTCCGAATATGCATGAGATACTTTGAATTTAACTAATCAATATACTTTTTTTCTCACCCTAAATTTGTAAAACTATTTTCATGTTTCCAGGATGATTACGTAGATATTTCTCGACCTTACTAGCTCATATTGAGATACATTCTACATTGCATCTTTGTTCTTCTTTTTGTATTTACGTTGGAGGTATTTGTATTTAAATTATCATTCATTTTGGATATTCATGAGGGATGTTTTGGATTTTACCTTTTATCTATATATATGAAATCGAGTTGTTTGTGGTTGATACATCTTATTTATTGATCCGGATTACTATATAATGTCAATTCCAACAACATTGATAGATTTTTATATGCTTAGTTATGGTCACCACCCCCCAGCCTACTAGAGGTAGGACATGTGGGTCATTATATATCATTCCCCATTTCCAACTCATGAGGGGAATCATTGGATGGAGGAGATCATGAAAGAATTGTATCATAGGTGATGGTTGAGAGATAAGATGTAGATTCGAAATAGGTATGTGATAATTGGATGGGTTGGTATGGAAATGGTGGTTTGTGACCATGGTGAAATACATAGTCTTGGGAAGACTAGATATGGCACATTATTTTAGCCCCCCACCACTTAATCTAATGTAAGGACATTGAGCTTACTGATCGGTGAAGTAAGGCTTCACTATTTGAAGGGTAAATACACTAGGAAAGATACATGAATAATAATGAATTGTGATCTTATATTAATTTGTAATTTAATGTAATAAAAAAAATAAAACATTAAAGGGAATCTAAAATTAAATTCCATACTATTTAGGCTTAGGAGTTCCTTTTTTAGTTTTCAGTTATAGTCCCCGGTCATCATCCATGAGTGGATCTGGTAGTGGCAGAACAGAAGGTCAAACTGGATGATCAGTGGATGGATGATATAGATGAGGAGTACCACTACTGGAAGAGAATGTTAAATTCCTTCTAGAAGAATAGCTTGGGAAGGTAGAAAGTAAATGTGCCAGGTGTGGATATAGATAGCTGGCTCAAGGATCCTAGGATCACTATTATCTAGATCTGGGATTCAATGGAGTTTTTTGATCCAGTTGAGGTTAGTCAAATTTGGGAACCTGTATGTTAGTGGTGGTTATTGTACATAAGGTAGAAAAAAGAGGCTGATCTTTTTCCTGTCGATTTCAAGAATGAATTCTGTGTGGAATTCAATTTTTAAACAATGAATGCTAAGAAGTGAGAGGATCTACTTCCCACTACTGAGGGAGTATTCCAGTAAAATAGTTGAGGATAATATTCAACGATAAAATTAATTTGGCTCCATTTATCATTCTGAATAAGGATTCTAGAGCGGGATGCTTAGAGGAAGCTCAGTTTCCTTCCCTCCAAAACTCGAATACTCCCTTCACCTTACCGATATACCTAGTGGTACAAAATGTGGTAGATTTGGTTGATATAATGAACTCATGAGGTGGAATACCATGAGTGTATTACCATGTAGATTATTCAAGGGGAATGTAATCCTGCAACAGGTCTCAGGTGCCATGTCCTTCAAGCCTTTGGATGTCAAAGAATCTACCATAGAAATTTATGTTTCAACCTATTGGTACATGTGCCTCTCTAGCTGGCCTAGACATAGTTTTTTATATTTTCAGTTCTTGGGAATATTAAGAGTCAAATCCCATTGGATTTTTGTGCTCGGTATAGCATAGGTGGATAGGTTTAGCACTGTATCAGTAGTAATTCCTGACCAAGCCATTTCCGCAGTAGGGACAATGGGCTCCTATTCTACTAAAGGGAGATAGAGTAGGTGGAGGATGACCACTAGTTGATCACCATGGACCTTTTCCATGAAATTTTTGATGTTGTGGTAATCAGTATAGTGGATTAGGAACAAGATATTTTCTGTTAAACACTGCATAGTTAGCAGTTCAAGAATGACCAGTGATCCTTCGTGGTATGATTAACTTGTTCAGTTCACTTGCATGTGATTTAATTGATTTAGGAGCTTCACACCCATTTGTTTCACATTCATAGGTCCATGATTTGGGAATATAAATAGAGAGAATATCAATGCCCAAAAGGGATATTTTAATACTCCAAATGTAACCATATGATGTCAGCCTTGGCATTTATTGGTAGTAATCATTGCAATCTATTATCGACTACTTCTGAAGTGGGGTTGTGTTTTCATATGTGGATGGCTAGCATGTAGATTTGATTGGAAATAAGAGTCACTATATGTATATAGGTTGTGTAGATTCTCTTCAATCCATTTTCGATGAACATTCATAGGAATTAATGGATTCAGAGTTAAAAGAGGTTACCATAATTGTTGGTGGAATTATTAAATTTCTTACCCGATGAGTTTGTGAATCTCCCCCCTTGACGTGGTGTGTATTTTGGGATATAATTGAAGTCTGGTGCTTCTCTTTTTTCAACGGATCCTTATAATGTGAATCTTTATGATCTATAGGATATGATAATTCATATTGATGATCTGATTTATAGGTGATTTATTAGGACTACTGTGTCTCCATGGGTATCTCTAGTATTGTTCACAAAGAAGGAAAATGGGTTTCTATGGCCATGAATATAAAATAGGAGGTTCATACAGGCGACAATCGAGATTTGTTCCCTCTCCTATGGATATAAAATCTTTTATACTAGTTAAGGGGATGAAGAGTGTTTTGTAAGATTGATATGCAGTTTGGGTATCACCAGTGTAGGGTGATGTTTGGTGACATCCTGAGGACTACATTCAAGTGTAGGTATTGGGACATTAAGTACCTAGTTCTACCATTCAGTTTTATGAAAACCATATCCACATTCATGGGGACCAAAAAATGTCTTTTTATGAGTTCCTAGACCAGGTTTTCATTTTATTCATCGATGATATCATTATCTACTCAAAACCAAAAGAAGATCATACTGATAATCTAAGGACTTTCATAGAGTTCCTTAAACACCAATATCTCTACATAAATATATCTATGATTAATTTTTGTACATAAGAGGTTAATATACATGGAAATGGGGTGTCACAACTGTGTGTATCTGTGGACCCGTCAAATGTATAACCGATTGCTTCTTGGAAAGTACCCAAGAATTTGGCAGATGTTCAATGTTTTCCTTGTCCAGCATGTTATTACCAAATATTGGTCCCTGATTTCATCTCAATTAGAAGCACCATTGGAAATCATAACCAAAATTCTAGGATTTGGTGTGGAGGGATATGTGTTAGAGAGAATTTGACTATTTGATGTAGAAGATAGCCATCACTCTTTCTCTTCAATTTCCATAGTATGAGGTGTTGTTTGAGGTGTTTTATGATGCTTCCCATCTATTCTGGGGGTGTGTGCTGATGCAGCATTGGGGAGTGATCTCTTATGGGAGAAGGAAGTTATGTCCCCATGAATATAACTATTCCACCAATTATCTATAGATAGAAGAATTCACATTTGAGATATATTTGTGGTGGAATTACCTCATTAAAGAGTGATTTCTGTTTTTTATATATCACATGAGCATTAGGTATACCTTTTCCAAGTGATATCAGATCTTGTATTAGTGGAGGATGATGGAGATTCTTCATGAATATGATATTGATATATCATACACCTCATATAAGGGGAACAACATGGCCGAAGCCACATGTAGGACATTGCAGAAGGAGGTAGTTTACAAGTTGGTGGAAACCTGGAGGGTGATGGAGTAGTTGAGTTCATTGCACCTAGATGAATGGATTGATGTTGTAAGTGGTTGTATATTGAGGATGAAAGTGAATCCATCTCCGAGGTAGCGAGTAGAGGATTCTCAATTGGGATAATTTGAGGAATATGTGATTAGGGATCACGTTGATTGGGGTGATGCTCCAGAAGCATAGTTAGAGTGTGGTCATAATCAAATGTTTTTCCATGGGAATCTCTTTTTCCAAGAGGTGATGAGTGATAGAGTTCTTAGTGAGTTTCATAGATCACCCGTTGTGGTACACCAAGGAGTATCAATGTAGTAACATGGAATAATGGAGTAGAATTTATTTCCCAGGATGAACTGATTAGTGGAAGAGTTTAGGGAAATGTGCATAGTATGCCAGTAGGTGAAGGCTAAGTACCATGTTCCCAGTGGTTTTTTGCAACCCATAGATGTCCTTGAGTGGAAATGGGATGACATATCGATGGATTTTGAAACAGGGATACCCATGGCTCTAGGAGGTTGTGGTTCTATCTAGGTAGTGGTTGACCGATTAACGAAACTAGTACACATCATAGATATTAATGAGTCATGTGTAGATGATTACTTGCCCATGGGGTATGCGGATGAGGTGGCGTAGCTACATGGAGTTTCATGATTTGTTATCTAAGATTGGGATACAAAATTTACGTCCCGATTCGAGACTGTATTGAAACATGCAGTTGTCACCTCGTTACACATCAACACTACATTCCACCCTCAGACATATTTGTTGATAGAGGAGGAAATCTATAAATTGGAGGACATGTTGCGAGCATACATCTTGAAATTTGGAGGATCTTGTGTTTGACACTTTCCCTTTGTAGAGTTCACATACAATTATAGTTTTCACTCTTCTATTATTCTGGATCTATTTGAATTAATGTACATAATATGTTTTGTTCACCATTTGCTTGACAATGGTTGGTAAGAAAACTATTCTTGGATCCAAGCTATTGCATAGCATAGAAGAGAAGGAAAATCTTTTTCGTGAGAGGATGAAGGTAGTGTATGGGTAGAATATGTTGTCTGGGGATCGCAGGAGGTTGTCATTGGAGTTCAAAGTTGGGGACAATTTGTTATTGAATGTTTTTCCTTGATATGGGATGTAAAGGTTTGGCGTATTGAATATAATTTATATGATGTTCATCAGACCCTTTGAAGTGTTTGGGGAGAGTTAGAAATGTTGAATACCAGTTTGTACATACACAGTTGTTGGTGAATATCTATTTAGTATTTTTCATCTCTAACCATTGTTGATATCTTCTTGATTTATCCTATGTCATTGATTGGGGAGAGAGGGATAATGAGGACGATGCAACATATGTGGATATGATAGTGGATATCCATGATCATCAGGAGACGGTGAGTTTTGGACGGACTATTCCATTGTTTTGTGTGTTACAGAGGTGTAGTGTCTTGGATAGGAGTACTAGGGAGTGATAAGTGCATATGCATTCACAATATATAGCATTATTTTGATTTTTTCATGTCTAATATTCTTTGTGATATAATTCATGAACAATATTTTTTATGAGATGAGTTTTTTGGTTGTTTTCCAACGTGTGATAAAATCCTTATATAAGAATAGTGGAGGACCTGATTCCAAATCAATAAGAATTAACGAGGATGCAATTAAACTCATGCGGGCAAGACAGTGCTGACCATAGCATATAGTATATTAACATAGAGTATGTAATTCCCAAATTCTTGTGTTTAGAAGGAGACTGTTGTTGTTCTTGTGTGGTGTATCTTATGGTGAGTTGGTATAGTAGATGTCAAGAGAAGAGTTCTAATATTTTGTTGTTCCACTCCAGATTTCAATCCACACATGGATGTTTATCAACAAATGTTGATTTTCTTAGTTAGAAGTTGTGTTTCAAGCATAGAAAGATACTTAAGAGGTATCTTAGGACATTTTTGATCAATAACTTCTTATAGGATGGTTTTTAATTCTTGAGAGAATGAATATATTTTGAGGAATATTTTGTAATCGCACAAACCACTCAAATACATTTCATTTTGAATATATATTATTTGGGGTGTTCTGGGAGGCAATCGTAGATAATTTCAAGATTTTACAAAAAATCAAATTCTTTAATTGATAGGTTAGTATCATTAGTTTGGAATCAGTGATTTGTGTTGTTTGTTCGTCATTGGTTTGTCGTGCATGTGTTTTTCATTGGCCGCTCAGTGTTTTTAGGTCACGTTAGTGAGTCACATTGGTAGCATTACGATAGTAGGTGGCCTTAGTGAGTCACATTGATAGCTCATCATCGGTAGGTCAGCATTGGTAGCTCATCATTTGTAGATCGCATCCATGGCTCCATGTCAGTAGCTCAACATCATTATATTATTATCTGTATCCCAACATCAGTGGATTTCATTGGTGACTCACTGTTGGTGAGTGGCATCAGTGACTCTCCCAATGGTGAGTTATTACAACCTTTTACTAGTTTTTCTAGTTTTACCTTATAATGTTTTATGTGATGTAAATTGAGTTTTAAACTGTGTTTGATCATTTCTCATGAAGTTACTAAATGATATTAATTATATCATTAATACATTAACACCCCGAAGACATTGAAATGACCAAGACACCTAGTCTTGGCCACATCATGACTTTAAAGTATGCTGAAATTGCCTCAATTCCATTGATATAGGATCTGTTCTTTTCTAATGACTAGGTCTACTCTCCCTTGAACCCATTAACATTATAATAGTGTACCTTGAGCCTTTCTACCAAGGTGAATTGGGAGTATATGGTTCACCCTTGGTCAATGATTCCCTGGAGCCTTGTGCACCCCCTTTTTTCGTGATAATAAGAGTTGTCGATCGTTGGTTTGTCACGGTAGTGATTCCTTTATTGTTCTTTAAATTGGGTATTATGATGGTTGGGTATAATTATGTCTTTTTTTGAATAATGTTGGATCAATTTAAATTGATGTAATAAATGAGTGGAGGTGAAGTTTAAGATGATGGTGATTTTATTTTGTCTCATAAGTTTGATCCATGTTGTTTATTGTTCTGGTTGTATTCCATCTGAAAATCATAACCATTGGTGGTATTTTCTTGTGTACAAGTGATGATTTGTACTTTTTTAATATCCCTTTTTGAACTATTATAATTTTGAAATTGATTATCCTTGTATATTTTTTTGAATAAATAGACACGACAACATCAAACATATTTTATGATCACACCTGAATAATGATATATGAACTAAAGAATGAGTGATCCAAAATCTGAATATACCATGAGTGTTTGGTGGGGCTGTGTGTGGTTTTATTCGACTTTGTATCTGGTGTTGATTGTGTGGTTTTGTGGTTAGGAGAAAGGTCATCATTGTGGGGTGGTATAGATGTAGTAATGGAATCTCAGGTTGATGGATTAGTAGAGTGAGGAATGGAGAACTTGTTATATATTGGGACTAAATCAGGGTTTTGTTATGGATGTTGGGGAATGGTATGTTTGTATAATAGGGTTGTTTGGCTGGTTGTGATGAGGTGTGCTCTGGGTTTTTGGTTATATGTTGGGGGTTTTCTTGTTGGGAGAATGGATATGGTGAAATCACTTTGCTGAATTATGGAGGTGGTCGTTGGCATGGGTTATAAGTGGGGAGGAATTGTAATGTGTGGTGTATTAAAAGAGTCTACATCTTCTGTTAGGCTTGTTTGTGAGGCTGGTTGTGTGTTATGCATGTTATATTCCTATGTAGGAGTCGAATAACTGGCAGATTCCTAATAAATTCAATATGATTAGTTATTAAGAGGCTTTCGCTTATCAAATTCATAAGTGGCTATTTTTTAGAAACTTGGATTTATAGGTATCAACAAAGGTGGAAATATAACGTGGTTGTTGTTTTTCTATGTACCAATTGGCTGGGATCCGTTTATTGTACATATATAAATATACTCGTACTTTCTTTTGATTCTATACACACCCCTCCCTAGTTGAGCACTATGCTCCGAATACCCCTATTGTTATGGGGGAGGGTTTCTTTCCCAGACATCATAGTGGGACAATGAATAACTAGAATCCCTATCTTCTAGTATCGCTCTTCTAGGAGGTGATATCCAAATACTTTTTTGACAGGTTGTTGTTTGTGACGCCCATGTGTTCGCAGGCGAGTTGTGCTTTATAGGTGTCATCATGTTGAGATGTGTCATGGGTCCCAGGAGTATTCGAGATGTGGTGTGTTTTGTGTCCCACGTGTGGGGGGAGGTATGTGATGTGGTGTGTTGCCGAGGAGTGTGTGTGAATGTGCTGACAAGGTTCTTTTAGTAGATGTGGTAGTGAAAGGAAATGTTTTATTAGGGTGTGAGAGTGCCTATGCAGTGGGAATGTGGTGCGGGGTTCCCTATCATCAATGTTATCTATATTGTATTACAAGACTAGTGTTTTTTAGTGAGCATGACTTTGGTGAGGTTTGGGTTGCTAGTATCCCATTTTAGAGGATTTTGGATGTTTTTATGTTTCTCACAGTTGCATCAGTATGCTTCTCCACTTGTACATGAGTGAATTTGGTTTTCCCTATTGAGTGTACTTGTATATTCATCCTATGTATATAAACTGTTTTCAAGATTACATTAGGATTACATTGATAGTGCTGGAGAATTCTAACTCTGATTGTGACAGTTGATGCATCACGTCGTTGTTTTAATTTTTGAATTTACCTTAGTGAATTTTTTATTTAAATCTATATTCATTTTGAACATTCATATTTGATGGTTTGGATTTCCTCTGTGATCTATATATATATGTATGTCTTGGAGTTGTTTAAGGTTGATGCTTCTTATATCTCAATCTTGGTTATTATTAAAATAGAAATGCCATCTGTTTTGTGAGATTTGAATAACCATACTACTGGTCACCCCCCGGGAACTACTAGAGGCGAGACTTAAGGGTTGTTATATCTCTTTCTCTATTGCCTACTCAGGAGGTGTAACAATGGAGGGATGGGGTCGAGACACTACCACCTCACAAAGAGATGTGATTCATTTGTTGCTACCACATCACATCAATGATATATATAAGTGTATATAAATAATTACAATTATATTTATGATACTATTATAATTATATAATTATAAAATGAATCTTAACTCATTTCTATCATGATCATTGAAAAATTTATACATTACACATGTGTATATTTGACCTACCTTCTCAATGACAGTAACAAAAATAATTTTTCAAACCCATAATTAATAGATATTTTTGAAGTATTTTTTTTTTGAAAAATTATAATTGTTAAATGAGTATTTTTCTTAATATGATGAAATAATGACCCATTTGACCATGGTCAATACATTCATGGAATTTTTAAATTATGAACTGTGTGTCCCCAAAACAAATAAATTGGGTATAATGGATTAAGTAATAAAATTTATCATTAAAATAAATTATGTCAGTGGAATTATTACATGGTATTAAAAATGAAAAATTTTACTAATAAAACATCTAACTTTTAAGAGTTTATTACATAGGAGATAAAAGACATTTATAATAAAATATAAACTCAAGGTAAAAGTTTCATATCAAAACATACTTCTTCAAGACACATGTCGTTTTATGCACCTAATTTCTGATAAATTTATTATTCTATATAAATTTACTTATTATATCATTAGTACATCATAATTCATTATAATTTATGTTATAATTCATTTACATAATTCATGGGAGTAATGATTCAATGTCACCAAAGTGGATAGGGATTATGTTTCAATATCATTTCAAATGGTATTATTTATTCATGAATTTCAATTAAAGGAAATTAATTAGTAATTTTCTAATCAATCCAATTTATTTGATTTCATATATAAATGTATGAAATTTATAAGTAATAGAAACATTTTCCTCTACCGGATAATTAAAATTCTTGAGAAAATGTTTTTAATTAAGGGATACATTATTTCTCTTATTGGTAAAATATGTTTTTTCTCATATATCCATATTTCCATTAAAAATTATCCAGGATTTTTTTAATAGTATAAAATTATTTATTAAATAACTGTTTACAAATGTTTTAATTTTAAAATTATGTTTTAAAAGAAATGATCTTTTTTAAATTCTTAGCATGGAACGTTTTTTACTTTTTTCAATGGAATTTTTTGTAACATGTAAACATAAAAAAGATCAACCACGAACTCATCAACTCAACTCTCTGAAAATTACCTTATAGGTATCCAATGTTCTTTTTTAAGAAAATTAATTCTATAATATTTTTAATAATTTTATATTTTAAGGAATTTATTTAAAATCGAAAAGTGTATTGTATTAATTAATATTCCATGTATTCTGTTAACGAAATTATTATTAAAATAAATAAGAATTTATTTTTTGGATTTATACTAAAGTATGTATATATGTTTCTCACACACACATATGTATTATTATTACTTATTTTACGATGTTATATATTCCATATGTTATTATCTTAAATTCTATTATTATAAAATTTCATTTTATTATGATACAACGAAAGATTAAAAAACCCATTTCTCTCTATGGGAAATAATTATGTTTTTGAATTATAGTTGACTTAATTTTGGTAGAAAAAATAATTATGAACATTTTATAAGGGGTGGACCATGATAATTCTCTATTTCATAACCTAATACATTTGTCTGACGAGGCATCATGTATGGGATTAGGGAGTAAGCCTAATCCAAAACTAAAATTTTTCCACTAGTTGATATTATATTTATAGTTAACCATAACTCATGTTTATGTCATGTTATATGTAGTTACAACGTTATCTATGTTACATTGATCTCATGATAAAATGTTATTTATTCTATGATTCCTTGTGATTTCTTATGATCCTTCTTTTTTCTATTGTCATGTTGCACCTTTGACTCACAAGTTATGATTCCCTATCTTGTGTATTCCCTTATTGTGATTTTTATCTCAACCCTTTCATTAATTCATTACCAAGGTAAACCTATGAAATCATAGAATAATAAATTGAATTAGTATCTCATTATAGAGAATAAAATAAAAATGATCTATTTTAGTCTCATATTTATGTATTTGGAACCTAGTCACCCAAATACTTTAGGCCTCATGATATTTGGGTCCTAATTAATGAATAGTTATTTTAAAAACTATTTAATAATATGTTTGAAAATATTAAGCCTCTATATTTAGTATTAGATTATAGGATGGAATATAATCCTTGGTATGAATCAGTTATTATTTTTGATTGAATCATATCTATCCTCCCATAGGATTCATTTGGAAAGGGATACCACTTGGGATGGTAGTAAGATTACATCCAAAGAGGTGTAACCAACCATGAAGTGATTTAATAATTTTTAATTATAGCCCAATATTAATATTTCATGATTTCAATATTTGGTATTAAAGAATATTATAGATTTTTTTGGGCATTAGATCCACAATAATTTAGCGAGATCCGTCGAAAAATATAAGGAATTTTATTAGAATTTGAAAATATCCTATAATTTTTGTGATGTTTAATTTAAATGGTTTCCAGTAAATTATGTCCTTGTATAGATACCAAAATTGGTTTCAATTCATTTACTTTTGTACCTAAGGTTAAAAAATAAGCAAAAGGGGCTTTGGGATTTTACACAATCATCACCAGGTGAATAGATATAGACTTTTCTATACCCTAGGTTTTACACTACTGAGGTATATCTTTGAAAATTCAACGATTATTTATATACCACAATGATTTAATTGTATAGATGACAATAATGGATTACCCAGGTAATACGTAAAGTGTCTGAGATTGAAAATTATGAGGTTGATCATATGTTTAAATTCATTAATACCCTTTTGAGGATTTATTTTATTTATGTTGGAGATGATTAATAAAATTTTGGGAGACGTTTATGGTAACATATCCCTTTGGTTCAGTATGAGGTTTAGTCTTAAAAAAATTATTTGATTAATAATAACTTTATATTTCATTGAAATATTTTTAATTGTGTTTAAAACCAATATTTATTATATTACCATTTATTTTATGAAAAGAATATCGAGGACATATTATATAATTTGTTGTTAAATATATGATTTATAGAAAAACGTAGTGGTTATAATTTTATTTTATAATTAATTTTATTTTGATAATTTTAATCAAATTTTTATAAATTTTAAGTATGTATATTAAGAGATTTCTTGAAAAATGAAATCCCATGTGCTGGGTGGCAACTCATCGTAATCGGTAAGGCTACGAGTTTGAACCCACAACTAAAGTTTGATATGGTTGCAATGCCAACAAATGGAATACTCAAGACACTAGTTAGTATGAAATTTTTATTACATAAATTATATGGTGGATAAGTATTTTTTTTATATTGGGAAACATAATATAAGAATGATTTTTTTTTTAATTTTTGGAGTTTGATGTGGTTAATGATATTTTTTGAAATCATTTTATTAGATTTATATATATATAAATTTTAGGATTAACATATTGTATTATAGGGTAAGAATGCAATTATTTTTTGGAGATATAAGTTTAATGGTATAAGATAACCTTATCTGTTAAAAACATCTTTACTGATGAGGTAACTGAGTTTATTTGGGATTTTTTCAATATTAATGCACTGTATTTATTGTTTTATTTTATAATATTAATATATTCATATTTCTTTTGGGTATTATCATGCTTTAGGATAACCATTTTAGTTTTATTAAGGATGGTAGAAATTTATCATTATAATTTTTTGTATCTTCAGATCTATTAAATTTTAATTTGAGTGACTCGTCCATAAGAAAAATAATATTGGATATTCATTCCTTAGAGTAATATTTGAAGTGTAAATTGATCTAAGAACTAGCAAAGAGTGAAAATGTATTTTTTAGAGAATGGAAATAAAAAATATATATTTTATTGTGTTCCCTATTTTAATATTAAATGAATCTATAATATTTAGAAAAATGATCATGAATTTTTATCCTATTAACATTATATAATATGAATCAATGGTCTTTTAACTCGTATAAAATTTATAGTTTTTTTGTCATTAACCTTCTCGTGATCAATCAATTTCTTCTAATCAATGATCTTTATCACTCTTCAAAACTATTTTCCATTTTTATAAAAATATTAATTTTTACCTCATATAAATTTTATCATTCTTGAGAAACATAGACTTGTGTCATACAGTTGACATTTACGTTTCCCATTCTATTGTTTATGTGGAATTTTATTCACCATTTTTAAGTGGTTTTGGTAAAAATGAATTTCCAAAATTCAAATATAGAATAAATGAAAATGCTGAGGAAAAAAATTATTTATAGGGGAATAATGTGACACATTTATATTTTTAAAATAAAACTATATTCGATTGCGTATACAATATGAAACACTATTATTAATTTAACCACAATTTATTACAAAAATGTTATACTTTTCACATGATTGTTATAATATAGCATTTAAAATTTGTAGAATGAACAGAAATAAAAATATTATGGTAAATATATGTGAACTTTTTATATAATCTTGATTTATTTATTCATTTGTTATAATAATTACTCAAATTTCATAAATGACATTTAATGTTTCATATTTAAATTTTCATCAAAAATGATAATTAATGGTTTTTGTGAGAACATATGTTACTTAATCGTAAGAACATTTAGAATTTTTTTTATAAAACTAAAATAATTATTGATATAAGAATATCATAATTTACTTATGCTGCATATTTTATATTTTTTTGATAATATTGATTTTATAATAAATAGTTAAAAATATTGATTTAAAAAAACACATTTACATTTTAATAAATTAAAAAAATTAAAAAGTCCCATTAATATTTAAATTTAATTTAAATGTTACAAAAGTATTATGTAGTTATTATTTTTTCCAATTAGAATCATTTATATAATCATTACAATGTATTTTATTATAAATATATTTATGGGCATAAAAACGTAATTTTTTTTGATTAATACATTAAAATAAATTATAGTAATATTTTTCAAATAATTAAAATAACCCTAAAAAGGAATTATTAAATTGAAAATTATATTATATATATATTTAAAAATTATTTTAAATACATTTAATTGAAATTATTGTCCATAAAGTAAATAAAATATAATTTATTAATTGAAAAATGCATTTAATGAAAACTCGTCTTTTGACATGTTTTGGAAGTTTATTATCAAATTTATTTTTCCAATCCTATGTTTTGTATTTGATAAAATTAATTTTATATTTTTAATTATCATAATTTATATCATGTAATTTGGTAAACTCAATTTCGTTTATAATTAATAGTAAAAACTGAAAACAAACATTCTACCATGGTGAAAAAATCATTTAATAAAAGTGAGTAACATTAGAAGTAAATGAAACAAAATTGTAAAAAATGTATCTTTTTTAATGGGGGAGGACTTTAATGACCACATAACCACTAAAATCAATTATTTATCATTTTTAGAAGAACATGGACTAAGATTAAATTCTTATTATTGAATAATTTTGGTTATTTACAAAAATTCCACTCCTCCTAAATGATAAAATGGAACCATCTCACCTAAATTATTCACACCAATAAATTAGTTTTGGTTTCAAAATTCCAATTTTTATTACAAATCTTAATTATTCTTTTTACACCATCAATTATGTTTAAAAAACTAAATTATAGTAACACAATTTTCTCCAATATAATTAGAAGTTTTTATGATTATATAATACTACTTATCAATATCTTCATCCATAAAATTAGAAATGTAATCATTCATGTTTACGGAGGACAACCACCCAATGAATTGAAGTAATTATTAATCCATCACCGCCTCACAAGGATGTTTATGACAATAGATTTAATATTTATATATGATATTAATGTCATATATATAATTCAATAAATGAAATATATAATATATTTTCTTATATTACAATTCATATATAATTGATAATGATGTGCATGTGTATGTAGGGATAGTTCCTTACAAAGTGATGTGATTCATATTTTATTATTGCATCATATTTATTGTTAGTAAAATAAATAATATAATAATATGATGTTATTATAATAATTTAAATATAAAATAACACTTACATTCTTTACAATATGATTGTTGTCAAATCCAAACATTACACATGAATACATATTGCATATTGTCTCCATGATTGTAACATAATTCATTTATCAAACACATAAATCATGGTTTTAAAAAAAATATAATTTATGACTAAAAATTTTAATTATTTCCTCATAATTATTTTTACATATGTTATGTAATAGTGACCCATTTGAACATACTCAACACACCAATTTCGTATTGAAATTATGAAATCATTTTCCTAAAATCTCCCAATGTGGAGAGAAATAATTATGTAATTAAATACGTCAATAAAAAAATTTATGTAATTGGTTTTAGAATATGGGATTAAACCTATAAATTTTTTGAAGAAATCTTTTTTGTAGTTTTATTATACCAGAGATAAAAATAAATACATGACAATGTTTTGATTCATGGAACATGTATCATCTAAAAATAACATTAATAGAAAAATATGTTAATTGTGAACCTTATTTAATTAATTGGTGTATATATTACATATTTCAACACATAAATTACATAAAATGATATTAATATATTATAGAAGAATATTCAATTCCAAAAAAAAAACAAATCCACAATTGGACTGTACATGTATAGTGTCTATAGAAACATGGGTCACAAGGAATCACAAACCAGTGGTTCATAATATATCATCATTGTCTCCCACGTATTTCATCATCATTATAACCATTTTTTAAATATCCTATTTAAAATTGGAATTAATGTTCTAGGGAAAAGAAAGATATAAAATGATGAGTTCAAATTCTAAGTAAGAATAATAAGGGAGATATAAGTCATATCACAATCATAAGACATAAGAACATAACATTTAAAAATCTAATCCTACAAATGAATGATCATGATATCATACCATGGGATATATCATAAAAGTTAACCAAACACTATTATAAAATTCCCAAATTTCATAAGATAAGACATTATGTTTTGTGTTAGACACATAAGAAAATAAAATTATTCAAATTATTCAATGCTCATTGCCATGACTATCAGAACGAACAATATCCATTTTTGAACTGAGTTCACTCCTCATTCCAACTATTTTTATGGAATTTAGATCATTTATCATTCCTGGATTATCTATATCATGTTATATAAATAATTACCAAATTTATTGGAGTGAGATATAGGTCCCACCCAACTCATAATGAAGACATTCTTATATGTTCCCAATAAACATATGGTTTTCAACTTACATTACACATGGAATAAATGGGTTTTCTTAAAATCATTCCATTATAAAAATATCCACATAAAATAATTGATTCCATAAGTAGAAGTTAATCATAAACAACATAAAATAATATGAATAATTAAGATAGTATAATTGGAATAGATTTATAGTATAGAATGTAATCTTAGATGGAATTTTTTTTTGATAAAACACTTGGAATTAATTTTTGAGGAAAATATCATTTCTTCATAAAAAAATTTTATTTTCTCCAAAAGACATATTGTTTTTTATAAAAAATTATTTAATTGAAAATAAAAATTACTCCTTGTAAATGAAGCTTCTGGTAAATAAAGCCTTATAAAAATGTAAAAAAATTATTTTGTTTATGTTGAAAAAGATCATTCATCTAGTACCATTATCGGAAAGACAAAAAGTACCATATACCCAAAATGAAAATAAATCCCTTTTATACAATTTATGAAAAATTCACCAACTGTTAAAATTGAATTTATGAAATTATATATGGATATTAATATTATTTTAATATAAAAATATAGAACACATGGATGTGGATGATAAATATTACCCAGTAAATACATACAAATAAACAATATCTGATAATAATGAGATTGTAAAACTATCCATTAAATGATGTCTGATTTCTTTTATATGAACATATATATCATTTATAATTATTTATATAATGACATTGAATTTTTCAAGAATAATATTCAATTTTATGATATCATGTATGATCATATTATATTCTGTTTCTTAGTAACATTATCACTCATCCATTGGGCTTTAACTTCGTTATTTTTTTATGCATGTTTTTTCAGATACATTCATTTTCCTAGGTTATTGTTTTATAATATGTTGAATAATATTGGAATAATATATATCATATAAATTTAGTAAACACATGTAAATAAACATGATTTATTGAAGATCACATAGAATTAATCAAATCACAAAGTGGAGATGGTAGGTTGTATGTACAAATGAGTGACGATATCATTCCCAGGATTATTGAATATTTTTGATGTGGATGTCTTATAATATTTATGAATTAATATCATGTTATGATATTAATATATATTTATTATTTTTATCATTATATGAATCCAAATAAGGTTGTGGTGAAAAATTGATTAAACCGTATCATGGAGATGGCAATCTGTATGTATGGACGTGTGGTGATTTCATTTTTCTTAGGATGTATAGAAGGTAGAATATGATTATTTCATAATTACAATAACATCTGAGTAGATAGTTTATTATTATTTTTATATGTGATAATGAAACAAGTCATGGAGAGGAAGTGGAAGAACAAAGAAGTTTGACTGAATCGGATTAGGATATTACCTCCTCTTTAATGTGTATAATGTAAATATCGTACTAGAGCATAAGATATGTTCGTTAAAGAAGACCATGACCACTATAATGTTACTAGGAATGTTGAGAAGGTAAAATTTTAGGTTATTTCATATCATTAAGGCTCAAATTGATGTGAAGAGGTGAGGGAGTATGTTCCCTTTATTATTGGGGCAAGGGGAACTTTTTGAAACACCATAAATAATGATTTATTATAATTCAAAACCTCCCTAAAAATATCCAAAATGGCCCAAAGTATACTTTATGGTTTTATAAGGTTGTAATATAATCAAAAAATAAATTTTTTACATGTTCACTATCAATTTAAATATTAATATTTTAATTATCATTTAGTTGTTCTATTTAATATTTACCTACGGTAACAGATATTTACAGATATAAAGGGTAAAATATTTATTTATTCGATGCCAATTATACCATACATAAATAAATCAGAACATTTTAGACCATATAATGAAAATTATAAGTTTTAAAAACTGTTTTATGATTTTTATAATTTTTTAATGAAACATTATTTATATAAAACATGAGTAGTGTCACTTTTTAACCAATTATATTAATTGATATTTACAAATATTACGATACCAATTTCACATTAAACAAACTATTTTTTAATATAAAAAAGTAGTCAAGCTAGTGTATAAAATTCATTATACATATCAATTATACCAATTACTTTTATTTTAATATTGTTAATAGCATTTATTTGTAATCTTAATTATTAAAATAATTAAAAAAATAATTTTGTGTTATCATTTATATATAAAATGATGGAATAAAAAATAAAAACTTAATTAAAATTATGAAGAAAAATATATGTTATTTCATAATAATATTTCTAGTAGAATTTAGCTTCTATGAAAAACAACATTAAATATTTATAATTTTGTAAACATGAATGTGAAAAATTTAACATAACTTCAAATAAAATAATATAAGTTTCATATTATATTTTATGTGGATAAAAATACTTAGTTTCTCAACTCTTGGTTTGATATGGTTGCGGAATGTAAAATGTTACGAAAATACAATCCCAGCAAAAAGAATAGTATGAAAACAAATAAGTCCAACCGGTAAGCACAATGATATACTAGGACTGCTTCTTGTAGCCTTAGGAAGACCTCAACCTATAGGGAACACTGAATGCTCTGTACGATACTGGTCCTCCCAATAATCTACCAAAATTGCACTTGTCTACACAAGACACGACACGTGCAAGGAAATCACATGAATTGGGGAGTACAAAATCACTCAGTAGATAACCCCAAAAACCACAATGTAATAAACAATGTAATGATTCAGTCTTCACTACACAATATATGTATACAGAACATATATAATGAGAAAAACAATAAAAATATACACAAAAATCATACTCGTAGTCTAGATAGGAGTCACACAACTATATACCCTTGCAAATGACTCATTTTGAAGGTTCCATGAGTACTCATCTGGTAGAACACACTCCATGAGTCTAATAGCTCATATCTCATATTTTCGAGAAGTAATTATCACCAGGAAGGATCACAAGAGATATGTACACTCATTTTGGGAGAACGCACTATAACTGGGGAAAGATCACGTTAATTAGAGGTGGATCACAGCCAGGGCCCTGGAAAATACTGTGACTCCTCTAAATACACCAGCTATGTAGGGGATTGTTGTCCTGCAGGAATTGTAACATTGATACCTGCCTCTAACTAGGGTTAAAATAGATATAGGATCTGTAGGACCCCGGGACACCTTGAGAGGGGAGGGGTGAATCAGGGTGACCACTTTTTCTTTTAAAGTAATGGATCTTGTTCCCACGTTGGTAGGAACTTGTTGAACCTGTATGATGATTATGAATAGAAATCAAACATTCACATGCACAGAGAAGACACGACCCTTTTTACTTGGTTCAACACTAAGGGCTACCTCCAAGGAGCATACACCGACAGGTTGTCGATTGTACCTAAATCCACTATGCTTCACTAGCTTTAGATTACAAAGGTTCAGGTACAATCACTCTATCCCAGGCTCACTGCCTTTACAAAGGTTCAGGGATATCTCACCGCTTCCCTCAGGTAACTCCCGTTGACTCCCCCTGGCTCACTGCCGTTGGTGAAGTCCCACTCAGTTTATAGACATGAAGGTCTCTTTATAATTTTCATAAGAATTCATCCTTTATTGTATGTAGATTCTCTAGTGAAGTCCGATTCTCACCAGAAGAAGAATATCCCTTTTCCTCGAAAGTATCCTGTAGTCTCTCGGCTTTCGTGCAGCTCCAAACAGGCTGGTGGGCTTCAGCAAAACTAGGCGTGCTTCTCCATGATAGTTGTGCAAGTCCCACTATGGCGCACAAGTCCAAACTGGCGCGCAAGTGTCATCAATGCACCTGCGCGACGCTTCCTTCCCTGACATCAAACTTGCACGGTCCACTTCCTTTCTCTTCCAAACTGCCTTGGGCGCACAACCAACAACCGGCACGCAAGCTCCACTTGCGCGACAAAACTACCACCTGCGTGACTCGACCACCTGCGCGATGAGAGCTCGAACAATCTCGATGTCTTGAGCTCTGTGAGAAATGAGGAGGGGTGGTCCAGTATGTATAGGCACACTGGACCCCCTACGCGGTGGCGCGCAAGTCCCTCGACGGCGCGCAAGTCTTGTCTCCAGTAACCTCTGTCGCGCATCTCACTTGCGCGACCCAACCAATACTTGTGCGACCTTCTTTCCTTAGCCATATTTTGATGTTCTGATCCTCAAAAACATATGGCGCGCAAGTACCTTTTCCAAAAACACTTAACTTTATTGGCTGATTTTCAGGCCCAAAAATTTGGCAAACACTGGGAAACGGCGCCACCTTCACTACTGTTTTCTGCTTGAACGGTATGATCTCTTTGTTGGTACACATCCTGAACTCCCACTGAGGATTGACAACAAACACAAACCATATTCCAAATCATGCTTTGAAGACCCTGGTTCCAACAATCTCCCCTTTTGGGTTTGTTGGCAATCAGAATAAATTCAATAGATCTCCAGCCATGAGCAAAACCAAAACGCAAGAATCAACTCAACCAACACTCTAAGTCTACGTGAGCAATGCTCGGTGTAGAAAACAAGAGAGGAATCTTGAATTGGGTTCCATTGTTTTGAAATTCTCCATGACGCCCGATGTTAGCTTCTTAAACTTCTCATCACAATCTTACACTTCTCATCACAGAAGAATTTCTTGCCTTGAATTTCTTGCCTTGAATTTATTCCTTTCTTCCCAATTGACAATAAAACCAAAGACCGATAAGTTGTTCAACGTTAAGCTCAAGCCATACTCCCCCTGGATAGTATCTCCCCCATAAACCTGCATCACAGCCATAAGCAGAAAGAAAACAGTTAAAAAAAAACGTGGAGAGGGGATTTCCGGATCCTCCTTATGCAGTAGGAGGTGGTTGAACACCGAGGGTCAACCGATGCTTCTCAAACACAGCCGCGGACAATGGCTTGGTCAGGATATCAGCCAATTTCTCATCAGTTCCAACATGATTCATTCTAATCACTCCTTGTTCAACATTCTCTTTGATAAAATGATACCGTATTTCAATATGCTTTGTACGAGAATGCTGAACCAGATTCTTCGTAAGATCAATTGCGCTTTTGTTATCACAGTAAATCACCATTGGTTTCTGCACCTTATCACCAATATCTATTAGTTGCTGCTTCATCCAAAGCAGTTGAGTGCATGTCTTTATGGCAGAGATATACTCAGCTTTAGCAGTATTAAGAGAAGTACTTTCTTGTTTCTTGCTCAACCAGCCAACACATTTCTTCCCAATATAGAAAGCTCCACCACTAGTGGACTATCTGTCTACCACATCACCAGCCCAGTCAGCATCAGAAAATGAGGATAATTCACTGTCCCTACCTACATCAAAAAATAACCCGAAATTATGTGTACCTTGAATGTACCTCATGATTCTTTTTACTGCTTCCATATGTTCCTTTTTTGGATTACTCTGAAAGTGGGCCGTAAGGAATGTGGCAAAGACAATATCTGGCCTTGTCGCTATCAGATACAGTAGACTTCCAATGATTCTCCTGTACATGGTGGGATCAACAGATTCCCCATCCTCATGCTTTCCAAGTTTAGTTCCAACTGCAATTGGAGTTGACATTGGTTTGGAGTCTTGCATATTGAACTTCTTCAGTATCTCTCTTGCATATTTTTCCTGAG
Source organism: Viscum album (assembly GCA_963277665.1). Lineage (NCBI taxonomy): Eukaryota > Viridiplantae > Streptophyta > Magnoliopsida > Santalales > Viscaceae > Viscum > Viscum album. Next base: position 1,250,864,136 of record OY728150.1, on the reverse strand, counting down.
AAATGAAAGTGTATTCCTTCTTTGGAATCACCTGCAGCCCCAAGAAATATGTGAGCTCCCCAATCATAGACATTTCAAATTCTGATTTCATGTGATTGGAAAATTCATCCACTGATTTCTGCCTACTGCCACCAAATATGATATCATCAATGTAGACAAGAACCATGAATTGATCATTTGGAGAATTCTTCACATAGAGATTGTGATCAACTCCTCCTCTTTTGAATTCCAACTTCTTGAGATATGAATCCAACCGTGAGTACCACGCCCGTGGTTCCTGCTTCAAACCATATAGATATTTCTTCAGTTTGCAGATCTTTGTTTCATCAGTATCCAAAACAAAGCCCACTGGTTGTTCAATATAGACTTCCTCTTCGAGTACACCATTCAAGAATGCTGTCTTGACATCCATTTGATATACTTTATATCATCTTTGGAGTGACATGGCAAGGAAAAGCCTGATTGACTCCAGTCTAGCCACTGGAGCAAAGGTTTCTTCAACATCAATCCCTTCAATCTGGGAGTATCCTTTACATACCAGTCTTGCCTTGTTTCTGATGACACTTCCATGCTCATCAAACTTATTTTTGAATATCCATTTGGTACCAATCACATTGTGACCTTCCGGTCTCTGGACAAGATCCCATGTCTGATTCTTGTCAATCTGATCTAACTCTTCATTCATGGCTTTTACCCAGGATTCATCCTTTGTAGCTTCTTCAAATGAGGATGGCTCCACAACAGAAAGAAATGTAGTTTGTGTGTTATTCCTCATCCTCATTGTCTGTGTAGGTGCATTCATGTCTCCAATTATGTTAGATGGATCAATTTCTGCTCTTCGATTTTTCTTATGAGGTTCAAACGCATTCTCACCATGCAAGATTTCTATTTCATATTCTTCGTCTGAGTCAACATCATGATGTGACCCTTGAGTATTTTGTACACCTTCCTCTATTTCTGTATTTGTATTTATTTCATGTTCATATTCATTCTCATCTTCTATTACATCAGCATAGGTACTAATTGAAGTGTTTGGAGTTTTTCCTTCAATGATCTTAACATAATTGCATTCCACAATCCTCCCCAAGAGTTTATTGAAACGCTTGTAAGATTTGCTGTTCATTGGATATCCAAGAAAAATTCCTTCATCAGCATTGTCACCATACTTTCCTTGGTTTCCTTCTTTATTCCGGAAGAAACATTTGCTTCTGAAAACACGAAAGTATTTCAACGAAGGCTTCCTTCCATGCCACAATTCATATGATGTCTTTATTTCTCCCATATAAATCCCTGTTCGATTCTGAAAGTGCACTGTAGCCTCAATAGCTCTTTTCCAGTAATGGCGATAGATACCACTCTCAATCAGAATAGTCCTAGCCATATTGTTGACCTGTCGATTCCGGCGCTCAACAACTCCATTTTGTTGCGGAGTTCTCACAGCAGCTACCTCATGCTGTATTCCATGTTTTTCTAAGTAAATTTCAACCACAATGGACGTGTATTCCCCTCCATTGTAAGATCGCATGACTTTTATTGTCCGGCCTGTATCGTTCTCTGTAATTCGTCGATAAGTTTTCATACAATCAAGCACTTGTCGCTTCCTGTGGATAACCATTACACAAGCCATTATGCTATAATTATTAATGAAAAGGATGAAGTACCTTTCTCCATAGGTTCAAGCAACATTTATTAGGCCACATACGTCTATATTAATGAGATCAAGAAGATGTGATGCCCTTTTCTTCTTTGGTCGATATGAACTACATTCCAGTTTCCCATGAATACAAGCATCACAAGACTTTTCCCGTTCACGTTTTAGAATGGGAATATCCATGAATATCTTTAACAAAGATATCTTTTCCATGACTTGTTGGTTAATGTGCCCTAGACTTCGATGCCATAAATTATTTTCTTCTTCAAGAGACAAATAGCAAGAGTTCACTTTGCTGTCAACCTGATATAAATTTCCATCTGTTCTACTGCCTTTCATAAGATAATTTCCTATTTTTCCTTTTATGGTGTAGCCTTTTTGATTGAAGTTTACTATGAGCTCTGAGTCACAGAGTTTACTTACACTCAGGAGATTGTGGCGTAGACCGTCCACGTAAAGAACCTCAGTCTTCTTCAGCTCCCCGTTGGCGAGAGTAGTATTCCCGCTGCCTTTGATCTTCAAAGCACCGTCATTACCAAACCGTACTGTTCTATAAAACTTCTTTTCAATGTTCATCAAAAGTTCAGCATTTCCCGTCATATGGGAAGAGCATCCACTATCAAGGATCCAGGTGCTGCTGCTTTTTGTATCTTTGAGTGCTACTTCTGCAAGATTGGATTTCTCAATCTTCTTCGTCTCTTTCCATGAGATATTGGATTGAGCATAGGATAATGGTGGCCTTGTAATACATTATTCTACATAATATGATTCTTCATACCCATGATCTTCTTCTAGAGGGGAAAAACTGTTTGTGAGAACAACATCATCAGGAGGATGAGCACAGTCCCGTCTTTGAGTTTTGTATGAATTCCTCCTGTCGTACCTCTGCCTGCAATACATAGCTTTATGGCCAAAGTTAGAACAATTAAAAGAGTAACCATAAAAGATATTTCTTCTATAAGATGGAGGATATGAAATCGTTCTCTTTTGTTGACTTCCCAAATCTTCTCCATTCAGGTAGCTCCTTGCCTCTTCGCAATATGTCATGGTATGGCCCAGATAGCCACAGAACTGACACTTCATGTGAAGGAATGCCTTCTCACCTGAATTTTTCCTCATACCTTCATCCTTGTGAGAATAGTTGAACTGCCTATCATTTCTGAAGGTTTGAGGATAATTGTGAGTTCTCCTTCTATTTTAGATTGAGGTTTCCTTTTTCCACACTTCAGGAAATGTTTCGACATGTTCAACCTTCTCTTTTTCTTTCTTTTGGCTCTCTTTATATCCAGCAGTTGATGTTTCAGCTTCATAGCAAATTTCACTCGTTCCCATGTAGGCGGGTCTTTGAACGCTCAAGATTTTTTTAACCCTATCTGAACCAAAATTTTCTCTTTCCAGTAACTCTGCATCTTAGAATCTTTTAAGAGGTATTTTATCACTTGATTCTTTTGAAAATGATTCAGTTTCAAGTTTACTTCTATGAGTAACAACTTCCTCCTCAAGACCCTTAGCAGTCTTGGACTTTTCTTCTAGTCTTGACGTGAGGTCATTGATGACCTTTCCCTACTCCTCAATTCTCAGTTTTAGATCCACTACATCATCATTGCTTTCAAGGATTTTAGACTGAACTTTCACAAATTCTTCCAGACGTTCAATTTCAGTTTCAAGTTCATCAACATATTCTGATGATTCTTTGACCATTTCCTTCCACTTATTACATCTCTTACATTTACTCTCAAGCTTGGAGAAGGCACCCTTAATTTTAATCTTTGGATTACCAATAGTAGTAGTCCGATTATCTCTGTCTTTATTGATTGAGGATTCTGATATTTCAGTGGTAGCCATCATGGAAGCATGGTTTTTGGTTTTAAATTCTGGTTCATCTTCCTCACAAAATTCAATATCACCATCTTCTTCTTCATAGACAAAACTCTTCCTCTTCATTTTCTTTCCATATTTGAAGTCACCCTTTTTGAAAAATCATTTTTGAGGGTTCTCAATGTCTTCAGCTTTGCTCTCATCATCATCTAACGTTCTTTGGAATTGAGAGGCAATGTACCCAAATCTTCCGCAATAGAAGCATGCAAGTGGTAGCTTACCTCTAAATTTACCTTTTCCCCTTTTCAACTTCTTGGTGATGAGGAAAAGAATTTCTTTTTCTTCGTCCTCTTCACCACCACTATCTTCTGACATTTTCAGTTTTTCCATGTCTTTGAATGCCATTTCCTTGCTCAAGAGAGTCGTGGCATCTTTGGGTTTGACTCTCATCTCATATGCCACTAAACTACTTAACAAATCATCCAGAGATAGTTTAGATAGATCTCTTTCTTCGAGTGCTGACACCTTTGCATTGTACATGGGAGGAAGTATTCTCATGATTTTATTTATGATATCAATGTCTTTGATTTCTTCTCCAAGACCTCGAATTTCTCCCACTACTTCAGTAATTCGATTGAAAAATGAGTCTGCATTTTCATTGGGGTTCATCTTTAGGTCGTCAAACCTGTTGGGTAAAACTTGAAGTTTTTCCTCCTTTACCATTCTATATCCTTAATAAATGTTTTCAAGTTTATCCCACATAGACTTTGCTGAAGTGCAACTCATCACCTTTAGATAGATCTGATCGGAAAGAGCTGCAGTGAGTGCATTTTGTCCTTTAGCATCAGCATCAAGAATTTTCCAATCTGTGTCAGTCATAGCAAGGCCTGTTGGATCAGTGACTTGTATTCCTTGCACAATAGAAAACAAAACTTCAATTCCAAGAGATCTTAGATGAGATCTCATCCTATTCTTCCAGATCTGAAAATTATTTCCATCGAAGAGAGGGACTCCCCTAACATTGACTGCATTCTCCATGGCGTCAAGGACAGATTCAAATCCAACAACCTTTACCCTTTGATACCACTTGTAGGACCCCGGGACACCCTGAGAGGGGAGGGGTGAATCAGGGTGACCACTTTTTCTTTTAAAGTGAAGGATCTTGTTCCCACGTTGGTAGGAACTTGTTGAACCTGTATGATGATTATGATTAGAAAGAAAACATTCACATGCACAGAGAAGACATGACCATTTTTACTTGGTTCACCACTAAGGTCTACGTCCAAGGAGCATACGCCGACAGGTTGTCGGTCGTACCTAAATCCACTATGCTTCACTAGCTGTAGATTACAAAGGTTCGGGTACAGTCACTCTGTCCCAGGCTCACTGCCTTTACAAAGGTTCAGGGATAGCTCAATGCTTCTCTCCGGTCACTCCCGTTGACACCCCCTGGCTCACTGCCGTTGGTGAAGTCCCACTCAGTTTATAGACATGAAGGTCTCTTCATCATTTTCATAAGAATGCATCCTTTGTTGTATGTAGATGCTCTAGTGAAGTCTGATTCTCACCAGAAGAAGAATATCACTTTTCCTCGAAAGTATCGGGTAGTCTCTCAGCTTTTGTGCAGCTCCAAACAGGCCGGTGGGCTTTATCAAAACAAGGCGTGCTTCTCCAAGATAGTCGCACAAGTCCCACTATGGAGCGAAAGTCCAAGCTGGCGCGCAAGTGTCATCAACGCACCTGCGCGATGCTTCGTTCCCCGACATCAAACTTGCGCGGTCGACTTCCTTTTTCTTCCAAACTGCCTTGGGCGCACAGCCAACAACCGGCACACAAGCTCCACTTGCGCGACAAAACTACCACCTGCGCGGCTTGACCACCTGCGCGACGAGAGCTCGAACAATCTCGAAGTCTTCAGCTCCGTGAGAAATGAGGAGGGGTGGTCTAGTATTTATAGGCAAACTAGACCCCCTGCGCAGTGGCGCGCAAGTCCCTCGACGGCGCGCAAGTCTTGTCTCCAGTAACCTCTATCGCGCAACTCACTTGATTGACCCAACCAATACTTGCGCAACCTTCTTTCCTTAGCCAAATTTTGACGTTATGATCCTCAAAAACATATGGCGCGCAAGTATTCTATCCTCCACGACCTCGGCGTGCAATTACCTTTACCAAAAACACTTAACTTTATTGGCTGATTTTCAGGCCCAAAAATTTGGCAAACACTGGGAAACGACGTCACCTTCACTACTGTTTTCTGCTTGAACAGTATGATCTCTTTGTTGGTACACATCCTGAACTCCAACTAAGGATTGACAAAAAACACAAACCATATTCCAAATCATGATTTGAAGACCTTGGTTCCAACAGGATCTCGATCCAGGCCTCTAAAATGGATAACATACTCTACCTTAGATTGTCTTGCTGAATATATCATACTTCTATGGATAGAAACGATACCTTACTTCAATTGAATGAGTAAAAGGGGAACTAACCCAAGTAAAACTTGTCCATAGAACATTGGAAAAGAAGATCAATTGAGGTTCCATGATATACACGGTGTGTAGAAGGGGTCACATGGCGTGTCTCGCGAATATGGAGGCTTCCCATGTGTAACATCCCTAGTCAGAGATAACATTCCATGAAGAAAGGTAATTACATGGTATGTAGTACGAACCACACATCATGTCTGAGTAACCGGGGTAATTTCCATGTATGCGGCTGTGTGCCCGTACATAGTTCCAACACCAATGTTCCATCCCATTTAACTGATACACAGGTTTTCCCATCCAGCCAACCTAGTCTAAACATGTTGTGGAGTACACGATTGTGTACCGACCCATTATATGAGTTTTATCTAAGATAAAAAATGAGTTTGTATAAGGACCCACACGCAGTGTGAAAGTGGTCACATGCCTCCTCTCCCTATAGGCATAGGGTGTTATTCATCGCATGTAGTGTGCAATCACCATTCACTGCCACCGGTACCACACCACGGGTTATTCGGGATACACACTCTGTGTTCTGTAAATTTCCAGAAATGTGATCCTACTCAACCATGTCTTATGGATGCTTTTATATTCGATCCGACGATATTTTTTCCACTAAAATTGAATGATATGTTCACCACGATATCCAAATTTCATCTCTTTTATTTTTGGGCCACTGATCGGCCCTGGAAATGTGTATCGATCTACTTGTGTGAAGAACACTCGAAAAACAGTCTCGCCCAGTTTGAGCAGATTCGTCATCTGTCACAGTCATCACACCACTGCTTGTTCATCGTGATATCAGATCACTAATTTGGGACTGTTTAATTTCAAAATGGAAGTGAAAAGTTCTGTTTTTTATTTCCCAATAAGAAATTGATGAACGAGATTTAAAGAGGAAGAAATAAAATAATCCAATTTGAGGAACGAACCCCCGCCTTCATTTGTCATGGAATTGATCTTCCCCGTTAGAAGCATTAAAGTTTGTGAATCAACGGTACTCCAACCATTGAAACAAATCATATTTAGGAATCAAACCCCTAAAATTGAAAAATATAAACTCTTATGCAAGAATGCATGATTCGTGGATTAATCTAATCGTGGGTTCATCCATGTTCAACATTTAATCAATGACATGGATACAAAACAAAGCAACAAAACTCCTACCTTGATTACTTTGATGAATGATTGCCGCATCATGTTTGTTGTTGAGGTTTGTCAAATCTTGGAGGCTTCAATAAATCACACTGTTATGATTCATTATCGATAGATATCTCCAAGGATACAAGAATTACCTGTGGATGGAAATGATACCTGAAATTTAGGGAAACGTGTAAAATGGGAACAAACAAAAGTGAATCTTGTCCAAGGAATTGGGGAATAAGGGATCATTCCATTTTTCTGGATATACACACCATGTAGAATGGGTCACACACCATTTCTTGTGACTCAGTGTGTTGCACATGTGTAATGAACTGAGTCAGAGGGAACATTCCATGTTGAATGTTAAATACCCAACATTAAATATGGACCACATACCGTGTATGGGTAACCGGGGTTCCCACAGTGTACCTAAATGTGTTCTCGTACACACTTTCTACCCATGTGTTTCATCCCCTGTAACCGGCACGTGGGTTAGCCCGTGCAGCCGGATGGGTCTGCTTGTGTGGTGGTGTTAATGACCGTTTAACCACCATGTGTTCGTGTTTCTTTTGAGATACAAACCATGTCTATGTAAGGACCCACATGCAGTGTAACAATGGTCCATGGCTGAGTTAGTTCTTCATACATACCATAACTCGAGCCACAACTTGGTGGGGCCGACACATCGTGTCTCGCCAAAGAAAAACCATGTTCATTATTGCATGTATTTCCAAACCCTTGATTCTGCCAATGGTACCACATGGTGTGTTCTTTAGGATACATGCTATGTAATTTGGAAATTACCAAAAATGAAAACTCTCTCTTCCGCGCCTCGGTGAAAATCCAATCATCGATACAATGATTTGATTGACATGAAAATCCAATGATAATGTCTCCCCGACATCCCAAAGTTGTCTATTTGTTTTTGCATGCCATCGATCGACCTATAAAATGTGTATCAATCTTCCCACGTAAAGAACTCTTGATGATCTGTATCTCTTGGTCTGAGATTATTCATCATCCTCCATCATCGTCACATATTCTCAAGGTTGTCGCAATACTGGATATACAATTTGGTATTTTTACAATGTGAAATGTATGTGCAATGATCCGTTTTTCATCACCCCATGAAGAACATGAAGAACGTGAGTAAAAAAAGAAGAAATTCAATAAACCAATATGAGGAAAAAACCCCCACCGTCATTCATCATGGTGTTGATCTGCTCCTATTAGAAGGATTAAGCAAGGTGAATAAACAATAATACAACCATTATACCAAATGATATCCCAAAATCAAACCCCAGAGAAATGGAAACTAATAACCCTCCCTCAAGAACACACAATCCACAATCAACCAGTTCGTGGGTTGATCCGTGTTTGTCGTTAAATCAATGAATGGGGATGCAAAACAATGCGACAAACCCCCTACCCCGATTCAGTTGAAGAACAATCGAAGTATCACGTTCATTATCATGGTTTATAAAACCTGAGATGCATCGATCAATAGCATTATCATAGTTCATTGTCAAGAGTTTACTCCAAGGTTACAGGAATTCTACAGAGTTCCTCTCATTGTTCTTCCAAGAAACAACATTTGATATACCCATTAAAAAGAGCTATATTGTTTCATAATTCCATCACACAAAGTCAATAATGAGTCAGTGTTTCTTTTTCAGAGTAATAATTGTGTAGAATTAATTATCGAGACAATGAACCCATCATTACGCTGCAAAAAATGTTTACAAATAAAATGAAATAAAATATTCATATTATTTTATTTTATTTTATTTTACAAAATATTCCTGAAATTAGATTTTTCCATCGACCCATGGCAATTGAGGTTTGGACCGTTCTATGGTAAAGTTTTTGTTTCGGTCGCAACTGTTCACTCTGATATTTAATATGGTCATCCATCTGGAAACTACCACTACCGAACACACCTACCAACTAACATAACATAAAAAAAGTTCAAACCACCATTCGGGCTCACCGAGACTTGGAATGATTTGTCGTCATAACACCTGGTCTAGTAATATTTCTATAAAATATTTCAAAAAAATATATAAAAAATATGAGCCATTAAATGTGTTTTCACTCTATCATATTTCACACTAGTTTGGAGTTTTCTTTTTGATGATGTAAAATCTATTGACGTTGTATTTTGGATTTATTGACTCACTACCAACTATTCCCAAATTCAATGATATCTCTGACGAGCCTTCCTTACTACACTCAGTGGTGTGTAGATTGACTTTCAAGGAAAATGGGACCCAATGTCATGTAGATCTAGACCATAATATCCTAATTTGAGTAAATTGATATCAGTGTTTTCATTTTATCTGGAGAGAGATTTGCTGGGTGATGATATTCCTCTTCTTTTCTTTGAGTTTTCTTATGTTTTTCTTTCAGAATTCTCTGGTCTACCACCAGTGTGAGAGGTTGAGATTTCAACAGACTTAATTCCTAGAACTCAACTAGTCTTTATCCCCTCAAACAACATAGCACCAGGTGAGCTGAAAAAGATAAAGTATTATTGGGATGACCCTATTGAGAAACTATTTATTCATTAATGTGTATCACCTTGGTCAGCACCGGTTCTATTTTAATTGAAAGAAAATTGTTCTCTTAACATATGTGATGATTATTAGAATCTCAATGTAATTAGGATGAATAATAAACTATTTTCCACTGAATGATGATTTATTTGATCAACTAAAAGGGGATATGTGGGTTTCCATGACTTTCCTTCGATCTGGTTACCCTCAGTTGAGGATAAAATAATATTCCTTTTAGAGTTATTACATGATCTTTTAGTACCATGTTATGTCGTTTAGCCTAACAAATAATGATTATATTTTATGGATTTGATGAACAATAATTTCCATGTGTTTCTAGATAACATTTTGGTAGTCCTTGTGGATGACATTATTGTTTATTCCAACTCTGAGGAGGATCATGTGCATCATCTAAAAATATTTTTTAATATTCTATGAAATCTCAGCATTAATTAAAATATTTCAAATTGTGATTTTGGGATTCAGGAAGTGATATTATTGTGATATGTGATGTATAAAAAGGTTGTATCAGTTGAACCTGAAATGTTAAAGGCTATTACGACATGGGAGAAACCATGAAATGTCTTCGAGATCTGGAGATTATTGTGAATTTCTGGATATTACCATAGGTTCATGAAGGAATTATCGATGTTGGAATCATAAATGAATGCTCTTATTCAAATGAGGGTGAAGTTTGTGTGGGATGATAATTGTCAGAGTTCTTTTCTTGATCTATAATTTCTTTTTATTACAGCACAATTGTTGACACTTCTAGAACCTAGGATGTATTATTCGTTCATTTCTGATGCATTAGGTTTGGGGTTGGACTGCATTCTTTTGAAGGGTTATCTTGTATTGGAATATAGTTCTCTTCATCATAGGTTAAAGGATAAGAATTATCGTACCCAATATTTGGAACATGCATCTATGATGCATGAGAATAATAGTTAGAAGTAATAACTTTTTTGTGAATCTTTTACGATGAACTCAGATCACAAAATACTGTGTTATATCAACTCTCAAAAATATTTGAATCTTTGCCAGAGGTGTTGGGTGGAGTTCTTGAAATATTTTGACATTGGCATTTACTATACCACAAGGAAAGGGAATTTCATTTCTGGTGCTTTGAGTAGGAAAATTCCAACCATGGTTGTGAAATAATCCATGGAAGTGTAGAATTTGAGGGTTCTTTTTCATTGTTTTATATTTATGTTTAAGAAGAAGTTTATAGGGTTCATTTATCTAGTGTATAGTATATGTATACTTTTCAAGAGATTATTCTTCAAGAGAAAGTGATTGATGAAGTGTACTATCACATTATAGAATCCCAATATTGTTGGTAGACATTCTCCCAATGCTAATTCAAGAAATTGGGTGTTCTATGCTTTCTAATCTACTTCATTGTGCCGTTTGCGGTGATAAAGGCAGTCATTATGGATTTTCATTGATATTTATGGGCTCTGTACCCAAAAACCCAAAAAAATGTTCTATGACATGAGGAGGCAGTTTTGGTGGCCTGGTATGATATGGGACATTATTGAGTTCTTCCCTCATTTCTTTATATGCCAACTGGTGGATGTCGAGGACCAAAAACCTTTGGTATTTCATTTTCCACTTCCAGTCCCAAAATGGAAGTGGGGTGGGATCTCTATGGACTATGTGTTTGGGTTTCATATTACCCAAAAAATGAATAATGCGATATGGGTTGTGATCAATAGGATGACCAAGTTAGCTCATGTTATACCAATTTAGGATACGGCCAGAGTTGAGGAGTGGGATGATCTTTATGTGAATGGGATTGTTCAATTGCAAAGAGTTCTATCTTCTGTAATCTCTGATAGGTATCCTCGGTTATCTTCTCACTTTTAGAGAGGCCTTCATTAGGAACTATGATCTTAGGATCATTTGATCATGGAATACCAACTATATTATAATGGCTCGACATAAATAACAATATATATTCTTTAGGATATGCTTTTCACCAATGTCCTCAACTATGGTGGGGCTTAAAGAAGATCACTTTGGGCTTGTTGAGTTTTATTACAACAATTATTACTAGTAAATGATTAGAATGGATGATTTTGATGCCTCATATGGATAGAATTTTAAATCTATATTATGTTTTTTGGAGGATGGTGAATGTTCTTCAGTCATATCAATCTTGGTGTAGGAGACAATATAAATGATTCAGCTGTTTTTTCAGAGGATGTGGATTGCAGAATGTCGATTTATGTCTTATTTTTACCAGTGCTGTAAATATAGGGTGCCTTCAGTTGGTGATCAAATTTTCATAAATTTTTCCTTGTATTTGGTTAATTAATAGAGTGGGTTGAAAAAGAAGTTTTCTCATCACATTGTGGGACCATTCGAGGTTGTTGAGAAGGTGGGGAATGTTGCATGCAATTTTGAAAATCCACCGCAGCTAACAACGATACATAACATGTTCCATGTATCGCAATTGAGAATGTATATATATTATCCATCTCAAGTTTTGAGACGAAGTGATCTTTAGATCATGCTTGATTTATCTATGATTTTGTGAAAAATCATAATAGTTGATTCTATGAAAAATGTGCATCATCAAAAGATGATTCATTTAGTTCCTGTAAAATTTCATCATGTTTCAGATACTCAAGAGACATTTGAACACAGGGCACTAATGAGAGAGTGGTGGCCTCATCATTTAGGCATGGAAGATTCTTCATAGGATTTTTTTGGATAGAATGATTTTATGATGGCGAGGTTGTAACATCATCTTACATTGAACATTTATTTGTCTACCTTTTCTAAATTCTCGTTCAGTTACAAATTCATTCAAATTATTTTTCTAGGATTACTATAGACTGGTGAATTAGTACATGTCATGTATTTTGTGTTGGTTTCATGATGTGAGTGGAGAGGTCATTCCATGAGCTAGTACACACTGTGTACCTAAGGTACACATCACATATAGGTTAAATATGGGTTTTATATATGAGGAGAGTTGTTTTTTGGCATTGTTATCCAGCTTGGCCTACACATCATGACCCAAGGAACACATCATGACTCGGCCATAGACCAGTTTCAAAACACATATTCGATAGTCTTTCTTTGACTTTTTATATATAGGCTTTTTGTATCATTACCTAAAGATGTTCTCGTGTTTTTTTGAGAGATTCCACCCCATTCGGATCGAACCAATTATCTCGTGATCTTCATCTTTCTTGTGGTGTGAATCTCGGTAAGGGTTCTCCCTCATTCTTAGAGTTTCCCTCCATATATCCTACTTGGTTTTCAATGGATAATATTGGGATTAATGGATCCATGTATTATTGAATTAGATCTTTTTTCTAGGTATATTTTTGATGTCTCCTACTCCTTATTTCTCGTTGTCCGGTGTCATTTTGAGTTTTTTTCTTCAGGAAAGAAGTAAGTGGTTCCATCTCGACTTTCCAAATTGATTACCACTATATTTATTGATTAATATTAATTGTTGATTAAAATTAAATTTCATAATATTTCTTTAATATGATTTGATAAAAATCCAATTGCAATGAATTCGGGGATTGGAAATGGTTTTGGCCCAAAATTTTGGAAAACCCCAAATTCAATGGAATTGGGGTTGGCTTGTGAAATGTTAACCAATTTATATAGTTGAATATAAATGGTGGATTTTGATGGTTAATTATGAAAATGAATTTTGAAAAGGATTAAATAGGTTTTTAGTGGATTTCAAACACATGAAAATTTTTAAAATGATTTTATTGAATCCTAGTGGTTTTAACTTGAGGAAATGTTTTTTGAATAAAACCAATTTTTGTTTAGAATTTAATGAAATTGGAATTTTGGAAAATTTATGAATGAGATTGATCATATTTTAAAACTTCTTAAAAAAATTTCCCTTCATGTAAGAGTGAATGAAACCCTTATGTTGTTATTGAGTTATTTAGGTACACTCTTCTCTAATAAATTTTCCTAAAACATACATGCATCCGGTCACATCCCCGATGAGTTGGTGACAATTTCCCTTTGTCCAGTGTCATAGAATTGTGTATTTTACTTTTTTCAAAGTTACATAGAGTGTGTGGAATCCTATATCATTTTAATACAATTGTACCTTTTAGAAGATGATAATGTAACTCGCTTGTTTATATATATTTTGAGATTGAAATGTATGGAAATGTTGGATTTATATACATTACAGTCAAACTGAATTTAAATAATCTATTTTATATAAATTATTCAATTAAGACATTGATTTTGGAATATTCAATCTCATGTAAAGTAAATCAGGTGATATGAATGTATTTTCTATTAAGTTGATGATTTATTGTTTATTTTTTTAAATATGATTTTGATTTTCCAAACCAATTTATCATGAAAATTGAGATCTTTTCTTTGGATAACCTATACATGGAATTAGTTTCGGAATATTAGGTGGTATCCTATTAGGATTAGGCTTACACCTACCTTTTTCCTTTTGGTGTTTGTTGAATTTATTCTTCTAGACATGACAAAAGGGAAGGGATCTATTGGATGTGGATATATCTGTTGCGCATTAGAAATGGTGAGTGTTGTCCATAAAAACAACTGTTTTTTTTCAATTTTATGTAGTTGAGTTTAATTCCATTGGAATTTATTCCTAGTTTTGTTATGGAACTTTTAATCCCATTAGAGGATTCCTATTGACATACATATTTTCTATTATATTTTTCTTCCAAATTTTTATTAAAAAAATATTCTGACCTGTAATTTTTATGATGCTTGATGTAATTTTCTAGTGGGTGTGGATTGAGAACAACCCTCGGGTAATGTTTGGGTCGGATCAGTTACTAGGTTACCAGGGTGCCCCAGCTAGTTCGTGATATTCTGTGTCCAGTCCGTAGTGAAAAAATTATTAACATTCATTTTCATAAGTAAAGTGTTTATTCTATAAAATTCCCTTATGAATAGTTTTTCATAATGATATAAATGTTTAATTGTGATGAATTTGATTATTATTTTAGGATTAAAATGAAATATTATTATTATTTATTAGAAAATGTATACATTTTTAATAATTAAACTAGGTAATAAAAATTGTAATTTTTTTAAAAAATATATATTCTTGACACATTAATTTCAATAATAAGTTATGAAATAATTTTATAAAGGCTTGGTAATTTTTATATATGTGAAAAAATGTAATTATACCTCAAAATCAATTATTTTTAAACAAATGAGGAATTTTTATTTAAGAGGTACAATTATTATATTTATACAATTTTTCTAATAACAGAAATATAATTTTTTAAATCAGTACATTAAAATTATGTTATAGTGAATTTATGGTAATTTTATAAAATAATTTATAATTTCACGAATGGTAACAAAATATAGTTTTAGGTTTACAGTATATTTTATGACAACATATTCATATTGTAATGGTGTAATAATTAATTAAACACAATAAAAGTCCTCAAATTTTTTACTCTACTATTATTATATATTTAATATATTTTAATAAATTTTCAAAATTATAAGTGACATTTCAATGTTCAAGAATAATAATTTAATTTTTGAAAACTATATTTTGTGGAATCTGCAATCTTACATACACAAAGAATAATTAATAGACTGTTTTTGGTTTCTCTTTGATACAAATAACTTAAAATTTAACCCAAATTTTCAAAACCATGAGAAAAAACCATGGGTAAAATAATGGTTTTCCATTTTCTACCACCTAGTTTTCCAAGAACTATATTTTTATAATATTAAACAATTACAAAACCTTTTCTATAAATAACCATAAATTACAACATTATCCTTAACTATGAATCCACCATCCCCAAATGTTTAGTTATTTTTCCTCCCAATTTTATCCCTGAGGTGTCTTCATGCCCCCCTGTTTCAATCATTGTGTTTTAGGAATAACTCATCAATGTTAGGAAAATCACCACTTCTGTTTTCCATTCATGTTCCCTTTTATGTGGTATGTATTCTAATATCCAAAATAATTTCGTTTTTACACCCTATATTATCATATTACTATTCGTATAGTGATTTTTTTAATTGTATATCCTTTACCCCTCACATTTTACCTTTTTCTAAAACCAGGTTTTATACCCATCATGCTGCCGAATTTACTTCTCTAATTTCCCACATTTATATGAAATGTTTTATATTCATTTTTATATGAATTCCCAAACACTTTTCTTTTAAATGGAAGTTAAAAAATATTCAAAATTAATTTTTTTTATTTGTATAATTAAATATATTAAACCCACATATTCTTTAATGGGTTTAAAATAATGTAAATATAATGTCTCTTTGCTCTCTTTTATTCCATGTTTTTTTAATAATTTCATACATTATTCTATATGTGTTATTAAAGGAATTATTTTTTAGGATCAATATTGATTTCATGAAATTAAGAAATATAAAGGGTGTTCCCTTATAGAGCATAAATGTGTGGGAAAAAGAATATAATATCTAGAGATTAAATGTTTTACTATACCTTGATAAATAACCATGGTAGTTTTTATTTATGAAACATTCTTGATAAATCACGGTGATATGCTTATGAATGTCAAATTTAATTATTGTAGCCAAATTTTCATTGATTGTATTCATTTTATTATTATCTTTATTTGAGTTTTCTGTAAGCCTTATCATTATTCCTTATGTTCTAAATGATATGTCTCAAGATCACATATAATATGTCTCACTTGCATATTCCCTAGCTGGGTTTCATGCTCACCCCTTCCCTTTTTTGTATTTCCCTGGGGTTTTAGATGTAGTAAAACAAACCTAGAATGAACCCGTTATTATGAAATTCAGGTTCTTTTAGATGAAGTTTTATTTTTTAATGTATTATGTAACTTATTTCAATAAAACTAAAAATTAAAGGATTTCCTGTTTGTAAGAATTAATATAAACAGAATATAATAAAATGGTTTGATTTCATTTCTAGTATCAGAGGATGTTTTAGTTTTTTATAGAAATTTTGGATTTAAAACATTAGGAAGAACACCATCGAAACGTATAGATGTAGGGAAACCTCAATGTATATTTTTGTAGTATTAGATAAGTGGTTTATAGGAAATTAAATCCATACCATGACATGAAAAAGTGGTAGTTGATCTAGAAAATATCTATCTAGTGGTAACAATTGAATACCTCGATTTGTGCTAGTCTCTATTGAGAACTATTACATGATAATGGCCCTTAATTTACTCCAGGTTTGACACTCCCGAGTGATATGTTTGGTTGATCAGAATATCATTTATGAATCATTGTGAAGGATATATTGAACATGTAATTATTTGTAGAGGATATTAATAATGTTTTTACGAATTAGGTATTATGATATAAATTCACCTTATAATTATAATATTTGTAAAAGTAACACTTTTCTCACTTATGGATTCTTATTTTTCAAAAATGGTGGGAAATATTAGGAAACATTGAAATGATGAGATTAATAGATGATCTACTATTGGCATTCTAAAATAATATGTAATGAAAAAATTCATGATGATAATTAATTAGGTAACCCATGTTATTAATATTAACTTGAATCTATTCAAGATACTATATTCACTTAAAACGGAACAAATTTCAAATATGTCTTTTATGTATCCACAATTATGTTATTTTAGTGGATCCACATACCCATTGATTGATGAACAATGGATATTATATATTGAGATATTACTTTATATACATTATAGTTTTGATGGAGATAAATTAATCTTTGTAGTAAACCACTTGAAAAGGGAAGTTGATTAGTGGTTGACTCTAGTTAAAAATAAAAATCCCAAAATAGATGTTCATGTTTTTAAATACGAAGAGTTCTGGGGAATCTTTTTGAATAAATATCTCTTCCATTAGATCTAATGAAAATTTCAAAGTAATTCCTCAAACTAAAGAAAAATGGAAATTAATCATTGTGATGCTAAGGTATAAACAATACCAAACTTTATCGATACACCTCTAGATTTGTAATGGATACAAATGAAGTGGTTGAAAAATTCCTCAGTGTATTGAGACCACATATATTGAAAATTATATTAAAAAGAGACCATTATTGAAATGAGTATGTATTTTGGAGTGATATGCCTATTTAATTTGAGTTTGGAGAGATTCAATGGTTATATATATCAAATGAGAATAAGAGGGAAATAGAGAAAGACATAGGGAAGAACATTGACCACAAAATTGGAAGTAAAAAGTGAATTTTCAAAAATGAAAAAATTGTATAGAAGTATTTTGGGAACTAAATTCATGGTATTAGAGAGTGATACACTTGCATAATATATGGAAAAATATATTAGAACATTCATTGTGAGGTGATGCCTCAACTCTCAACACTAACAACAAAGGGACGATGGTGAAGTCCCAACTGGAAGTTAAATGCTTCATGTCTGGTATTCATGGGAACATATCGAATCGATTTCCAAATCATAAGTTAATAGTAGGAATTCACCATATACTTCAGCATAGTGAAATGGAGAATTTTTGGCTATTTATTATCATGACGTCTAAATTAGAGTCTCTAAATGATGTTGTTGAAGGTACTCTCATTGTACACTCAATGATAAAAAGCTCATTGTTTGATTCTAGTTCCATAGAATACATTATGTCATTCATGTTTTCAATTCCTATAGAATCTATCATTATATTTCTATTTGTAGATTTATCATTCCAAACTCTGGGATGAATTATGCTAGTATTAATAGTTTATAGAAACTCAAGTATTAACTTGAGTGAATAAAATCTCATCTCAAATTTAGTAGTCATTCACATGGTGGAATTTGACACAATACTTGGGATGGACTAGCTCTCAATGGATAATGATAATATTAAATATAGAATAATGGACGTTTAAAAGTCTTTAATTCACAACCTTCTATCATTTTTAAAGGAGATACCTCACAACATAAGATTTGTATAGATGAACCAACCATATCTATCCCTATGGATATGATCTATGAAAATGGACAATGAAATTAAAGAATAATGGTAGAGAATATCCCCATTTTATAGGAATAAACTATCATATTTCCTCAAGAGATACCAGGAATTACTGGATAAAGGGTTTTAGAGTTTTTCATAGAAACGATGCTTGGATCTAAGCTGATAACAATTACCCTATATATAATGTAAAATAAGAAGTTATAAGAATTAAATAAACATCTTCACGATCTTATGAAGACAGGATTTATCTAATCAAGTGTGTCTCCATGTGGAGAACATATTCACTTTATTAAAAATAATGATATATCAATGAGACTATGAATTGATTATAGAAAACACAATGATATCATAGTGGAGAAAAAGTTCCATCCATAAGAATTTAGAATTTATTTGACCCGCATTGATTGGATCAATTCTTCTCCCAGATTGACGTTCGATCTGGGAATCATCAATTGAGGTTGAATAAATAACTTATTCTAAAGATTACTATATGAAAAAAATATGGGCATTATGATTTTATTGTTATTCCATTTATTAATACGAATTCCACTTATATATTCATGGATTTTATTAATAGAGTCTATAAGAAAAACATTGATATACTTCTGGTAGTTTTTATTGATGATGTTTTGATAGATTCCAAATGAATCTAGGAGCATGAGGATCATCTAATTGTTATGTTAAAATCATTGAAGATGGATATTTTTTTTACAAAAAATACAAAAATGTGAATTATGATTATAACAAGTTTCATTATTAGGGAAAAATGAATGTAATTAAGGAATCATTGATAACCCTGTGATGAAAAAATCTATTTAGGAGTCACCAAATCACACAATGGTAACTGAGATTCATAGTTTCCTTGGTTTATTAGAATATTATATTATATTTTTGGAAAACATTCCATGACTTCATAATCCACTATCTAAGTTAACTAGAATAGCAGATTTGTTCATATAGACAAAGGAGTGTGAAGAATAGTTCCAAGAACTGAATAAGAGACCGGTTATTGAACCTATTTTAACTCCACCATCTATTAGAGATGGATTCATTATTTATATAGATGAATATATATAAAGGATTTGGTGGGTCCTCCACAATAATTAAATGGTGATAGATTGTGCATCTCAATTGTTAAATCCTTATGAGAATAATTATCCTACACCTGACTAATAGTTAGCTATAATTTTTTTTATTCTAAAATTAAGGAGGTTCTATATTTATGGGGATAAATTTAATATATACACATACAACCAATGATTGAAATATATATAGTCAAAAAAGGAATTGAACATGAGACAATAAATATTAATGGATCGTCTTAAAGACTATGTCTATTCAATCCATTATGACCCTATAATAAGGTAAAAGTCACTAATTCATTAAGTAGTAATGACCTTGTAGTCCTGAAAATGGGGATAATTAAAATATATTATTTGATTATGGCGCTAGTGAAATTGGACCATGGAATCATAATGGAAGGGACATCAATAAAAAACTCCCAAATTATTTATCAACCATGAATAATATAGAATATCGTGAAAGTTCAATTTTAAGGTAATTAGTTACAAATTTTGATAGAGGATATGAAGAATCAGATGTTTCCTACATTCAGTATTGATCAACAACATGCTATAAAATTTTATATAAGGCTATGTGTCCCATCTATATCGATGATAATGATGGATGTAATGGATAATTTTAATTTCTCAATATTATCTATTCATCATGGATGCACTAAAATATATAAGCACCATTGTTATATTTATTGGTGATATAATATGAGAAGGTATATTTCTGACTAGACTTTACGGCACATGGTATGTCAGAAACTGAAGGCAGAGTGACGAATTCTTAATGGGGGTATTTCAATCACAACTCAAAACAACAAAGAAGTGGGACAATATTAATAAAGAATTCATCAATTGACTCCCAAGAAACCCACAAGGAAATAACTTAATACGTGTCATTGTGGATTGTCTAACTAGGACTGCCCATTTTATCTCAATTCAATAAGATTTATCTATTGAACTACATTCCATGACATATGTAAAGGAAGTGGTGAGGTTTCATAGTGTTCCACTTTCAATAATTTTTTATTGTGATCCAAGGTTTGCATATGAATTCTATTTATGTATTGAACATGATCTGAATACTGAATTGAATTTTAGTAAGGAATGTCACCCCTAAACTAATGGCCAGTTATAAATGTATATTTAGTATATCTATAACATGCTAAGAACATAATCACTAGAATTTAATGGTGGATGGGATCAAAACCTCCAATTAATTTTGTTTTAATATAATAAAAAAAATCCACTCAAGTATTAAAATGTAAACATATTATGATATATATATATATTGTGATGTAGAAATAATACATGTTTGTATGTAGTCTGTGAGAAGAAATTGCTTGGCCCGATCCTGTCCAAGAGATGATAGAAATGATTCATGTCATTTAATAACATACAATGGATCCCCAATGTATGTAGAAGAGATATTATGAAATTCATCGAAGGGACATGGAGATTGATGTTGTGGAAAATGTCTTCCTTTGAATATCACCAAGGAAGAGAGTCATAAAATTTGGAATGAAATGGAAGCTTATCCATAGGTACATTGAACCCATTGTGGTATTTGATTGCATATGAGTAGTGGGTTATTAACTAAAACTTCTACCAAATATGGGTCATTTTGATGATGTATTCCATGTTTCTCTCTTGAATATTTTCATACCTAATCACTCTCATGTACTTATTATAGATATGGTAAAAATAGAACATGACCTCTCTTATAAAGATAAACCATAGGATATCATGGACAATAGATACAAGGATCTACGAAAAATACGACTCACCTTTTCAAAGTAATATGGAGGAACCGTAAATTTGAATAGATGATGTGGTATCTAGATTAGAAAATGAAATAGAAGTACCCTCACATTATCATAACTTACAATATGAGTTTGAAATTTTGGGAATAAAATTTTTTAATTGGAGAAGAATGTAACGTCCCAGAAATTTAAAATAATATTTATTTCATGAATAATTGTTTTCTACATACTATATAATACTATTTTCATAATATTTAATTATAAAAAAAAGTTTTTTAATGCATTAAAAATGATCATTACATTAGTTATCTATGAAACCAATTAAAAAGAAAAACATTACAACTAGACAAAAAATAGAAAATATAATAGAAAATATGTTATGTTAGGATCAGACCAACCTAATAGAATCATCATCCCCACTTAAAATGCTCTATACATTTTAAAAAATTAGTACAAAACCAATTAAAATATTATGTAAATGAAAATATAATCTTTATATAAATATTAATGAATATTGATTATAATAATGAAGTTGTATTTATATGTTATAATGGAAAATATGACTGTTGGGATTTGACTGTTATATCACCATTGGTCAACAAGATCGTTGGTCAATATACCCATAATAAAATATAACCTTTTTTTGATAATTTAACTATAATAATTGGTGATTATAAGTAACAATGAAAAAAATTAATTAATACAAAAAGGAGTATTGATGGCCTCAACAACTAGAGTCAAGCCGTTTTATGCCCATTTGTCAGATCATGGTAGGGTGGTATCGTTACTAGGGTTTTCCCATGAACAAGACCACTAGGGAATAATTATGTGAATCTATAGAATAATAAAATAAATGTTAATTTAATTTTATTTTAATTACCACTCAGGCAATGTTAACTAAACTAGCCCACAAAACTACTAAAATTAGACACCTAACCCTTGGGGCATATGTAGTTGTAATAAGTTTTTTTATATCTAAGAAATAGTAACATTATTGTAAACTATATAGTAATTTGAAAATTTTTATTCCAAAAATTCTTAAAAATCATAGTCTTTCTTAATCAAATATATGTTTAATTACGTTGAGTTTTATAATTTTATTTTTAGACATAAAAAATCACTGTTTTTTTCAAAAAAAAAATTCAATTATTATTATAAACCATGTTATTATTAACAATATTTTTTTGATGACATATTCATTTACAAAACATTTATCTAATCAATAAATGAAAAAATAATTTTATAATTTCCTTGGAAAATTTTTATAAGTGTTAGAAATGTAATTGTTCCATAATAACTACTAAATTTAATCAAATAAGTATTTTTATGTATAAAGTTTAAATTATCATATTATGAAAATTTTTACGATAGAATAAAAATAATTTTTGAAATAATCATTTTGAAATATGGTAAGGTTGTATTTATAATAATTTTGTAAAATAAATTAAATTTTTTTGAATAATAAGAAATATAGTTTTAGGATTATGATATATTTTATGAGATAATATTTTTGTCATAAGGATGTAATACTTAATAAATCACTACAAATTTCCTAAAATATTTTATATTAATAATATTATGTATTTTAAAAGATTTTAATGAATTTCCAAAACTGTAAGTGACTCTCCAAAGTCTTAAAAGGAAAACTTGATTTTTAAAATCATTAAGTTAGGAAATATTTACTCTTCCATCCAAAAAAATTATTTAAAAGAGGTATGTGGTTCTATTTAATTAGAATAAATTAAATTGAAAAAAAATTTCCAAAACCATGAGAAAAAACCAAGTGAAAGAGATTAGTTTTTTATTTTCCATAACCTAGTTTTCTAAGACCTTATATTTGTAAATTATTAATCAATTCATCCACTTTTTCTATAAATTACCACCAATTTTTTCATTACACATCACTTCTAACCCACACTCCATGATGTTATTTTCCTCCCAAAATGCCCCCCAAATGTGTCTGGAAGATCCCAAGGCTCCATATTCATGTTTTTGGAACCACTCTTAAAGTAAAGGGAAATCTCAACATCTTTTTTCCATTCATGTTACCTTTCATGTGGTTTGTATTCCTATTTCCAAACTAAGATCCTATATACACTATCTAATATCCCATTACATTAATTATAATATTTATGAATGGGAGACCCTTCTACACACTCATTTTACCTTTTTATAAAACCATGTTTGGTACCCAACATGTTGTTGAATTTACATCTCATATATCCATATTTTATAAGATGATTTTTCTATTACTTTTTATATGAATACAGAAACCTCGTTTCTGTTCATTGGGTATTGTAATAAATTGTAAGTTACTTTTTTATTTGGTGATTTACATTTATGAAACCCACATTTTCATTCATTGTTTATAAATGATTTAATGATCATGTGTGTAAACTCTTCTGTATGCTAATATATTTTAATAAGATACTCATTCTATATTCTCCATGTGTTTTTAATGAAATAAATTTTTATAATATATGTGGATCACATAATGTTAAGACATATTTTGGTTTCACATTGATAGGTCTCCAATGAATTCAATAAATAATATTATCTCTAGGGTAGACAATTTTTACGATATTGTGGCGAATAAGAGGGGTAATTTTTATTTATAATGCCTTGGTGATATGCTTCTAATCTAATAATTTAAACTTTTTCGAGAAATATAACTGTTAGGATTCATATTATTATTATAATTATATAAATATTTGCTCGTCCATTACCATAATGACTTATTTTTTATTGATATGCCACAAGAACACATGAAATTTTTTTCTCTTATTTATTAACATGGGTGTGGGGTTATGCTCACCTATTTCTATTGAATTATTTCCATATTATATCTGATTGAGTAAGGGAAACAAATAATGAATCCATGAGGATGTCCTTAAAGTGGTTTTATAATAGTGGAAATGATTTCATTTTTTATATACCTTGTTTAACAGAAAAAAATCATTAAAAGATCTTCTATATGTACAATTTAATGAATCATTATGGAAGAAAACATAATGATTCCATGGATGATATTCATTTTCCATCCACAGTTATTGTATGTATTAGATATATTTTATTTAAGAAGAATTGATCTAAGACTTTTGATCTTTTATTGATATTGGATGAGTTTTCTTGAATCAGAGTCCTTTCGTTGCATGATTCAGATCCAAGGTAAAAATATTAATCATATGAAGCATATGTAAAGGAATTTCAGATAGTGTTAATTTATCTATATTATAATGAATCATTTTAAACATTATATATCTTTGATTTTATGGCCTCATTTTCTTATATTGTTGATATATTTTTACTTATATATCTCATTTTTTAATTTTATCATTAATAAATTGTGTCTTTACAAGTGGTGTTTGTACACTACACACATGACCAAACCCATTTAAAGAACATTTAATCTTTGAGTTATTTTATTTCATTTAATTATTTCACTGAAATTGTTTTTATTAATTCTTTTTTCTCCCTCATCTATACTCACCATAAATTTCTTGTTTTCTGAAATTTATCTTAATTCATCAGTTCATTTTAATGTTGTTATGAGTTAATAAAAAACATCCATGTATTAAGTAGATCTTATTACTTTATTGTGGTTGTTCCACTCTACATCATCCCCAAAAATTGGTATACAATATAGTTGATACAAGATGATATCTTCCAATTATGAAATAAAGAATCCTGGTGGTGATAAGTATTGTATTTTTGGGGAATCAATATGAAATCACTTCTTATCTTGTATGAATCATCGATTCCCCTCATATGACAAAAAATCCATTCATCACTCCTTCAGATAATGAATAAACATCGACAACCTTTGAATATATCTCTATAAGTGTTCTTGTTAATGCCCATATTTCACTAAAATAATCCTTAAATGAAAAATTGTTAAGGGGGGTTTCTTATAAAGCATCATCTATTAGAATTTTGTTAAAACGTAAGATTTCATATATTTATTATTATTTAGATTGTTTTATATCAAAAAATTCATAGGATTTTTTCCTTAAATTTGTTTTTTGGTACTTTAATGTATGCACATCCTGATATATTTCACTAAATTTAGATTTAACTATCTAATATTAAGATTATTTTTATTGATGATGATCAATATATTATTCTTATTATTATTTTATATAATTCATATATAATTTTCATTGAGACAGCAATAGGTTACCGTGAATATCTAACTCATGAAAGAGTTAAATCATCATCTTTATCAGTAAAATTATATAATAAATTTAAGGTAATGTTTTAGGAAAAGAGGTGATTCACTAGGGGTATACCTGAAAATAATAATAAAAAATATTATTGTAAAGGAAATAGAAACAACCAAGATATATAAAATCTATATGTAATTATTTGTCATCCAGGATTATGTAGGTTATCTGTAATAATTGTAGAAAGCCTAGTAACATTCGAAAAAAATTCCATATGGTGAAAAATAAATAAAAACCCTTATGAACCTATTATTTAATCCAAGATTATATATATAGGTTATGATAGTGAGGAAGTCCTCAATGTGTCAATTTATGAAATTTTAGATGATTATGTCGTAGAATATTTTTATACATTCATACCATATCCAAATTTATAGTCATATATTGAGTGAACTTGAATAGTAAATGGATATGTTATCCATGAATAAAACTATAGATTTCATGTCAAAGTAGAGTAGTTTTATGTTAAAATTAATTTTTAAATTTTTTTTGAACATATTTGTTATTATGTTGGTCTCCAAAATAACTATAAATTTTATATCATTATGGTTTCTATAGAAAAAGTATTTCATCATTAAATCTGAAGCAGATTGTCTTAAAATATAAAAAGGATCTCAAAGAGTGAATAAATTTTCTCAAGTAAATGGAATTTATTTGTTAGATAAGAAAATACATTGGATTTTGGATTTTTTTTCTTATAATTAACTTGTTTGTACATTAGATTATGTTACTGTTCAAAGGAATTAATATTAATCTCAATATTTATCACATATGGATTTTCATCAGCATAACATTTATGGTATAGTTTTCTAGAGTATATGTTTCATTGATAATGTTATATCAATTCTCTGGTATGATGAAATGTATGAAATTCCATGATAATATTTTTTATTCTATGGTTTGATGAAATACTATGATATGGATGATATTATATACATAATTAGTTTTTAGTACTAGTAAGTGGATGGGGATACTTCCTATGATTTTTCACACTTGTTAATCTCTATGATGGGTGATTGTGAGAATAGACCCTCCAGTTGGAATTCCACATGTTTTTATTTCATAAAATATTCTTATCTATGAGTTTGAATAATATCCATTATAATATAATATTTTCATTAATTCATGTCATGAATCGCACACTAAGATCTACTAACAAAAAAATAATGTAAAATGTTTGTGGGAAACATGGTATGTTTGGTTTGTTTCAATTGAAATATTATTAATATAACAGTTTAAGAAGGATTTTCACCTTTCTGCTTTATGGATGTTTAATGTATTCTATCTTTGAATGAAATATAATTTTCATATAAATTCCATGTCCATGGTGTAATTATGTTTAATTCAATAATTTAATGAATTATGCATGAAGAATTTATGTTGATGAGATGTTTATGAAACATGATTTCTGGGATATTGACACAAAGGGATTAAATTACACAATGAACATTTGTATGTGGTTGTCGACATAGTGAGATTAATTTATTTCTCTTGGGTTCCTTAATCTATTTCAAGATATCCATCATGGAATTTCGGTATATGACACGTGCCTGTCATGGGGTGTGAAAAAACAAATAAAACCTAAGTTAAAAATTATCAATGTGGGTAACCTAAGTGGTCTCCGGAGAGGACTGAACGATAATTACATTTGTCACTTAAATTAAAGAAAGAAGAAGAGGTTCTTTTTTAAAGTTGTTTGAGTTCAAAAATAAAGAAAGTAATTGAAAAGAAAGGTTGAACAATAATGGATGAAGATATTGGTGGGTTTAGAGTAGTATCACCTTTTTTAATGTCATCATAGTCATAAATATCATCTTACATCTCTTCCTTTTGAATGAAAAATGAAAGACTCCTCGATCGAGTTATCTATCACCCTTGGTTAAAGAAGAAAATTGAACTCACTCCTGTGTGCATGGAAGTCATAGAAAATTCCTAAAAAACTAAGGCAAGTCCCGATCGGGAATTTTTTCTCCTTATAACTCTAGAAAAATACTACTAGTTCCACACATGTTCCAAAGATCATTAGACACTCACCACCTAACACAATCTGCTCGATTGAGACAAATTGCCCTAGGAGGAGAGAGATTAAAAGTCTTTAACCAAAGATATTAAAAATGAATACACAAAACTCAAAACACGATCTTATTAAGAGAATTGTGAAACACTGAAAATATATTTCATTCAATATAAAGATAAGGTTTTACATTTAAGCACAAAACTCCTACATTACAAAAGATAAACCCCACCGTCCCCGATCACTCAAAGGTTTTACCCCTCCATGTGAATGATATTAGATTTGAAAGGGGAATAAGAGAGCATTATCAAACTATGTAAAAAAGAAAATATCAAATAAAAATAACTTTAAGAACTCAATACTCCATCACAACCCTTATTGAACCTTCTTCAACACCTTTGAATGGTAGTGAATACTCGTATATATAGGCATGGGGAGTAGAAAATTTCCCTCCAAAATTAATCCCCCAAAATTTTGAGTCTGGTTGGCATATTAAATGACAGAATTTTGGAATTGTTCCTTCTTGAACGTTTTACCCTAGATGGATTCTGTCGACCCACAAAATTTGGGCCTTATTGGTCCAGGTATGAATGAGATATGGCCAAACTACTCTGGAAGTTTAATTCTGTCCAGGTGACTCTTCGTATCCCAAAACACCGAGATACAACGCATTAATGAACTTGAAAAAGAAAGCATCATACACTTCCATATTAATGAAAGTTGTTCCTATGGATTTCCTATATCTCCATGTAAAATTTTATCTCCAATGGTTTGACTATTAATGAGATACATGCCCCAGAATAAAATTATGCAGTTTTGTACACATTTTTTGAGGCCTGACTTGTGAGTTGAATTTGAGATTCCAAATGATGGATTGAGCTTTGAGTCCAGAAAGATAAAATGAATACCAAGATAATATAAATCCTAAAAAAATGTAATAATACAATTTCGATCAAAAATATAAATGATATTCCTGAAATACAGAAGCTCCACAGAACTGCTAAATTTCCAGAATTAACCAATTTCCAAAATTAAGCCCATAATTCACCAAAATACTAAAATGATACAAATAAGCTCAGTTTGATTAATTGGAAGGGGTTAAATAATTGAAACACATATGAAAAATTATAAAAATATTATCTCTATCAATTCCCCCACACTTAGCACTTGGACTTCCGGGCAAGTCAAAATCAAAATCAAATCATACCAAATTCGAAACACATGCCATTGAGAACCACCAATTCCACACCAAGAAATAAAAGATATCATGACTCAGCCATAACAATTATTACAAGATCTAAAATCAGGCCATTCAATATTTTTCCTCTTTATTTCTCCTCCCATGCACACACGACACCTACCTCACATTAATTTTCTCTTATCTCACAAATATCACTTTTCAACAATGATTTTCTCATCCAAACCAATGAAAGGGTCACTGTAGTTTTGACAAACACCTACTTCTACACCCGATGTGAGTCAAGGATATTTTCTTATCATGAGTACTTTTCAAGGTTTTTCTGTGGCTTTTGGTTGGTAGGATTTTTATGTTAAAAATTCTGAGGCTGAATGAGGAAGGCTTGGCTCTTTTTGAAGAAAAATTACACAATTCTAATTTTCACTCAGGTATGGTATCCTCCTCACTCCACATATTAGAAATTCATCTCCACCATCATGAAATATCATGAAAGTTTCAATCATCTCAGCATTTCTTCAGAAAAAATTTCAATCTTCTTAAGAATGATTTTCTTGAAAGCTTCATAAAACGAAAAACTTTCTTCCTGAATTAGAAGCTCCAGAAAGGCACAACTTCTTTTACCATGAATGCTCCAGAAAAGGCATAGATTTCAACATAATGACTTTTTATCAGTACACACATCTCTTCATCATTTTATTTTCCACCCAAAGATTCACAAAATGAGGTAGCACAACACAAGATAACTTCCCCAACACTTAAGTTCAACTAGATCGTGCAATTTCATTTCAAAAGGAGGTTGGAAAGGAAAAATTTTCTTCTAATGTGGCTAACCTAACAGGCTGTTCATGTCTTCTATGGGATACAAGGATTAATTTACAAGGTAGGAAATAATTGAAGGGATTATCCTGAAAATAGGGCTTTCAATCCAATGAAATGCCTCAATCATTTAAAACACATGTACCCCAAACCATCAAGTTTCAAAAGGAATGAATCAAATTATGGTTAAGACAAGCATGGTCTGGTTCTCTCAAGAAATGAGGTGATTGAAAATAATACACAATAATGGTACATAATCCTCACAATAAAGTGATTTCAAAGATAATGACAGTGAGATGTGGCATGGGATTCAAAAACCTGAGAACTTTTCAGGAAATTCCCAATGAATTGAACTTGAAACAAAATCATTTTCAGCATTCATTTAAGCTCAGTTTCATGGAATAAATTGTTTCACTCAATGGAATGGTCTTTAAAAACATAAATTATAATCATGTTAGCATAAAAATATTCAAAAACCCACAAAAAACAGAAAAATAAAAACACAAAAATTTGAAAACACAGAATTTTTTTTTGAAAACAAACAACAAATGAAAATCCAAAACTAAAAATGTTCCCTCCCCCACACATAAATTATTTAGTGTCCTCAATTCATTCAAGTGGTTTTATATTATATGAAAATTTTAAAATGAATCACAACAGCAAGAAAGTGTAAAAGAGAGGTACATCCTGACTTATTGGTAATGCAACATTGAGTTATGCTCTTAAGTGTTGTACACTAAAAACCTAAAATAAAATGAACCAAATAAAACATAAGAAATGTATTAAATAAATGAAAATAGAAATAGGATGAGAAAGGAAGGATAGATCTTGGTTTAATCCCCTAAGTGGGCCCTGGGTTTTGACTGCCTCCATATGGGCACTTTCAGTTGGTTATCCCCAATCTGAAGCTGTGTTGAGTTTCTTTATTATGAAACAACAAAACTTCTTCTTCACATCATGTGATTCATCCTATTTGTTGAGGACACCATGGGTATTGTACACCAAATCCCCCCTTGTACAATAAGATACGATTTTCGTGGTGGGGGTAGGACAAAAAATGAGTCGCCATATTTATTGGTTTCCAATTTCACAACCACATCTTCATTGTCCAGTGATTTCTGAAGGTATGCTGCATCCTTGGATAAATCAACAGGAATGATAGAGTTAAATTCTATTTGAACAAAGTTAAAGCATGAAGAATAAATATCAAATTCTTCCATTTCAAAGTAATCATCTTACATCACTTTTTCCTTTTCCAAATCCACTTGGATTCCCTATTGGACTCCTTTTAATAAATTATCAACATGTTTGGGGAGCTCCAACTATTCCTCTGTAAGTGCATCTTCCTTTTGTGCCATGTCTTCCAACACAATACATGAGTTTTCCGAATCTGAAAATTTCAAGAAAGGGGAGGTGATACTAAATTTAGATTCAATAAAATTAGAATATAATGAGTTCACGAAAAGATCTTCTGTGTGAGGTTTCTCGGCTTCATTTTCTTCTTCAGTGGGATGTTCCTCTTGAAGTAGAGTGGTAGCAGATGGAGGAGGGTAGTCAGGCTCCTCAACATTCTCTTCAAATTCAACCATGTTGGTGGTGTATTCCTTCAATGATGAGGGATATTTTACATTATGAGGAACTGGAAGATCAATTAGTTCCTTGCTCTCCTTCCAGAACTCATCCAGATCTTGTTGATCTCTTGTACTTACTGGTTCCTCAAAATCAAGGATGTGTGGGGAATACACTTCCAACAATGATTCAGGTTTAGGTTCTAGTTGAGGTTCTTGATCCAATGTAACCTTCTCTAAGGACTTCAATCTTTGATAATCAATGTTGACTTGATTCACTATGTCCATCAGTTCTTGAAGCGAGATACCTGTGACATGTCCATCCATCATTTTCTTGGCCAAAATAGCGAGTTCATCATGCTTTTGAAAGAGGGATTCTATGTAATTATGAGCCTTTTGTCCCAGAACCTTTGTGTAATCAATCCAATACGAATAATTACAGTTGGAATACATCATAGATTTTTTTATATTTTTTTTAAAAGTAAAATAAATGAAAATATATACAAAATGTTAGAATTAGATTGTTGGCACAGCCTCCCCAGCAACGACGCCATGTTTTGACACGTGCCTATTGTGGGGTGTGACAGAAACAAATAAAACCTAAGTTAAAATGTAACAAATTGGGTAAACTAAGTTTTCTCCTAAGAGGAGTGCACAACAATTACATTTGTCACTTAAATTAAATAAAGAAGAAGAGGTTCTTTTTTAATGTTGTTTGAGTTCAAAAATAAAGAATGAAATTGAAAAGAAAGGTTGACACTACTGGATGAAGAGAGTTTTGGGGTTAGGGTAGGATCACCTTTTTTAATGCCATCATTGTCACATAGATAATTTTACATCTCTTCCTTTTTAATGTCAAATGAAAGACTCCTCGATCGAGTTATCTATCATCCTTGGTTAAAGAAGAAAATTTAACTCACTCCTATGTGCATAGAAGTTCATAAACTTTTCCTAAACAACTAAGGAAAATCCCGGTCGGGAATTGTTTCTCTTCATTAATCTAGAAAAAGTCTACTAGTTCCACACATGTGCCAACGATCGTTAGACACTCACCACCTAACAAAATCTGCTCGATCAAGACAAATTGCACTAGGCAGAGGGAGATTAAAAGTCTTTAACCAAAGATATTAAAAATGAATACACCAAATTAAAAACATGATCGCATTAAGACAATTGGGAAACATTGAGAATATATGTCATTCAAAATAAAGATAATTTTTTTACATTTAAGAACAAAACTCCGACATTACATGAGATAAACTCCCCCTTCCCTGATCACTCAAAGGTTTTACCCCTCCATGTGAAGGGTATTAGATTTGAAAGGGGAAGAAGAGAGAATAATCAAAATAAGTAAAAAGAAAATAGAAAATAGAAATAAATTATAGAACTCAATACTCCATCACATCCCTTCTTGCACCTTCTTCACCCCCTTTTAATGGAAGTGAATACTCTTATTTATAGGCTTGGGGAGTAGACAATTTCCCTCTAAAATTACTCCCCCGAAACATTGAGTCCGGTTGCCATAGTAAATTACAGAATTTGGTAATTTTTCCTTCTTGAAAGTTGTTCCCATCCATCGCTTCTGAAGATCCACAATATTTGAGCCTTCTTGATCCATGTATAAAGGAGATATGGCAAAACTACTCTGGATATTTAATTCTTTCTAGGTGACTCTTCGTATTCCAAAACACTGAGTTCCAATGCAATAATGGCCTTGAAAATGAAAGAATTAGATGCAGCCATATTAATGATAGTTGTTCCTATGGATGTACTTTAGCTCCATGTAAAATGTGAGCTCCAATGGTTCTACCATAAATGAGTGATGGGACCCACAATAAAATTAGGCAGTTCTGTACACAGTTTTTGAGGCCTGACTTGTGTGATGAATTTGAGCTTCCAAATGATGGATTGTGCTTTGAGTACAGAATGATAAAATGAAGCCCACGAGCATATAAATCCGAAAAAATGAATCATACATTTTGGATCAAAGATATAAAAGATATTCCCGAAATACAGAAGCTCGACAATATGGCTATATTTCCAGAATTAACCAATTTCCACAATTAAGCCCATAATTCACCAAAATTCTTAAATGATACAAATCAGCTCACATTGATTAATTGGACGGGGTTAAATCATTGAAACACATATGAAAAATTATGAAAATATTATCTCTATCAGTATACCCACATAATTCCAACACGAATGAATCTTTGAGGGATGCACAGAAAGTGCATATATTGATATTGATTAAATTCTAACTGAATTTTATTAGTGGAATTAAAATTATATCAAAACTGGGGAATAATTTTATTTAGGTTTTACTGATCACTAATACTATAATGGTATTAAATAATTAATTGTTTATTAATAAAAAAATTATTGGATTTATGGGTTCAATCCTCGTGAATAAATATTTATTTGATTATATGAATACATGATAAATATTTATTCACACTATGATACTTCCAAATTTATTCACTAGGTTTTAATTGATGGTTTTATCAATTTTTTAGGATTAATTGAGAATTGAAAATCATGGCTTAGAAATAACTTCTCCCTCGAACACTTCAATTCATCTTCTTCATAAATAGAAGAACTACATCAATATTGAAGGATAATTTCTTGATTAATTTTATTAATACAAGGATATTTATTCACTAGTATAGAACCCCTAAATCATTTATCATTTGAAGGAGATCAACAGAGTACATATAGATCACCTTTACATTAATTCTACACAAGGATCATCTCAGCAAAACAATGGTATTTGAGAAAATTTTATTTGGATGATCAATAACATATTCATTAAAAAAGTTTACTAGGATGATGTAACCCATATTTTGATCATAAAATAGTATTTATAAATTAAAAATGAAAAAAATATTCTATTAATGTACTAGGAAACACTTTACGGAAATAAATTTTACAATATCGCCCAAAAGAGGTTTTTATACATAGTCCATATCCTTCAAGTGGTATCTAAGTAGTCATGTAT
The DNA here is from genome assembly GCA_963277665.1 of Viscum album. Classification (NCBI taxonomy): domain Eukaryota; kingdom Viridiplantae; phylum Streptophyta; class Magnoliopsida; order Santalales; family Viscaceae; genus Viscum; species Viscum album. The sequence continues at coordinate 1,250,829,896 of OY728150.1, read as the reverse complement.
CGAATTTATAATTTTTTATTTCATTATAGAATTATTTATGCATTAGATATTATAAGTTTCATTTATATTTTATTCACTATTTAATTCAATTTTAATTGAAATTTCTCAAAAAAATTATTCTCATCATAAATGATTTAATTTTATTAAATTTATATGAATAGATGATGAATGGAAATAGATGCAATTGGGTAGTGACAATATTTTTGGCAGGTAAGACTAGGTTACTTGACATGTAGCTAGATTACACACCACTTACACAAGTTCAATGTATTTGGATATAACACGAGATACATGACATTCTATACAATAAATAATTGTTGTCCATTTAGGGGACAATGTGTGTGGAATGGAAAAATTAGACACATGACTTACTGGATTACATAATATGTACATAAGATACATGTCCTACAGTCTATGTTGTTTATTGGGGAAATTCATGAATCCTGAGTTTTTATAAACTAAATAAAAACCACACGAGACTAATAAAAAATGTTGGTAGTCTTGTAAATATCCTGTATCAATCTTGTAAATCGTGTATGGTTCATTTTTCTATGCATCCTAAATACACTATCATCTATTAGTTGACTTAATATGATAAACAATATGAAGTTGTTGCACAAGGAATATGGTTCCATGTTCAAAGAACATCACGAGTCATTCCGCAGGTGAAGCATGTGTAAAGAAACTGTGTGACCCAATATGATGTTAAATTATATATAATGTGTGTCCAGACGAGGAACATGGTGAATCCTTATGCATGTCTCCCAGGTATATGAAAACCAAGATACATGATGTTCTTCTCAAATGTACACATAGTGTTTCATCTCATTATTGTATAATATTAAATTATGTTAAATTTTTAATTAATTCTTTACAACCAAAATTTATTAGCTAACACTTACTGTGTTTCATGTTTCTTATTTATTTATAATAACAATTAAATATGAATTTTTTTTATTATAATTAATGTGTGATTATTTTTTCAGGAGTTTCATTCCATGATTTTCACAATGATTGGTATCTCTTATTGAATTTATGTGGTCATTATGATGAAATAGAATCAATTAATTAATAAATTAACTAATTAATAGAGTTGTTTTCATCATAATAAATACAGAATAAATAGAAATGATTATTAAATATTCTCACTTTTGTGCAATCATTATTTTTATAACCATTCCTGATCTTGACCAAGACCTATTTAATAAATGGTTTTTTTAACATAAATTATTTCACAGAATTTTTAATTATTTAATATTAAATTAAATTTGATGTCTTCAGAATCATCACTCACTTAATTAATATATAGGACCCTCTTGTCCAATTTTATTTATGAAATTCCAATCAACAAATTCTTTGGATACCCTTAAATGCAAGCGATTAATAATTACATTTAATTAATAGAGTATCCCAAGGCACCTGGAGGTGGATTAGGATAAAACCACAATGATTCCAAACAGGGTGATATATAGGTGGACAAGTGAAAAAAATAACTCCTAACTATATCAACATAATGAGATATTAACTTAATTCACATACTTATTTATTCTATGATCAATAAATAATCAATTAGTTAATCTTATGCTTGATTTATTTAGTTATTTTTATAAATAAATTGTTAAATTATTGGATGTAACACTGTGATCAAATAAATAAATGAATTTTTTTTAAATACATTATTTGTGAAATTATATTATTTGTAACTATTTATCCAACATGACTAATTAATTATGTAAAATACACTTAATATTAACTAGTCATGTAATAGATTAAAAAAGACAAAATTTATGAAAAATAAATTAAATTCCCTCAACTAATTATTATGTCATAATTGGCCTTCCATTACTTGATTTGTCATGAAATCCATATAATATGTTCTTGATAATTTTTTTTGGGACACTTTATTTTAATGTGGAATTATTATGAATGTAATCGAGATACTTAAACATCATTCATTATGATAATTAGCCTCCTTAGACTTTATATAATAAAGAGCTAGGGTTTGAGGGAATCCAAGTAAATTTCTGAAAACTAGGGAGTCCACTCAACGGATCAGGGAGCTACAATCCTATAGTTGGAAAATTCATACCTACCTAAATACCTTCGTGTTCCTTAAAAACACTCATTAGTGTTATGCAAAGGGGAAAATAGATCCTTTCCACTAGAATTCCATTCAACAATACATTCTGATATCAATGGTGTGGGATATTGAAACATGATAATGTAGTAGGATACATAATAAAAAAATTATTATTTCTCACATAATTTATAATCTTGTAAAGTGTTAATCATAAATTCTTATTACCATATAAAATTGTTAGAAACACCAAAAAATAGTGTGATGTTTCTTAAAATCTGGGGATGTCTATACAAATACAAATTTATATATATGGTAAAATCGTTTGTACAATTCATTATTATTAAAATGTTTCTATGATGTTTTTGAATAAACTACTCATGTTCTACATTCCTAATAGGTGAGCGAAGGTGAAAAGGTTATATACCTAAGATATATTGAGGATGTTTATTATGTCTGTTTTATTATATAATCAACTATGTATAGATAGTTGGTGATATAAAATTTTGGAATGGATTATTTCAACGTTATATCTCATATTCATTCCATTGATGAAGATATGGAATGGAATTAAATAAATAAAATTTCCAATTCACTATACAAGTGTAAATTGGATGAAGGAAATCTGGCTACAAATCGTGATTTCAAAATTCTATGTTATAATTGTCAGATACAAAAATTTTGCTTCAACTTGTATAAGAAATTATATATTAATAATATATTATTATCCTTACCATCAATTTTATCCTTATTTTTCCATGTCTAGATAAATTAAATGTATAATCCACTAAATAATTTTTTCCCATATTTAGCAAGAGAATAAATATTAATGAAACATATTTTTCTACCCCTAATGATGAATAGTTTTAAAGATTTGGTTAAAGATCCCTTAGTGAATATAAATCCAAAATATTCAATATGGAGTCATTGAAGAGATAAAATATTAGATGTTTGAATAATGAACCAGGGAGTATTTGATTCTTATTTTTTGAAAAATTGAAAATTGAAATTAAATTGTATTGAATTTAAGAGTAAATTCATTGCATACAATTTTAGTATATTCATAATGATTCTTTTCACCACTTTATAATTAAGTAAAATATAACTAGTATATCTGTATATTTAAAAATAAGAAGAAATAAATAATAGAAATATTGTAAGGTGAACATAAAAGGATATGAGAAAGTGAGATTATTATATTTTCTAAGGGGAGATCACTATTTATCACAACCGTATTTGATAAATTAAATTTTTTAATAAGTTTTACCGTAAAATTTATCTCAGTTTTTAAAAATACACAGCAAGAACTTATTTCATTTTTGAATAAATGTTGATATGGAACATAAACAATAAATTAATGGTTCATTAAGTCATGTATCACAAAGATCCAATTTAATGAAGGATAGATATAAAATATAATACTCTTACCTAATTATGGATGGATAAGTAATTTTTTTATAAATTTAAAAGTATGTAACTTTTTTACACCAATAAAAGTGTTTTATTCTCAATTTATCTATTATACTTTGTATACATAGAAACTAGTCAACATGTTTGTAATATGAATCTATTAGAAATAGAGGTATATCAAAACATATTTAGAGTTAGCTTTATATGACCATGGGAAATATTCTAAATGTATTATTAAATTCACATACAACATTAGATATCATTAAATTTTTAATAAATTCTTAGTGTAGTAAAGTAGTTCATGTGGCAATGATTGAGAAATATATGAGATGACATATCATAAAACATATTATCAAATTTATCATTGATCATATGTTTTGAGAAAATGTTATCCATAACTATAATTTCCTTATATAAATCAATGTCATGATGGTAGTAAATGATAGATTAATGCTGAGGCATATATATATATATATATATATTAAAAATCTTCCATCATTACATCCAAAACACGTTTTGAAAATAATTGTGAATAAACTAACCATCAATCAACCATATTATATAATGAAATTCTATTTAATTTTGTTATTATATGATTCTATTAAAAAACTTCCATAAGTGTTTTATTAGAATCCATGGTTAAAAGGAGTCCTCATATATAATAAAAAAATAAAACATTGCTGTAAATATATATTAATGATCTTGTCGCCACTAAGTATATTGAAACCTAGTCAATATCAAAAATATTTCCATAACAGAATCTTATCTCTTTGAATGTAGTGGGTTATGTATTAACTTATATGGCTATATGATACAAATTCAAATAGGCTAAAATAGGTATAATGCTCTCCACTAAGCTCAGGGGGATGTGTAATTAATGATAGATATACTATATTTGAACATATAACCATATCCGTGGTTTATTTTCACTTTAGTGGGTTATGTATTTAATTTATTATTCCTGAATAAATATTATTACATTGAAATAGTAAATGGTAATATTCTATGGACGAAAAGTGTATATAAATTCATGTGATGTATTCCATTTATCAAAATATTGGGATTCCAAATTTTGAATGTTTTGAAGGCTTCATTCTAAATGTGAGTATTCATGATAAATTTTATATGGATGGTATAAGATGGTACCAATATTAAAATATATATGACAGAGATTTTATTCTGTGACCAGATATATTCACAACTTATTATGTCTAAATTATTTTTTGAAATTTACTTTCATCAATAAATATATCTGTGAACATCATATTGGGATAATGATTGTTAAGGATTACTTATTTAGAGGATTAATTACTAAATATGTCTATATGATGTATCCAAAAGGGGACCCTATATATATGTCTACCATGAATAACTAAAAGGGACAATGATATTAATAAGTTCCCATAAGATATAGAAATTTAATAAATTAATTTCTAAATAAACCATTGATACAGATCATAGAATATTCATCATGAAATGGATCGGTGACACATGCCTAGAAATAGTTCGATGGAGAAATATTACTTTTGAATATAGATATGTTAATAACACATGAAAAACAAATGTTATGTATTACAATGTTGTTATGAATAAAGAATGAAATTTTTGAAAGATTGAGTTAAATTAGAAAACATGTTCTAGGGTAATATATATATATATAAACAATAAATATATTCTATAAATCCATTTATAATACATATATTATCATAGTATTAAAAAATATACATTTAAAAACATAATTAACAAAATATCATCAGCATATAATCCTTCCAGTCGAACATGCATAGGCTTAGGAATAGATTATTGACATTAAAAGTATATCAAAAGAACTGATATGTAATAATTTTTTATATTACTAATTCAAAAATTATAATATAAGAATAAAAAAAAGATCCAGAATAATCTCATAGGCTTACAGTTAGACATATCTGACAGTACATGGAAAACTGGATCTGGATGAGTTCTGATTTTTTGAAGAACCGAGAAAACATGTGAACAAATGAATTGAACAAGGGTCATTATTTAGATCTATTTGATCATGTATGCTAATAATTTTACTATAATATGAAATAAAAATTTACTACAAAAAAGGTTTCCATTTCTATAATATACAAGTATGTTGTAGCTTTTAATGTATCTTATGAAGCAGTTTAACTACATCCTATTATGATTTTGTGTCATACAAAAATATATAGATTTATAATTTTATGATAAGGTTTGACATGTATTTAGTTAACATTAAATGATTATGACATAGGGACAAATGGTAGATTCATATTTATATAATCACTTCACAAGTGTTTTCAAAATCGAAATGTTTTAATAAAAAAATTTTCACACAAACAAAAGGATTATTAAAACATTAAAATTGAAATGTGGTAAGCCATGTAGCTGTAGACATAATCCGCGAAAACATTTTTTTTCATGTGATATTTATTTTGTTCGATGTAGTTATATCTAGTGAAATTCGGTGATTCTTTGATTTGGTTCCCTATAACAAATTAATTTTTACTTTATATTACATAAATACTAAAATTAGTGAATATTAATATAAATATATTATAAAATATTTATTTTTATTCTACATAACATTGATGTGATAATGTCCTAGATTAAATTTTACATTGTTACAGTAACAAAAGTTCACATTAATGATTAAAACCTCAAAATTCCTTGATGATATTCTTAGAAATAATTCAATGGTTAAACAACATACTATGAATAGGGGACATAGTATATATATTTTTATGTATGAGTACTTGTATGTGGATGAGGATTATTCTCATGATGTTTTTACTTGGTAATATCTAATAAAAGAAACTATGAGAACTTAACTACCAGTAATTACTCAACATGTGTTTTCGTCATCAAATATTACAATCATTGAGTCTATGTAAAAGTCTTTACTCTCTAATATTATCATTAATTCATGTCATGACATCCACACCTGGATTTAATAAAAAAAACTATTACACCATATGTCGATGGGAATTTGGGTATGTCAATTACATAATGAATTACATGTTATTAATTGATAATTCATGGAATGCTTTGTCCCTAAAGTATTTGTAAATATTAATATCTCTACCATTTTATTGAAATAAAATTGTCACATAAATTCCATGGACATGGTGTAAATAAGATTACTTAATATAGTCAAAGAATGAATTATATTTCATATAGGTAGAGAAAATGGATGTGAAATATGCTTAATTTTATATTTAGACAAAGGGATTATACTAAACAATGAGCATTCATATCTGGTCATCAACTCTATGACATTATGTTCTTCCACTCATGTTCCTTATCTATTTTCTACATAATAATATTTGTCTTTAAGTGTACCCACCTAATTCCTATGAGAATAAAATCCAATAGGGAGGCACACTCTGTGTTTCTACTGATCTTTAATAGATTCTGTTAGAGTTCAACTATTTGATTAAATATTATTCTGAAGACCCAGTAATAATTTAATTCTAGTTTCACTGATCATTAATATTCTCTAAGTAGTAAATAATTATATATTTTTTAATAAATAATTAATTTGATTATGTGAATACCTAAATAATATTTACTACTTGGCTTGTGAATAAAAGAGATATATTATTTATTGAATATTTAATAAAAATTTATTGAGTTGGTTAGGAATTGAATAATTATTTTACTGAAAAAAATATTTAGTCTATAAATCATTAAATAACAAGGAGTTTGAGTGGACCATGAACAAAACTGACTATTAATATTAATTTAAAATCCGTTAAAAAAATATTTGTTAGAGTATAATTAATTAGTTGTCATAAAATAATAATAATAATATTACTATTATTTGTCATGGGGTTTGTAAATTGATTATAATATTATTTGATATGTGGTACATAATAAATTAATATTTTAATATAAACATTATTTATATAAATAGATGTTCATATATATTTTGTTGGATTAATTTAAATTTGAGATGTGTGGCCATCAAAATCATCTCCCTAGACCAACTTCACTATTCTTCTCAAGAATTATAATGACACCTTCTATTATGAATGATCATAGTGTGATAAACTCGACCAATACCGGAAAATTGATCCACTATGCTAGCACATGAAAATCAATTGATTTTTCATAGAGATCAAAGTACAACATGTGAATCACCACAAGAGGGATTCTATAATTTTGTCCAAAATTCATAAAGAATGTAATATAGAAAACAATTTTCTTATGATAAATACCATTTTCTTTGAATAGGGTTTTCATGAAATGATAACCATTTCATTCGATCATAAATAAAGTAACTAAAAATTTGAAATGAAAATATCTTTTGTTGATATTTTACGAAACTCTATGCTAAATGAAACACTAATATATCAACCAGCAATGGCACATCAATTGTGCCTAGGAAAAACATTGGTGGTAATTTCGCAACACATAAGTCACAAATAGTGACTCTACTAAGATGTGGAATACTAGTTTGGGGAATGTAAGCTCCAACGGTATTGAGATACACAATAAAAATTTGTTTTTTGCGGACATAAAGACAAGTAACAGTATTTTATGTGACTATCATATTATAAGTAAATCTAAGAGATTTTTTTTAAGTAAGCCCTCTCTTAAATATAGTTATCCTCTATAATACATTAATTATAACTTATTGTACACTACTAGAACTACATCCCATAGTGGAGGCTTTTAATATGATACATTCATTGAAAAATTTCAATAAATATTTTAATATATGATCTTATAAATAAATTTTATGTGTTTGATATGTTAAATAAAATAAAAAAAAAATTGATAAAAAAAGAGATTAAAGAATAAGGTAAATAAAATTTATAATGGGTTGTAATATTTTTCAACTAATTTCATACAATTTATGAGTATGATGAAAATATAAAACATCACACTATTATGGATACTCTATGGAATAATGATATTTATAATATAATAAACCACACCCTTTTAGATAGGATTTGTATCATGATTTAATGATTGAACCTTCTAAAATCCTTTTGTTCCAAGGCCAAATGTATGATAGTATCTCTTATAATTCAATTTTATTGTTTTTATAATAAATTTTAAAGTCTTAAAAGTTATCAAATAATAATCCCTCTTCAAATAACCATTTGAGTGTATTCAACTACAAAATGAAGGGTTATATTAAAACTAATTAACATAGGCTCAAATATTATAAATTTGTATTCATTGGATACCATGAAGCCTTTAAATGATATAATATCTAGGTTGATGATCCATATTACAAAAAATTATTTATTATTTTAGATGCTATTTTCATTATTCATTCCCTACTAATTTAAATTCTTCCACTGGAAATAGAGGGAATACACATCAAATGGAGAGTGTTGATACTGGATAGCCATCCCATTTTAAATCTCTCATTTTTCCTTATTCTATTAATTCTCATATGTATAGCCATACTCAATAAATTTTTGATTTTGAGTTATATAGTGATCCCTAAAATTCTTTTAGTGTCTATTAGATTGATAAGGATATAGATATGAATGTTATTAGGAACCCTAATAACTTTAACTAATATGATATGACCTCTTCTTCACTAATCATTTCTATATATCTAATGATTTAGGATCCAAAATTCTCTAAAAATATATAAATGAAAAGGAATAAAAATACTTTATATCATCCATTTATGATTTGATGAAATTCTTAATAATAAATAACACTTGTTCTGTTGATAATAAACTACCTAATGATAAAGGAATCAATAGTAATTTTATATTCCCGATGAAAGAGTATAATACTAGAGACAATAAAATTAAATTTTGTGATAGATTAGTGGATACGATATTCTTTCCATGTGAATTGATTTATTACCTTAAAATGCCTTATCATAATTTATGATGTCATTAATTCAAACTTTTTTTCATTTTTTTAATATTACCATGACATTCAATTTGAGAAACTTATTTTGAAAACAACATTTATTCATTGTGATTTTTTTAAAAAATATATATTAATTCCCCTAATTGTTAAATGATGATGTTCAAACTGAACAAGTAATTCCTATTAATGAAGTATTTGTATGGCTTGGAGAAAGCCTATTGGAAATGGTATAGAAAATATGATTCATTCCTGCTCAGAAATCACATTAGTATGAGTAAATATGATGAACATGTATACATTAAATATATTAATTATTCAATGAATTATCTACAATTTTATACGGATCATATGTTGATTGTGTGAATAAATATAAACTTTTCACTTATATAAAACCACAATTAAATAATTCCATACTGATGAAATACCATGGAAATTATAAACATTTAATTGGAATATAAATTTATAGTGATATATGAATGTGAATTCATACGTAGCCTAAAATGATTATATTTTGAATGCCTTAAATTGATAAATTTTCTAATCTATAAATATTATTTACATTCATTTTTTACATCACTTTAAAACATACTTAACACAGACAAATTATACTATGGATGATAGTAATTGCTTATACAAAATTTCTTATTCTTGCATTGTTGGATGTACCATATATTCCATGATCTGTACTAGAAGAATGATATATTTTTTATTTAAAATTTATGTAGGTATATGGAAAACCAAATAATTCAATATTTGAATTATTTTATGTTGATTATTAGATTAATTTAATATACTCCTTTTTAATCACTTTAATTTGTTAATATTGATAATAATGATGAAATTATTAATATATTTGTGGATTCTCATTATATAGGTAATACAATCATTCATTAATAAGTCATCATATATTTTTATTATTCATATAGAGGACTAATTTCATAGAAGTTCAATATGAATTCTTTTGTGGCCCTCTCAACAAGAGAGTCAATGTATATGTCATTAACAGAGTGATTTAAAGAAAAAAATAAGATTAAATGGTTTACATTATGAGCTATAAATTTATAATTTGTATATTGTAGTATATAATGATAACAAATAATATTTTCCTTTATATAATAAATTATTATTCCATAGTAGGTCTAATTATATTTACAGTTGACTATATTTTATTATTATTGTTATAGAATTAAAAATAGTGTGACTCAAAAAGATTCAGACTTACAATAATAAAGTTGATTGTTTGACTAAAACTCTGACATTTTCCAAATTCAATCATTGTTTATATATAATGAAAATGATTAAAATTTAGAAAAATCAGGTTCATGAACCTTGAATTTTTTTTTAAAAATACATGATTTGTGAATTTAATTTACTCATAAATTTTTCATTTTATTATTTTAGTAATGTAATAGTTATTTTTTTGAATATCAAGTAATGTATGTTTTCATGGTCACACTAAATTCTATAACTTATTATTAAATGGTGGTATATTGTATTGGTTTTTGGATTCTATCAATTAAAACAATAATCTAGGGGCCTTACCTACAACTATATCATTAGCTCAATCATATGATCAACATGGGGTAAATATGAACCATCAATTAGAAAAGAATTATGGTTTTATTCTAGCCATCCACATGAGTAGTGAATTCGTGCAGTCATTCCACATAAATCATGATGATTCCCCCATGTAGTTATAATTCTCCAATCGTTTTCTTATTAGGGAAATTGATTACCCCTATAGGCTACCATTTTGAGGAACTCATTTTTGGTTTATCATTATCCTTTTTTATAATTCTAACTAGACCACCTTCAAAACCTTATAGATATTGATTTGGAGAGTAACAAATGTCTCCTTCCAAATATATGGTTCATGTACCATATAAAATGATAAATTTACCTAGTTAGATTGTTTTTTGTAGACCCAATATAATTGTCTTGATTTCTGGTGGAGATCAAAATATCTTGCTCCATTTACACTAATTACTATGAAACATTCTAATCTAGGGTTAAAAACAACATACTATAAAGCATATATATGTATTATTAGAATGTCATGTTGTATTTATTTTCATCATTGCAGTTCATTGAGTTTACAACATATAACTTCTACTGTTCTTAATATTTTTCAATCTATATAGCTCTAGTATTTTGTTTATTTTGAGGATAAATACAACATGTGTATCTAATAGTTTCTCATTTCTTTTACATTGTACTAAATTATCCTGAATCATATTAAATCCTCACATTCATTTACTAATTTATTTTTATTCTTTTAATTTATTTTGTATCATCATTTCTAGTTTTCTCTAATATCAAAATATTATAGATAAATTATATTATAGCTTATATTTTTTCATAATTTTTATATTTTTTTATAAATTAAGAGAAAAAAATAATATATCTAGTAGATAAAAGTGTTACATGGACCCTATTGTTTCCTTTGATAAGGGATTTCCCCTCACTCACCTGACCTTCTCAATATGACTGTGATTGTAACCTTGGGTTGAGGCTTTCCCTGGTGGCAATGTTTCCTCCCTGATACTCCTCATAGATTTCTCCGGCATTGATTCATCCTCTACGATGATCACTCTCAGTTTCTCTCTCTCTCTCTCTTCACTCTTCTTCTTTGTGATGGCGCTCTGGTGTTCATTTCATCTACCTCTTGGCACACTGATCGTGTGTTCCTTAGCCCCTCTCTAGGTCAGATTCAGAGAACCAGATATACCATGGTTTTGGTCTAGAGTTATGGTGGAAAAAAGATATCTAGGCATTACCGGAGATGACACTTCTTCATAGGGTTTCAATACCATGTCTTTTTCAGGTTTTGTCACGCTTTTATTTTACTTGTTCTGGATCCCTCTTGTCTAGGATAACCTTATTTTATTCCATTAATTGGAGTTTATCCCTATTGTTTCAATCCCAAATCATTTTTCGGGGGGTTTTTTACTTTTATCCTCCTTTTTTATTGTTTTTTGTACTCATGTTGGCTACCGAAGTTTTTTTTCTCGGTGTTTTTTGATGGTGGGTTCTTCGGGTATTTTCTATGCCGTGGATGAAGTCAATGATGAGGATCCTATGTTCTAGGAAGGCGATAATGATGGATTCTCTAGGATATTCATATGGTGTCTCCCGACGGTGGTATTTTTTTCTGTTTTTAATGGTGGATTTTAGTGTTTCCAAGAGGTGATGATGATGGTTTTCTTGGAAGTGACAGGATCGACGCCAATGATTTCTATTATGGGTCTTTTTCGACTGGATGTGGTATTTGGTAACAATGAGGTTGATGTTTTTGGGATATTTTTTTGGGAATCACAAATAATTGTTTTGAATATCTTTTATATTTGTCTTTATGGTGTTCTATTGGGATTTTCTTCGGCAACAGTGTTGGATTTTGGGGCACAACTCTACAGTCGGGGACTGCTCAATGGTCTTTGTCGATTTCCAACATACAGGTGTTATGTTTTGACATTTACAACAACATTGGGATGAGACTATTTTTTATGACTATGGCGGTTCGTAATGATGATATATAGATGAAACATCGCCAACAAACGTGATGGGATCATGAATCATGATTTTCATACTTTCTGTTTTCATAATGTTTGTTTCTAAATTTTTAATTTCAAATATATATATATTGTTTGTATCATGAGTGATGTATCCCATCATGGTGTGATGGTGTGATGGTTACCTCTCATCCATAAAAGGGGTTTTTTAGAAAAACAGATAAAAATGTATTTTTAGGAAGTGTTTCTTGGTGGTAATCCCCTCAATTTATTCTCTAACATCCTAACTCTATATGAGAATTATTAGAAACACATATTTATTTATGTTTCAATGAAAATTCATCTTTCTCATCCAGACCACCAACTAAATATGTTTTTTAAAAATATATATGTATCTTCTTATTGAATACAATATAATTAATATGTTATAATTTCCAAACCAATGTGTCCTTAATATCTTCACAGATAGGTTCTATTATACCATTAATTATAATAAAAAACCATCTCTTCATTAAATCACCTATTATTATTCTTAGTTTCCCCCTATCCTTCATGTTAAGGATTACACTGACTAGTTAGTTCCTTATAATCAATATAGGTTCTATTATTTTAATATTTGGAATAATATTTGGATAACCATAAAATAAAAATAAATGGAATATGTAGGTGTCGTACAATATTATGAGCTAAAATCATGAATCTAATTTGTTGATTTTATATTTTCATGTATTCGAATAATTCCTACTACATACATGATATATGAGATTCTTAAAATTATTCTTGTGGAAATAACTCTCATTGTGTATAATATTTCAAAAAAAGGATAAAAAATAGATAACCATAAATAATTAATTAATATTTTTAGTTATTTATCAATGTAAGATAGGATAAAAAATTTAATAAATAGAAAACTAAGATAAATTTTAATATGTACTCTTGAAAAGAGATCTAGTTTTAATAGCTTAATCTAGACTTTTGATAGGCACTACAAATAATTTGGTAATAACCTATACAAACTATAGATTCCAAAATAAGATTCAATGACCGATTATAATTATCCATAAATTATGTATTAATATATCAATAACTTATTTTTATAAAAACTAACTAATTTTGTAAAATAATATAAATAAAATTAATAAAAAATTAAAAAAATTGACTTAAATTATTAAATTTAAAAAGTATAAAATATCAGTTGAAATATATTTGTATTAATTTACAATGATAATTATCTACAAAAAATTTTATCATCCAAAAAAGTAAAACCACTATATAATATATTAATAATTACACCGATTTATAAAATTTGTATATAGAGTCAAATAACATGAACAAAATTAAATTCAGACAAAAAAATTATCTTTTTTATCTCTATAGATATAATTAAGAACTAATTTTCAATAATTAAAATACAATGTCAAGAATTAAATTTATAGGGCTCTATAATACACTCCATTTTCAAAAATAATAATCATTGAAATTCACAAACCATAGTCATAATGATGTAATAATGTTACAACATTAACATATATCATTAAAAAATCACTTCCAAACATAAAAGGTAATACTTCAAATAATTTAGGATATTTTACTCACATCAGTGATTCCCTATCCCAAGATTATTCTTCTAAAACACCATATGTTAAATAATCTCACACTAAGGTAAAACCACATCCTATAAAACCCTTTTTCAATATTATTGAATTTATATTAAATAATTAAAAAAATATATATCGTTTTAAATTTTAGTATCACCACAATAAATCTCTACATCTGATGTTGGGATACATAAATCATTTCATATAACTTTTATTACTATATAGGTTATTCCAACCAATAATCAGGATCACTAATATTCTACAAGAACACAAAAGGATTGAAACAAATCAAAAAAATATCACTTCCCTTGAGAAACAATAATTATTCATATCAGTGAGATAATCACAATAATACATGATCTCCAATATGAAAATCCAATTATTTTCCCCATAAATGTTATTAGGAATTATTTATACTATATGCAGTCTTTATGTGATCCTCTATAACCGACACATGTTTATAATATCCTACAACAAATCCATGTTAACTATATCCACCTCAATGACTTCAATCCAACGTAGTGGTAAATGACATATTCAACCATACAAACCCTTATGTTTTTTCATACTATTGAATGAATTATTATGATTATTATATAAAATATCTAACAATTATACATGTTTTACCATAGAGCTAAAAAAATATACGACTCATAACCTATAAATATCCTCTAACATCACAAAAATTCTCGTAGTTTTCCCTTCTGTCTATGGATATAATTAAGTTCTAATCATAACTATGCACTTAAACAATGTTCTTCCCTTCTTGTACAAATGATGAAAATAATGAACCATGGTTTAAAATATTTTCATTTAGAAATCCATGATGAATTACCAACATCATAAACTAATTCACTTCCAATAAATCCACTAATCTCAATTCCATGATAGTGAATATCAAATTGTAGAAAAAATCATGAATGAACCAATTGTTTATATTTCACTTTATACCACAGAAGATTTCGATAGAAACTCATACATCATTTTCTTTATCAAAAACCACAAAAAATACTTCTTTAAATTTTAAAACCTATCCACGGTACCAAATTTTATTTCAAATTATGATCAACTTAATTAGAAGAAAAACAACACAGAATGAGTAATATAAAAAATTCCATGAAACAATACATAAAATTACATATTAAAATGAACCAATATGTAGTCTCCTAACTATTTGAATGAGATGATTATTTACCCCATGCATATTCTCTAATCAGTATAGGATAACACCAGTGTCAAGGGTCTTGATTTACAATCAGGGGCTGGTCTTCCATATCGAATTAATAAAATTGGTCAATGATATATTCTATATGTCATAGATCATCTATACATTGAACATTTTTAAAATTTATAATATGAAATGTTCATCATATAGAACAACCTATATGTATGGTTTATGTGGTGTATAAGTATAATGACATAAAATATACAATATCTATATGAATGAAAATTTTAAAATAATATTTATTCATACAAATTAGTAACCAAATCACTTAAATAAAAAATAAAAAACCCAAAAATAACTAATTGATATTATAAATTCATCGTCCTAAAAAACATTACTCCCATACACTATCTCCATATATAGATGGAATATAGCATATAAAATTTAATTCCCATCAAGATTAAAAATAATCGAAGAACTTACTTATGTACATGTTCATTCTTGAAATGATATAAGTTAAGTTGAATATTTGTCAATGTGCACATGGAGGGTGTGAGGAAATAGTCTTATTATGAACTATTGGATATCTCAAGTCAAACAAGAATAATACCGGTTCATAAATATAAATTTATTTATACATTTATATATATAAAAATAAACAAATATAAAAAATAATAGAAAAGAAGAAATAAAAAACTAAACAAATCCTGGATTGATAAAACTAAAAATATATAGCATCCATGGTGGGAGGGGGATCTAAACCCACCATGATCCATTCATAGAATCTATAGAAGAATAAAAATAGTCCATTATTGAATAAACAATCTTTTATATGATATTTCGTATATCCTGGAATAACTATTACACCACGAATTGTTTTGTTTACTATGGAATATCCTACCACCTAGAGAATAATATATTCCAAAATCAAATGGTTTTGGAATTCCACGATTATTTCCATACGGAATTGAATTATATATAATAAAATGATATGGAATATCATTTTTTGTACTATATCAACATGTCCAAACAAATATATATATATATATATATATTATTTCATGTACAACACATTCATAATAATATAAACAATTATAAATAACATAACGGGATGTTGAGGTACCCTTTATTATGGTTTGTTGGAACACCAATTCCAAAATATTATTGCATTATTTAATATCTATTCATCAACTCAGTAATATTTTGTTAACGAATATAAAAAATATATATTTAAAAAATATTTAGAACAAAAATGGCATATGCATCTCTGTTGATTAAGAGTATAACATAAAATAACCCTCTATAATAGTACCATTAAGACATAGAACAATGTAAAATTTTCATAGTGTATATCCAATCATAATAATCTATTACATTTTATATCATGGAGAAAATAATTATATTCTAGAAAAATCCAATCAAGGGATGTGGTTTATCATAATATAAGACCAAAAAATAGTAATATAAATCCAAAAATGCTAAATGTTATAAAATAATTTACTATAATGGAATACTAATGGAAATAAAAGAATGGTGAACATCATGATATAAACACAAAATAATTCACTGGAGTAGAAGATGAAAAAATCACATCGACAAAACCATTTCATTATAGAAAATAATTTTAGAAACTTTTATTAAATAATGATATTCACTCCAAAGGAGAAAAGATTAATTCTCAAAAAAACAAAAAAAATGAATATATATATATACTTCTTTATTAATGAAATTTCAATTAATATTATTCAATTACATATACGTCTAAAATAATAAATTTATGATCAATAAATTATCATTACAATTATGACTAGAGTTAATAAAATCAATTTTTCTTTAAAGTAACTCTATAACAGTAAATCATGATTATGAAACCTGTAAATTTTTATTAATTTATTAAAATAGTAGATAGTAATTTTTATGATTTTAATGCATATTTTTGAAACCTACTCATACTCAATAATATTAACTACATGAATTTATAACATAAATTCATGTAAATATCATTCTTGCATTGTTTAGAACCCATATCTAGAGTATGATTGGCATTTTTTAAATTTAATTTATTTTATTAAACATGTTCACGTGGAAAACAAATATTTTTATAGAAGATGATAAATTTTTATAATAATTATGAATCCAATGCTTTGAACATATTTAAATGTGATTTAAAAAAATTATTTAGAATAAATTAATGATTGTATCAAGTAGAAAATAAAATCAATATTAATTCTCAATACACATTAATTTATTTCATAACTAATCAACCCCCAAAATAATTTATTTAATAAATAATTAATCCCTAACAATACACATAATTAAAATGATAATATATCATTGGTAAAAAATAATTTTATAATCCAAAATGTTTATATCAATTATAAAACATTTCCATCGATAACTATTTAAAATGTTTTAAGAAAATTCCATTAAAAACAACATTTATAATACCCAGTGTAATATTATAATCATGGTTAAACCATTATAAATAAATTCATATAAATTTAAATACATTACCAAGTAAAAAATTGCACGGAGGGTTTCAAACACTTACCAAAATCGGAAAATGACATTCTCTACATAATAAGATGTCCACCAAATAGCACCCAAAAACTGTTAAAACAAAATAGTGACCCATTAAATGTACCATAACGATATTCCAAAATTCAAGATTCAAATTTTTTTTTATAAAAATTTACATACAACCCGTATGACATAAACAACACCAAAATAAACAAAATCATCAAATAAAACACCTTATATATCACTAATATTTTTTAAATTCATAGGAATTCATAGGTCCATGCATATAAAAATAAAATATAATCCAAATATCCCATAACAAAATGAATTCAAACTACACATTCTTCCAATAATTATAATTCCAAAAATTCTCAAGCCTCAAAATTATTTAACTACGCATTGGATAAATTAAAATCTAAATCCCCAATATAACTGGGTTAAATTGGAGAAGTATTGGAATGGTGATGGGTTTCCATGAGATGGTGATTCAATCAGCCCCCATATATCATTATTTTAAGGGAGAATGGTGAATTATATGGTGGGAATAAATATAAGAATATGGGAAGGTTTATTATTCTGAAGATGGTTATCCCATATGTGTTTTCACCAGAGCTACCCGTGAGAGAGATTTATTACATTTTATTATCCCTCAGAACTTTTTGTCCTCCATCTTTAATATTGATATTTATCAATAAAAATTGTAATTAAAACAAAAAAAATTACATCATTTTATATATATATATATATATATTGTATCTATCATAATAAATATATATAATCATAATGTAATGTATATAATGCCAAAAAATCCCACATATATATGTGTATGTTTATTTAATGACAAATCAACAAAACTAATAATAATAATATATACATATATTTCATAACATATATATATTCGTATAATAATAATACTGGCTAAAGTTAATACACTTTTTATCTCATAGTATAAGACTATTGATAATCATATCAATAATACAAATAAATATCTATTTCAATATAACCATATTTAATATATATCTGATTTATATATGCTCATCTTATAATTTCCAAATTATAATAATATCACAACATAACATAATTATTTAATTATTATAATAGAACTAATAACAATCATTTTATATTCTTTATTATGAAAATGACAAATCATAGATTAATCATTATCCCTATTATATTAATTATGTTATATTTTTATTATTTACCCAAAATAAATGTATATACTACTAAAAATTCTCCAAAATTATTTTGGTGTCCCATAATTACACCATTTTAATAAATAATTAATTAATGTAAAATATTGATATTTTATATAAATAAAAATTTTACATTATTATTAAATAATTTTAATTCTCAATAAAATAAAATTTATCATGTGTCTACTAGAACATTAGTTCGCTCCATTATACATTGGGTGGATGGTCTTACATCTACTTGATAGCCATATGAACTTTGGTGGCATCTATCAGAGTTTAATGGGGAATCATTTCCCAACAAAGACCTAATGTTATTCTTATTCATGGTGAATTTCCTTTTATTCACTTCTTTAAAAAATTTACTCTCTCAAAATAGAAACTTTTAAAATAATTTAAATTTTCAATGTGATAAGTCCTTTAATTGAAATTAGAAAAATTAAACTTGTACTCATTTTCATCACATGAAATTCAAAAATAAATCAAATTTAATACATGACATAATATAATAAGTACATGGGACACTATAAAATCCCTTCCATATGAATTATATTCCCATAGAAGTCAAAATTACAATGAAATATAAATCTTATATTTCACCCCACCACCAATCACAACCCACACTCTTAATTAAAACCCTTTCTACAGACCAATCTTCTATTACAAAACTTCTAAAATATATGTAGACTACAAAATACTTGATATTTCAATACTATAAAGGAATTCTAACAAACTTATGATGTTTTAAATAACACTTAATAAACTAATCCTACATTACATGAGACCCCCTCCATTAAAAAACCAATTGTTTTTATTTTTTTTTGTTCTTAAAATATATTTCTAATTTATGAGAAACATATAACATATTCAAAAATGTATCTTGAATTAAATTATAATTTTATGAATTACAACTTATTTTTCTCTATTAATACACCATGATTTAGAATGAAAACGTATTTTATGATTCTAGTTGTAAAGATAAATACACATAAAATTTTAATTATGAAAGGAAATACCATTTACAATAAACAACCCTATCCTATATCACTTTTCAAATTTAACACATTTAAATAGAAATTTTATCCATACATTTTAAAATATAGGAATGTTATATGAATAGTTAAAATATCATAATTGAGAATTAATTTCATCTTCATATATGTTAGAAAAAATAAAATAATAAATAATGACATAAACATAGATGTGAATAACATTAATTAATTATGATACCTATAATAATGAAATTGAGGGAAAACTGCTTACATTAAATATAATTATTAATTTTTAAATTAATAATCATATAGAAATAATTTAAGTTTTATAGTGATAAGATACTACTGATTCATGAATAAATGAATATTTTCAATCAAAATTAAGGCATAATCCACTTTTCAAGTCCCACCATATTATACTCATGACACTTCAACAATATCATAATCAAATATATGGCCTTTACTCAATACCTGTATATTTCATATATTAGCTCGTCAATTATAAATATGTTGACCAATATTTTAATTTGTTTCTTATCATCCCATATAAATATTATCTTTTATTTGTAAAAAATATCAGAAATTAAAAAGTATTCCTTTAATACCACTTGTAATGACGCAGTCCAACATATTTTATTCACCCAGACCATAACATCTCTAACACCAAGAATGTTTCCAAATTAAAAATAACTATTGAATAAAATTTAGGGACATATTTTAATTTTTAATAATCTTATACCCATTTTTATTAAATGAGTTTATGCAGGATTATATTGAACAACTAAAATGTCACATTCATACATCTAAAATATCTAAAATTTATAATTAGACATTTTCAATGTATGAGCGAACCCATAAGATGATGATACCTGGTATAGCTATATAATTATATAAAATTGACTATATATATGAATAAATTAAAATATATCATAGTATTATTTTCAAAATATATAGAATCAACCAATGACCATATATAAAAACTAACAAAAATGGGATAGGTGATTGGATTACTCATAACACTTTCTAAACCGGCCTTACATGCTCAAACCTCCCATGGAATCAAAATCCAATAAATCAACATCATTTCTCATCTAGGTGAAAAAGAATCTAAAAAACTACATACATTGTAATTTATACCATAAGTAAAATAAGTAATGATGCATGTATATTAAAGGGAACAAACATAATGTGGGTAAACTGATACTATATAAAACTATGCATATCGAAAATTGAAAATAAAAAATCCATATTTATGTTGGAAAATATATATACAATTATGTATAAAGTAAACAAAATATTTCAAAAAAATAAACATGTATTCTACAAACAACAACCAAAAAATTAATATAATTATAATTCTAATAATGGATAACATCCACACTCTAAATAGGATCCAAACCTAAATTACTATAGACTTGAAATAAATTGAATTTGAAAACTATTCCACCATAGAATAATCTCTCCATCACAGGATGTCTTATCCTTCATCAAATAATTAGTTTATTATGGAATAAATAGATTACTGTGGAGTATCCATTCTACTATAGAATAAGATGTTCCATAAAAAATGGTCATGGACCATCAAGTCTCATTCCAAATTTAATAATATTTTATATAATGTGATCATATGGAATTCCATGACCCATAACAACATTCCATGACCATAAAAAAATATATAATTAAGGTGGAAAATATTATAACCATATTAATATATGTACTTACTTATATTAAAATTCACATATCGGGGGCCATTACCATTGGTATATAAGTAACCCTTGATTAATCATTATTATTTTTCTATAGATATAAAAATCACTCACATAGTAGTTTATAACTATATAGGGAATAGATATACCAAAAAACCAAGATAAATATCAAAATATATAATTATTATAATCCTTGATGTCTATTCCCATATAAAGGATACTTTATAACTATACAAGAAAATAATAGCTCAGTATTACATGATTACATAGTTTATTCCATAGGCGATATCAAATTAAATTTATAGAATTGAAATAATCAAAAAATTCTTGTAAATATCAAATGTTATTTTAAAATTACTGTATTCTATAACAAAGGTACACTAGTAGCATGCCAAATAGTTCATAAAGAATTAAATAAAATATAATCAATGAATACTAATGGGTATCTAATAAAGATACATAAAGAAATACACTAAAACTAGACACAATTATAGAGGAATTAAAATCTATCATCCAAATATAACATTATATTTGATAATGTAATTTTAAAATCAGTGCTAAATATATTAGTTTAAATAAATTATTTTATTTATTATTAAAATGAAACAAAATATCTAATAACGTATTTATACCCAATATATTATTGATTTAATTTCATTGAATATTATTCAATTTAAAAGTTTTGTTCAAATACTAATTTTACACGAAAATAAGTTTTCATAAAATTGAAAATAGTGTTCACAAAATTATTGATAACATAAAATGAAAATAATAATTAATTATTCATTAAAACACTAATTCATATGTAATATTATTGATACTACAGTTTCTGAAATACGTGATAAATTTTGAAAAGGGATAGATATCATGAAAATATAAAAGAAATGTCCTAGGGAAAGAAATGTGATTTTTTCTAGAACCAATATGGATCCCACAACACATTTTCATAAGTCAACCCGTGTTCCAAAGCTTTATGTTCATGATAACATATATACAAAACTTGAGAACTAAATCCAAATTCACCCAACATATCATATATTCGTCGAAATTGGATCCTTGTGATCCTTATTAAAATCTTTGAGAAGATTATTGGAATAATATGAGCTTTGTGTCCCCTAGTCCCACACCCTCATCTCCAACTCACGTATGGTATATTATTTAATTTAAAACCAAGGTAAAGTGTTCAAATGAGAGGCCAGTTGTGTAACATGATGGTTAATACCATAAAATACCTTCATGATAAACCATGTTCTCCCTATTTCTAAAATACCAATGAGAAGAACCATTACCATCTGATTCATTAGAGTGTCATTCCTCCAATGTCAATCTTAGAGTCCCCTTAAAAAATATAATGAAGCATAACCCATGGTCTATCTCTATGGTGCGACATCCACATATATCCCTATGGAAAATCATTTCCCTTGTATCAAAAGGGATTTAGATATCCCTAGTATTACTATGTATCTACTTTTCCCTAGTATCAAACTTGATTCAATTGACATTAACATCATAAGAGTGAAGTGATTGTTCAGACCTTAAGAGAAATATATATTTCTCTCTCTCACCATGGATGATACTCCATTTAGAATTTAACCATGATGAACTATATACTTATTCTATGACATGAAGATATTATAAAACCTAAAAATGAACGATTAAGCATTGTTTCACCCAGACTCGATGCTTCGGCCTCCAATTATTAATGCCTCCTCCAATGGGGGAGACATATAATATCAGGTCTTGCTCATCAATGTGAAATCATTAGATCATGAATTTCCACGATAAAAGGATGCCTAAAAATCATCCTCTAATATATGTAGAACCCTTATGGAAATCTTGATCATTTATTACATTCATAAAAATGATTCTAATAAGTAGTACACCATAGCAGTATCTCATAGATCACAATTCCTATCATGGTTCGCATTTCTAATTAATATTACATATATGTATGATTTTTCATTCTAGCTGTAATACAAAATAATGTTCCCATTGACGTTTTCTTCAATAGGTGACATAAATAAGTTTTTTACCCCTATTTATAGGTTGAACACTTCCATACACAATAATCGTTCATTCTATCGTAGTTCTTTAGAAGAATCATAGACATCTCATGCGTAATACCAAAGACAATTTTCTCATAGGGACTTATTCTTAATGATTCTATTTTTTATTCACAATAAAATATTATATGGGAGTTGTAAACACATATTATGGTCATCCTCCTTTAGTGAGTGAAAAAATTCAATTATTACACCATTGATAATCCCATTTGTAAAGTTCGTTAATGAGATCAATTCACATATGGGTTACCCGAAACATAAATCCACACAATATCCCATAACATCTGTCCATTAGTGATAGAACCATCTTGACTAATTCTATAAGATGGATATATAGAACATATCCCAATAGTTTAAATTATAAATCATAACCACATATATTCATTCTCATCATTATTTATTCCTTGTGTGTTTAAAATCCCCTAATTATTGGTATATATTCCATTAATGGACAAATATAAAGGGCCTCTCATTCATTATACACATACCAACCATGACTATGAACATTTCTCTTAATCATCCTTACTATATGATGTCAAAATACATGGGTTAGTCTCTATTATATGACATTAAATGGTATAGAATGTCTTATTTAATGGCACCAAACTATTTGCATTTTGATTGACTTCATATAGATATTTTGAAAGAATTTATTGTGGGATAATTCTGAAAAATATTATCATACACCATTAAAATATATGGTAATGAATTATATAGATCCCAATTTTCATTTAAAACATTAATAAAATTATTTCAATAATATAAAGTTAGGGATCCTATAAAACATAAGGCTGGTACCACTATTAGAGAACCTTTGATATATATGTATTTTCATGTTATTATATATCCTATAATATAAAAATACATTTACAGTGAAAAATTTGAATTATTATATTTTTTAATTGGGGAAACCTGTATCTTGTATTTATATTAGAATTTTTCAAAAATACATATTAAAATTATAAGATAGTCACATAATAGGTCAGAATCCTCACTCAAAAGATGAGTATGAGTGAAACCACATCCCTATTGAATAATAAAAAAGTGAAGAATCACTAGTATTAAACACCTAATGACAAACTACCTTTGGAATGTAGGTAAAAAATAACATACTCCAATCAAGCCACATTTTATTCTATCAAAAGATAGATATTCCCACGAGAAAAATAATTTCAACTCAATAATAATATATCAATTGTGATATAATATGTAAATAAAAATTATAAAATGTGGTAATCTATTGATATATTCTCATATTTATTATTGATTTAGTATTTTCAAGACATGTTCCAACATAAATCCAATACAATTTCATCCCAATTTTTTTTTGCATTTTATGAAAATGCAATGTCCACAACAACTAATGGGATGATGTCACCCACTAAACATTTAAAATTCTAGTTGATGGACACACATATCTAGTAGTACCATCTATGTGGTACTAACAAATATTAATAGTCTTTAAGTAAGAACTCTTCAATTTGGGGCCCAATAAACTGAACACTCAATGATGGGATATGAAGGAAGTGATGATTCTTGCAGAAAACTCCAACCATTTCATGTGTAAATCCACTGAACACAACAATTCATGACTCATATATGTTAGAGAGGTTGATCAAATGGTTTATTGTGTCCTCACTACCACTCACGTGTCTCCTTTGAGGGTACATGCAAACTACCATTGATACATCCAATTCTGTGCCAATACATCCCCTCTAGGGATTTTGTAAGGAGACCACCCAAGTGCTCCCATCCCAAGCCATTTTGGATAGGTAACCAAGAAGTAGATCAAAACATGGGTATATGGCCACTAAAAACAATGATTTATCCTATATACATGACCTTATAGAAAAATTAAATCATTATATCATATAATCATTGAATAACATTATCTATAATCCCTCTTATTTGGCATGTAAGTACAATTTGGAGTTATTTAGAAGAGAATGTTGACATTTGTGGAATTAACCATGGTGAAATACCATTTTCTTTACCCTAAACATAAAGTCCATTACTGTATCCCTATTATGGATAATGTAATAATGAGAGAACATATCCTCATTACCATTTATGAATGAGCGAATATTCTTATTCATAATAATGAATGTCGCCAACATATTCTAGCTGTGATAAATGTATCGAATTTTATCTCTACTCATGACTTGAAAGACTATCAGTATATCATAACATTAGTAATAAAAATTTTCAATAGAAATATACTATATAATAATAAGGGAAATCAAATATTCACTCCTCTATCACTAGAGTATCTCAGAAACATACTTTGAGAGCTACAAGAGAGAATGAACACATTATTACTTCCTTTCAAGTGGATTGTTCTCCCATACTAGTTAGGAATGATGAACCAGATCAAGAATATATTCCAATTTAGAAAAATTTTCATTGAAATATCTCAATGAACACATTATTTAAGGATCATATACCTACTAAACATATAGGAAATCATCAAAATAATGGAGTGGACACTCAAAAACTATCCCATGCTCTTACTATTCTTCATCTTGAAGAAGGTTATTTGTATTTCCTAGAAATAATCAAATGGTAAGAAAACATTACTCTTTATTATAAATAAGGAAATAATAATATTTCAATGGTTTGAAAGGGGCATGTCATTACTCATACCCATCATCCAAAATTCAATAAATATACATTGACAAATATATGGGATTTTGCACAGGGGGATCACACCATTGGATGTAGTTTTTCACAATGCATGACTCCAACCACCCACCAATGAATATCAAAGAAGAACTTTTAATTTTTGAATCAAAAAACATAATACCAGGCTCACAACCCTTCCATGTATACATTGACATCTACATGTTAGTCTCCTAGGTGGATTCAAATATTGAATTTTGTTTTTCAGAATGCATTACTTCAACTGAACGATATATAATATTCAAGAAGAAGTTTTATTTTAGGAAACAAAAAAAGTAAGATCATGATTAAATCCCTTCCGTAATATATTTTAGTGTGATTGAGGCCCTTAATCATCTATCAATAGAATACCAAGTATCTTTTTACTAATCATATGAAATCTTCATAAGCTATGGTTGTAGAGGTCCTCCATACAATTCTATAAACAACATCTTTGGAGGTCCTACCCAAAGTATCTACCCTGAGTTTCTACCCCATGGAAGCCTCATGATTGACCATCTGACCAATTCTCTTAGTGATTGATTTGAAAATAATCATCACGGCCAAAATATTAATCTTGAAAAAGTTCATACCCTTTCTAATATAGCATGAACTGGACACCATGAAGGTCCTCCCAGTAGATGTTAGATAATCCAAGATGAATTTCCACCTTAGGGTATAAATATTTTAAATATAATCCTCACAACAAATTATTAGGCTATAATAGAATATATACCCTTGATGGAAAATTTAAAAATGATCAATGAGGTCCTCCCAATGAAATTCCCTATAATGGTCTTCCTTGAATGAATATCTCAATTAGTTAGAAGATCCTTCCCTTATTAGAGAAACTTTTAGAATACCCTCATATCGAGAGGCACACATGAGATTCAGGCTAGCTACACTAAGAACATTATCCCTAATGGATGTATCCCTTCCAAAATGAAATACAATTCATAGATATGGTCATGAACTGTACCACATTACGATCATTTTTCCTTTCATATAGCACAAAATATTATAACCAATATTGATACAACTTAAATAAATCTAGGTGGTGTGTAAAACCCAAATATTTTAGAGTATATTTTTCATTATAAAAATTGTAATAGTTTGATAGAATCCTTTACACAAAACACTAATTATTTATGAATTATAATATAGTAAAACATTATAAGAATGAAAGAATATTTAAAGGTATGAATAGTTATGACCACTTGATATATAATTTTGGTAATTATTTTAAATAATATAAGTATGTCAACTAATTCATAATAAATAATTACATTCAAAAATATATTTCTCTAAAAAAATTGTATTTATTGTTTTACCTGATGAAAATTATAATTACTTCATATCATTTTTTGATTTTTTTCATAAGATTAATATTTTATTTCAAATATTTATGTCAAAATAAACATACTATTAGTTTTTAGGATTTTTCAAGATGGATTTATTTTTCAATGAATAGTAAAAAATATTATATTATTTTAACACATTCATTTTATTGTATGTAAAAGTCCTATTATGTTTTGAATTTGATCTTAAATTAATATAATTATCATTTAATTGAAAATAATCTACTAAATTATATGCGAATCATTATTATAATTTATTTCTATTTTAGTTAATTTTTTTTGTATGGAAGAAAATAATCAATGAATTTCATTTCATGAATATGCTGTGTTTGTTTATTATAAATTAAATTAATATTGACTGATTAATGTTTTAAAGATATTTAAAAATTATATATTCAATCATATACATTAACATTATTTTTATTATTTTTACTAGAAATATAATGTATTTAAATTCTATTTTATGGTTAAACATTCAATTTTATAAAATGGATTTCATTGTGGGCTTCATAATTCCTTAAAATTACATTATTCCACTTATAGAAATTGAATCTGGAATTTGTTTTCCATATTTAAAAATATGATTATATCAATATAATAGTGGGAACATACTTTTTGGCTATATTTTCTAGTAAAGGCCAAAAAATGTTATAAGCATAGTAAATGTCAAAATAGGTTTACTATGCTACGGTGGGGGAGGGGGGAAACAAATAGATAGGGTAGGATTTTTTTCTTCATAGGTGTAAATAATATTTTTTTAAAAATATTTCCACATTACCTTATCATAATATCTCATTTTTTCCAATATGGATCCTCCTTTCCATGAAAGTAATTTTATAACATGATAATGTTTTAAAAAAATTCCTTATTAGTACCTCCCCTCACGTATTAATGACAACCTTTTCCCCTTTATTGTTTAAAATTTTTATCCTCAACCCAAAGAAAATATCTAATAAAAATACTTCATAAAATACAGAAATTAATATTATAACTTTTGGTCTTATTTTAAGTCTAATCCTTCAAGGTATAAGATGTTTGGAAACTAAGGTATCTCAAAGAAGATTCACAAGTCATTAAAAAATATTTTTTTTATTTCTTCTTAATGATCATAAAACCATTTATCCTAAAATAATTAATTATATTGTATAATAAATATTATAATATTTCATTATTAGTATTTTACAACTATTTACTAGTATTCTCAATCAAATGGGAGATGGTAGTATCACTCGTGCATACGTGTGGACGGCCGCCTCCACATAGAGATACATTTCCTTTTCTATAACCATCATTCATGGATTTTTATTATGAAGGGTTTAATATTTATTTATTTTATTTATAAAATAATGATTTTTATTGAACTATAATATCATATATACTATATTACAACTCGATCCTTTGGTAAATGATAACATCACCCGTGTGTATGTGTGGACTTCCACCTCAATAAAGAGATGTGATTTTTTTATCATTTCTAATGTACATCGATGATAAAATGGATAGATTGAAAAAAATTATATTTACGATATAAGAATTTATTTTTCTATGTGAATTATCATTTATAATAATTTTGTTCTATACATCATAAAGTGAAGCACCACTCATGTTTACATATTATTTACCATCACCATGAAGTGTTTCAATTAATTTTTGAAAACCACATAATATGAATATTTATAAAACATTATATAATAAATATATATATGATATTTGAATCATGATTAAAATTCAGTATATGGAGTAAAAATGATCATAGTAAAATAATAGTAACTACCGAACTAAAACAAACATGAAATACAAAGAAATTAACAACTGAAAATATTACATTAAAGAAAGATTATTAAAAAATTGGAGCTGGAATCATATATGTTCATAATATATGATATTATATCTATGAATATTATTCTATTATAGAATTATAATATATATACATTTCTAAAAAAGTAGTGTTTTTCATGTATGAATTATTTTATATATAAAGTAATTCATCCATTTTATTCATTTTCAAATTCATGAGACATGTTTGACATTATTCCCCATAATTTATTATATTTAGTGTTATTAATTTATAATGAATTAATTTTTAAATAAAAAAAATTCATCGGTTTTTAAGAGATATATCAAGTTATTTATCTATATGTTTAGCGATTCCAAGGAAACCAATGTGGTAATGGGTTTTGTCTCAATATCAATTCAGTTATTTAATGTTATGAACCAATTTCTAATTTATATGGTTTATATAAATTTTCAAAATTTATTTTTTTTATAATAAATTATAAAATTAAATTTATTTATATAATAATGTTATTTTCAATATTTTAATGACTAGCAATTCAAAAATTACAAAATCTGTAAGGGGTATTTATCCCAATTATGTTTCATTGAGACATGTTTGATGTTATATATATATATTAGTGTTTATGAGGTGTATATTAGGAATCATATAAATTTTATGTAATTTATCTCTATTATATAATTTTATTTAATGTTAAAAAAATATACTACATTATCCAACGGTCATTTAATGAAAACTCACCAAAGTAGTAGTGGTTTTATGTCAAATTATAATCTGGGTCGATATTATTAATACTAAAATTTAGGCTGATGTAATTATATAATCAATATCACCCAAATAAAGTGAATTTTCATATAATATATTTATTTATGGTTATTACATTTTTTTCATTTAGTGATACAATTTTAAATTACTCAATATACCGAAATGCTGTTTTTTAGAAAAACCGAACTCATTTCACTAATTGGATAAGAATCATTTCCTCTATTCCCAATCATTATTTATAATGTTTTCATAAAAAATATTATTATAAAAACATTATTAAATGTCATTTTTAAATATATTTTAATTTATTTCCCATTTTTAAATGAAAATTTACTATCTTTTTCTAAAAATTAGTACTTTTCTACTTTTTAACAAAAATGTAAAATTGATTTTAGTTTTTTTATACACCACAAAAATAGTATTACCACTAATTATGAATATTATTTTCATTGAATATTAATTTATATGTATTATTGGTTATTATAATTAAAAATATTGTCTTTGCGTTATTTTAGATTTTCATTTTGTGATTTAGAAACTTAAATGGCATTATAATCAAGAAAAGTTATATCAATCATTTAATGGAATTTTAATCTAACTCATTGTAAGAGTGGAGAGGTTACAAACATTGACTGTAGATAAGCTTCATCCTCTCCATCCATGAGGGATAACTACAACATGGCTAACTAATCAGTCACCTCACTCAACTGCCGTGAGATTGCCCTTCTGCTAAGAGAATCCACCACCTTGTTCCCCTTCCCATGAGTATAGAGGATCTCAAAATTAAAATATCATAGGAACTCTATCCAATGCCTCTACCTTAGATTCAGATCATTCTGCGAACAGTTGTACTTGAGGCTCTTGGGGTCAGAGTAGTTGATTAACAAGTCTCCCATAAGGTAGTGTCGCCACATATTCAACATGAATACTACCACTGCCAACTAGAGATTGTGGGATGCATAGTTTTTCTCATGTGTCCTAAGCAGGCATAAACCCAAAAAAATCTCTGCATCTCTCTACATTAAGAAACAACAAAGCCCAGTCCATAAGGCATCGCAGAAAACTACATACTCGACACCCTTGTCAGGAAATCTCATGATTGAGGTGCTCTTCATACACTGTCTCAACTGCTCGAAATCTTTCTGGCACTTCTCTGTCTACATCAATGGTAGACCCTTCATGGTCAAGGTTTTCATCAGTGCTAATATTCGGGATAAATTCGGAATGATTCTCTGGTAATATCCTGCCAACCCAAGGAAGCATAACACCTATCTCACGCTCCGAGGTGGATCCCATGCGAACACTTCCTCCACCTATGATCGGTCTACAACTACTCCATCTATTTATATGACATTTCCTTGAATGTGGACCTCATTAATCCAGAACTATCCCTTCAAGAGCTCCCCATAATGCTGGTTCTCTCAGAGTACATCTAGAACCAGTGGCAAGTGTCTCCGCTGCTCCTCCTCTGACACTGCGTACAGAAGGATATTGTCAATGAAGACCACTACGAACTAGACCATGTACTCCTAGATGATCAGGTTCATCAGTCCCATGAACATTGTAGGGGCATTTGTCACACTGAAAGGAACCACCATGTACTCATAGTGACCTTAGATTCATCTGAATGATGCCTTTGGTATATCCATGTCCCATACTCATAACTGGTGATAACCTGATCGAATGTAAACCTTCAGGAACCATTGTTCCCCTCTTAGTAGATCGAAGAGGTTGTTTATTCTCATCAGTGGATACTTGTTCATTACCGTCTCCTGATTCAGGCACCGGTAATCCACAAACAACCTCAGACTCCCATCTGCCTTCTTGGAAACAAGACTGGGGTCACCCTGGGTGAATTGTTGTGTCTCACTAAACCCTTTCTCTGAAATAATCCAACTACACCCTCAGCTCAAAAAACTCTGCGGGAGGCCTCAGATATGTAGATGAAGTAATAGGTGATGTCATATGGTGTATGTCGATGTAGAAGTAAATTTCTAGGAGGGGACATAGTCCTATAACATCTTCAAGAAACACATCATTGTACTCCTCCACTACTGCTAGTAATTGGGATCTCATCACATTGATTGCTCCAAGGGAAAGGCTATCTAAATCATGAGTGACCAGCTTCACCCTCCTATGAATGAGCTCATTCGGAGCT
This sequence comes from Viscum album, assembly GCA_963277665.1. NCBI lineage: Eukaryota > Viridiplantae > Streptophyta > Magnoliopsida > Santalales > Viscaceae > Viscum > Viscum album. The sequence continues at coordinate 1,250,797,082 of OY728150.1, read as the reverse complement.
TCCTAGTTCTCCATTTTTCTGAAAAAAATAAAACCTCATCCCATCACTGCAGACACACCACACTCTTCACCTAAAACAGTCAATCTGGGAATAGACAGAAGATATACAATCAATACCGGGAATGACGTCGTAAGGCCTCGACGCCAACACCAATAGGATAAAACCTAAAATCTCATCTCCAAGGGTAATATCACACTTCCTTCATATGTTTGTGTTCGTTGAGTATCCTCCAGAAGGTCTCTCTAAGAATAAGGATCGAGTCAACGAATCTACCAGAATCTCATGGTTTTTCATAAGACATGTGGCGATGAAGTAATGACTCATAGCGACGTCTATAAGTGTGGAAACTAAGGTAAAAAAATAAATTATCATACCTTATATCATTCATGGAACCCCTGGGTCGTATGCCTCGACCACATGATGTTTTCCCCACCCCTTTCCCCCAGTTCCTTAAGCCTGGTGCGGACGTCCTAGGTGTGGTGGTGGAAGTATGTCGAAGTGTCATCCACCACCTGTAGCTCTCCCTACTCCTCTCTCATGTCCACCACCTGGCATGTCTTTCTTATCCATTCATTGCCTCTACCTCGGTGGTCCATCCAACGCTTCCCTGTCAGCAGCTCGACGGGTCAGACAATCCCTACCTTGATATCCCCTTTCTAATTCACGAGTAGAATTTCTTCTCCCTAGGATGACTAGATCGTACCTCAGATCCCTGGACTGTCTAATCCCAATAATGGTTCATCCTCTAATGCCTCCCACATCCTGATCCTTGTGTCTGATTTCAGCTCCCCGCTACCAAGGTCTCCAGACCAGTTTGCCTGATCCTAACTGTCGTCGGTTGTATCTTCTCTACCAAAAACCAGTCGATCAACAAGGCCCAATCATGCACTCCAGCATAATTTGAAATGCATAGATTTATGCCACCAGCGCGGATGTCCCATCATAGACCTCAATTGAAAGTCTGAGCTCTAAATTACTGATCCCTTATCATATCCATTGAGTACCAGGTGATGTTTGTGAACCTCAATGAATAGTCAGCAAGAGTCATACTTCTGTGCTGGAGCTGAAGAAGCTTCTGGATGTGTTCTGATCTCAGGATAACTGGAGAGAACCCATCCCTTAAGAGTCTCTCAATATTCGTCCATGAAAGTGTCTCCTCATTGTGAGTTTGCATGATTAAACTCCACCATCGTCCCACCGAACACTGCAGAAGGGTCACTCCTAGGATCACCATATGGCCGGCTGGTGCCCTTATTTGGCGAAAAACTATAGTCACTGCCTCAAGCCTATCCTTGGCCTACTGAGGGTCAAGATCACCTAGGAACATGGTTGTGCTATCATGACACATAAAATCGATTATGTTTTTAAGGATGATATATAGTCTAGGGAATACCCTCGATCTTCTCTCAACGAGCGTTGCTAGGTTTAGAGTGTGTGTTCTTAATAAAAGGGACTAAAAAAAGTGGTGTTTTTGAAAACAGTTTAAAGAAAATGAACTGATTTAAAGAGTTTAATAATTGACAAGAAAAGAGGTGTTTTACAATTATGAGAAAAATTATATCATTTCAACTTTACTACACAACTTGGATAGTTCATTGTTCTGAAAATATTGAAATGGTTTTGTTCAATTCTTTGGTTGAGGGTTGTCAAGATCTTGATTCCCATCTTGCCATATAAAATGTGGCACAAAGCACCAACCCTTGACAAAAAAATCGTGTTGTCAAGGATTGGATCTCAATAACATAGTTAAGGATTCAAAAACATAATGAAATCTTATGTATGTGTGATATTAATAGGGTTCTTGTCTTTTCCTATCGGAACAAACCAAGATCCCCACTTGAAATCTCAACCCAATCAGTGTTGAGATAAAAAGTGTTTCACTTAAATTAAACCACACAAATGCATTCAGAATAGAAGATAATAGAGATTAATCATAAGTGAAATATTTAACACACAAATTATACAATACCAGTGGAAGAACAAGTGCTGGAACTCCCTCCCAATTAAGTGTAGCTCCCTCGAAATGATCGCCCACAGTTTAGCTCGCCATCGTGAGGAGGTGGAGGCTCGGGTGAAACTCCTTCTTCATCCTTGATCCCTCTATGAGGATAGGGGACTCCAGAACTTCTTGGATGATGAGATTACTACCTTGGGTTTCCAAAATACCAGAGCTTTGCCTCCTGGTCGAACTCCCAAATGAGGAGCCCAATGTTCCCTTTTATAGGAAATGTGGGAGGTGGTTTTGGGCACACAGATTTACTAAAACAGCTTGGAACATTGGTTTCAGCCTAGCATACAGTCTTAACACGTTTTGTGGAAAACTATAAAGTTGTATCCCCACGTCTTGAATATATCCACCTAATGTTTGTCATTATTTCAACAAGTGGAGCACGAGATAAGGACAGATCGCTACACACAACTTTTGACCTCAAGCAGATTAGGTGTTCTGGACAGATCAGGTCTTATGGGCCCCTTAATATCCGAATATCTCTTGGGTTATTAAATTAAAGTTGTAGCACAATGAGTATTGGATACACCCACAAAATTTCAGCCCATTAGGATTCACGATGTAGTAAAAGAACTAATTTGAGTCCACTGAACTTCTTGGATCCTGCGCAGTTTAACCCATTTTTCAAAGACTTCATCATGGGCCCTCCAAATCACCTCCACCTACATTGTAATTTTCAAAACAAGTATCATTTACCTATTTAACAGTGATAAAAACAAAATTATTGAATCAAACATGAAGCACAATTTGATAATATTTTTATAATTTTTAATACAAAATATGTTTAGCATAGCGGTGTAAGGGTGAAAATGAAACAGTGAATCGTGGTACGATCACACCCCCACACCTAAACATTTGCACTCCTGGGAAAATTCACATTCCGAAAAATCATGCTTATAGATATTCCCAAATTCATGAAGATTTAACAATCTTGAGAAATTATTTTCTGATATAATTGTGATCAAAGAAAAAATCACACCGAGGAGTTATTCTCAGTGATCATGGAAAAAGTCATCTCAAAAATTGTATCCAAAAGAAATTCGAAGAGTCTAATGATACCAATCAAAGAAAATAATTCAAAATTTAATCATGTCACTAATTCTCCATGTGTGTGTGTGACAACCATTTCATGCTATTCTTTCAACTTTCTATTAAATAAATATAAGTTATTTTAAAATTTATCTACTTACTTGATTCTTTCCACTGAACCTGCCCTAAATCCTTTGCAATCAAATTCCAAGACCCACTCAATTAAGCATTCCCAAAAGTCAAACCTAGAGCTCCCGACCTAGATATCCCCATATGTTGTAAATTTCATCAATCCCCTCAATATTTATTTTTTTTCAAAAGTTTTCACTTGGAACAAATCTCACACTCTAATGTCAACCCATGCTTGATGTCCTCACGACACTAATTTTAATAGTTATAACAACATCAAAAGTCAAGAAAGGGTGGTTTTTGAGCTGTCCAAAATACAACCCCTTTTTTAGGGCGTACAACAGTCAGATAATAGGTACACACATGTAGGTCCATCTGGTATAGTAATGAAATAGTTCGAATAAGGAACAAACGTATGTAAAGATCATTTGGAAAGTAGAGAAAAATTAACCTAACTTATATGTACCTTTAATAAAGTATGAAATATTCACACTTCATGGTTGGGTGCAAAATTTTGTGGAGAGATTAAACGACACAATTTTCCCTTAAACTATTCACAAAAAATGGTACCACTCTTCTCAATGGATTCAAAATCATACAACCATTCATATCATCGAACAACAACCAATTTTCAAGAGAAATTCACAACACAATGTTGAATTCATGCTAACATGCACATTTCATCAGAAATTTTTTTTGAATGTTAAAACAAATTGATAATTTGAAATTCATCATGTATTTTCAATAACATCAATGATAAAATAGTCATCATTTTACATGATAAATTAGGCATCAAAATTATCATTTTAGCACAGAAGTGAGGGGGGAAATAGGGGGGAAAGTGATAATACCATGCAACAAGAGAAAAAGAGAAAAAAGAACAAAAGATGATAAATTTTTTTTAACTAACCCAAGAATGTACCCATCCCCCCACACCTAGAGAATGCAGTGTCCTCATTGTAAACGAGACTGTGGGAAGGAAGGATAAAACCCGGTGAGTGTTATTCATAGACCGCTTCTTGAACATGAATTTCCTCCATTGGGGACTCCGAAATGGCTTCATGGAAGTGCTTCAGCCTCTGCCCATTGACAGTGAAGGTTTTCTTGGTGTCTTCATTTTGAACCTGGACAACACCAAATGTAGAGACATTAGTAACAATTTAAGGTCCAAACCAACGGGAAGGAAGCTTACCAGGGTGCAACACAAGCCTTGCATTGTAGAGGAGGACCTTCTGCCGAATGTGGAATTGACGATCAAGGATGAGACAGTCGTGTCCAGCCTTGGGTTGCTCCTTATAAATTCGGGAGTTCTCATATGAATCTATTCTCATTTCCCCCAACTCTTGAATCTGCAACTTCATTTGAATAACTACACCAAAAAGATTAGAATTGGATTGTTTAATATCCCAGTAGGCCTGGTGCTCTACCTCAAGATGGAGGTGACTACTCTTCCCAAAAACTAGCCGATATGGTGACATCCCAATTGGAGTTTTGAATGCAGTACAGTAAGCCCATAATGAATCATTGAGTCTAAGACTCTAGTCTTTTCTGTTTGGCTGAACCATTTTCTAAAGAATCTGTTTTACCTCTCTATTTGATACTTCAACATGACCATTTGTTTGTGGTTGTTAAGCAGTAGACACTCGATACCCAACCCCATACTTGTGAAAAAGAGATTTCATTGTGCGGTTGTAGAAATGAGAACCCTGATCACTGATGATAAACCTAGGTAATCCAAACCTACAGAATATTTGGGTTCTAAAAAATTCCACAACTGTCTTGGAATCATCTGTCCTCGTGGATCGTGCCTCTACCCACTTTGAAACATAATCCACTGCCCAAAGAATGTAATGGTTCCCAAATGAATTGGGTAATGGTACCATAAAGTCAATGCCCAAAACCTCAAAAATGTCATGGAAGAGTAAGTGTTGTTGGGGCATCTCATTTCTTTTAGAGACATTCCCAATTATTTGATAGCGTGGAAAAGATTTAAAATATTCGTGGGCATCCCGAAACAATGTGGGCCAAAAGAGACCAAAATATAAGACCTTGCGAGCAGTCTATTGGGGACTAAAGTGGCCCCCACAAGAAAGTGTGCGGCAGAACCTAAGGACAGACTGAAACTCACTATCGGGAACACAACGCCTAATAACTTGATCACTACAAATGCGCCAGAGGTAGGGGTCATCCCAAATGTACCAACGAGACTCATGTTTTAGAATGTCGGCCTGGTTTTTGGTGAAATCAGCAGGAATGCAAGACGCTACCAAATAATTTACAATTTCATCATACCAAGGAATAACATCTTGCACTCGGTACAATTGCTCATTAGGAAACAATTCATTTATGGGAATACAGGGGGATGAGTCAATGTCCGAGGATGGGAGAATCCTACTGATATGGTCAGCAACCACATTCTCTGCTCCTTTTTTATCCCTATTTTCTAGATCAAATTCTTGAAGGAGGAGCATCCAGCTAATGAGACATGGTTTGGCTTCTAGTTTCTTTAGGAGATATCAGATGGATGCATGGTCTAAGAACATATTGACTTTGGACCCTAGAAGGTATAAACTGAATTTATCCAAGGCAAACACAATGGCAAGAAATTCTTTTTCAGTTGTGCTTTAGTTTCCTTGGGCAGGGTCCAGAGTACGTGAGGCATAAGCTATGACATGTGGAGCTCGGTCGACCCTTTGTGATAAGACTGCCCCAACTTCATAGTTAGAGGCAACACACAAGAGCTCAAATGGTAAATCCCAGTGAGGTGGTTGGATTACCAGGGGTGACGTGACACTCCATTTTAACTTATTGAAAGCTTTCTCACATTTTTATCAAAATAAAATTCTATTTATTTTTGGAGTAATCAGGAGAGGGGGAGTGTAATTTTAATAAAGTCACGAATGAAACGACGATAAAATATAGCATGACCCATGAAAGACCCGCACATCCCGAACATTTTTAGGGAATGTTAGGGAGGAAATGATATCTACTTTTTTTTTTACACTTGGATACCTTCCCCAGAAATGACATGTCCCAAAACTATGCCTTGTTGCACCATGAAATGGTATTTCTCATAATTTAATATGAGATTATTTTCAATACAATGACTTATGACAGAAGCAAGACTACTCAAACATTCATCAAAAGAGGATCCATAAACAGTAAAATTATCCATAAAAACATCCATGCAATTCTCCAGGTAATCTGAAAAATACTAACCATACATCATTGGAAAGTACCTGGAGCATTGCACAGACCAAATGGCATCCTTATATAAGCAAATGTACCAAAGCGGCAAGTAAAGGTTGTCTTTTCCTGATCCTCAGGGGGAATATGGATCTGAATGTATCCAGAATACCCATCAAGGAAATAGTAATGGTACGTCCCTGCTAGCCTCTCTAGCATCTGGTCAATGAATGGCAATGGGAAATGGACCTTCCTAGTGTGTTGGTTTAGTCGACGATAGTCTATACAGACTCGCCAACTATTCTGTACACGAGTTGGAACCAATTCATTGTTTTTATTTTTAAATACAGTAAGGCCGATTTTTTTAGGAACTACTTGAACGGGACTGACCCATTGGCTGTCAGAGATATGGTAAATGATTCCAGCAGCCAATAGTTTTGTTACTTCTTTTTTAACAACATCAAGTAGGTTTGGGTTCAGTCGACGTTGTAACTGCCTCACTGGTTTAGCATCGTCATTTAATAAAATATGATGTGTACAAATTGATGGTCTAATGCCAAGAATGTGAGCAAGTGTCCATCCCAAATCTTGTTTATACTCCCTCAAAAGATCAAGGAGTCGCAATTCATGCTCAGGAGGGGGTGAACTAGCAATGATGACGGGCAACTTTTTTCCATTCTCAAGATATGAGTATTTTAAATCTTGAGGCAGTTGTTTCAGTTCCAATCCTGGTGGATTTTGGATTGACGGAAGTGTGTGTGGCAGTGAGAAGTCACTGATCTCATCTAACTTCTCAATGATAACATCCTCGGATGAGGAATGAGCATTTACAAGTTTAGTAGTATCATCGACGGTCATGTGATCCTCGGTGTTCAAGAAATCATCAATTAAAAAACACACATGACATTTCTCTAGACCACTACAACAATCAATGCATGATTCATTACCTAACATTTCAATCAATTAAGATAACTCAGAAATGGGATCATGGGAATGAAAATAAGTTGTTTCAGGGGAAGGGAGAACATCAATTGAATTGACAGAGAGAGAGGAGTGTTCTTCTGAGGGGTGCTTCATGGCATCAAGGATATTGAAGTGGACAATATTACCACCAAACTCCATATATAATTTACCATTATGGACATTAATTAAGGTTTCAGCAGTTTTCAAGAAATATCTCCCCAATATAATTGGGGAATGTCCATTCATCCTATCATCTTCCATTTTAAGCACGTAAAAATCAGCAGGAAAAATTAAATTTTGCACCCTCACAAGAACATCCTCTAACACACCAGAGGGGTGTGTTGTACTCCGATTTGATAGCTGAACGACAATACCAGTGCGCTTTAGTTCACTGACCTGCAATGAAGAGTAAATAGTGTGAGGCATCACATTAATAGAATCACCCAAATCAAGCATAGCGTTGGAAAATGAATCCTACCCTATGGTGCATGGAATCGAGAATGTCCCAGGATCATTGCACTTTGTAGGAAGTGATGGCTCTATAAATGCTGAAAAATTCCTCCCTAGGCTCACCTTCTCATCACCACGAAGCCTCCTTCGGTGTGTACACATCTCTTCCAGAAACATTGTATATCTTGGAATTTGCTTCACAACATCAATCAAAGGAATGCTAACCTATACATTCTTGAATGTTTCCCAGATTTCTTTATCAAGTTTGGTTTCTTTTGGTTTCCTAGGTTGGACAATCCTTTGAGGAAATGGAAGAGGAATGGTTGGGATAGGTGACTCATCAACAGCTACAGTCTTTCCTTTGGAAGGGCTTCTTTCAGGAAAAGGGTTTTCTTCTCTTGGACCATTTTCAGCAGTTGGGATGCTGGTTTACTTTGGATGGGATGACTCTAATGGAGGGGTCATTTGGATTTTGAGTAGTTTCCCACTCTTAAAGGTGATGGCACTAACATTTCCTTTATCCCTAGGTTTTACTACTGGTTGAGATGGTAGTTTACCCGACCCATGACTTTGGATTTCCACCACTGAGATGGAAAGTTGGCCTAGTTGGGTATTTAGGTCTTGTATGGATGCTTGGGTGGTTTGTTGGAAGTGGATATTATTGGCAGCCATTTGCTTCATCATATCTTCTAGGCTAGGCTCGGTTTTTGGAGGGGGTGGTTAGAATGGCCTTTGTGGTGGTTGAGGATTTCTGGGTGGTGGTGGATGACTACTCTAACCCTGTTGGTTCCATTGCTGTTGAGGTTGGTTATAATATCCCCTTTCCTATAGGATTGGTTTTCCTTCCACCCTTGGTTGGATGGATAGTATGGTTCTTGCCTAAAGGGTTGGTTAAAGGGGTGTCCTGGAAATATTGCCTCACAACTCTCAGAAGTTTCTCTTAATTGAGGACATTGGTCAGAATAGTCGGTGTCAGAAGAGCAGATTCCACAATGGATGGGAGGAGGAGATTGAGATTTCCCTTGGGAGAGAGCAAGTTGTCGTAGAAGGGTACTTACCTCTTCGAACTTCGTGTCCAACTTCTTCTCAAACTCAGTACTTTGCACTTCATGGACACCTCGAATGGGAACACTGGACCGTGTACTGAATTGTTGAGTGTTTTGGGCCATGTTGTCAAAGAGGGTTCTTACAGAAATTGGGGTCTTATCTACCAATGCACCACCTGCAGCAGCATAAATCATATTTCGATCAATAGGAATCAAACCTTCATAAAAATATTGAATTAAAAGTTGATCACTTATTTAGTATTGTGGGAAACATGAACACAACCTTTTAAAGAGTTCCCAATATTCATGTAATGTTTCCCCTTGAGATTGTCTTATACCACATATTTCTTTCCTTATAGTTGCAGTTGGAGAGGCTGGGAAGTATTTTTCAAGAAAAAGGTGTTTCATGTCTGGCCAACCCCTAATTGGTGAATTGAAATAATATAACCAATCTTTTGCAGTGTCTTATAATGAAAATGGGAATTCCCTAAGCTTCACTTGTTCTTCATCCACAATAGCAGGTTTTAAGGTTGAACACACAATATGAAATTCTTTTAAGTACTTATGAGGGTCTTCTCCAGGCATTCCATGAAATCTTGGTAATAAGTGGATTAGACCGGATTTTAGTTCAAAATAAGGTGCCTCGCCTTGAATTTGAATGTAAGTGGGTTGGATATAAACATCAGGCGAGGTTAATACTTTTAATGTTTGATTATTTTCATCCATGTTATTGAAGATTATTTCAGGTTCATGTTTGGTTCCAGAAAGATATTGTTTTAGAAGAGTCTCGAGTGGTGTGTCCTCCTTTAAAAGGGGTTCTTGTGCGTCTCGGTGTCACTGACGTAGGATCCTCTCTGGTTTGGGTTCGAAAGGTGGTAAGTCACCCGAAGTAGAATGCGTCATGCACAGAACCTACACAAGATATGGATCATAACACAAGAAGAAATAAAAAGGTAGAAAAAAAACAAACAAATATTCACAAAATTTACGACTACTTTATCAAAAAGACGCACTAAAACCAAAGCGCTCCCTGAAAACGGTGCCAAAATTTGTCCATGATGTCATGACACGTCAAATTGATTATGTTTTTAAGGATGATATACAGTCTTGGGCAGACCCTAGGTCGTCTCTCAAGGAGAATTGGTAGGTTTAGAGTGTGTGTTATTAATAAAAGGGACTAAAAAATGGGTGTTTTTGAAAATAGTTTAAAGAAAATGAACTGATTTGAAGAGATTAATAGTTGACAAGAAAAGAGGTGTTTTATAATTATGAGAAAAATGATATCATTTCAAGTTCACTACACCACTTGGATAGTTCATTGTTCTGAAAATATTGACATGGTTTTGTTCAATTCTTTGGTTGAGGGTTGTCAAGATCTTGATTCCCCTCTTGCCCCTTAAAATGTTGCATAAAGCACCAACCCTTGATAAAACAATCGTGTTGTCAAGGATTGGATCTCAATAATAGAGTTAAGGCTACTAAAACATACTAAAATCTTATGTATGTGTGATATTAATAGGGTTCTTGTCTTGTCTAATCGAAACAAACCAAGATCCCCACTTGAAATATCAACCCAATCGGTGTTGAGATAAAAAGTGTTTCACTTAAATTAAACCACACAAATGCATTCATAAGAGAAGAGCATAGAGATTTATCATAAGTGAAATATTTTACACACAAATTATACAAAACCATTGGAGGAACATGTTTTGGAACTCCCTCCCATGTAAGTGTAGCTCCCTCGAAATGATCGCCCACAGTTTAGCTCAACATCGTGAGGAGGAGGAGGCTCGGGTGAAACTCCTTCTTCATCCTTGATCCCCCTATGAGGATATGAGACTCCAGAACTTCTTGGATGATGAGAGAACTCCCTCGGGTCTCCAAAATACCCGATCTTTGACTCCTGGTCGAACTCCCAAATGAGGAGCCCAAGGTGCCCTTTTATAGGAAATGTGGGAGGTGGTTTTGGGCACACCGATTTACTAAAACTGTTTGGAACATTGTTTTTGCCTACCATAAAGACTTAACACGTTTTGTGGAAAACTAAAAAGATGTAGACCCATGTCTTGACTATCTCCACCAAATGTTTGGAATTATTTCACCATGTGGAGCGCGAGATATGGACAGATCACTGCACACAACCTTTGACCTCGAGCATATTGTGTGCTGGACAGATCAGGTTGGATGAGCCCTTTATGGCAGAATCTCTTTTGGGTTATTAAATGAAAGATGTATCCCGACGAGTTTTGGATAATACCACAAAATTTCAGCCCATTTGGATGCACGGTGTAGTATCAGCATGAATTTGAGTCCACTGAACTTCTTGGATCCTGCGCACTTTGGCCCATTTTTCAAGGACTTCATCATGGGCCCTCGAAATCACCTCCACCTACATTGTAATTTTCAAAACAAGTATCATTTCCCTATTTAACTATGATAAAAACCAATTTATTGAATCAAAAATAAAAGCACAATTTTATAATATTTTTATTATTTTTAATACAAAATAAGTTTAGCACAACGGTGTAAGGGTGAAAATGAAACAATGAATCGTGGTACGATCAGAACCTAAGGGGTATCTGTCTCTAGAACTCATGGAGAGTGCTCAGCCTACGCCCCTCATCATTCTGTATTGCTGGTACAACGGGCTGCTCCACTGGTGGTTTTATATTAGGTGTACCACCTGGAGGAACCACTTGGGGAATTGTTCCTTATATCAAAGCCTCATCACTGAGGGGGTCATCCTCATTATCATGATGATGAATCCTAGCTGGTATGTATCACAAAGGCATCCAGTATAGAATCACGATGTACCATGGTTAATGAGTATATCTGGATAGATCACAAAATTGAAATGGAAAACACAATCCATTCCTATATGATTCATTTACCATTCTTTTATTTCCCTGCAACTAGTATTTTCATGTACCGAGTCAAAAGTACAGGTTATCAGAGTCATAGTGTATGGATATGTCAGCCGCCCTCACCAACACTAGAGTCTATTGCCCGAATGCCGAGCTCGAAACACTTAACATTTATGCCCCAAACCAATCTCACAGACTCTTGGTCCTAAGGTAGAACTGACCGCCTCTGATACTGCTCTATCACAACCCGTCCCTGTGGGGCCCACACCGTGACTCCCCAAGCCTGCCTCCAGTAGGCCAGGGTCTAGTGAATAGCACCATGTAGGCATATTACTAACAAAAGGGGAATTTTCCAAGAACTTGTACACACATAGATCTCCAAGAACACACATGTTGAAATGTAAAAATCATTAAGGAACAAAATGCATGCATACACCAAAACAAAACCAACAGAGTACGATGAAATATAAAGTGCTGAAAGTAAACTGGGCTCGAATTCAAGCCCACCAAAACAGGAGTATGAAAACTAAAAAGTACAACCTATAACACAAAGAGGTAATGAGATTTATTCTTAGAGTCGTAGGAACATCCTTACCTGTAAAGAACTCGAAATACTCGGTCATGTCCGGGTACACCAAGGAAAAAGTCAAAAGGAAACTCGTTTACACAAGAAATGACACATGTGGGCAAAGCCCGTGCTGGGGTGAGTATAACATTACTCAGCGAAGGACCCTGAAAACCACAAATTAATACACAAAATAAAGGCATTGTCAGCTCTACATAGTATATGTCTACTAAACATATAATTGGGGAACACAATCCATATATACTCAAAACTCAGAACCATAATCTAGAGACATGTCACAAAACTACATACCCCCGCTAGGAATTTAGTTCAATGGTTTCAAAAATCAGTCATCTGAGAAGACTCACCCCACGAGTCTGATAGCTCTGATGACATCCCTCTAGGAGGCACTGGTCATCCGAAAAAAGTCATGATATGTAGATACACTCATTATAGGAGAATATACACCTATGTGGTGGAATAACACGATACATATATTCACTCATTATGGGAGAACACACTCATTATTGGGGAAGATCATGATACACAGATTAAAATCACTTCCAGGGCCATGGAGGATAGTGCAACTCATCCATATTCACCTGCTAGGAAGAGGATCAATGCACGTTGGAGGTGGTCATGTCGATTCATGACACTAACTAGTGTCATGAATGGATAGAGGATCTCACTCCTGGCCTCTTGTTGGGATTCCTGACTCTATCACAGAAATTATTGCTGAAGGGATCATACTCTCATAGTATGGACCGATGCCTGACCTTCATGGGAATGAGAAGAAATGGAACTAACCCAAAAAAACATGTTTATGATATAGTGGACAATATGATCAAGACTTGTATAGAAAAGTACAAGGCCTGTTGAAATTTCATGAACTATCCCATGGGGCACGTGCTGGGAAAACAAAAATCCTACCTTCCATAGTCTAGGGACTGGAAACTAGCACCAAGAGCATAAATCCCTAAACTGGGAAGGAAATGCATTTATGACTAAAAACACACAAAATAGAGTACATTGCTGAATAAAAAACACTATGCTTAACTGTATAACGACTGAGTGCTAAAAAGTAATGTGGCCAAGAATACAAGCCCAACTGTAATGTACGAGTACAGCTGAAAAGGAAAAAACAATAGAAAGGTGAAAAGTATATCCTAGATCATCCACCACAGATCCTACATAAAAGGTACGTATAGATAGCCTCCTTAGTACTCCACATCCTTCAGTCTCCACCGGGTACTGACTTATTATGAGGTCCACCTCCGGGTACCGTACAGTAGTTGTACACTCACCCTCGGTCAGCACTATCTGTCTTCTTCACCCACCACAATGAGGTGCAAGTATAGCCCGTGCAAGGGCTAGTATATAGATAGTCAGTAGGGACATCGAGACTCATATGGTCTCACAAAATACACCATGGATAAATCATAGAGTATGAAAACAACAGATTACCCCACACAGAAAAATTCCCATACATATCCCTATGTTATCATGTAACCCATGTCAATATTGAGGTAAACGAAAAAGTAATGGACTCAGCTTGCACAACTATACAACTTTTTTAGAGAGTTAGTGATGATTATATGTAATCACCAAATCATATACTCTGTCAAACCCACACATGATCCAGGAACAGAAATCAGAACTGTCGAACCCACATAGGATCCAGGAATAGTTGTCAGTGCTGTCAAACCCACACAAGATCAAGGAACATCAACAAGAACTATCGAAACCTTACAGGATTCAAGGAATGTATTCAGATCTGTCAAACCCACAATGGATCCAGAAACATCGGCCATAACCGTCGAACCCACATAGGATCCATGAACCTTATTCAGAGGTGTCGAAACAACCTAGGATCCAAGAATAGTCGTTAGAGAGCAGCCGGTCACACTGTTTCGCACGAAGCATGATTCATTCAGGGAGGGTCTGCTTCTCAAGCCATGTGTCGATACATAAACTATCACGAGTCCAAATAAGAAGTTTCTAAATGGTTATCCTCGTCACAAGGGTCTCAATGCAAGAGATAGCAAGTCAATCAGACGTCCGTTCTATGAGTTATTAGCTTTTTAGTCTAGGGGGCCCGGTTGGATTCTGTACGATCATTACTGACTATATCTCAAATAAACCCCGAACTCCAATGGGGAATACTCAATGATTTGGCTACTCTCCATGATTTCCCACACCATTGACAGATCATCAAAAGGATGTCCAGTTCCAAATATATGGCCAAAAAATGTAAAGGGTCGGTAATGGGGTCGGTTCCAGTCCGACCTGGTCGGAATGACCTGGTCGGTCCAACTTGACTCGACATAGTTTAGGCCAACCCAATTCGGGCAGACTCGTGCTAACCTAATGAGTCTGGACGGGCCCATTCGGTGGGCCGGCCCATGGGGTTGGCTCGGCCGACCGCGAGTGCGGTCCGGCCTGGGCTCGGAGCCGGTTCTGCCTGAAGCACCGTGAGAGCGCGACCCGGCATGGCTTGGCCTGGAGGGCGCGACTGGGGTCAGTTCGTCCAGGACACTGCGAGGGGGTCCCAGACTCTAGCTTGGCCCGGAGGTCGCTAGGGAGCCGGGACGCCGGCACTGTCGGGAGGCCGCAAGATAGTTGGGAAGCTGGCTGGCCGGGTGGCCACGAGGAGGTCAGGACACCAACTCGGCCGAGAGGGCTCAATAAAGCATGTTTGCCAGCATGGGGAGATGCACGATGTCCATGGAGGCTGGTAAAGGTGCGGACAGGCTGGCTGGTTCAGGGGGGCCAGCGTCGCGCATGCGGAGACAGGGGATGCGGCTGGTTCAGGGAGGCGCACGACCATACAGGTTGGCAGTTGGGGGGCCAGCGGCGGCCGGGAGATGGGAGGCGTGGGCTGGCAGCGGTGCGTCTGGGGAGGCTCAGCCGAAGGGCCATGGGGGTGGTGTGTCTAGTGGAGGCCGCATGTAGTACGACCTTTGTCGTCGCCTCCTCTATCGCCTTGTTTCTCAATTCCATGACAAATGTTCGATAAAAACAAAACCATAGTAGGGGTCGGGACATGATGGTTTGGCCCACACCCTCGACGTTTAGGGTGGGGTCAATTGGTTCTTCAAGGATGTACGATGAACAAGAATTATTTTACAAACCTCCACAACTATTTCTTTCATTCGAAGAAGAGAATATGGATTGAGTAAAACACAAATCAACCCCCTATCTTTAATCATCATTCGTCGTTTTTTGATCGAGTCACAAAAAGTATATGAAAATGATCATCATTTGTCGCGTCTTCCATGCACTTCTAAAATAGAGCTACGTCGGCTCATTGACAATGATGCAGAAGTCTGTCGTCGAAGATGTATCACGATGGTTAATGTTTCGAGAAGAATTCAAAGAAGGTCGGTGTTCTCCATTCTTCGTTCTCCATTGGTAGATGGGGTTCTTCATTGGGATATTTCTCCCAATAATCCTCCACTCAAAGTTTCCACCATAATGAATATGACAACGAAATAAAAGATTGAAATATCATATTAATTTGTTTGCATGATATTCAAATTGGACTAATTAATTAAGTTGGTTCCCCTTAATTAATTCAAGGGGTTGGAACAAGGAAATAATTAGGGGAGGTGAAGATTCTCTCCCTAATTAATGAGGGAGAGTTGAGAGGTTTTAATCTCCCCCATCAATATGGGGTAATGCGCCGTGTGGTCCCCACTTTGTAACCTCTCGCATGAGGTTTTGTTTGGGTGGCCTCCACCAACATGACCTCTCATTGGAGGTTAAGGTGTGGTGGTCCCACATCCAACATCCACGAAGTGTTTTTAAACACCAATCCCCAACATGGAGGCTCAACTAAAGTAAACTGAAGCACACTTTGTTTTATTACATTCCTCAGAAACTAAAAAAATTAAAATTTATTCTCGACTCACAACAGTCGATGTGAAAGTATTCCTAAGCGAATAACAGTTATGCAAGTACAATGGTTCCCTCAAGTTTTAATTCCGTGAACCAGTTTAAAAGTTATAAAAACTCGCTCGTACATTTTCTGAACGTACCCCATCAAAACTTTAGAAATTTATTCTGGGCACACCGGACCTCGGAATCATGCACCGTAAAAATTAATGGACTCGTAAAATTACATTGTATATAAGAAAAACATTTCCATATGAATTATGGGTCGTTAAATTATCCCCACCATAGGGATTTATGTCCCCATAAGCTATAACTTGATCTAAGGGAACAAATGGGGGTACTGAGCACGCACCTGATCCTCCCGCTCCAATGTTCTCTCCTGGTGGTTGTCGTGCTACCAGCGAACATGCACCAGAGGTATAGACCGTCCATGTAGGTATCACTCCTCTAAATCCTCAAGCTGCATTGGAACCTCTACAAATGTCACCCCATCATCGACTTCGATCTCTACATGGTCAATGATATGAAGAGGGTCGTTCAATCATCCCCTCAGCTAGGATACATGAAAGACATCTTGCACCTGATGGATCTGAGGTGGAAGAGCCAAGCAGTTTTCCAACTCGAAAACTCTGTTGAGGACCTAAAAAGGACCATTGAAACACGGAGATAACTTTCTGACTTAGCCAAACCTCTATAAACCTCGTCGGGGTGAGACACAATGAATGACGTGGTCACCATCCTCGAAATCTAGAGGTATTTATCTCCTGTTAGCATACGACATCTGCCTGCTCTGTGCAATGTAAATATACTCCTGGATAATCTGCACCATCGCTGTTATAGCCCATATCATCTATGGTCCTACTAGTGATGACTTCCCTGGGTCTGTCCAGCACAAGAGTGATATGCAAGGTCACCCGTATAACGCTGCAAAAGGTGTTGTCCCTATGTTGGAGTGATAGTGGTTGTTGTATGCAGACTACATCAATGTTATGTGATCCTCCCAGCTACGATTGAAGTAGAGGATAGAAGCATGCAGCATGTCCTCGAGGGTCTGAATGGTCTGCTCCATCTGACCATCTTTCTGAGGATGGAGGTTGTTTCTTAGATGAAGCTACTTCTTGAAAGCCTCTGATACCAACTTGTCACAACCCGTCCCCCGGGGCTCGTGCCATGGCTACCCCACTCCCACCTTCCATAGGCCAGGGACTATAGACTAGCACCAAAGACATAAATCCCTAAACTGGGAAGGAATTACCTTTATAACTGAAAACACATACAACAGAGTAAATATATGAATACAAAACACTAAAAAAAACTATATAAAAAGATAGTTCTAAATAGTAAAGGGGTCAAAAATACAATCCCAACTATAAAGTACATGTACAAATGAAAAGGAAAATACTATTAAAAGGTGAAAAGCAGCTCCGGGATTGTCCACCATGGATCATATATGAAGGATTGGGACAGATATCCTCCTCATCACTCCACGTCCATCAGTCTTCATCGTGTACTGACTCATCGTGAGGTCTATCTCCGGGTACCATACAGTCTTCATACACTCAGCCTCGATCAGTGATGTCCATCGTCTGCATCCAACACAATGAGATGAGGGCATAGCCTGTGTAGGGGTGAGTATAACGATACTCAGTAGGGTCCACGAGACCCTCAAGATGTCAAAAAATCAACCATTGATAAACCACAGAGTAAGAAAACAAAATGTGATACCACTTATGTATATGGCCACACATATACCTAAGTTATCAGGTAACCCATCTCAATCATGTGGTAAACACAAAATTTACTGACTCAGGTCACACATGAATACAACTTTTTTATAGAGTTAGTGATGATTATATGTAATCTATATGTAATAAATTCTTTATAACCCATAAAGGATCCAGGAATAGAAATCAGAACTGTTGAACCCACACAGGATCCAGGAATAGTCATCAATGCTGTCGAACCGACACAGGATCTAGGAACAGCGGCTAGAACTGTCAAACCATTACAGGATTTAGCAATAGTTGTCAGAGCTGTTAAACCCTCATAGGTTCCTGGAACTGCTGTCAAAACTGGAAAACCCACACAAGATCCGAGAACAGTAGTCAGAGCAGTCGAACCCACACATAATCTAGGACCAGTCATCATAGAGAAGACACCCACAAGGTGTCACACGAAGCATTCTTGATTCCGGGAGGGTCTTCTCATCAAGCTGAGTGTCAATACATCAATTACAAAGATGTCCCAAGATGAATTATCTCAAATTTCTGCCTCATCATAGGGTTCTCAATGCAATATATGACGCGTCTGTTGGACGTCCGGTCTGTGAGTTTTTATCCTTTTTAGTCCCAAGGGCCAGGTTGGATTGATGTATGATCCAGCATGACCGAATATCAAGTAAACATCAAACTCTAGTGAGGTATACTCAAATGGATGACTACAGTCCTACATTTCTAGTGCCGCTAATGGTTTGTAAAATGGACGTTTAGTGCCAATGATATGGCCAAAGTAATTAAAGGGTCGGTAGTGGGCTCAGATCCGGTCCAACCAAGTTGAACCGACCAAAGCCTACATAGTCTGGGCCGACCCAGTTCGGGTCGACCAATGTTGACCCAAGGGGTCTGACCTGGCCCATTGGGTGGGCCGGCCTGTTGGGTTTGACCCAGCCCGCTGGGACCAGCCCAGCAGGCTGTGAGGGTAGTCTGGCCCAGGCTCGGGGACAGTTCTACCTAGAGCACCACGAGAGCACAGCCCATTAAGGCTCGGCCTGGAGGGCGTGGCGAGGGCTAGTTTAGCCAGGGAACCACGAGGGGGGCCGAGACGCCTGCTTGGCCGGTAGGCCATGATGAATTTGGGATGCCGTCTCGGCAGGGAGGCTACAAGGGAGCTAGATTTCCGGATCGAGGAGGGGCACATGGCGCCCAGAGTTCGGGAAAGGAACAGCCAAGCGGGCCGGTTCGGGGTGGCTAGCGGCGCACATGTGGAGTCCGAATATGCTATTGGTCTGGGAGGCACAGATCCAGGAGGGTCGGTGGCTGGGTAGCATGTGACCAAGAGATTTTGCAGCCCGAAGGCACGTGGCCAGGTGGACTGGTGATCGAGATACCGACAGTGTCCGTGACCCAGCAGGGTGCGGGCCAGCGGTGGTGTGGCCTGTGTGGCTTGGACGGAGGTCCACAGGGGCAACGTAG
Organism: Viscum album; assembly: GCA_963277665.1. Lineage (NCBI taxonomy): Eukaryota > Viridiplantae > Streptophyta > Magnoliopsida > Santalales > Viscaceae > Viscum > Viscum album. The sequence goes on along the minus strand of OY728150.1, from coordinate 1,250,777,757 downwards.
TTCACAGAGGTTGCGAGTAGAATTTCCATTGTCATCACCGATTTTTCACTTCTTTCCTCATCGAAATACCGAAAGTTCAACATAAACAAGATCTTTGGAGAGGTCGGGCCATGTTGGTTTGGCCCGCACCCTCCGGTTTTGAGGAAGTATCAATTGGTTCATCAATGATGTACGATGAACAACAATTATTTTACAATCCTCCTCAGCAATTCCATTCATTCGAATAATAAAGTATGGAAAGAGAAAAACACAAATCAACCCCCAACCTTTAATCATCATTCATGGACAAAGTCACGAAAAGTAGACGAAGAAGATTATTGTTTGTCGTGTTTTCCACGCACTTCCAAACCCGAGCTACATCAGCTGTTTGACTACATTGCGGAAGTCGGTTGTCGAAGAATTCTAACAAAGGTTGAAGATTTGAAGAAGAAGTCGGAGAAGGTCAGCGTTTTAGGTTCTTCCTTCTCCATTGGGAGACATGGTTCTTTTATGGAGATTTCTCCCAATATTCCTCCTCTCAAAGCTGTCACCAAAATGAATATGCCAAAAAAATAATAGATTGAAATATCATATTAATTTTTTGGCATGATATTCACATTTGAATAATTAATTATGTAGGATACCCTTAATTAATTCAAGGGGTTGACACATGAAATTAATTTGGGGAACTGAAGAGGCTCCCCCTCATTAATTAGGGAGAGTGGATAGATTTTACTATCCTCCATCAATAGGGGGTTAAGACCTGTGTTGTCTCTAAGTCGTAACCTCTTCCTTGAGTTTATGTTTTGGTGGGATATACAAACATAACCTCTCATGGGAGGTTAAGGTGTGGTGGTATCACCTCCAACTTCCATGAGGCGGTTTTAACCACCAATCACCCACATGGTGGATCAAATAATATAAAGTGAAACCCATTTTATTTTATTATCTTCCATGAAATCCCAAAAATTAACTTCTATTTTCAACTCAATCCCATTAAAATAAATGTATTCGTAAGAGAATACCTATGATGCGAGTTCAACAGTGTCCTCAGATTTCAATTCCACGTGCCAGTTCAAAATTTATCAAAACCTACTAATATGTTTGTTGAACGTACCAGTACAAAACTTTAGAAATTGATTCTCGGCACACCGGGACTCGGAATCATGCGCCGTAAATTTTCACTGACTCGTAAAAATTAAATTCATTTATGAAGAAGTTTTCCACTGGAATTTCGGTTCATTAAAAGATTGGCCACACACAGTGTCCTCTGAGCCAAGGTACTTCCCGTGTACAATGGCCCATGTCGCTAGGCTGGTCATGAAAAACAAAACTACATGGCATATAAAAAGATAACATGTTGTGTCTATGTTTCTGGGGTCCACCCCATGTACGCTGGCCATGTGATCGTACATGGTATCAACCAATGTACACCAACCCGTGTTAGTAGTACACGGGGTAACCTGTGTTACTGGCCTTGCCTGTCAGGGTGGTGGAGTACATGGCCATGTACCCGATCCGTGTCTGGGTATCGCTCGCGATACACGGAGAGCTCCAGGGAAAGTTCCAACATGCCATGTAACTAGGGTCACATGCCATGTGAATCCTATCTGACCCACAAAACCCTAGTCGTCGCCACTAGAACAACACAACATTTTCTTCGGAAGTACATGCCTTGTATTCTGGAATTTTCTAGAATCAAAGCATCTCGACAATGCACCTCCCGTGATGCCTCAATCTTTGTTCTGATGGTCTGATCACCACAAAACCCCAGACTCTAGGTTTCCCCGGTGACCCGAAGACATCTCCATTGTTTTCGGGCCTCTGTAAATCCCCAAAAACATGCTTTGATCTAACTGCGTGCAGAAAAGTTGAATAATGGTCTTTCCCGATCTGGTGTGATTCGTCGTCCACAATCGTCGTCACAACTCTTTTAGGTAATCGTGATGTCGGATATTCAATTTGGTATTTTTGCGTCATAAAAAAAATCTACAACGATCCGTTTATTGTCACACCATGAATAACATGAATAACGCACGAGGAAAAGGAATGGAGAAGAATTCCAATAAACAAAATATAGGAAGGAACCTATACTATCCTTTATCGTGAAGTTGATCCTCTCCCATTAGTAGGATCAAATGGAGTATAAATATAAAACAATTAAATATGGAATTAATTACTCGAGATCAATACAATTAAACCATCCTGCAATATCGTACTATCAACTAGTTCTTGGTCGATATGCATTAGTCTTTTATGTTCAGAAACGAGGAAAGGAGAATCGAAATAACAACCCCTACCTCAAGAAGGGATCAATGGCTGACGAAAGGGTCGTCCTACCATCATCATTGAGATCCATCAGCCTTTTTGGTGTAGCGATTCAGGACTTTGATTCATCTTCAATCGTCGCTGAGGGTTCTCTCCAAGATTCTAAGAATCCACCAGAGTTTTCTCCAATCATTTTCCAACAAAGCAACATACTATTAACCCATTAAAAAAAGAATGTGAGTTTAGGAATTCCATAAAAATGTGGAATTAATGAGTCATGTTGTCATTTAGGATTCATTATGATGTGGCATTAAATGTTGAATCAAATTCCTCGTCGTTGGGCTGCAGCGGATGTTTCCAAATAAAATAAAATAAACATTGTGACCTTATTTTATTTAAATTTACTAGAAATGTCTGAATATTATCATTTTATCTCGACCCACGTTAGATGAGGTTAGACTTGTTCTCAGGTGAAGTCGTCATCACAGACACAATAGTTCCCTCATATTTTTAGTCCAGGTATCCGTTTCGAAACTGCCACAACCGCACACTTATACCGACTCACTTAACAAAAAAAGTTCAAACCACCATTCTTGGATCAACAGCCCTCAGAATGATGTGTCATCTCTGCACCATGTCTCATAATAATTCCATATAATATTTAAAAATAATACACAGAAAACCTAAGACATTACAAGCATCTAGACAGATTCATTAAAAAACATTAATAAAACCATGGAAGAACAATTTTGGTATGACACCATTATTGCAATTACCTACCGTAAGGTTGTGTCTCTGTTAATAGTTTACACCATGATTTAAATAAATTATATTAACATAATGTCTGTTTATGGAAGTATGATATCCTCATTAAATGATATATATATTAGATTGATGTCTCCAATAATTGGCTATCTATAATGCAGTATTCTTCCATTATTCTAATCCAAGAATGTGGAGCTCTAATGGAAGGTTGTAATCATTTCCCATTATGGTGGCTTGTATGCATGGAGAATATTTTATAAATGGGTATTTTATATATTCCATTATAGATTTATTACAGGGGAGACCCTACCTATATTATATAAATTTTATGATAGCACCAATGGTTCTTACCAATAAGGGACCGAGTATTCACATTAGATCAAGATGCATAGTATTTCTTGGCCATTGATGACACAGGATTATAGGGTGTTGACAAAAAAACTGTTCTTTTCAAATAAATGAAAAAATCATTAATCAAACCCTATAATTTTTTCATAATAAAATTTTTTTGGTCACATTACATTGAGGAAATAGATGATATGGGGTTATATCCTCCAAATAAATCTATGATATTCCTGTATATACTTACTAAAACTGACTTATTTTTCATATGGGTTTAGGCAATATACCTAATGATATTTGGAATGAATTTTACCATCAAATTCATTAAATAAAACAAAATTATCATATTTCGTTCCCCTTACACAATTTTATTGGAAAATTGATCCAATTTATTCAATTTTTTATTGAAAAGGGAGAATCAGCAATATAATATACAATCTAACAATTAATGTCAATACCATATTGTTCTAATAGATAGAAAATGTATTTAATTATTATCCTATATAATATACTACATAAGATAGGGGATAGAAAAATAATCATTGGCATGGAAACATATGAAAACTTTTTTTTTCAATTACTTGAAAACCAATACTATTATATAGGAAACCTTATACTTGATTTTAAATTATATAGAGGTTTTCTTCCCATATATGTCCATGAAAATTTAATTTTCATTAATCATTAAAACTAATTGTTTAAGAATAACAATCTCAAAAGTGAGTAGAAGTTTTTAAAAAACAACGGATAAAATATTTTACACATTTTACAAAATAATAGTCCATTAAAATTTGATTTTAAAATCCTTTAAGAAGAATATTTTCCTCTAATAATTTTTACAAGGAGAGAAAGAATTAGATGTAAAAAATATAATGATATAAATTAAAAATCATCCAAATTTATAATTGTAATGGTATGAACATTATTCTATACAAAATATCTACTCCAATATAGAATAATCCTTGTCACTATGGATAGGTAGTCCATCACCCCTCCCACAAATGAAAGGTTTCACAAAAAATAATTTCCATGACCTTTAAATCAGTTAACATATCCAAGTTGCATGACGTTAAACTGTAATTTTTTCCTAGATGTATTACATTGAAAAATATTGAAATTTATCATATAATAATGAAGTGAAACTATATAAAAGAATCATTGTAACATAAAATTAAACTCTGTTACATCTTCCTCAGCATAAGACATTAAACTGTATAATTTGCGTTTAAAATTTCCTAAACTTGTGATATTGTATTGTAAAAATTTTCTTTAAAAAAAAAATATTCAATCAAATTTTGTTTAACTCTTGGGAGATTACATGTTTTGGTCAATTTATCTATTTATAAAAATTTATATGCACCAATCCTTATAGTAGGAAACAAATTACCAGTCACATGATGATAAACTAAACTATAAAAATTCCATCATGAATGGACATAAACATGTTATTGTGGTCCCCTATATGTAACATGACTCCCATAAGTATTAGTCATATCTAGGTGAGTTTCTTTGATATTTTTCATTCATTTCTATGGACCCTTCATAAAAAAACTCTACATCCCCATGTAAGAGTATTTTAGTTAAAGTGATCCATTATAGGAACTTCAAGTGGCTTGTTTATTACCACATCAAGATATGTATTGATGATTGGATCTATTATCCTAATCCCAATAAAAATAATTATCAAATTCAAATCCCATGTACTTAAATGTGAACCAAATCCATTTAAGAATTCCCAATACACATTTTTTCCTACTCTATAGATTTTCATTAAAGAAAATAATCCACACACAATCCCCATCTTCACTATATGATGTTAAAATACATGACTTCTAATTCCTTTTCACGTGATGTTAAACTATACAACAAATATTCTTCACTAGAAGATATAAAACGACATTATTCAATTCTTTATCACATGATGTTATTCTATTTAAAATTTGATTCTTTATCACATGGAATTAAACTAAATAATAGACGATACCTCTTACAAGACCACCATTTTTCAGGTGGATTACCTAATACAGCCTAATTTTCCATACATTAATGTGATCTATGTGTATGAGTTTATTGGTAAGAATACTCTACTTCATGTAAAATTCCCATACACAAATGAACGATGTCTGGATTGACTCGAATTTTCACATGATACATTATTTGTCAATGATCTTATATCCTATCCTCAGATAGAAAATTTTATTTGAAAAAAATTACAATTTTCCCTTAATGTTTTAGATTCCTAATTACCATTGATTTTTCGTGATATCCCTATGATATGGCGTGACAAAATATTCTTCCCCACTATCTGAGTTGTATCTATGTTGATGATTATTAATAAAAACTATGCATGTATTCATTACTAAAAACTCATGATAGATATTGATTCAAAGATCTCATATCATAGGTTTTAACCCAATCACACATCTCGTCATTGGTGAATGCCTCATGACATTAAAAAAGTGTGCATCTCTCAATGAGATTATTTATAGTAGTATTAGGATCTATATTTATGATGGGGTTTCTACTATAATAATTGATATGATTTCTAACCGTGTTATTCCAAGACGTATGGTCTATATCCCAATTATTTTTAGGTTAAATATTTGTGATCACAATGAAATGAAAAAGGAAGGCCATGCTTACCAAAACACTAGTTCTGGTAAGAGTCATAATGATCATGTTTCACACCTTATCCCCTTGAAAATATTTTCAATACCCAAGTATGTAACCATTTGTGTATATGAACACCTCTTGAATATATTTTTATTTTTGAAATCATTTTAATTTTGGGTCATTTTAATCATCACAATCCTTCCATAACTAATGAAAATGAGTGTATTTGACTCCAAATGTGTAAGATTACAGAATGTGTTGAAGTATGTACTTGTTTAAATTTTGGATTCAATTGAATTTTTGGTTAATGAAATTATTATATATAGTAATAATGGATTCAAGGGTATTTTGGGGTTTTTTTATGAAAGGAAGGATGTCTATTCAAACCAGTGCAAGGAGTATAGTTTATGAACAGTTAAATAAACCGTGCTACCATCCCATGAAAACTGTCTAACCATGGATAGTGGAATATCGCATTGCTGAAGCATGAATTGAATATGCATTTAGCCTTCCTAGGTAACTGTGTGACCCACCTTCTAGGGATTATGGCTTCTCCATGGTTTGGAAAACTGTTCGGGTAAACCGTACACCCCTTTAGAAGTTAGAAAATATGAAATTTTCCACCTGGGGATTCTTAGGTACCACCCTATTTTGTCCAAATTTGTCCTACATCAGGACTTAATAATTATATATAACCCTCATGAGATTTTAAGAGTTGATATACATCATTTTATGGTCTATTTGAGAACCTTTGGTTGTAGATCAAAGCACAATGGAATATTATTCTCCATATTGATTCTCTTTTTCGGATTAGGGTGTGTATCTTGTGAAATATTTTTCTGAATACCTATAACTTACATTATCCATTGGTTTCTAGTTTGAGGGTTAAAGGGTTATTTAAAGATAGATCTATGTCCATGATTAGTAGTGAATTATCTAAACAGATTCATGTTTGGTGGACAAACAATTTATGTCACATTGGTTTGTTGTAGGTTTGTGCATGTTTGTTTCTTTTAAGGGTCATTCCTTGTTGTAATTTTGACAAAATTTGTATATTTTGGTAATGTGGTCATCAAAATAAGAAATTTTACCCATCATGGTGGTTATGGGAGACATCCAGGAAGAATATTATATTTTAGGACCACCCATGTGGTGCACCAAAATTCTCGAAAATAAGAATTTTGAAGCTATGTTCAATGTTAATGTGTGATAACATAGATCCCTTGATGAACATGTTGATATGATTAGTTGAATTGAAAATTAATTATTGTTTGTTTTCTTAGATTTGATAATTATTTAATGGGTTTTTTTAAATGTCATAGATTTGGGTTGATTGGGTTCACTAAATTTTTTTATGTGCCATATAAATAATGTTATAAATGGATAACAGAGTTATTTCATATGAAATGATGAATATGTTAAATTAATAATGGAATGTGAAATGAAAAATATGTTAAAATGTTTTTCATAAGGAAATTTATAAATATTTTAAATGGGTTGATATAATGGAAATATTGCATTGAATTAGTGAGCTTGACATGAAAATGGAGATTGGGATAAATGTGGCATGTGATGTAAATGGAAAATGTGATAATAGGTTATGGAATAATATTAATTACCATATTGATTATAATGGACTATAATTTTTTTATGTATTGGATGTGCTTGGTTGTGATATGTTTTGTGTTTGGTGAATTGATAAATTATCATGTAGACATGGATTTGTAGTGTTTGATATTGAATGAGGTACTATGACTATGGGTTGAGTTCATCTAATTCACTAAACAAAACCCCAAAACTCATAGGTTAAGTATGGGGAAAATCTCTATTCCCATAATAGTTTCATTCCCCCAAGACTGAGGTTTTGAGGTGAGGACAATTATTCTATTGTGATGTGTTTTTACTAGTGAGATATGTACTTGACATATTTCTCTTATACAGAATGATAAAATCCATTTAAACCTTGTGTTAATGATGTAAATTCCTAAACTGTGGGAAAAAATTAATAATTAATTATGTAATGAAGAATCTGAACATAATGAATTTGATTTTTAAGGTTATTAATAGTAGAAGTAAAGTTTTTATACTACTGTAACTTACAATCTATTTTATTTTGTTTTAATTTATTTAGTACTTGAATTCACTATTTATTTGGACTACATATTTTCTAGTCCCCTGTGGTGGTGGGCTACTGAGTTGTACTTAAACCATGATCATGCCTCTGTTGGGTACCTGAGTGTGTTTCATTCTTGTAAAATATGAAAAGAGAAAAGTCCATGTTCTTGGGAGTTTATTGGATATTGGAATGTACATAAATGGGGATGCAAACATGGAGTTAATAATGTTTTTATATATTTCACTAATTTTATTTATTATGGGGTTTTGTTCACTTTTCATTTTTAGTAGGACATGACATAATTATTAATTTCTATGGTTTGTACCCAATATTTGGGATATAACTGTCCATACTTGTATATTGTTTGTTGAATTTTATTTCCACTATTATATTAATTATATTCTGTAGATTACTATAGTAAAGAGCGTATTGTGTCCCCTTGTTTTCTTTTAGACCATTCGTGTAGTTCGAAACCCAAGGATATGAGGATAAGTGCTTGGGGTCATGTAGCGACCCGATTTAAGGAATATGTTTAGTGGATCCTAGGTCACATACATTATAAGGTAGTATCAGAGGATGTTTTTCTATGACATAATATTTATATATGATAGATAAGATGTCGCGGAGGTGTCATAACTCAGTAATGATCTTGTGATTTTAAGTATCTAAACCACGTATGATGGAAAAACAAAATCACCAAGGATGGGAATTGTTTTTTTGTGTTGTAAAATTTGGGGATATTGAACCATTGGGAGATGCACATGTTGTGGGATATTATCGTTTTATGATATTTTTCAAACGTTTTTCATTTGGATTTATATTCACGTATCATTTTATGCACATATGTATGTAAGTGACATGAACAATTATAGGTATACATATGATAATGGATTGTGGAACCTAAAGGGTTGAATGCCATAGATTTTATTTAAATTGATAAAAATAGTGTCTAATGAAATGATTAAGATGGTTAAAAAGGGATATAAAATGTTATGAATGGTTAAGGAATTATTCTTATAAGAGGTTATATATGGTTCCAAATGATAGTTGTACCATGTTTTGAAATGGAATTGTGACTAGGTGGAATGATTGGTGCGGTATGTCTGGGAATTGTTTGGAAAATGAGTCTAATGTATGATTTGAATTCATTTATGTGGGATTAGGAATGATATCCATAAACCTCGGTAGTTATGGTCAAGGGTATTGATTGGGATGTGGAGATGAATGTTATGATAGTGTATGTATTCTATTATTTATGACCATTAGAAAGCCATATTTTATATCTGATGTACAAGCTTTATGTTATTTTTTCAAAAGGTAATATTTTTATTGTTGACTATTTACACCCTGAATACATGTGTGGGTTGGGATAAAAAAAATTTGTGATAATTCTTCCCCATTATTAGTGCAAAAACACCAAGTTATTATGGAAATAGTGAAGAGAAGTTCCTTGTGAACAATTTTCAATTATTTCAGATGATGGAAGGGGACCCGGGGAGGGTTGTACCCATTGTGTTTGTGTTGAACACAGATTTTATGTTTCATAATCCTTCAATAATTACCATATAGGGTGGTTCATAGGCAGTCGTGTTTTGGATAGAGTCCATCCAGATGATTCTTGAACATATATAGACTCATTCGAGAATTGATTCAAGTTAGAAGACTATATGTTATGAGGTCAGACAAAGTGATTGTGAGACATAATTATTAATACTAGGAAGAACGAATGAATGATATGGAATGATATTCATGAATTTTATCTAAAAATCATCTACGTAGAGACTGTTAGGTAGTATAAGGTTGTAGTGTTCATCAGTGTGACCCAAGGGGTGGCATTAGTGATGAATTATACTAATCATTATATGCTTTTTCCTAACATTTGCAGGAGATGAGGTGACTATAGTGTAATGTTTCTAAGAAGGGATTAGATATTATATTAGGTCCCATGTGAATATATTTATTTTATATAGGTTTTAAAAGGTATTACACCATGGCCTTATCTCCAAAGGTAACCTGAATGGAGCATCAGGTGGTGTACTTGTGGTCTTAGCTTGGTGAGAGATTGGTATGGCTTCTGAGGGCATGGATCATAACATTTGGAATTTCAATCTTGCATAATGTGAAAATAGTAGTCCGAAGAGAGGGAAATCCTATTAGAGTGGTGATAAGGTTTTCTGTTAATATTGTGGTATGCTAGGGTACATGCACAAATAATATCCCTGACCATCAGTCGAGTGTTAGTCGTGTTGCATGATTGGACATATACAGTTGTTCTTTAGGAACCCGTGACAACTATGCGTAGATTGGGGTAGGGGTAGATGTCGAGTGCATGATGGGGGTTAGTTACGATGTATCTTGTAGGAAGAAGAAGTTTCATTATCCATACCCATAGAGATTTTGTATTTTCATCTCTGTGGAGAGATCGTCTTGACAATTAGGGATATATAATCGATTGTACATGGGCTGGATCCTTGGGATGAGGGGTAGGTCATCTTCTCCCATTTCAGTCAACAGCTGTAATTTGCAATGTTATACTATATAGCATTTGAGGTATGGTTCTAGTAGCTTTCATTCTCTGTATTACCTTATTTGAAATAAGTTCCACACGTAGTTTTATTTCTACTCAACATGTAGTGGTGTTGAGCTTATCTGTGGAATGTGAAATTGGGGATATGCCATAAAAGGCTCAATTTGTGGGTGTGAGGTGATGATATTATAAAATGATAATGTTGTTCCTATAAATTTTGTGGTATCATTTTTAATGGCTATTTTTCTTCCTTGAAATTTCAGGCTGTGACATGATTGTTGTAATGTATTTGTTCGTGTTTACCAAGACCATATCAAAATTTACCGATGATGCATAATGTTCATTTCTTCTCATGGAGAGATTTTTATCCTTTAATGTGAGTGGGATATTCATATAGGCCATACATGTTAGATTTCCATCAATTGGTATATCTTAGGACCCATGTGGGAATTGTTGCGTTCGATGTAGGATGAATAGATTAACTTTTCTTTTCTCCCATTGAGGGTACATTTCTAGATGTGTTCCTTGAGGACTTCTCTAGGATAACACCCAAGATAGATGTTTATTTTACAATTGAGTTTCTACTAGATCCCGAACTAGTTTTCATTTTTTATATCGAATCGTAGAAGGAGAACTCCATGAACAGAAGGTTTAGTTGGAAGGGTTATAGAATAAGGGGCCAATCCACCATATTAGGTTGTCTTGGGGATCTCCTATAATGTTTTCCAAGAATGATAAATGATCATTGAGGTTGTATGTTTACTATGTAATGTTAAATCAGATGATTGTTAAGAATAGATAACCAATTATCAAAATTTATGACATGCTTGACCATATGAAGGGTGATTTTGTGTTCTCTATGATCAATTTGAGATTGGGATACAATCATTTGATTGTGATACATTCTGATGTTCCATTGGCATCATTCATAAGTAGTTACAGGTTGTATGAGGTTGTGGTGATTTCATTCATGAATACCAATTCACTAGATGAGTTTGTGACCTAAATGGATGTAATATTTCACCGATACCTATATCATTTCAGGGTTTTCTTCATTGATGACATATTGGGGTACTGAAGAACACATGAAGATCATGCCAATCATATTGACATCATCCTAAGTAAACTAAGAGAGAAGATATTTTTTTCCAATATATCAAAATGCCCTTTTTTGATTCATAAATTGAATATCATAGGTTGCAAAATATCTGATTTAGGTGTGTAGTGGATCCAGATAATGTGTATATTGTGGTGTCTTGGGAGGAGCCAAAGAATGATTATGATGTTTTTTAGTTTTATGGGATTTGATTGTTGTTACTTAATGATCATTAAATATTTCACGCATTTTAAAGAACCACTCTTAGGCATAACTAGGAAGATAGTTGAGTGTCAGTGGTATGCGGCATGATAAAATGATTATCTAGAGTTGATGAAGTGATTGATGATCGCACCGATCCTGATCAAACCCAAACTAGGTAAAAGGTAAACATTATTATGTGATGTGTTTTCCATTTTAATTGTTGTTGTGTTTATGTAGGATGATGGTGTGGTAGCATATGTGTAAAGATAGTGGAGGTCTTATGATAGAAATTACCCTACTCATGATCTTTAGTTCGCTGTTATGTTTTACTCCAAGAGCCTGGGATCCTGTAAAAACCAGTCCTAAGTGATTAATTAAAAAAATAAAAATGAGTCAGACAAACATAGGATTATTTCGAAACTGAGAGTGCAAGACAGCCTTCTTATCCTTCTCTACTATTGAGACATAGTAATCGAGGGCCGTAAAAGACCACATCCTATCAATCAACAAAATCACATGCTTAGACAAAGCATCCACCACCTGATTTGCCACCCTATAAGCATATGACACTAACAACTATAAATTAGTTACCCTGTTGTGGAATTCAACCAAGTGAGGTAACACTCTCAAGGGAACGTTGTGCTTTCTTGATTCCAAGGCATGAACCACAACCCGAGAGTCTGATTAAATCCATTACATGATCCAATTATAACAGATAGAATACCTAACAACATGAATTATCACCCATAATTCATCCTTGTAGGAAACTACTATGTCAGTAAAGTTATAGATGCACCCCTTGACAAAACCAAAGTATGTTCCCAAACCACCATTGAATCTTGATAGTCTTGGTACACCAGAAGCACCACCATCCACGTTAACCTTTATATAAGGACTGATCAGAGGTATCCAGCGTATATATGTAAGAACTTGGGGCTTCCGAGGCTACCTGGGAACTCCAAGAAATCTACAAATCGGTAACTCAAAAAAGCAGTTGTGCATTGTACCTGTTTGAATCCATGAAGTAGCTTGAACCACCTTATGTATTTCTTCCATTCCAATCTATATAGATACATACTTGCTAACAATGATCACGGAATAAAAAGGAGCCCATGTGGCCATGATCAGAGTTGCAGCAGCCACAAGCAGAAGATTCCCCACCTGTGCACTGTAGTGCACCTTGGATAGCCCTATTAATAGATCGTAATGTTGCATATTTCCATATAACTCTTTCCAAAAAAGGATACCAACATGTTCTCATAGCCACCTAGAACCATTTCACTCCACAAAAAGATGTTGAGCATTCTCCTCGGAATCCAAGTATAAGTAACAAGTTGACGCAAAATGGAAACTAGCCCCCTTGATCTGGTCATGGGTAGGCATCCGATTTTTCCAGATTCTCCAACTGAGACGAAATATTGAAGGCTAAATAAATGTAGTCTTGAATTGTAATAGCTGAGAAGGTGCATGATAAGGCCCCCACAAACCATCTATTAATAATCCCTACTTGTGAGCTATTCTTTGCAGGTATTCCATCATATCACCGTGTTACACTCCATAAAATATTAATTTTGAACATCCATCCCCACATGATATCGAACAATGCTGGTAGAACACTGCATGTAAGAATGAAAACCAACAACGAAGAAAGTACATGTGCCTAGAGAAACATCCATGTTATCTTGTAGAGGCCACTCGATCCATGTTGTGCTTCCACAGTTTAGATGAGAGTCCTTGAAAACCATCCACATAGTGTCATCACAAAATTATATGAAGGAGTGGTGGAGATATTCCCCAGCAGATGATTGAATATAGTACTTTAAACCATTAAAAAACCATACCTTGAATCTATTTGTTCAAAATTCAATAGAACGATCCTTTTAAATCATACCCCATGTGAATTTCATGATAAGACCATCATTGAAAGTATGTATATCCTTCACTCCAAGACCTCCCAATTCAACTGACTTGATACATTCCTTCCAGGAAATAGTGACAATTTTTCCATCATGAACCGACCTCATCCAAGTGATGTTTTGTACAATACTTTGCATCTCCTTAATGAGACGCCTAGGCCATCGATAGATAAATAAAGATTAATCAAACATAGAGAAGATCACTAAATTGACAAGACATACCCTCTCAACCATGCAAAACACCATCGCTTTCATCCTAGAAAGTTTATTTACAATGCTAGCAGATATTCCATCCATATGTTACCTCCTCACCTTTACCCAAAATATGTGGACCCCTAGATTATAAAACTGTAGAGATCCATTTTTAACACCAAGACGTTTAATTATCATGTTCTTCTTACCAATCATTACTCCATTACCAAAAACAATAAAATACTTGCTCCAACTGCTTTCTTGTCCAGCCACATCTTCATAGTGTTCAAAGAGTGCCTTGATGGAAGAAATGGTTCTTCATGAACCATGCCTAAGAAATCTAATTTCATCAGCATATAACAAATTAGATGGAGAAAATTCATTCCTCCCTGACATGATTTGTTTTTAGAAACCAATTTGAGCGAGGTTATTAATGCATCGACAGAGATAATCTTCAGCAATAGCAAAGAGAATGCCAGAGATCGGGTAACCTTGCTGCACACCCCTGGTGCAGTGAAAAATCCTCTGGCTGTGCTGTTGATAAGAATGGACAACCTTAATGAAAAAATTAATAGTATAAATCAGCTTGATGATTTTTGTGTTGAATCCATACCTTTTAATTGAATATATAAGGAAGCTACATTTTAATGTATTAGAGGCCTTTGATATATAAATTTTCATAGCAAAATTTCATGAATTCAACTTTTTCCTCATAAGGTTGAAATGCTATGATGTAATGAAAAGACAATACTAGATATTCCTCCTAGGAACAAAACCAAATTTTTTAATGTTAATCATGTCACAAACCATTCGACCCATTCTATTCATGGGTATATTTCTTATGAGCTTATGGATAATGTTTACAAGAGTAACTGGACTAAAATATTTCATATCAAGAGAATTATTCTTCTTTGGAAACAGTGTAGTGAACCATGAGTTCATCCCATAAGGTAGGTATGAATGAGTAAATTAATTCTTTATTGCTTAGGTAATATCATCCTACAAAACATCCCAATAATATATGAAAAAATGATTTTGTAAATACACCTGTACTAGGAGCACTGTCTATTGTGTTTACTAATCCTAAATGATTTAAGAACATCTTCAACAAACATGATTTTAATAGTCAATGGTGAATATGGTTTGAATTCAAGGTGTATTTTTTATTTTAGTTTCTTTACAAAAAATTAAAATGGAATAGTGTTATTTATGCTTTGATATGGTCATGGAAATTTAAATTGAGGCTATGTGTTGTTTGGATGTGAAGGTATGTCTTGAATATGGGAATCACCTTATAGTTAGGCTATCGCTTGTGATGGTATTGTTATTATGTGTGGCCACATGGTGGTACTGATGTTCATGTGGCAAGAGATGGCATGAAAATACCATACATCGAAGTGGGAAATGAATCTGTTTTGGTCTAATATGTATAATAATATTTGTATTGATTAATGATTCTTGCTAAAAAATAATGTGGTTGTTGGATTTGTGGTGTGATTCCTTAATTATCAATAGGTGGAGGACAATCATGATCACCAAGGTGGTATTTTTCATTAATTACCCATTCTAGAGTGGTAGTGGGATTATGTAATGATGGACATAAAAGTGGGTTTTCTGAGGATTCCATAGATGAATGGTATACTTTGGGGTTTTTTGGATTGTTTGACTAAAGTGGTCCATCTATTTTCGATTCAGGTGAATATCATTATCGATCAGCTGTTTGAGTTATATGTTTGAGAGATAGTTTGAATTCATGGTGTTTCTAGAACTATAGTTTAATATCATAACACTAATTTAAAAATGTGATTTTCGGAAGGAATTATAGAAGGTGCTTGATTCCCTATTTTTTAAGTACACCATACCACCTGAAGATAGAGAGGGAGTCATAGAATATAATTAAATTGCAAGATGACCTGTTGACGGGTCATGTCTATGAACTTGATGGTTCATGGGAAAAACATACCATTTTATCAGTTTTCAAACAACAACATTTTTCAGTATAAAATTTAGTTGGATGCTTTTGAGGAGCCCTATTGGAGACTATTTAGTTATCCATTATGTTCGTTAAAAGCAGGGGTGTCTGAGCTATTGGAAAAAATTCTCAAGAGGGAAACATCGGTTTAACGTTTGGTTGATTTAGAAACACATGAAAACAACTAGGAGTTGGTCAAAGTCATATATAGATCGACATGATAAACCACTTGAAGTTATTGTGGTTAGTACTTTGTTTCTTTGGTTGTCTCCAAAAATGGGTCACCATCAGATTTAGAAATAGGGAAAGAGGGATCCCAAGTATGTGAGGCCATTTAAGAATGTGAATAAGATCAGATCAATGGATTTCCGATTATCTCTTACATAATGGTATGGTGGATGTCATTATTTTTTTCAATGTTTCATAGCTTTAACAATATCATCTTTATCCATCTCATGTGATTAATGTTGAGGATATAGGGCTTCAGGTTGATGCATCTGTTGAGGGGAATACGACTTATATCATGGATCATAATGATAATGTATTATGAGTAAACAGTGTGCCCTTAGATCGAGTTTTATGGAATAATGGAATGATTTAGGAATACATGTGGAAATTTATTTAATGTGTTGGTCCAGTTTCCCAATATCTTTTCTTTTGATAATATCATTCAGTATCATGGCTTGAGAACATGTCATTATAATTTGGTGATGTTTTATGATTCCCAACTTCTTGGAGGAATGTAGTTGATTATGTTTTTGTTTCAAAATATTTGGTATTATTTTAATGAAATGTATCTCCACATTATTATGGGCCTAAATAGTGATCTATGTGTTCAAGTCATGAATAGAAGGAAAATTAGGCCCACCTGTGCAAGGAATATAGTTAAATAAACTATGTTACCTTCTATAGAATACTCTACAAACGTGGATAGTTGTATATCACATAGTTTTTGAATAGTTTGAAAATTGTGATGCTTTCATAGGTAAACATAGGACACAACTCCCCAGGAACAACATCTGGTGTGTGATTTTTCAATATGTACTTGTAAACTATACATCCCATTAAAAGCTGGAAAATGCTAATTTTTCCAAATGACGATTTTTAATTTACACATGATTTTACCACTATTTCTCCTACCTGCAGCCCAAATAATGAGCTAGAACACTCTATATAATCCAATGGTGGATGTACCACATTTATATTATGTTTGGAGTTTCGTTGATTGTGGATCAAAGTTCTATGTTGGTCTAATCTAAACCTTGCTTCCCTTTTCTGGATTAGGTCTAGTATCTTGGGAACTCTAATTCTGAAGCCCAAAAACCATCTTCCACTGGTGGTTTCTAGGTTGAGTATTTACGTAATGTATGAATATAGATATAAGGCCCTGATTAGTAGTTCTTTCATCAATGAATTCATGTTAAGTAGTCTAAAAGATATATCCCATAGTTATGTTGTA
Organism: Viscum album; assembly: GCA_963277665.1. Taxonomy (NCBI): domain Eukaryota; kingdom Viridiplantae; phylum Streptophyta; class Magnoliopsida; order Santalales; family Viscaceae; genus Viscum; species Viscum album. The sequence goes on along the minus strand of OY728150.1, from coordinate 1,250,760,308 downwards.
GTTTTTTCCATGTTTGGTTTTGTTAATGGTTATTCGTTGTTGTGCATTTGATGCATTTGATGAGATTTGGTAAATTGGGAATCATAATAACTAAATGAACCCCTAATAGTCTGTATGAGACAAATTGAGGATGATTTGACTGATTTATAGAATCCAATGTGGTTAGATGATATTCCCATCCATATGAATTGGAAATTTAAGGGAAATTTCATTGTGTGATAACATAGATCCACAATTGTACATGTTGATATGTTTAGTTGAATTGAAAATTTAATATTTCTTGTGTGGATAGATTTGGTAATATCATAATGGGTTTTCTTTCATATCCTGGAAATGGGTTTTTTGGGATAATCAAGATCATGTCAAGTGTCTTATGAATTATATTTGTAATGCATAAGGGAGTTAGTTCTTATGAAATAATGAATATGCTAAATTTTCAATGACATGTGAAATGAGGAATATGGTAAATTTGTATACATAAGGTAATAGTTTAATGTGTGTAATGGATTGATATAAGGGAATTATGGAATATGTATAGAGACATAGTCATGAGAATGGAAATTGGGCTTAGTGGACTGTGTAATATAAATGGAAATTGTCTTACTCAGTTAAATATAATTTTAATTCCCATGGTTATTGTTGTGAATTATTATTTCTATATGTATTGGTTGAATATGTGTGTGATATGATTTTTGTCTGGTGAATAGATTAATATGAATGTGAACATGGATTGGTAATGTGGGGTATTGACTGAGGTTCTATGCCCGTGGATCAAGTTAGACTGATGTCCTAAACTCCATCCTACAACACACTGGTTAAGGAAGAGGATATAGCACTATTTCACTAATTGTTGCATTCCACCCATAATGAGGCTTTTAGTTGAGGACAATGTGTTTTTTATGACGTGTTTTCTCTAGTGAGATAGATAATTTACATATTCTCTTATGATTAGTGATGAATTCCATAAACCCTCATGTGATTTTTCAAAATGCATAAACCATGGAAAACATGTTCATGATGATTTATGTAATGAAGAAGATGGATAAAATGAATTTGTAATTATGGTTAGTAATATTAGAATTAATGGTTGTTAACTAGTGAAAACCAATAATAATTTTATTTACTTTTCATTTTTTTAGTACTAGAACGAACTATCTGTTCAGGCTATATAAATTATTGACAATATTGGTGGTTGCATACTAATTTTTACTCACACATTCAATGGTCCACTATTGGGTACATGAACAATTTTTTGGCTCAGTAGTTTGGATAATGTAAAATGCCTCATTCATGGGAGTTTCATATGGATTTGGATGAACATGGATGTGGTTTTAGACTTCGATTCATGAATATTTTTTAGATTTTAGTGCTTTTCCATATTTTGGATTTTGTTCACTAGGAACTATTAGTAGGATATGATATAATTACTATTGGATCTTAGTTGTACCAAAATTTTCAGATATAGTTTTATATGAATGTTCATTGGTTATTACATGTTGTTTTCTCAATTATATTTATTCATTATTGTTCATATCCATAGAAAATACTGTATAGTCACTGCAACTGACCTTTTAGAACCTCACTACAGGTTGAAAACCTCTAGCATATGGGGATGCGTGCTTGAGGTCATGTGGCCAACAGACTCACAGAACCAATTTAGTGGATCCTGGGCCGGGTATGTTACAAAAGGACACCGTTATTTGACTGTGAGTAAATTGTACCCTTATGGATTTTAATGTATTCCTAAAATATGTCCATTCAATCAAAGGAGTATTAGTTTAAATGTGGAAGTCCTCAATTCATTGTAATCCCCTAAATCATTTTAGTTGAACCCATATTTTGAATGTGGTCTACAATCCTCCCTTATGTGCACACTCATTATCAAAATTCAAAAATTATATTATCTTATGTAATGGATTTCACATTCCAGAATCTAACTATTCTAGTGGATTAATATATCTAGATCGTACACACCAATTAATAATATCCACCACCAAGGCATGGGTATGACATTGGGTAGTTGATATTTTTCTCTATCAATATCAAATGACCTAAATTTCCTGACACAATATTATATTCTTGATAACCAAAAAAATGAATACCTCATTCTAGGATATTCTATAGCAATAATGGTCCCTCTAAACATGTCATGTATTGTCGCAAATTTATTTATATACCACCCATCTCATTTGGTCTCATCTATATGAAAATAAACATTAGAATTATTTGGTCAAAGATGATTGACCATTAATATCACCTCTCATATGATTCAACAATAACAATATAACAAATGATACATAAAATTATGTTGTCTATACATGTGATGATTTCATCTCTATTGGCATAAAATTTAGCCTCACTTGTTTTGTTATATTTAAAATTTTGGGATGATAGAGATTCCACACCCAAAACATCACATCTGATCAGTCTAACTTGTATAACCTATAAATAACGAAGGAAAGATTATACGAACATTATAGGTTGAGAACCCACAAATGGATTAATAGTAAAAAATAAAATAACCACTTTTTCTATACGCACCATGATTTTGAAAAATAAAACATAGGTTAAAAAAGTTATTAAACATGTTAGGTCGATAACCCTTAAAGAATGATGTAAGAAAAAAATCAAGTTCCAGACCACTAAGTCTCTATACAAGATAATTATGAAAGAGACATGGTTAAAGGAAAAAGAAACATATATTTCTGGGTCCTCCATAAATTTAGTGCACTGATATTTTTACATAACACTATTTATGAGAGTTTCTACAACACACCACACTGGGATTAAGCAAACCATGATATATTATTTAAATATTATAATATAAACATGACAATCATAAATTTTTTAATAATATTGGAAAAATGAATATGAATAAAAATATTATAAGAAATATCTATAAATTTATTATATCATCCAAATTTATTGAATAACTCATATTAATAATTACATGATATTTAGTAAAGTCATTTTATATTTCAAAATTACATTTTCAAAAATAAAATGATAGTTATTTATTATTTTTAGGAAATATTATAATTAAATCATGATTTTTTTAATTTTATTTTACAAAATGCTCAACTTTTTTCAATTCATAATATCCAAATTTACATAAGGTGATATTTACGGATTTTATTTGGAAAATTTTTTAGTTTTTAGTGAATAGTAATAAATATCTATTTTTATAAAACTTTATTTTATTTAAGATACTGTTAGTAGTTAAAATAGAACGTGATTAGTTTAATTTGTTATTCAATGGAAATAATTATTCATTAGTTAATATTTAATCTAATTAATTAAATTATAATAAAAATTTAGATGTATTTTATTATATGATTATTTTTAGGTTTAATTTTTTTCCTGGAAAATATTTGAATGTGCATAATGTTTATCCACTTAAATTATTTAAAATCTTTTAATCTGATTAATTATTTAATAGAAAATTATATATTATATATCTATAAATTTTAATTTTAATTCATCTAATTACGATTACTGATCATAGAGTTAATAAAAGACCATCTATTACAGGAAAAATGAATTTCCTGAAAACCCATTTTTCAACACATTTTGATGGATGATTAAATTCATTTTTTAAAATTATGCTCCATGAGTTTAATAAAACATATATGATATTCATAATCTTCATAAATAATATTATTTATTATGGTTGGCTAAATTTTTTTCAAAATGAATTGTAAAAAAACAAGTTGATGTGAAACATTAAAATGGTCTACATAATTAACCGTAGAAGAAAATAGAATATTATGAATAAAACATGTTTCTTTTTGAATGATGGTGGTGTTTCATGACCCTATCTATAGTAAAATAAATTAATTATATATTTTTGTGGAACTTTTCTTTAGAGGTAATTGTCATTATTTAATAGTTTAAAGTATTTAAAAAAGTACACTCCTCAATTATAAAAGGGAACCAGACCCCTTCACATATTAACACACTTAAAGCCATTTGTATTAGAAAATACTATATAAATCTATCAGCAATATCAATATACACGTTCAAAATATTTTAGACATTATATAATACAAAACGTAGTGTCAATAATAAAATGGGTATCATACTGGTTGAGAATAATTATGTCTTTTTTTGAATAATGTTGGATCAGTTTTAATCGATGTTATAAATTAGTGGAGGGTAAGGTTAAGATGATTGTGATTTTATTTTGCCTCTTAACTTTGAACCATGTTGTGTTTTGTTCTGGTTGTATTCCATCTGAAAATCATTACCATTGGGGGTATTCTCTTGTGTACAAGTGATTATTTATACTTTTTGAATATCCCCTATTGAACTACTATAATTTTGAAATTGATTAACCATGTATATTTTTTTGAATAAATATACATGACAACATCAAACGTATTTGAAGATCATCCCTGAATAATGAAAGATGAACTAAATAATGAGTGATCTAAAATCTTAATATACCATGAGTGTTTGGTGGGGCTATGTGTGGTTCAATTCGGCCTTGTATCTGGTGTTGATTGTGTGGGGTTTTGGTATGGGGAAAGGCCATGGTAATGGGGTGGTACAGATGGAGTAAAGAAATCTCAGGTTAATGGATTGGTAGATTGAGGAAGGGATAACTTATTATATAGTGGGACTAAATCAGGGATTTTTCATGGTTGTAGGGGAACTGTATGATTATACAATAGGGTTATTTGGTTGGTTGTGATGAGGTGTGTTCTGTGCTTTTGGTTATATGTTGAGGTTTTTTTTGTTGGGAGAATGGATATGGTGACATCACATTGATGAATTATGGAGGTGGTGGTTGACTTGGGTTCTAAGTGGGAAGGAATTTTAATGTGTGGTGTATTAAAATAGTTTACTTCCTCTGTTTGGCTTGTTTGTGAGGCTGGTTGTGTGTTATGCGTGTTAGTTTCCTATGTAGGAGTCAAATAACTGGCAGATTTTCAATAAAATCAATATGATTTGTTGTTAAGAGGCTTTCACTTTCTGAATTCTGAAGTGTCTATGTTTTTAGAAACATGCATTTATAGGTATCAAAAACGTTGCAAATGTTATGGGGAAGTTGTTTTTCTATGTACCAATAGGTTGGGATCCGTTTTTGTACCTATATATATATACTTGTACTTTCTATTGATTCTATAAACACCCCTCTCTAGTTGAGCACTAAGTGGTGAATACCCCCATTTTTATGGGGTAGGGTTTCTTTCCAAAACATCATAGTGGGAAGATGGATAACTAGACTCCCTATCTTCCTTATCCCTCTTCTAGGAGGTGATATCGCAATAATTTTTTGACAGGTTGTCGTTTGTGAAGCCCATGTGTTCGTAGGCGAGTTGTTCTTTACAGGTGTCTTAATGTTGAGATGTGTTGTGGGTCCCAGGAGTATTCGAGATGTGGTGTGTTTTGTGTCCCAGGTTTGTGGGGAGTTATGTGATGTGGTGTGTGGCCGATTAGTGTGAGTGAATGTGGTTACAAGGTTCATTTAGTAGATTTGGGAGTGAAAGGAAATGTTTTATTAGGGTGGGAGAGTGGATATGGATTGGGAATGTGGTGTGGGGTTCCCTATCATCGATGTTATCGATATTGTATTACATGACTATTTTTTTTAGTGAGCATGCATTTGGAGAGGCTGGGGTTTGCAGTATACCATTTTAGGTGATTTTGGTTTTTTCATGTTTATCACAGTGAAATTAGTATGCTTCTCCACTTGTTCTTGAGTGACTTTGGTTTTCCGTATTGAGTGTACTTGTATATTCATCCTATGTATATAAAAATGTTTTTAGGATTCCATAAGGATTACATTGATAGTACTGGAGCATTCAAACTTTGATCGTGATAGTTGATGCATCACTTCATTGTTTTAATTTTGGAATTTTCTTTGGTGACTTTTTTATTTTAATCATTATTCATTTTGAACATGCATATTTGATGGTTTGGATTTTCCCTATCATATATATATATATGTGTGTGTTTCATGGAGTTTTTTAAGGTTGATGCATCTTATATCTCGATCATGGATAACATTAAAATAGAAATTGCTCCTATTTTATGAGATTTGAATCACTATATTGCTGGAAACCCCCCCATGGGAACTACGAGAGGCAAGACGCAATGGTCGATATATCTCTTTCTCCATTGCCTGCTCAGGAGGTGCAACTATGGAGGGAGGGGGTCGAGACACTACCACCTCACAAAGAGATATGATTCATTTATCACTACCACATCACATGAATGATATATATAAGTGTATTTAAATAATTACAATTATAATTAAGATACTATTATCATTATATAATTATAAAATTAATCATAACTCATTTATCTAATGATAATTGGAAATTTTATACATTACACATGTGTATGTTTGACCTACCTTCTCAATGACAGTAACATAATTAATTTTTCAAAAAGATAATTAATAAATATTTCTAAAGTATTTTTTTAAAAAAAATTATAATTATTAAATGAGTATGATTCTTAATATGATGAAATAATGACCCATTTGACCATGGTCAATACATTCATTGCGTTTTGAAATTATGAACTGGGTGTCCCCAAGAACACATGAAGTGGATATAAAGGATTAAGTAATAAAATTTATCATTAAAATAATTGATGTCAATGGATTAATTACATGGTATTAAACATGTAAAATTTTACTAAGAAAATATGTAACTTTATATAGTTTATTATATAAGAGATAAAATAAATTTATGATAAAATATACACTTAAGGTAAAAGTTTCATCTCAAAACGTCTTTCTTTAAGACACATGTCCTTTTATGCACATAATTTCTATTAAATTTATTATATACTATAAATTTACATATTATATTATTATTACTTCAAAATTAATTATAATTTAAGTTATAATTCATTTACTTATTTCATTGGAGTAATGATTCAATGTCACCAAAGTTGATAGAAATTATCTTTCCATATCATTTCAATTGGGATTATTTATTCATGAATTTCAATTAAAAGAAAATTAATTAGTAATTTTCTAATAAAACCAATTTATTTTCTTACATATTTTTTTTTGAAATTTCTAAGTATTAGAAACATTTTCCTCTACCAGTTAATTCAAATTCTAGAGAAAATGTTTTTAATTAAAGGCTACATTATTTCTCATATTCGTAGAATATTATTTTTCTTATATATCCCTATTTCCATTAAAAATTATCCTGGAATATTTTTAATAGTATAAAATTATTTAATAAATAAATTTTTATCAATGTTTTAAATTTTAAATGATGTTTTAAAAGAAATGATCTTTTTTTACATTCTTTGAATGGAACGTTTTTTCCTTTTTATAGAAGAATGTTTTGTAACTTGTAAACATATAAACAAGATCACCCACGATATTATCAACTAATCTCATTTAAAATTACATTATAGGTATCCATTTTTCATTTTATGAAAATTTATTCAATAATATTTTGAATAATTTTATATTTTAATGAATTTATTTAAAATCCAAAATTTTATTGTACTAAATTTATATTCCATGTATTCTTTTAAAGAAATTATTATTAACATAAAAAACAATTGATGTTATGGATTTATAATAAAGTATGTATATATGTTTCTCACACACATATATATATTATTATAACATACCTTTACATTGTTATATATTCCATATGTTATTATCTTAAAGTCCATTATTATGAAATTTCATTTTCTTATGATACAACAAATGATTACCAAACCCATTTCCCTCTATGGGAAATAATTATGTTTTTTAATTATAGTTGATTTTATTTTTTGTAGGAAACATAATTATGAACATTTTATAAGGGGTGCACCAAGATAAATCAATATTTCATTACCTACTACATTTGTCTGACGATTCATCATGTTTGGGACTAGGGAGTAAGCCTAATCCAAAATGGAAAATTTTCCACTAGGTGATATTATATTTGTAGTTAACCTGAACTCATGTTTATGTCATGTTATATGTAGCTACAACATTTTCTAAGTTACATTTATCTCATGATAACATGTTATTTATTCTATGATTACTTATGATTACTTATGATCCTTCTCTTTTGTGTTGTCATGTTTCACCTTTGACTCACAAGTTATGATTCCTTATCACGTGTATTCCGTTAGTGGGATTTTTATCTCAACCCTTTCATTGATTCATTCCATAGGTTAACCTATGAAATCATAGAATAATAAATTGAATTAGTATCTCATTATAGAGAATAAAATAATTATGATATATTTTAGTCTCATATTGATGTATTTGGAACCCAGTCTCCAAAATACATTAAGCCTCATGATATTTGAGTCCTAATTAGTGAATAATTATTTTGAAAACTATGTAATAATATGTTTAATAATATTAGGCCTCTATATTTAATATCATATTAAAGGATGGAATATAATCCTTGGTATGTATCACATATTTTTATTGATTGAATCATATCTCTCCTCCCGTGGGATTCATGTGGAAAGGGATACCACATGGGATTGTAGTAATATTCCCTCCTAAGAGGTGTAACCAACCATGGAGTGCATTGATAATTTTTAATTATGTCCCACTGTTAATATTTCTAGATTTATAGATTTCAATAATTGGTATTAATGAAAATTATGTATTTTTTTGGGGATTAGGACCATAATACTTTAGCGAGAACCCTCGAAAAATATAAGGAATTTTATTAGATTTGGAAAATATGCTATAATTTTTGTGATGTTTAATGTAAGTGGTTTCCAGGAAATTATGTCCATATATAGATACCAAAAGTGGATTTGGTTCTTTTACTTTTGTACCTATGGTTAATAAATTTGAAAAGGGGCATTGGAATTTTACACAATCGTCACCAGGTGAATAGATATGGACCTTTGTATACCCTAGGATTTATAATATTGATGTATATCTATGAAAATTCAATGATTACTCATATACCACAATTATTTAATTATATAGATGATAATAATGGATTACCTAGGTAATACGTAAAGTGTAATAGATTGATAATTATAAAGTTGATCATATGTTTAAATTCATTGATACCCTTTTGAGGTTTTATGTTATTGATGTTTAAGATGACTAATAAAATGTTGGGAGACGTTTAAGGTAATATAACCCTTTGGTTCAGCATGAGGTTTAGTATTGAAAAAAATATTTTTGGAACAATACCTTTATATTTCATTAAAATATTTTTAATGGTGTTTGAAACAAATATTTATTATCTTATCATTGATTTTATGAAAAGGATATCGAGGTCATATTATCAATTTTTTTTAAATATATGCTTTATAGAAAAACACAGTGGTAAAAATTTTATTTAACAATTCATTTTATTTTGATAATTTTAATCAAATTCTTATAAATATTTAGTAGGTGTATTAATATTGTTTTTGAAAAATGAAATCCCAAGTGCTGGGTGAAAACTCATCGTAATCGGCAAGGCTACAAGTTTGAACCCACAACTGAAGTGTGATAATGTTGTAATTCCTACAACTGGAATACTCAAGACACTAGTTAGTATGAATTTGTTTTTACTTAATGATTTGTTGGATAAATATTGTTTTTATATTGGGAAACATAATAAAAAAACCATTTTTTCGAGTTTTTGGATTTTAAGGTGGTTAATTATATTTTTTGAAATCATTTTATTAGATTTATATATATATAATTTTTAGGATTAACATACTTTATTATAGTGTAAGAATGCAATTATTTTTTGGAGATATAAGTTTAATTGTATAAGATAACCTTATATGTTAAAACCTTCTTTACTATCGAGATAACTGAGGTTTTTTGGGATTTTATCAATATTAATGCACGTGATTTATTGTTTTATTTTTGAATATTAATATATTCATATTTAGTTTTCGTATTATCATGCTTTTGGATAACCATTTTAGTTTTATTAATTACACTAGAAATTTATTTTTACTATATTTTGGATCTTAATATCTATGAAATTTTAATTTGAGTGACTCATGCATAAGAAAAATAATATTTGATATTCATTCCTTAGAATAAGATTTGAAGTGTAAATTCATCGAAGAACTAGCAAAGGGTGAAAATGTATTTATGAGAAAAAGGAATTAGAAAATGTATATTGTATTGTTTTCCCTATTTTAATATTAAATAAATCTATAATATTTTGAAAAATGATCATTAATTTTTATCCTAATAACTTTATATATGACAAAACAATGGTCCTTTAACTTGTTTCAAATTTATGGTTTCCCCTTCTATTGTTTAAGAGCAATTTTATTAATTAATTTATTATGTGGTTTCAGTAAAAATGGATTTCTAAAATTCAAATTTAGAATAAGTGAAAATGCTAAGGAAAAAATTTATTTATAGGGGAATAATGTGACACATTTATATTTTAAAATAAAACTATATTTGATGGCGTATACAACAAGAAACACTATTATTAATTGATCAACAATGTATTATTAAAATGGTATTCTTTTAACCTGGCTCTTATAATATAACAATTAAAATTTGTACAATGAACAGAAATAACCATATTATGGTAAATATATCTGAAATTTTTATATAATATTAATTTATTTATTTATTCGTGATAATAATTACTCAAATTTTAGTAATATCATTTTATGTTTCAAATTTACATTTTCATCAAAAATGAAGATTTATGGTTTTTTTGAGAACATATGTTAATTAATCATAAGAACATTTAGAAATTTGATTTTATAAAATTAAAATATATTTTGATATAATAATATAATAATTTACATATGCTACATATTTTTGATTTTTTGGATACTATTGATTTTATAATAAATCATGAAAAATACTGATTAAAAAAGACCAATTTACATTTAATAAATTAAGAAATTAAAAAGTCCCATTAATATTTAAATAATATTTAAATTTTACAAAAGTATTATATAGTTATTAGTTTTTCCATTTTGAATCATTTATATCATCTTAACAATGGATTTTTGTAGAAGTTTATTTATTGTCATAAAAACATAAATTTTTTTATTAATACATTAAAGTAAATTATAGTAATCAATTTTAAATAATTAAAATAATCCCCAAGAAGGAATTATTGAATTGAAAATTATATTATATATATATATTTAAATATTATTTTAAATATATTTAATTGAAATTATTGTTTATAATGTAAAAAAAATATCATTTATTACCTGAAAATGAATTTCTTGAATACCCGTCTTTTGACACGTTTTGCAGGTTTATTATTAAATTGATTTTTCCAATCCTATGTTTTTTATTTGATAAAATTAATTTTATATTTTTAATTATCATAATTAATATTATATAATACTTTCGACTCAATTTTGGTTATCATGAATAGTAAAAACTGAAAAAAAACATGCCACCATGGTGAAACAATCATGTAATAAAAGTGAGTAACATTAGAATTAAATGAAACAAAATTGTAAAAACATGTTACTATTTTAATTGGGGAGGACTTTACTGACCATATAACCACTAAAATCCATTATTTATCATTTTTAGTGTAACATGGACTGAGATTAACTTCTTATTATTGAATATTTTTTGTTATTTACCAAAATTACACTCCTCCTAAATGATAAAATGGCACCCTATCACCTCAATTATTCAAACCTATCAATTAATTTTGGTTTCAAAATTGAATTTTTTTAACAAATATTTCTTATTATTTTTACAGAATAAATTATGTTTAAAAAATTTAAAAATATTAAAACAATTTTCTCCAATATAATTATATTTTTTTATGATTATGTAATACTACTTATCAATATCTTCTTCCAATAGCTGAGAAATGGAATCGTTCATTTTTACAGAGGACAACCACCTTACGAATTGAAGTAATTATTTTTCCATCACTGCATCACAAGGTTGGTTATGAAAATAGATTTAATATTTATATATGTTATTAATGTCATATATATAATTCAATAAATGTAATATATAATATAATTTCTTATCATACAATTCATATGCAATTGATAATGATGTGCATGTGTTTTTAGGGCTAGTGCCTTGCAAAGTGATGTGATTCATATTTTATTATCGCATCACATGGATGGTATATGTATTGTTTTTAAAATAAATAATATGATAATATGATTTTATTATAATAATTTAAATATAAAATAACACTTTCATTATTTACAATATGATTTTTTTCAAATCCAAACATTAGACATGCATACATATTCCATACTGTCTACATGATTGTAACATAATTCATTTATCAAACCCATAAGTCCTGGTTTTTTTATATTATAATTTATGAATAAAAATTATAATTATTTATTAATCATTATTATTACATATGTTAGGTAATACAGACCACTTTAAACATAATCAACACACAACTTTCGTTTTGAAATTATGAAATCTGTGTCTTAAAAAATCTTAATGTGGAAAGAACTAATTATGTAAATAAATATGTCAAGAAAATAATTTATGTATTTCTTTTAAGAATAAGTGATTAAACCAATAATTTTTTTAACAAATATATTTTATAGTTTTATTATACCGGAGATAAAAATAAATAAACGACAATATTTGGATTCATGGTACATATATCTTCTAAAAACAACATTAATAGAGAGTCATGTTAATTGTGCACCTTATAAAATTAAATTGTGTATATAATAAATATTACAACACATAAATTACAAAAAATGATATTAATATAATTTTGAATAATATTCAATTCCGAATTAAACAAATCTATAATAGGACTTTATAGGTATAATGTCTTTATAAACATGGGTAACCAGGAAACATAAACCAGTGGTTCATAAGATATCATCATTGTCTCCCACATATTTCATCATCACTATAACCATTTTTGAAATATCCTATTTAACATTTGTATTCATGTCCGAGGGAAACGAGAGATATAAAATGATGACATCACATGATAAGTAAGCATAAGAAGGTAGATATCAATCATATCACAATCATAAGACATAAGAACAAAACATTTAAAAATATAATTCTACAAATGAATGATCATGATATCATACCATGGGATAAATCAAAAAAGATAACAAAACACTATGAGAAAATCCCAAATTTCATAAGATAAGACATTATGTATTGTGGTAGATAGATAAGAAACGAAAATCATTTAAAATTATTCAATGATCATTGTCAAGACTATCATAACAGATAAAGTCCATTTTTTAACTGAGTTCACTCCTCATTCTAACTATTTTTACAGAATTTAAATCATTTATCATTTGTGGATTATCTATATCATCATATATAAATAAATACAAAATTTATTGAACGGAGATATAGGTCCCACCAATCTCAAAATGAAATCATTCTTTTGTGTTCCAAAAAAACATATGTTTTTCAACTTACATTACACATGGAAGAAATGGGTTTTCTAAAAATCATTCCATTATAAAAATATCCAAATAAAATAATTGATTTCATAAATATAAGGTAATCATAAAAAAAAGAAAATAATATGAATAATTATGATAGTCTAATTGGAGTATAACCATATTATATAATTTAATCATAAAAGGAAAATAATTTTGATAAAACACTTGAAATTAATTTTTTAGTAAAATATCATTTCTTCATAAAAAAATTATATTTTCTCTAAATGACATGATATTTTAAATTAAAAGTATATAATTGAAAATAAATATTACCCCTTGTAAATGATTCTTCTTGTAAATAAGGGCATATAAAAAGTTTAAAAAAAATTATTTCGTTTATGTTAATAGAGACCATTCATCTCATACCATTGTCAGAATGTCAAAATGTATTATGTACCAAAAATGAATTTAAATCCCTTTTATAACATGTATGAAAAATTCACCAAAGGGTAAAATTGAATTATTGAAATTATATATGGATATTAATATTATATTAATATAAAAATATAGAACACATGGATGTGGATGATACATATTACCTAGTAAATACATACAAATAACCAATCTCCGATAATAATGAGATAGTAAAAATTTCCATTAAATGAGGTCTGATGTCCTATATATGAACATGTATATCATGTATAATTATTTATAGAATTTAATTGAAATTTTCATGATTAATATTCAATTTTATGATACCATATATGATCATATTATATTCTGTTTCTTAGTAACATTATCACTCATCCATTGGGCATTAACATCATTATTTTCTTCAGCATGTTTTGTCCTATAAGTAGTTTTACTAGGTTATTGTTATATAATATGTAAAATAATATTGAAATAATATATATCATATTAATTTAGTAAACACATTTAAATAAACATAATTTAATTAAGATCACATAGAATTAATCAAATCACATCGTGGAGATGGTAGGTTGTATATACACATGAGTGACGATATCATTCCCATGACTATTGAATAGTTTTGAAGTGTATGGTTTATAATATTTATGAATTAATATCATGTTATGATATTAATATATATTTATTATTTCTATCATTATAATAATCCAAATATGTTTGGGGTGGATAATTGATTAAACCACATCGTGGAGATGGTAAGCCGTACGTATGCACCTGTGGTGATTTCATTTTTCATAGGATGTATAGATGTTATAATATGGTTACTTTATAATTAAAATAACATCTTAGTATATAGTTGATTATTTTTTTAATATGTTGTAATTAAACAATTCATGGAGAGGAAGTAGAAGAAGAAACAAGTTTGAATGAATCAGATTAGGATATTACCTCTTCTTTGTTGTGTTTAATGTAAATATCGTATGAGTGCATAAGAGACGTTCGTTAAAGAATACCATGACCACTACAATGTTACTAGTAATGTTTAGAAGGTAAAATTTTAGGGTATTTCATGTCATTAAGGCTCAATGTGATGTGAAAAGGTGAGGGAGTATGTTCCCTTTATTATCGGGGCATGGGGAACTTTTTGAATCACCATAAAAAATAATTTATTTTAAATCAAAATCTCCCCAAAAATAACCAAAATGTCCCAATGTATACTTTTAGATGTTATAAGGTTGGAATATAATCCAAAAATAAATTTTTTACATGCTCTCTATCAATTTAAACATTAATATTTTAATTATCAATTAGTTATTCTATTTAATATTTACCTAGGGTAGTAGATATTTACATATATAAAGGGAAAATATTTATTTATTCGATGTCAAATATAAGATATATAAATAAATTAGAACATTTTATAACATATCATGAAAATTATATGTTTTAAAAATGGTTTTATGATATTTAAATTTTTTAATGAGACATTATTTTTCTAAAACATGTGTAGTATCGATTTTCACCCAATTAAATTAATTGATATTTAAAAATATTACAAAACCAATTTCACATTAAACCACTTATTTTTTAATATAAAAATTTTGTCAAGGTAGTGTATAAAATTTATTATACATATGAATTATCCAAATTATTTTTATTTTAATATTGTTAGTATCATTGATTTGTAATCTTCATTATTAAAATAATAACTACAATAATTTTGTGTAATTAGTTAATATTTTAAATTTCGGAATAAAAATTAAAAACAAAATACAATGATGATGAAAAATATAAGTTATTTCATAATAATATTTGTAGTATAATTTATATTCTATGAAAAACAAATTTTAATATTTATAAATTTGTAAACATGAATGTGAAAAATTTAACATCAATTTAAATAAAATAATATAAGTGTCATATAATATTTTATGTGGATCCAAATACTTCGTAACTCGAGTCTTGGATGGATATGGTTTAGATATACTCAAAAAATAATATTTGGTCAAGTGTTTGTGAACATTAATGGTTATTATCATTTTAATAATTATTATTTTATTTATTTCTCATCATTAAAATAATTTATCCATCTATAAAGTATAATCTTTAAATGAAATTATTTATTCCATAAATATAACTAAAAAATTATAATTTTAAATTAAATTTTTTAATTTTATAATGAATCATTATAATCTAATTTATGTTCTATATAACATTATATTAAAAATGATATAGTTATTATAATTTGATTGGGATATATGTAAATTTATTTAAATAAAAAGGAATGAAAAGTCCTAATCTAATCTATGTGGATTCCAATGGTCTCCATTTTGATCCAAGTATAATTTAGGTTGATAAAATATCATCCAATTATATTAATAAATGTTCTAGGATAAATTTATAATATTATTCTTACCCCTAATTACATGATTTACCCTTTTATTGTATTAATTAAAAGTTCAAAAGATACTATTAATAATACCCAAAAATAAAATAATGATATTTAAATAATTTGGAGACAATTATTCCAAATGTGGAATCAATTTTTCAATATTCAAAAAAAAAGTTTTAGTAATTAATTAATAATAATTCCATTTTTCAGAAAGATAGAACATGTTTTAAAAGTTAAAACATTACAAAATGCTAAAATGTTTTTACATTTCAATTAAACGTAAAACTAATTCTAATAAAATACATTATATCTAATGATATTAATATATAATTACTATAATATAAAACCATTCAATGTTATAATTTATCCACATAAGTTTTTTTTGATGAATTTGGTTTTCAATTAAAATTTATTGTATTTCTATTATTTATCAAATCATTAATGTTTGTAGAAAAATATCAAAAATTCAGCTAATGTAAATTTCTAAATCCATCATCCAAAGAACATGTTTATTTACTCATATTAAACTAATTAATATGTAAAAATATTAATTTAATTGGGGGTTTCTATTAAAAGAAATAACCATTTCCTTTTGAATAAATAGGTTTTTATACATCAAATAGTGATTATTCATACCATATGACAAAAGATTATTTTGGAATAATATTAAAAAAAATTAGTAAATATATTACATATATATTTCATTAATTGAATTTACCAATTGAAATTCACTTAAATTATTAATAAAAAAATACAATTTTATATATGATTTATATTTTACATTAATAATTGGTATCAAATGAAATCAATATACATTTTAATAATTTAGTAATATTTACTCCTAATAACAAAAAACCTAGTATATAATTGTTTATTTATACTGAGGGTGACTCATTGTTTGTTTAAACTCACGATTGTGTGCAATGAAAACTATTGAAGAATTGAAATTATTTAAAGAAAAATATTTCATCAAAATATGGGTGTTATATTCTATACCACATAAACTAAATTTCAATTTAGAAATAGGTCACTTGGTTATAAATAGATGAGGATATATCCCCTCATGAAATCCACTTTGTCTTATATAGATTCCTCGTACTAGTGGTTTAACCACAAAACATTAACCATGTTAGCTTTCTTGTTTCTCAGAACATTTTCACAATGATCCAAAATATCTTTTAGTTTTTCTTCAATAGAGAGATCATAGACCAACTATATGACTTCTATTTTTATTAAATCTGATGTATCTGGGGATTAATTTATTATAAGGAATACATGTAAAACATCATGAACATGAGAGAGATGTGCTGGAAGCACCAATTGGTAGGCCACCTTCCCTACACGATCAAGAATTTCTAATGGACCGATATACCTAGGGATTATCATTCCATTTTTTCAAATCGCATTAATGTCATAAAATTAAATATTAATAGAAATATTTTTTCACCCACTTCAAACTCTAGATATTTTATTTGGTTTCTAAAATAAATTTTTTTCTAACTCTAAGCTTCACTTATGTGTTGTTGAAACATATATTCCTTTTCTACAATTTCATCAATATGATCAGGCCCTAAAAGCATTAATTATCCATATTCATCTACGAATGATGGTGTTATATGCTTCTTTATATATATTTTTTTATATGGAGTCAAATGAATAATGGATTTAAGGATTTTATTGTAAGAAAATTCCACCAAAGGTAGGTGTTGACCCAAAAAACCTTTAAAATTCATAAAACATGCTTTTGTAACACCCTGATATTTTATGAGAAATATTATTTTTAAATTCTTTGATGTCATTTGTTGTATGCTACACCATTATTAGTTTATACTATACGCAACACCATATTATTTGTAGTATACTCAAACACTATTCTTTTCTTGTGTTGCACGCAAGAGCGACCTTCCTCAAGAGCATGTGTTGTACGTAATACTGAGTTTCACTAAACAACGATATATTCTTTTAATTAACTCCCTTCAATGAATAGTATTAACCAAAGTTTGAATTTTATAATATTGTCATTTTCTCAAACAAGTTATGGGAACCAAATCTATTTTTTTGTAGAAATGAAAGATTATTTTTAAAAGAATGCAGTTTTGCCTCTTTTTGTTGGCACACCCACTTTATATTTAGTTTTAGACAAATTTATAAGTTCAATTTGATGAAATAAACTTATTCATCTCAATAAGGATATAAAAATTAACTTTTGATAATTTTTTAATATTTTCCTGTTAACTTTCTTATTTTGATGAATAGTTAAAATATGCTAAATTTTAATTAAAAACAACTCTTTTCATAATGATAATTTATATGGTTAAAGTATAATATTGTATAGTTTTAATGTATAAATATGATATATTTTAACCATTTAAAATTATTTTTATAATTATCATTAATTTATATTGAATCCATAGGTAGAAACATTTCAATCTTTTAAATTTTTTAACTTTTAAAACCTATTTTCTCAACAGTGGGATTAATTTTAAATTAAATACTACAAATTCTATGTTTTGAATTTGGAAAAATGGCTTCCATATTTGGAATCATTTGGTATAAATTATTTTAATCGGCTACTTTTTATTTTTAGGCTTTATGAATAATCACTAGGTTAAATTTTATTTACCACTTTTAACGGTAAATTAGATAATTAAGGGTAAAAATAATATTATAAAATCACCCTAGCAACTGAAAAATTTTATTGGATGAATAAAAGTCGACAAATATTGCCTAAGGGTCAGAATATATTGATTTCATGGAGTTCTCAGCCTGAAAATTATGTAATTATTATTAAAACCAAAGTGACAACATGTCCCTCAATTATTCTTATAAGTGTAATAATTTTAATATAGTGATAATACTTAAAAAACATAAAACATAAATAATGAAAAAAAGCTAAAAAAATTTACTACATCTTGTGAATTTATTTATAATTTTTAGAGATTAAATAATTATCATTAATGGTGACAGAATATTGATGTATAAATTATTTTATTTATTGAAATATCAAATAAATCGTTTCAAAAATATTAAAATAAATATTATATTAACTATTTAATGTCCTACACGAATTTTGAAGATGCATATTACATGTTAGGGATCTATTAAATATTTTTTTTCGTATATATATTCTGTGTAGAATTTATTTAAATTCAAATAATTGAATATTGTCAAAATTGACACTATTGTTATTTTATAAAAAGAACATATTACTAAATTGTTTAAGAATCACAAAATTATTTAAAAAATTACATTTAAAATTTATGTGGTAGATTATTTCATAATGTATCCAATTATGGACAATTCACAACACATATGTAATTATTTATAACAATTAAAAATTTATAATATTATTACCAAAAATAAAATTATATAGATTAAATAAGGGTAAATCAAGTTGAAAAGGTTTAAAATAATTTCCAAACTGGTATAAATTTAATTTTATAATGATATTAAAAACATATTTCATCTCATATTTAAATTTGAGTCATTTTGGATGTTTAATATGTGGGGTTTGGGTTTATTTTAAAATAATATTTTAGAGGTTTCCAAAAGTGCCCCTCTCCTCTCTTATAAAGAGACACATCCACCCTCTCCTCTTCACAACTTTTTGAGCCCTCATGATTGGAAAAAACCTATCCATTTATCTTCTAAACTTCCCTAGAAACATATTATAGGTCCCGGTATTCTTCAAAGACCAACATTGGTGCCCTGAAAGGAGGTTCTGAAGAGGCCCATCAAAGAAGATGTAATATCCTTAACTGATTCTATAAAATTTATTTCTTCATCTAAATACTTTTATTTATTTGTTTAATTATAAAGTAATAACGTATGTATCACTCATTTACTGATATGTTATTATAAATATAAAACATCCCCATTTCAATTTTTATCCATCCTACGGAAAACAAAATCATTGCGCGTGCGTACGTACCGAATACTGTCTCCACGCCGTGGTGTAATATGTTTTCCACCACCAGCTTACATGGATGGGTATAATGGTTTTAATAATAACTATATATGATTATTATAACATCATACTGATTCTTAGATATTTTATCATCCACTCTAATTCCATTCATTAATTATAAGAACGATATCATGACTCCTGCGTACGTACGAATTACCGTTTCCACGATGTGATTAGATTCATTCTCAATGTTAACAATTCAAGAATGAATATAAAGAATATATTTATAATATGAAAATATATTATATCTAAATAATTTTTTACATTCCGGAATTATGTGAATCGTGATATAAGTAATAATATCACGAACAACATGTCCAAACATGTACGATAAATGAAACAATTTTACCCAAAACACTAATTTAACATGGAATTGACAAAATAATGGGTAATATAAAGTCAAAAGTGAATCATATATGATATAATAAATATTATTATGGTTCTATTACAAATTAATAATCTATTTATAAACACTATAAAGAATATTCGTACATGTACGAAAGAAATTGGACCTATGGTAAGGGATAATTTTGCAATCTCATTTTTATTCGGGATTTCTTATATGTATGTATTTACTGGGGTTTTACTTTTCATCCATTTCCATAAAAATGTTTTTCATAAAGTGTTTAATATTCTTCCATGAATGTATAAAATCATTTTTACCCCTCTTTCACTTTTACTTGGTGTTATGGAAGGAATCTTTCTTTTTTTACCATATGTGGTACTTTTTGACTTTTTCGTTAAAAGTACAACGAGAATGTTTTTTTAACTTATATGGAATGAACGGATTTTTACCATTTCATAACACCTTATTTTCCTGATTTTTACTCTACATGATTTTATTATTATTTTAATCAAAATCCTTTTCTTTTGAAATTGCATCACATTTTGTAAAAATAAAATGTTTTTAAGAAGAAATGATATTTTCCTCAAGAATTCATTTCAAGTGTTTTATAAAAATTATTTTCCATTTAAGACGTATTTATTTATTATTCTTTTGTTTCAAGTATAATTTCTCTGTTATTTACATGATATTATTTTTATAATGATGAAATTCTATGCATTTGTTTTATATGGATTATTGTTATGAAGGGATGATGTTTATGAAACCCATTATATTCTTTGGGTTATGATGAATGATTTATGTTTATTATGTGGAACACATAAGAATGATTTCTTTATGAAATGGGTGGGGCCTATATCTCCCTCTAATTTTTTGGGTAAGGATTTCTATCTCATGGGATTGACATGGATGGAAAGACAAGTAAATCTGGATCAGTAATACAATGCTGGAATGGAAAGTATACCCGGTTCAGTAATGGACATTGTCCATTTTGATGGTATTGGAAAAAATTCCTTGGGTAAAACGGAAATCATATAATGTGCTTAAGGGTTTTCCACAATTACATGTATTATTTCTGTTCTATGTTATCATGATTAATGTTCCATTGTGATCTATGCCTTCTTGTACTGCTAAGATTTATGTCATTACTCAGGATTTTGTTGTTTTATGGTCTTGTTTTTATGTTCAAATGTTTGTGGATTGTTGTATGTTCTCCATGTTTACCCTTATAGAGCATTTGGTCTCACCCATTTTATGTTTTTGTTTCCCCATGATATATAGAAAGGTTTTAGGTAAGATAGAAAAAAGTTGTAGATATTTATGGGAGATGTTGAAGGTCTTTCACCATGATTTGATGATTATGTTCCGTGTTTCTAAAGACACTACACTAATACGGTCATGGGAATCTATTTTTTTTATGTATTAATTATTCCACAAAAGTAATTTAATGTCCATGTACGTCAAGCTTTGGGTCTCTATAGTTTGTATTAGTACAATGGTTTAGTTAACCTTTGGAAACTAGGATGCGAAAACTTTAGTGAAATCCCTAGGGATATTTCTAAGGAATGTCTAGGGATGTCTATAAGGATAAGTATATGTATAGGTTATAATCATAGAATTAATGTAATGGCCATAGAATTAAACCTAAGATGTTATATATTGAAGGTAGCCCCCTTTATTATGTTGTTTTCCTAGCATGTTTTTTCCCCAAAAACTATTTTTTTGGGTTTTAGACGATGACTATAACTCAAAGGAACCATGTTGATCAATGTAATGGACAATGAAATTATTGTCCTCATGAAAAAACCAATGTTATGGTATATGGAGTGAAAAATATTATTACTATACTTACACAAGCTATAAATCATTCTGGACATCTAAATGAGCAGAGAAAGGAACAATAATGTATTGAGTCCTTCATGAGGAAACATACACCTTGTTTTCATGGGTCTTCCAATCCACTTATTGCTGAGCAATGGATTAGTTCCATTGAAAATATAATTTCCATACATCACTATTCAGAACATGAAAATTTCATTTTAGCTATATACCATTTAGAATGTGAAACAGACTAGTGGTGGACTATAATTAAGAATACAAGTCCCCAATATGAAATTGAATCCATTGAATGGGATGAGTTCATGAACTTGTTTTTCAATAAGTACATCCCTCGTATTATTTGACCAAATATGGAGAAGGAGTTCCTTGAGCATAAGAAAATAGATGATTAATCTGTTGGAATATACAAGGTGAATTTTACAAGGCTTGCAGGGTATGCATCTGGATTTATCATCCAACATGAATGTAAAGTTGATGTATTATTCAGTGGCATAAAACCAAGTCTTAGAAGGGAATTAACTATTAGAGACATCAGTAGCATCGAAGAAATTTTACATTGAGCAATCAATGTAGAACTGGAAGTTGGTGTTACATATCAATCTCATGGTTTTGACAAGAATTGAAATATAGAGTTCAAGGAAAAATCTCAAAACTATGGTTAAAAGAAGACAAATGATTTGTTATGGTCATAATGTGGAAAGAATAATTGTGGAGATTGTCTTAAATAGAATATAAAATGTTTTAAGTGTTGGAAAGAAGGTCATCGAGAAGATAAGTGACAAAGTAATGGGAAAAAGGCATCTAATGATTTGAATAGAGATAAGACTGCAAAGAACGCACCACCAACACTTCAATGCTACATGTGCAAAAAAATGGGGCATTATTCTAACCAATGAACTAATCCAAGGGTTAATGATGATCAACCTAAACAACCTCTTTAGAAAAAGGACAACTGGAACTCACATGTGATCACTATTGGAAATATTGAATAGGAAAATGAAGTGGGGGAATAATTAAGTGTTTATGTAATGAGATTCCAAAATAGTGTGGTGGAATCTCATTTTTAGTATCGTGGAATATCTATATACTAGTTTATTTGGTTTTCAATAATTTTATGGTACTGATAATCATGAATAGTGAATGAAATATTTTTGGAAAGCTGATGATATGTGCATAATGGAGGGAAAAATATAAAATGAAATTTTTGATAGTATTAATAAGCTCATTACTGATATAAGGACAAAGTGATACCATGGATCAAGTATATATAAATTTTGGGATTTTGTTATGTGGAAAGAGTTGATATTTGCTAGAATTCATGTTTTCACAATGATTCTATGTTAATTCATGTTTTAATAAAATACATGATTAAGGTATTAACATGTTTTTAATGTGACCAACAAGATATATCTTATGATATATAGGGAATAAATGATGGTATTCAAGTGCTCGGTAGATGACCTTTCTAGTAGTCGTTTTCATTATATTATTAGATTGGACAGAAGTATTTTTGATAATACTAATGTTTGGAATGCATTATATTTGACATCAGATAGTATTTTTATGTCTTTAAATTTTTCATATTATTTCTGGAATGTGTTAATATTATAGTTTTAGAAAAAGGACGACCTATATGACATGCGACAACCTGTCGCGTTGGACAAGGATGCGGGAATCGAAACAACAACTAAAGTGTGACATGCCTTTATCACCTACCACTAGCCTACAAGAAGTCCATGGTTAGTAGAAATTAGTTTTATTTTATTATGTAGTATGATTTATGAAGTTTAAGTACATTTTTGGAATCATATACAGTTAATATCACCATAGATAGACTTATGTATATTTAATAATTTGTGCTAACATTTTTGTGATAATGACCAATGAAATTATCAATAATTCCATCACATGATATGATAAATTTTCTAGAATGGAAAATTCAACTTCATTTCATTAAATAATAGATGAAGCATAATTTGTTCTTGGAATAACCAACAATGATATTACACTAAAATCAAATAAGTATTTATCTTTATGAAAAAAGAATCATAAACGTTAGGTAAATGATATTGAAAACCAAAAAAGATGTCTTAGTACCCTCATATCCAATAAATCAGATGGTACCTTAAATTAAAAAAAATTTATGGCTATTTTATTGTTGGATTTTTCATAGCCATCTTCTTAACCACTCTCCATCAGAACTTGATGGTTAGAATTCACTTCCATATCCATGTTTTCACGTATGTTGTCATATGTGGAAAACCAGTGATGATTTATTTTGGGTATAAGTTAGGTTTCATATATTAGTTTTTATAATTAAGTCTTAGTATTCCTTTTTACGATGTGGGTTTCTATGAAAGAAACATTCATGTGATAAACCATTTATAACCCCGACGAATTTCGAGGGAAAATTTTATTTTAAGGTGGTAAAATGAAACACCCTGATATTTTATGAGAAATATTATTCTTAACATCACTAATGTATTGTGTTGTTAGATAAACCATGATTAGCATGTGCAATACACAACAACGTATTTGATTTTATTATACACAAAAACTAATCTTGGCTTGTGTTGCACGCTAGGGCGACCTTCCTCAATAGAGTGTGCTGTACGCAATACCGAGTTTCACTAAATAATGAAATATTGTTCTTCTGAAGTAGCTGTTATGAATAGTATTAACCACATTTTTAATTTTATTACATTATCATTTTCTAGAACATGTTATGAGAATAAAATCATTTTTTCATATTAAAGAAATATTTTCTTTTAAAAAAGTGTGGTTATGATGCCTTTTGATGTTGTACCCACAATAAATTGAGATTTTGACACGTTTATAAGTTCAATTTGATGAAATAAAAATATTCATTTCAATGAGGATATAATTTTTTTGGATAATTTTTTAATATTTTTCTGTTAACTTTCATATTTTGATGAATAGTAAAAATACGATAAACTGTAATTAAATAAACTTTTTTCATCAAGATAATTTATATGGTTAAATTATAATATTTAATGGTATAAAATAATTAATAGAATATAGTTTTACAAATTAATATTATGTTTTTAATTATCATTAATTTTATAATGAATTCATAGGTAAAAAAATTTCAATATTTTACAATGTTTTAACTTTTAAAACCCTTTTCTCAATAGTGGGATTAATTTTACATTGAATAATGAAAATTATATGATATCAATTGGAAAAAATTGATTCCATAATTGGAATCAGTAGGTCCAAATTATGTTAATTGGCTACTTGTTATTCTTAGGCTTTAGGAATAGTTACTATGGTAAATTTTATTTACCGCTGTTAAAGGTAAATCAGGTAATTAAGGGTAAACATAATATTATAAAATTACCCTACCACCAGTAAAAATTTTATTGGATTAATAAATGTCCACCCATATCATCTAAGTGTCGGAATAGAATAATTTCATGGTCTTTTGACCATGAAAATGATGTAATTATTAATAAAACCAAAGAAAGTGATAACATGCCACTCTCTTTTATCTTATAAGTGTAATAATTTTAATTTACTGATAAACATCATAAAACATCGAACATAAATAGTCACTAGAAACCTAATAATTTTATTTAGATCATGTGAATTTTTTTTGAATTTTTAGGGATTAAATAATTATCATTAATGTTGACACATTTTTGATGTAGAAATTATTTGATTGACTGAAATATCAAATAAAAGGTTTTAAAAATGTTAAAATAAATAATATATATACTATTTAATGTGATCCAAGAATTTTTAAGATGAATATTACTTGTTGGGTATATATTAAATATTTTGGTTTGAATATATCTTCTATGTGGATTTTATTTATAATAAAATAATTGAATAGTTTCAAAATTGACACTATTGTTATTTTATAAAAATAACATATTATTACATTTTTTAAAAATCACAAAATTATTTAAAAATTATAAATTTAAATTTATATGGTATAAAATGTCATAAAAAATCCGATTATTGACAATTGACGACACTTAAGTAAATATTTATAACAATTTAAAATTTTGAATATAATTACCACAAATAAAATTAAATAGATTAAATAAAGATAAATCATGTTGATAAGGTTTAAAATACATTCCAAACATGTCTAAATTTTATTGGAGGAATTTTTTAAATCCATGTCTCATCCCATCTAGAAATATTACTAATTTTGGAATTTTTTATGTGGGGTTTGGGTTTATTATAAATTAATATTTTAGAGGTTTTAAAAAGTGCCCCTCTCCTGTCTTATAAAAGAGCCCTTCCTCCCTCCTCTTATCACAACATTTTGTGCCTCAGTGCTAAAAAAACACCATAAATTTCCCTTCTCAACATCCCTAGAAACATACTAGAGGTCCTAGTCTTCTTCAATGACCAACAATAGTGTCGTAAGAGGAGGTTTAGAAGAGGCGCGCCAAAAAAGAGGTAATATCCTTCACCGATTCTTTCTAATTTATTTCTTCTTCTGCTTCCTCTTATTTATTTGTTTCATTATAAAGTATTGAAATAATTATCACTCATATACTTATATCTTATTATAAATATTAGACGACCCAATTTCACATTCTTTCCATCCAATGGAAAAAAAAATAACTCCGTGTGCGTACGTACGGAATACCATCTCCACGATGTCATGTAATCTGTTTTCCATCACCGCCTTACTTGGATTGGTATAATGGTGTAAATAATAACTGTATAAGATTATTTTAACATCATACTATTTCTGGGATAATATAATAGCCCCTCCAATTCCATTAAATAATTATGAGAATGATATCATCGCTCGTGCGTATGTACAGATTACTGTCTCCACGACACAATGAGATTCATTCTCCATGTATACCATTCAAGAAAAGATTATAAACTATATATAATAAATAATCATGAAAGATATTAAATAATAATGATACTGTATTTATGTACATATATGTCTCGTTTACTTAATTCCATTTTATTCAATAATAAAATTAAAACAGTGTTCATGCGTACGTAGTGTCTACTGTCTCCATGAACGGTGTATTTCTATCCAATTTTCTATCTATCATATATATTAATATTCTGAATATATATTATATATAAATCATGTTTTTAATTCCAGAAATATATAAATCATGATATAAGTAATAATATCCAGAACAACAAGTCCAAACACGTACGATAAATGAAACAATTTTACCCAAAACATTGATTTAATGGAAATGACCAAAGAATGGGTAATATAAAGTCATAAGTGAATCATATAAGATATAATAAACATTATTATGGACTGATAAAATTTAGTAATATATTTAAACCCACTATATAGGATGTTTGTACACGTACAGAAGAAATTGGACATAAGGAAAGTGATAATTTTTCAATCTCAATTTTATCTGATATTGCTTATACGTAAGTATTTTATGGGGTTATATATTTCATGCATGTCCATAAAAATGTTTTTCATAAAGTGTTTAATATTCTTCCATGTATTTATAGAATCATTATTACCCCTCTTTCAATTTTACTTGGTGTTATGGAAGGAATCATTATTTTTTTATCATACATATTACTTTTTGACGTTTCCGTTATAAGTATGAGGACAATGTTTTTTAACATATACGGTATTAACAGATTTTTATGGTTTCATAACGCCTTATTTTATGAAGATTACTCTACAAGATTTCAGGATTATTTTCCTCAAAATACTTTTCTTTTAAAATTGCATTTCATTTTTTGAAAAGAAAATGTTTTTGAAGAAGAAAATATATTTTACTCAAGAATTCATTTCAAGTGTTTTATCAAAATTATTTTTCCTCTTAGAAGAAATTATTTAGTATTTTTATCTTTTAGGTATAATGTATCTTTTATTTACATGGTTTAATTTTTCTAATGATGAAATGATATCCATTTTTGTATATGGATTATTTTATGAAGGGATGATGTTTATGAAACCCATTTTATTCTTTGGGTTATGATGAATGATTTATGTGTATTGTGTGGCACACCTAAGAATGATTTCAGTATGAGATGGGTGGTACCTATATCTACCTCCAATATATTGTTTAAAAACATATATCTCATGAGATAGACATGGATGGAATGGCAAGTAAATCTGGTTTAGTAATACATGGTTCGAACAACAAGTAAACCCAGTTCAGTAATGGACATTGTCCATTTTGATGTTCTTGGCAGAAATGCCTTGGCTACTATAGAAATCATGTCATGTGCTTTATGGTTTTCTATAATAAAATGTTTTATTCCCATTCTATTTTATCATGATTAAAGTTCCATTGTGATCTATTCCTTATGTACTACGATGATTTATGTCATTACACATGATTTTAATGTTTTATTGTCATGTTATTATGTTCAAATGTTTATGGATTGTTTTATGTTTTCCATGTTTACCCTTACTGATCATTTGAACTCACCCTTTTTAAGTTTTCGTTTCCCTAGTATATAAAGAATGGTTATAGGTAAGAAAACATAATGGTTAGATCTTTATAAGAGATTTTGAAGATCTTTCACAATGATTTGAAGATTATGTTCCATGTATCCAAAGACACCAATCTAATTCAGTCTTTGGGCATCTGGTTATGATTTGTATTAAGTATTCCAAAAAACTAATGTAATGCCCATGTACGTCAAGATTTGGGTATCTAAAACACTCAACATTTATTATATAGTTTTAAATGTCCTCTAAAATGTCCATCTATGTAAGGATTATAAATAGTGATTAAACAAAACATTATATCCAGATAATGTTTTAGACATCACAATAAAATTGAGGTAAACCTTGTACCTGATCAGATGAAATTTAATGTGTTACTCCATGTAACCTTAACAATTTATTTACATATAACCTAAAAATATAATAAATAGATAAATACAATCTTATAGAATTGATGTTTGTCGAATTTGTAAGGAATCCATCTATAACACATAAAGTATTATTTCCTTTAGAAGTTTTGGGATGTCGTATGATAATGTGTATAGTGATATTTTCCCATTTCTATTTAGGTTTGGGTAATGGTTGTAACATCTTCTTAAGATTATGTCTCATAGCCATAACATTATAGAATACTATGAAAAAAGAGTAATATTTGAAGACATCTTTTTTCATTCCATCCCACCAGAAATAATCATTTTGGACCTTATATTTTTTATCACCTCCAGGTTGAATAGAGAATGAAGAATTCTGTTCCACATCCAACAACTCCATTAATTCTTGTATGGGAAGATTACAATCCCGAGTCAAAAAAAATTATTTTTCCGTCACAATCAATATTGAATCCCATAAATTTTATCTCATTATTTTTTAGATTTAAATCTTCCTTATATGGATCCTTAATGTTAACTTGTATTGATTATTGAATATTATTTTTATCAAGATAAGGTGTATCCTTTTATATAAAATTTAATTATTTATCCTCTATAAATCCATTAATATTTTACATTTTAATCATAATCAGGGATATGATAGCATTATTATTTCAACTCAAAGCATCTTCCTCCTTGTTTTCTTTCCCAATGTAGTAATGTATTGAGGAGTTGTAATTTGTAATCAACTCTAACCAACTTATTTAGTGAATATTCAAATCATTTTTTGTTGAAATATTCATGAAACATTTATGTTCATTATACATATCAAACCTTTCACCATAATGATAATTCATCCATATATTTAATGTGGTGATTATCAAAACTCAATCCAAATATCATGTTGGGTAATTTTTCCCATGGAGTTTAAATAGTCTTGACACATATGCAATCACCATATCATTTTCATGGGAATATATTACAGAACATTTCTGGATTCGTTACTATAGATCAAAAATCTATATCCACTATAAGGAAGTGTGAGCACAGGTGTAATAGCTAACCTTCTTTTGATAGCTTAGAAATTCACTTAACATTCATTCTTCTAAACGAACATAACTACTTTTGGAATCAACATGTTTATTTGATTAGATAATAATTAAAAAGAATTCCCAAAACATATATAATATCAATCTAAACCAATAAAATAAATGATCTTTCATTCTGTTGTACGTCTAAATTAACATTAAATCTATTCTATTTTTTGTTGGATCTATATATATCCTCTCTCTTGAGATTATGTGACCCAAAAATAAAACATTCTAATGAAAAAATTCACACCTATTAAATTATTCATAATTCATCTCCTTTCATAGGGGTTTCAGTACAATTATGAAGTGATATTCATATTATTTTTTGCTCTCTAAGTAGAGAAGACTATTTTCTAAAAAGAGTACCAGAAACTGACCAAGATTGTCTCTAATGACTATATTAATTATATATATAATGATATAAGGGGAATTAGTAGTAAAAAAAATAAATCACTATAAATTTTTAGTTTCTAAACCGTGTGTGGAGTTCAATAATTCGTATATCCTCCTTCGTTGCCCTTGATTGATAGCATCATGTAGAAAGATTCATCTTGGAAAAGTTTTAAGCTCCTCATAGTTGGTCAAATAAGTCATCAATTTTGGGAATAGGACATGTTTTCTTGATATTTATCTTGTTATGTTCTCGAAAATAAATACATTGTGTCATCAATCCATTTGTATTCATTAAAAGAAGAACATGAGCACCAAAATGTGACAAACTATGGAATATGAATCCATTTTTCAGATTATCATTGATTTTATTCTTCAATTATTTAAAATCAATTAGTTCCATTCTATATAGTGTCTTTGGAAAAGTCATAGTAAATGATATGATTTTTTTTGATAAATCAACCTCATAATTCGGTGGGAGACCTGAAATGTTTTCGAAAAGGCATCATCAAACTCTAATACAATGGGTGTATAATTAATTATGTCTTTATCCCCACTAATGTGAGATATATAACCATAATTTATACGAATAATGACCCATAATATATATGAAATTTTCACTTGAAGGTCATACTCATACGTGCATCAATAAATAATCATAGATAAATTTGGAATATGAAATGTGACATACCTTCCTTGTAAATTGATATACGATCTATTTTGAGAAAGATAATCCATGATAAGAATCACATAAAATTACATTATAGAATGGATAACACTATTTTTAAGAAGCACTTTACCAAAAAAATTAACTACATATGAATTATAATGTTTTTATGTGACCGTTGTTCCATTTGGAGTTGTTAAAGGGAACTAAACGTTTAATTATTTAGTTTATACGACTATAACCATAGAAAATTTATAAAAAATAAAGAGCGGGTTGATACATAATCAAATGAAGTATTTTCAACATTATAGAGGAAGTCTAGTATACCTTACACCACTTAATTATCGTACTCCACGTCTCTAATAGTGATCACATGCATCTTTCCTTTGTCATTAGCCTTCAATTGTTTTACATCGTTTATCATAAATAACCATTGTATTATGGTGTGGATTTGAATAATGTCCCATTTCATTTCATATATAATAGTGAAGTGTAAGAGGTACAATATGTTTATCCTTCACTCTATTTGAATCATTAAAAATCTTTTTCCCATCACATTGATATTCGACTACCTGATAAACTTCTCATAAACAATTAAAATATCTAAAAGTCTTTTTAATACAATTTCATTCATGTTTATTTCCAAACTTTTAGTATACGATAAAATAATTTTCATTAGTTTGGTCTTTAGATGTTACCTTAAATTCCATTTTTCATTTACAACAAATCCCATAAGACTGACTGGTTAATCTAATATCCATCTCAAACTTGAGAGTGCATCGACCAATTTCTTCATAGCTGTTGAAGTCCCTTATCGCTAATTCCATTCAGAGACTTCGTTTTAAGGACCTAAAGAATATATAAATTTTACTCTCATGTTGGATAACAATTCCAAAAGTGTACCTTGGAAGTCCTGTAAAATTTTCTTCATAGGTACCTATAGATTCATCATCCTTTAGCTCAAGGATGAGGAAATCCTTCTCCATATTTGTTCAACGAATATAAGGAATGTACTGATTGAAAATATTTTATCGAACATGTTTCATTACATGGATTAAATTTCCACTCTTTGACTCATATTTGGGATAAGATACAACCATTTATCAGGTTCCCCTTCCAAGAGATAGACTGGTAAGATAACATTATCATGTTCTGAACATTGGAGTACAGAAAATATCATTCCAGTGGTACTGATCTATTGTTCACCCACTACTAGATCAAAATACTTAGTAAATGAAGGTGGAAATTTCTTCATGAAAGACACAATAGATTTTTGTTATCTGATTCTATCATTTTGATGTCCTCTTTGATTCATATCTTGATAATTTTGAGTGAGAATGGCTACTTGATTTATCAATCAATCTGCTATAAAATTTTGTTGATCAGGAGAACAATCAATGCATTTACCATTTTATTCAACATTAATGGGGTTCTAATAGGTTCCATCCATTGACTAGAATCTTGAAAAAAACTATGAGAAACCATAACCATAATATGAAAACCGAACAATAATGAATAAAATTTCAATATAGGTTATTTTGGTTTTATCCTAGTGTAATCAAGTTCATTTCTAAAAACCCAAGATTTTAAATAATTCATCAACATATACTTAGGGTTCATCCTATGGTTTTATCATCCTACTTCCCAAATGATAATTATTGATTTCATCTAATACCAAATATAATTACCCATACGGTACATACATTGATATTACGAAAAATTCATGAATATTCGTTGTGAAATATATAATATATATCATAGGGAGTAAAGCTATAGTGTCTTTAGAAACCAGGAATCATAATCAACTGGTTCATAAAAAATCATTATTGTCTCTCACTATTTTTTTCATAACTACAACCCCTTTTGAAATATATTATTTAATACCCTTATTCAATACCTGGGGAAAATAAACTTAGAAAATATTTTTATCATATTCTTGATACGGGTAATAAAGGGAAATATCAATCATATCATTATCCTGATACATCAAAACATAACATATGAAAATCATATCCTACATATGAAATATCATTATATCATTCCATGACATAAGTCATAATAGTTCATAAGAATAAATTAATGTAATCCCAAAATCCATAAAATAAGTCATGTAATTTTGTTGAATACAAAGAAGCATAGAAAATCTTTTCATCTTATTTAAGGATCATTTCCATGACCATCATTATGGACAAAGTCTGTTACTGAACTATGTTCACTCTTTGTATAACCATATATTACAAAACATAAATCATTTCCCATTACAAAACTGTATATATCATAAGATATAAATAATTACCCAATGCATTTGAGGGAGATATTATTCCCACCCCTATCATAATGAAAAATTCTAATGTGTTCTATAAAATCTTATATTATTTGTCATCACAACTGAAGGAATAAAATCTTTTTTTTAAACTTAATTCAATCGATACATAATCCATATAAAACTACTGTATTTAATAAATAGAATTTCATAAAAAAAATGTTAAAACCATAGGAATGATATTGAGAGTATAATTGAAGTATACCCCTTTTATGGAAATTCATCTTATATTGAATTTTTTTTATAAAATACTTGAATTTAATTCTTGAGGAAAATATCATTGCATCAATAAAAATGTTTTCCTTTATCAACATTTAGGAAATTCATAATATAATAAAATATAATTGAAAATCAACATGAAATATTATAAATACTGCTTCAGGGAAATATGGCATTATAAAACTGTAAAAATCTATTTCTGTCGTATTAAAAGAGAACAGTATTCTAATACATTATTTGGAAATTAAAAAATTACTCGTATAGAAAATGATAAATTATTTATTTCATAACATTAAATAAAAATTCACCAATGGGTGAAATTGGATTTAAAAATTGGTATAAGGATGAAATATTACATTACAATACAATTTTTGGAATCTTGGATGTGGATGACAAATATACCCAAACAAATACTTACGAATAAACAATCTTAGATAATAATGAGATTACTAAATTATACTATACTAAAGGAATAGTTTTCTTTTATATGTACCAAAATCACCAATATAATGATTTAAATAATTTCTTAGAATTATTCAAGAATCATTTTAGTTTTTATTATATCATTTATGATCATATAATCATTTGTTTGTTAGTAACCCTACTACTCATCCCCCATGCATTAACTTCTATCTTTTATTATGCATGTGTTTTCAGATATGTTCCTATTATGAGGTTATAGTTATATCATTTTCATACAGATATTGTTATAATATATATCTTATTTAGTCATTCAATTCATATATATAATCATGCTTTAATGATGATCATGTATAATTAATCACATCGCATCGTGGAGACAATTTTTCAAATGTACGCATGAGAGATGATATCATTCCCATAATTGTTGAATGGTATTGAGGTAGACAGTATATAATATTTCATAATAAATTCCATGTTATCATAATCATATATATTTTTTATTTCCATTATTATACTCATCCAAATAATGTGGTAGTGAAAAACATATTACACCACTGCATGGAGAAGGTATGCAGTACGTACGCACACATGGTGGTTTTGTTTTTCGTAGGCTTAGTATAACATTTAATATGGATTTTTAATAAATATAATAAAACTGTAATTAATAGGGGATACTCGAGTTTTTAATTTATAATAACAAAATTCATGATGAGTATGTAGACGAAGAAAGTAGTTTGAATTAAGAGGAACATGAGAATACCACTTCTTCGACAACTTCCTTTAAATATGATATAAGAGAACAAGAGTTAGACTTTGAAGTGGACTAAAACCTCTATAATGTAACTGGTGAAGTAGATAATGGAAAATGGTGGGGGTGGCTGATATTGAAGGCTAAATGTGAAGTGAATAGGTGATGTGTGATGTGTGCTTTTATAATTGAGGTGAGGGGCGCTTTTGGAAACTCCATACATTATAATTTTTAATAAAATCGATCCAAACCCAAAAAACTCAATAATATTACAATTTCGATGATGAGAAGATATAAGAATTTAATCTCATGATACAATAATGTTTTGAAATGTTTTCTTTGAATTTAAAGTTCAATATTTAATTAACAGTTTTTTTACTATTTTATTTTTAACTGGGGTAACAAGTATTTAAATATTAAATTTCTGTAATATTTACCTATTTGATGTGAATTTGACTATAAATAAATTAAATAGAATATTTTGGACAATATAATTATTATTATATTTCTTTAAAAAGGATCATATGATTTTAAAATAATTTAATTGAACATTAATTTTATATAAAAACAATGCTGTCAATTTTGACACTATTAAAATAATTGATTTTTAAAAATATTCAGATAACAATTTATCATTGAAAAAACTATTTCATTATATTTTTAAGATATCATGGTCATATATAAATTTCATTTGATATACTAATTATTCTGAATTATAGTTAGGTTTAGATTACTAATAAAATTTATTTTTTATCACCATTAATAAAATGGTTACGACAATAATATTCCATAATTATTTAATATAATTATTTAATAAATTAAAATTAAAAATAAATAAAACTATTAATATTAATATAATTTATTTCATTAAAATAATTGTAGTAACATCCCAGAAAATATAATATTAATTTTAATATTAATGTATTTTATTAAATAGATTTATTTATAATATAATCATTTTAAGATTTCTTTTCTTTAAAATATTATTTATAATTAAATGTCTTATTAGAATTTTATTTTTAAATTTTATTATAAAAGTTAATATTATTTCACTTCATCTAAATAAAATTATATAATATCCAATTTTATTAAATTGAATTTACTTTTATCAAAAAATTATTTAATAGAATATATTTAATGATAATTATATATGAGTACAGTTAATTTGTTTTGGATTTTCCTGATATTATATGGATATTTATATTAGTTTTAAATTATATAAAATTTTAATTTTAATATAAAACACATAAAATTATAAAATTATAAATTGATTTTAATTATATTTTGATATAATACAAGTCATTTAGAAGTATTATTTTAATATTTTACACGTTGTAATAATAATGTCAAATATTTTAATGGCATTCTGCACTATTTTAATTTATGCAATCAAATATTTGGTATAAATATAAATAAAGTAATAATGATTAGTTTTATATAATAAATTTTGAAAAGATTACTTTTTTAAAATTATTAAAATTATGATTTTTATACTATTATAACTATTTTAAAATTAAAAGTTAAACATATAAAATATATATTTTGTCAAACATTGTATATAGAATATTAATGGAATTAATTAAAAAACTAAAACGATTTAATAATAATAACAAAATAAATAATAAGACTAATTAAAAAAGTAGAGAAAATAAGAAAAAGGGGATCCCATCGTGTATAGGGTATAATGAGAAAGGGGATGCATTGGTCGTATATAGGGGTTCTAGTGGATTTTTCATCTATTAAGTGTCATCGGGAGTGATTCTATGAGGGAATCGGGTTCTTGTCTAATGGGGTCAAGTCACAATCATGGAGTGCTTGAGTTAGCATGCCGATCTGATACCATCACTATCGAGTTTTGTGTGGACTGAGCATCGATGACTGGGTTTATTCTAGGATAGGATACAAACCCAGTCCATTGTGGTCCTTGTATCTTTGATGATTTAATATTATTTTAGGGTTTTCAAATCATGGAAAATATAGATCTAGGGTTTTGATCTTATTTTATTTATCAATGTCGGTGTGTTTTATGTTATAAATGTCCCAATCTACTTGTTCGTCATCAACGTATTTTAGTCAGATTGCTTATTTCGATAACATTCTAACCAAGTTGTTGATTTCCAACAGTGCATCGATTAACTAATTAAAATTTTATTTTGTTCATTGGTTTGATAATGTTTTTCCTTTATATTATGAATGGAATGATTTTCTTTTGGACCATAGTTTTTGTTAAATTTCTTCAGATATCCTAGTTAACAACGATTTATATTAAATATCTCATGTTTTAAATAATATATTATTTTGTTCTATCAATTTTGATTGTCTGTCAGCTTAGACATTGAGCATTCATGTCAATCTTGTTTTTGTAACTATAAAATGTTTTTGCATTTTAGCTATATAGCCTGAAACCATGGTGAAAATGAATTGGAAATCATTGTATGTTAGTCAAAGTTCGCGATTATGTCTGAATCAAATATATCATCTTCAATTTTCTTATGATTTTCATGAAAAATGGAACTATATTTATAATTTAATTTATAAGTCGATTTCTTTAAAGAAATTATTATAAAATATATGTTATTCATCTCTATCAATGTGTTTCAGAATTATTTTGAGGAATATTATCTTTTATGTTCATAAAGGGGTGGTAAAATATATTTCAAATTTCCACCTTAATTATATTACTTGATAATAAATTTATATCCAAGAAAAATTAATATTTTTATTGTTGATTATATTGTGTAATTTTTGTAAATTACAAAGGGTGTGTTAACATTTTAAAAATTATAATTGATTTTAAATACGATAAAAAATATTCTGTTAGTTACTTGAAATTTTTTTTTCAGTTTCAACATTATGTTGTCAAATTTATATTATAGTAATAACTATCAAACTGTAGTATAAGAAAGAATTTATTAATGCTAGTATGTTTATTAAAAATCCCATGTCTATATGATAATTGTTTTCTTCTATGCAAATATTATTTAATAATATATATATATATATATATTATAAATATAAATACACATACATATATATGAACATAGTAAACAATTGTTTCATGTTTTGAAGTCACAAGTTCCCAATTATAAATATGGGATAAAATAATTTTATATATATAAGGATATATATATGACTATTATGGTAAATTCATGCACTTTTAATAAATTTTATTTCATTTATATTTTTATATTAAATTTAAATTTAAAATCAACATTGTTATATTTATAATATTCATCATGTATTTCATGAAATTATGCAAGTAATATATTTAAGTTATATATATGTGTGTGTGAGTTTGAAAATAAAAATATCATAATTTCAAATCCTATAAACCGTTTTATGATCATATAATCAACAGTCATTGTATATAAAATAAATTTGTGCTTTTAATTTTAAATTTTGATGTTTTAGTTGCAAAATTAATAAGTAAACCATCATCATGGAATGAATTATTTTGAAGGATTACTTTTATTGTTTTATGTGCGATATATAATTCATTATTGGTTAAGAATGTTACATAATGCACATGATAACATTCTGATGCTATGTGAAGAATTTACATTTTCAGGCCATCGACCTATGCTTATAATCAATTAAGAAAATGTGTTATCAATATATTTACATATGATACCATTTTAAAATTTCATTTTTTATAAATGTTTTAAAATATTTAATGAAAAGTATATAGAGTACACAAATGATTAATGTGATATATATTTGTTCTAATGTTAAATAACATTTCATTAGATGTTATTAAAAATGACTAGCGATCTCCAATAAATTTTTATGAATATATATATATATATAAGTATCATCTCCAAACCTAGGGTTCTTAATATTATAGTGTAATTTAATGTGTTTTTCTGTCCAAGGTGGTTTAATTGAAACTCTAACTATTTTTCAAGGTTACTAAATCCACGTACAATTTCTAAGACATTATTCTACACACATATATATATTAATGATTATATTTTAAATTTGACATCATATTAACATTGCAAAAGGATTACAAATGGATTTTTGCATTAATCATTATTTTTAATAAAACATAAATTTATTCCATACAGATTAGTTTTATGAATACAATAGGTATATATATAAATGTATATATGTATATATATGGTAAACTTTATGTTATTTTATTTTAATAAAATTAATCTCATGGTATATATATGTGTGTGTGTGTATATTTACCGAGGAAATAATGCTTAGTGACATGATAAAATACATATAATCATATTCTAGGAAAATACACATAACATGTTGTCGTTTTACTTTAATTATAATGATTTCACATCTGCATAGAGCCTTAATTATGCCTCAAACATAACATTGACACATATTTTTTTCATAATAAACTAATGATTTCAAATAATATATTTTAATTTTTCAAGAACAGGGATTTAATTATTAATTGAAATGACTTGTTTGTAATTTTATATGTGAAGCATATTTATTTATTGTAAATGATTATTTTGAGAAGACAAAAATATATATTCATTCTTCAGTTAATGTGCATTTATTTCATTAGTCATTTTATTGATGGTATAAGTATAATGACAATTAATTATTGTATGGGATGAATATTTTTATTACATTATATTGATTAAGAAATAAATATTTCAAGGTGGTATGTGACACATGGTATTGTTTAACGAATTTAATTCAAATATGAATAATATTAAAGATAACTAAAAGTGGTATGGCTCTCATTTGTTTGTTAAATGAATTTATTTCACCAATGATAAATATTATAATAATTAATGTGGTATGGGACACTTTGATATAAGGAAATATTTTTATTAGATGAATGAGGATTGCTTAGGATTCATTTTGTGATGGTTGAGTCCCACTATAGCATTCTAATGCATAGTTTAGTCTCACGAGACAACCATTCTCTTGGCATGAGGCCTTAATAAAATGGTTTTCTATGGTCTTGACATTAGTCCCTGACAAAATTTTTATGTATGGTCATGGCACGATTCCTTTAAAAAATGGTTATGTATGGTCTTGGATTGAGGCCTTTAATGATTTATTATGATTTCTAATATTAAGAATTCCATCATACTGATTCTTGTACGTGAATTTCCATGTGAATATTCAATTAGAATAATAACCATGGTTAGGAATCATTATCATATGAACATGTTTTAATTTGTTTTTCATTTATATATTCACATGGAATATTGTTTTACAAATATTTATATCATTAAGAAGGGTTATTGTTTTTTATCCTATTAATAAACACGGGTTAAGAACTTATCTATCATTTCATGGTTTCAACACATTTTTTTGAAGTTTTTTTCTATGAAAATCCAAACAACTAACATTTCATGTGAAAAAACTGTATATGCACACCTCGCATGTCATACCAAACTAATTATTTTAATTATTAATCTTATATGTGGAATTTCATGATTTTAAATGTATTTCATATATTATAATTCATTTTAAATGAAAATCATAAATAAGTTAAGTTGTTTTGTTAATGGATTCATCCTAAAAGCTGTTTCAAGATTGTTCAAGAAAATTTTGATTACATGTTATGGGAAATTTTAATTTCATGATTTTAAGCATGTGTTTTTAATCAAATATTATAATGAAAAACATATTTCTCAATGGTTTTTTTTGGAAATTCATTACTAATAATTTCTAATTCTCACCCCTTGTTTTTAAATAATTTTTCATAAGACACTTTGTTTTTCAAAGTTGGATGCCTTCATTTTTAGATGGTTAGGAGCAATGATTAGATTTTGATTGTTTAATTGTATTCGAAATCTAATAAATTTTATGCTTGTATATAATACACCAGACCCATTAATGGTAAAATTTCCTCTACTATGTTATTTTAAATGTAGGTTAATTATAGTTGGTATCCGAAGAACTATCTAGACAATATTGGAGATTAAATGTTGTCATGTAACAGTACTGTTTAGAAGATTTATAGTCCTAGTTTTCTAAATTTTGTAGCCAATAAAATGATTTCTTTAGACTAATGAAATGAATTGCGTGTATATAATTCTTTTGAAGGGAAGTAATGTAACTGCCAAAAAAATCTAAACCATGGTTTCTTATAAAAAATTATTAAATAGATTTAGTTAAAATTTAAACATTTTTACGATTGGATTTCGAAATATAATAACTAAAATTAATTAACTAATTACAAGTATATTTTTCAAAATTTTTCTAAATTTAAATATTATTTTACTTTGTTTAAATAATATTATATAATAGCTAATTTTATTAAATATATTTTGATTTTATAAAAAATTTATTTAATATACTATTTTAATTAATAATTATATAATAATATAGTAAATTTGTTTTGATTTTCTTAAATAATATTTATATGTATACTTGATTTTAATTATATATAATTATGAATATAATATGAAACTAATATAATTATAAAATTATAATTTTATTTTTAGAAGATATTGAGATTATACATATCATTTAGAATTATTATTTTAATGTATAATATGTTTTAATAATAATATCAAATACTTTAATGAAATTATGCACAATTTTAATTTCCGAAAAAAATTATATACTATACAAACATATAAGTTAATAATTGTTCGTTTAAAATAATAAATTATGATTAGATTAATTTTTTATAAAATTATTAATATTATTATTTTTATAATGGTATAGTTATTTTAATAATAAATTATTAACATATAATACATATATTAGGTTAATTCTTATATAAATTATATTGAAGTATATAATTTTATAATGATAAATATGTAATAATAATAAAAAAATAATGAATAAAACAAACTATAATAATAAGAGAATTTCACAAGAAGTGGAATCCACTATGTTAAGGGTATCACGAGAAATGCGAGGCACATGTCACATATTGGGGTTTCAGGGAGTTCTTTATATATGGGGAACCATCACAAGGGCTTCTTTGAGGGCATTATGTTCATGTTTTATGAGGATGAGCCGCTGTCATGGAATGCTTGAGGGAGAATGTTGAGTTGAGACCATCACTTTCGAGTCGAGTGTGGACTAGGCAATGGTGACAGGGTTCATCCGAGTTTATGGTTCTAACCAAGACGAGTGTGGTCTAGGTTTCATTGATATTTTTAGAATGCCCATAGGGTTTAAAAGGCATGAAAAATCAAAATCTAGGTTTTTATCTTCTTTAATCTATTGATGTCGGTGTAGTGTTTTCTGTTCTAGGGGTCTTAACCTATTGGTCTAGAATTATTATATATTATTCTTTTTGTATATTTCCCAATTATTCTATTCCAGTCATTGATTGCCAACAGTCTATCGATTTACTATTAATAACTTTATCTTGGTCATTTGATTGATTCTATTTTTCTATTAGATTATGAATAGTATTGTTTGTTTGTGGATCGTTGTTTGGATAAATTTTTATTGGATATCCTTTTTAACAAAGTTTATTATTAAATTTTTCATGTTTTCATCACATTAATTTTTTTTTCTATCAATTTTGTTTTCTTGTCGGCTGAATCATTGGGCTAGCTAGGAAAGCATATTTAAGTCAATATAAAAATAGTTGCATTTTGGCTATAAATCCTAAAAACATGGTGTAATTTTATTTGCGATCATGGTCATTAAGTCAGAGATTGATATCATATCTAAATCCAAGTAGAACATATTTACTTTTCATTTTAATTTCATGTATCGATAACTATATTAATGACTTAATTTATTTTTCTGATTTCATCAATAGAATTATTTAATAATATTGGATGTCATTTTCTATCAAGGTAATCTAGATTTTTCGTGATAGATATATTCTTTTATATTTATATAGTGGTTAAAAAATTTATTTATTATTTGATCCTTAGATCTATAAATTGTTAATAATTTTATTTTATGAAAATTAAAAGTTTTATTCTTGATTATATTGTGTAATTTATGTTAATAAGAATAGGTTTTTCCATATTATGCGATTGATTATTGATTTCAATTTCAAAAAACAATGGATTGTTAGTCATTTAAAAAAACAATCAAGTTTTCATTTTTAAAATTATGTAGTCTAACTTATATTTTTGAAATAATTAATAAAGTGTTGTATATGGAAGAAATTTTTAATTCTAATAAGGGTATTACAAATCCCCTTTGTATAGATTAATTTTTATACTATCCATATTTTTAATTATAATAAGGGTATTACAAATACCATCTGTGTGTGTGTGTTTGGAAATTAAATTTTTTAACTTTCCAATACTATAAATCATCTTATGACTATATCATCAACAAATGTTGTACTTAAAATAAATGTGGTTTCAATTTTCAAATTTTATTTTTTTCGTATCAAAAAATAAGTACACCATATTCCTTGGAGGTGTTTTATTTTATTGGTTACATTTATAGT
This sequence comes from Viscum album, assembly GCA_963277665.1. Lineage (NCBI taxonomy): Eukaryota > Viridiplantae > Streptophyta > Magnoliopsida > Santalales > Viscaceae > Viscum > Viscum album. The sequence goes on along the minus strand of OY728150.1, from coordinate 1,250,717,018 downwards.
TATATGTTTCATACATAATTGGTTATTTCTTAAGATTTATTCATAATGCACATTGTAATTTACTAATTATAGTCGGAGAATTTATATTTTCATTTCATCAACCTATTATTATTATTATCAATTAATACATTGTGTGATCAATATATATTTATATAAGATATTGTTTTAAAATTATGAATTTTTATAAAATGAATTACATGAGTTACTGAAAGGAATTTGGAGCACATGGATGATTAATATTGTTAAAATTTTATGTAAAGTAATAGGACACAAGTTTTGGTGTTATAAAATATTAGTAGATTTATCTAGGAAATGTTTATATATATCAATATACATGTATAATCTTCAAGACAAGGGTTATTAATATTCTAGTGTGATTTAATGTTTTTTTTTGTAATGGGTGGTTTCATTGAGACTCTAACTATTTTTAAAGGATTACTAAATCTATGTATTCTTTCTAAGAAATTATACCACTTATATATATATAACAATGTTTATGTTTAAAATTTGATTTCATATTAAATTTTCCATAGGTTTTTCTTATTTATCGTTGTTTTTTAAAACCTAAATTTATTCTGTACTAATGGGTTTTATGAATACAACATGTATATATGAAAATATACATGTATATATATATATATTTATGGTAAATATTAAGTTGTCTTTTTTAAATAATTAAACTGGTAGTATTTATATGTGTTCGTGGGTATATTTATAAAGGATATAATGTTTGTTTACATGTTATAATAGTTATTATTATATTTTATAAATATTTAAATAAAAATAATCATGTTATTTTAAATATATGGATGTTGAATATACATAAATTCATAGTATTGTGTCAAGCATAACATCAACACATCTTTCGTTCATAATACAATAATGGTGTCAAATAAATTTTCTTGAGTTTATCAATCACATGGGTTTCTTCATGAATTGACATTTTTATTTGTTATTTTATGTCATAAACATATTTATTTATTTATTAGATTACATAGATAATACAAAACAGTATATATGCATTTTTCTTTAAATGTGAAATTTTTTCATTACACATCCTGTTGATGGATTAAAAATATAGATAATTATTTCATGTATGGGGTGAATATTCCTAAAAATGATAAATGGATTAATAACTAACCAATACAAGGTGTTATGGGACAATATTGGTAGATTATTGAATTTATTTCATCTATGATTATGATTTAAAATTAATCAAATTGGAATGGGACACATTGGTTTTTTAATGATTAAATTTCACCTATGATAATGACTAACATAATTCGATGTAGTGTGAGACACTTTGATTTAAGGAAATATTTTTATTATACATATCAGGAATGCATATGACTTATTATTTGATGGGTGAGTCCCACTATATCATTTCGATGCATCGGTAGGTCTCATGAGAGAAACTAGGACTTACCACAAGGCCATGAAAAAATGGTTATGTATTATGTTTGCATGAGGCCTTGACAAAATGGTTAGGTGTGGTCTTTTAATGTTTCCATAAAAAAATAGTAATATTTGGTCTTATCATGAGGCCTTGACAAAAATTTTATCATGTCTTGCATTATGCATTCCCTCATCCGGATTCTAGTATGTGAAAGTCCAAGTGATTATTTGATTTGAAAAAATAACCATGGATAAAAATCGTTCTCATATGAACATATATTTATCAGTTACACATTTTTAAAATCACATGGAATGTTATATTATACATATGTATATCATTAAGAAAGTTAACTGTTCATTTCAAAATCATAAACAAATTACATGCACTTATCTATAATTTTATGGTTTTCATACATCTGTTTTGATGTTGTTTTCTCTGAAAATCTAGAAAAGTAATATTTCATGTGAAAACCATATCCTCACACCTGACATGTCATACATAGATTAGTAAGATCATAATTGTTCTTTAAAGTTGATTTTCATGTTTTTTTAATGATTATGAATATTTTATAATGTAGTTTATTTGAAACACTTAAATTTGTTTAGAAATTTTGTGCATGGGTTTATCATAAATTTTGTTTCAAAATCATTCAATAAAATGGTGATAACATGTTATGGGAAATGATAATTTCTGGATTAATGTATATATTTTTAATGAAATTTTTTAAAGAAAAAGATATTTCTAAATGATTTTGTATTTAAATCCATTACCAGGATATTCCAAGGCTCAACCGCTGTTTTAATATTATTTTTCACAAGTCATTTTGATGACTAATGTTTTATGCCTTTGATTGGACATGCATAGGGGGATGTTTGGATTTTTTGGTTTAAATTTATTTTAAATCTAATTCATTATAATGTTGTATTTAACTCTACAGAATCTATAGCGATAAAAGGTCCTCATCTAGGTAATGCTTAAATCTAGGTCTTTACACTTGCAGTCAAATATATCAAATAAAGGATCCTACATTTAATATATTATAATTTTTAAAACATGAATGTGTAAACTATAATATCAACTAAAAAAATTATATAAGTGTTAAAATCACTTCTATAAGGATCCAAATGATCCATAACTCATCCCTTGGTTGGTTATGGTCGTTATATACTCGACTAATAAGATATGGTCAAGTGTCCAGGTCATTTAATGGTTATTATCATTTTAATAATAAATATCTTATTCATTTTCATCAATTAAAAAATTTAGGCATCAAAAAATTTTAAGTCTTTAAATTATTTATTTACTTAATATAAATTAAAAATAAATTTACATGATAATGAAAAACAATTTATCATTAATATGAGTATTTATAATCAAATTCAATTGTTTATAAACATATTTTACAAATTATATTTTTATTGAATTTTGAGTGAGACGTATTTAACTTTTCTTGGAATAAAAATAAATTAAAAGTCATAATTTCATCTATAAGGCTTCCAATGGACACCATTTCAACACTATGATGATTTAGGATGAATTAAACTCATCAAATGTTATTGAGACAACTGTTAGGGTATGTTTATAATAGTATTCTTATCACTAATTACCTAATTTACCATATTAAAAAAATTACTAATGATACTGTTCATAATGTCCTACAATAAAATAAATATATTTACATAATTTTTACCTACTGATTCAAAATATGTAATACCTATTTTGAAATTGAAATAATGACTTTAGAGTAATTAATTTAAAATTAATCTCATAGTTTGAAAGAGAGAATAAGTTTTAAAATTGAAAATATTACAAAATATTGAAGTGTTCTTACAATTTAATTCATTGTAAAATTAATGCTGGTGTTATAAAAAATATTAAATGATAAAAATATATTATCTTTATAAATTAAGACCATTGGATATTATAATTTAACAATATAAATTATTTCAATGAAAAAATTTGTTATCAATTAAAATTTAGTGTATCTATATTATTCATCAAAACATGAATGTTATTAGAAAAATAACAAAAATTCATCCAAACTAATATTTAATATCCATGTTCTAATTAACAAGTTTATGTTTTCATAAAAAAATTATTAATGTGTTAAAATCATAATTTTAATATAGATCTCTTTTAATAGTTTTACTCTTACCCAATTGAAAAATAATGTTTTTTATACATCAAATAAGATTTATTCTTACCCAATTCTTGTAAAATATTTCATGGATTAATAGATATTATATTATATTTAATATATAACATATATATATCATTAATTTCATTTATCAATTATAATTATCTAAATTTATAATAAAAATATAAAAATATATAATGTATTTATTATTTACATAAATAATTGGTAACCAATAAATTCACCATTCATTTTCGTAAATTAGTTATATTTATTCCTAATAATCAAATGGCTAGGTTATAAAAGTCATTTTATGCTAAGGCTATCTCACGGTATGTTTAAACTAGCAATTTTGTTCAATGCAAGCTATTTAATAATTAAAATTATTAAATGAAAAAAAATTTCCTAAAAACATCCTAGTGTTACACTACCCCTTTTAATATTATATAATTAATAATTCTTACTTCATAATATTTTATGATTAAATTCATTTACTTCAGTGATGGGAGTAATGATTCAAAAGTTACAAAGTTGTTAATGGTTTATGTTGAAATCTCATTTTAATCTATATTGTCTAATATTGAATTACTATTATAAGAAATTATTTCATAATTTTAATATAAAACATTTGATTTTTTATATACATATTTCTAGTAAAATGTTTTCATGAATATTTTTAGTATTATAAAATGATTTATTAAAGACATTTTTTACCCATTTTTTAATTTTTATAAGATTATTTAAAATTATCCTTCTTGTTTCTTTCTGAACAAGGAGTTCTTTGATTTTTTAAAAAGTAATGTTTTTTAACTTGTACAGAACGGATGGAATATTATGATTTGTTGACCATTAAATCCTTTGAATATTCCTTCACTAGTATATGTGCCTATTTTTACACACTTTTTTTCTATTTGTGGTAATTTATATATTCTAAAGAATTAATATCAAAGTGAGGATATTAAATTCGTAAAAAAATATTTTGTGTAATATATCAATGTAATTTTATCAATGATGGTAGCCTTTGATGTTATGAATTATTCAAAATTCGGTATATATGTCTCCGACATATATTCCTAGAATATTCTACCTTTATTTTATGACGTAATATACTTCTTCTGTACATCTACCAAATGCTCTTATTATTAATTTTTATTTTATTACGATATATGGTGTGATAATAAATCCCATTTCATTCCATGGGTAATTACTATGTTTATGCATTCTGATTGATTTAATTTTTGTTGAACACATAATCATGTACCTTTTTGATGGGTGCATCTAGATAGTGCTTATATTTTATTGAGTAATGATTTAATCTAATGTGGCATCACATATGGGATTTGGGAGTAATACTTGTCCATTTGGGAACTTTTTCCACAACGTGATATTGTCCTGGTAGTTAGGAAAGACTATTTTTTAAGTCAGGTTATATATTACCAAAACACTTACTATTTTACTATGATATTATGATACCATGTTCTTTATGTTATTCTTATAATTGTTTAATTATAATCCTTAACTTTTATGTTATCATTTTTTACCTTCAACTCCCATGTTATTTTTCCTATTCATTATTATTTCATTATTTGTATTTTTATCCCACCCCATTATTTAATGTATTTATTAAGTTATCTTATATAGTTTTAGATTCTCAAATGGAATTAGGTTCTCATTAATGTTAGTAAAATATACATATTTTATTTCAATCTCACTTTGATGTTCGACGAAACTAGTTTTTCGATGAAAGTTGGCCTCACGAGATTTGGGTTTTAATTAGTGGTTATTATGTTAAAAAACATTTGAAATTATGTGAAACAATATTGTGTAGCTGTAATATAGTAAATAGAAGTAAATATATACTAATTATTTCCCATTTATATGGTAACAGTTATATAATTCTTATAATACTTATATATTAATTTATATACCCATTGAAAATGCTTGAATATGTGATATCAGGGTTCTTAATCCCTTTTGAACATTGGATTCCTCTTTCCATAAATACACTTTCATTATCATAGTCATAATAGGTTATATCCATTGCATATAAAAATAGACAAAATATATTGTTATAGTTAAATTCTTTATACTTATACCCATTTATTAATCACGCATAGGAGGAAACAATTCTGCGTCTAAATGAAATAAACCTAGTGTTATAGTGCTGATCATTATTTATATGCTAATATGTGTGTAGGGGTTAAATGAAATATTGTCAACTAAAGTGGTAAACCAAAAATAAATAACAGTATCCATTCAAATTCAATGATAATATGTAGTAATTTCCCATGATATCACTATTAATAGTTTCCCATGTTATGATTAAGTCATTATCACAATGAAAAAATTGTTAGGGTATTGAAGGAAAATGGAGGAAACAAAGTATATTTTAATTTATTTTAAATAATGTGAAGGAAGGAGATAATCCACGAGTTGGGGTATTTCTTCATGGACTTTATACCTCATAAGAGAACCTATATGGAGGTATATAGTTCAATGATATACATTCAATCTCCATAAATTCATTTTTGAAACTATATTATCCTTGAAACTTTGGACTCTTTAACAGGATGAAGACTGTTTACCAATACATTTTCCATTTTCACTACAGTCTGTTACTATTAAAATTGTTTTTTGGTACCCTTCTAGTTATTCCTTGAAGGAAAGCAGTTCCAGTTAGAGGCTACTAATATGGGAATCCTTTTAGCAATTAAAATTAATTCCCCTGAATGAACCTCCACATAATTAGATTCTCATTAATGTGATGTGGAAAAAATTCTATTAGAGAATGCATTCTATTCTTCGATTAGCAGGGACATATGGACTACTTATTGTTACAATTTTACTTGGATAATATCCATTATAAAAACATAAAGTTATTTATAATTAAAACTATAGTTTCTTATGTGGGTGAATTGATTATGAATTGAATTCAGATTCACTTTTAGTTCATCCATGGAATTCCCAATATTTAGATTCTTTATATTAATCCAAAAAATGAGGAAATAAATAGTAAATTATTAGAGTGTATTATATTATTTTAGTTTTACTAAGGTATGTTATAATATATTTTTGGATTAATTAAATATGGGAGAAGACAAGGTTTGCCTCTTATGAGTCTGTAGGTGATGGTTCATACAGAACCCCCATATAATCCAACTAATATCTTGGGAGAGATAGAACATATAGAGTCATAATAATCCCCTATAAAAATAATAATACAAATGTTATATAAATTAATTTTTTCAATGAATTAAAAGGATATGAAAAATAAATTTTAATACTCATCCCATTATATTGATTTTGTGGCCCCTATGTTTGCTTGCATATCTATCTGTAAAAACCCATGAGCATTTACCAGAAGAGGGTCTCCACATTGGTAGCCATGGGAGCATCCAATTTCATCATGATCCCAATTGTAGGTTCTTCTGATGTGTTATTGACACTATTTATCATGAAATCCCAATATTAAGACCAACTCATTAGTAATTTTTTATGAAATTACTAGATGTGGGAGATTACTAGAATGGAATATATAGACTACCTCATGTAGGTCAAGTATTAACAACCCTACCCCTAGAACCCTAGAGTTGATGCGCCAATATATTACATTGTCATAGATACAATTAATAAAATACCAAAGGACTTATTAATTTATAAATTTTAAAATATTGTATCACATACATGATACCTATATTACATTGTTAAATTATAATTAATTATAAGAAAAGTAAAACCTCAACATCCTTGAAACTCACTCATAGAATTCATCATCATATCGTGGGGGAAGGGAAAAAATAATGATGAGCATAAATTTTCATTAATGATTAAGAAAAAAAAGTCAAGAATTAATAATGAATAACTACTATGTAATGAAAAATAACCAAAAACATATGCCATTTAAATAACTAGATAATGAATTATCAATATTTATCAGTAAATCAATTAATATAAATTCCATTTTATCAATATGTTGAGAATGGAATGAATCCATATAATTTTTTATAAAAAAAGTATAATTGATAATAATAAATGAAATATAAATATATTAAATAATTAATTATTGTATGTCATGTTTCCTAGACAAATGAATCCTTTAACATAATGATCTATTCTCAAGATAGGTAAATGATAATGGGTAGAAACCCGTCTTATTTGGCCAAATGATTCATCTCATGAGAATATCAATGCATAAACAAGATATCATTGACTAGTCTGAACCCATGTTCATATGTCCAAATCATTCCTCTTATATCAAATAATATATTTAATAATGGTCCATATAATAAAATATTTTTATTTTGTAATGAATAAAGATTTATCAATATTTCCTTAGTTAATCAAATAACATTAAAAGTAAGAAACTTATGTAAATATGGTGTATGGTTTATAAAATTACCATATCGATCACTCAAGAATATGTATATTTAAGAGAAATATAATTTCAAATGATAAACTTTCACAAAAAAGTAACTATATCAAGAGAATGTTAGTTATAAAAAAACATTGTTAGATTGTATAATAACTTATATCACTTGGTAATTTTACAATAAAAACCCCTGGTATGAAATAAATAAAATTTTACCATATAATAACATAAATAATTAGGTATTAATGATTTTACATGTCAAATTGGTTAAGATATAAACCACAAAAAAGTAAATTGGTCATAATAACAAATAAATCTAAATAAAATGTTAATTGAGATAAAATACCACACCTCACGTTTCCTTTTGGTTGAAAACACATTAACATTATTTATAAATATTTAAATCATGTTGTTATCTTTTTATATTGTCATATAAATATTTATCATATCATATATGCTCCATTTATAAAATTATAACTCTTGTTTTTATATAATCATTCATTACTATAATTTTTTTGGGTGTTAATCACCTTGTTTTTCGATTATCTATTGATATTTAAATTTGGTTACTATTTGTTATATAATCATTAAATAATCTATTGATTTTAAATCATGGTTTAAATATATTATCATAATTCAGTTCATCCTTTTGTTATCCAAAAATTTAATGGTTATAATATAATTTTCATCTTAATTAATAATATTAATATTATTTAGTCTCACTCAATCTTGGGTGGAATACAAGCTGTCAAATAAATTCATTATTGTGTTTCTCGAATGCTTTAAATAAAATTTTAATTACTCTATAAGGGAAAAATATTTCTGTTATTGGGTGTTGTATTTTCTCTCATAAAAAACTCTATTCTCAATATTGCTTGGATATTACCTTATAAACTGATGAAGTTAGTTATTTTTCAAAATATCTTCTAGTTCATATGTTTCTTCCTCTGTTTATGATTTTTAAAAAAAGCTACACAAAATGAGTCATCTAGTTCTTCAATACATGCTCTATAATATCAAGAATATGGATAGGTTTTCATAGTAAGATAGATCACATTCCAAATATATTTCATCAAAGTCGAGCACATGTGTTGGGTATGACATATACTTTCTTAGTGATTGTTCATGGGACACATCATGAACATTTTAAAGGTTTTAAGGCATTGTCTAATTATAAAAAAAATACAATTCATTTAACAATTTCAAATCATATGATGTATATAGGGTTCAGTTTACCTTTTTTAACGATCTTTATAACACCATTATATGTTGATACTTTAAGGAAACCCATATTTTTTTAGGATTTACAATTTGTTCCTTGATTATCAACATGATACTTTTTCGTACTTTGAGATTATTTATTGTGAACATGAATAGGCTTTACCTTTTTCATATTTCATCAAAATTTTATGTTCATACATGTATCCTACCACCAAATCCAACCCAACATGTTTTAGTATGACATCTCAAAATATATAATTCTTTATATAACACAATTTTATAACTTGAATGGAACCTATTGTTAAATGAATACACTACCAGAAGTAAATATTGACCCTATATATCCTAAAAGACAAGTGATCATGACCCAAACATTTATTCTGTTGTCTGAATTATTCAATAATACAATCCTTCAGTTTATTGATGGTAGGCATTGCTCAAATTATGCTTTGTATTGAGAGAATTATGATAATTCTACCAGAATTTCGATGTAAAATTGGGATCTTGATCATGAATATCTGAATGAGGTGAACCTTAATGTATTAAAATTTCATTAACATATATTCTTTTGATTTTATTAATAGTTATATATACTATTATAAAGAGTAAATGTGTATATTTTGTTATATGATCATTAATTACCCATATTATGTTATTTTAACTATGATTCTTTGTTATCCATATGAAGAAGTACATAGTAATGTCATTTAATTTCACATAGGAATATGAAGTAGTATCCTGAATCCTGTAAGATTTAATCTGAAAACTTTCACTTTTTGATAGATTAAACATCTAGACACAAAATCAATAATTTCCCACATCATGTAATCCCAAAATTAATGTTATTTCAAATCCTAATAAATATTCATGATACTATGGTGTATAAAGAAAATTTGACATATCTGTATCATTATAAATTTCCATTATAGATTATGAAAATATGTAATACATAATCACTTCTCAAATTTTATAACACAATCATCACAAAAAACATCTATTGATTTCCCATTGTTCAAAGCATTAATATTCATACGAATGTTCTCACCATTAGATGGAGAATTATTTATCTTATCTAATTATGATTGGTTTACAATCATGTAAAGAAATGAAAATTATATCCACTTCTATAGAAATTATTATATCTATCATTACTAGTTCAATGAATATAGGTCCATCCCAATCCTCACTTGGGTTTGAACTCTAGGATTCCTCTTATATAGTGCATAAATTACATTTTGTTTCATTCATGGTTGATGTGTATTAGGAATTAATAATCCATGACTACCACATTCCATAACGATAGTCTCATATTGATATATTTCTAAAAATATGTATTTTTGACTTTTAAGATCCATGTATATCTCAAATATTTCACTATTCAGATATTGTCTCAAAATCTTCAATGAAAATATCACAACTGATAACTCAATGTAATCTAGAAAGAAGTTATGTTCATGAATATTCATTTAATTTGATGCATATTCAATAACATTATCATTTTAAATTTGGATAAAACCATGTTTTCTCATTTATGCATGACTATATATCAAAAATAATCACTTCCACTTGGTAGAGTGAAAATAATAACTTTGAAAATTTTCCTCTTTAGATTGTAAAAATGTAAATCACGTTCTGTTTTAGAAACAAAATTAACCCTAAAACATTTAATCAATGTATATATGTTTTCCAATCATGAAAAACTATGAACAAATTGGTGATAGTAACCTTCCAAACAAATGAAACTAAATACCTCAGTTATGTTTGAGTGCGTAGGAAGTGGACTAGTTTCTTGTGTTGTGAAATGAAAAACTGAGATTCAATTTTTGGAGATAATATGTCCATGAAAAACACATACAGAAGCCAAAATTCATAGTTAATAAGTTTCCAATTAACAAATTCCTCCAACATTTCTCATAAATAACCCACAAGTTATTCCCATAGTCCTCCTAGCTTTTAGAACATGACATAATATTATCTATGAATACCACAACGATATCATCATTATAATCCTCACATTTTTTATTCATTAGAACCAAAAAAAATTGGTGAATTAGCCAATAAAAATGGAATTAATACCAACTCCTAATGTTCATACCACATCCAAAAGGATGTATTTTGAATTTATTTATTCCTTTCTAATAATTTTTGATACCAATAACGAATATAAATCTTTAAAAAAAATTAGTCTACATGAAGATGATTTAATAAGTTATCAATTCATGGAATATAATATTTTTACTTTATTAAAATAGCGTTGATTTACCTATAATCAATTAAAAACTTCATGGATATATCTTTATTCCTCGTGTATAGAACATGGGCTCCCTTTGGGAAAACACAAGGGTGAAAAAATACTGTATTTCCAAAAACCTCTTGTAAAATTTTCAACTCCAATAATTTTAGAATGGTAATTCTATAATGGGCCTTTGATATTGGTATTTCATTAAGGATTAAATCAATAGAAAACATAACTTCTTTAACTAGGAAACGACAAGGTAATTCCATAAAAAAATTACATAAATGTATTCTTGTACAATAGTTAAAACCACAATTTGAAGGCAGCCTTCATTATTCTATGATGTGGTTTTCTCTTCTTCACAAAGAATATAGTCAATACGTCTAATGGGGTTAGATCTATATAATAATAATATAATTATCTTTCTTCTCTCAATATAAGTAATTTTATAACATCCTCAAAAATTTTAATATTCTTTCTTCTTATAACAAATTATTGAATCATATATTTAATGAATGTCCATAAAGAATGATTATATTGAATTCAACCATAGGTATAATAATTAGTATATCAAATAAATTATTTTTTTATATCATTATGTGGTCTTCCCAACACATTATTTTTGAAATGAGACGTCCATCATGATTTTTGAATAACAACTACAATTTTAAATCAAAAGGAAACTGACTAAATTTCTTTGAAAATTTTGTATATTTTAAAGAGTTTTAGGATCCAAAATAAAGTAAATCATTGAATGAATTTAAATATAGGTTTAATTTATCATCCACCACATGTTTGGTTACTTTTACCTTAGCTATTGGGATCACATATGATTGGCCATAATCTCTTGGCTACATCTATTGTGGATTACTGTGAATCTTAGGGAATTTGTGTGAGTGTTTCACTTCTATCAAAATATAGAGTATTGTACATAATTTATTTGATTCTTACCCATTCATTATTTTAATATTGTCATGTATCTCTAATATTATAAAAATTTCCCATTCCCTTCAATAATTTCTTAAGGTTATCTCTTCCATGGTTCTCATAGAGTGATAATTGATTTGTTTTCTTTTTTTATCACTAATTAATTTCATATCTATTGGTTCTCAGATGACATCTTACTCTCTTGGGTTCCCCTTAATATTTAATTTCATGATATGCCTTTCTCTATTTGTATGGGAAATAAAAAATTTCAATGTGTTCTGAACAATAATGAGAAACCATTGGCCCTTAGATATGGATTATGACCTTTAATGAAGTGGTAAATAATGCACTTCATGTATGGTATGTAATATTTAGTATTCATTGATATACATGTAAACTTAACTTCATAATATATGGAAATTTCTTCTTTCATTTTCCATAATGTATCGCCCAAAACCTAAAAGCTCAGAGTAGGGGGCTTAATTTATTACATTATCCTGATTACATGCAATCAAATCCTGAAAGAATTATCTGTTTACTATTTTTATAATGACAAATTACAAACATTATACTGATTTTATATTGATGATTGAAAATTAAATACAATACATAAAAAATTATTATAAACATATTATTTAAAAACCCATTGAATGATATCATATTCTTAACCTAGGGGAAAGAATTAAAAAATATGACATATAATTATTAGTAAGGGTTATGTAAAATGGAAGATAAAATGAATCAATTCTGAATAATAATTATGTTATGGTAGATAAAAACCCAACATGAGATTTAATGAATAGGATGTGAGTGAAATGCATCTAAAGATTTTTTAGTGAAAATATTGTAGTTAATAATTTCATAATCAAGAAAATTACTAATTATTTTATGTCATGTATCAAGAACATTAAACATTCTATCATTACAACCCATTTTCAAGATAGTTTAAATCTGTGGGTATAAACTTGTCAGATTATTCATAAAAAGAAAATCAAAGGGATTGTCACCAATTCATTTGTCCTATGAGACATCTTATGCATCAAGGGGATTTCATTATCTAGACCCCTACCCATGTTATTAATTTCCAAATAATTATTCATATATCAAAAAATATATTTTATTAAAAAATAATATTCCTTTTTGAATATATATATATATATTGAGTAAAAGACTCATTTGTATCAATATTTCCCAAATTAATTAAATAACACCAAAATTAAAAATGAATACAAAAAGAATACATTATAGGAAATAACCTTACACATAATAAATCGATATATATATTTAATATTAACGTAATTAAAAATATAAAATGATTACAATTATGTGATTTTTTCAAGAGAATGTGGATAATCACAAAATAAATTGAAATTGCCAAGATAAATTTTACCACCTCCTAATTTTCTATTCATACCCATTGGATAAAATAATTCAATGTGAGACCTAAAATTCCTTGAGTTATGAGTGATTAATGATATTAATTTACAATGGGGTATAATATACCCCACAAAAATTAAATATGTGGTCTAAATGGAATTTATCTCACTCATGTAAAAAATTATATGGAAGTCTATTAATACTTTCTAACATTCCAATGAAACCCCATATGATGAAATAAATCAATTTTTCACTTAAAATAAGGTAAAATATAAATTTATCATGATATTACATGTCAAAGTAGAATTATTTAAACCATATATAATAAATTACATGCATAAACAAGTATGCCTCAATGAATTGAAATTAAGATGATGTTTGTTAACTTATGCTTCCATTTGATTGAATATTATTTAAAATATTGTATAGTGTTTTTAATAATTTTATTAGCTTATAAATGAGACATACTCATATTTATAATATCATATACAATCTTCTATTAATATCTTATAAGCCATTTTTTAAAGATCATTTATTATTTTCATCATTTCAGGATATTATTTCCATGTTTTTTTGGTATGTTCTAACTTATTATTTTTTCTATTCTAATAATGATCATTATTTAATCTTCTCTAGAATCTAAAAAATATTATAAATATCATATATATTCTATATATATATATATATTACAATCCATTATAAATTTGTTCAAGAAATGAAATTCATCGTCTATGGAGACGGTAGGCCGTATGTATGCCGGTACAATACTTCATTTAACTTTTAATATCTAATATGCTAGATAAAAATATATATGTATATATTAATTTGAATATAAAATTTATTTTATATATACCCCATATATTTATTAACGAAAACATTAATATATTCTATGAAATTTCAAAATAAATCATATAGTATGGAGGATACGGTAGTCCAAACGTCCACAAATGTGGCTATCATAATTCAAAAAAATTGGAATCATGAAGATATGTGTTATATAAAAATTAAATAAGCATATACAGATCCCAAAAGTAAAAATGATTCTAATTGCATAATATTTTCATAGTTTCCTAGGATATTTTTTCAACTTATTATTAAAAGTAAAAATGATTCTAATTGCATAATATTTTTAATGTATGTATAATAGATCCCAAAATATGTTAAATCCAATTTTAAATATTATTTAACACTATAAATTATTTATATGATAAGTATGTTTCAATTAATATATAATAATTTTCACTATTATTAAAAAAATAAAACTTCACAAGAAATATACAATTCATACTAAGACATTTTTTACATTTCTACATCAAAATTGATGTTAATTATTTCAAATATAATTTATAAAAATTTCCAAACATAGATTTAAAATATGTGTGAAATTCAATTGTGGAAAACCATCATTTAAAAAATTTAGGTTTTTATACATAAAATTAGATATATTCTTATCTTATGACTATAAAACCTATTGGATGAATGTAAAAATTATTTTTTAAATATATAATATATATATATATTTAATTATATAATATTAGTTAGTAAATTTAATTATATTAATTTATTTATTCAAAAAACCATTGGGGTAATAAAATATTTTTCATATAAAAACCATTCTTTTGCATTCAATTTTATTTTATTTTGATTTCTAACTAATTTATAACCAATGAATTAATATTATAATTCTGTAAAAAATATATTTTTATTAGTTATTTATTACAATTCATAAATACTAATTTAATGGATATAAGGTAATTTTAATTTTATGTAATAATATAAATAGTATTCAATAGAACATGGTCTTGCATGTAACATAAGTCATCAAAGAAAGACAATGTTGTGTGTAACACAAGTAGACCAAAGAGTTCGCAAAAGTGAAAGCAAAACATTATTTTTTGGTAACATAAGTTATCCTCTGTGTTTCATGAAATATTTAATATTTGAAATATTTAATTTATCTAAATATAAATATACTAGAATGTCTATGGTGGTTATTATAGATTATATACTTGGAGTTTCATTTCTAATATGACAAAAATTATAAAATATTTACTTTATAATTTATATAAATTAAATTCTCCTCAACTTAAATAAATTGGGTCAATTAAAATTAATCCTGATCAAGGTATGTTACGGTTTGACATTTGAAAATACCATCACTGAAATCCCACATCGTTAGAATGGTTGATAAAATATCATCTTAATAAGAGATAACATAGAGTATGAAGGTTAAATTAATAGGTTTGTAAGATGATGATCATCAATGAAAAGTGATGATATGGACATAGAAGGAAAGTGTAAATAATTTTAAGGTATCAAAACAATAAATATGCGATGATTTAGAAAAACATGTGTTTAAGAAATATTATGGTATTATGATAACAATATTTAGCATCATTTTCTTATTGTTAAATAATTATTTTACTACCTGTGTGTATATGGAAATATATTTAATTAATATATTTTTAGTTACATAGTTTTATCCTTAGGGTTTTCTTTCACGACCTACAAATTTTCCACTTTACTCCATGAATTAAATAATTATTTTTGATTGAAGCTAAAAATTCACTTTAAGTAGATCATATGATCTAAAAAATTAGTTAGATTTGTCTCTATATATTTTCCAAAATAAATTAAGAAATTGATATATTATCTAATAATTTAATAATATTGTTTCATAATTGAAATTTATTCCTCAAATTGTTTTCCAAAAAATAATTACATATTAACTAAGACATTGCATAGACTAGTGGTAGTTGTGAATCTCGTAGTTTCGTCCAGTAATTGGTTCAGGACTGACAACATTATAGGATTTCCTTTTTAAAAAACCATATTAATAAAATTTTCAAAATAACAATAATGAATATCCCTGAAATTTACTCATTATATGAACTTTTCACTATGGTTTTCAATACAAAATTTATTTTAGTAATTAATAATCATAATTTTCTATTATTACAATATACATAATGATCATAATAAAACTAATTGTTATCAATAACATTAAACTAATTTATCTAAAATTTAATGTCATTAATCCTAAAATAGATTTTCTATAAATAAAATAATAAAAAAGTTGTACTGCCATAAATTTCTTCTAATATATCTTTAACATCGGTAGACTACGATTAAAGAAAACTAAAAAAGAATTTTTAAGTAATAGAACTTTTCATAATCCTTAATATATATCATAAAAATATTAATATGTTATTCTATAAATATTTTTAATTTTTTTCATAGTGTTGTGTTCCTTAATCAATATTTTCATAAATTTAGTTGACAAGGTTGCAAGATAACATGTTTTGATACCAACAATAGCACCCCTAACCTAAATTCCATTATCCGGTGGATTACATAATTAAATATTAATGATTACAAGGAATAAAATACTAAAGGACTAATCAATTTAGCAATTTTGGGAGACCAGATTACATATATCACACTGAATTTTCATTGGGGATAAAAAATAAATACAATACATAACAAATGATAATAAATTACATACTTGAAAACTCATTCAAATATCTCTTATTCATAACATGAGGAAGTAAAATCCAATAAAGGTGATCATATATTCTCATTAATTGTTATGTATGTAGGAATCTAAAAATAATGAATGATTAATAATCAATATGGAATTGTATATTACTAAACCCTATTTTCATTTAAAAAAAGCTAACAATGAAATACATCCATATATTTTTTCATAATGAAATTCCATTATAAAATAATAACTAAAATTAATAAAATGTTTTATTATTGGATTTAATGTTTCCATTATATACAACAATACACCATAAAGACCTATTATCAAAATTGTTTATATAGATGGGTAGAAACCTATCTAATTCATCTTAGAAACAAACTCAAAGGGTTTTTCTCCAATTGATTCCATCTCATGAAACTGTTGATGCATTGAGTGACATCTTATAACCGACCCCAACCTGTGTCATTAATTTTCAAACAATTACATATATATCGAATAATATATTTAATAAAAAGCAATTCACTTTATCAAATATCTATATTGACAAAAGATACATATTTTTAAATATTTCTCCTATTAATGACATCTCATTCAAAGAAAACAATTTACAGGAAAATTGAATAAGGATTAAGAAATAATCAAATAAATGATACCATAATATGTATATTAAATATTATTGTAATTTCTAATGAAAAATTATTTCAATAATTTTATTGATTCAAGATATTGTTAACAACCATTATTGAATGTGAGGTATCCAAGAAAACTTTTACCAATCGATAAATTACAATTAAAAACCATTTGGATGAGATAATTTAAAGTGAGACATATAATACCTTTAGATATGAGTTATTCTTGATATTAAATTCAAAATGGGAATTTCACAGAGCACAAAAAATAGATACGTTTTGAATATGAAATGTATCTCTTAAATGTAAAATGTGAGTTCAAAATTCCTTACTACTTGGTATCATTCGATTAAAACCTCATAGAATGAAATAATTCAAGTAGAAACATATAATCAAATGAAATATGATTTTTTAATGATATCACATGTCAATGTGTAATTAGGAAAACAATATATAATAAATCAGGATCACAATAATAATGTATGCCTTAAAGAATGGAAATTGAGAAGAAGTCCTTTAAAATAAAATTCATTTTGGTTGAATGAGGTTTAAACTCATATATAATGTATTTAATAATATTATTTACATAAAAAACCAAACTAAAATTTATAATAACAAATTTTATCTTTTTTATAATATTTTATTAACCATTTGATGATAATATTTCATTATATTCATTGTTTTCTCTGTAAATTGTCATGTTTGTAGTGTATATTTTAACTTGTTAATTTTTTTGTCTTACATAGATCATGATTTCATAATCATAAAAATTTAAAATTGTTATAAATATAAGATATATTTTATATATATTTATTTATTACAATATAAAAAATTTCTTGATAGGAAATAAAATGCATTGTTCTAGGAGATGCTAGGTCATGCGTACACATGAATGGTACTTCCATTTCGTTGTTGTATTAAAAAATTAAGTGATATATATATATCATCATTAATGTATCATATTTATGTTATATATATCAAATATTTATATTAAATCCATATTTAATACATTCCATGTCATGTGTGAATGAATCACATCACTTGGAGGATGCGGTTGTCCATACATCCGGATATGATGATATCGTATTGCTAAAAAAATTGGAAGTATAAATGTATGAATCATATAAAAAATGTATAAATTCATTATAAATATTATATATATCATTAATCAACTATAAATACATTTTTATATAAAATAATGAATGGTTGTAATGGATGAATGCACGACATCAGTTTGTGATGCAGTAGTTCTCCTTATATATGAACAATGACTGTGCATCCCATTTGATGCCAATTAGTGAAAGTGTAAGTCAAAAAATTAATAATAATTAATTTCAGTATATTTTGATCAAATAATTTTTAAATAATGAGGATATATGTATAATTTAACTTGTGGAGAATGAAATAAAACAAAATATCTCATTGAAGAATGTTACCTCTTCTTCTGGTAACTCCTTATGGTTTTTTGAAAAATTATTTGATGTTCTTCATTAATCCTATTGTTATGCTATAATATTAGGGTTTGAATGTTGAGATTTTATTTGGATGCATTTTATATGATCCATAGGGTTTTATAGTTGTAAATAAGGTAGGGGTGAGATCCCTTTTATAGATGAGGAGTGGCATTCTTTTAAATATAAAAAAGTAAACACTATTGGGAGGTCTCCATTACATCATGTGCCTACAATAACAAACAGCACTATATGAAATAGGTTATATGGTTCATATATGGAAATAAAATGTATTTTTACATGTTTCTAGGCCAGTTTGTCCCTTTAGATTATGTTTGAGTCCTTTTTTAAACTTATGTTTATCCAAATCAATTTAATTAATTTTAATTTCATTAACAAATATTTTTTGTCCAAATATAAGTTCACTATACAAGATGATAATGATTATTCTGATTTGAAATATTGAATTATTTTTTCCCAAATTGCAATTAAATAATTATAGGAAATTAATTTAAAAATAATGTTGCTAAATGGACGACAACAGGGGTTTTTGATGTGAAAATGATCAAAAGATAATTATGTTTTAATTTCCTGATTCATTATAAATTTCAATAAAATTAATATATTGTATTTATTGATTAATTAGTTTTCTAATAGTACATTATAACCAATTAATAACATAATATAACACTATAAATTATTTTTTGAAAAGTTAGTTTTTAATTAAATGTCATCATTTTTTTATTCATCAAAAAATGAATCATCATAGAAAAATAAAAAAAATCACTCTAATATAATTATGAAATTACTCTTTAAAATATTAAGATTATTTTATGACATATAATTTATAGAAGTGTAAAAATTGATAATTAAAATAGGTTATCTATTAAAAGGTAACAAAACTACCTTTATAAAAATATTTCTTTTATGCATGAAATTGGATTTATTCTAACCTTATGACTAAAAACATATTGGATGAATGTAAAAAAAATAATATATTGAATGTATAATATATATATATATCATTAGTATCATTCAATAAAATTGGTTAATTGATTTTACTAATACAAAACACCTATGGGTGCCTAAAATAGTTTACATATAAATACGTTTCAATTATATTTGACTAGATTTTATTTTCATTTCTCATCAATTAATAAATAATTAATTCATTTAATATTTTTTGTAAACCATATGTTTTCATAAGCATTAAAATATTATTAGTAACTATTAATTTAATGTCCATGATGAAATTTTCAATGTAAATAATATTATTAGTAGTATTTAATTAAATCATGTCTTGCATGTAAAAGAGTCCATCAAATATTTTCAATGTTGAATGTAATGTATGCTAACCTCAGTTTTAGATGTTGATAAAGTTAAACAATAATTTCTGTGTAAAACAAGTTGTGATCAATATTACACGTAATATATGATATTTAAATGATTGAATTTATCTTGATATAAATATATCATAATATCTAAATTTTGATATTCTCATCTATACTCAATGTTGTGTGTAATACAATAACTAAAATTAAATATCCATATTTTCAAATTTATGGTAATTACACTAAATATAAGGAAGCTTCTCTCCATCTTAACTTATTTCACATCTGGGAAATAATTATCCAAGAATATCTCCTCAAATGTTTTATATTCCATGAGTTCTATATATTCTTCATCTCAGGTATTCTAGATGAATGACTGATATTTCTCAACATCCCTATTCTGACAACACTGCACAAGGTTAACCATTTACTTTTCAGAACTTATAAATTCAATAAATATATTCTCCATTGACATAATGGATTTCTCAACTACAATTTGATAAGTAGTCCCACTAAACGATGGGGGATTAGGTCACATATAGTGATCCAGCATAGGCGAATCTCACTCTAGAATATGATTCTCCTTCGAGTAAAGTTAATTTATCGTAACATGATTATTATTACCTATTAGAGAAATAATTTTATTCATTCCAATAACATATGTATTGGTTACCTCAATAGGGAAATATATACATTTTCCATAAGTTTTGATACCATTATTCATTCCTAGAACCATTTGGAAACAATGTCATATACTAGATTAGATCATAAAATTATGAATCTTAAATACTAATTTATAATTAAATGAATGGTGTAATGCAATTATAAATTCTACATTTATGCTTTGATAATCATAGTATCATTAAATTTGCTTTATTTGGGGTAATATTTTATTTAAAATTAGTCCTAATAGTTTGCGAAGAAAATGTGAATTGTTATTTTCAAATAACATGAGATTGTTTACCAAATGTATAGTATAGTCCATTTTCATGTACTCAGTAACGATCAAATCAAGCCAGACAAACCCATTTTAGAGTTATTACCCATATAAAATTCGATTCCAGACCTACGTACAAATGTAATATCTGTACATCGATGTATTTCTATGAAGACACACATAATATGAACATTATGATAACATTACGATGGTATAATATAAATAAATTCAATTCTATCATAGGGTTATGTTCTGAAATATATTTTTTCCTCAATCTAGTTTCCAATGTTTCTATTAATCTTCCTCTCATACCAACTGTAAAAACCCAACATTTGAACCTAGATCTAATTATGTACTTTATTACATTGGAATATATTCAGTATGATTAAACCCAAAGGAAAAATTATTTTAGTAGTTTATGAAAAATATATTACCTAAAGGATAACCATATTACATTGATAAGTGAAAATAAATCATAACAAAAGTAAAACCTAAGCATCATTGAAATTAATTCCATGTATTTATCTTCATGCCCAAGAGAATGGAATAAAAATAATCGTGATATCAAAGGATTATTAAGGATGGAGTACAATTGAATATATCATGAATCAATAATGAATAACCAATATGGAAAGGTAAATAACTGAACACCCATTCCATTTAATTAGTAAGCTAATAATAAAATGCATCCACAAGTTCTTCCATAATGAAAATATGATGGTCAATAAATACTGATATTTTAATATAGAAAGCTAGTTAGTTATTATGAATCATGTTTCCTATGAACATGATAAATTTATCACCAAGATCTATTACTATGAAAGTTTACAACTTATAGGTAAAAACCAATCATATTTGGTCAACTAATTCGTCTCATTCAACTTCTGACGCATTGAGTGGGTATAATTCACTTTTCATGACCAATTTCTTCATGTCAAAATAATTTCTCATATATCTAATTATATATTTAATAATATACCTTAACATCAAATATCCATATTGAATAATGAATAATGATTTATCAATATTTCCCCAGTTAATCGAAAAAAATTCACACTGAACATCCTATGTAAAAAAAGTTATATGGTTTTAGAAACAATATTATCCATAATATATGAATATAGATATATAGTAGAAGTGAAATGTCAAATAAATAATTAATAAAATAAAGTAATTGTTTCCAGGGAAAGTATACAATCACCATAGAATGTGAGATATCCCAATAACTTATATAACATGGTTTTTTAAAATAAAATCCCCCTAGAAGAAATGATTCAAGTTGAAACATAAAATATCATTAATATTTAATTATTCATGATATTACATGAATAATGGGCAGTATTTAAACCGTATAAAAGTGAATCGTGAAAAACAACAAATAACTGTTAATGAAATGTAAATTGAGATGAAATCTGTTATCTCACTTTTCCTTTTGGTTTAACACTATTTAACATACTAAATCATGTTAATAAATTATTAAATTCTCCTATTAAATTTTATAAAAACATATATGATCCATTTATAAGATATTACCTCTCATTTTATAATAATATTTTATTATATTCTTTATATATTGTGTTTATCACATTGTTTTCGAGTATGTTTTGACTTGTTATATTTTCCTCATAATTCAATAGATATTAATAATATGATGAGTTTAAAACCTTCTGTAAATATCATATAAATTAAATATATATGTATTTTCAGTAATCTATAATCTTTAGTGACAGAAAATGAAATACACCGTTCATGGGGACGGATGGCCGTACACACACATGAATGTTGATTTCATTTTTGAATTATATTAAAAGAATGAAAAGTAATATATATGTATATATATATATGTATTTATATTAAGAATAAATTATCATATTTATTTCATATATAGAATATATTTTTATTAAATCCATCCTTAATACATTCCATATAAATCCTGATCAAATTTGATCTGTCTGTACGGCGGCAGTTCAACGTACATGCGAACGACGTCATCGTATTCCAAAAAAGAATGGAAAGCATGAAGGTATGATTAAATAATAATTACATAATCCTAAAGGAAATATAAATATAATTATTTTATTATATATATTATTTCCATCATTATTTCCAATATTGATTAATATAAATTGAAAAATGTATGACATTGGTTCATGAGATGGTAGTCGACCATAAAAAATATATGATGATTTCAAAACCCTTGTTATGGAACTCAGTGTTAGATTTCAGTTTCAAACATATTAAAAACATATAATTATATTTTATATAAAATTTTTTTATATAAAAAAAGTGTGATTTTAATTTAAGGAGGTGGATGATGAAATAAAATAAAAACGATTTTAGAATAACATTACCTCTTATTCGGGTATCCTCCTTTGGATTGAAATAATGCTTTCTTAAGAAGAATTTATGATCATTAGATGTAATAAATGATAAGGATCTTGAATTTTCGGATTTATTTTGGTAGGTATTTTCTAAAACCATGTTGTTTTGAGGATAAATTTGGATAGGAGTACCGGTGGCCTTTTATAAGTGGGTTGAGTTTTTCTATTATAATTTTTGAATATGGAGGATTTCACCCACGTTTTTGCTTTGTTAAGTGGATCCGAATAGTTTATCAATCACTTCCATAGAAGGTATAATGCCAGAATAAAAGTATAAATGGGATGTTTTATATGTTTATATGCAATTTTTTCTCTAACAGTTTAACATTTATCACATGGTAAACTAATTTTTCTTTTAGTCATTATAATTAATTTTAATTATTTTCAATAATTACATAGCTAAAAAATTTAACATGGTGTTATTATAAATTATAAATTATTATTATTCCAAATTTTTAATACATTATTTAAAATTAAATTTATATAAGTGGAATACATTAATATAAAATTAATCTCTTAGACAGAACAAGAAAGTAGACATTTAAAAATAATATGTTTAAAAGTTTACTATTCTTTTTTCAATAAATTAAATATAAAAATGTATCCAATAAACTAAATTGGTTTTTAGATGTTTAATTGGTCTAATTTTACAATAAAACTAATTTAATATACAACTCAACAGTATAAAATATGTATATGAAATGTTAGTTTTGAATTAAAATTTAGTATTTTTCACTATTTGGTAAAAAATAAAACATCTCGTTAAGATATAAAAATTTACCCTAAGATAAATTATTCATTAATATATAAGTAAATATTTTTATTTCATAAAAAAATATTTATTAAAGTGTAGAAATTTAGTTTAAAAACAAATTATCCCTTAATAGTCTACAAAACTACCTTTTGAAAATTGGAGTCATATATATATATATATATAATTAGATTTGTTTTTATATTATTCCTACAAAATAATTTTTGATGAAATAATCCTATAGAAAACATTTTAATAGTGGTTTTATTTATTAGCGCTAGAAAAAAACTGAAAAAATGGAATATTTATCAGTGTTAAAGAATGAACTGATAAATATAGCGTTATATGAGAAATTTTTAATAGTGATAATAGAAACTGCTATAATTACTTTCTTTTTAGCACTGATAATGTTATCATTTATTGATGCCTTTGTTTTAGTGATAATAAGTGGTATCCTTTATCTATGCATTAATTTAAGTGATGATACCAATTATCTTTGTTATATTTTTATCACAGATAAATATTCGTTTCATCATTGATTGTATAAAACTGATAATGGTCTGAATAAATAATATGAAATAAAAATAAGTAAATAAATAATGAATAATGATATTACCTCAAAATATAAAACAAAATATATAAATTAAGTATTTATTGATAATATTGTTTACAGTTATTATACATTATTAAATATTCAACATTTTATTTATTAGATAATTAGGAAAATTAATGTTATTATATTCTATATATTGAATATATAGATAAAATTTAAAATTAATAAGAATTAAAATTATCGATTAATTGGGTAGTACATGACATATAATGAAATATTTTTGATTAAACAATTTTATATAGATCAAATGCGTGTCATATTGGTTTCATATATTTATAATTAACATATTTTTATATATTACTATTCACACACACAAAACATATCCATCTTTTAATGATTTTTAGTGTGTAATTATCCATAATTTATTAAATTTCACTCATTTTTACCATATATGAATGCATAGAAAATTAGATATTCATTAATAATGTTAAAAAAATTGTAAAAAATAATTAAGAATAAATATATTTATAAATGTACATTTACAATATTTATACATTTATATATTAATAATTATAAATAAATCAATATATTTTTCAAATTTATTTACATATTTATAAATAAATACAAATATATATAAATAAATAATTATTAAATTTAGAATAAATTTAATAAATAATTATTATATTTACATAATTTATATATATATATATATATATTAAATATATATATGAATTATTATGTAATCATATATAAAATATAATTGTTATTTTGAATTAATGTTTCTACAATTATAAATAAATATTTTTAAAATTGTAATAAATATATTTGAGAAGTAATATATGTACAATATTTATATTCATATATATATATATATATATTATGTATATATTAATTTATATATATATATATATATATATATATATTTAGAATTTAAATTATCAATCCTTTATCAGTGCTCCGGTAATAAGCACTGATAAAATCATCATTATTAGAACTTTTTAGTGATAATAAAGATATGATTTATCAAATCTATAAATTTATTGACTACAAAGATCAACCTTAATATTACATAAGTAATAAGTGATTATAAACGAGATCTTTATGTACTCTTATTTTTAAGAAATGGAAAAAGTGTCTTGATCTATTTATAAAATCATTACCATTTGTGAACCTGTAACCATATAGATGATTTCCACAGAACTCAACAGCTACAAGAGATCCTCCATAATGAATTCGATGATGAATCATAGCACTCTACGACCTCATTTTTCACCAACATCTCATCCGATACCAGATGTTCAATTAGTGGTAGGGTTTCCAAAGAGGGTCTTATATTTTCATCAACCTAGCGAGCTAGTCCTACCTATTTTATTTTTTATTTTTTATTTTTTATGATTTGTTTTTGATATGTTTTTTATAATTTATTTCTGATATGTTGTTTTGGGAATGATTTGTGGTCCATTTTCTGTATTGACTACCAATGTATGATCTGTTGTTTATATCTGACATTGAAACTTTGATTTATTCATTGTTAATTTACAAATATGTTTTATATATTCAGAAAAAAATATATTTCCATATATGTATTTAAATGAGTGGACATTTTCATGTATATTATTATTCAAAAATTGTGTACACCCTTGAATGTGCCACACAATGCAATAATGAGAATATTTGTAAATTGCTGGCATAGGGGTTTGACCCCATGACAACACCACAAACCCCTCCCCATCCATACGACCCTAATCAAGTGTGGGGGGAATCTTCTTATATATTATTGTTGTTTGACTTCTTATTTGTGTCACATTGGTGGATACCTAATTATTATATATAAGTTGACACCTTGTATGGACACCCCAGTAGACATGTCACATCAAATGATATTTTCCAGAACAATGTTTGGCCAGCGATGTATGTTACTCTATTGGTAATGTCTATCAAAGGATATCGGTCCTCTTATAATTCACTATTGTCCATAGTTTTCATATTGAGAAAATTTAATGGGGTCAACTATAGTTATGAACTTGTGGTTTTATCACATCAATATTTCACTATTTGAATCATTATTTTGACTTTATAGTTAACAATATGTTTAAATTTCAGGTTTTTATCTATTTGGTATTTTTTATCCAATATATGTGAGTATTTATTCTATATTGACATGTATGTCTATCTTTATAACTATTTCATCATTTATTTCTAATGTCGTTGGTCTAACATGTATGCCTATATCGAGTACTGACTATTTTTTGTCTTCATGCCCATTAATCCCAAGGGTTACGTTAGAATTTTGTTAGACCTATGGAACTAATTGGATCTATTGGGGGGCACCCAATTATGGATTTTGCAAACAAATTTTAAATCGTACTTTAGTGACATTGAGGTGTGTTATTGGTCATAAGATGATCAGATCTGGTGTTGTTTGGGAAATTCTAGCTATGATCATTACATTATTCATCTTTCGATTTATAACTATAATGATTAGTGAATATATAATTTATTATATAAAATTATCCCATTTTATATTTTCAAATTCCAAAAACCCTTATTATTGTATTTCTAATTTCTAGGTACATAGATATTCTTTTAGAAATTATCCTTTTATAACTTATTATAATTTTCTATAACTTTCACTTTTCATAATGAATATTTTATTTGTATTTATATATATATATTGTATAAAATTTATATTTTATGAACCTAAAATGATTTAAATGATCCAAAAGTGTACGCATGGAAATCGTTTGACGGATGAATATGAATATTGAGATAAAGATTTCATCCAGATTATAAGAGATCATATATACAACCATTCTAAAATCATTTATCAGTGTATATATTACTTTTTCATGATAAAATAGTCTAGAAGTGTGGGAAGAAAATTTTATTTGTCATGGAATAGATCAAATCTAAATATTTTCGAATAAACAATTTGAATAAATGAATATCAATGTAATGGACCAGACCCTCCTTTCCAATTAAATTTCCAAAATTCTATGTGTTGGGGTGTCCTAGACTCATCGATTAGTCCCACCCATCAGCTCCATAGATCATCTCCACTGATCAGCTTCACCGATCACCTTCACATATAAGATCCACTGATCAGTTACTTTGATCAGCTGGACTGATCAACTCCACTGATCAGCTGCACTCATCAGCTCCACCGATTAGGTCCACCGATATGATCCCTAGATCAGCTGCACTAGTCATCTCCACTAATCAGCTCCATAGATCAGCTCTGCAGATTAGCTTTACTGATCAGTTTCATAGATCAGCTTCCCTAACCAGTTTCAGTGATCATCTTCATAGATCGGTTCCACCTTATTGGTTTCACAGATTGATTTCCCCAAATCAGTTTCACAAATCGATTTCACCAAATCAGTTTCACAAATTAATTTCCCCAAATTAGTTTCTATGATCAGTTTCACCAAATCGATTTCACAGATCGGTTTCCTCAAATCGGTTTCACCAAATCGGATTCACAGATCAGTTTCATGAATTCGGTTTCACAGATTCGTTTCAACTCATCGGTTTCACAGATTAGTTTCACCAAATTGGTTTCACTGATTGGTTTCACCGGATCGGTTTCATAGATCGGTTTCACCTGATCGGTTTCACAGATCAGTTTCACCATATAGGCTTGATATACCAGTTTCACCAAATCGGTTTCACAGATTAGTTTCACCAATTCAGTTTCATAGATCTGTTTCACCAAATCATTTTCACATATCGGTTTCACCGAATCGGTTTCACATATCAGTTTCACTGATGATATTCACATGATTTGCTTCCCAGGATCAGCATCATAGGATCAGCTTCACAGGATCAACTTCATAGGAAAAACTTCTCCATATTAGCTTCATGGGAACAGCTTCACCCAATCCGCTTCACCGATCAGTTTCAACTATCAGTCTCACCCATCCTCCACAGAGGTGTGTCATTATTTTCATTCCCCATTTGTTTCCCCGTAATTATACTTTTAAGTATTTAAACCTTTTAATGTGGTTCAAATCCGTTTTAGTGCAGGAAACAACGTTTTAAATCCCCTTAGAGTGGGGAGAACCTCATTTGACCTGTTTTCCTCTCTTTAATGAATCATTTAAACCAAAACAATTTTGTACACCCCTCTGATGTGAATTATTAAATAAACAGTTAATTCCATCATTTGTAACCATATATCCATGAGGTGAAACCATGATCCACCTTTTAACCGGATCAATATCCTCATATCCCGTAACTCTAATATCTAACCTTTAATCGCATAGGAAATCATTCATCCCATCTTGTCTCTATTACTTCCTTTTCATGGTGTATTTAGATTCCCCCATCTTTAGTCGAGTGGTGAACCTATGTTGGGGCCTTTCCTGCTCATTCTTAGAGTCTCTCTAGTTCCTCCCCTACATGACGTGCATCCCCACTTATTGGATCCCAGAGAAAAATGTCGATCTTTGATCATTCAGGTAGGGTTTTTCCCCCCATCTCTCCTTATTTTGTATCATGCGGGGTGGGTATGCTATTGTTTCTCTGGGGATGATGGAATCTAAACCCTAATAAAGATAATAAACATAATTTTAAATAATGAATGGGGTCTGCTTGATTTTTCTATTGTACTCCTTATCCTTGATTATGTGTTGTGAATTGTACAAGATTATGCGCACTGGTTAATCACGTAAACTCGATCGATTAAATGGATTCCCAGTTAATAAGGAATCCTTATGTTATAACCATGATTAACCAAACAGAAATATGGGACTAAATGAATGGAATATTCAAATTTTAAAACTCCCATGCTCTCTTCTGGTGATGTTGATAGTTGTTTCTTGGGAAGCAATGTAGAAGGGGATGAGATCTTCTGTTGTGGTGCAGTTGTTTGATTTTGGATATGAGGCCGTGTAGGGATGTATGGTGGGGCTTGGTTTGGTTCTAATATTTTTAGGAATCTCAAGGATCACTTTTTTGTTGTTGTGAATTTACAAGAGAACTGAGATTGAATTCTAAATTTGTTGTTTGGATGTTTTTCTTTCCTTGACTTTTGGTTATACCTGTTAGTTTCCCAGTAGTGCAGAATTAACTTAAATGAAATTACATGAATATTAAAACATGAATGGGTTCATTGGGGATTTGTTTTCCTGGAATGATTTATGAGAGGGTTGTGGCTATTATGCTTCTTATTAATGAATAGTAACGAGGGTGTTTGTGTATGGGACAGTTTTGGAAACCCTAGGATTGGATGAGTTCTTGTTACCTCTATATATAATTGTAGTTTTTATGTTTCTTATTCATGCCCCACCCATGTTAAACACTTCATGTCTAACACCCACATTTCCTAGGGGGGTGTTTTCCCACCAGTCCTATGAGAGGATGGTTCTTTAGCTCCTTTTCTACTCCCTTTCCCAAATATCCCAACACTCTTTGGGTATGTTATGACGTCTTAAGTTCCATTATAGCCTAATATTTTTCGGGCATGGTACATGGGGTTGGATGGCCCAGGTGTGTGCGGCCAGGTTATTTCCCAAGTTTCTTTTGGATGAGGCCAAGGTGTCTTCAGGTGTGGCAGTAGTTTTTTGGACCAAGGTGTGTGTGGGATGTCTCGTAGTTATATCCCAGGTGTTTGCAGGTGGGATGTGTGATTGTGGAAGCCCAGGTCTGTGTGGGAAGGGGGATGGAAGTGGTACTATAGTGAAGATGGTGGGATAGGTTTGACGAGTATGATGTCCTCAATAACCAGTGGGAAAGTAGAGAGGGGTACCCAAATATCGATTTTCTATAATATAACATTACTTGACTTATGTTATTTGGGGAGTGTGCCTTGGTTTGGTTTGGGCGGACAGTTTCCTTTCTAGGTTCTCTGGTTATCTCCTTTTCTCATGGGGTATTATAATTTCTCCCCACATAGGCACGAGAGCCTTTCATTTTTCCTACTGAGTATACCTGTATACTCACCATACATATAAAAACTACATCCAGGTTTCATAGAAGACATCAGGGATCGTGTCGGACCTTAGTAGCTCAAACGTTTGTATAGATTCTTTTGGTATTTTTCTTTTCTTTGGTAATTTTTTCTGAGTTTTCTTATGCCTTTTTAGCACTTAATTTTGGATCATGCATATGGGAATGGTTTGTTTTTTCCTTACTTTAACATCCAGTATTGGTGATGATTAGGGATGTGCCATCTTAAATCCCGATTCAACTAAATTGAAAGGGTAATTCCTTCTATTTTTTGTGTGAATCTATACCCTTGGTACTAGTCGCCACTCCCAGACCTATTGAAGGCGAGTTTCTGGGGTCATTATATATCCTTCAACTGGAAGAAGGATGGGTCTAGCATTATTTTTTTCCCTTCTCTAATCATGGTGAAGGCGGGTCGTGATATAATGGTATCAAAGGGAGGTTGAGAGATAGGATGGAGCTCGAGGTTAGGCACATCTCGGATTTCATGGGATGGTAGGTCAATAGTTCTATTCAGTCATGGTGTGTGAAATAGGACAGGGAAGACTGGCTAGGATGCAAGATTTTAGAGCAACTTGTGATCCGATGTAAGGACTCTGGGCCTACCGAACAACCAATTGATGCTACACTGATTGCATGGTAGAGACCCTAGAAAATGTGCATGCATCATAATGACTTGTGTTCTTTTGTGTCTTGGGTATTTTGGAAATTTAAATTGAATAATAAATCTAAGAAAAAAAATTAAAAGATATATTCTACACTAATTGGGCTTATGAATTCCTTGTTTACCTTACAGAAATTGCACCTAGATGATGACAACGAGTAGTGAGGGTGATCGGGGCCCACGAGGTTGGCATGGATGATCATTAGATGGCTGACTGAGAGGAGCAGGACGGTTTGTGTCAGGGGATGCTTCGTGCCTTTCAGCGGAAGACCCTCGGGAAATAGGAGGGTAGTACCTCGGACATGGAGACAGAGAAATGGATAGAGGAGTTGGTGATATCATTCATCTTGATATGAGCTCCGACCTAGTACTGGTTACCTCTGGTTATAAGACATTTGCGGTGAGAAACCCGTCAATGGTGGACTCAATATCTTGGTGATAAGAGGGATTCTGATGTTTCATGGTCCGACTTCGAGACATAATTCCAAGAGGAAATCCTCTATTCCACGATGAAGGAGGAGAAGAGGAAGGATACACTCTCCCTTATCCAAGGGAGTAGGTCATTGATGGAGTTGGGGATCAAGTTCATGGACTTACTTCATTTTTCTCCAGACCTTTTTCTGGATGAGGAGTCTCGGGCGAGATGTTTAGAGGAGGCAGTATAACCTTCTCTTCAGTATGATGTTACTACCTTCTCCCTATTGATGTACATGGAGTTCCAAAAGAAGGCTAAAGTGGTAGATAGGATGCACACTCTGGGAGGTGTTCCATGAGATGGGAGCTAGTGGAGTTCGTCAATGGGGAGGACTGTCAGCAGCAGGCCTCCATCGTCAGGGCCATCTAGGTTTTGACCAGTTTGTAGCAGGACCAGTAGTTCCATTTTGTTATCTCCTCATACACGCCCTTTCCTCGTGATCACAGGAACAAGATTCTTCAACTGTGTATGTCGTGGGAACCTTCAAAATCAGTGCTTAGATAGAGTGCAATATAGTGGGGGTGGGCAGGTTCAGTCCCCACCTCAGTAGCAGCTGTTTCCTGCCACACCCTTTCAAGAGTAGTCGTAGGGACAACGAGCTCCCACTCCATTGAGAGTAGACGTGGTAGGAGGAGGCTGACCCCATATTTCTCTTCAAGGACCTACACTAGGGTATGTATGGGGAGGCGGCCGACAACCGAGAGGCAGAATAGATGGGCGTGAGTAGTTGCACGCCGCAGATGCAACAGTTTCAGCGGGGCTGAAAGTCGTTTGAGGCATGATCATCTTGTTTAGCACTCATTTTTGTGCCTTATTTGATTCAGGAGAATCACGATCCTTTGTTACACCCATTATATCCAATTCCATGATCCTAGACAAAGAGAGACTCTCAGTTCCCCTAGTGATGATTACCCCAGTTTGGGGTCATAATAGTCTGTTTGATGTTTGTCGAGGATGTAGATTGATGTTGGTGCCACATCAGTCTAGTGGGGGCCTTCTTATGCTAAAAATTTAGCTATATGATGTCATCCTATGCATTGATTGGTTGTTTTCTGTGCACTCTATTATCGACTACTTCCAGAGAAGATTCATGTTCTCTGAGGGGGACGGCCAGCATGTGGCTTTTGTTGGTGAGAGAAGATGTTAGGTGTGGATACAGTGTGTGGAGACACTTCTTTCTATGTTGGCTGAGCTTTCTGTAGAATCACTGGATGCTGAGTTGATGGATGTCCGAGAGTTGTTAGAGAGTTCCTAGATGTTTTTCTTGAGGAGGTTTTGACTCTACCCCCTCAACAAGGACTTGAGTTTTGTATAGACTTATAACCTGGTGGCCATCCGATTTCCATGGCTCATTATCAAATGGTGCCTTCTAAGTTATAGGAGTTGTGTATCTAGATTGATGATTGGATGAAGAAGGGTTTTGTCAGACCCAGCATGTCTCCATGGGGATCTCCAGTCCTGTTCTCAAAGAAGGAAGGTGGTCGTCTCAGGCTGTGCATAGAATACTGGAGACTAAATCAAGTAATAGTCAAGAACGGTTACCCTCTACTGAGGATAGATGATCTCTTTGACCATCTGAGGGGAGCATGTTGGTTCTTTAAGATCGATATACATTATGGGTATCACTAGGTAAGGGTGAAGGATAGTAATATTCAAAATAATACTTTTAGGTACAGTTATGGGCACTTTGGGTTCGTAGTTATGTTAATTGTTGTTACAAATGCCCCTGTTATGTTCATAGGCCCCATGAAATCTGCTTTCTGCAAGTTTGTGGACCGGTTCATCATTGTGTTCATCGATGACATTTTGATCTACTCTAGATCTGAGGTGGAACATACCAAGAAACAGAGCATGGTCTGGGAAATCCTTCGACATCACCTTATCAATGGGAAATTTTCGAAGTGTAGGTTAATGACATGGGAAGTGAATTTCATTGGACACCTGGTGTCTCAAAAAGGGGTAGAAGTTGATCCGTAAATGGTGGAAGTGGTTGTTTCTTGGGAAGCCCCAATGTATGTGATGGAGGTTCGTAGTTATCTGGGTCTGGCAGGCTATTATCGGAGGTTTGTACTCAACTTTTCTCAACTTGCATCCCCCTTGATAGCGTTGACCAGAAATGACCAAACCATCATGTGGAGTGAGAATTTCCATGAATCCTTCAATTATCTAAAAAGGATGTTGGTTAGTGCCCCATTGCTGAGGCTACTAGAGGAAGTGCTGTTGTTTGAGGTGTTTTGTGATCCTTCTGGACTAGGCCTAGGGTGTGTGATGATGCAGCAATGGGTAGTGATATCTTATGGTTCTAGGTAGTTATGTCCTCATGAGTGTAACTATTCCACCTAGGACCTATAGCTTCCAGTAGTAGTGTTCAAATTGAAGTTGTGGCAGCATTACCTCATCGGGGAAAACTTTGGGGTGTTCCAAGTTCACAAGTGTTTGAGGCATATCTTTACACAGCTGGACTTGAACATGTGACAACGATGGTGGGTGGAGATTCATTAGGACTACAAATTTGATATATCTTACACTGATGGAAAGAGGAATGTTTTGGATGATGCCTTGAGTAGGAAGTCACGGAGGGATGCTGTTTAGGAATCTGTGGATTCTTGGAAGGAAATGTAGGAGTTGGTTTCCCTACACCTAGATGTAAGAGGGGATGAGGGTAGAGGTTGTGTGTTTCAGATGAATTTTTAGACCTCTATACTGCGGAAGGTGGAGGAGTCTTAGTGGTAAAACATAGAGAGTGAGTTGTTGCACGATCGGGTTCACCAAGGCAATGCTATGGAAGGGTGGTCCGAGGATGGTCAGAATCAAATGCTTTTCTGTGGGAAGTTGTTTGTCCCAGAGATGATGCATGAGGGAGTTCTCCCTGAGTTCCATAACTCACTCGTAGTGGTTCATCCCTAGAGTTTCCTAGATGTACCGAGGCATGAGAGAACAGTTTTGGTGGCCCGAGTTGAAACGGACAGTGGCAGAGTTCGTGGCAAGGTTCTTGGTGTGTTAGCAAGTGAAGGCTGAATATCATGTCCCATAAGGTTTGTTACAGCATTTTGATGTCCCCTAGTGGATGTGGGAAGAAATAATGATGGATTTCGTCACAGTACTACCCTTGGGTTCATGGAGGTTGTGATTCTATCTGAGTAGTTATAGACCGGCTGACGAAATCATATCACTTTCTCGCGATAGAGGTGTCAAGTGCGGTGGATGCCTTAGCATGGAGATACATGGATGAGGTAGTGCAGTTTCATGGATTTTTGTGGTTCATTGTCTCGGATTGGGATACATGGTTTACCTCATGAGTTTGGCAGGGATTGCAACATGATTTTGGCACCCAGCAAATTCATAGCACAACTTTCAACCCCCTAACATATGGGCAAGCATAGAGGACCATCCAGACATTGGGGGATATGCAACAAACATGTGTTCTAGACATTGGGGGATCATGGGAATGAAATTTTTTCTTATTATAGTTTTCTTACAATAACAGCTATCACTCTACTATTGGCATGACACCATTTGAATCCTTATAAAGGAGGTTGTTTCGTTCGCCCGTGTGTAGGAATGAGGTTGGGGAGGAATGTGTTATTGGCCCAGAGGTGGTGCAGAGCACAATGAATAAGGATTACTTGTGCATGGGAGGATGAAGGCTGCCCAAGACTAGAATAATTCATTATGCGATCATAGGTGGAGGCCCTTGGAGTTCGATGTTGGAGACCATGTGTTCAAAAAGGTTTCCCCTCAATGTGGGAAGTGAAGGTTTGGAAAGTGGAGCATGCTCTCTCCTAGTTTCATTGGTCCCTTTGAAGTGTTGGGGAAAGTCAGTGAGGTGGCATATCAGCTGGATTTTCCACCACAATTGGAAAGTATCCATGATGTTTTTCACGTCTCCCAGCTTCATCGATATCTACATGATAATTCCCATGTCATTTACTGGGGAGAATTGGTTATATGGGATGATGCTATATTCATGGAGCGACCAATGATGATTGGGGAATGAATGGAGAATGTGCTTTTTGGATGAACTGTCCCTTAGGTTCGTGTGTTGTGGAGGTACTTGGGCCTTAGGACAGTACTTGGGAGCGACAAGCTCAGATGTGCGCCTAGTATACAAAGCTTTTTTGAGTTGTTGTTCTGATCCTTCCTTGCTGTTCTTATTTTTGGGGAATGTTGTAATGTAATGCTGACCTTGTTAGTTTAGGAGATGTTTTATTTCCTTACCTTTTGAATGGTTATGAAAATTCATGATATGTGGGGAAGGGAGGACCTGATCCCTAATCAAGAGGCATTATTGTTGATTTGATTAAACCCATGTGGGTGAGTCAGTGCCCCCCCAAGAAGATAGTATCATGACATGGAGAAAATAACTCCTTGATCCATGTGTCGGGACAATGCGATCCTTAGGATTCGTATGGCTACTTTGGGTGGGTTTTCCATGAGAGGTATCTTCTGGAGGGGTTTTTTGGGTTACCCCTGTAATCTTGTGGGCGAGAATAATTTTGATAGGTATCTAATGTAATGGCCCATACACACCTAGTCAATTACGTTTCCAAATTTCTATATGTTGGGGTCTCCTAGACTCATCGATCAGTCCCACCCATTAGCTCCACCGATCAGATCCACTGATCAGCTGCACTAATCAGCTTCACATATCAGTTCCACTTATCAGCTACATTGTTCAGCTGTACTGATCGGCTCCACTGATCAGCTGCACTAATCAATTCCACTGATTAGCTCCACTGATCTCCTTTAATGATCGGTTTCACAGATCAGATTCACTGATCAGTTTCACAGATGAGCTTTAGAGATTGGTTTCATAGATCGGTTTCACCATATAGGATTCATACAATGGTTTCACCAAATCAATTTCACAGATTGGTTTCACCAAATTGGTTTCACCGATCGGTTTCACCAAATCGTTTTCACAGATCGGTTTCACCAAATCGGTTTCACAGATTGGTTTCACCAAATCAGTTTCACAGATCGGTTTCACCAAATTGGTTTCATAGATCCCTTTCACGAAATCCATTTCGCAGATCCGTTTCACTAATTCAGTTTCACAGGCTGGTTTCTGCAAATCATTTTTAGTGATCAGTTTCACCAAATTGGTTTCACCAAATCGTCTTCACAGATCGGTTTCACAAAATTGATTTCACAGATCAGTTTCACCAAATCAGTTTAAATGATCTGTTTCACCGAATTGGTTTCACTGATTGGATTCAATGAATCAGTTTCACAGATCAGTTTCAGCAAATCGGTTTCACAAATCGATTTCACGCAATCGGTTTCATAGATCGGTTTCTCCAAATCTTGTTCATAGATCAGATTCACTAATCAGCTTCACATGATCGGCTTTATAGGATCTGCTTCATAGGATCTTCTTTACAGGATTATCTTAATAGGATTAACTTCTCCCTATAATATTCATGGGATAAACATCACCTGATCCGTTCCACTGATCGGTTTCAACTCTCAGTCCCACCCATCGGTCATAGAGGGGTGTCCGGATTTATCATTCCCCAGTTTTTCCCGTAAGGCTACTTTTATGTCTTTTAACATTTTTTATGTTGTTCAAAGCTCTTTTTAGCCCCATAAACAACATTTTAAATCCCCTAAAAGTGGGGAGACACTCATTTGAAATGTTTTCCTATCATAAATTAAATACTTTAACGCACAACTATTTTGGAAACCCCTCTGATGTGAATTATTAAATAAACAATTAAATCCATCATCTGTAATCATCTAACTACGGGGTGAAACCACAATCCACCTTTAAACTTGATCATGATCCTCATATCCCATAACATCGGGATCTCACATTTTTATCACATGAGAATTATTTCCTCCTGGATGGTCTCTTTTATTTCTTCTTCTTGGTTCATTTGGTGTCCTCCTTCCTGAGGCCAGTGGTGTGCCTATGTTGGAGCCTCTATTGCTAATTCTTAGAGTCTTTTGAGTTCCTCCCCTACAAGTCGGGCATCCCTAGTTGTTTTCTCCAGGAGAAAAACGTTTATCTTTGATCATTTTTGCAGGGTTTATCCTTCGTTATTCCATATTGTTTATCATGTGGGGTGGGCATGCTATTGTCTCTTTGGGGATGGATGAAACCAAACCCTAATGAAGATAATAAATAAAATTTTAAATAATTTAGTGGGTGTACTCAATGTTTCTGTAGTACTCCTTATCATTGATTATGTGTTGTGAATTGTATGAGCTTATTCCCAATGAAAATCAAGGCTGTTAGGGGTATTTTCTTATGCAGTAATGAACCTCTGTTTTTTTGTATATTTATATGATTGAATGGGTGTAACATAGAAACCAGTTAATCACCTAAACTCGTTCGATTAAATGGATGCATAGTGAATAAGGAATACTTGTCTGATCACCCTAGTTAACCAAACAAAAAGAAAAAACTAAATGAATGGCATATTAAAATTTTAGAACTCCCTTGCTTTGTTCTGGTGATTTTGACGGTTGATGATTTGGAAGCGACATGGATGGGGATGGGATCCTCTATTGCAGTGCAGTTGTTGGCATTTTGATCTGAGGTTGTGTGGGGTTATATGGTGGGGATTGGATTGGTTCCAATACTTTTAGGTATCTCAAAGATCCCTTTTTATTGACTTGACATTACAAGAGAATCGGGTGTGAATGGTTAATTTTCGATTTGGTTATTTTCCTTTCCTTGGCATGTGGTTTTTCTAATTAGTTTCCCAGTAGTGCCGAATTTACATAAATGGAATTAATTGAATATGAAAACATAAATAGGTTCAATGGGGAATTTTTTTCTAGGAATGAGTTATGATATGGTTGTGGCTGTTATGCTTCTCATGAATGAATAATAATGAGGGTGCTGGTGTCTGGGATGGTTTTGGAAAACGAATGCCAGGATGAGTGCTTATTACTTATAAATATAATTGTAGTTCTTATGTTTCTTATTCGTGCCCCACCCATGTTATGCACTTTGTGTCGAACACCCACATTTCATTGGGGAGGGTGTTTTCCCCAACACTCATATGAGTGGCTAGTTATTAGAACTTTTTCTGCACACTATACCGAATAGACTGGGATTCATCGGGATGGATCTGACAGCATGAGGTCCATTATAGCCCTAGATACTTTGGGCAGGGGTACATGTTGGTGGTTGGCCAAGGTGTGTGTGGGCAGGTTGTTTCCTAAGTGTCTTCCTGATGAGGTTCAGGTGTCTTAAGGCATGGCAGAAGTTTTTTGGACAAATTTTTGTGTGGGATGTGTAGTATTGATTTCCTAGGTGTTTGTAGGTGGGATGTGTGATTGTGGAATCCCAGGTGTGTGCATGTGGGGGTATGGTAGTGGGACTGCGGTGACGAAGGCGGGAGAGGTTTAATGCATAGGATGTTTTCAATAACTAGTGGGAATGTGGTGCGGGGTACACAAATATCGATGAGCTATTACTATTATGTTACATGATATTATTTATTTCGGGAGTGTACTTTGGTATGGTGTGGGCGGATAGTTTCCTTGCTAGGTTCTCTGGTTATCTTCTTTTCGCACGAGGCATTATAATGCCTCCCCACTTGTGCACGAGAGCCTTTTTTTCCCTACTGAGTATACCTGTATACTCACCCTATGTACATAAACTACTTTCAGGTTTCCATGAGGTCATCAGGGATCATGTGGGACCTTACTAGCTCGGATTTTGGGACAATTGATGTTGTTGTTTTTCTTTTCATTGGTACTTTCCTTGGAGTTTTCTTGTACCATTGTAGCACTTACATATTGAAGATGGATATGGGAATGGTTTGTTCATTCCTTAATTTTACTTTCAGTTTTGGTGTTGATTAGGGATGTGCCATCTTATCTCTCGATTCTACGAAATTAAAAGGGTATTGCCTTCCATTTTTTATATGAGTCTATACCCTTGGTGGTAGTCGCCACTTCAAGACCTATTAAAGGTGAGTTTCGGGGGTCATTATCTCTCCTTCATCTAAAGAATAAAGGGTCTAGAAATCTGTTGTCCCTTCTCTCATCATGGTGAAGGCAGGTCATGATAATCAACATCAATTGAGAAGATACTATGGTATAAAAATAATTAGTTATGATGACCTTTATTTAATATGACTGTGATTTTAGGGATGAAATGATAATGGAAATTGAAGATGACCTTTGTGACTGTATAAATTTTATTGAGGAGTTAAATAGTTGTTCAAAGAAACCATTTTATACTTCCTTTGAAAAATTCATAGTATTTTTATCTGTATTGAATTTATATAATTTGAATGCAGATAATGGATGGAGTAACCCAAGCTTTACATAACTACTATATCATCTAAATAATATGATACTATAACAAAATTAACTACCATACTAAACTTATGATGCTAAAGGAATGTTATGTTCTTTGGGAATTTCCTATAAAAAATAAATGATTTTCCAAATGTTAGAAAATTGTTTCGAAATGGTCGTGAATCACTCATATAATGACCTAGGATTGGCACAAAATGATAACAAATAAATTAATCTAGTCTGTATAATGTTGTATGGTACTTTCCTATCAATCCATATTTTAAAATATTAAAAGGATGTTCGGAAAGAGAAAGGAAATTACCAAGAAATGTAGACACAATAATTAAATATGTGAAACTATAACATCCGGAATATTCATCATTGTAGATGAAAATTTATTATGAATTTCCAAAATATGGAGAATTTCCATGAAACATTATCCATTCATTATCTATTGATGTAATAAATACTATTGGTGTATAAAGTGGTCCTCATAGTACATGACCCATCATGTTGATAAATTATAACATTCCATGATGGTTATACATGAATTGAAAATACACTATGATGTCTATACTTTTATCTAGACCAAAGAAACTCGGTAATGATATTGAGGTCTTTTGGGCTCCATTGATCAATGATCCAAAATTAATGTTGGATACTTATGTTACAATGTATGATTCTCATATAAGACAAGAATTTATATTGAGGGCCATGTTTTATGGAATGAAAAATGAATTCCCCTCTTAAAAAATTAAATAGTCTATATCATTAAATAAATTTTGGGGTTTTCAATTAGTATAAAATGAACAAACTCTGCTCGGTTGAAACATTCTGCAAAATCGTTTTCTAAGAAATAGAAAATTTTACCTTTAAGACTTAAATACTGATCACGGATAACAATATTCGATCGGAATATCAATCAAGG
This sequence comes from Viscum album, assembly GCA_963277665.1. Classification (NCBI taxonomy): domain Eukaryota; kingdom Viridiplantae; phylum Streptophyta; class Magnoliopsida; order Santalales; family Viscaceae; genus Viscum; species Viscum album. The sequence continues at coordinate 1,250,675,560 of OY728150.1, read as the reverse complement.
TACAATCCTATCTCTAGAAACAAGCGATCAACTATAGAAAAAATGTAAAAAAATATTAATTCTATTTCCAGTAAACCATTTTAAAAAAATCAAACTAAATCAGTTTAAAAAAAGGGATCAATTTTATTTGATTTAGATTATTGGAAATTTTCAAATTTGATATATTTTCTGGATTTCATACTTAGACAAAAAAATTCATTTTATAGTGTTTTTGTGACATTAATAAATAATCCTAAAAAATGAATGATGTCATCAAGGCTAGGATGGATGTGATTGAAATGAGGATAATGGAAGAGTTGGCACCGATGAAGTGTAAAAGGTGTAATTTTTTTTCAACCAATATCATAAAGTCTATCCAGATAAGAAAAATTGAAATTTTAACTTTTTCTGAAGTGATTAATGGATCCACAAGGATATTACACAAATATCAAGAATTATGTGTAAATTTCTAAATTGATGATTCAAGTAATAACATAACAATACTATCATTTTTTTACGAATGATGTAATACCTTATTCTTTTTGTTTCATTTTGCCTCAAAATGTATGATATACATTATCCAAATCCTGATTATTTTTTAAAGACATAATCATTAAATTTTTAGATCCGATGATTCTTCGCATCCTGAATAAGAATATTTCAATCATATAATGTAAATTAAGGATTTTCTACTCCACCATAATTCATTGATATAATGATTCAATAAATTGTTAACATGGTTAGAGAGGTTCAACTATGTGGTCCTATACATTTTATATAGATGTACACCACTGAATGGTATATGATGATTTTGAAAGGGTTTGTCATGAATTGAAGTTGACCATAAGGTTTTATTGTATAATAATATATGTTGATACAATTACCATGATAGAGAAAGAGAAAGAACATACTTTCATATTGTATAATAGTGAAGATATTGATCCCCACAATGAATCCATCAAAAAAATCATAGTGAATTCAATCTTTCAAGGGCTGATGGATTGATATAAAATACTCATAATCATAAATTTATAGGGTGGTTCACAGATCTAATTTATAAGTAGTTATTGAAAAATCTAAAGTTAATTAATGAATTTCATTAATGGATAGACATAGTATAGAATAAAAATTTAAAATATAACACTAGTTTGGTAATAAATTTTTGTATGTTCTATACAGGAGAACACAATGACTTCTGTATGATGAAAAACATTGGAATTATTGTTTTGGCTGAAGTTATACATAGATCTAGTTCCAAGGATATAAATCCAACTTATAAAAATATGTTATATTTTGGAATTATCAAACAGATATATGTGTCGGATTATACAAAATTTCTTGTGTCTCCTTTCCATTAGAAATTGGTTGAATATTTCAATGGAGTGAAAGTTGATTAGCTGGGATTTGAAAAGGTGAATTTTAGTTTATAAGGTGGAGATGTAGAGTTGTTCGTAATGGAATCACAAGTAGTGAATGAATTTTATGACTTTGATACAACAAATATGAATTTTAGAATTGCCCTACAGGTGAATAAACCAAATATTGAGTCAGATAAAAATTCAATTGAGGATAACCCTCTTATTTGTAAATCACATCAGTTAATACTTGTCCCAATGTATACAACGTATTGTATGTTATTGGGGACCATGAATATTGGAATTGAATTATCGAAATACGAAGCAAACCCTTAAAACATTAAGAAAGAAATAGAGTTTATAGGGAAGGTAAAATTGTTTTTAATATATTAAGAGTTTCTTCATAATATTATATGATCTCTACTGAATTAACATAATCTAAAAAAAAATTCTAGACTAATACTGAAAAAAAATTATTTTTCACATTATGATGTTAAAAATCCCTTGGAATAAGAATCTATAATAGAGGAAATACTTTCGATAAAAGAAAATGCAATGTTACGATATAATTTATATATTCAACCGAAGAAATTTATGGAACATTAATTTAATTTTCATTATTAAATGAATAATTTATTTGTTTTAGAAGATTTTTTCCATGTTTCAAGAATTTAGAATAAGAGAAATGGAACTGTCACTACCCAATCCCAGAGGAAATCATGATTTTTTCAAATTAAAATCATTTTCCATATTTGTATTGTATTATTTTATATTTATGATTAATTTATTTCATATATGTATTACCCAAATAATAATTTTATTCTTATATAGGTGGATTCATTTGTTCTAGTTGAGTTGCTCTATCCAACATTCATTCTCCTACTATATTAAATCAATTTCACTGATGTAGTTGTTCATTTATCACTTCTTTTTCAGTTACCTCCACAACCTTTGCAAGAAGGGAACTGGAATAATAATTGTTTTCTTATAGAATTAATGCATTGTTTCTTATCTATTATTAATGTATTTAATTTAACTATTACTCAAATAATAATTGTTTTCTTATATAGGTGGATTATTTTATTTGGGTTGGGCTCCTCTATCAATTCTTCATCCCATTCTGCACCAAAAAATCCACACACATTTTCACCCAAAAAAACATTCACTCATGCAGTGTTAACATTTGTCAAATTTATTCATGTTCCCTCATTTATTAAATTATTCAGGTAATATTAATTTTTTCCCTATAAAAACATTATTAATAGATTTAATATATTATTTTATATTTTTGGTTAATTAATTTATTTTTATTTTTATTCAAAATAATTGTTTTATTATATGGTTGGATTTCATTTTCTGAGTCGAGGTCTTTTGTTAATAACTACTAATGCGGTGTTAATAGTTCGATAATAATTTCATTAGAAATCTAGGTAACATTGATAATTAATGTTTTTTTGAATGTATCTAATAATTTGTATGTATGTAATTGTATATAAAAATGTTTTAAATGTATTTCCTATAGTTTTTTTCTGGAATTATGTCTGAAAAAATTATTTCATTGAAATTATTTATGGGGACTTGTTTTGGATGATATATGGTGTGTTTCTAGGGATGTAGAGTGACATTACAACACATTAAAGTATGTCCCTTTATCAGCACATTTAAAAGCACTCATAAAATGGACATTTATCAGTGATTTTTCAAAGCACTGAATAGGTATTCAATTATCAAAACTTCTAAATGCATTGATAAAAGGCCTTTATCAGGCCTTTTATTAGTTCTGATAAAATTCATGTTCTTTAAACATCTCTCACATATTCATCACTTTTTTAGCACTGATAAATTTCTTTTTTGGTTCTGTTGAAGGCATTTTTGTAATAGTGACATTATTTTTTTTATTTAATTTATAAAATATATATTTCACTATCATAATCTACTAATATTAATAAATTAAATTTATTAAGATTAAACACAATCGTTGCATAATAATTTTTTATAATATCAATTCCTTGTTATTCAATTGTTTTTTGTTCCTCTAAAATTAATTGGTAACAAATAAATTTATCGATATAGTTAAACAATTTATTTAATTCTATTCATAACCCATAATTTAATGGATATGGGATTGTTTTTATTTTAAACTATAATATTAATAATATTATTAAAACTCTGCCTTTTGAGTAAAAAAATCCATCAACAAAATTATTTTTTGTGTACATCATAAGTTTTCAATAAAATTAAATTTATTTTAAAAATATATTTTAATCTGTTGGTAAATTACACAAGTTATGTTTCCTTTTATTATGTTTGGGTCGCTAACATTTATTCACAATAATTAATATTAGGATTGGAAGAACAATAGTATGGATGTTAAATCAGTGAAACTAAACTTATTTTCTCTGAGTTCCATTACATATTTTCTAGGATCGTTTATGGAATTGGAATAGATTATATTTCTGAATAGATAACCCATTATGTTCAAAAATTCAGAGTGTGTGATGTGTCCATTTATAAGGATGAGAGTCAATAGGTGTTTAATAATAACAGAACGAGATAAATTTGACATAATAAAACCATACCCTTCTCCACTAATAGAGTTTTATGTAATTATAATTGTTGAGGTTTTAACTATACTGTTTATAGTACAGAAATTATAGGTATGAGACTCAGCTAAGGAATATCTTTTATTATTCTAAATAAATTAACCAGTTCCTTTAAAAGAAAACGAAGATGATGAATCTTTGTTTAATAAACCCAGAGTGTTAGCAAACATATACACTTATATATCATCCATAAAAAAAATCCATATATATTATAATGGATAGGATTATTCATTTGGATTTGGAACACCCAAATATTTTATATTATATTTTATATTAAAATGTAAGGTATTGAATAAATTTATTCAAACCCAACACCAATCTAAATCAAACCCCAAAACATTATATAGCTGTTAAAATGTGACAACTGGATTGGAGTATAAAAATAGAGGTAACGACATTCTAAAATATATATAGGAAGATACTAAATGTCTTTTATAATTAAATTGCAATGATAAAAATAAATTCATGTGTGTAAATAAATTCATAGATCAATTTATGTTTTAAATATGTTTTTATTATAAATCTAGTTTATATGTTCATTATTTTATGAAATAAAATATATTTCAAAAAATATTATTGATATGAATAATATATTAACACCCAATACATTATTAAATAATGACAAATAATAATTTGAATTATAACCAGGTTAAAAAATTTATTTTCTAATAATGAAATTTTCATTACATTTTTATATTTTTTTATTTCAAAGAGTAATAGTAAATTTTTTAAATATTAATTAAAACAACTAAAATATTTTTTGGATTTAATAAGTAAATATTATTTCTTGATTTAATTAGTTTAATTTTTTAAAATATATTCTAGGTTTATAGTGATGAAACATATTTTTTAATAAAAAAGAATAATTTATGCCTTTACGAAGAAGTATATATAACATAAAATAAACAAATAAAATATTTTTAATGATAAAAAATGTATTTTTTTTATTTATAATTATGTATTTAAAAATACTGGGATGAATTTATATACCCTTGGTTTATCATTTTTAATATTAAGCCATATTTTTCTAATAAAAACTATTTTTACTATTTCTCAATTAATTATGGGTTTTTAATGAGAAATTGATATTTAGATAAATTTTATGTCCCATAAAACTCCTATTTTATTAATAATCTGATTAATTTCATTAAAATTAACAAAACTAATAATTTTTTCTTATTAATAACATTTATTCTTAAAAAATTCTTTTTTAAAAAAGGGTTTTTGCACATTATATTTAACACTGTTAAAATATTTTATTCCTAAAAATATATATTTTATTTGATAAAATTTATATATTATTTAAAAAATTAATTTCATATTATTTAATAAGTCGTATTTCTTTTTCAAGAATCAAAATTATGCCTTTTGGGTAATATATTACTACCACCTTAATGCAAAAAATGGTAATTCTGTACAATCTAGAGTAAATTTGTTTTATTCGTTTGTGAAAATGATTATTTTAAATATTATTGACCATAACACGTCACTTAATCCATTATTTTTCAATTTGGTTCCATGTTCCATATAAAACATGTGATCTCTTTATACATGAATGTTATTTCCTTAAAATGTACATTTTCACACATATTAATGGATATCAACTACACCCATATTATCCACTCATTTTTAAGATATAAAACAATGAATGTGATTCCATAGTCTCTCCTAAAATCTCTCTAAATTTAATTGAATCACGGGTCTTTCCAAATGACCATTCTATAGTTCCTTAAGGTGTTATCAAAGGGACATTATATAGAGGTAGATTTAATGTACCCAACCAAGATATCATAATCAATTTCTTCTTATACACCTCAAATATTTTAAATGTAGGAATGTTTTATAACATCAATATTATTAATATTCTATATTTTATTATACTAATTTAGTATCTTTTTTTTTACATTCAACAAAATTCATTCGGAAAAAAAAGATCTCATCATGAATACGTGCAGCCTAAAACCACTATGAACAACATGTTCTATTTTTCATAACCACCTTACATAGATGGTTCCAACTAAATATTTAATTAATAAAATTAATATTCAATACATGTTTAATATTCTGAAATTATACTTTTTTTATTTTTCAACCCACCAGTTCTATGGGAGATAAATGTGTTATCCGTTTGTACATCCATACTTCCACCTCCAGAAAATAAATCATTTTGTATTTTAAATAATAAAATAATTAATTAATTAATTTAATGTATAAAAATATATATATTAAAAACTTTATAATTCTGAATGATAATATTAAAAATCTGTTGTTGACATTAACAATAAGTATTCCTAATAAACATAGTCACCTTAAATAAAAATATCAACAAATAATTATTAATTTGATTCGAATTTGGGAATATAAAAAAATAATTATTTCCCAAATAAATAAACAATACATAAAAAACCCAATTTTTTTGATTATTAAGTTATTTTGCAACATAAATTTACACTATCAAAATTTATAGGATATTTTGGTGAAATTGTTTGAACCACCTCACGTACCAACATATGTGAAAACCTTTTATTAAATGAATAGAATATGTTAATATATATACCTTATGATATTAATTTTGTATGAATAATGTTTTTAGACTACTTTTAATAAAAAAGATTTAATTTATTTTGAATATAAGAACACATGATGTATATATTTGGATTTATTATAAGGGTTTCTATATATCAATTTTACATTATTATGATATGATTTATAGCCAATAATTGTTCCTATTTTGAGATTTAAATATTTTATATCAATTTATTTTTCACATAATTGTGTAGAAATCTATAGTATTTAAAAATCCATTTCACATTCTAACATTATGGGTTTCTCATTGGAATGATAATAAATTCAAAAGTGGGTTTTTGATTAAATTTTATTTCTATTTATAGATTAACAAATATTTTTTTTCTCTAATATTTTTTATCATCCCCTATTCCTCCATTTATATATCATTAATGTTTTTTCCAATTGATCCATTCGAGGAATTACTTCATTAAAAAAATAACATCATTATTGTATTTATTCTTTCTAAATGTTTAGACACTATTAAGAAAACTCTCATCATTTCTATGGACCTTTTCACTTCCATTTCTATATTTTCTATTTGCACAAATTTTTTCCATTTCTATTTGGGATCCCGAATATGTTTTAGCTCAATTTATCCTCAAATTTCACCATACCCATTTTAAAAATAATATTTTTTATCCTTTTAATGATCTAAGTTTTATAAAAGGTATTTTAAAACCCAAAATCTGTTCTTTAAAACCACCCACATTACTATTAGATTGCATGTTTTATTTATTTTTATACATTTATTGGTATTCTTCTAATTTATTTATCTTATACTCTATAAATTTCCTTATAAATATACATATTTTACATTATCATTATTTTTTGTTGTTAATAAAAATTTTATGTTCCATCCAAGATTCTTTATTTTATGTTAACCCAAAATATTGGAAACATTCGGATTTTATATTTCATATAATCTACCATCCTTATAAAAACATTTATCCATGAATAATATTTTATTTAATAGATAACTCTATTGGTTTCATTTTAGCCTAAAGGAAAATAATACACTTTTTTATATATTTTAAGGATCCTTCATTTATTTTTAAAAGCATCACATAAGTGGCCATATTTTATTCATAATTATTTGGTAATTCTCATAAATTTTCATACATTCGTACTACATATTTATGAATTTGAATTATTTTTTTAATATGAACCTCCAGAATAATTGAAATCCCTCTTCATTTGAGAATCCATGTGATATATCGGTTTTATTTTCCTTGTGATTATATTAGGAAACCCAAATACTCATGTATTTTATAATTATTATGAATTATGTGTTGTTTGATTTCCACTCATGGTGAACATACACATGTACATGTTATGAATATAAATGGTTTTCCTTGATACAACACCAATTCATCGAGTAATGTTTTCATCTAAATAGATATTATATATGGTGCACAGATGGTGAGTCTAAGAACCCAATTATATGTTTAATTGGTAGTGGCCCTTGAACTATTCTTATGATGTCATGTTTTAATTTGTTTCCATATATTTATAATTCCATGAATTTATTATATCATTATCTTATTCCTTGGGTACATTCTTATATCACAATATTATTCCATGTAATATGTTTTGTTCTTTTTAAATTCCATGTTCTAATAGAATTACTAAGATGAAACTCTTATTGTTACATTTTATTTCATATAAGAGATTTCCCTCATAATCCTATGTAATAATATACTAATACTCATACCCATGAAGGCATGATTATAAGATTTCCATTATTGATCATTTTTTTCCAATGTTTTTTTTAATTTCAATTTCCCCAGTTATGATGAGAAGTATGAATTATGATAAGTTTAAAGGTGTCTAGTGTGGATCTATTATGAAGAAATGTTCACAATTATTGCAATATATAATTATTATGATTCTATTCCCCAATGTTTGTAAAAATTATATTCATGGTATTATTTGTCTATTATGATATGTAAAGTTTGCCTTATTGAAATTATTTAACACAAATATTTTCTTATCTTGGATCATCTCACAATGTTTCAAAATAGTGTGTAAAGTATGTGTTTTTAGCACTGAACCTATGAGTTAGAGTATGGGGTGCCTCAATTGTTATCAGATCATAGTTTAATTATTTTGATTATTAGTTTAGTTATTTTTTTGTAAATACATTAGTTATTCTTTATTATTTTAATAAAATGATATTGAAACCCCTATGGATAAGGTTGTGGGATAATTATATTTATAGTGTAACATCATGGAATTTTTGTAAAGTATTTATTCTCTGGATTCCCTTGATATTAAATCCCATTAATGATATTGGAAATTGGATTTGGCTATGGATCATACGAACTGAATTGAAATCACCTAAAAATGATGATTGAAAATTAACATGATCTTAACTCAGAGCCTGATATGTGGGTATATGACTATGAAACTAAATATAAACATTAGAGGGACATGTTTTAGTCAATCTTATTTAATTTATGATTCATTTTGAAGGATATATTATGTTATGGAATCTTGTCAATGAGTATGGGTGAACCCATCAAAAGGAATTCAAAATAGAATTGAGAGAGATTTATGTTGAACTGATATCTACTAATATAGTTTTGATGATTAATACATTTCATGGATGTGTTTTTAATATGATCATTTATGTGATTTTTCTTATGATGTAAATTTTTAATCACTAATATTAAATTCTTTTGATTTTAATAATAGATGAATCATGAAGGAACCATGTTATCATTTTATTCCACAGATGATGAAAATATTCGGAAAATAATTAACCAAATAGGACAAGATTTGGAGTGAGAAAACAATTGGTTATTCCAAATAAAATATCATTAATTATGGTTGATAAATATAATATAGTAGAGTTTCCAAACAATCCAATGAATTGATGGATATAGACCCATAAACGTTCATGTGATGACGATGATGAATGAAATAAGTGTAAATTTCCATCATGTCTGAAATATGGGATGGATGACCAAGAGGAGAATCTCAAAGGAACTCAAAGGATATTTTTGTTTAATATTTGATTTAATTGAGGAAAATTTTTCCATTGTAATATAAAGTGATTGGTTGACATGATGAATATAAACAAGGTTTTTCTATGTCATACATATGATAATATTGTAAACACACCAATTGAAATTATATATTAACATAAATCTATATTATATTCACCTTAAAATAATTTCATTAATATTTAATTATTAGTCATGTAGGGATGAAAAAAAATTTATGGTTGGAGAATGTAAAACAGTAATATGTTATATTATATTTTCCTTTAAAAAACATTGTATTCAATTGATTTCATCACAATTGAAATTGAACCAAAACAAACCATGCAACATTATAAAACATTTAAAATTTGGACATTTCATTTTTCATTAAAAATTGTGGTAATAATATTATGATATATTATTTTAAAAAATAAAGGTCATTTTTAAAAAAAATTCAATGATAATATTCATTTAATTTTTCTTTAAAATTAATAATACCATCTTATGATAAATATATTTATTTTGAAAATGGTATTTATGTGATTTATTTTTAAAACTAAATGTATTATATATAATATACATTATGGATATGAATAATATATTATCATTAATAATATTATAAATATATATACAAAATTAATAGAAACATTAAATATTTTTTAAACTTTATTTTCCTCGGAAAATAGTTTCAATTCTATTTATATATTTTCATTTTAAAGTTTAATAGTAATTTTTTAAAATTATAATTTCAAGAAAATAACTTTTTTTTAGATTTAGAATAATAAAATTATCCTATTGTGGGTTTTTTTCCAAAAATTGATTTTTTGGTGAATAAAGAAAATATTATTTATACTAAAACCATAACATTTATGAGTATATTAAGAAATATATATTATTTATAGTAACTTATGAAATAATTTCATAATAATTTTTTTATGAATTGAAATTACACATTTATAAATAATATGTTAATCTAATAAAACCCAGGTTTAGTATTTTTAAAACTAAGAAGTATTTTTCAATTAAAAAAATTATGTCAATCAATTTATATAATGTTTTTAAATTTGAAATTAGTTTATTTTTATTTTTATGTTACATAACTCTATATTGTTTAATTAAAAACAAATTAAATTTTGTTAAATTACATAACATAGATAATTTTTTCATAAGAATAACATTGGTGCATTAAAATAAACTTTTTTAATAAACAACTTCTTACGTGTAACATCAAATAATTTTGAAATTATTTTTAAACAGAATATATTTTCAAAGAAAATGAATTTATTATTTTGAATTATTTGGTATAAATTACTAAATAATGTTAATTTTTATATTTTTTATTTAAATTATTTATGAAAAAATAAATTACCGTGTAAAAATTTTGGAATAGTGAGATATATTGGAGTAAAAAATAAAAAATTGATTAAAATGTAGTAAATTTGGTATTTCCCAATAAGGATTTATATTATTCATAAGAATAATACTACAGATAAGTAGGGAGATGATGTTCCATTTTTTGTCCCAGTGTGATCGGAATAAATTTTATAAAAATATTAATTATTTGTATTCTTTGCACATTGTGGAAACTGGTTATCAATTAAACAGTATCTTACATCACAAATCCAAGTTCACAATTTCATTTCGAGTGTATTTTTTTCCACAGATATGGATGATGTTTTTTTATTGAGGGCCTTCTGTAGAAATATTTATTGAGAGAATTTATGTTATACAATTAATTATCATATATTTGACACCCGATCAAATAACTCCTAACAGAGTCGCGACTCGAATTTCAGATACCACGATTGATCCTAGAATTCTATGTTTACCATCAGTGTGACATAATTTAAGTTGGCATTTGGTGTTGGGTAAAAGGCATGTGGATGTGGGGGTAAATTAAGAAATTGATTTTAAAAAATTTCTTCAAACACCTCCTTCCCCCCATTTCCAACGAGGTATGAGATCTTTGAGTTTTAAATCATGATCCCCAATTATTGATTTTTGTCATACATCATCGTAGTGATAATGATAGCATCCAGAGGATTCTGAAATAGGGTTCATATCATTTATTGACAACTGGTTTTTTCCTAGTGATCCTGAGAATCTCTGATGGAAATTTTTAGTGTGGCACAGTGGTTTCCCTTGAGTTGCAGGTCATGTTGAAGGTGGCGTGGTGGATTCTAGTAGTGGTAGTGGATGTTTCCGATAGTAGCATAGTAGAGGGCTGGTGGACTGGTCCAATCAGTTTGGTCTGGGGGATTTTTAAACCCCCATAACATACAATCCAAACGTATGATATTCATGTTGTCTATGGAGACACAACCCTTAAATCGAGACGAATCCTTTATTAATGTTCTAGTAATTTTATTGATTAAATTCATGGCCCTGGGCCCCTTAATGTTGATATAATAATAATATTTTATTATTATTCAACATTGACCTTCCATTACTTCTATATGGATCGTCCAATTGGTGTGAAATCAGAAGCGTTGTGACCCTGATGGTAAGGTATAAGTTTCTAGAAAAATTTTGATTTTATAGTCCAAAATTAGGTTGTGGGTCCCATGAGGCCCGTTTTGTGGCCTTTGCAGGAAAATGTGTATTTTTCACCAGTTTTCTGTTTTGGACAGAAAAATAGAATATCATGTAGTATTTCTCAGGAGGATATCAACAATGTGACCCATTTGATGTGTTATGGGATCATTGTGTGGGCCCCATGTGTCCAATTTGGGCTTGCAAAGGAGAATATCATCCTTTTTACATGTTTTCCATTTCGAGTGAGTAAATTTTATATATCATGTTTTTATGCATAGAACTCAATGGTGGCCTCAGTCTAGGCCTTTGAAATGTGAGGTGAATAAATTATATAGTATTCTGGGTTTAACGGCATTTGTGCCAACATTGGTTGACTAACCTCACTTGGTCTATGCCTTTGAGGGTTTGTGTTTTATTATATCATTATAGGATTATAATCCCCTATATAAGATGATATGGATAGAGTTTTGGAATCCCTAAAAATTTTCCCTTCTAGGATCCTCTAGCTTATCGTTTTGACAATATTAGGTTCTCATAATCACATTGTACAACACTATGTGGGCTACAATTATTTATCTAGTTGGATAGACCTGTATGCTTTGTGCTATAACTTGGGATAAGATATGTTACAATTAGTTTATGTAGGGTTGTGGCATCGTTAGTTATATGATCCCCTACACAGTAGATGATCTATGTTGGTTTTGTGGTATTTTTCGGGTGTATGATCCTATACTGAACTAGTTATCCCGGATGGGGTTCATAGTATCTTTGTGACCAATTTTACATATGAAAAGATTCTCAATGTGTTTGATATGATATTTTGGATGCCCGATTGAGTTGTGGTATTCCCTAGAAATTCTTGGTTTTGATCCTCTCTCTACGATATCTTGGGCTATTAGTTAGGGTTTCGTTATCGATTAGTGGATCCTTGGACTGATCCAATACATTAGGACTTCTGGTTTATAGTCTTCTAGTAGGATTTTTAGTGTCCCCTAGTAAATCTGTCCGGGATCACCTATTTGAGGACAGAGGTAATCATAGTTTTATCATATCGTGCTTTGTGGTGATATCTGAAGAGTGTGATCTCTTGGTTTTTTGTTTCCTTAATGCCCCATGTAGTAACATATCTCTAGTTGTGAGGTTAGTACCATAATATATTAATACATGTATATTTGGGTATATTATTGGGAGTCTCTAGGGTGTTGGAAAACTTCTTGACTATTATCCCTTTGGATTGATGTGACAATTTATGTATACCCATGGATGGTCATGGGATGGATTTTTTCCCATTTCGTTTTTCTTACGCTGTCATGAACATGCTATTAAATTTTAGATACTCCTTTATTTTTGGTGTTTTTTGGGATCCTAAAGAGTATCTTAATACTCACCCATGAAAAGGAATTTCCATTACATGTTTTTTGTCATTTTCAGACCACATGCCTTCCAAAATAGACCCAAGAGGACCTGGTGTAGGTGAATCATAGTGAGTTATATTGAACACAGTGTATTTCGAATGGGCTCTGGCAAGATTTTCTATGGGGGCATTTGACAGTGTTTCCCTCTTGAGTATGTTGGAAGCTTTTTTAGTTTTCCTTAGGTGGTCACAATAGTTTCCTTTATTGTAATTTTCCCTTTTTCACTTCTGTTGTACTCTGGTTTGGGATGGTTGTATACATGGATTCATTGTCAACTTTAAATATATATCTCCGCAATTTCAATTGTAGGTGTATTCTGGTGTGAGTGTGTGTATGTAAGATATTCCAAGGCCTCTGTAGTGTGTGATTGACCACTCGACACGAGACGATATCCCATGGACTGTTTAAGGAAGGCTTGGGGAGTTTCAGCTCTAGCCCAGTGCGATCGGGCCGTGAAATAAAATATTTGGAGAAATTATTAGTTAATGTATTATCAAAAATAAATAATCTCAAAATCCTTTTTTAACATTAGTACTATTTTCTAGGAGAAATATAATCTCTGTATATAATAATAATTTTCTTATATAAAAATTACATTTCCCTCACCTATATAAGGAGCTCACCTCTAGCCTATTTATCCACTCATTACAAATTCTAAAATCCCCAGAAATATTCCATGTTATCTCTTGAACTCTCTCTGAATTTATTATAAGCCTTGGTATTTTTAGAATACTAGTCTATGGATCCATAAGCTACTAGTTAAGGGAGAGTATCCAAAGGGGGAAGAAATGTTCTCAATGGACCCCTATTAATTCTTTTTCATCAGCATTTTATATTATTTTATATCCATGAATGTATGGTAAAATCATAATTATTAATAATCATATATATTATCATATTAATGAAATATAAATTTTTTTCTTTACTAAAAAAAATTCAAAAAATGATGATTTTATAAAATGTATGTGTGGAGTGTCTTCTCTAGGAACCTTGTGTTCTAATTTTAATAACCGCCTTACATGGTTGGTGAAAAATAATAATTTAATAATAAATATAATATTTATAACATGGTTATTATTTTATTTTTCTATAATACCATTTTTATATAATATGAAATTGATGTTTGTGTGTATATATGGACTACAACTTCAACGAAATGAGTAATTTCATTTTCTTATTGTTGAAAAATATGAATGAGTTAGAAAATATTTTTATTATATAAAATTTTATATAAAATACTATTAATATTATTTAATGATAATTTTATATAGTTTATTTGTGATATTAATGATGAATGATCATAATACAGTTTCCTCCTAAAAAGAGCATATCAAAATACCTTTCATAATTTGAATCCATTTTGAAAATACCTACGAAAAATATAATTTATTCCTTATTGAATAATAAAATAAATACACTTATAGAGATGTGTAGATCATGAATCTATTTACAATAAATTTAACAATTTTCAAATTACATTTGATTACTTATATGAATTGACCAAACAACCTCATAATAGATACATTATTGAATCTTATTTCAAAAATCCTATGAAAATATATATACCTCTAAAAATGAATTATAAAATAAAAATAGTAAGATTTATTTTTTAATAATAACACTTTAGTTTTTCATGAGGTTTGGTGCACACACATAATGAATCAAGACCTCTATAAATGATTTTTTCATCCTAATATTACATTATAGAGATATGATTTGTATTCACCACTTATTACCTTTTTGAGATGTAAATATTTTCATTGGATGTAAATTTATCCTAATTTTATTTAAATATAATGTATTTAAGAATACCTACAATTATTTTTATTGTTTTTTTATTCAAAAAATAATAAAGTAATAATTGGTTGGTTAATTAAATTTGTATTCCATTTGGGTCTTGAGATATTATTCTTCACTATTATTTTTTATGTCCCATATTCAACCAATTAAATTTTTTATATTTTAAATCCTATTCATTACATTTCTATAATAACTTCTTAAAAACATAAATTTCATCGTTATTTAATGTATTCTAATAATTAAGCATATTATTAGGTCTATTACACATCTTTCTATTGAAAATTTCACCTCAATGTCCATATTTTAACATTCAACTACAGTATTCATTTTCTATTTGGGAATAGAAATATGTTTTATCTCAAATGATAATCATATTTAACCATGAAAATTTTCAAAATAAATTAATATTATACTCTTAACAGTGTGGTTTCCAAATAGGTAATTTTAAACATAAAAATGGATTTTTCAATCCACCCTCATTAATTTTGGATTACTTGTTATTTTTAATCTCTTTTACAATATATTATTCTCATGTAATTAATATATATTATATATATATTTTCCTTACATGTATACCTTTTTATATTTATATTTTTTAGGGATAATTTATTTTTTATGTTCTCTTTATTATTCTATAATTTATGTATACATGATTTAAGGGAACATCCCAATATATTTTTTCATGTCATGTAAAACCCCAAAAAATGTTTTTATCCATGACTAGTCATTATTTTATGAAAAAACATAATATTTTATTTTGTTCAAATGTAAACTAATAAAATAATTTCCCTATTTAAAAGTCCATTTTGTCATGTCAAAAAACATAACATAAGTGGTTCGTTTATAATATATATTTCTTCTATCCTTATCATGAATTTATTAACTTTGGGAATCCACAATAAATATGTATGATTATTGTTCAACCATGAACTTCTAAAATAATATAATTCCTTCTTCTCTTGGGAGTATAATATATCCTTCGGTTAGGTCTTGAGGAATCATTGTAAAACCAAAATTCATTTCATTGATTTTATCATTATTAGGATTTATATATGGGTTATTTTCATATTACAACTCAAAAATTTGTAAAATTTTTATAAATAATTATAGTGTTCCGTAATATAAATCCAATAAAATGGTTACTGTTTTCATTATTTTAGATACCACTGATGGTGCACGAGTGGGGATCCCAAAAAAACTATGTGATGTTGTCTTTTTAGTGACACCTTATTAATTATTATGATTCCTTGATTTATGTTGTTTCAATATATTTATTATTCCATGAACATATAGTATCATTGCATTAAAAAAATTAAATACTTATCAAACATAATTTTTATATTTTACATGTTTTGTCATTTTATATTTCATGTTGTGCTACCCTGATATGTGGGAAAAAAGTATTTTTCGACGTTATTTTTAATAAAACATTTATCACCTATTAATGATTTCTCATAAGATTAGAATCTTACCAATGATGAAATATTGATATTTTCTCTCTTATAGTGCACTTAATCTCAAAACCTTATTTTTTTTCCAATTCTCATCTTAAACAGATGAGTATAATTTATATGTAATCTAGCAGATTTCTTTTATTTTTAATTTTTAAATAAATTCTCACATGTATTTAAAATATATTTCTCATATTGTTATTCCATAGTTAATTTAATCCTTTATTTCCGGATATGATTGGTTTTTTGTGAGATTTAATTTCTATCTCATAGAGATTATGTAAAAGAAAGACATGTCAATTATGGATTATCTCACATGGTGTAAAATAATATGTGTGAATTATGTGTTTTAACATCTGGCATGGGAGTGCGAGTTTAGGGTGAATTAGGAAAGTGAATTATCCCTCCATAAAAATATTATTTTATATACTAGAAGGCTTTTACATTTCTATAAAAATACCAATGGTATATGGTTATGTATTTTTCCCTATTATTATTTTTAATGTTTCTGGTCGGGGAATATTTCACCTTCTTCAGGATAAGAAATTCAATAAACCTTGATCGGTGTACTAATGCAAGTATATCATGGACACTTCATTGAATATGAAACTATCCTCACCCTCTATAATTATACATGGAAATTTATATCATAGATGGTTTCCGTCATCAATAACTATTAATTTATGTGGATTTTATCATTTGGGTTTCTAAATGTTTTCCACTCATCATAAAATACAAAAACTTCCCCTTTAGAAATGGATCAATATATTATTTCTCCCACCCTTATCATGATGGTCATATATATTTTATTATCATATATTATAATTTATATCTACTAGCTATATTTACCCACCTCTATGGAATTAGTCACATATATTAAATTTTTAGAAGACATTAGGTCATTGAGGTAAGGAATATAGTCTCAGACCCGAAGGATCCACCTTCATTACCTAATATTAAAATATGAGAAATTATATTTCAAGAATTTTTTAGGATGTGTGAAAAAATTGTTTAATGAATCTTTGGATAATTAATATGACGAAACCTGATTAATTAAATTCACTTATATTTTGTTTATTCCCCTATCATCCATATTTTAGGTAGATTGAGCTTGGGTATCTTCCAATTGCCACTAAATAGATCATCTTGGATCTGACTCACATATCAGTGGGTTATCAAATATGAGTCATCATATAAATAATGGTCAAGAATGGAATGATGAAACTTGATCCGTATTAATATCATGACATTAGTGATGAAATATGGTGGGTCATTTTCTATTTACAAGATTATTTCGAGTGATAACCCAAGGAATACTACATGATAACACTCTCTTTGTATAACTCCCTATCCTTAAACCTTACTTAATCTTGAGTAATTTCAAGAATACACATTGAGGACCTTTTTTACGTTTAGAGTTTTAGAGAATAGGATCATAAATCATGTATTACATTCCACATTTAAACAAGGCGGTTTTATAAAAGACAATATTCATTTTTCCCATCAAAGGAGACAAATTTAAAATAAAACAATGGATTATTTCTTGAAACTTCCTCGACACTATCATCACATCATGTTCTTCTCCATTGACCTGTGAAAAACATTTCAAAAACTATGGATGAGCATAAAAATCTCAGTAAGGGATATAAAAGTACGGTTTGAAAACATTAGTCAATGTATACACATGAATTGATGAAATCATACTTTACTCATAAAACATAAGAACATTATTATACCTCATGAAATCATAATATTTATGAATAACTTATAGAAAACATAATGGTAACTTGAAGCATTCATAATATTCTTACGTAGGGAGTAACCCACACGGTTACGTTTGAAATACCCATCACAGTATATTCCCTAAATCTCTTCATAAAAACCTTAATGAGTAACACCTTAACGTTACCCATTTCATTGAAGAGCTATATCGGTCTCACCCGCACTTAGTTTATCACGTAACCACCAGTATTCATAAACAGTTCCCAAGAACCATAACATAATCATATCAAATAAAACATGCATAAATGAAACATAATATTTCCAAAATTCAATCACAAGATATCAATATAACATAATGATATAATAAAAACATTATGAAAACCATTTTCAGTACAAAAAAAAAGTAAATCATGGTATTTATATTTCATTTAAAAAAAGTTATGGGTTATAGAGGAAGCTGAAACTCAAATAATGGTCACGGCGGTGAAGAAGTTGTTGTCGCCGCATACGTACGACAAAAAACATACTTTTTCATTTAGTAAAATGCTTCATATAAAAAATATTCCTTTGGAATAATGTTAATGTCAAAGGTATTTATACACCGTATTAAAAAAAGTTGTGTATAAAACAAAATATGCCTCAATTAAAGGAAATTAAGACGAAGTCCCATACCTCGGGTCCGACATGACTCGATCGTTCTTTAACCTCCTGAATAATAAACTTGAGTTAATTTATACTTCCTTAAGAACATTTTTCAAGTTCATTATTCCTTTTATATCACATCTTACTATGTAATTATTTATGTTCATAACGGACGTTTTGTCGACCATTGGTTCTTGAGTCAAAAATAAACTCCATATAATTACAAGTTGGCCTTGTAGTAAAATATCCATTATATCTAGAATTATATTCACGATATAGATATAATATATATCATATATATCCAGTATATATATAAATTTATAATATTACATAACATTTAGTGGTAAGAAATGAAATGCACCGTTCATGGAGATGATAAACCGTACGTACGCATGAACGCTCCTTTCATTTCTATTTCATATTTAATGGAATGAAATCATAATGATATAAAGACATATTATAAATAATGTATGATATCATATATAATATCATTAACTCCATCCTTCATAAGTCCCACATATGGCATTAACGGATCAAATCACATTAAGGGGGCAGTAGTCTGTACTTCCTAAAATGAAGATATCGCGTTTACCAATAATGGAAACCATAAAGGAATGCCATAAAAGAAAAATACAGATGAAAAATGATTTCATAAACATAATATATATCATATATGAATATATTTATATCTTAATGTCCACCATTAAAGGTGTTAAATAAAGATTAATCAATCATCGTTTCATGCGGCATAAATTCGCCATCCACGGAAATAGTATGCTCTTTACCCATTAGATGTAGGTGTTTGTAAGTGTATCTAGAATAATTCTTATAAAAACCTCAAACTATATTGAAGATACTGGTGTTGTTACAAAATAAATTAATAAAAAGAGTTTAGGGTGTTGGAGAAGAAAAATAAAACAAAATAACATTAGAGAATTCTTTACCTTTAAATCAGGTAACTCATCATTGTTTGATCCAAAAGGGTTTCTTGAAGATATTTCTGTATAATGTAAGGCTTATTGGATGAAGATAGGGACATGGATAGAGTAAATGAGAAGAGTATGGTAGAGACAATGGCTTGAGAGGTGCGTGTAAAGAGGTAGAGGTGGGGGCATTTTATAAGAGGAAGGAGGGGCACTCTTGGAAAGTCAAGAAATGTTACTTTATATTGAAATGTGTTTCGGATTTTAAAGGTCCCACATTGATATATTTTGAGGATAAGGTAATAAGGGTTTAAAATATACTCATCCAATAGGTCTTTGACAAGTGTAAGTCTTAGATTTTACATTATCTTTTAATTTTATTTAAATCGTTCATTAATGAGGTAATCGATGCGTCATCATTATGTCATAAAAAATTTAATTTATTTAATGTCTAAAAATTATAAACAAATATCATGATATAGGAAATATTTTTAGAATTAAAATTACTATTTATAGTCCAAGGGATCATTTATTTAGAAAAAATTAATATTGATTTACTTGGGTGTCACATACTTTGTTATATTTTACTTTCTTTAAAAATAAAATGATAAAAAGTCACTATCAGACAAAAGTGATTCCATCGGGTCCCGAAGTTTGGCACGTGGATTCACATGGTCGGCCATGACACAACCGGTATAATTAAGACTCATGTTGGGGTAATTTTATATTATTATTTTATTATTTTATTACCCGTAACTACCTGATTACTAATTAATCACGATAATTAAAGATAATTACCGTCGTTATTATTCATAATGTCAAAAAAAAAGTGTCCCAATTACATAATTTGGACCATATGATTCCAAATATGGAATCCATTTTACCAAATTCCAAATAAATAAATTTCAATAATTAATTTAAAAATAATTCTCGTTGTCAAAATAAATAGCGTGTTTTTTTTGAAACAATATTTATGAAAAGTTTGGTACTTGTTTATGCCCAATTCCAATGTGAAACTAATTATAATAACCACCATTTGATTAAATGGTAAAAATATATTCTAATTACATTTTGAAGCCAATTATAATGATAATCTAACCACATAATTAAATTAGATGAAAGAGCAGTTTTGAAGTAAAATGCAGTATTTTTCACTATTCATTAAAAAAATGAACATTGTCAGAAAAATACCAAAAATTTATCCAATGTAAATTTAAAAGTCCAAATTCTAAAGAATAAATTTATTTTGACAAATTGAGATAATAACATTTTCAAAAGATAGATTTAAAAATGGTTTTCCATCAAAAGGCGGTAAAACAATCTTTTAAAAATATTAAAGAATTATTTGCTTAAAATTGGATTTGTTATCATTTTAAGCCTTTAAAACACTATCTAATTCATAAATAGACATAGATAAGAAAATATAATATTCATTACATACTTGGGATGTTACATCCATCCCCCTTTATAAAATTGTGTCCCTTCAATTTATTTACTTATCGAATAAGTGGGGGGTATTTATCCCTCATTGAATTTTCAGATTCTCATGTTGCCTCTTCAATCGTGTGGTTTTTCCAAAAAACCATTACTTGATGAATCACCTTATTCCATAACACATTCTCCCTATGGTCAAGAATCTGGACCAGTTGTTCCTCATAAGATAGATACTCTTCCAACTGAACTACCTCTAGACTCAAAACATGAGATGGATCTGGCATGTACTTCCTTAACATTGAAACATGAAAAACACTGTGTACATGAGATAAAATCAGAGGTAAAGCCACTCGATATGAAACTGATCCAACTCTCACAAAATTTCATAAGGTCGAATGAACCTTGGACTCAGATTTCCTTTGTTACCAAATCACATCACACTTTTCCATGGTGAAACATTTAAGAAGACATGATCACCTACCACAAAAGAGAGATCCTTCTTCCTATTGTCCGCATAACTTTTTGCCTACTCTAAGCTGTTCTCATGGGTTTATATATCAGCTAAACTTTTTCTAGAAACTCTTCTTCCAATTGTGGTCCCATCAATTTCCTTTCACCTACTTCATCCCGAAAATCTTGAGTTCGACATCACTTCCCATATAATGCCTCAAATGGTACCATCTGTATACTAGAATGAAAACTATTATTATAAAAAAACTCAACCAAAGAAAGATGTTGGTCCCAACTTCCCCTAAAATACTTCAAAAAAGAACGTATCATATTCTCCAAAGTCTGAATTGTTCGTTATGACTGCCCATCCGATTGAGGATGAAAAACTGTACAAAAAATAAATTCAGTACCCAAGGACTTCTGAAGGCCTTTCCAAAAGATATAAGTAAACATGGGATCACGATCAGATAGAATGGAGATAGGAACTCCATGTAACATGACTATCTATTTAAGATAAAAATGGGAAAGTTGATCTTGGGAAAAAGTATCTCGTATAACACGGAAATGAGCAGATTTAGTCAAGCGATCAACAAAAACCCAGATTACATTATTACCTCGAGGTATCTCCAGCAATCCCACAATGAAGTCTATGGATATATTCTCACATTTCCACTCTGGTACTGGTAAAGTCTGAAGCATACCATTTGGTAACTACAGATCTACTTTAACCTATTGAAAAGTCAAACACTTCACAGTAAAATCAGCAATAACACTTTTTATTCCATCCCACCAGTAGTACTCACGAAGATCTCTATACATCTTAGTACTACCTGGATGAACTGAAAATGGAGAACTATGATCTTTACATAAAAACTCTCTCTTCAACTATAATTCACAAGGCACACACAATCTCTTCCAAAATCTCGAAACACAATCATTATAAATGTTGAATTCAGGAAACATACCTTTCTGAACTAGCTCTACCTTTTTATGCAACTCACTGTCTTGCTTCTGTGCTTTCTTAATTCTGCCTGATAGAGAAGATTTCACTGATACCTGAAACAAAACAGAAGTACATCCTACAACAACAACTTCTATTCCAATGTTCATCAAATCCTTAACCAATGGATCACGTTCCAAATGCAACATTGTTAATGAAGCATTACTTTTTTGACTCAAAGCATCAGCCACATTATTTTCTTTTACCGAAAGTTAATGAATTGTACAATCATAATACTTGATTAATTCTATCCATCCCCTCTGTCTCATGTTCAATTCAGTCTGAGTGAATATATATTTTAAACTTTTGTGATCGGTATATATTTCACACTTTACTCCATACAAATGATGCCTCCAAATTTTTTAAGCGAAAACAACAGCAGCTAATTCCAAATCATCTGTAGGGTAATTTACCTCATGATTTTTCAACTGGCATGTATCATAAGCAATTACCTGTTCATTCTAAATTAGGACGCAACCAATTCCTTTTAATGAATCATCACTGTAGATAACAAACTCACCATTTTGGGAAGGTAGTGCCAAAACTGGAGCATAATCCAATCTTTTTTCAATTCCTAAAAACAATCATCACATTCTTTTGTCAGATAAACTTAACAACCTTCTGAGTTATCATAGTCATTGGACTAGATAACTGAAATGCGCGTCCAATTGTAACCTATCAACCGGTCAAAGTTCTGGTGCTCTGCTATTGTGTATTGCACCACTCTGGTCGAATCCTCGACGATGATACATTGTAATAGTCGTTTGTTTTTAGTGGATTGTATTTTAATTAGTGGGGTTTGCATGCAGAGATAAATTGAAATGATTAATGGTTGATTCTTGATTTAACAAATATATGAAGATTGGGGTGAGTTAATTATTGGGGAGTTATTATTGTGATATCCTTGAGCCTTGCTTTTTATTGCATTAAATTAACACCCATGACATAAGTTGACGTTGATTGGAATTCCTAAGTGTTAAGAATTTAATCCAGGGATTAACATACCTTAGGAGTCTAATCTCAATAAAAACATATTTATGGTAGTGTATTTATGGTTCTAATAATCCATGGAAATCACATGTTAAACAAATCATATCATTAATAAATGACATATTAATTTTAACACACACAATATTAATTTAAAGAATACTCATCGAGAAAAAACACTCAATCACTTAACATCCAAAAATTATAACTCACCCCAATGGTAGCTTTAGTCAGCCATTAGTATTTTAGATAATCTGGATTTAATGTTTATGGAGATGATTTAAAAATATTAGAAAAAGAATGGGACAAAAAAAGAGTAGTGTGCCGAACACACTCACGAAAGATTTTGAGAATCAAAAATGGAATTTCGATTGGATGAGGAAGAAAAATACGGAATTTTAAATTAAAATGATTCAAAGAATTTTAGGACCATTAATATTATACTATAGAAAGTGGAGAAGAATAATAGGTATTTAAGAAGAAAAAATCACTAAATGTTTATCGAAATGAAAACAAAGTTACACAATTACAATTGAATGAAAACATAAACAAACATGAAAGAGAAGTGGAAGAGAGGTGTCTCTTGTTGAAACAAGATCAAAGAATATCCTCCTAGAACCTTTTCAAGGCTCTAATATTTCCAAACCTCCTCCTTATGTTCTGAAGTGCCAACCCCTCTCAAGGAGAGAAGGGGAGAGTATTTATAGCCCAAGGAGTGGACTGTTTGCATTCCAAAACTGTCCCTCCACTTGAACCGCATATTTAACACTATAGACAGATGAATAACGAGCTGGTGTCTTCTTAAAAGATGTATATATTGATGTCTTCTGTCCACCCTCAAAGTTTGGCCTCCATTAGACTTTGGTAGCGAATGTTATCACGTTTTTAATAAATAATGTCGTTCTGTCTATTTCAATCCTGACTTTCCAACCGACGAAATGTGAATGGGTCTTTGCATAGTAATATGCCATCAAATAAAACTACTTTCTTCAATAGAGTTGTCCGGACATATCTCCTATTTCACACGGAGTAATCCTAGATTTGAATGGATGCCCACGTCAGTAGGAATTTCAATATTTGTATGCTGATTTAATTTTTTGGCCAGAATGGTGGGTTGGACTTCAATGCATATTTTGGGACCCTTGTTGTTATTATAAGGCCTTGAATTTTTTATCCTGGAATCCTTAAATTGTCCCCAAAACTATGGTGGAGAATAATGGAATTGTAATTCTTTATTTTTTCCAGTAAATCAATCTTAATGAATAGTACAGTTTCTTCACAGATTCATTGGTGTTGTTTGTGAGGACCATATGACCCTACAAATGGAAGAACTGGCTCATAGTACCTTCTAATGAAATTTTTTATATTGAAATTAGTATCCTATAAAACAATAACAACACAATTTGGATCAGTATAGTGATATTTATTATTAAAACAGTAAACTGACTCAATTGGACTACTTCTAAAAATGGTCAAAAATTATACTTAATATTAAAACATTAATATTTCACACAAATTATGCACATTTAACATGAAATAAGTAAAAGGATTATATAATAAGCCATGAAAATATTAATAAAATCAACTCCCCCCCACTTAGTTTTGTTCATGTCCTCATGTGAAACAAATATAAAAATAGGGCAAAATCATTTTCACTCACCAACAAATATTAAAATTTTGTTTTCTCCAATCAGGGAAGGTTTAGACTCTTTCACACATCCATTTTGAATTCCACCACAAGTTGTTACCGAAACAATGTTCGAAAACTAATTTATTTTTTTTAAGCTCAAATTTAGAAATGCAAAACGTGGATACTCAAAACTCACACCTCTCAAGATGATAAAATTTATTTGTGGTGGTTCACTCTTTCACCAACCAAAAGTGAAAATCTTAGAGTTTGAAAGAGCTCTCAGCTTAAAATTCCTATCCAAAGTGCACAATAATCAAGAGTTCCTTTTAAGGGGGTTTTCTGTGGCTATGGGACTATAGGAATATAATGTCTAGGAGAGAGAAGAAGAGGGTTAAAACATCAACATAGAAAAACAATGCACAATTTTTTTGAAATAAAACCTGGAAGGAAATGAAAACACATATTTACCAGGGAATGATTTTGTGAAGAAAGAAACAATATAGGATAAAAATTTGAAGGGGATGAGAAGATGAAATATTTAAAACCACAAAACTTCTCCCAATGACATAATAATATAATGCAAGTGTTATTTTTTTTTCTTTTTTTTTCTTTGTTTTTTCGAAAGATGGACTTGGAAAAGATCTCCCACTCAAATCCCAACCCATGATTGATCTCATCACGACAATAATTGTAATAGTTATTACAATATCAAAGGCTGAGAAATAGAGATATTTGTCCAACCCAAGAGACAACACATTCTTATTTTGTTTTTTGTTATTGTTTTTCATCATTTTTGATTTTTTTGCACACTTGTTATTAACATTTACAAAATTTCATAAATGGAGGTAAATTACATTCCCCAAAACACACTAAATGACAACCTCTCCCCCACACTAAAATCGATGCTTACCCTCAAGAAGATGATAACTCGTTGAAAATAAATAATAGGGTACCCAAACAATTAAATCCATTCCCCCCACACTTAAATTTCAAAAAATTATGCAATGAAAATCCATGTTGATATTTAGTGGGAAAAGGTATTGGGATTGTAATGTGGCTATCAAAGAAAAGGATTTCATAGGCTCGAACAGGCATCAAAAAGAGGATTAATGTAGGGGAAATGGGAGGCTATTTGGGTATTATGATTCTCATGTGGTTCAGAGAATGCCTTTGTCATATTAATGCACACTAAATTAGGAAATTAAGCTAGAAGGTCCAAAAACTCTAGGCTCAAAAATGGGGTTGAAAACACACATTTAGAAAAGATGGCCATAGGTGGCCTTGGAATGAAATCAAATTTTGTTACTCACGGTTTGGGAAAATCATTTTCCAAATCAAAAATTGAGCATTCAAAATGTTTTGGTTTTGACACAAAATTATTTATCCACAGTCATGATGAAAATACAAAATTTTTGTATGAAAACATTTCTGTTGACTCCCCAAAAAGGTTCGACGCAATTTCAAAACTTGATGGTGAGTAAGCATGACCCTTTATTTTTTTTATTTTTTTAAGTGATTGTTTTTTTAATAAAGACATAGTCACACAAAATTGAAAGAGAAAAGTAAAGTGTTTGAAAAAGAAATCTATAAAAAAATGAAAGGCAGAGGAAGAAGAAGAAAGAGGTAGGGGAGGAAGAGATAGAGAGAGTTAAAGGGAAAGAGGTTCCCCTGGTTTGGATTTGGTGGGTTTCCATCTCCATCTAGAGGTGGGTCGACTGCAGAAGTTGGGGATCTAATAGAAGTCGAGAAGGTTCCAGGACCGTGGGAAGTTACCTAAAAAAGAAAATTCATTATTAATCTAATAAAAAACTAAAAATGAATTAAAATTTCATGAAAGTAAAAGATAACATGGGTTTCCTCCCAAGAAGAATTGCATTTATTTCTCTACAGCTATAAAGTTGCAGTGGACTAACCATAGTCTAACGGTGGCCATCATATTTTCTTAACTCTAGTGTGCTTCCAAAAAAACTTTTTCTTTGGGAGGCCTGATGATTCGTTGGATAATTTTTTCACATCCTTGTTGGTGTGCTTTCAATTCAATGGGGGTGGAAATAAAATATTTCTATCCTCACTTTGGTCTTCAACCTGAAGAATGATATTATCCCCAAGGTGCTGGTATTCTATGATTGGAAACTCTGGAAGATGACTCAATTCTGAAGGTTCATTTATGAAAGGATCAGATAACACAAAACCACAGTATGAGATCCTAATTGTTTTTGACTCATTTATTTCATCACTTACTGATGTAGAGTAATGGGGATCAGTAGAGTCATAAGACTAAATACAATTTTAAATATATTTTATTTCAATGTTTTTCACCAAAGAATGGTCAATTTCAACCTCACCAATGATCACTTTATTAATTATGGAACAAATATCACAACCTACAGTCGCATCAGGACAATATAAACAAATTTTTTTGGGGTTCACCTCGCATATAATATGATTTTTAGAGTCATGGATAGGAAATGATGTATTCTGGGTAATCAAATTTGAAGAAAAAAATTAACATGATTGTTTAGTTTCCCCATTACCGTCCTAGTTGGAGTAGTTTATGTCAGAAGTGAGATGAGATTCCAAATTATTTTCAAGATGCATTAGATCAATGGTGTTTTCATTTTTAATGTCAACATAAACTTATCCATTTATGACATGGTTAATCATGGTGCATATTTCACAAGATCATTTATCATCATAACAGGATGAACATAATGGATTGGGGTTCAATTGACTCTTAGAAGTGTCCTCAGAAGCATGGATTGCGAATGCATAGTGATCCTCAGATGGGTATCGCATTGCTTGGAAAATGTTAAACTTGACCAGTTGGTCACAAAATTCCATGTATAAGATGCCTGAATGGACATCAATAATGGTTATCACAGTTAGATGGAATTGTCTTCCTAGAAATAGTGGAGATCGAGAATAGTTCATCTCACCTTCCATGTCAAGGGCATAGAAATCAGCAGGGAAGATAAGATCATTGACTCAGACAAGGACATCCTCAATTATACCCTCAGGACTGACTGTGCTTCGATTTCCTAATGAATGAAAACACATATTGGATATAAGGGACCTAGACCAAAGTTGGAGAATATATATTTGGACATGACATTAATTGAGGCTCCTAGGTCTATGACTGCATCCTCAAAGTTAGAACATCCAATTTGGCATAGAACCGTAAAGGTCCCTGGATCTTTGCACATAATGGGTATGGAATCTTGGGATGAAACATTTTTTAAGGTACTATGTTTCCACTTGTGGGTACAAAACTCCTTGAGAAACATGTAAAACTTAGAAATTTGTTTTATGGCATCTAAGAGGGGAATGTTGACTTCAACACGTCTAAACATGTTGAGCATTTTAGGATCAGGTTCAAAGGACTTCTTTGGTTTAGAAACAGATTAAGGAAAAGGAATTGGATTACTAACTGCAATGGAAGGAGGTGATGGAATGGTTTTAGGTTCCTTTTCATGTTTCTATTTCTTTTTATTTTCTAGGCCAACATTCAAAGGATTTTTGGAGGACTTATATTGTAGAATAGTAATTTGCTTTCTCGATCTAAGTCTAATTGCACTTACAATACCCTTGGGGTTGGGTAATGGTTGAGTTGGGAGTTGGGAATAATTGGATGGTTGTTGCTGACTAAGGTGGGATGCAAGTTGACCAATTTGGGTTTCAATGTTCTTGAGGCATGAATGGGTGAAGGAGGAAAGATCTTCAACTACACGTTCACATGGTCGCTTGCAAGAAGAGGCTTGCACCTAATTAGGATTACCTTGATTTTGGTTCTTGGGAATGCGATTTTATTGGTTTTGGAATTGGGAAGGCTTACTAGGATAATGGAATCCAGGAGGAGGATTGTTCCTTTGAGTTGGAAGAAGAAAATGATAAGGTTGTTGCAAGTTACCAATAGCTTGACCATATTGAAAATGGTATGGGTTTTGAGGAGGGAATTGTGGGGGATGAGAGATTGGATTACCATACCTCAGGCCTTGGTTATAAGAAGAAGAGAATGGATTAGAGTGTTATTGGTTGAAGTTTCTAATAAACTTACCCGACAGTTGAGGGTTGGTGTTCCGCTGACCATATGCTACATTGAGCTCCATTGGTCCAGATGAATCAAATTGATCCTCTTGAAGTTGTGAACATGTGTCTATTGGATGAGATGGAGATTTTCAGATTCCACAGTTTTTGATAGGTCCAAGAAATAGTGATTGTGGAGAAGATGATGTTGGGGATTTAGAAGCCACAACTAGTTGTCATAGAAGACCTGTAGGTTCACTCATCCACTTGGCCATCTTGTTTGGATCAATTTATTGATTAAATTGGGATTTTTGGACTTGGTCATGTGCTCGAGTATGGAATTTTTGTGTGTTTGCAGCCATGTTACTTTTGAGATCTCTTGCTGCTGTAAGAGTTTTATCAACAAGAGAACCACCACTTGCAGCATCAATGAGTGTTCTCTACATAGACAATAAACCCTAATAGAAGATTTGTATAAGGAGTTGGTCAGGGATTTGGTGATGTGGATAGGTTTCCACATTCTTTTTGAACCTCTCACAGTACTCATGGAGTGATTTACTTGGGAACTGATGTGTACAACTTTTTTGCTATCGGATAGAAGCAGTACGAGAAGCAGGAAAGAATTTTTCTAAGAAGAGTCGCTTCATGTCATTTCAGGTGGTTGTGGAACCAGGAGGAAGTTAGTAGTTCCATGACTTGGCGGAGTCAGCTAGGGGAAAGGTAATGCTCAGAGATTGATTTTTTCCTTAGAAACCCCTTGAGGCTTCATGGTAGAGCACACCACTTGGAACTATTTAAAGTGGACATGTGGATCCTCACTGGATAGCCCGTGGAAATGAGGAAGAAGATGAATCAAACCTGATTTGAGTTCGAAGTCAGCTTCTATGTTTGGATATTGAATACCAAGAGGTTGGTAATTCATATAAGGGGAATCATTTTCTTTAAGTGTTTGTTCCCTAGGATTGGTCATATCTAATTCAATTAGTTAGACAAAGACTGGTTCATGAATTATTTGATTATCTCTTATGTTCCTCCTATGTTGGTGATGTGTTTGCTCAATTTCAGGGTCAAACAAATCTGAGGGATTGTTTGGAAGGCTAAGGGGCATTCATAGAGATTTTTGAAGAAAGAGGAAGATGGGTTTTTCTTTGTGTTTTTTTTTCATTTATTTTTATTTTGTTTTTTTCATGGGTTTTTTTACAATAACCAAAAAATAATTACTACTTAATTCACCATCAATTGAAAAGACGCCATTTGGAACACACGGAAGATTTTCACCTATCGATCGGTCAATGTTTTGGTGCTATGTTAATGTGTATAGTAGCACTCGGGTCGAATCCTCGACGTTGATACTTTGTAATAGTCATTTGTTTTTAGTTGATTGTATTTTGATTGTTGGGGTTTTTTTGCAGAGCTAAATTGAAATTCATGATGGTTGATTTTTAATTTAACAAATATATGAAAATTGGGGTGAGTTCATTATTGGGGAGTTAAGCTTGTGATATCCATGAGCCTTGCTTTGTATTGCATTAAATTAACACTCATGTCATAAGTTGACGTTGATTGGAATTCATAAGTGTTAAGACTTTAATCCAAGGATTAACTTAACTTAGGATTCTAATATCAATCAAAACTTATTTATGGTAGTGTATTTATGGTTCCAATAATCCATGGAAAACACATGTTAAACAAAACATATCATTAATCCATGACATATTATGTTTAACATACACATTATTAATTTAAAGAATACGCATCGAGAAAAAACTCTCAATCACTTAACATCCCCAAATTATAACTCAACCCAATGGTAGATTTACTCAGCCATTATAATTTTTTATAATTTGGGTTTAATGTTTATTGTGAAGATTTAAAATGATTAGAAAAAGAAGAGAGAAGAAAAAGAGTAGTGTGTCGAACACACACATGAAAGATTTTGAGAATCAAAAATGAAATTTCGATTGAAAGAGGAAGAAAAATAAGGTACTGTAAATTAAAATGATTCAAACTATTTTCAGACCATTAATATTATACTACATAAAGTGGAGAAGAATAATAGGTATTTAATAAGAAACAACCACTAAAATTTGATTGAAATGAAAACACAGTTACACAATTATAATTGAATGCAAACATAAACAAACATGACAGAGAAGTGGAAGAGAGGTCTCTATTGTTGAAACAAGATCAAAGAATATCCTCCTAGAACCATGTAAAGGATCTAGTAATTCCAAACCTCCTCCTTAAGTGCTGATGTTCCAACCCCTCTCAAGGAGAGAAGGGGGGAGTATTTATAGCCCAAGGAGTGGACAGTTTGCATTCCAAAACTGTCCTTCCACTTGAACGGTATATTTACCAATTTATACAATTAATCACGAGCTGGTGTCTTTTTAAAAGATGTATATATTGATTTCGTATTCCCACCCTCAAAATTTGGCCTCCAATAAACTTTTTTACCCAATGGTATGGCGGTTTTAAAAAATAATGTCATTCTGTTTATTTCAATCCAGACTTTCCAATGGCCAAAATGTGAAAGGGTTTTTGTATAGTAATATTCCCTCAAATAAAAATAATTTGTTCAAAATAGTTTTTCGGCCATATCTCCTATTATACACTACAAAATATCAGCTCGAATGGATGCCCACATCAGGAGAAATGTCAATATTTGTGTGCTGATTTTATCTCTCGGCCAGAATGGTGGGATGGACATAAATGCATATTTTGGGCTCCTTGTTGTTATTATTAGGCCTTGAAATTTGTATCTTGGACACCTTAAATTGTCCCCAAAACTATGGTGGAGAATAATGGAATTTGGGAATCTGTATTTAGCCCAGTAAACCAATTTTCACGAATACTTCAGTATCATCATAGATTTATTGGTCTTATTTGTGAGGACCATATGATCCTTCAAATGGAAGAATTGGCTCCTGGTACCTTCTAATGAAATGTTTTATATTGACAGGAGAATCATAAAAAACAAGAACCACACAATTGAGATCTGTATAGTGATAGTTATTATTAAAATAGTAAACTGACTCAATTGGACTACTTATAAAAATGCTCAAAAATTATACTTAATATTAAAACATTAATATTTTACACAAATTATGCACATTTCATATAAAATCAGTAAAGGGAGTATATAATAAGTAATTAAAAATTTAATAACATCAATAACCATGAAAAATTACTAACAAACCATCAGTAATAGCCTGACAAACCAAGAAAAATACGAATCTCAGTTACATTTGTGGGTCTTGGTCATTCTTCAACAACCTTTGTTTTTGCAGGATCAACAATTATTCCATCTTTTGAAACAATGTGACCAAGGAATGAAATTTGGTGCATCCAAAACTCACAGTTGCTTAATTTCCAATACAATTTATTTTCATTTATGGTTTTCAAAACAACCCTTAAATATCTTTCATGCTCTCTTATACTTTTATAAAACACCAAAATATCATCAATGAAAACAACCACAAACTTATCCAAGAACTCATGGAAAATTCTATTCATAAGTTCCAGGAATACATTAGGTGAATTGGTTAGCCCAAAAGGCATAACTACAAATTCATAATGGCCTTATCTTGTACGAAATGCAGTCTTCAGAATATCTGCTTCATTTACCTTCAACTGATGGTACCTTGATCTCAGGTGAATCTTTGAAAAATACTGAGCTCCCTAGAGCTGATCAAACAAATAATCGATATGAGGTAAAGGATATTTATTCATAATGTTGATGTTATTAAATGCTCTATAATCAATGAAATGCCTCTTATAACAATCCTTCTTTTTAACAAATAAAGCAGGAGCACCCCATGGTGATGTGCTATGTCGAATGAAACCATTCTCTAATAAATCTTGCTGTTTGTCCTTCAACTCTAAAAGTTCAATTTGAGCTATTCGATAAGGTGGTTTTGAAATTGGCATATCATCAGGAACTAAGTCAACAGTAAATTTAACTTCCTGATTAGGTATTATTCCAGGCAACTCATCAGGAAAAACATCAGGATACTCATTTACCACCAGCACATCATTAATCTGAACAGTTCCTTTGTTTTCAACAATATGGGAAAGGTAACAATAATTTCCATCTTTTAAAAGTTTCTCAGCCTCTTGAAATGTTATAAACAGTATGGATTAATTCTTTTACAGAAACTGAATGTCTTTTTGAAAAGAAACATCTTTATCTCTATAATCAATCTTATCATGGTAAATAGAGAGCCAATCCATGCCCAGGATAACATCAAACTCTATTAGAGGTAAAACAATAAGGTTTTCCTATAGGATCGTTTCATGGATAAGGATAAGAAGATTCTTATAAATTCTTTTTTCCTCAACATTTTCTCCCAGGTTTTTTTACCATAAGTTCAGGAGTCATTTCTTAAAATGGTATTCCCAATTTACTAGAAATTTTTTCATAGATGAGAGAATGTGTAGACCCCGAATCAAACAACACATTAGCATAATCTAAGAAAACAAACAAAGTACCTGATAAAACATCATTTGATTGCCCAACATCTGCTGAAGTAGTTTCAAAGGATTTCATCACACCTTTCTGCTTGTAGTCTGACTACTTCCCATCATTCGAGCTCTTTGTCAGACTCTCATTTGCAAAATGACCCAACTCATTGCACTTGAAACATTTCACTAACTATAAATAAAATTTGGTCTTACCATCACCCTGATCTTTTTTAGTGCAATAACAAGCCTTTTGTCCCATCTTACCTCATCGATATCATATTCCATAATTCAGAAGACATTCCCTAGCATGCCTTTTACCACATTTATCACAAACTAGAAACTTAGTTTTCTTACCATTGGACCTTTTGGAAGAATTATTCCCTTTCTCCTGCCACCTTGGTCTCTTCCCCTGTTGGTTGTTATAGAACACTTGATCATCGGAAAACACCATTTCCACCTTCTCAACACATCAAACAAGCATTTCATAACTCTTTAACTCGTGAGAATCTAAATCCCTTTGATATATTGTCATTAATCCTGAGTAAAAATGATTTATTTTACTATCAAGGTCTCAGATAAAATTTGGAGCATACCATTCCAATCAAGTGAACATTTATTCAGAAGCAGCCACTGAGTCGTCATCTTTCCTCAATTCCAAGAGTTGTTTTTCCATCCTAAGTCGAACCACCATAGGAAAATACTTCTAAAGAAACATACCTTCGAATTCATCCCAGTTGAGAGCATCAGTCTCATCAGCATCCCGGATATTTTAAACCATTGACCCCAACTGATCTACTTCACCCTCCAAATGGTAAATTGGAAGAATAACCTTTTGATTGTATGAACACCCCATGACATAGAAAATCATTTCCAGTGATTCAATCCACCCTTCAGCTAGCATAGGGTTAGATGATCCTCTGAATGATGGTGGATGTTTCCTAATGAAATTATCCACCACCAACATGTTTCTCTATGTTTGATCTGGCTGATCTATTGCATGGATACCACCACCATTTATCTCTTGATTCAACTACTCCATTACTACAACAAACTGTTCAGTTCCAATTTCGACCATCTCAGGATGCTGATTCGGGAGGTCATTTCCTTCTGTATGACTTCCTAGCACTGCTTCCATGTTTTCTCTGTTGAAAACCATTCTGAACAAACATGTCTTAGATGAATTAACATGGTAATATTCAAATGATATATCATTTCAATTTTACCATAAAAATATTTTTGGATAATAATTTATTATAATTCTACCTCCTATTTTTATCTAAACTGACCTTTGATACCAACTATAAGGCCCCAGTCTTAAACCTTACTCAATCTTGATTTACATCAAGAATACATATTTAAGATCTTTTTAGCTTTAATGTTTTAGATAATTAGATCATAAATAATTCATTACATTCCACATTTAAACAAGGTGGTTACATAAAAGACAATATTCATTTTTCCCATGAATAGAGAGATATTTAAAATAAAACAATGAATTCTTTCTTGACACTTCCTCAACACTATCATAACATCATCTAATTCTCCCTTGACCTGTGAAAAACACTTCAAAAACATGGGATGTTCATAAAAAGTTCAGTAAGGGATATAAAAGTATGGAATGAAAACATTAGTCCATGTATACATAAGAATTGATGAAATAATACTTTACTCATAAAACATAATCACGTTATCATACCTCATGAAATCAAAAGATTTATGATTAACTCATAGAAAACATAAAGGTATCTTGAGGCATTTATAACATTCTTACGTAGGGAGTAACCCTCATGGTTACGTTTGGAATACCCATCATAGTATATTCTTTAAATCTCTTCGAAAAAACCTTAATTTTTAACCCCTTTATGTTACCCAATGCATTGGTTAGCTATATCAGGCTCACCCTCCATTATTGTATCATGGAACCACCTGTCTTCATAAACAATTCCCAAGAACCATAAGATTATCGTATCACATAAAACATGCAAAAATGAAACATAACATTTCCACAATTCAATCAAAATATATCAATACAACACATTCATATAATAAAAACATTATGAAAACCATTTTCAATACCAAAATAAAAGAAAAGTATAACATGGTATTTATTTTTCACTTAAAAAGAAGTTATGTCCTGTAGGGGAAGCCGAAACTCAAATAATGGTCATGGCGGCGGAGAAGTCGTTGTCGCCACATACATACGCCAAAAAAACATCCCCTTTTTTCATTTAGTAAAATGCTTCGTATAAAAAATATTCCTTTTAAATAATGTAAAAGTCAAAGGGTTTTACAAACCGTATAAAATAAAGTTTTCTATAAAACAAAATATGCATCAATGAAAAGAGATTGAGACAAAGTCAGATACCTTGGGTCCGACTTGACTCAATCGTTCTTTAACCTCCTAAATAATAAACGTGAGTTAATTTATACTTTCTTAAGAACCTTTTTCAAGTTCAGTATTCCTTTTATATCACTTATTACTATGTAATTATTTATGTTAATAATGGTCATTTTGTCGATCATTGGTACTTGAGTCAAAAATAAAATCCTTATAATTACAAGTTGTTCATGTGGTAAAATATCTATTATATAAAGAATTATATTCATGTTGTAGATATGATATATATGATATATATCCATTATATACATGCATTTATAATATTACATAACATTTTGAGGTTAGAAAAGTAATTCACCGTTCATGGAGACGGTATGCCGTATGTACGCATGAACACTGCTTTTATTTCTATTTCATATTTAATGGAATGAAATAATAATTATATAAAGGAATATTATAATTCTAGTATGATATCATATATAATATCATTAACTTCATCCTTCATATGTCCCACATATGGCATTAACGAAACAAATAACTTTGAGGGGGCGGTAGTCCGCACTTCCTAAAATGATGATATCACGTTTACCCATAATTGAAACCATAGTGGTATGAAATAAATGAAAAATACAAGAAGCATAAGGGAATCAGAAACATAATAAATATCGTATATAAATAGATTTACATCTTAATGGCCACCATGAAAGGTTTTAAAAGAAGATTGAACAATCATCGTTTCGTGAGACAGAAATTCGCCATCCACAGAAACTGTATACTCTTTAACCATTAGATGTAGGTGTGTGTAAGTGTAGCTCAAATACTTCTTATAACAATATCCAAGTATATTGAAGATACTGGTTTTGTTACAAAATAAATGAATAAAATGTGTTTAGGGGTTTGGAGAAACAAAATAAAACAAAATACCATTAGAGAAGTATTTACCATTAAATCAGGTAACTCATCTTGGATTGAACCAAAAGGGTTTTTAAAGAGCATTATGCCTAAGGTAAGACATCGAGGATGAATAGATGGATGTGGAGATATGAAATAAGCATATTATGGCTGATTCAATGGCTTGAGAGGTGTGTGTAAAGAGGTAGAGGTGGGGTCCTTTTATAAGAGGGAGTAGGGGCACTCTTGGAATGTCAACAAATGTTACATTATATTGGAATGAGTTTCATATTTTAAAGGTCCCACATTGATATATACTGAGGATAATGTGTTAAGGGTTAATAATATAATCATCTAATAGGACTTTTACAAGTGTATGTCTTATATTTTACATTATCTTTTCATTTTATTTAAATCGTTCATTAATGAGGTAATCATTCCATCATCATGGTGTCATAAAAATTTTAATTTATTTAATGTCTGAAAATTATAAAAAAATATCATGATTTAGGAAATCTTTCTATATTTCCAATGATTATTTATAGTGCAAGATATCATTTATGTAGACAAAATTAAAATTTATTTACTTGGGTGTTACATACTTTGTTATATATAACTTTCATTAAAAATAAAAAGATATAAAGTCACTATCAAACAAAAGTGATTCCATGGGGTCCCAAATTTTGGCACAAGGAGTCCCATTGTCAGCCATGACATAACCTGTAGAATTAAGACACATGTTGGGTTCATTTTATATTATTATATTATTATTTTATTACACTTAATTACCCAATTACTAATTAATCACGATAATTAAAGATAATTACCGTCGTTATTATTCATAATGTCAAAAAAACAGAAGTGTTTTAATTACATAATTTGGACCTTCTAATTCTAAATATGTATCCATTTTACCAAATTACAAACATAGAAATTTCAATAATTAATTTTAAAATAATTCTTGTTGTCAAAACAAATAGGATTTTTTTAAACTATATCTATGAAAAGTTTGGTACTTGTTTATGCCCAATTCCAAAGTGAAACTAATTATAATGAACACCAATGGATTAAATGGTAAAATTAAATTCTAATTACACTTTAAAACCAATTATAATGATAATCTTACCATATAATTTAATTAGATGAAAAAGAAGTTTTAAAGTTAAATGTAGTTTTTTTCACTATTCATTAAAAAAATGAACATTGTCAGAAAAATACCAAAAATTAATCAAATGTAAATCTTAATGTCCCAATTCTAAGG
This sequence comes from Viscum album, assembly GCA_963277665.1. Classification (NCBI taxonomy): domain Eukaryota; kingdom Viridiplantae; phylum Streptophyta; class Magnoliopsida; order Santalales; family Viscaceae; genus Viscum; species Viscum album. The sequence goes on along the minus strand of OY728150.1, from coordinate 1,250,637,105 downwards.
AATATGTTTATTTTGAAAAATATATCTTATAAATTTGTCCAAATATTGATTTAAAAATGGTTTTCTATCAAAAAGTGGAAAAACAATCTTTTAAATATATTAGAGAATTCTATGTTTAAGATTGGATTTATTCTCATTTTAAGCCTTTAAAACACTATATAATTCATAAATAGACATAGAAAAGAAAATATATTATTAATTAATTACTTGGGATGTTACACTATGGGTATGCAGATGTATTATAATTATCATATCATTGTATCAACTACATTTTTTCATTCACAAGAGGAAACATGATTACTATATGGGTGGAGTACTATTCCATTATTACCATGTGTATCTATAAAATAATAAGATTCTTCTATACTCTAATTTCTACTTGTTGTGACATGGTTAACGGTTGAATGAAACTATTTTTTCATATAAAAATATATGAAATATAATCCTGAATGTTTTCATAACCCTCCACATATATTTACAAGGTGAAATTCCATTGAGAGAAAAGTTGTGACCAAGATTTGTAATTACTATGACTTACATCAATGGTGGTTTTGGTAGGGGATATATATATTGGAATATATTGTGTATTGAGGATAGAATTATAACCCTTAAGTATGATTTGATCTCTTTTGAAAATGGGTTTATACTAAAGATAACTTATATGATGGGAGTCAAATAAATACTCTTAGATATTGGATTCTATGTGGAGTGAAAATACATATAAATGGGTATCCACACATCCTCATAATAATTTAAAAGTACATTATGTATATAATCTGAAATTTACCTTGTAAACAAGAAACACATTTTGTTGAATATGTTCTAAGGACAATATCGCCGATATTAGATTTTTTCACAATGATATCATGGACATGATGATGAATGAACATTACTTGATGATATTACAAGAATCTAAAATTGGAATCAAATATATTATTATCCACATCACTAAAAATCATTCATGTCAGTTTGACAAAAGTATGTCAAGATTAATATCCTAACACTAATCTTTAAATATTCCTCGATCTATTACAAGAGAATATGTTACCAGAACCCCATTTTCCTTCATATGGGGTACACCATTAGGAATGTGTAGCTTGGTATATTTTTATGAGTTTTTAAAAGGTACCTATAACCTAAATCAAAACTAATATCATCTCATTGACATGGATCATTCCTCATGAGTTATATGGCTAGATTCAGTAATAAATGGGCAAGTGGATTAATCAATATATAATCATCCATTAATAAGAATTAATTCACTATTCATGACCCAAAGTATGGGTGAAAAAAGAATAATTAGATATAACATTGATAGATTCCCACATCCTCATACATCATGTTGAAGGTATTGGGTTTTTGGATAAATTGGATTAGTAAATATGGGACTAAATTGGAGGTATTTTACATATATTCCTACAAAATCTATAAGACCTCCTAAATGGGAACCACATTCATCTCATCCAGGAACATGATGCATGTCTTGTAGACCCAATATGTCCAAATCCATTCATACTAAATACCACATCTAATTCATAGACTTCATTCCTTATTTTATCTAATTAGGTGATCAATGGATTAATGATCACCAACAGATATGAAATAGTTTTTATTGGGATTATATTTTCAAGGTTATGTATCTAGAATATCTATACTAAGATGAATCAAGAATAGTAGAACATATCCCACCCATTTATGTATGTTTCATTGGTATAAATATTGCATCTAGTCACATTGGTGTAATCTAAAATACTTTTCTAGAAAATATAATCGAATGGATTTTGGAAATGTGTTACCATAAATATCTTATAACCTTATTATAGAAGTATTTAATATTATAGATAAACTTGATGATGATTATTTAGGATAATTGTATGAAATTATAATATAGAATAATAATGATACTAATATAATTTTGACAACAATCTCAATCATCTCCTTGATACGAGAGGAAGCCTTAACATCTAAAGTTTTTATTTCAGTATGATCTATTATTATCAATCAATAATTGTTAGTGGTTCATTATAGATTAATTAAGAATTAAAGAGAAATAATCTAAGGAAAATTCATTATGATTCTAGAAACATTTTGTGTAAATTAGATTAGGTACCAATAATTTTTACCAAATCCTTTGACTAGGTCCTTTACATAAATGATTATCCCAACCTCGTTATATAATTGAATCGATTTAAATATTTACATAAACCATCACCAATGACCATTCACCCAAGTGAAAGGGATTGAAAATTTTAATAGGTCTGGAACCACTACATGAATGGAATGGTAAATCCATAATGAATCACACTAACCTAAAATGAAAATTAGTTGTCAGGGCTCACATGGATTTCTATATTCTCATAACCATCAGGGGAAAGGTATAGAAGGTGTGGCACACTATTAATAGGCAACCAGTTATGTGATTTAATAAATAAGAAAGTGCACGATACCATCACAAGTAGGAAACATGTTAAGAAAGTTAATTCCACTAGAGATCCATAATATATTCTTAAGCAAAAAAATATTTCACCTGTATAATGTTCATTCATGCTAGTGCCACATTGACCTCTGGAATAAATCCTCTTTTCTTTCTAATCATATAAAATATAAAGGGGATAATATTTTATTGATCTATTTTTAGTAAATTATGTATATATTTGAAGAAGAATATATATCAATAGAAGTAAAAAAAATTCTTAGGTAAGGGAATATGATTTTTACTAAAAACACTTTTTTCTCCCAATACCAAAACAATCAAAATCAAGGTATTCACATCAGCATGACCACTTCAAAAATTTATTCCATCGATAGAAGGAGGATTATGAATTCTCCATCAATTTTAATATCACTTTAATGGAAATAATAACCATGTATTACTTTGATAACTAAGATCCCTATTAGGGAGTTATTGGAGTGGCCTATTTGGAATATGTAGCCTCATCTGAGTTTCTGATCCCAGTTTAGAGTCTATGTGGGAGTGGGAGTCCATTTATATGTGTCACCCCCTTCTATGATCCCTTTAAAAATATCATCATTAGGAATAATCAATAATCTATATAATCACATATATGTATGGAACACATCCATCAATATTCCACATTTATGCTCATCTAGTTCCCATACTATTTCAGGGGAATCTCATATATAAGACCCTGAATCTTCTTATCTATCGAGATATTTTCACCCCAATTCAAGTAGTCCCTTCCTTAAAACAACCAATGTTAGGTGGGAACACATATCGTGAGCCTCCCCATTATGGGTAAACCTCAATCAATTATACCCTCATTGATGAACCCATCACTAAGGTCCATTAATGAGTTTTATTAACAGCTCAGTTTTCCAAAGCATACACCCCACACCATACCATATTGTTTTCCCTTTCACAATATAAAAATCATTAGAGAAAGTTGATAAACTACATAGTGTAGTCCTATTATATAACCATGTCATATGAAACAATAAATATTTTGGATTTTATTTCTATCTCTGAAGGAAACATAAGATGCTTCTATGAGGTTCATAACCATGATTTTAACCACATTAATACTTTATCATCATTCTATATTTCATATATGTCAATAAGTACATGATCATTCATTTATATTAGCTTCATAGTTAACCATAAAGTCATTATCCTTCATTCGCCACAAACTTTACATTATTTGGATCCATTCCCCAAGGCGTCCTAACTACATGATGTTAAACTGTACAAGATTTTCCATTACAATGGATGTTAAAAGAAAAATCTTTCCACTTAAGTGTAACCAAACTATATGGGTATTAATTCCCATAATATTTTTACATAGGAATACATTCCTATTGACCCAATACTAACACTATAATAATATATTACCCCCTTCAATGGTGTTAAATTCCATACCACCATATCATTGTTTTAGGTAATAGAATAGTGAAACCATCATGTGAAATTTCAAGAACCTTAAATAATGATATATAGAGAAACCATGGGAGCACATCATATGCATTCTAATTAATATATTGATGAATAATTATTTATTTATATGTATGTTCAAGTTGTCCCATGTTGATGAATAGCTTCTAGAAAAGAGGTAACCAGTCCCATGCTTGAATTTGGTAATGATTCAAGAATAAATATTGAATCAATAAAAGATCCCCAAATAATGAAACAATTCCCCCTCAAAAGGTGTGTATTAGCCACGACTCCCCCTAAATTTACTAGAAAAAATTATAACGTGTCAGTTGTAAAAAACATATGGTGATGACCTACCATCGAAAATATGTTTCACCATGACTTCCTCTTATAAATTTATCATTGATGTGATCATAAATTATACTTCCCCAATGAAAAAATGAATTATTAAAATACCTTTTATTAATGATTATCAATTTTATTTTTGGATTTAAAACCAAGTCATATTTATTTAATTTGTTTAAATGAAGTCATTAAAAACTCAAACAAATCCCATTTTTTCTTATCTCAACCCCAACATCTCGAGCACGCTTGAAATTTTTTCCAATTAATAAGATGTCCAAAACATATTCATTTGAAATTTTTTAGTATCAAATAATCAATCATTCACTTAATTAATAATTCTAGGGAAGTGGCATATTATTGCAAATGTATTAATTATATGTTAATAGTGAATGTTTGTAGTATGTGGGAAAATTATTCTTGGTCAATTTCATTTAATTGTGGAATGAATGAAATAACCTCCTATGTGTTTTATCAATTAATAAAATGATCATTTCCAATAATTATAATTTACAAGACCATATATCGATATGTAGAAACGAGAATATGATATCCAAATACTCAAATATTAATTATATAATATATCTATAGTAAATAGTTAAAATTAATTTATTTTAATAAAAATGATAGATCATATTTACAATACAACAAATAAAATACTAATCATCCTAGAAATTCATTATTCAGAACTATATTGCATAAACCAATGAAATATGAATTTAATGTTGAGAGCACTTACCAAAACAAATCATTGTTGAGATCTTCTTAATATGGATTCAACTAAATAGATTCCATAAATTTAGTAAATCTAAAATATTAATCAGATAAATCTACTATAACTAAATCCATATTTCAATTAAACTAAAAATTAAAATAAAACTTTATAAAAAAATATATATCATATAAGACACATAAATATCCCAAATATATTAAATAACCACCATAGAAACACCTAATATAAGCTAAATTCATTTTAATTCCTAGTAATTATTGAAAAATAATCAAATATCATTAAAATTGTTCATAAAAGAATTATATAAATATAAAGTTCTTTATTATAATTGAAAAACGATAAATCCCAAAAAATTAACATGATTTTTCCATTCATTGGGGAATGCAATATCCATGTCCCTTATTTGAAGTAAATTAATCAAAGGAGAGTTTTAAAAGATATGGTTAACCTTATGATGGGGATTTAATTGAGAAATTGAAATCTATAATTGAAGTGATGAAGAAGAATTAAAAAATGGTAGTATGTGAATGGAGGATATAAGGAGAATTCCCCACTTTTAATCTATCTCATTCATGTTATTTCTTAGGTAAATCCCCCATTATGGTTTTGTTCACCTATTTTATATCTTCTCTTCCACAACATTAATATTATTATTTAATAATATTATTATTATTATTAAAAATATCATAGATATTTGACCAGATAATATTAAAAATAATTGTAATAAAAATAATCTATGTAGATTATTGGTTGAGTAATATAAAGAAACACACAAACATTTTTATGATTTGATTATAGGTCATAATCCCCCTAATTGATGACCCTTCCAAAAACACATTACAATATATCTTTTGAGTCTTAGAGGATTAATATTTGAATACTCGATGATAATTACCCAATGGATCTTTGGTGAGTATTACTATTATAGTACCTACCACTTCTTAAATACACATTATTAATTGAATGATACAATATTGGTATCATATATAAATATAATGTTTACCCCTATAATAGAAAAAAGCATAGAAAACTACATAAAAACACACATAAAAACATTTACATATATATTTTTTGGAATATAACACCAAAAATATTATAAAAATCATAATAAATAAACATAGATATATAGTTTTCATAATATTTTTATATTTTGACATAATAATAATTATTATAAGGCATAAAATCTGAATATCCTAAAATAATAATAGTGAAAACTATATAAATAATTAAATAATATATTTGTATTCAAATTTTTTTATAACAAATATATTTAATATTTAAAAACACATAACCATTATAATATCTATTTTCCAATAATATCATCACATACCATCATTATTTAATTATTATATTATCACCAATAATAATCATTTAACACACTTCACTATTAAAAATATTAAATATTAAATTATTAGTATTAATAATATTTAGAGTATGTTATAAACTTTTTTAGATGGGATAAATATAATTACAATAAAAAATAATCTAAATAATATTATCGCTTCACATAATTACTTTAATTTTATCAATTTTAAAAAAAATATAACAACTATTTAATATAAAATAAAATTTATCATCAATCATAATATATTTAATTAACACTTAATAAAATAAAATCCACCAACTGTCCACTAGGACACTAGTGCTCTCCAATATACTTCCAATGGTGGGATTTATTGCTATTGGACCGCAATCAGGCCTATAGTGTCTTCCACAGTGGTTATGATGGGAAACTATGTTCCCCAAACTCCTAATATACTATTAAATAATGAAATATTTCCTTCCAATGAAATCATTATCCATCTTAATATTTTTTAAATTCCATAATCAACTTCCTGATACATTATATGTGACCCTTATTTAAATAAAAAATGATACTTTTTATTATATAATGGTTTCCACCATATGAATTTCCATTTCAAAAAAATGATAGTATCTTAATTAATATATCTAGGACAAGGATCTCAACATTTATCCTCCATTCATACATGTATATAATTACTATTATATATCCAATAACAACCCACATACGCATTAGTGTCTCTAAACTATGAATCCTCCACACAATATAGAGGATATATTGATTTTTTATTTAATAAATAATGTCCATATCGATATCATTATAAATGATGTAGGTTTATCCATAAATAGATTACCATTAATTTCTCACTCACATGAAAAGAAAAATCCCCAGTATAATTCTAACTCAATACACTAGAAACCACATTACCTTTCTCAGTTGTATATGTCATATCAATGTAATGATCATTAATTAATTCCACTGATTATAAAAATAAAAAAATTTCAACTAATTCAATTATAATTATATAATGAACTCTTATGATCAATATAAACCAAATATTTATCAACAATTTTTTTTTCCTCTTATGATTATGTGTAATCACCCCACCTACAATCTTGTAATCAATTTTATTGTTGTTGTATGCATGAAATTGTATTTAAATTGAACAATAACAATTGACAACCCTCTCTATAATCAATATAATCAAAACCGTTGTTGATAAGATTCACAATATACCTCATAAAGAATACCCTCTATAGATAATTGGAAATCAATATTACTTATAAATTCTTAATTTAATAATTGAAAATAATCATCAAAATAATCATTATAATAAGAATCATTATAATTCATTGATAAATATTGTAATGATGTCACAATTCGAAAAAACATTAGGCCTGATAAAAAATATTAATAACTATTCAGAATTAAAAAAACTCATTAATTTAGAAACCATCCATGATGGGTTATATAGAAATAAACACATTGAAATTCATTGAGTTCAATGTTTTACCAAGATCCAGAAAAACATAACCCATGAAGGGAACCTGACATGTCAAAAATAAACACCTTGATATATTCCCATGAAACTGATGTTCACTAGGAAACATTAAAAAAATATTGATATTCATTCCAAAATATTTATGTGTAAAAGAATAAAATAATATTCTATCAAAGAAAAATAATAAAAAATCATTGTGATAGAGTTAAACAATCCAATTATTAATATCCTTAAACAATGTTAAAAAGTTTTGTAACTTAATAATCATCTCTATAAATAAAAATTAGCCCTAAATATATGAATAATATGTCATTGGTATATATTCATCTTTAACCCTCTTATTGTGATATCCATATTGTATATCAACATTAAAAAGCTATATATTCACTTTTATATAATTAATAAATAACATTTCACTGGATGGGGATAATGATTATTTACTACATACTAGTTAAACTACCTATTATCTACTTACAACCTAAAGAATCCACCAACCTTCTATAAAATAATTACAGAGTTACTCATTTTGATTCACTATTCCAGGTAGATCATTATCATAATAATTCAACTATTTGAATCATCAACTTATAATTATTTATAAGATCTATATGATATTAATACATTAAAATAAGATAAAATCGTAGGATTATTTCTATTCAAAAACCATTTACAAACATTATAGGTAAACATATTAGTAAATCAAGAAAATAATGGTATAATTCCAAATAAATTATCAGAATATCTTCTATATTCTCTTTGGATGCACAAAAGTTTAAATTATTTAAATTCAATGTATTTTTCACTTACTCAATAATTTTATATTCCAACAAAAATAAACATTCATAAATAAATACCAAATTATCTCTATTCATGTAATTGAAAATAAACCTACATTAATTGTAATCACGGAATGTAACATTGTGTGTAACCACTCAATAAAAATGATATAATTTTATGGTTTCATCCATAAAAAAACTTGGTTATATGAGTTTACAAAATATCTACAATCATGAATTTCTTTATTGTAACTCCTCCTCATCATAATCTTTTTTTACTATATCTACCTCCTCTATGGGTGTATATCTATCCTAGAGGGATGTAAGAACCTATATGATGTTCTATTCCAATACCCATTGATAGTGGATCTAACTATCGACTATTAAATTATTATAATAGAAAGTATACTTTAGAATGACGATCTTACTAATGTGGTGGCCTATAAATATTAACACATTCCATAGTTCACCATTGGCTACCAATGAAATTTAATATAGACTAATTATAGACCATTCCACTATATGAGAAACATAAAATTCCACAATTCTTATTAAATTGTTGATTACTACACAAAACATGGAAATTAGATCACACATGCTATTAATTTTCGTGACCATGCCAAAATAATGATTTCCCAGAAAATAAATAATGAAAAAAACTATACCCACATTCATAATTATCTCATTAATATGTATATATGTATATATATAAATATATTTATCATTATCTATTTAACAAATTATTAACAATCATTTTCATTTCTAATATAATAAAAAAGTATTTTAAAAGAAATATCACCAACTTCCTCTAGATAAATAGATATAAATATCTATTTATATATTTATATTCCATCTTTTCGTCATTTATAAAAGCTTGAGAATAATAAATTATACACCTGAAAAAACACAATAAAATTTTATATAGAAGAAATACGTTTCTAAAAACCTAGTAACTATAGTAATCAATGAACTAAAAGAATATTGTATAATAAATCCTTTATAGAAAAATGTAAAAATATATCCTTCAAATTATTGAAAGATCATTTATTCTCATGTATAACATCCACCATTAATTTTTTGAAGCTCAAAATATAATCACATCTAAAGGAAAATTATAATAAAAACCTTTCTAAATAATCCTGAAAAATATCAACATTTAATATATAATATTTTATCTCATTTGTTGAGACATATTCCTCAATCATTGGAAAATTATAATTTCGATACTTATTTAGGGTTATATTTTAAAACAATATAGATTCAGGGTCAATTATTTATGGTATATACTAAATTAACTATTTAAACATATCGTGTTAAGCCATTTGATAGTGTCCCATATGGGAAATAACTACAAAATTGTATATCAATTTCATCACATAGATATATATATTATCAAAAAAACAATTACATTAGTAACTGCCCTAAACCATCATCCAATACAATACAATCATAATTATCATGACATATAACTATATGATGAATAAACATATAAATGTAAATATATCTTATAGTCAACATATTATTCTGAATTCTATATAATGGGTTCATCTAACAAAAATTCATAAACAATACATGAAAACAGCCACCATGTTTACTCCCAAATGCATCTAACTACATTTTGTCGAATACTTTTATCATTCTTTGATTCCACCAGGACTCCACATAAGAATCTAACTATATTAAATTATTAACAACTGGAATCCTTCATTTAATATGATATAGGTTGGAAACAAGTAAAATGGTTTTATTAACACAAATATATGAAAATAATTACCAATTCTAAAATAAATTGATATATAACCATAAATAATATCCATGTATGTATGAAAAAAATTTAACATAAAAAATATATTATAAATTTTTGGAGTGTAAAATCATATTTCGTATAAAAATTCAATGAATTGGACTATTAAAATATTGATGTTACTTCAGTTTTGGGTTTTATATGGTGGTTGAGGAATCTGGAGAATGTAAAATGATTTTATGGAACATGATGTTGGAAATCTAAAGATTATTTATTGTATTCATTCACCATAGTTTTTTGTAAATATTTGGAGCATAAAAATATATTAGATATTCAAAAGAGTAGATTATAATATTCACTGGATGCCGCTGGTAGGGTGCCCTTACTGAATCTGAGTTGAATTCACCATGGTTTATTGGTGGGATATTTTGTAATGCCCTGACCCTAGTTACCAAGAGGTGGTGCATTATTACATAACATTGGAATGATCACAAGGGATAAAATCATGAAAGAACGATCGGTTTAGTTGCCTTGTAAGTACTAGATACATTCATATGTTATACATTACATCATGAAATAAAAACATCAACACCATTTTGTCCCATTTTGAACACACTTATATCATTAGTCTATTCCTGTTGGTCGACCATAAAATACTTTTTCACATCCTATGAAAAATAAAGCTTAGAAAGGGGTGAGCTCAGATGCATAGTATGGATAACAATATAGAGGAAACATTCATAAATTGGAATAAATATTTAAGGAAATGTATAAGATTAAAACAAATTATTTTAAAAATAAATTTCATCATAATATGGAAAAGATAAAATCAAATAATTCCATTAACTTATTCACATGGATATTCTACAAGTCGAATAATCATATGCTATATCAATAGCCACTTTCAAAATGATGTAATGCATATTTCCAGACATCAAAACCACATAGTCAAGGCCTTGGGCCATGACAACAAATAATATTTTTTCAAATCCTTCTGAAAAGACACTAGTTTTTATCATTATACCTACCGATGCATCGTGGAGATATAACGAGCTCCACCTGTCCCTTACTATGTCCAATGCATTTCTCATAGGAAAAGGATTAAATATAACATAAACAATCGTATTAAAACTAGTATACGAAATGACAATAGTTAATCCATAAACCTATAATGGTTTAAAAATAAAACATCCACAGTCAAACATTTTATAAAACCTTCAATACAACATGGATGTTTTTTGTCGTAATAAATCAACTTCAAACAAGCTTAAAATCCATCAAAGGATGTTGACATAGGTGAAATAATTTTTTTTAGAGAAATATATGATTCTATTTTCAAATAATTTAAATTCTATATAATTATAAAATAAAACATTTATTTTGAAAATACACTTAAAATTTTGTATGAGAAGCTTTGACGATATTATAACGGCAATAAATAGCGGCACCTGTCGTATTGGATTAAAAAAACATTATTCCCATAATTTTGTCAAAAAGGTAATAAAGTATATAGATTGGATAATGATGAAAAGATTCCTTTTAAAACATATATGGTAAAATAATGGTGTAAATTACTTTAAAACTTAGTATACTAAATAGTAAAAAACATTTGAATAACATTTTTAATAAAACACGGATGTGGATGATAAATAGTTCCCAGTAGATAATTACGTATTAACTACCTCAGATAAGTAAAAAGATTATTGAATTAACACTTAGCTTGTACGTTTCCTTAGTTGATGGTATGCTAGCCTCCTTTATTATATTGATAATATTGTTATTAAAATATAAAAATTCATATACATATATATGATATCATATATGATCTTATAATATTGCTTTGTTAATAAAATTTTAGTATTATCATCTTTTCGGGTGTTAACTGATTTGTTTTCCATTACATTCTTGGTTTTGTAATCCATTTATTTTATGGGTAGGATGTTTTTTATTCTTATAAAATATGATATTATGTTCATAAACATTATTTTTAATCATAAAATGAAAATTATTCTTGAATGAGTATTATAGGGAATGAATCTCATCGCGTTTGTGGTGACGGTAATCCGTACGTACACACGAGTGACAATATCATTATATTGATGCTAAAATCATATGTAATTGGATGGTATATCATATATAAATAATAAATAATAATTTTGTTTTATTATTTACTTTATTTATACTCATTATTACATCCATCCAAAATATGATATGTTTGAATAACAAACTGCACCACGACTTGGAGACGGTAAGTCGTACGTACTAACGTATGGTGAGTTTATAATTCATATAATGGATAGAGGAATGAGTATGGTTGTTCCCTTTTTATAATAACTTCAAATTATATTAAAGATATTGGATGTATTATTTTAGTGGGAAAAAACAAAGAAATAGTAAGTGGGTGAACTAATGAACTTGAAAGAGGTGATGATATATTTACCTCTTTTTCGGGTTCTTCCTTTTGATTTGATCAAAAGGGCTCCTAAGGTAGGATGTTTGACCAATTTAAGGACTCTAGGATGATATGAGGGATTTTGGGAAGATATTTGGTTAGGGTTTGGCCGCGCCAAATGCCTTTGGATGTGTGATTTTGAGAGAAGGGGATGTTCCCTTTTATAATAAAATAATTTTTGGTATCTAATGGATCAAAAATTATTTTTATCGAGGCTAATATAGTTATGGGTTGAAAAACCTCATCCAATTTTATTTATATAGGGTTATTTCACCATATTAACCTTATCTTTTAGATTTCACTCTTAGTTTAATAGTTTGACATTGACCATGTCTCTTTGTATTTTTATATTATATGGTTAATAAAAAAAAATAAAAAGCCAAGAGAACCCCATGTTGTTAATTATTATAATATATATCATTATATAAGTCTTCTTTCCTGTCTTTAGATTTTTAAAAAATATTATATCAATTAATAATATTTTATTAATTTAATAAACTCAATTATGTCAATTTTGACACTATTTAGTATTTGGTTTTTGTGAAAACCATAATAGAATGATTACTTCGAAAAAAATTTATTTAATCAACCCTAAAATGACATATTGACCTAATAAATTAGCGTAATTCATAAAAAGTCTAAAATTACATTTATTTGGATATTTAAAATATCAATTATATTAACATTCTATTAATAAGGTTATTAATGCATCATCATTGGGAGATAAATAAATTAAATACTTTAATGTCTAAAATTTATAAACAAAATATAATTATATGGTAAATATTTTTAACTTTATAAGGAATTTTTATAGTCAAAATTATGAATAACCCAATATTTAAAATTGTTTAGTTATTAAACTATGAATTTAACAGTTTTAACTCGTCTTAAAATAAGATAATAATAAATGTCATAATATATTCCATGTGGACCGAAAGGGGTCATATTTTATTCCTAAGGTTGTTTTTAGTCAATTTACACTTATATAATAAAATTAGGACATGTGGTATGGTAATTATGATATCATTTTTACCCTTATTTTCACTATATTTTTAACCGTGGTAAATAAAAGTCAAAAGTTACTATTCGCCAAAAATTATATTCATCGTATTGAACCACATTTTAAATAATGATATCAACTGTGTCTCTTAGATTTTTTGAAATTCAACTCATAGAAGCGATACAATTTAGTTTTATACGAAGTTTCATATTCTCTTAGATGGTGGGTAAAATACGGTAAAAAGTTAAATAAAATTATATATATATCTAACCATATTATAAAATGACTCAAATGAATTAAATAAAATATATTTTTGTATGGGGTATCTATTTTCATGAAAAAAATTAAAATAAAACCAAAAATTAATTAAATAAAATTTAAGTTATAAACAATAATGTAGTGTTTTCCACTGTTCATAAAAAATTTAATGTTATTTGAAAAATACCGAAAATTCACCCAAAGATGATTTTGATATTCCGAATCCAAAAATTACTTCTATTTTGAAAATTATAATTTAAAAATTTGTAAAATTCTGGTATTACTATTCATAACAACTAGTTTCATTTGACCTGTGTGTTAGAAATCCATGTTGAGTACAACGCTAGCAGTTGCATTATTCAAAGGGAAACGTATCGTGGATGCTTGTGGTGTTATATTCTGCTCTCCGTAAAATAATTTTTTCCTCAAAAATTTTTGAATATTACTGCATAATAAGATTTTGTTAGTTTGACAACATATGTTCCTTGGGTTCCCACACTGTATCTTCCTTCTTTTGGTTTCTCCATAGAACTTTTAATAGACGAGTCATCCAGTTTCAAACAACTTGTTCTCTTGTACCAAGAATTTTGGAAGGCTCTTTACAATAATACAAGATAGCTTTTAGTTCAATTTCCTCATAGTTGTGTATATGTGTTTGGTCAGACATGTATTTTTTCAACAGTTATATGTGTAACACATCATGATGCTTGGAGGGACTTGAAGGAATTACCAAATGATAAACTCCAACTCCAATCCATTCTAGAATTTCAAAATTTCTGATGTACCCAGGACTCAATTTACCCTTCACACTGAATCATTTAACACCCTTCCATGATGATACCGTCATGAAAACATGGTCTCTTACCTGAAATTTCATATCCCTCCTTGGATTATCAGTATAGCTCTATTGCCGACTTAGGGATGCTTTGATGTTGGTTTGGATAATCTTCACTTTTCCCATTGTTTCCTCATCAAGTTTTGGGCCTACATGTTTTCTTTCACCAACATCAACCCAACATGTTGATGTGTGAAACTCTTTCCATAAAAGGCTTCATTTGGTGCCATCTGAATAATAGTACGGTAGTTATTGTTACAGGAAAATTTTACCAGATGTAAATATTGTTCCCATATACGTTCAATGTCAAGTGAGCTAGATATCAACATGAATTCTAAGGTTTCAATACTCCTTTATGTTTGTCCATCGGTTTGAGGGTGGTAGGAAGTGCTCAAACTAAGTTTAGTATCAAGGGTTTTTTGTCAACTTTTCTAGAAAGTTTACGTAAAATGGTGATCAAGATAAAAAAATGATAAAGGTAATTCCAAAAGACATACAACTCCATTAATATGTATTCTTGCTAAACGTTCAAGTGGTAAATATTCTCTTATTGAAAGAAAATGTGGTGACTTGGTAAGACGATCAACAATGGACCATATTGCATCATTAATTCTAGGATACATTGGTATTCCCATTACAATGACCATCGTAATATCATCTCGTATCCACTCAGGTATGGAAATAGGTGGCATGACTTCTCTAGGATGTTGTCTTCCAACTTTCATGTTTTGGAAAATCATACATCTCAACACAAAATCAGCAATATCTCTCTTCATGTTGTCCCACCAAAAACGTTATTTCATATATCTATACATATTAGTGCTACCATGGTGTATATATAAATTTATGTTATGATCCTCATCGATCAATTCACTTTTTAGATTAGGTATATCAGGAACACAATGACTCTTCCAAAATTTCAAAAATCCATCTTCATATACGATGTGGATGAATATCCCATCATTCAAAGAATTAATTTGTTTTGAATGTCCTCATCATCAATATGATAACATTTTATCATTTCTAGTAAAGAGATTTTGGCAACAATTCGAAAATGCATTGATATCTCAGCTTACATCGTTAATCTCATATCCATGTTTATTAGATCCATGTATATATGATCCTTTTAAAATATAATCTTGTTCAATACTCCATGATCCTTTCTACTCAAAGCATCTGGAACCTTATTTGTCTTATCGGGAGGTAGTGTACAGTGCAATCACACTCTTTGAGTACATCAATCCATTGCCTTTGCCTCATGTTGAGTGATTTTTCTTAGAAATTATACAAAAAAAACATGTGATAAGTATAAATCACACTTTATTCACCCTAGAGATAGTGTATCCCTATTTCTAGTGAAAATATTACTCCTGCTAGCTCAAGATCATGAGTGGGATTGTTTCATTGATGAATAGTTAGCTGTCATGATGAATAAGAAATAAATCAATCACTATGCATAAGGACACAACTAAGTCCTTTCATTTAAGACTCACTATAAATTCTAACCCATCATTCCCCGATGGTGTATAAATATAGGAGCATTAACTAATCTTCTCATAATTTCATTATAAAATTATTCACACTATTTTTTCCAAAAAAATTTATCCCCTTTACGTGTGAGATTTGTTAATTGGTTAGAAAACTGAGCGAAATTTTGGATGAAATATCGATAATAACCTACAAAACCAATAAAACTTTTTAGCTCATTTATACTCGTCGGTGATGGAATTTCTTGGATTGCCTTGGTCATTAAAGGATCAAAAGAGATTCATTCCTTACAAAAAAAACGACTAGGAATAGAAATCCCTTGAAGCCAGAATTCACACATGCTAAAAATTCCATATAAATAATTTTTTATGGCTTTGATAATAGTGTGGATGTTATTTTCATGATCTTCATATATTTTTGAGTATATCAAGATATCTTCAATAAATTTAACTACAAAGTCATAATGAAATTCTTTGGAAACCATATTTATTATATCCATGATGACATATAGTGAATGAGTTTATCCAGAAGGCATTACTGTAAACTCATAATGACCGTACCTAGTTCAAATTGTTGTTTCTAGAGTGTCTTCCTTCTTCACACACAACTGATGATATCCATATAGAATTTTGATAATTGAAAAATATTGAGCTCCATGAAGTTGGTTGAATAAATCATCTATGATTCCTCTTTTTAAAAAGGGAATGTCCTCACCATGGAGAAACACTAGGGACAATAAATCTCTTATTACTCAATTCCTCTAGTTGTTTCTTAAGATCCCCTAATTCTAGATTGTCCATTCTATATGGGGTCTTCAATATGGGCCTTGAACTAGGAATTAAATCAATTGAAAACACAATTTATCATTATGGATGATGTCCATTTAAATCCTCTAGAAACACATCAACATATTCTTGCACAATAGTTGCATCCTCTATTAAAACCTTATTTTCCTCCCCCATAGTTATTTCATTCTCTGCATTCCCAATAATTGAATTTGGTAGAGCTACTGGTGGAATATCTAGATAAAATCAAGTGGTGACGTTTCGGATCTAAAGATAAGGTACACTATATCATCATAACAAATTTTAACCTCTATCTTCTTATAATAAATTTTAACATTATGGTTCAAAAAACAATCCATTATGAGGATTACATCTAATTCAATCATGGGTATTATGATGAGATCAGCAGATAAAAGAATTTTATATGCCCTAATGGGAACTGATTCAAAAAACTTTATTACAACGATACTTCTCTTAGGTGTTTTGACTGACAACTCCCTTGGTAATTCAAATTGAAGATAAATAATTTTCTTAAAAAATTGGGATGTTATAAAATAATTCAATCATCCAGAAACAAATAATGCATTGGCTAAAAATGAGGTATCCATAAAATTATCTGCAACTATATCATTCTAAGAATCATCCTCATCAGTGGTGTTCACAAAATAATGGTCTTTATCACATGACTATTTCATGTTGTAATTTACCATGGTACATAGGAAATTAAATTGAATAATGACCCTTTTCTCTACAATTTTAGCGTTCAACATTGACAGCCTCTTTCATCCCCTTGTAATCATGAGATTGGTGGCCTTTTTCACCACACTTGTAACAAAATCTCATTCCATTCAGGAAAGTATCAGGGTATTTCTTTCTACATTTATAGTAGGATTGATATTAATCTTCTCTATTCATCCCCTTGTATCCATTTTTAGAGAGTTTAGCAGATATATTTTTCTATTTCATTACTTTATATTCATAATATATAGAGAATTATATTTCTGTCTTGATAGCACATGAGATAATATCTTTGTATGTTGATATGGATTGAGAGACTAATGATCGATAGAGAAATGGTTTCATCCAATCAAATAATTGATCCATATTACTCTATGGGTTACATATATAATCTGCTGCATTCCTTGCTAAACATTTAATGTTAGGCGCATACTTTACAACATTATCATACTCGTTTTTTCTCAGACTCATAAATTGTCTTTCCATATCCCCTCGATTTTTACGAGGAAATTGTTTTTCTATGAAAATATCTTTAATCACCCTTCATTACATGTTCTATACTTATTCATCTTCTTTTTTTTTGAATAACGACCACCAATGATCCACATCTCCTAGGAGGCGATAAACTGCCATGACATCTTTTTCCCTTTCACTAATCCTGATGCATGATATATTTTCTCTTAAAAATATATTCATTTCTCTTCTACTAATGGATTTGTAATCCCATATTGGTTTGGTTACTATTCATAACTTGAGTTAGTTGTCCTAGTATAGTGATAAGCTGATCGACACCAGTTGCATCTCCATCTCCACTATAATTATCATGAGTATGAGGGAAATCCGTACATGGATTATGTGAGTTGATATGGTTTCCATTTATACCATAAAGCTCCATTTATAAAAAAATGTCATACACTAGATTAGTTTATGAATCACAATACATAATTCCATACTTGTGAAACACCTAACATAAATTGAACAGTTTATGGATACGAACCATAATCCTAAAAATGTTTTCGTTGAGAAAGTATATACTCATAAACTTTTCATAATGTTTTTTAAGGAAAATTATAATTATCATAAGCATATCCCCTGATAGTGTTTTAGATAATAGTACAACAAGGCCCATTGTTATGCACCAGTTCTTGTTCGAGTAAATTTCAATGTACTGTTTTTGGGTTTAACCCCTTGTTACCTCTATGCCAGAGCCACCTCTACCTTCTCATATCCTAGAAAAGGATGTATTTCTTAGAAAACCCACAAAATCTCTTCGGTACCCAAATTCATGGATGTTCTTATATTCTATTTTTCAAAGTCTATATTAGGGTAGTGTTCTCTAATCATTTTGTTTCTAAATATTGTTTCAATGTTTGTAAAAAACTTCTTATGTTACCAACCATAATGCCCCGACCCCAGTTACCCAGAGTCATTGCATTATTACATAACATTTTCATGATCACAAGGGGTGAAATCCCGAAAGATTAATCAGTTTAGTAGATTTTTAATTACTAGATACATTCTTAAATTTTACATTATATCATAAAATAAAAACATCAACAACATTTTCTCACTTTTAGAAGAAACTTATCTCTATAGCCTATCCCTACAGTTCAACCATAAAATATTTTTTCACGTCCTGGGATAAATAAAACATAGAAAGGGGTGAGCTCAGATGCTCAGTAAGGATAACGATATAGAAGAATCTTTCATAAATAGTCACAAGCATTTATAGGAATGTATAAGACTAAAAAAGCCTTTTAAACATAAATTTCAGAATAATATAAAAAATATAAAATAAAATAATTACATTTACATATTCACATGGATATTCTACTTGTCAAAAAATAACATTCAATATCATTTTCCACTTTTATAATGATGGAATGAAAAATGCCAGACTTCAAAACCACATAGTGAACGCCTTATGCCAAGACTACAAATAATATTTTGTCAAGGCATTGTGCCAAGACACTAGTTTGTCTCATGAGACCTACTGATGCATCAATGAGCTACATCAGGCTCCACCCGTCACTTAAAATGTTTAGTGCATTCCTCATGTGAAAAGGATTAAACATAACATAAACATTTGTATTCAAACTAGCATATGAAATTTCATAACTTTTTCAATAAATCATGAGTGGTGTAAAAATAATACATCCACAGTAAATCATATCGCAAAACCTTCAATACAATATGGATGTTTTTTATCGTAATAAATCAACATCAAACAAGAATATAATCCATCAAACGATGTTGTCATATATGTAATCCAAACTTTTTTTTAGAGAAATATTATTTTATATTTTGAAAACATTTGAATGTAATATAATTTTAAAAGAAAATTTTTTTTGAAAAATATTCTTATAAGCTTGTATTGAAAGCTTTGATGATTTTATAACAACAAGAAATAGATGCATCTACCGTATAAGTCAAAAAAAATTCATTCTTACCATAATTTTGTAGAATATGTCATAAAGTACCTTTTTTGGAAACCGATAAAAAGATTCCATTAAAAACATATATGGTCAAATAAATATATAAATGACATTGTCCATTAGTTTAGTAAATAGTAAAAATGTTTTGAATTTTATTTTTAAAATAATTAATAAATGGATAATAAAGAGACCCTAGATGTTACTTACATATTAACAACCTTAAATTAGTATAGATATTGTAGAATTAAACCATAAATTATACTTTTACCTCGTCCATGTTATGTTAACATTATGTATTATAGTAAAAACATAGTTATTAAATTATACATGAATCATTTACATTAATATGATATCATATATGATCTTATAATATTGATTTTTAATATTATTTTAGTTGTATCTTCATTTTTGGTGATAACCGATTCATTTTCCTTTATATGACTAGTTACGTAAACCATGTTTGTTAGATAAATGATGTATTTTATGCATATAAATAATGATATTATGTTCATAAATATTAATTTAAATAATAAAATGAAAATTATTCTTGAATGATTACGATGGAAAATGAATCTCATCGCGTTCGTGGAGACTGTAATCAGTAAGTACGCACAAGCGACAATATCATTATATTAATTGTGGAATAAAATGTTATTGGATGGTATATCATATATAAATATTAATTAACATTTTATACTCATTATTTACATCAGTTATACTGATTATTATACCCATCAAAATAATGAAGTGCTTGAATAACATACTACAAAACGATGCAGAGACAATAAGTCGTACGTACGCATGTATGGTGACTTTTTCATTCATATGATGGATAGAATAATGAATATGTCTATTTAAAATAAAATAAACTTATATATAAGATACTATAGTTATTTTTTATATTGGAAACAACAATTATTGAGGATGTGGAAGCAGAAAAGAACTTGAAAGAGGTGATGAAATATTTACATCTTTTTCAGGTTCTTCCTTTTGATTTGATCAAAAAAAGATTATTAAGTATTCTTTCTGAAAAATGTAAGTATTGTAGGATAATTTGAGGGATGTTGGGAAGATATTTGGGAAGTTTTTGGCTGATACAAATGGCTTTTTAGGTTGATTTTGTGAGAAGGTGATTTTACCTTTAATAAGAGAGGTAAGGGTCACTTTTAGAAAAACATGAATAATATTTTATAATAAAATAATTTTCGGTTTATAATTGCTCCAAAATAATTCTTATCGAGGATAATGTAGGGATGGTTTGATAACCTCTCAAACAATAGGTTTTAGACCCGTTTAGTTCATCTTATTAACCTTATGTTTTAGATTTAACTTTTAGTTAAAAAGTTTGACTTTTAACATGTCTCTCAGTATTTTAATATGATATGATTAATAAACATACTATAATAAGCCAAGAGAACCCCAAGTGGTACTTTATTAATATATATAACCTTATCAAAGTCTTTGGGATGAAACTTATATTTTTTAGAATATTATATAAATTAATAATATAATTTCTTTAAAAAACAAAATTATGTAAATTTTGAAACAATTTAGTATTTGGTTTTTGAGAAAATCATAACAAAATGATTAAATTGGAAAAAAAATTATTTAATAAATATTTATAGGTCGTATTAACTTAGAAATTCTGTGAAATTCATCAAAGTATCAAATTACATTTATTTGGTTATTTATAATATCAATTATTTTTATATTTCATTAATAAGGTAATAATTCCATCATCATAGTGTCATAATTAAAATAAATTATTTATTGTCTAATTTTTTTTAAATAAAATACCATTATAAAGGAAATACTTTTATCTTTATAATGAATAATTATAGTCGATATTATGTGCAATCGTATATTAATAATGGTTAAGTTATTAAACATTGAATATAAAACATTTATCACTTTTTTAAATAAAATAATAATAAATGTCCTAATCTAATCCATGTAATCGAACGGGGGTCATATATTATTCCTAAGGTTGTTTTTGGCCTAATTATATTTATCCAATAGAATTAGGAAATGTGTTAGGGTAATTATGATATCATTTTTGTTCTTAATTACCCAATTTACTTTTAACCGTGCTAAATAAATGACAATAAATACTATTCACCAAAAATTATTTTCATTTTATTGTACCAAATTTTAAATACTAATATCAACCATGTCTCAGGGATTTTTGAAATTCCACACCTAAAAGCAGTAAAATTATGTTTTTTGTAAATTTTTTTATGCTCTTAGAAGGTGGGTAAAAGACGGTAAAAAGATCAATACAATTTTATATGTATGTAAACATATTATAAAATGACTGCAATGAATTAATTTGATCATATATAGGTATTATGCATCAATTTTGACAAAAAGTAAATTAAAATAAAATAACTAATTAATTAAATAAAATTTTTGTTCTAAAAAACAACGCAGTGTATTTCACTAATTATCAAAAATTGAATTTTTTCAGAAAAATACCAAATATTCACCCTAAGCTAATTTTGATATTACGAATCCAAAAATGATTTCCATTTTGAAAATTAAAATTTATAATATTTCAAAAAGAATTTATTACTATTTATAACTTCTAGTTTCATTGGTCATGGTGTGTTAAAACTCCAAGTTGCGTACAACGTAAGCTATTGAATTATTCAAAGGGAAACATACTATGGAATCTAGGGGTCTTACTTATTTGTAATGATTTGAAGTCGGTTCTACATAGATTATATTCTATAAATTACTATAACAGGGTTGTAATAATGTTAAATTTCTTTTAAAGTTATAGATTATTAATTATAATTATCAATCATTAGTTATTATAATTTTTTAACATTTAGGGAAACAATAATTGATGTGGTGATTTCTTGTGGATGTTGGACTAATGATTAAACCACATAAACCTATATTTTTTATATTTTTTTAATCTCTAGTTGTAATAATGTTTTTGAGTCTATTTTTTTTTATTTGGTTTCATTGGATATTTTAGGTCGATGAACTGTAAGATCCAATATTTACAAAAAATATTATTTTCTGTTATATGCATAAATTATATGAAATCAGTTTTTATGAGTTAAGATTTTATAATCATATTTGAGCACATGTTTTTCCATAGAATTTGAACTATGTTTTTTAATTAACATATTACATAATAAAAGAAATTTGGTATTTTTTATTTTAATTAATATTCAATCATCATTACTAAAATGATTTTAAGTCTTGATAAAATAAATTCTTTTCAATTAAAATGGCTATTGACATTTCCAATTAGTTATGAATGATGAATGATTTTATAATAAATCTCATTTTTTCGATTACATATTTTTAAATTATACTCCACAGAAATTTAATAATAATATCATGAAATATATAAAATAATTTTATATTAATATGCTGTTTAACAAACATTCAATGCTGACATTTATACATGCTTATCTCTTATTAAAATTAGGTTTTATGATAAGTAGAGTTTTCAAATCATATATACAAGATACACAATTTAAAATTCAATTTATTTTTTAAAATCATTTATTTAAATAATATTTTCCAATAAATGGACATTAATTTTTGATAAAATTCATAAAAATTATCTTATGATGATTTTTTTTCAGAGATATTATATTTTAAGTGGAAAACTGAAAATTACAATTTTGTAGATAGCGTGATTTTTATTATTACTATAACAAAGTATGAATTATGAAAAAATATATAAAATATATTCTTAAAAAATATTCATTTTATGAGTATGATAATTAATTTTATCCTAAAAAATTAACTTTCAAATTTTATACATTAAATTTGTGAACCATAGTTATATTTTTTTGTACATTTTTTTTGGTATTCATTGAATTAAATGACTTTACTGGAAGTCCCATTTTACTTATAACCTAATAAAAATATCCAATTAGTTATACAATTATCATTAATTATTGTGAAATTTCATGGTATTTTTTTCTACACACAATTAGATGGATTTAAAATTAATGTAAATAATATTATAACCCTTAAATAACTCACTCCTCAAGTTTAAATATCCACCCATTCTCCCCCAAAGTCCACTTCAAATCCTTTGATCATGAATCATATCTCATTCACCTAATTAAGAGTATCACCATGGTGGTTATAATGTTATAACATTACCCTCTGAATCATTATGATACTTCCAAGAATTGAAAGGGTTCTCACACTCCCCTTTTCAATTCAACTATCATGATCGGTCCTCAGGGCCCGTGTTGTGACCACCCAGCCCACCTTCCGTAGTCCAGGGGCTGGGGACTAACACCGAAAGGCATATCCCAACAATCGAGAAGGCATTGGATTTTAAACCCAAAACACACATAGTCTAAAAACACAACACAGATTAACTAAAAGTATCTACTACAGTAAAATGTTTGCCAAATGTAAGAGATAGTATACAAGACCAACTGAGAGTACAAGTACAACTGAAAGGGAAATAGGTCATAGATCATCCACCATGAATCCTACCTAATTGGTAGGTACAACTCTCGATCAAGACGTCCATGTGGTATGTATCTTCTATGTCCACCTTCGAACAACCTAATGTCCAACACCCTTAGCCTTGATCAGTGTTTTCTATCATCTTCATAGGAAACAACAAGGTGGGGGAATAACCAATGAAGAGGTGAGTATTACGATACTTAGTAGAGACCCTGAGACCCCTGAAGGTCACCCAAAATCCACTAATGATAAAACTCAAAAGTAAGAGTACAATCACAAGGTAGAAAAATACCACCATCCATTCATAGTTGTATTCCCATACAAATACCTAAGTTTCCAAGATTACATAGAGCTCCATCACCTGATCCAAAGTCACAACTGTCCACAAAGGGAGACGTAACACTATGGTAACACCACACAGGTCAGTACCTCTTATGTAACACCAAAAATTGAAGAACCGCAATGGTTTCACTACAATGATTAGAACTCAACTCACTCATGGTATAACTTTGGTATGATATTAATGATGATTAGATGTAACCACTGACTCATCTTACTATGTTGAGAGGCAGACCCATGTAGGATCCTAAATCATCTGAACCACATTAGATCCTAGTATAGTAGACCCCTATAGGATCCTAGAGTAGTCCCACATGGATTCCTAGAGCGGATACATGTGGTTTCATTTAACACAAACCCATATAGGATCCCAAAGCACAGATCCACATAGGATGCCTAGGCACAAACCCACAGAGGATCCCTTTCTCATGTTACAGCAAGCCATAAGGTTCCCACACTAAGATAATTTGATTCTATCTTAGTCCTCTCCTCAAACCACAGGTCGATAATTCTAATACAATGAAGTCCAATGAATAAGTATCCTAAAGTACTATCATGTTATGTGGGTCTCAACTTAACAAACTGTGTGTTAAACGGACGCTCGGTCTGTAAGATATTGGCCTTTTTAGTCCTGAGGCCCCGATAGGATTTTTGTTCTATCCAATCAGGCTATACATCAACTTTATCCAAAACTAAAATAAGTTATACCAAAATAATTGTCTCAATCAATGGTTTTTGGAGCCGCAGACTGTTCGTCAAACAGACACCCGTACATCTTGTTATTGCCGAAAGAGCGGAAAGGGGTCAAAGCTAGTCTGGTTCCGGTCTTACCAGGTCGGATCGACCCGGCCTGACCTAGCTAGGGAAGAACCAACCTTGTTCTAGACCAGGGTCCATCCAGGCCCACTGGTGCGGATTGTGGTGTCGCCCACGGTGCAGCCCACGGTGGGGCCTGTGGTGGGGCACGCTCTTGGCGACTCGCATTCCGTAGCCCACTAGAGGCTCGCGGCTAGCCCGCAGTAAGGTGTCACTATGGTGGGGTATGCCCTAGCTGTCTACCAAGGTGGAGTCACCGCCTGGTTACCCCAAATGGCTAATCCAGTTGGGTTGGGTGGCCAATCGGTGGGTGCTACGTTGCGCCAACGACAAGCACGAGGGACCTAGGGGTCCCGCTCAGCACCTCGCCTGGCCGGATGGCCAGCCAACCTCTATGGTGTGTTTGTGCACTTTGACACCTCCAGTGGTCAGTAGTGAGCATCAAGCATCCCCCCCAGTCACTGTGGCCTCGAGACGTGGCCCCTGCAACCTTTGCGGCGCAGACGCGCACCGCGGCCCAGTCACGCGGTCAGCCGTGCGTTGGCCACCGCCCTTGCTCTGCCACGGTTGACAGGCTGCAGCCCTCCACTGGAAGCACGGTCACGTATCCACCATCACTGTAGCATTCTGGAGTGTCGTTTATCACTTCTGAGCCCTAACAGTGATGGTCAATGGCACCGGTCGCCGACGATGTTCATCTGGTCATTGGTTGCACCCCAGTGGCCAGATCTTCATTCTGAAGAATCCGGCACATCTCTCAGGTTGTTTCCATTGATTCTAGACCACCACGGGTTGGATTCACTGAACATAAAAATGAGCAGCGATGAAAAAAATTCTACAATGGTTGCGGAGGGGTCGAGACGTGTTCGTTTGGCCCGCACCCTCTGCGTTAGAACAGTAGAAAGCAACATAGTAGTTCTTAAAACAAGAAGAATGACAAGAAAGGGGTAAGGTGTATACAAAAACAACAATCCCTACCTTTAACATTGATTGAAATCAATAAATAGAGGGAATGATAGAAATCTGTTCGTTTTTGTTGAAGACATTACTCATTGGAGATCCTTTAACGGAGTTCTTTTTTAGAGAAATGTTTGTCGAAGGTGAAGAGTTCTTACTCTAAGGGGGGTTTCTCCATCAAGATCCTCTACCAAACTTCTTCTCCATCGAGAACCAAGAGCCCAATATAGGTAATTATGATCCTCCCACTATATTGATAGTTTTAATGACTTTATTAAATGTATTCATACAATGTGGGGTGTTTGGCCCGATTAAAAGAAAGGATTGAATAGATCGGGTGGTCCCCACCGACAATTCAAATGAATTCAAATGGTAAATAAATATAATGGTAGTTTATTTTTGTTCTATTTTCTTTTATTTTCCCACAATGGGTAGAGAAAACTATCTTCCACCCACGACCAACTACAACCGAGGCGATGGACTCCTTAAGAAAATAGTGGCATTGCGATACCAACAGTGCCCTCAGATTTTATTTATGAGCACTGGTTCAAAAGTTAAAAAAATCAGCTCACACGCTGACTAGTTGTACTTAAGAAACATCAGAATAAAGTTCTGGGCTCTCCAAGCCATGGAATCAAGTACCTTCAAAAAATTCAGACTCAAATATTTCCATATAATTTAAACAAATTACACGGAATTTCTGGGTATTTACATTCTCCCATCCTCAGGGCTTTGTGTCCCCGAATGCCACATCACAAAAACTAGGAAAAAAAGTGGGGGTAATGAGAATGAATCTATGTCTTCCGCTCCCATGTGATCTCTTGGAGGTTCCCATGCTACCGTCATACACACACTATAGGTATAGATCACCCATGAAGGACTCTCTCTGGTCTATCCTCAATCTCCACTAGAACATACAAAAACACCTCCCCAACATCGATGTCAAGCTCTCCCCAGTCAGTGATGTGAGTAGGATCACGAAAATATCTCCTCAGCTTGGATACGTGAAAAACATCGTGCACCCGGTGCAATTGAGGGGGATGTTCTAGGAAGTAAGATACTTTTCAAACTCTAATAAGGACCAAAAATAGTCTGATGAACCTGAGAGATAATTTGTCGCCCCGATCAAATATCTGCAAACCTCATTGATGCGAGACCCGAAGAAGGAGGTGGTCATCATCCTCGAACTCTAGAGGTCTCCATATCATGTCATTATAAGTCTTATGCCTACTCTGTCCATTATTCATCTTCTATTGGATGATCTGAACATTCTCTTTGGTAGCCCATACCATCTCTCATCCTGCGAGTGCGGACTCCACAAGGTCAGTCCAGCACAAGGCGATCAGCAATTTTGGACGTACAGAGCCTCAAATGGTGTCATTCCAATGGTGGGGTGATATTTTTTGTTGTTTATAAACTCCATTGAGGGCATGTGATCCTACCCGCTGTGACCGAAGTTGAGGAAGAATGAACACAACATGTCCTTGAGTATCTGAATGGTCCATTCAGTTTGGCTATCTGCCTATGGATGGAAGGCGGAGCTCAAATGTTGATACGTCCCTAAATCCTCCTACAACCCCTTCCATAGTGGGGAAGTAAAATGTGCATCATGATTAGAGACAATCATCGAGGTATCTCCATGTAGCCGCACAATAACATGAACATAGAGGCGCCATAAGGTCTCTACTGAACCCTGCTCTCTGATTGGTAGGATGTGTGAGGACTTGGTGAGTCATTCGAAAATAACCAAAATAGAATCATGACCCCTAGATGTATGTGGAATTCATGTCCGATTTCTATTGATATTCCATCACACTTCTACTCTGAAACCTATAAATGTTGAACTAAGCCTACTGGTACCTGATGCTCCTCCTTCACTTTCTAAAAAGTGAGGCACGGAGAGAAAATATATGCTATTTATTTCTTCATTCCCAGCCACCAGTGCTGTCATCGGAGGTCCGGGTACACCTTCGCCACTCCTAGATTTACTATTACTGGGAAGGTGTAGAACTCCCTCAACACTTCCTCATGAAGCGACACTGGTACCATGGTACATCCTCAGAAAATGATGACGTGCTCCCCCTCTTCAGAAAATCCATTAGTTTCATGTCATGTGGATATATGAGCATGTCAAGCCTCGTAGTCAGTGTCCCCATGTTGTGCCTCCCTGACTCACTGAAGTAGTGGGGGTGTGATTTTATGAGACTAAATAAAAGATGCTCCATCTCGTTCCTCAAAGGATATCTGCAAAGCTACCAGCTGTTCTGTCTCCTCACCTAGCAGGTATATACCTGATCTCTTACTAAGTGAATCTGCGAAAATTTTCCCCTTCCTAGTAGTATAGTCTATCTTTAAGTCATATTCATATAGGAACTCAGGCCAACATCATTGTCATAGGATCAGGTCCTTCTATAAGAAGATATACCTAAGACCCTGGTGATTAGAGTAGATCATGAAATGCTCTCTCATTAGATAGTGTCACCACATCTCCAATGATAAGACCACTACTACTAACTCAAGGTCATGGGTATCGTAGTTCTTCTAATATTGTCTCATCTGTCAAGAATAATATTTGATAACTGCTCGCTCCAGCAACCAGAAAAATCAAATCCCGATCCTTGATGCATCACAGTAGACTATGTACCCAACACCCTCCTCCGAAAACCTCAAGATGGGGTCACTAGTAATCCTCTACCTCAGCTCGTAAAAACATTGATGGCATCTCTCTGACCACACAAAGGGTTTCCCCTTCTTTGTCAATGGTGATAAAGGTTTTGCAACTTTGTAAAAATCTGGTTCAAATCTTCAGTAGAATTCATCCAAACCAAGGAAACATCGTACCTCTATCACACTCCTGGGTGACTCCTAGGAATGTTCTACCTCAATCTTCACTGGATCAACTGCAACTCCATACTCTGAGATGACATGTCCCAAAAATTAAACCTATCAGATTAATAACTGGCAATTAGAGAGCTTACCATAAATCTGGTGCACTGGGAATGTGTCTAGAACTACCTAAAATGATATGCATTCTCTTCCACAGTAGTCGAGTATATAAAAATGTCATCGAATAGAATTACTAAAAAGTGATCAAGGTATGGCTGAAATATCATATTCATGAGTACCATGAATTGTACTTGAGCATTGGTCACACCAAAAGACATGAACAAAAACTCATAATGGCCATACCTACATCTGAATCTCATCTTCTGCACATCATTGTCTCTTACTCTAAGCGGGTGGTAGCTAGATCTGAGGTTTATCATCAAGAACCACCATGCTCCCTTCAGTTGATCAATGAGGTCTTCAATCCATGGGAGTGTGTAATTGTTCTTCACAGTCAGCTGGTTTAGATTCAGATAGTCAACACAATTTATCAAGCTCCTATCCACGTTCTTAGCAAACAAAATCGGGGATATCCTAGGAGAAAAAATGGGCAAGATGAAACCCTTCCTCTATAAGTCCTCTATCTATACCCGCAGCTTGCGATGTTCTGCAAGAGCCATCCGATATGCTGGTGTACATATCAGTGTCATCCTAGGGTAAAGGTCAATGTAAAAGTCCACTTTCCTATGAGGTGGTAGCCCGGGAACATCAACAGTGAAGACATCCGCGTACTGGTCCACCACTATAAGATAGTTGGGATCTCCACATCAACTAATCTGATGGTATTGATGGACAATAGATGAGTGATCGGCCGCAATCTCCTCTAGGTAAATCCATCATCTGCTGTAAAGGCTCCCTTCTCGCCGGTTATGGTAAACCTTGTCAAATCCTCACGGATACACCGCATATGTTTTCAAAATAAGTCGATCTAGTCATAGACTGTAGATAACCAATTCATACCCAAGATGGCATCTTAAGTCCTCTACTCCGCTACTAGATGATCCAAACCGAATATCTCTCCTCCTATAGTAAGCTCGCACTGCCAGAACTAGTGTTTATTCGTCAAATCCCCTCTCGTATGAGTCTCTATCCATAATGATCGAACCAACGACTCCACCCAAATCATTGACCTCTGAACGAGGGAAGTGGAAATAAAAGAATGACTGGAACCTGTGTTTATAAGTACTATGTCTATGGTGGAGTAGACATAGATCGTACCTCATATCATTTCCAAGGCACTATGTTCATAGACCTCAAATTCATGGAGATGAACTCTCCCTTGTCCAACTGTGCCTTGTGGTCAGGGTGGACCACCTTGTGATGGTGGCGGTAAGACCTCAGATCATCTCACACCGCTAGTTTCACGACCATCTCCTCTAATACGCCCTTCTACTCCTTGTGGACCTCCTCGGTAAAACCTCTGTCTCTTTCTGGGTGGTTCTTCGACTGTCTGTTGATCATCCGTATGGCGGGTCTAGCTCTCACGGGCCATGTGACCCTGCCTGCCTCAGGCATAACACTACCTACTCCTTGAAAGACTCACACTCTCTCAGGTGCCCCACAAAACCGACCCTGAATCCTGTAGTCTTCCACCTCTAGGTATGGACCTCTTGGACATCTATGCCATCAATATACGGCCAGCTGCAGAAGACTCTGGTACGTGACACCCGGTGGTGGGTCTCACTATTGGTGACATCTCAGTAATAAAAATATCCACTAAAATGGCTCACTCTAACACCCCCTCCTTCGTCAAGATGCTGAGTGAAATCAACGATTCTTTGATCTCCCTCTTGAGTCCCTGCTTGAAGGTATAGTCCCTAAAGAAAGGGTCTTGCACCATATCAGTGGAGTAGCATGAGAGGTTAGTGAACCTCCCTATGTACTGATTCATAGTAATGCTGCCCTGCTACAGATGAAGAAGCTCCTGTAAGCGCACTGTGTGAAGGGTCGCTTGGACAATCTATGCTCGAAACAAGCTCTCAATTTCTTCCCAGAGAAGTGTCACCTCATCATGAACCAGATGCCTCATGATCCACTATCTGTTTGCTGCTGCTTGTAGAAGACTGGTGGCAAAGAACACCAAGAGATTAGATGGTGTCCCTACCAGTCAGAAGACACTCACCACGGCCTCCATCTAATCCTCAGCCGCATGTGGGTCCATCTCACCCCCAAACCTAGGTGGGATATAGACCTTGAACTCTTGAAACGTGCTCAAGAGGCATGCACTCTCTGATGCGGGGGATGGTGGCATCGGTTTCCAAAAGGGTAATGGTACCACTAGTTCCTTTGCTAGTGCCATTACTGAAAAGGAGCCATGCACTAAGGCCTCATCGCTCGATTGGCTATCATGGCGTGCTCTACCCAGAACCTCAGCTAGCTATCTAAGTGGAGGCATCTTGAAAAGAAATAGGTGCACCATAGTAAATATGTAAAAGGTAGTGTGCTGACTCAAAGAGATCAAAAAGAAAACTTTTTAAAAAAACATGCAATCAGTGTTTTCGTGCACTGAGTCGGAAATCAGAAGTCAGGGTCCTAGTGTGTGGATATGTTGGCAGCCTTAGCAACACTGGATTCCATAAACTAAAAACCACACACATAACACATAACACAATTTCCATTAATAGATTATAGTCTAATGTTCTATGGTAGAACCGGCTCCTCTGCTACCAATTTGTTATGACCCGTCCTCGGGGCCCATGTTGTGACCACCCCAAGCCTGTATTCCATAGTCCAGGGGCTAGCGACTAGCACCGAAAGGCATAACATAGTAATCAAGAATCTATTGCATTTAAAAGTACCAACACACCTAGCTTGAAAACAAAACATGGATTAACCGCTAGTAACAACTATAGTAAAAAGTGTGTTGAAAGAAAGGGACAGTATACAAGACCAACTGAATATACATGTACAAATGAGTGGGAAATAGCTCCTGCATCGTACACCCAGATTCCTACATGAAGGGTAGGATCATCTCTCAATAAAGTCATCTATGTGATATGTATCATCTTAGTCGTCGTATGAGCATCCTCATGTCCATCACCCTAAGCCTTGATCAATGTTGTACGTCATTTTCATAGGGCAGAACAAGATGTGGGAATAGCCTGTGAAGGGGTGAGTATTACGATACTCAGAAAAGACCTCAATACCCCAAGAAAGTCTCCCTAAATCCAGAAATGATTACCCGCAAAAGTAAGAGTACAATAAAAAGGTACTAAGTTACTAACATATTTACATAGGTGTATGCCCATACATATACATAAGTTTTCAAGATTACACAGAGCTCCATCACCTAATCCAAAAGCACAACTGTCCATGAAGGAATAAGTTCCACGATGGTAACACCTCATGGGTGAGTACCTATTAGGTAACACCACATAGAGAAAAACCACAATGGTTTCACTACATTTATTAGAACCTAGCTCACACCAGGCATAACTGAGGAGTTGTAGTAATGATGATTAGATGACACTACTGAATCGTCTTTCACTATTGAGAGACAATCCCATGTAGGATCCGAAATCATCTAACCCACGTTGGATCCAAGAGTAGTCCCACATGGATTCTTAGAGCGGATCTATGTGGGATCCCGGAACACAGACCAATATAGGATCCCAAAGCAGAGACCCACATAGGATACCAAGGCACATACCCAAAGGATCCCTTTCTCATGTTACGACCAGCCACTATGTTCTTGCACTAGCTTTGAATGATTCTGGGTGGGTCTCTCCTCAAGCCCTAGGTCGATACTCAAACTACCACGAAGTCCCACAAAGAAGTATCCCTAAAGTGATTCTATGTAATAGTGGTCTTAATACAATTTACTATGCATCAAATTGATGTCTGATCAATTAGTTATTAGTCTTTTTAGTCTCGAGGACCCATTTGGATTTGTGTTTGATCCAACCTGGTCATATTCCAACTTTATACAAAACACATGTGAGGTATACCAAATATACCATTTCGATTCAAGGTTTCTAGCTTCATAGATGGTTAGTCGAATGGATGCTTGTATCTCATGTTATGGCTAAAAGAGCGGAAAGAGATCGAAACTGGTCCGGGTCAGGTCCCACCCAATTGGATTGACCCGGACTGACCCGTCCTAGGCCGACACGACCCAGGTCTGGCCCTAGGTCTGACTGGTCATGTGAGATCCAACCTAGAATGTTGGGTCTAGCATGGACCACCGGCATAGCCCATGCTAAGACCCGCATAGGGAGGCTCTCTTTGGGTGGCCCATTTGAGGCTCGCAGTTGACCCACAGCTGGGCGGCCCCATGGTGGGGTCCACCCAAGCCACCTCCCAAGTGGGAGGCACTCCATGTGTACCCTGAACTGACCAAATATTTGGTTTGGGTGGAAAACTAGTGGCTTCCACGTGGTGCATGTGGCTGGTACGCGGGACTCGGGGGTCCCGCTCATCACCTTGGTTGGCAGGATGGCCAGCCCACCTCCGCTCATGGTCGCATGCCGCACCAACTCCAATGGCTAGTAGTGTCCCCCCCGCCACCCCCTTTGTTGTCACGGCCTCGTGCCACATTCTCATCAAGCCTGACGGAATAGACGCACACCACCACCCCTTCATGTAGACTGTCATGCGCTAGCCGCCACCCTTGCTTCGTCATGGCCAATGGGCGCAACCCTCTTATGACATAGTGGTCATGCCACCTCTATCATCGTGGCCACCCATAGTGATGAATGCTGCACCCGAGCCCTGCTGGTGCTTGTCGCCAGCATAGGTCGTCAACGAAGTTCCTCGAGACCCTAGGTGCACCCTAGAGGCCCGGTATTCATTCTGGAGGACTCCTGCACACGTCTCGTGACGTATCCATCAATTCTTGACCACCACGGTCGGGATTCAATCAACCCAAAAACAAGCCATGAAGAACACCAAAATCCACAAAGGATGTTGAGGGGTCGATCAATGTTCATTTGTCTCACACCCTCCGCATTAGAATGGTGGCAAGAGAAATAGTTGTTCTTAAATCAAGTAGAATGAAAAGAACGAATTATGGGGTATACAAAATCAAAAATCCATTCCTAAAAGATTCATTATCATCAGGGAGGAGAGGGGAAAATGGTCATCATTTCATCTTCATTGAATATGTTCCTCATTTGATATCCTTTGACAAAGTTTTTCATTGGAGAAATGATCGCCGAAGGTGATGAGTTCTTCTTCAAAGGGGTGTATCCTCCTACAAGATCCTCCAACAAGCTTCTTCTCCAGAAAAATCCAATATCCCAATCCAGGTGATGAAGAGCTTCCCCCTTAATTCATAGTTTTATTGACATCATTTAATCAAGTCATAAAATATTGGGGGTTTGTCACAATTAAAATATAGTTTTGAATAGATTGGGTTCCCCCCAAGAATTCAAAATAATTCGAATGATAAATAAAAATAAATATATGTTATTTTTATTTTCACTTTTTTTATTTTCCCAAAGGGGGTAGGGAAAATTTTCGTCCACCCACGACCCAATACAACTGGGTTGAATGTATCCTTAAGAAAATACCGGTGCTACGAGATTAATGGTTCCCTCAGATTTCAATTCTGAGCACCGATTCAAATGTTACAAAAACCATCTCACACACTTATTAAATGTACTTAAGAAACATCAGAATAAAATTCTCGGATCTGTAGGCCTTGGAATCCCGTACCATCATAAAATTCAGACTCTAATATTTAAATATAATTTAAAAAAATACATGGAATTTCTGGGAGATTACATTCTCCCAACCTCAGGGCTTTGTGTCCCCAAAATCCACATAATAAAAACTAGGAAAACAAGTGGGGTTACTGAGAATGAATCTGATTCTCCTGCTTCTATTTTCTCTCATGGAGGATCCCATGCTACCATTGTACACGAACCAATGGTATCGATCACCCATTAAGGACTCTCTTTGGTCAAACCTCTATTTCCCTTGGAACCTTCGAAAACATCACCCCATAGTAAATGTCAAGCTCATCCCAGTAAAAGATGTGAGTAGGATCCTTCATGTATCTCCTTAGATGGGATACTTGAAAAATGTTGTGCACCTAGTGCAGTTGAGACGGATGTGATGGGCGTTATTCAACCTCACCAACCCTACTACGAACTTGAAAGGGTCCAATGAACCTTGGAGATAATTTTCCACCCTAGAAAAATATCCACAAACCTCGTTGGGGTGAGAACCTTAGAAAAACGTGGTCACCATCCTCGTACACCAGAGGTCTCCATCTTAGATCAGCAAAAGACTTCTTCTTGCTCGGTTCAGTATCCATTTGGTCCTGGTTGATATAAACCTTCTTCATGGTAGCCTATACCATCTCTGGTCCCATGATTATTGATTCCCCTAGGTAAGTCTAGCACAAATGCGGTATGCAAGGTCGGACGTACACAACCTCGAATGGTGACATCCCAATGGTTCAATGATATTTTTGTTGTATGCAAACTCCAAAAAGTTCTAGTGATCCTACCAGCTTCAACCAAAGTCGAGGATGTATGGAAACAACATTTCATTGAGGGTTTGAATGGAAAGCTCAGTCTGGCCATCCGTCTGAGGATGGAATGCGGTTCTCCAATGAAGTTGTGTCCCAAAAGCCTCATGTAACCCCATCAATAGCGGGGAGGTGAAACGTGCATCACAATCAGAGTTAATCGTCAAGGGTTACACCATGAAGTCGAATAATATCTTTCACATAAAGGAATCCTATTCTCTCTACTGAACCTTGATCTCTGATCTGTAGGAAGCAGGATGACAAGGTGAGTCAGTCGATGATCTCCCAGATAGAATCATGATCCCAAGATGTAAAATGGAAGTCCTTTCATGATTTCTATGGATATTTTGTCCCACATCCACTCTGGGACCACTAAATGCTGAACTAAGATTGCTGGTACTTGATGCTCTGCGTTCACGTGCTAAAAATTGAGGCACCGAGAGGCAATCTCTGCTACTGCCTTTTCCATTCTCATCCACCAGTGCTGTCATCGGTGGTATGGGTACACCTTCAACACTACAGGATGTACCGCTAGTGGGTATGTGTGGAACTCCCTAAACTCTTCTCACAAAGCAACAATGTTACCATGGTACATCCTCTAAAAATGATGACATGATCCCCACCATCAGAAAATATATCAGGTTCCCATATTTTGGATATCTATGAAAATCAAGCCTCACAGTCAGTGTCCCCACACTGCGCCTCCCTGACTTGCTGAAGGAGTGTGGGAGTGACTTTATAAGACTGAAGAGAAGATACTCAATATTGATCCTCAAAGGATATTTGAAAAGTGGTTATCTGCTTTGCCTCCTCATAAAGAAGCTGTGTACCAGATCTCTTAATGAGTGCATCTGCTATAATGTTCCCCTTCCCCATATTATAGTCTATCAGAAAGTCATAGTCCTGGAGGAACTCAAAACAACATTGATGTATCTGGATTAGGTATTTCTAGGATAATATATTCCTGAGACTCTGGTGATCAGATTATATAGTAAAATTATCTCCCATCAGATAGTGTCACCACATCATTAAATAAAAGAACACTACTGTTAACTCAATGTCATGGGTAGCGTAGTTCTTCTCATGTTGTCTCAGCAGTCATGAAACATATGTGATAACTTCTCTCTCCCGCATATAGAAACATCTGATCCTAGTACCAAATACGTCGCAGTCGACTGGATACCCAACACCCTCATCCAGAAGCCAGAAGATGGGGGCACTAGTCAGCCTCTACCTCAGCTCATGAAAAATACGCTGACATCATTCTGACCACACAAAGGGTTTTCCCTTCTTTATGAAAACTGATAAATGTGTTGCATCTCTGGAGAAATATGGCCCAAATATTCAGTAGAATTTCTAAAAAACAAAGGAAACTCCGTACCTCCATCACACACTTGGGTGGCTCCCAAGAATTTACTGCCTCAATCTTCACTTGATCGACTTCTACCCCATCCTATGAGATGACATGTCCAAAAAAATTAACATCTCTAATCTAGAACAGGCACTTCGAGAAATAACCATAAATACAGTGCTCTCAGAGTGTGTCTACAACTACCTACAAATGACAGGAATGCTCCTCCTGAGTAGCTAAGTATATCAAAATGTCATCGATGAAAATTACTACAAAATGATGTAGGAATAGTTGAAAGAACATATTCATGAGTCCCATGGACACTGCTGGAGCATTGGTCATGCCGAACGACATGAAAAAAAAATAATGGCCATAACGACATATGAAGGTTATCTTCTGCACATCCCCATCTCTTACTCTGAGCTGGTGATAGCCTAATCTGAGGTATATCGTCGAGAACCACCATGATCCTTTTAGCTAATCAAAGAGGTCTTCAATCCTTAGGAGTTGGTACATGTTCTTCAAGGTGTACTGGATCAGGTGCCGATAGTCAACACAATGTCTCAATATCCAATCCGCCTTCTTGGAAAACACACTCGGGGCCACCCAATGAGAAAAACTACGCTAGATGAACCCCTTCCCCTGTATGCCTTCCAGCTTTACCCACTTCTTGTGAAGCTCTATGGGAGCCATCCGATACATTGATGTAGATATAGGTGTGGTCCCGGAGTTCAAGTAAATGTAAAAGTACACCACCATGCAATGCGGATGACCCGAAACATCATCAAGGAAGACATCTGCTTACTATTTCACCACTATAGGATTGCTCAAACTCTCCATATCCACCGATCTGAGGGTATGGCCATCCAACTAATGAGCGATTTGGTATACTCCCCTCTGGGTAAGTCCATCTTGTGCTGGAAATGCTCCCATCTTACTGGTGAAGGTAAACCTAGTCCCATCCTTGTGGATACACCACACATTTTTCATAATGCAATCAATCAAGGCATGGACTGTAGATAACCAATCCATACCACAGATGAATTCGTAAGGACTCGACGCCACTACTAGAAGATCAAAACCAAATCTCTCTCCTCGTAGAGTAAGCTCACACTGTCATCACTAGTGTGTAATCATCTAATCCTCTCTCGTAAGAGTCTCTAGCCATAAATATCAAGCCAACAGCTCCACCATAATCTTCTAGATCCGATCGAGTGAAGTGGGAAGAAAATAATGACTTGAACTTGTGTCAATAAGTACTTAAAATATGGTGGAGTTGACACAAATTGTACATCGTATCATCTCCAGGGTTCCCTGGTCATAGGCCAAAACTACCTGGAGATGAGATTTCCCCATTCCACATATGCTCTATTGTCGGGGTGGTCCACCAGGTGGTGGTGGAGATACCAAATCAAATTGGAACCTACCATTAGGATCATGGCCAGCTCCTCTACCACATCTATATTATCCCTACGGACCCCATCGGTCAATCCTCTATCTATGCCTGGGTGGTTCTTCGACCAACTACTGATTATATTTATTGTGGGTCAGGTAGTCATGGTCCATATGACCCTACCCAATGCATGTGTAACTTTGCCTACTCCTCTCATGAATGGCACTATATCGGTTGCACCCCACAACTGTCACTGAATCCAAAGGTCGTCCACCTCTAGGTCTGGTCCTCTTAAACCTCGGTGACATATGTCCGCAGCCAGCTACAGAAGACTCCACTACCTGATTCCTGGTTGTGGGTCTCGCTACTGTTTAATTCTTAACAATAAAAATCTCCACTAAGAGGGTTCTCTCTATCACCCCCACCGATTTTAGGATGCACATTGAAATCATCAAATCCCTACTCTCCCGCCTAAGTCCCTGCTTGAAGGTATGGGTCAGGTTGAATGGGTCTCGCACCATATCAGTGGAGTAGTGCGAGAGTTTATTGAACTCTATGATTACTAATCCACAGTCATGATATCCTACTGAATATGAACAAGATCCTGTATGTGCACTGCGTGAATGGTTTCTCGAAAAAACTCTTCCTAAAATAGGCTCTCAAAGAAATACCAGAGATGTGTCACCCCTTCATGAACCTGAAGAACCATGCCTCACCATTTTACAGTTACTTTTTGTAGAAGAATGGAAGTAAGGATCAACATGAGATTAACTGGTGTCCCAACCAGTTGAAAGACTCTCACCATAGCCTCCATCCAATCCTCATTCGCCTATGTGTTCATATCACCCCTTAACATGGGTAGCCTCAGGTACTGGACCTCATGCAATATTCTCAAGCAGTGTGAACTCTCTGCTACTAGGGCTGGTGGAATCGGTGGCCCAATGGGTAATGGTACCATTGGTTTCTCCGCTGGCACCTCTACGGAAAAAGTTCCCTACACCGAGACCTTGTCGCTCGGTGGGCTGTCACGACCCACTCTACCTCGAACCTATGCTAGCTATCTACATTGAGGCATACTGAAATGAAACAGGAGTTCCACCATCAATAAGTAATACCTGGGAGTTGAGTCAAAAAGATCACAAAGAAAACATTTCAAAACTTACACACAATAAGTGTTTTCGGGCACTGATTCAGAAATCAGAAGTCAGGGTCCTGGTGTATGGATACGTCAGCCGCCACACCAACACTAAATTCCTTAAACTGTTATCCACACTCATAAAACTTAATAAAATTGCCATTAAACGATCATAGTCTAATTTTCTATTGTAAAACCAACTCCTATGGTACCAATTTGTAATGATCTGTCCCCAGGGCTCGTGTCGTGACCACCCAAAGCCCACATTCCATAGGCAAAGGGATGTAGACTAGCACTTAAAGGCATATGATTGAAATTGGGAGGACATTTCCCTAAAAAGACGCAACACACATTGTCTTCAAACACAAAAAGGAGTAACCACTAGTTACTACTATAGTGAAAAGTGAGCAGAAAGAAAGGGACAGTATACAAGACCAAGTGAATGTAAAAATACAACTGAAAGAGAAATAGCTCTCGAACCATCCACCAAGAATCCTACCTGATGGGTAGGTATAGATCTCGATCAAGTCATCCTTGTGGTATATCTCGTCTAAATTGACCTATGAGCAGCCTCATGTCTGTCACCATTAGCCTCGATCAATGTTTTTAATCGCATTCACATGACACAACATGGTGTGGACATAACTCATGCAGGGGTGTGTATTACGATACTTCATATAGACCCTGAGACCCTCGAAGATCTCCCACAATCCACAAACAATAAACCTCAAAAGT
Source organism: Viscum album (assembly GCA_963277665.1). Lineage (NCBI taxonomy): Eukaryota > Viridiplantae > Streptophyta > Magnoliopsida > Santalales > Viscaceae > Viscum > Viscum album. Next base: position 1,250,596,287 of record OY728150.1, on the reverse strand, counting down.
AAGAGTAAAATCACATGTTACAAAGTTACAACCATCCATACATAGGTGTATTCTCATACATATACCTATGTTATCCTGATTACACAGAGCTCCATCACCTAATCCCAATGCTCAAATGTCCACAAAGGAAGATGTTCCACGAAGGTAAAACCATATGGGTGAGTACATCAAAGGTAACACCACACCGAGAAGAACCTAAATGGTTTCCCTAAAAATATTAGATATCATATCACACCACATTTAACTTAGGTTTTGAAATAATTATGATTATATGTAACTACTAAATCATCTTACTCCATTGAGAGGCAGACCCACGTAGGATCCAAAACCATCAATACCACGTAGGATCCTAGAACATCAGACACATGTATCATTCTTATGTAGATTGATGTGGATTACTATAGATAAACTATGTTAGATCCTGAAACATAGAACCATGTAGTATCCCAAAGGATATATCCACGTCGGATGCAATTCACATACCCACATAGGATCCATTTCTCATGTTACAGCCATGCAGATGGTTCCCGCACTATGATCACATGATTCCAGGTGGGTCCTCTCCTCAAGACTCATGTAAATACACCAACTACCATGAAGTCCCATGATGTAGTATCCTTAAATAACTTCTATGTAAAATGGTCTCAATCCATCATATTGTATGTCAAACGGACGCCCGATATGTATGTTACTGGCATTTTTTGACCCATGGGCTCGGTTGGATTCATGTTCGATCCAACCCATTCATACCCCACATTAAGAAAAACTCATGTCAGGTATACCAATAGAACCGTCTCGATTCAAGGTTTCTGGAGCCACAAGTGGTTCGTCAAATAGAAGCTCGTAGATCATGTTATGGCCAAAAGAGCAGAAATGGGTCAAACTAGGTCCGGGTGGGGTCCGACTCGGTCGGATTGACCCGCCCAGTCAGGCCTAGGCTATCCTGACCCGAGTATGGCAGTAGGATTGAACCAACCAGCAGAATCTAACCTGGGCCGATGGGTCTGGCTTGGCCCCTAGCTCCAGCCTGGCCCACTGGGTTCACCACAGCCCGCTGGGACCAGCCCGGCCTGCCGGTGAGGCCCACGATGCGACCCGCGCTGGTAAGCCCAGATGAGGCTCGTGGCTGGCTAACGGCTGGGTGACCCCACAGTTGGATTTGCCTTACTGGCCTCCGAAGGTGGAGGTACCCACTAGTTACCCCGAATTGGAGGCTTGTTTGGGTTGGGTGGCCAACTGGCCGGTGCCTTGTGGTGTAGGCGGCTGGGAAGCGGGCCACTAGGTTTCCGCTCGGCTCCTCAGTTGGACGAACGGTCGGCTCACCTCCATGGAATGGACACATGCCACAGCACCTTTGGCATTTGATAGTTAGCCTCCCCACTCCCCTTTGTCACTATGTCCTCATGTCGCAGCCCTTGCAAGACTAGCGGCACAGACGCATGCCGTCGAACAATTCATGAGGTCGGCCGTGTGTTGGCCGCCTCCCTTGCTCTGCCTAGGCCGATAGGCCGTGGCCCTCCTTCGGTGCTGTGGTCACACCACCTTCATCATCGCATCCATTCGGAGAGCCAACCACCTCTCCCGTGCCCTACTGGCATTGGTCACCGACACCAGTCACCGATGACATTCCTCGGGGCGCCAGGTGTGACCCAATGGCCCGATCATCATTATGAGGACTACCGCAGACATCTCAGGAAATCACCAACAATTCCATACCACCACAGATGGGATTCTCTCAACCCAAAAACAGTACACTAATAACACCAAAATACACAAAGGTTGTGGAGGGGTCAAGCTAATTTGTTTACCCCGCACCCTCCATGTTAGAATGGTAGCAAGCGGCATAGTTGTTCTAAATCAAGAAGAATGATAAGAAATGGGTAACGGGTATAAAAAGACAAAAATCCCTACATAGAATATTCATTTACATCGGTGAGGAGAGGCAATGTCAGATGTTGTTTCATCATCATCGAAGACATTCCTCATTTGGAGATCATTCGACGAAGTTCTTTTTTATAGAAATGTTTGTCGAAGGAGAAGAGTTCTTCCTCTATGGGATGTTTCCTCTAGAATGATCCTCCATAAAGATTCTTCTCCCACAAAAACCAGGAGTCCAATCCAGGGGATGAAGAGGCTCCCCCTTAATTGATAGTTTTGATGACTTCATTTAACGAAGTCATTAAATGTTGGGGGTTTGACACAATTAAAAAAAAGGTTTGAACATATCGTGTCTCCCCACAGAGAATTCATAAGAATTCAAATGTTATATAAAAAGAAAGTTAGTGTATTTTTATTTCCACATTTTTTTTATTTTCCCATGATGGGTAAAAAAACTATCATCCACCCATGACCAACTACAGTTGTGGTGAAGGTCTCCTAAAGCAACTATCAGTGCTATGAGTTTTATGGGCCCTCCGATTTCAATTCCGAGAACTGGTTCAAATGTTAAAAAAGACCACCCAAACACATTCTGAAAGTACTTAAGAAACATCAGAAAGACATTTTGGGCTCTTGAGGATTTGGAATTATGTACCATTAGAAACTATAGACTGGAATATTTCAATATAATTAAAATAAATTACATGGTATTTTAGGGACTTCACATCAACTTCTTCATTTTTTGTAATCCTATTAATTTCCAAATGATTGTGATTACACATGTTCCTAGTAATCCCATTATATTATTATTATATACTATTAATTATATACTATCTCTATACTACATTAATCTGTTACATGATCATTTATGTAATCCCTTTATGTTACATAAATTATTCATTGATTTTTCATGTCATATATATTATTTTGTTTATACCAAAAACTATTTTCATTCATGTTTATTCAATTATATAAAAATATATTTTATTGATTTGGTACATCTATCAATGAAAGAAACATTCCTAAATCCTTAGAATTATATGATAAAAAATTATAATGTTATATGATCAATTATGAAAACAAAATAATTGACATATGATGGCTACTCCCGGATAGTGCACCCAGGAATTGGGTAATGTTTAAATAGCATGAGATTCCACATAAGGTTAATGGTTTCATAGCATAAGAAAACAATGATTTAATTTATTTATGGGTATACTTGAATTATTCTTATGATGCCACTTTTATATTGTTTCCACATTCCTATGGTATAATGATTTTTGGATGTTGTATTCTCATTCCAGACATCCATGTGAGTATATATGATTCTTACTTATTTACATATTCTTGATATTCCTATTAATTCATATGTTATATTAATCATCATGTTATTCTTGATTATTCCCTATATAGGATTTATAACTCACAACTTTGATTTGTATGTCCTCATGTTATACTATACATTATTTTGAGTTCAATGAAATCATGGAGCACAATATGTAGTTTTAAATAAATAATTTTTATTTTATTATAAGTTAGTGGTTATATACATAATTTAAAAAACACCCCAGGACTCTTGATATTATTGTATTTTTTATTTGGGTCATTATGTAAATAATGATAAAAATATGTATTATAAATATGGGTTGTTATAAGAAAATTATTTGTGTATTTAAATACATTTATTATCACGAGGTTATCATTCAGTAAAATATGTTTTGAATATTTCTCACTATGCTTTGATAATTAAATGTTGTATCTTCTAGTGTATTGGTGGTTTACACTCCATAAAATTTCATATTATAAATTTTTTATTAGAGATCATATATGAACACACATAAGAATCTCATATCATTCTCATATCTTTTATAAATTTTATTTTGGTTGAGTGGGAGTTTTATGGTATCAAAAGTTATTTCATGAAAATAATGAAATGTTTGGATTGAAAAGTTTTATTAGGTTAACTGTATATTATGGAAATATTTATAGAGGACTATCCCATTAATAGGGATTAGGATGATTCATTGATATAGTTAAAATTATAAAGATGGATAAAGTGAAATGGGTAATGGTAGAAAAAAAAACTGGGTTGGTTAGAATGTCATTAGATTTTAATGCGACCCTTAACATATTGAAATTGAAAACCATGATCAGGTTGATGAAGGGCCTGGTAAACATGTATGAAATGATGAAAACATGGAATAAAATGTTCATGATTTTAGGTTGCCCGATATGAGATTATTGGAAGGTAAAATTATAGCTAACCATGTTAATAACTTCAATATGATATGAGGGAAACTCAAACTACGAAATATTATTTTTGTTTAAATATTTATTGATGATTATACAAGAATCATTATTTTTATAGTTGTGGGATGTAATGGTTACTAATGAAATCAATTCATATATGAAAACTGACATAGAATTTGAGGATATCATAAATCATATCCTTAATGACGAACTTGGTTATAGGAAAGTATAATAAATTGTAAAAACCGTGAAAAAATTTAGATAAAGTGGACTATAATATCACTGAAAAAGTTGAAGGACGGAAAAAGATAAATAATTAAAATAGTGTTAAGGAAAATCGACCAGTCATGGACTTGAATGTTGATAATTTATTAAGTTATTAAATATACAAGATTATTATATATATATCATGTTAAAATATTAAAATTTTTACTCTAAAAGTAAATGTTTTATAAAATCAGCAATGTGATGTAAGACTTTATTTCTATGTGTTATCATACTAGGGGAGTATTAAAAGATTGAATCAATTTAACAAATTTAATCATTATTAGAGAAATTATATATGGTTATTCAAGTTTTCATATGATTTAATAATGTAAATTTAGTGGATTATGAGTCTATAGTGACCCTATATGGACATACATTGACATTCTATATCTTTTTAGGAATTCTTAAAACATTGAAAAAATAGATGCAAGAAGACCCTATAAGTTCACTACCTTTGGATGCCTAGAAACTTGAACACTAGTATATATGTGAGCAACATTTTCTCCCACTAGATTATTCATGACTAGAACCTAGCTTACACACATCAAATACAATACCTCTCTTAATAACATGGGGGAGAGGAAACATAAAATGGGGTGATATCAGATTCACATTAAGGGTAAATAAGGGAGACATATAAGAAAAATCATAAGAATATTGGTATGAGAATATGTCCAAGATAATATATGATTATACCTTGAATATCAATGATCAAAAAAATAATCATGGCATAAATAGTTGTAGTTAATAAGAAAAGGACATAATGAAAAAAATAACATAATTCATGAAATCATAACATAAGCATAAAACCTCGAATTGTTTCAGACACACAAATAAATAATAATATTTCTATAATAGTGATTTAAATTCTACCAAGACCATCTGGGTAGTATTGGTTCACTCCCCTTACAATTTGGTAGTTGTTTATTCCCATGGAAATCTAAATAGCACATGTTCACTCCTCATACCATGTTTGTAGTCATGGTTCACTCCCATGTCCATTTTAGTAGTCATGGTTCATTACTAAGACCAACTATGTTTGTCTCATGCTGTAACATTCTATACCCATTGTATTGGAAGAAGATATAGTTCCCACCTGTATTATAATTAAATTATACATAAATTCACCACATGAAACTAAATAATCATTTCATAAACCCTGAAATTCACAGGGTTATATAGTCATGTAATTATATAACAATCTATGGAAAAGAATTGGATTCAATGTTATTTCATCAGAAATATAACCCCTAAAAATAATAGGGTTTTAGAAGAATAAAACCTGTGAATGAGAAACTATTTTCATCAACATCATTCCATCATACCATAATACGTGAATGAGAAACTATTTTCATCAACATCATTCCATCATACCATAATACATTCCGAGAATTAACATGAATGAAAACATTGAACTGTTTCCCCTTAAAGAATGAGTAACACCAATGGATGTTATATTAGATGGGAAATAATTTAAAAATAACTTTTAAAAACATTTCTTGAAGAAAATATCTTTTCTAATTTAAAAATTATTTTTTAAAACATAAAATAGTTTCTTTTAATAATTTTTTAAAATAGATTTGAAAACATATAAAATAAGTATTGAAGTAATAAAATGTTTTTAAAATAAATTTTCATTGAAAATGGGCTTCAAAAATATTTCATGAATATTTTGGAAAACATTTATGAAAACCTTTTAAAAAAAGGTTTTTGAATGCAATAGATTTCTGACTAGAGAGAGACATTCAAATTTTACAGAAAAATGTTTTCATAAGACCAAATAGTGTAAAAATGGTAAAAATAAAAGGGGATATCAAAAAAAAATATAAGTAAAATAATTAGTTTTATTGATATAAAGATCATAATAATTCATTAATGTAAGTACAATAAAAAACAATCTCAGAAAACAAGGGGAATGTCATAATAAACTCTTTTAACATGTTCACTTGGGATTATACGCACCACATATGAAATGGAAAACACATGAAGTATAAAATATCAAGAAATAAATGAAATTCATGATATAATATTTTAAATGGATATATTTATATATAACTCGAAATTGAATTTAGGAACATAAAAAACTCGTGTCTCAATTATGGAAAATTGAGATAGGTTTTTTTCAATTATTAAAATTTTTGAAAAAAATACCCCATAAATGATAGATTATAAAATAAAAATGGGAATGACCATAAAGTTTTGTATGATATAAATATAATATTGTCATGGGCATTAAATAAACCACACCAAATTAATTAGTGTAGAATATAACTTCTATCTCATAGAAAAACATTTGATGCCATCCCCTTAACTTGTGTCTTGACACTCTTCGTACGCACTCAAAACACATGTATAATAAAAATACATTTATTGTACATATTTTAAAGAACTGTATTACTATATCTATTACCACATATGAGTTTATTATGTCCCTATATTACCTTATTGTTAACCATCCAATGTTATGGTTTCACTTCAAGAATTATTAACTTTGTTCTTTACAAGTGTCTTAATTTGTTATATTGTTAGTTATTACGATTATATTGTGATTCCATAACATAAAACATGATATAAATATAATATATATCATTTATATTCTTATTATAATAATATCAAGAATATATAATAATGAATTTTAATACACCCTTCAAGGAGACAAAATTTCATACATACGCATGAACACTATTTCTGTTTTTATTACCGTATTGTAAGAAAGAATGTAAATTAAATATTCGTGTATATCTATATAATTATTGTAGTAGAATTATTATATAATATATATATTATAGTTTCTATAAACCCATTCTTAATATATTCTATCTAGTTTGTTAATGAATCACATCACCTGAAGGGGGCAGTAGACTACACTTCCTCAAACAATACATTCATATTAACACCAATTAGAATGTAAAAAGATATGCATTGTAAAAATAGTAAAAAATATTACATAAATATATAATAAATTAAATAGAATAAATTTAAAATATATTAATATTGTTTCAATCATAATTTCAATAATGAGATGTAGAAAATAAAATTGAACAATCTTCTTTTAGTGAGGTTGTTGTTTGTCGTACACTTAAAAAATATGTTCATTACACATTACTTGGAGGTGTGTGTAAGTGTAGGTTGAACAATTAGAATTAAAAAATTATTGTACATTGAAGATTCTTGTTATATTATACATGAACTGAATAAAGATATTAGAGAGGTGGAGATGGAAAATTAATTAATGGAATGGAGAGAAGATGTTACCTCTTCATTAGGTAGATCCTTTTGTATTGTGCTAAAACGATTCCTTGGAAGACATTCATCAAAAATTGAGCCTTCAAGGAAGATGATATGTAATTTATTTTATTATATTAACGAATATTATGTGATATAATGGTCTTTAGAGGTTAGAGGAAGTTAGAGTAATAAATGTGTTTTTACAGAGGTGGAGGAGTAACACTCTTATAAATTTTTGAAGAGATAATTCCACCAACATTTCTCATTTTCTAAGTGAATATAATAATGATCCATAGTAGAGAATTGTTTTTATAGTGTCAAATAATTCCTGAAAATGATTTTTTACATGTTTCATTTTGGTTCTTATTTGTATTGTTTAGTCCATTGATAAGCTTGCTTGTTTCTTAATCATTGTAATTAATTTTAATTACATTCAAAAATATTTCAGGGAAAAACTCATTTGAAACTATTATAAATTATTTTTATTCCAAATATTATATCAATTTTTACAAATTTAAATCATAGAAGTGGAGGAAATTAATATAAAATTTATCTTTTAGTCGGGTCGACCATACTTGGTTTTAATGTAAAAATGGTCAAATGTTTGATACATTTATATATCCAAGCTCAATGTGAAATTGGTTATAATTACCTAAATTGGATTAGTTTATAAAATATTATCTAAATAATCTTTCTAATCCATTTTAAAAAGTAAATTATCATTATAAATAAATTATGTTAAAAAGGTGTTTGGAATTAAAATCATGTATTTTCACTATTCATCAAAAAATGATGTTTCTAAAAAAACCCGAAATTAACTCTAGGATAATATAGAAATAACCATTTATAAAATTAATAAATTATAAAATTATAATTCTAATTATGTATATAATTATTTTACTATTTTACACATATGGACATTAAAAACAGTTTATTCCAGAAAACACAATTTTTAAACATATAAGGAAATGAAAAAATATTATATCATTGATTAAATTTTTTTTAATATTTTTATAAAAAAATATACAAAATATTTAAAAATTAGTTACTATTATTCACATTAATATAGTTAACTATAAAGTTATTTTTTCATTTAAATAATTATAAAAAGAAAATGATGTCCCATAAAATCATTGGTGTGGCATGTAACCACCTCGAAGTTGTTGTTTCATATATTGAATGCCGATTTGGGTCCTTATAAGGTAATTAATGTTCATTACAAGTGAAGTGAATGCATTTCATAGTACATTTCAAGAATAAAATGGACAAATAATTAATTTAGAAAAAAGGTCCATAATAACTCATGGTGTATCATTCTACAACATTTTAAATGAATTTCTCCCTGAAAAGTCATCACATAGGTAAAATAATGTGGATATTATTCTTAATATTGCCCTAATGTTACCATATGTCTTCCTATAACTGGTTATTTCTCAAAAAAAATGATCTGGTGAGTGGTCTTGTTTTGTATAAATTTTTCTATACGATCCAAAACTTGTATATGTTTCTGCTCATAAGAAATATCTTTCATCAGTGGTATAAACATTTAGTTTAATATAGTTTAAGGGTCATCAATTTGACTTCTTATGAAAGAAACATGGAACAATTCAAGGACTTGGGAGTGATTTGGAGGAAGTACCAAGTGATGGGCTACACTCCAGATACGATCAAAAATATCAAAAGGATTTATATACATATGTCATAGTTTATGTTTCTTCCAAAATCTCATAACCATCTTCAGGGGTGTTTTTTATAAATTCTCCATTTCACTAAAATAAAATTTAATATCATACAAATTTTTATTAACAAATATATCATGTAGACTTTTAGTTTTATTGATATGTTGTATAATGGTTTTATCCTTCTTGACTATTTCGTCAGTAATATCTTGTCCCAAGAACATTCATTATCCACCTACATCCTACATATCATCCCACAAAGGGATTAATAAGTTCCCATTTGAATGCTTTAGTGAATGGAATTATTGAATGAAAACTCAACTAGAGGAAGGTGTTGATCCCAACCACTATGTAAATCAATAGAAAAATATATCAATATATACTCTAGAGTTTCATTTTTTTCATTCATATAGACGTTCTATCTAAGGATGATAAGAAATTATGTATCTCAATTATATACCATGTGCTTACTGAATACATTTCCCAAACATTGTCGTAAATCTGAGATCCTAATATGGTACGATTTAAGGTGGTACTCAATGAAACCTTACCAGTACCATAATGTAAATACTTGTATGATGATCTAGAGATAAGTATTCTCTAATGTAAATGATCTGTGATGAAATATTATGGAGAACAACTTCTAACCATATAGCATTAAACCCTTCAAGGGTTTTGTGTAGTCCAACGAAAAACATCAATAGTTATGCTCTCCCATTTTCATTAGGATATAGCTATTTTTTCAAACAACCCTTTAGACATTTGACTTTTATCTTTAACTTATTGGTAATCCTAGAACATATATACAAACTCTATGATATCCCACTTCATGTCATCCTATCGAAAATATTTTTTCAAATCCCTATACATATTTGTAATTGTAGGATGAATATAGAATGAAGAACTATGATCTTCCTATATCATCTCCTTCTTCAAATATGGATTTAAAGGAACACTTACAAGGTTCCTGAACCTTATCATACCATTTTGATCAATATTAATCATAGGAACATTACTAAAATTCTTTTACAGCTATTCATCTTCCTTCTATGCCTCCTTACTCTTCACCTAGATAGAGGGTGGAACAATAATTTGTGATAGATATGATTTTCCCCTTCGTTTATGATTTCTAGCTTAATCCATCAAAAATATAGAATTATTGAATCATTTACAATACTCATCATAGATAAGATAGAATAATAATTTCCTCGGAATGCATCAACCACCTTGTTCTATTTCCCAGTTTTGTAATATATTGGGTAGAAAAAATTACTTATTAGTTTGAAACATCTTTTCTAATACATGTTCAAATCCTTTTATTAGAATATATATATCAAAATTTTATGCTCTATATATATGTCATATTTTTCATAAAAATGATATTTCCTCCATATCTTCAATGAAAATATTACCACTGATAACCCCAATCAAGGCGTTTTTAATTTTACTCTTGAATATTCAATTTGAATGAGGCATAAGTGATAACCATGTAATTTTACAAAATAACACAACCCAATACCTTCAAGGATGCATCACTATTGATTAAAAACCATTGTACAGTACATGGTAATTTAAGAATAGGTGTACTGACTAACGTTATCTTATGTTCCTTGAAATATTCCTCACATTCATCTGTTCAGAGGAACATGAAACCCTTTCATGTTACATGGTTAGAGGATGAGATAGTCATGATAATATTTCTACAAAAAAACAATAGTAACCAGATATTCCATGAATGTTGTTGATCTCAGTCACCATAGTTTTTCTAATATAGTATTTAACAGGATTAGTCTTTGATACATCAACTACAACACCATCTATTGAGATTATATAACCGTTAAATGAAATCTTCTTCCCCCAAAATTCACACGTTGTAAATTATTCTGATAGATTCTCTTTCATTATTGTCTTTAGTATGATTTTCATGTTATTTTTAGGCTCTTCCATTCTCTTTTATAATATAATAATATAATCAATAATGAATACCACAAAATGATTGAGGTAATCTATAATGTCTCTATTCATTAAATCCACAATCATATAAGGGGAATTAGTAATACTAAAATGAATCAATATATATTTATAGTGTCCACAACTTATATAGAATTCCTTATTAGGTGTATCATTCATATTGAACCTTAATTGATGATATCAAGAATGAAGGTCAATCTTGGTGAACAATATAGATCCACACAGTTGATCAAACAAGTCATCAATATGGGGGATATGATACTTATTTTTGATATCTATCATGTTCAACTCCTAAGAATAAATTCTGATATGTGTTAATCCATCTTTCTTTCTATAAAAGGAACTGGTACACCCCACAGTGAGAGACTTGGACGAATGAATCCCTTATCATGGTTTTTATGGAGATTATTCTTCAAATACTATAACACAATTAGATACATTATATAAGTAGTCATTGGAATTTTTTTATAACCTGATATGAGTTCTATTGAGAACTCAACATCACATTTTTGTTGAAGACTAGCTAACTCTTCGAGAAAGACATATGAAAATTCCCGAATAAAAAGAATATCATTGATGTCAATTTTATCCAAAACCAATAAACCTTCTGAATGGAAATCATTACCCATAAACTGAATTTAATCTACCAAGTATGTTCATACATATCATCAAAAGGATTTATGAGTAGATGAGTTTTTGGAATGTCAAAAGTAACATCCCATTCTCAAAAATTGATGTAGGATTCAGGCAGAGAAAGGATATCCATGCCTATGATGATGTAAAATTCCACCAAAGGAAGAATAAAAATATTATCAGGATGCACATTCCAAAAAATTCAACTAGAAAGGAATCATATACTTGAGATACACTCATCATATCATTAGGGTTTCTCATTATTATTTCCACATATAATTGTTTTTTTTGGAATCTTAACACCCTTTGAATATTATTTATAAATGAAAGAGTGGGTTGCTCCATAATCAAATAGACATTAGTATTTATAGAGGGGATGGTATGTGTACCATACATCATGTCTCTATCACAAACCTCATCAAAAATAGATATTTATTTAGATTTCCCCTTGTCCCTTAGCTTAAGAGAAACTGAAGATGATCATCATCACATGAACATTGTCTTGGGTAGTGGTTATCATAATGCTCATTCTCCTGACACTTGTAGTACTGAATTATAGAAAGGGCATTCTAGGACACTTTTCCCATTCTCTATATTATCTATATTATTCCCATTAAATATGAAATCAAATTCCTAGTGGCATTCCCTTACAAACATAAAAAATTCAATAGACCCCTTAATGAAATTTCCAACACAATTCTTCCCACAATTAGAGTATAATGGGAATCTCATATTTTTTGACTTCATGGATTTTATATATTACTTGGTACCTTAGCTTTATCTTCTATTTAAATAAACTTGATTGATATGTGAAACCTAACTCTATTTATACTTTTATTTCACATTTAAAAATCTCTTCATAGCTACTAATGTCCCTTATGACCAATACACTTTTGATATTTCAACTAAATCTACTGAAGAACCTACCACATTACTATCTGGTTGGATGATAATATTTTATGCAAACCTCACAACTCTCATTAAATTATCCTAATATATACCATTATATTCATCACACACAGTTTTCAACTCAAGGAGATATTTCTTCATCATGTAATGACAAATATGTGGAAAGTACTAATTGAAAAATAAGTTCTTGAACTCATCCAAATCCATAGATTCAATACAATCTCACTTATTTGTATTCTTTATTAGATTCCTCCATTGGTATTCTTCTACTTTTAATTGATATCCAAAAAAACCACATTCCATTCTGTAAACATTTTATAATAGATAATATATTTCATGTAGTACTAATATATTTTGTATTAAGAAGTGGATCATAATACACTCAAATATATAGTGGATTTTTCCTCATAAAAGACTGAATATAATATTTTTTTTTCTTTTATCATTTTCAAGTACACCATGATTTATGGCTTGAGAATAATTTGTGTTCATATTAATGAATATTTTCATTCCAACTCATATAGAATTCAGTTTATCAAGTGGAAAATAATTGCATTGTCAATAAAAATCACCATTGAAACTCTTCCATCATGTTCCATCCATTATCTAAAAGAAAAATAATAGAGTAAGAAATAATTATTATAATAAAGAACCAAATAATCAGAAAAAGTAACTTATAACGATCTCAATGTTATGAATTCATCATTAATATATAACCCCTTATAATTATCCAACAATATATATAAAAAATATAAATATAAATATGTCATTTTTTTGTGAAGTTTTTGTGAATTTCAATTGTATTTTTCCCAGGAGTGATAATCCAGTTGTGCAACAAGGCCCTATGTCATGTACTACATTACCCTAATTCCGGATGGGAACTTCTTGTTGGGGTTGTTTCCCCATGGAACATCTATTCTAGAGCCACAACTACTTGTAGAATCCAGAAATTGGTGTATTTATATGAAACCGCTCACTATATCCATTACCAAAATTCCATGACATTTTCCTATACATTACGTTATTCTTATAATTATACATATGCATGTAAATATAGTTCTCACTAAGGTTTAGTCATACTATCTCCAAAAGTATAACAAAACCCTTCCTATGATACAAACTATAGTGAACTCGTTTTGACAAACATTAACATTACATAACTTTTGTGGAATATATAAAACAATACAAAAATATACACATTAAGACAGTACTAGTCAAGTGCGTTTGGAACCATGTAAAAATAAACACTAGTTTAAAAGAGAGATAAATTATCTCACAAATGATTCTTCATGACAAGAACCCTTTTTAGACACATCAAACACAATACCTATATTCATAACATGGGGGAAAATTATAAAAGGGGGGATCTCATATACTATGTAATGGTAAATTAGGGAGACATGTAAGCATAATTAGGATTATAAGGGTTTGAGAAGATGACCATGAAAATAGATGATAATACACTGAATATCAAAGATCATTAAAATAAATATTGGAATAAATATTGGTAGTAAATAATAGATGAATTATAGAGAAATAAATATCATAATACCTGAAAGCATATTATAAGAATACAACCTGTTACTATGGAATACACAAGAGAATATAATATCATTTCCATTATAGCCAAGGAATCACTTACATTACCATCATGTTTGTATAGGTCCACTCCCCACACCATATTTTTAGCCGTCGTTCACTCCCATAACCATTTAGTATAATGAGTTCATTACTCATATCATATTGGTAGTAATTCTTCAGAATCATGGTCATAATAGTAGTCATGGATCCTTCCCAAAATTATCTTATTATATCTCATGAGATATAAATCATTACCCAATGTATTGGATAGAGATACAGATCCCACCAATCGTATAATGAAATCATACAGATATGTTCAATAGTAACATAAATAACCACATCATAACCCATGAAAAGAACAGGGAATTATATACATGAAATCATATCATAGCCTATGAAAAAATACATGTTTCATCGTCATTTCATCATATAAATAACATTAAAAAATAACCGAGATTAAAAATCATATATCCCATGAAAGGGAAATTTGTTTCATCAACATCAAAAAATAGAAACATAATCCATTCAAGGAAATAATATGAATGGAAAAATTTAATTTTTAGCCCATAAAGGAATGGGTAACACCAATGTATTTTATCTTATTTGGAATATAATGTTGATGTAACATTTTGAATAATTTCTTGATGAAAATATCATGGATTCAAAAAAAAACAATTGTTTAAACAAAAAATGTATTTAAAAATATTATTCATTGAAAATTGAATTGAAAATAAATAAAATAATCATTTTAATTAATAAATTATTTTTAAAAATCATTTCCCATTGAAAATGGGATTCGAAGACATTTCAAAATCAATTTGGAAGACATTTTTTATATCATTTTTGAAATCGTTTTTGATAACATGTTTTTTGAAAATAGAATATTTTCGACTGGAGAGAGAGACAATCAAATTTTACGTAAAAAATATGTTATGTTGCATCGAGAGAAAAAATGGTACTATTACATGAGGATATCCTGGATAAATAATGGTGATGTAAAGTCATGATTTTTAATAAGATACAAATCATAAGATTTAATCAAAGGACCCATAAACATAAACAATCTCGATAAAACAAGAAGATGGTCTCAATAAATACATATTACATGTTAATATGGGATTATACTAACCATGTGAAAAACAAACAAAAAGGCATAAAATAACATTAAATAAATGAAATTACTGATATATCATGTTAAATTAAATTATATACACCTCTAAATATAATTTAGGTGCGTAACAAAAGATGAGACTCTATGAAGAAAATTAAGACTAAACTATTTTAGGAATTGGTAACTTTGAAACATAAACACCATGAAAGAATGTTATTAAAATTTATATGAGAATAACCCAAAATTGAAGTATAAGTTTCATGAAATACAATAATGGTAAGTACATTCACCACAAAAAATGAGTGAGTAGTAGACATGTAAAGTGTCACATAGAAATAAAATGTGAGATGAAATCCCCTTACATTATGTCTTGACTATCATAGTATGTATAAAAACACCAATATATTTAATATAATTATATTAAACATCTTTTGACGAACCATATTATTATATATATTACAATATATGGTTTGATTACAACCTTATATTTCCCACCTGTAAACCATCCTATGTTAATGTATCATTTGGTGTAATATTCACTTGCTTCTTCATATACATCTTAATTTGTTATATTTTTTTGCACTTATACATATATATTGATGATAAAATTTAAATATTGTTTTAAATTTCTTCTATATATAGTATATATGTATTATAAAAATCTATAGAGTATAGAAGTATGAAATGTAATACATTGTTCATGGAGATGGTAAGTCGTACAATCACATGGACATTGTTTTTGTTTTTGTTATCATATTAAAAGAAAGAATGTAAATGACATATGTATATATATTTATATATATATCATTATTAACTTGAAGTTATTATATTATATATATATATATATTGTAATTTAACTAAACCTATCCTTAATACATATCATCTAGTGTGTGAACGAATCACGTTGCTTTTTGGGGGTGATAGTCCACATTTCCCCTGACGAAATTAACGTATAAACACCATATAGATTGTAAAAAATTACATGTGTTATAAAATGAATAAATAATAATAAATAAATATTATATATAATATATATAAATATATTTTTCATCATAATTTGCACCATGATAGGTGGTTTGGAAATTTGAACAATCATTGTTTATTGTGGTAGCAGTTCATCATATATGTAAACAATATGTTCATTAGATATTATATTGAGGTGTGTTTAACTATTGGTTGATAACATATAATAAAAAAATCATAGAATATTTAGGATAATATTTTTTTATACAATAATGTAATAATGTATGAGGAGGGTGTGGAGAATAAAAATTATCTAAATGACTTCAGAAAAGACCTTATCTCTCAATCGAGTAACTCCTTTTCGTTTGTGCGGAAAGTATTCCTTGAAAAATGTTATGACCAAAGAAAGGGATAAATGAGTAATTATGGAATATTTGGATATAAATTATTATATTTTGGGTGATGAAAGGAGCTTGAGATATGTTAGGAATTAGTATGAATGGATCCCTTTTTTATTGTAGATGAGGAGTGGCACATTGGTAAATTTTTGAAATGTGAATTCCCAAATTGTTTTTTACATTGAAATTGGGTCCAATAATGGACCATAGATGATAATGGTAATTATATGGTATATATATTTCTAGAAAATGGATTTTGATCAATTCTCTAGTTCGTTTTGGGAATTAAATTTAAGGCTCATTTCTATAATTAAGTTTAATTTTATCTTAATTGATGTAATTAATATTAATTACATTCACTAATGTTTATTGTAAATAACAAATTTGATCTTATTATAACATATAAAATATTATTATTCCAGTTATGGAATAAATTATTTAAAAATTAAAAACATAACATTCATTAATTAATTCTATATTGATCTCGTAGTCGGGTCGATAATGTGGGGTTTTAAAGTAAAAATGATCAAATATTAGCTATGTTTTTATATGAAATTTTGAAGTAAAATTGGTTATAATTACATAAATTGGATTAATTTATAAAAAAATTATCTAATTAAAATTCTAAATCATTTGAAAATAAAATTCTACCTTATAAATAAATTATATGAAAAAACTTTTAGAATTAAAATCCAGTACTATTCATTATTCATCCCAAATTGATGTTTCCTTGAAAAATCTTAAATAATTACCCTAAGATAGTTTATACATAATAAATTAAAAAATAATGTTTTTTATCACATTAAATTTCTTATTGAGCCTAATATTAATTTTATTATTTTTCACATAAAGAAAATAAAAATCTGTATATTTAAGAAAATTGTAACTTTAAACATATAATGACCCTTCCAAAAAAATTATCATTCAGAATCAATATTACATGTAAATATAAAAAAATTAGAAAAAATATTTTTAAATGTATTTATTAATATTAATATTACTAATTTGAATATCTTTTTAATAAGTATATCATTTAAATAATTTTAAAAATACAATGATGTTTCATAAAAACATAGGTTTTGTAGGTAACATATGCTTAATCAGTATTGTGTATATCGTACATTAAGTCGGTGCCACATGATATACAATAATATGGTTTCATGTGAGTCAAATTTTTGATTTATTTAATTTCATGAAATGAACAATAGTTTGATTTATTTAAGAAATAATGGTGTAAAAAACGAGGTGTTATTGAGACACTTGAAGTTATAGGGAAATGAGATGATAACATCTATAAGGAAACTAGTTTATTATGGAAATTAATTGAGGTGTGAAACATTTCACGGATATGGAAGTTTGTAATTAATATAATATAACATAATTTTTTGGGGATTTATATAGTATTTGAAAATAGAATTCTGGAATATCACATGAGGATATATCATGCTGAATATATTTATAAAGGATGAGACCATGTATTAGTCAAAAATATCATGTAGAGTTGTAATTATTGGTCTACCAACTTTTTAGACATTGAAGTTATTGAATTATTGAAATGATCCTATCAATGAGATGGATATTAATTATCTAATTTTATAAGTAATATCAAATAATGATCGCACAAATATTATAATTTGACAGAGATTCATTCATGGGATATAAAAGTTAGTGTCATTCAACAATAATGGTCTAAAGCCAAAATCATAGATGTTAGAGCTTTTTTACTAGGATACATTAGGAACATTGAGAATAAAATAATATATAGTATTATATTACATAATGACATTGATTTATGATATAAGATGAAATGTATGTGTTTATATTCTAAAACACATGTTTAGTATCATCAGCGTGTTGTTAGGGGAGGGAAGCAGGGGAAACGTAAAAATTCAGAATTTAAAATCATATGATCTTACAATGTTTTTGAGTTCATCTAAATAGTCTTCCTTAATATTTTTTAGAATAATGGGATCATGATTGAGAGGTATTTTTCTAGTAACACATTTTAGAATTTATTGGTTTAGAAAATGAGTTAGTTGTTTATATAGAAGTTATAGAGTGTGAGGATGCACATAGGAATGCTAATATAATTTTAGACATAATAATTGAACATTCAATGAATCATTATTAACAAAATTTCATAATATATATTAGGATAGATTATTCTATAGAATATATGATTTGATAAATCTATAGATATTATCTACTTAATTGCTCATATTGTTTACTAACGTTGATTTCAATGATAATGAAAAGGGAAAACATATGGTAATTTCTCCTTGTTATATAATATTATGAAAATTTAAATTCCTATATTTATATAATGTTCAATGTCATATAATCAGATGTAATTATGTTCTAATAAATGAGAATGTATTGTGAAAAGATAATAATTTAGATGGGATGGTAGTTTAGAATGAACAATGAATATAATAATAATGTAGTATTAGATAATAGAAATAGTACATGAATATAAACTATACCTCATAGTAGATATGGATTTATATTAATATGGAATCATATAACAATAGAATATAATCCTAATTTATCTAGGAAAAATGAACCCTTGGTCAGAATATAAAAAAATGCATTACCAGAAATGGAATTATTTCAGGTCAAATTATAGTGATCTACTAGTGTTTGGAAATTAGTCTGAATGTTTTGATTTAATATGAACATACTATTTTCAATGGAAGTTGGAGAATATAATATCCCAAAAGTGGTGAAAAATATCTATGAGAGTGTAAATTTAGAGTTAATAATGAATGAAGAATTGAATTTGGTTGATCCAAACAATATATTGTATATTATTGAGCTACCTGATTAGATGAAATCACTATAGACTATTTAGGGTTTTCATTTGAATGAAAATGATGATGTTAGAAAAATATATAACAAATTTATTGTGATAAAATGATCCTAAAAAATATTGTGTTAACATATCTAAAATATTTTCACTGGTAATTTTTTGTGCTACCATGTAAATAGTGCTAAGAATGTTTCATATAAATATTCATCACTTGGAGAAGATTTCTGTAAATAATTACATTAAATATTATTAAATATATCAAGAGATTTATATAATGAAGTTACTGTGTTTCATTAATTATTAGAATAATTAGTTGACATGAAAGATGAAAGGAATCATATAATGGTTGAAACACGTACCACAGTTGTCGAATAAAATATTATATGCATTCATGGATGAGGATAGTTTCAACCAACAAAACATGAATATTAATTTCTCAATAAAGGTGTAAGGACATGTGAGTTTCATTATACTTATTCAATATTTGGAATATATGTTTCTAGTGGGTCTAATAATTATGAGTAATAATTATTTAGGTATGAATTGTATAGAAAATTTAAGATGAAGGATCTCGGTGAGGAAAAACAATTGATAGGGATAATGATTGATAGAGATAAGAATGTTGGGACTATTATTTTGTCACAAGGGGACCACATAAAAAATATTTGTTAGATGGTCATGATTTATGGATAAAATGTAATATAAAATCCTCTAGACAAATAATTAAAATTTTACAAGGATAATTTGTGTAAAATTGAATTTGATTACGTGTACATAAGAAGTTTTATTTTTTATTCTACAGTATGTATAGTATGGTATGTTTTTTTATTTAATTAATCCAAAAAATTTTATAGTAACATTTTTGAGCTATGTAAAGTTAAATTTATGGAAGGAACACATAAAATCATGTCATATCATCACTATGTTCATATGATTCCTTTTTGGGTTTAGATCCTACTCCATACACATTCATTGATTTTTAGTAGGCAGTAATAATCAATAGTGTGCGATTGATCAAATATATGGTTTTAAACTAAACGTAACTGATATTACAATATTTTTATTTGTTTAATAAATCAGGATATCAAAAATACATCCAAAATTTCATAAGTGATAGGATGGTTGAACATTATGGGACACTCAACTAGAATACAAAGCATGCCATATCATTAAAAATATAGTGATTTCTCAATCTATGTAACTAAGTATCAATTTCCAGACATTATAAACAGATTATAAGAAAATATAGTATGTCATTATAATTTATGTTCTATGGAATATTATTATTACAATTATTTAATTTTATTTCTAAACATGTTTTTTATTATTTTTCATTTTTTTATTTTTATAATGAAAAGTTAAATAAATACATTCGATGAAAAACAAATCATTACCTTTTATTTTAGAAATTGTTATGAGTCAGACCAATGAATATAAAAAAAGATTCAATTTACATTATATATATGTTTTTATATTTTTTTTAAGCAATCTAATATGAATTATAATATAACTGACATGATATTTGGGCTTTACCTCAAATTTCAACTCCACTCCACACTTATGTAAAATATTAATACAACCTATAATAACACATGAATTACCATAATTCCCATATAATTATTTGTTCAATTATCGTGAAATAAATTTATTATTAAGGTAACATACTGAAGATAATATTTTATTATGGAAAAAATATACATATATACATGAATACTAGGATATTCCATGGGAAAATTTAAGGGATGGAAGAAAATATTTGTAAAAATGTGGGATCATTCCAAAATGATACCTCAATCGAATGATCACATTAATTTATTCTCAAAATAATTAATAATGAAAAGAACTTTATTCTACACGATGAAACACATTGTGTGTTCACTCAATAGTGGATGGTACTAGGAGTAGTATAAGAAAATTAGTATTATGTACATATGTGTATGGGTAAATTATCATTGGCCATTAATAATTAAGAATAGTGTTCCAAAACATCTCAACCATAAAATAATGGTTATAAAATTAAAAATATAGAAAAAAAATTCTTTATTCACAGTCAATTTATTTTAATTTTCAAAAATAAATGAACTTCAACAGATGTGACAGAAGAGTGTAAAATATTTTTTGATTTTTAATTTCATCCTAGAGTTATTTATATTTTCAAAATTGAAATAAAAAATAATGAAAAAAAGAAAAAAATAATGAATACTAAATGAAATTATTATCTAAAACCCTTGGAAACCCTCACACCATAATTAATTGTTTTATTTCTCCTAGTAGAACTCAATTTATTATAAAAATTTTATTTTTAGAAGATTTAATTGAAAATAATGTTATACAGAAAGGTAAAACCATATGATATCATTTAAAACTTATACATTATAGATAATCATCTTCTACAACTTGATTTATGAACACCTGATTAATATAAAATTGTTGTCGAAGTATGAAGTTTTTTTGTTTGTTTTGTTTGTTTTGAATAATCTAATTCCACAATTTTTTAATTTTTTATATTTATAATATCATTTAATATTATTTACTTTTATTCTTAATTAGTTTTTATTTGGTTAATATTTTTTTAATATTTAAATATTATGATTTCTTATTATATATATAAATATTTATCTTGTAATCAAAGTAGTTTTTTTCTATGTTCTAAATACTTTATGAATATAAATGTTGAGTGTTCTGAATTTTTTCTCACACTTTTATAAAGTTATTATTTCAATATTACTACATAAAAATTTTCATTTTTTAATTTTTTTTAAACTTAGTAGAAATATTTTTCATGGTTACCAAATATTGGAAATAAAATCATCTAATAGAAAACATTAAAGGAATAATATGGATTCTAAAATGTACATGTACACTTAAAATTATTCGTCCAAATGTATCAAAATGGTACATACGTAGATTGAAAATCATTCATTTACTCAGTGAAATCCCCTATATGATGAATCTTTTAGATTTTCATATGTAATGAGATTTATTATGTATCATAAAAATTTAAATTTTTAATCATTTTTATTTATTATATTGTATTTAGATACTATGTGTTTATCATATAATATTCAATATATATTTTATGAAAATATATCAACTGAAGATTTTCAATTTTTTATCTATAATAATAATAATATTATTATTATTATCATGATTCATTCTTTGGTTTTCCATGTGTATGTTGGTGTTTGTTTTCGAAAATCATTTGATGTATCAATTAATGGGTCTTGATTTGGAAACCCATGTGTTGATGTTGATGGATTTCATAAGATGACATTTTGTAATTGTTTTATCAATACACATAGAAGAAGATGATAGATGAATGTGTAAATGAATAAATAAATAATGATATTCAATTCATTAAATTATATGATAATTTTTTATATGAAAATTGTCTTTGTTGTGATATTTTATTGTGATTCAATGTGAAATAAATTAAATGATATGATCGAGATGCATCGTCTTCTCTAGATGATTTTTACTCTAGTTTTGACCATTATTTTTTATATTGTTTTTCCACTTTATTCAGATTGTGTTTTCCCTTCTAATAGATTTTGTTTCTTATTTATACCTCCTAAAAAATACTAGTATTAATGGGTTTTAACTCCCATTAAAATCCCAGTTTGTTTTTGGTATTGCCTTGGTCTATATAAAATCAAGATATATAAGCGGTTTTAGTTTTTTCCTCTAGGTGTGAAAATAGAAGTGACTGTAAAAGGTTCTAAAATACACTAAAATTTTATATTTTTTGTTTTATTTGTTATCATATCTTATATGGATAAGAGATGTGTAAAGAATATATATTGGGTTGTTTTGATCCAATATAATATAAAAATTTAATGTTCTTGTTTTCTTTTTTTTAATATCCTAAAATAAATTCATTAAAATTCATTTCATTGGTCATAATATTATGATATATATTTCATGATCAGAAATTATATTTCCAATTTCACAAGTTTTCTAAAAATATTGTGTTGTTATTATGATTCTTTAATGTTTTAATAGATATTTTTACCCCCTTTGGACATATTTAATCAATATAATTGGGTTTTTATTTTGTATTAGTGATATTTACATCAAAAGTTCAGCATTACGGATTTTCAAAAATATATCTAGATTTAATATTATTAGGGAAAAATTCACATTGATATGTCAATAATGAATTTTAAATTGATTTAATTCCATATAATCCAACATATATCAATGGTAATTATTATTGATAAATAAAAGAAAGGATAGAAATTTACATTAACTAACTAAGAATATATTACTAGATGATGTATATAAAACCATCAGTATAACCTTATATAAATCCATAATATCATCTAAGAAATTATATTGAAAATATATTTTAAATAAATAAATTAGGAATATATTATATATTGATAGTAGTCAAAATGTTTTTACCCATGTCTCGTCATGTAAGACTGCTCTCAAAATGGAGGATAAATCATGTTTCTCATTATGGGATAGACATGCTTGAGCATGGAAAATGAGAATTCTATATACATAATATTTTGTATTAAATAATGGAGAAAATAATTAATGAACCATATGTTTCATATATATATACAATAATTATAGGTGGGAAGAGTACTCTTGGGGAATAATTAGATAATAAAATTCTAGATAAAAGTGTAATACAATTATTATCAAAGAAGTGGCATGAAAAAAATGATTCTAGATATGGCTTTAATAATTTAAAAGAATATACAATGGATGAAATCATTGGTTCCCTTCTACAATATTAACTCAGGATAAAAAAAATTTAAATGAAAAAAACATTATATAATTATTGTACTAAATTTTAATATAATATAGCAATTTCTTTTACACTTTAGATTCTTAACAACTATGAAGTAAAAAATATGAGATATGTCACATTACTATATGCATTTCATTGAATCCGCTTTGTGTCTCTATTGTATTTTATTGTTAATAATCTATAAAAATTATTCTGCTCAATATTTTGATGATAAATTTCATAAGAGTAACTTAAAATTTCCCATCATTTATAAGAAAAAAATGGGGTCCCACGTATGACATCATTATGTGAGAAACTTTTGATAAGTCTAATATGCTTGCTACCATCACCTGTTATAGGGAAGAAATGTGGGGAATTTTTTTTCCTTATATTCTAATATATCAAATCACATGCTGTAAATTCTAATCAAGGATGTGAATTTCTTCAATTATTCATATGTAAAAGAACGAGGAATCATTTTAAATTTTTTTTGTTTAATTATTGATTTATTTACAAATTTATGTCAAGAAGAGCTAAGAAGATATATCATTATGATTAATATGGGAATAACATTATATAAACACAAAAATTAATAATTTTGTAATTAAATGTAATTAATAATGTGTTTCGTTTCACTAAAATAATATTTATTAATGGTGAATGTGATGTCATTTACATTTTATTGATGATGAAAGTTTTTACGTAGCGACCTAGTTGACCTTAGATATCATGTGTGATAAGGAACTTATTGAAGAATGTAACAATACCAAAAAACTACGAAAATTAATTGGATAATTATTTGAAAGTGATTGATGATTATTTGATTTTATTTTTTGTAGCTTAGAGAATTTCAAAATTATTTTAAGAGGTTCATAAAGAATGTTGGGGAAATCTAGAATTTTGAAATTTACATAGGTCCCCTTCTAAGGGGATCCTAAAATAATGTGATAAATGAAAATGAATAATTATATATAGATATATATAATGATTAATAACATAATGATTTCTATGTGATTAATTGATTAATATAATTGAAATCTTTTGTGAGGATCCATGAATGAGTTCTCACATATATAGATCTTCCAAAAAATCATTGATCAAAGGAGATTAACATAAGGGGATCATTTATCAACACATAGATTTTGATATTTCTAGATATTTTATTATATATAATTTAGAAAATATAAATACAAAAATGACGTGATTTAAAGGATGAAATTTCATGACACTTCCACTTATGATTCTTATATAAATGATGTTAATAGTGGAGAGAAAAATGAAATGTAATAACAATAAAGTATGTGATCATAATGTATATTTGGTGAATTATCAATATGTTATATGTATATTATAGGTTACAAACATATTAAGTTTGATCCATGACTAATGTTTACATGTACCATATATATCTTCTAATCTTATTTAATCAATATAATATTCATTTGGTTTATGCCAAAAAAATATTCAAACTCCATGATCTAGGAAATAATGAGTTACCTTGAATAGATAATTGATTTCCTTTCCTCTATATGTAAAATTATTTGTGAAGATTATTTTTGGGAAATATTAAATAAGTGTAAAATGTATCAATACATTTAATTATAATAATGAATAATGAGAATTCTATTCTATCATTGGAAGAGATTCAAATATACCGATTATCATTGAAATAACATAAACAAAATTATAGAAGAATATATTCATCAAAAGAGGAAAATAACATGAGAGTTTAAATTGATCATATTGAATATTATATATGTTAAATTTAAATTCCAGTAGTATTCTTGACAAAACAATTATTACAAACTATGTGTATCAATGTTATAAAGAGAGAACTAGTTCACTTCAAGTCCACTGAAGAATAATAATAATAAAGGAACAGTTCATGTCTTTTCTAATTACTGAGAATTTCATCAAAAATGGATGTTTGATATAAATATTACTATCATCATCTAGTTTTAAAGAATAAATTTACAGGAGGTAAAATAATTATTATTGTAGTTATGGCAGTGATGATGATTTTTGTATGTAGATTTAGGAGATCAAAACATTTTTTCATGAGAAAATTAGTGTTTTGTGGTAGATTAAAGTTTATAAATAGTAATGAAATCATTTTTCATATAGAGAACAATCAAAATAAAGTCTATAAATTATTTATTCCTGGACAATTCTAAGTTAGCAGGTCCATGATCAAACCCTTTCCAATCATTATTTAGATATTATAAAGAATGTTGTTTGTCTATGGTATAATAATTGTCTTACAACAAGGAAACAATCATCCTAAATGATAAAAACCTCATTAACTAACCATGATGTTTTTATTTTAATGATTTCATGATTGTATTGAAAGAATAATAATAAAGGGTATATAAGGAATAAAATAAATCCATTAACTGAAAAATTAAAAATATGACAAGGGATAAAATGTTAAAATTGATTAAAATATGCCCCACAACTAACTCATCTACCCACTCAACATTGGGAACATCTAGTAGTGATATTTTCTATTGGTATCAGTGTAGGTCACACCTATATTTTATTTGAAAATATAAATTTTTTAAATAATTAACTCTCTCTTTTTCTAATATATATTAATTATAGATATCTATAATCTATTGAATACTATATCAAAAAACTATGGAATATGTTCCCAACAAAAAGTGATGAACATGAATAAGTAATATTCTATGAAGTTGGTAAAGGTCACATTAATGAATGTGGATTCTCCACCATTTAAAGAAAATGAAATTTAATATATTTGTATTAAAAATATTTACATGTCTCTTATTTATGATTAACATTAATATAGGATAAAAATTATTTATAATTATTGAAAAAATATTTTATATACATGTTGTGACTCCATTAAAGAAAAATTTGGTATGGGTAAAATTGAAATGATATACCATTTAAAGACTACCATGTTTCTTCATCTAAAACATTTTTGTTCAGAATTTGTTTCCATAGAGGAAATAGGGAAGCAAAGCTAGGAAGGAATAATGAAGGAAATGACCTTCCAAGTTAGCATCTTATGATGAACAGAATTGGAACTAAATAGTATTTTGTAATAATGGTGCAGTTGACTCAAGCGATAAATGGTGGTGGTATCCATGCCCGAGATCATCCAGATCAACCATAGAGGAACATGTTAGTGGTGACACATTTCATAAGGAAACATCCCCTATCATTCAGAGGATAATGTACCCCTGTTCTACCTGAAGGGTGTATTAAAGCACTGGTGAAGATTTTTGATGCCATGGGGTGTTCAGACAATCAAAAGCTTAGCCTTGCAGTTTACCGTTTGGAGGGTGAAGTAGATCAGTGGTGGTCAATAGTTAAAAATATTAGGGACACTGATGAGATTGATGCTCTTGAATGGGGTGAATTTAAAGGTATGTTTCTTGAGAAATATTTTCCTAAGGCTGTTCGACTTAGGATGGAATAAATTCGTGGAATTGACGTAAGAGGATGACTCAGTGGCTGCTTATGAAGTAATGTTCACTCGATTGATGAGGTATGCTACAAATGTTATCCAAGACCTTGATAGTAAAATCAATCGTTTTTACTTAGTATTAAATCCAAAATATCAAAGGGAATTAGTTTCTAGTGAGCTCAATAGTTATGAAAAGTATGTTCGATGTGCTGAGAAGTTGGAAATGAAGATTTCTGATGATCAAGTGTTCTATGAAAACCAATAGAAGAAGAGACAGAGGTGGAAAAAGAAAGGGAACAATCCTTCAAAAAGGTTTGATTTTAAGAAAACTATGTTTTCATTTTGAGATAAATGTGGTAAAAATAACATTAGTGAATATCTTTGGAATTATAGAAAGTGCTTCTGATGTGGTAAGAAGGGATATAAGGCTCGTGATTTTAATAGAAAATATCAGGGTAATGGTAAGACCAAATTTTATTTATAGTTAGTAAAATGTTTCAAGAGAAATGAGATTGTTCATTATTCAAACGTGTGTCCGACAGAGAATTCGAATGATTTGAAGCAGTCAGACTACAAGCAGAAAGGTGTGGTGAAATCCTTTGCAACGACTTCATTAGATATTGGGCCATCAAAAGAAGTGGTATCAGGCACATTGTTTGTTTTTTCAGAATATTCCATTGAATTGTTTGATTCAAGGTCTACACATTCTTTCATCTCTGAAATATTTTTAATATATTGGGAATTCCATCTTAATGAATGACTTCTGTACTTTTGGTAAAAACACCCAGGGGGAATGTTGAGGCAAAAATAACTTATAATAATCTTCCTAACATTATCCATTGAAAGTAACTAATTTTAAAACTTATTGTTTTATATCTAGTAGAGTTTGATATTATCCTGGGAATGGATAGGATCTCTGTTTACCATGCTATGATTGACTCTAGAGCTAATGAAGTTTCTTTTCAGAAATATTTTCAGTTTTTTGTATAAGAATGAACCCTTTCTGTTGATAACATATCATGTGGCTGAGAAACTTATAAAATATGGAAACTAATGTTACCTTGCATGTATTGTTGAATCAATGGAACCTTTCAGATTATTTTTTAAAAAGAAAGATGGTTCCATGAGACATTTCATTGATTATAGAGCCTTGAATAACATCACTGTTAAGAAAAAATATCATTTTCCTCATATCGATGATTTGTTTGATCAACTCTAGGTAGCTCAGTATTTTTCAATGATTGACTTGAGATCAGGGTACCATTAGTTTAAGGTAAAGGAAGTAGATAATATGAATATCGCATTTTGTACAAGATATTCTCATTATAATTTTGTAGTTATGCCTTTTGGGTTAACCAATTCACCTTCTGTATTCATGGAGCTTATGAATATAATTTTCCACAAGTTCTTGGATAAGTTAGTGGTTGTTTTCATTGATGATATTTTGGTGTTTTATAAAAGTAAAGAGGAGCATGTAATTCATTTAAGGGTTATTTTGAAAACCATAAAAGAACATTAATTGTGTGGTAAATTCATCATGTATGAGTTTTTGTTGCAACAAATTTCATTCCTTGGTCATATTGTTTCTATGGATTGAATAACTGTAGATCCTGCAAAAACAATGGTTGTTGAAGAATGGACATGACCCATAAATGATACCGAGATTCATTGTTTTCTTGGTTTAATAGGATTTACCGAAGGTTTGTTATAACTTTTGTAGGTTGTCCTGCCCATTGACTAAGCTAATACGGAAGAGTGTTAAGTGTATCTCGACAAAATAATGTGATAATTGTTTTCAGGAATTGAAAAAAGGACTGGTGAATGCTCCTGTTCTGGCACTAATTTCCTGGAATGGTGAGTTTTTTTTCTACAGTGGTGACTCTTTGAAAAGACATGGTTGTGTCTTAATGCAGAATGATCAGGTAATTTCTTATGCTTCACGTCAGTTGAATGCTAATGAGATAAATTACCCTACACAAGATTTGTAATTAGCTGTTATTGTTTTCGCTTTAAAAATTTGGAGGAATCATTTGTATGGTGTAAAGGGTGAAATATATACTGATCAAAAAGTTTAAAGTATATATTCACTAAAAAATAATTGAAGATGAGACAAAGGAGATGGCTCAAATTAATCAAGTATTATGATTGCATGATTCACTACCACCCTGGAAAAGAAAATAAAGTGGAAGATGCTTTGAGTCGAAAAAGTAATGCTTCATTAACCATCTTATATATGGAACGTGATCCTTTGGTTATGGATTTGATTAATATTTTCTTGGATGTTGTTGGTGCAAGAAATTCATCTATTTTGTTTCAGGTATCAGTTAAATATTCTCTATCAGATAGAATTAAGCACAAAAAGAAGCAAGAAAGTGAGTTACATAAAAAGGTAGAGATGGTTTAGAATGGTATGTTACCTGAATTCAACACTGATATTTGATATTTGGGAATATATTGTGTGTGCCTTGTTATTCACAGTTGAAGAGAGAGTTTTTAGGCGAAGCTCATAGTTCATAATTTTAAGTTCTTCAATGCAGTACTAAGATGTATAGAGATCATCAGATGTTTTACTAGTGGGATGGAATGAAAATAGATTTTTCTGATTTTACTGTGAAGTGTTTGACTTGTCAACATTTTAATGCAGAGCAGCAATTACCGAAAAGGATGCTTCAACCTTTAAGATTTCTATAGTAAAAATGATAGAATATATCCATTGACTTTGTTGTGGGATTACCGAAGACACCTCGAGGTAATAAATCAATCTGGGTTATTATAGATCGCTTGACTAAATCTGGTCATTTCCTTGCTATACGATATACTTTTTCCCTAGATCAACTTTCTCGATTGTATCTTAAAGAGATAGTATGGTTACATGGTGTTCCCCTCTCCATTGTATTTGATCATGATCCCAAGTTCACTTATATATTTTTTAAAGTCTTTTAGAAGTCATTGGGTACTGAATTAAATTTTTGTACAACTTTTCATCATCACTCAGATGGGCAGTCAGAATGAACAAATCACACATTGGAAGATCTGATACATACTTGTTCTATGGATTATCAAGGATGTTGGGACAAATATCTTTCATTGGTTGAGTTTAATTTTAATAATATTTTTCATTCCTGTATATATATGGCACCATTTGAGGCATTATATGGTAAGCGGTGTCGAACACCAGATTTCAGGGATGAAGTGGGTGAAAGGATGTTGATGGGAATAGAATTGGTAGAAGATATGGACAAAAATGTTCAGTTGATACAAAAACACATGATAAAAACTCAGATCAGGCAGAAAAATTATGCGGACAACAGGAAGAAGATTTTCTCTTTTGAGGTAGGTGATCATGTCTTCCTCAATGTTTCACCATGGAAATGTGTGATGAGATTTAGTAGGAAAGTAAATATGAGTCCAAGGTTTATTGGAAAATATGAAATTATAGAGATATTTGTATTAGTTTCATACTGAGTGGATTTACTCCCATGATTATCTTAGGTACATAATAATTTTCATGTTTCATTGTTAAGGATGTACATACCAGAACCATCTCATGTTTTGAGTCCAGAGGTAGTTCAGGTAGAAGAGAATCTATCATATGAGAAGCAACTAGTCTAGATTCTTGACCACATGGAGTGAGTGTTGCCGAATAAGGTGATTTATTATGTAAAGGTTCTATGGAAAAACCATATAGTTGAAGAGGCAACATGGGAATCTGAAAAGGCAATGAGGGATAAATACCCCCACTTATTCACTAAGTAAATAAATTGCAGGGAAAAAATTTCTATATAAGTGGAAGGATATAGAATCCCATGTAAGTATAGAATACAAAATTTCATATATATGTCTATTTATGAATTAGATAGTGTTTTAGAGTCTTAAAATGAGAATAAATCCAATGAGAAGCATATAATACTCTAATATTTTTAAAAGATTGTTTTATCTCCTTTTGATGGAAAACCATTTATAAATCTAAATTTTGACAATTTTATAATCTCTATTTGTCAAAATAAACTTATTCTATTGAATTGGGACATTTAATTATACTTTGGATAAATTTTTGGTATTTTTCTGACAATGTTCATTTTTAAATGTATAGTGAAAAATACATTATTTTACTTTATACAGCTTTTTCATCTAATTTAATAATATGTTTAGATTACCTTTTTAATTGGATTAAAAGTGTAATTATAATATATTTTTACCAATTAATCCAATTCTGGTCATTATAATCAATTTCACATTGAAAATGGATATAAACAATTGTCATTCTTTTGATAGATATTCTTTCTTAAAAACACGCTATTGGATTTTGACAACAGAAATTATTTTTAAATTAATTAATACAATTTCTATGTTTGGAATTTTGTAAATTTGATTCTATATATGGAATCATAAGGTCTAAATTATGTAATTAATACTTTTTTATTTTGGGACATTATGAATAGTAACGATGGTAATTATCATTAATTATCATGATTAATTAACAATCGGGTAGTTAATAGTTATAAAATAATATCATGATAATATAAAACAACCCCAACATGTTATTAAATCCTATTTTTTGATTCATGTGAGTCCATGGGAATCTTTGTACCAAACTTGAGGGATCATGGAGTCAAATGGGTGTAGTAGTGACATTTATGACTTTATTTTTTATAAGGAAGAGAAATATAACAAAGGTTTGTATATCTTAAGTAAAAAAATTTATTTTTGGTTACATAAATGATCATTTAGACTATAAATACTCATTTTAAAGCTAAAAATATTTCATACATCATGTTAATTTTTTAAATTTTTATCCAATATATACATAAATTTATTTATGACACCATGATGATGCAGTGATTACCTCATTAATGAATGATTTAAATAAAATTAAAAGATATGGTAAAATATAAGACATAAACTTGACGAAAACATATTGGATTGGTGTATTTGGAACCCTTATCACCATATCCTCAAAATATATCATTTTAGGACCATTAAAATCTGAAAATCATTTTATAATAAAGTAACATTTCAAGACATTCCTAAAGTGACCCTCCTACCTCTTATAAAAAGCCCCCACCTCTAACCCCATAACCACACCTATGAAGCCATTGGATCATCCAAAATCTGCTCATATTATCTTTATAAATCTCTCTCTAACTCTTAGATGCCTCACTTTTGGAAGAAGTCCTTCCAAGGGATCCTTTGGAACAAATCAAAAAAGTTACCCGATTTAGAGGTAATCTCCTCACTCATGTTTCTTTCTTTTATTTTCCTTCTTAACTCACCACCATCATCTTATTCTTTGATCCCATAATAAAAAAAGTAACCTCTATATACTATGATTTTGTTATGATAATGATTATACCAACACTTACACACACCTCTCTCAAATGGTTAAAGAACATACTATTTCTGTGTGTGGCAAATTACTGCCACACGAAATGATGACTGTTAAACCATCTTTTAAGACCTTTCATACTGGTCATTATGATGTAACTGTATTTATATATGATATATATGGTATTTATTTTTTCTATATTATTCTGAATTTTATTTACAAATCACATCATTATGCTTTTCATGTTGTGGAACTGAATAATTTAATATGAGGAAGTGTGGACTACCACCCCCTCAAATGATGTGACTCGTTCATGCCAAACATGGAAATTAAAAAGAATGTAATTAATGAAATTATCTTACCAATATAACATATATATTATACTGGAATTATAATATATATATATTTCTCATTTAGTTTTAATTCCATTGATATGACAATGAAATGAAAGTAGTGTTCATGTGTACATATGACCTACCATCACCACGAACGGTACATTTCTTTTTTTTATCTCCAAATGTTATGGAATAAAATATAATGAATATATACTAGATATATGTGATATTTAAATCATTAATATCATTTTGGAGATGATGTAATTATAAAAATATAAGAAATTATTTTCAAATGAGTATATTTTTGACTCATGTACCGAACATCAACAAAACGTATGATATGAACTCACATAACTAACTAATTATTAAAACACGATAATATGTGATATGAACTGAATAATAAACATTAAATGAAGTCTTCAAGCAATTATAAATTGACCAAATTTTATTATTCATGAATATAAAGAATGAACGAGAACCAAGTCGGACTTGAGGTAAGGGACTTCGTCTCAATCTCTTTTCTTTGAGGCATATATCAATTTATACAAAACCTTATTTTATTAGTTGTATAATAAACCATTTTCACATTTAATTTCATTGAAAAAGAATATATTTACATGAAAATTTTTACAAAATGACAAAAGGAATTTTTTTTCTTACGTATGTGCTGACAACGACTTCTCCGCCTCTGTGACCATTATTTGAGTTTCAGCTTCCTCTACAAGCCATAACTTTATTAAATGAAAAATAAATACCATGTTTTACTTTCCTTTTATTTTGGGATTGAAAATGGTTTTGATAATGTTTTGATTATATAAATTTATTGTACTGATATCCTGTGATTTAAATGTGGAAATTTTATGTTTCCTTTATGCATGATTTATGTGATACGATTATGTTATGGTTCTTGAGAATTGTTTATGTATTTGGGTGGTTCCATGATAAACAAAGGGCGGGTGAGCCCGAGATAGCTCTCCAATGCATTGTGTAATGAAAAGGAGTTAAAATCTAAGGTTTCCCTGAAGATATTTAGGGAATATACTTTGATTGGTATTCCAAACGTAACCATGAGGGTTTCTCTCTACATATGAATGTTATGAATGCCTCAAGTTACCTTTATGTCTTATGATTTCTATGAGTTATTCATAAATCTAATGATTTCATGAGGTATGTTAAAGTGCTTATGTTTTATGAGTAAAGTATGATTTCATTGATTCTTATGTATTCATGGACTAATGTTTTATTTCTATATTTTTATATCCCTTAAATTGGTCATATTGTAAACATTATAAGGCTAGTACAAAACAATTTTGAGTTTCTGTAAAAAAAATTAATGCATAGATAAGTTCAATAATTTCTTGAGATCAATGAAATTAAATATATTATTCCAGATTCATGTTTAAAATAAAAAAATATCTAGAGTAATTAATTAATTTCAAACTATATGGACACATGAAAGTTTTCATATGAATTTAGTTGTTCTTATTAAAAAATTCAAGTTTACATTGAATAAAATATGTTTTAGTGAAATTGAATGATTTTATTTGGTTTATATGGTAAAAATTATTTACTCGTAAAATTGAAACAATATCTAAATTAACAACTTTTTTATAAATTATTTGAAAAGAAAATTCTTTACCTGATTATAAAAATTATAAGTTATTTTTTAGTTATTTTCTTAATCTATAAATGTTTTTTTTAATAAATTTATCATATTACTAATTTTTTTCGATTATATCACCAATCCAAAATGGTTTTATTTAAGGGAAAATTAGATCTATTTTTAAAATGGATATAACTATAATAAATGAATATAATTTTTCTAAAATAAATTTAGTGGAATATATAATCAGATTATAATATATATTTAAAATTACTATTTTTGAATATTGTTAGAGAAGACACCATATGAATTTTATAATGTAATGATACCAAATGTTTTATTTTTTTAATGTTTTATAAAATTAAATCATTATTCCAAATACTAATATTAATTTAATTAAATTGACTGTTGACAATGGCTTTTGAAATTTTTATAGATTTTTATAGATATAATAAATATTATAGTGTATATAAAAAAAGATCTATGGTAATGAAAGTATATTTTCATGATAAATTTGATGAAGATAATGTCGAATAGAATTAAAATTTTGATAGAATTGTAGAATATATTAGAGAGATTATTTTTAGAGAAAATAAACCTCAGAATAGTAATTTATCTTCTGAGGGGTAGAATATATGTTCTCAATCTGATCCTAAAAATAGAAAAATATTAAATATCCCCATATTGAAAAATTAATTTGTAATTTGGAATTAAGATTTCACACTAGGAGATCTATTTTTATTTTTTATACACAGTCAATATATATATTTTTATCATGTTCTTTATAATATTAGTGAATCAATAAAATATTATAATTGAATTGTTGTTATATTAGATAAAAATAATTATATTTCAAGAAGTAGTTATTATAATTTGGTTGAACCTTCTAAATACAAATAATTCTTTGAAACAAATTGATATTAAAAAATAAAATTGATGAATATGATCAAAATTTTAAGAATTAATACTTTTTTTTGATAACGTGTTTTTCTAAAACAATGTATATATTTCGATGAATATTTTACATCAGTTCCTATACTTAAATTTAATAGCATTTTTTGGTATTTTTCATCTTTCAATGATTTTAAATAGTTTTAATTGGATATAAAATTTTCGTTCTATTAATTGTATAATTTTTAAATAATTTTATATTAATCAACCACCTAAGAAAGAAAATAAAAAGTAACAAGACGAAATTTTAAAATTGAAAAATAATGTAAAATATATTATATGAATCTAAACACAAAGAATATAATATAATTCAACACATAGATTCTTTTAGATATATATATATATTTAATTAAATACAACCTCTTTGATATCTTGTGATGCACACAACACCGAATTTAAATGAAACACTATAAATTGTTAAGATATTATTTTTTAAATATTACATCATAAAATTGAAGTTAAATATGATAGTACCAATTGGACTAAGTAAATAATGAAACATATTTTTAAATAATATTTTAAATAGATATAATTTTTATCATTTGATTATAAATTAAAAACTAAATATTTCGAAGTGAATGAAAAGTTTTCTGAAGACTGTATTTTTTCTCAACGTTATATTTTTCATTCGTTGGGCACATAATTTAAAATTATTTTTTAACCAATTTTAGAATATATATATATATATGTTAATTTTATTTTTAAAATTATGATAACATCATTATATTTGAGGAATTTTTTTTTATTTTTCTAAAATGTTAATTTTTAATGAATTGTGAAAAATAATTTTTTAGTTAAAATTGGGCTTCAATGTATTTACAAGAATAATATTATTTTAATTATTCTAAAAATAAATATTAGATAAATAATATATTAATCTATAAAAACTATTTCATTTTTATCAATTTCATATTTAATTTCAATATAAAAACATTTTCATCTTTTGAATGCTTTTCTTTTGGAAAACCATTTTTTGACTCTTTTGGGGGTATAAATTTAAATTATAATCGTCTACTTCTGTGAGTTTAATTTAAAAAATTGGATTCCATATTTTCAATATATATAAATTATATTATTTAATAATTCCAACTAAATGTTTTACAATAATTAATAGTGAAAATGTTAAAAATTATTCACCATGATTAAGGTATAAAGAGTTTTAGCTGCAGTTAAACTAAAATAGTATGAGTTAAAAGTGTCATGAAACTTATTTAATTCCTATTTTATGGTCATATATGGACCTTATATATTATGAAATTAAAAATGGTTTATTATTCATCCTTTTGGAATGAGGAAACCATGGGAGTAACTAATTATTTTTGAAATTTCCAAGTGTATCATGTCCCCTATTATAAAAGGCCACCACTATCCACTCCATTACACACATAAAAACCCCATATTTTCATCCTAAATATTTCTGAATTTATTATTTAATTTACTCAAATAATAATATAATTCTTGAAAATTTCATAATTCTATCATTCTATGTATTCTTCTGCAAACCAATAGATGTTTACTGAATAAAAGGTAACATCCATAACCAGGAATTTTGTTTTATATTTTTCATGAACCTCATCCAAATATTAATAGAAATTTATGATAAAATTACCTTTGTAGATTAAATATAATTTTATTTATTTATGTAAATGTAATGACTTAGAATCATCTCCACCACTCATCAATGTGAACAAATAACATTGATAGTGCGTACAGCGGACTACCGCCTCCCAAACAAATTTAATTCGTTTTCTATCACATCTTTTAATGGATAGATATAATGGTATATATAAGGTTTATATAAAATATAAATGAAAATATTAAAACTTTTGGATTATAATATCACATATAACTTCTTACCTTCTATTTTTAGATAATATGATAAAGTAGTTCGTATGTACGACTAAATACAGTCTCGTGACGAGAAGTGATTCGTTTTTCACTAATGCCTTAAATTAACAGTATAAAATAATAAATCTAAAGAATATATATATAATATATGTAAATGATATATATTTTGAAATATTAATATATAATCCAATTACAAACCATAAAACCCATTAAGTATATGATAACACCACTTGTTTATCTCTATGACCAATCATCTCCCCAAAGCAATATGATTCATTATATAGCTTGAAAATTAAATTATTATTCTAAATATGAATACATTGAAAATTTTATTTTTATAACATTAATATATTTAATTATATGATGAAACTATAACGAATGTTTATGATCTATAAAATACATGATAAAACATGTAATAATAATTGTAATTAACAACCAAAACAATACTGATTATGTATGATTTTGATGAATGTGTAATAAAATTTTATAAAATGATAATATATGAAATTTTAAATAATAATATGAATATTGTATAGGTTAATAACATTTCTAAAACAATCATACAAAATTTTAAACTGTGTTAAACTAAAGGGAAGCATGTGGCTAGGGGTTCTTGACTCAATTTCCATTCATTGGGTCAAATATCTACTATATTGGTTATATTCTTCCATGACTATATATGAAATCATAATTGATTAATTTATGATAACATTGAAAATTTTATTTATATGGATTAAATTTTTCTACCTGAAATTTCTTAATTTATTAACTCTCACATCATCAATATGATGTTCTTATTGGTATAATCTAGAACTTCATTCTTTGCAAAAATTATTCTTTTTCACTTCAAATCTATTTTTTATGTAGAATAATCTACTTAGTTACATAATATATCATTATTAAATCATAATTCATGATATTTTTTGTAATAATTGATCTACATCACTCAATTTATGTCACTATTCAAATTCTACTATAGTTGTGAGGGTTTGTGTTTCAATCTTATTTTAATCATGATTGTTTATGCTTGTATTTACTTTTTTAGAAATTGTATGATAATTTGATAATATACCCATTATATTTTATTATCCATATATTTTTTATTAATTTTTCAAGAAATATTAAAATTATCCTATCTTTTTTTTCTATAAATTATTGATAAATTTTTAAAAGGAAAGATAACCTCATTTCATTCTTCGGGAAAAATTAAATTTTCCTACAAACCCATGTTTTATAAAAATCTTTTCAAATTTTATATATTTTGATTGTCTAATGTTAATTTAATCCATGATTGGATTTTTAGTAATTTTTTAAATTTAAATTTTCAATATTTCCAAATAAGTATCTTTTGAATTGTCTTAAAAAATGAAATGAATATTTGTTTTATTATCATAGTAATCATAAATAGAACTCTTCAACCATCATGACCACTCAATGATTGAAATATTTATTTCTAATTTTAAAATTTAACTTTCAAAAAATTATTTATCAAATGTTTGAGAATTTTTTTATTTTAAATAAGAGTTTTCTAAATGGGATGTTAATTTTCATGAAAAATTATCAAAATGATCATTCAAATCCATTTTCCATCTAAGATTTAATACATCAATTTCTCTCAATGTAAAAATGAAAATTTCCTCAAGAATTTTTATTGTATATTTAATAGTATATGCATCATCAACAAGAACATTTGATGTTAAATATTACCTCTAAATTATATATATATATATCATTCACATATACACTTTGTTTATTTCTCCTTCCTCTGATGGGAAGATACATTCATTTTTGTTCATTTATAAACATCCTTCATTATATTATTTACATTTAATATGATATGAACCACGTTTCTAAATCCAATTTTCATTCCTTAGTTACTTTTTATATTTAAAATAATGATTGATTTAATTTATTTAGAATACATAAATTAAGAAATTGTTATGATGGGTGCTCCCAAATAGTTATATAATGCATTAGGTAATGATTTAGTCTCATGAGATGTCATAAATGAGATTTGAGAGAAATACTAATCCATTATAAAACTTTTTACAGCATGAGATTTTGTCTAGGTAGTTATTGATGACATATGTTTATGCAGGGATTTGTTTCGTGGTTACATATCCTATGCTACTACAATTTATCTATAACATGTTCTTTATTTTATTATTCCCAATAAATTTTCACAAGACATTTATTTATGATATAATTTTAGAATTTGGAGTCACATATTATGTTTTAGTATCTTATTTTATTCCTTAATGTTATTTTTACATCACCCCCTTTTTCATTATATTCCCCAGGTTATCTCATTCTGTTTAAGATCTCCAAAAAATTTATAAGAATATTATAGAGAATTTAAAAAAATTATTTTCTATTCACACTTTTTTGATTTAGGGACCAATTCATTCAATGTGTCTAGGTTATTAAAATTCATATGTTGTATTAATGGATGTTTGTGTATATGAATCATGTAATAGTGTTAGTTAATGTTTTCGATCCTCCAATTAAGTATCTGATAAAAGGTTTAGTTATTGGAACATCCCAGGTAAATAAAGAATAAAACATTTTCATATTTATTAATATTTTTTGAATTAAATATTAATTTTACTTTAAAGGTATTGCTATGTTCGATAGTGTACTCGATACGCAACAATGAGTTTCTTTGAAATCTTACGTTTCACACTAGCAATATAATAATATTATTTTAAATATTAGTTAACACGTAGCCGTTGTATTGGAGGGAATGAATAGAAATAACAAAAATATGATTATATATGTTTGTTAAATGTTTTTACATTGATCCAATAAAAGAAAAAGTCTTAAAATAAGAAAAGAATTCAATTTTAGGCATAGATACTCTAATATTCACTTAAAGGTTGACTTATTGCCTTTTATTAGAGAACCCTCTTTAAATATATTTTTGGTCACTTCTATAAATTCTATTGGATGAAATAAAATTCTTCTTTTGAATCGGGACATCAAAATTTACTTTGTTTAAATTTTTGGTATTTTTTCGATAAAGTTCATTTTTTAATGTATAGTGAAAATGTTGTATTTTAATTCAAAACCTCATTTTAATCTAATTTATTTATATGAATATATTATTTTTTGAATTGGTATTAAAGATAAATTAGAATATATTTTTACCATTTAATCCAATGGTGGTCACTGGAATTAATTTCACTTTGAAATTGTACTTAAACTTGTGTCAATGTTTTGATATATATTGTTTCATAAAAACAAGCTATTTGTTTTGACAACGGGAATTAATTTTTAAATTAATTAATGAAACTTATATGTTTTTAATTTTTTAAAATAGGCATAATTTTTGAATTTGGAATATCAAATATTGCTTAGGGTGAATTTTTGGTATTTTTTTTGAAAAATTTCAATTTTTGATGAATAGTGAAACCACTAAGTGGTAGTTAAAAAACGGATCTTTTTTTAATGAAAATTTACCACTTTTTTAAATTTAAATTCAAAAATACAAAATACATGGTTGTCATTAGTAAGTAAAATTTTGTTCCGTGGGATGAAAATAATTTTTTGGTGAACTGTAACTTTTAAGTTTTATTAATCGCAATTAGAGGTAATTAGTGTGATTTAAGGTAGAAAATAATGTTATAATAATTTGAAATTGCCTTGACACATTTCCTACCATTATTTTATGTGTCATGGCCGACAACGAAAATCCATGGGACAACTTTGGGACCCCATAGATCCACTTTGGTAAGAAAATGACATTAAAAACTTTTTATTTAAAGTAAAAATAAAAATGTCACAAACATGTATTGTTTTAATAAAAAACATTTTACATGGGGTTATGCAAGTCATATTTTTTATTATAAATATTAATTAGAAAGATAAAAAGACTTTCTACATCATGATATATTTTTTATAATTTTTAGAGATTAAATAAATTAAATTATTTATAAAACCATGATGATGCAGCGATTACCTCATTATTTTACGATTTATTTAAAATGAAAAGATAATGTAAAATCTAAGGCCTACACTTGTCAAAAACCTATTGGATAGGTGTATTTAGAACTCTTATCACATTATCCTTGAAATATATAATTTTTGGACCTTTAAAATACGGAACACATTATAAAATAAGGTTACATTTTATAATTTTCAAGAGTGCCCCTACCCCCTCTTATAAAAGGCCCCCACCTCTACCACCTTACCCACACCTCTCAATCCTTTGGTTCGTCCATGATCTGCACATTTTCTCTCTCCACATCCCTCTATTCATCCTAGAAGCCATATTTTAGGCAGAAAGCTCTTCAATAAACCCTTTTGGTTCAAACCAAGAGGAGTTACCCGATTTAAAGGTATTGTCATTACTTGTGTTCTTTTGTTTTATTTTGCTTCTCCATCCCCCAAAACACTATTTATTCCTTGATTTTGTAACAAAAAAAAGTATCTTAAATATACTAGGATATTTTTATGAGATGTTTTTGATTAACAATTACACACACCTCCTTCTAATGGTTAATGAACATACTGTTTCTGTGGTTGCTGAATTTCTACCTCACGAAACGATGATTGTTCAATCTTCTTTTAACACCATTCATGTTGGCCATTAATATATCACTATTATTATATATGATAGATATTATGTTTATGTTTTCCTTATGATTCTGTATTTTTCATTTATGTCATACCTTTATGGTTTCCAATATGGGTAAACATGATAAATTCATTTTAGGAAGTGCGACCTACCGCCCCCTCAAAGTGATTTGATTCGTTAATGACATATGTGGGACTTATAAAGGATGGATTTAATGATATTAGATATGATATTATACTTGAATTATAATATACCTTTATATCATTATGATTTCACTCTATTAAATACGAAATATAAAGGAATGTTGCGTTCATACGTACGTATGGCTTACCGTCTCCATGAATGGTGCATTTCATTTGTTAACTCTAAATGTTATATACTATTATAAATACAATTATATGCTCGGTATATATGATATATATGATATCCAAATCATGAATAACATTCTTTATATAATGAAACTTTGACCACATGAACAACATGTAATTGTAAGAAGTCCATTTTTGACATAGGTACCAAATATCGACAAAACAAAAATTATTAACTTAAATGATTACATAATGTTTATAACATAAAAATAAGTTATATAAAAGGAATAATACACCTGAAGAAGATTCATAAGCATGTAGTAATTAACACTAGTATATTATTCAGGTGATTAAAGAGTGATCGAGTCAGTTTGGACACGAGGTAAGGGACTTCGTCTCAATCTCCTTTTATTGGGGAATATTTTGTTTTATACACAAATTTCTTTTATATGTTGTATAAACCCCTTTGAATTTTAATTTTATACAAAAGGAATCTTTTTCAATGAATCATTTTACTAAAAGACAAATAGGAAGGTATATTTTAATGTACACGGTGACAACGACCTTTTTCACTGCCATGAGTATTATTGGGTCATTGGCTTCCTCAACAAGCCGTAATGTTTTTAAAATGAAATAAATACCATATACTCTTTTATGTATTTTGGTATTGAAATTTTTTTTATGATGGACTAGTTATGTCAATATATTTATGTGATATATTATGATCGAAATGTGGAAATGTTTTCATTCCATTATATTTGTTTTATGTCTTATGATTTTATAATGGTACATGGGCATTTGACGGGTGGTTATGTGATAAACCATATGATGGGTGGTTCCGTGAATACCAGTACGTGTGTTTATGTTATAAACTCCAATGCATTGGGTATGGAAGTCAGCTTTATAGCTATTCCATTAAGTGATATGTGTGGAAGTCGACCGTATGGTTATTCCATTGAAGTATATTTATGTCCCAAGTTACCTTTATATGTTATGT
The DNA here is from genome assembly GCA_963277665.1 of Viscum album. Lineage (NCBI taxonomy): Eukaryota > Viridiplantae > Streptophyta > Magnoliopsida > Santalales > Viscaceae > Viscum > Viscum album. The sequence continues at coordinate 1,250,552,492 of OY728150.1, read as the reverse complement.
GTTCTTTATATGGGTTTTATGTTAATATTTTGGTTACAAAAGGGTAATTAATGATCATTTATCCAGTGAAGAGTTTTTACTACTTCATAAAGGTGAAAAGTATTACATTGATAAAGTATTCATGGTTTACTTGTTGTTTTGAAAAACTAACAGTTTTCATTCTATGTGTATCCCTTATTGAGCTTTTTATGCTCATCCCCAGTTTTTTTGAAATATTTTTCATAGGAAATAATGTTGAATAAGGTCATGGATGGGATCAAGGAAATGTCATGGAGTCTTAATCATGGAACTAGACATGACTCTCTTTTTTTAAGAGTTCATGTTTTGTAAAAAAAAAGAAACTCTGTAGAAGTGTATACTGTGTAATCTTTTAAGATGTAATAGTTATAATCTAATTCTCTAAAACTCCAAAAATAAAAATATCCCCAATGAGAATTATTTATTTAATTCAATATTAAGTAATGTTTAAGGATAGGGCCTTATAGTTGGTATCAAAGGTCGGTTTGGACTACTTTAGGAGTTAGAAAATTGTTAAATTATAAATTAATTTATGGTTTGGTTGATATGATATAGCATTTAAATATTACCATGTTGCTTCACCTAAGAAATTTATGTGTTAAGAATGGTTTTCTGCAGAGGAAACAGGGCAGCTATATTGGGATGGCGTCCTGAGCAAGACAACCTTCCAAATCGGCAAACTGAGATGGTCAGAACTGGAACTGAATAGCTTTTTACAGTGATGGAATAGTTGACTCGGGCTATAAATGGTGGTGGTATCCATGCATGAGATCAGCCAGATCAACCACAGAGGAACATATCAGTGGCGGAACATTTCACAAGGCAACATCCCCCATCAATCATAGGATCATCTTACACTGTTCTAGCAGACGGGAGGATTAAAGCACTAGAGAAGATTTTTGATGTCATGGGGTGTTCAGAACATCAAAAGGATAGTCTTGTTGTTTACCGTTTTGAAGGTCAAGCTGATCAGTGGTGGTCGATGATGAAATATATCAGGGACAGTGATGAGATTGATGAACTTCCCTGGGATGAATTCCAAGGTATGTTTCTTGAGATATATTTTTCTAAGGTGGTTTGTCGTAGGATGTAAAAAAAATTCCTAGAATTGTGTTAGATGGATGACTCAGTGGCTTCTTATGAAGCAAAGTTCACTCGACTGTCAAGGTATGCTATAAATTTCATATTAGATCTTTATAGTAAAATCAACCGTTTTTACTTAGGGTTAAGGCTAATGTATTGAAGGGATTTAGCTTATTGTGGGTTCAAAATTTATAAAACACATTTTCGATATGCGGAGAAGGTGGAAATGTATTTTGTCGATGATCAAGTGTTCTTTGAAAAATAATAGAATAAGCGGTTCAGTTGGCAGGAAAAGGGGAAGAATTCATCAAAGAAGCAAAGAGGTAAGAAAACCAAATATCCATCCTATGAGAAATTTGGTAAAATTCACCCTGGAGAATGTTTATCCAAGTTTTGAAAGTGCATTCAGTGTGGTAAGTTTGAACATATTGCTCATAACTATAAGGAGGATGATCAAGAAGGCAATTAAAAGCTAGTGGTAAGATGTTTTATGTTTAATGAAATGGGTAATTATGAAAATGAGTGTCTAAAGAAGAACTCAACTGATGGAAAGAAGACAGAATACAAGTAGAAAGGGGTGGTTAAATCCATTAAAACTACTTCAACAAATGTTGGTTCATCGAATAAAGTAGTATCAGGTACACTATTTGTTTATTCAGATTATGCCAATGTGTTATTCAATTAAGGTTCTACACATTCTTTCATTTCTAAAAAGTTTTCTAGTAAATTGGAAATTCCATCTCATGATATGAATCCTGAACTTATGGTAAAAAAACCTGGAAGAAACATTGAGACAAAAAGAAATTATAAGAACCTTCATATCCTTCGGTGCGGAAAGAATATACCTGAAAACCTTATTATTTTTCCTCTTGTAGAGTTTATGTTATTTTGGGCATAGATTGGCTTTCTGTTTATCATGCTAAAATTGACTGCTAAGATATAATGGTTTCTTTTCAGAAATATTTTTCGTTTGTGTACAATAATGAACCCTTGATTTTGATAACATATCAGGAAGTTGAGAAACTAGTAAAAGATGGAAATGATTGTTACCTTGCATATATTGTTGAAAATAAAGGATCTATTCAGATTAATGATGTGACAATGGTAAATGAGTATCACAATTGTTTTCTTGATGATTTTTCTAGTATTATTCATGATCATGAAGTTGAATTTACTATTTACTTAGTTCCTGATACTAACCCAATTTCAAAAACCCCTTATTTAATGGATCAAGGTGAACTTTTAGAGTTAAAGAAGAAATTACATGAGTTATTAGATAAAGGATTCATTCGACCTTTCACATCACCATGGGGTGATCCTGTCTTGTTTTTTAAAAAGAATGATGGTTCAATGAGACTTTACATGGATTATAGAGCCTTGAATAACATCACTATTAAGAATAAGGATCCTTTTCCACATATAGATGATTTTTTTGATCAACTCCATAGAGATCAGTATTTTGGGACTATTGACTTGAGGTCAGGGTACCATCAGTTGAAAGTAAAAGATGCATTCATTCCAAAGACTGTGTTTCGCACTAGATATGGCCATTATGAATTTGTATTTAAGCCTTTTGGGTTAACCAATGCACCTGCTATATTCATGGACCTTATGAATATAATTTTCCATGAGTTATTGGATAAGTTTGTGGTTGTTTTCATTGATGATATTTTTGTGTTTTCTAAAATTAAAAGGGAGCATGAAAGTCATTTAAGGGTTATATTGAAAACTTTAATAGAAAAATAATTATAAGGAAAATTCAGCAAGTGTGAGTTTTGGTTAAAAAAATATCATTCCTTGGTCACATTGTTTCAAAAAATGGCATAACTTTTGATCTTGCTAAATAAAAGTTGTTGAAGAATGGCCAAAACCCCCAAATGTAACTGAGATCCGTAGTTTTCATGGTTTTACAGGTTATTTCCGATCATTTGTGGAAAATGTTTCACGGTTATATAGTCTAATGACTTAGATAACTTAGAAGGTTGTTAAGGTTATCTGGACAAAATAATGTAATGATTATTTACAAGAGTTGAAAAGAAGATAACTGAATGCTCCAGTTTCGGCACTTCCTTCCAAGAATTGTGAGTTTGTTATTTACAGTGATGGTTTGTTGAAGGGAATTGGTTGTGTCCTTATGCAGAATGAGCATGTAATTTCTTATGCTTCACGTCAGTTGAAAAATCATGAGGTAAATTACCCTACACTTTACTTGGAATTAGCTACTTTTGTTTTTTCTCTAAACATTTGGAGGCATCATTTGTATGGTGTAAAGTGTGAAATATATACTGATCAAAAAAGTTTAATGTATATATTCACTTAGAAAGAATTGAACATGAGACAGAGGAGATGGCTATAATTAATCATGGATTATGATTATACAATTCATTACCATCTGGGAAAAGCAAATAAAGTGGATAATGCTTTGATTTGAAAAAAGGAATGCTTCATTAAACATGCAATGTTTGGAACAAGATACTTTGGTTTTTGATTTGAGGATCTTTGTCATAGGAGTTGTTGGTGAAGGAAGTTCTTCTATTTTGTTTCAGGTGTCAGTGAGATCATCTCTATCAAAAAGATTTAAGCCAGTGTAGAATAAAATAGTGGGTAGTAGAAAAAGGTAGAGCTGGTTAAAAAGGGTATGTTGCCTGAATTTAACATTGATAATGATTGTTTTTTGAGGTTTGGGATGAGATTATATGTGCCTTGTAATTCACATTTGAAGAAAGAGTTGTTATGTGAGGCTCATAGTTCCCTGTTTTCAGTTCATCCTAGCAGTAATAAGATGTATAGAGATCTGCGGTAGTATTACTGGGGGGATGGAATAAAAAGAGATATTGCCGATTTTACTATAATGTTTTTGACTTGCCAACAGGTTAATGCAGAGCGGCTGTTATCAAAAGGGATGCTGTAGTCATTACCGGTTCCAGAGTGGAAATGGAAAAATATATCCATGGATCTTGTTGTGGGTTTGCCGAAGACACCTTTAGTTAATAATGCAATCTGGGTTATTGGTGATCTCTTGATTAAATCTTCTCATTTCCTTGCTATACGAGATACATTGTCTCTAGATCAACTTGCTTGGTTGTATGTTAAAGAGATAGTAAGGTTGCATGTATTTCCCCTCTCTATTGTATCTGATCGTGATCCCAGGTTCACTTCTAACTTTTAAAAAGGCCTTCAGAAGTCGTTGGGTACTGAATTAAATTTTAGCACAGCTTTTCATCCTCAATCAGATGGGCAGTCAGAACGAACAATTCATACATTGGAGTATATGCTACGTTCTTGCTTGATGGATTATCAGGGATGTTGGGAACAACATCTTTCTTTGGTTGAATTTTCATATAATAACAGTTTTCATTCTAGTATACAGATGGAACCATTTGAGTAATTATATGGGAAGTGTTGTCGAAATACAACCTTTTGGGATAAAATGGGTGAAAGGAAGCTGATGGGACCAGAATTGGTAGAAGAGATGGCTGAAAAAGATTACTTGATTCAGAAACACATGAAACATATTCAGAGCAGGCAGAAAAGGTATGCAGATAACTGGATGAAGGATCAATCTTTCGAGTTGGTGTTCATGTTTTTCTCAAAGTTTTACCATGGAAAAGTGTGATGAGATTTGGTAAGAAAGGAAATATGATTCCAAGGTTCATTGGACCATATGAAATTTTGGAGAGAGATGGATCAGTTGCTTATCGAGTGGCTTTACCTCCAAGTTTGTCCCAGGTATACAATGTTTTTCATGTTTCGATGTTGAGAAAGTATATGCTAGATCCATCTCGTGTTTGGATCCTAGAGCTAGTTCTGTTGGAAGAGAATCTCTCTTATGAAGAACAACCAGTCCAGATTCTTAACCGTACAGAGAAAGTGTTGCAGAATAAGGTAATTCACCAGGTAAAGGTTTTGTGGAAAAACCATTTGGTTGAAGAGGCAACGTGGGAATCTAATAATTCTATGAGGGATAAATACCCCCACATATTTTGATAAGTGAATAAAATTTTGAGGACACAATTCCCAAAAGGGGATAAGGATGTAACATCCTAGGTAAATAGAGAATAATACATTTTTATATTTATTAATATTTACGAATTAAATATTAATTTTACTTTAAAGGGGTTTCTATGTTCGATAGTGTACCTGATACACAACAATGAGTTTCTTTAAAATCTTACGCTGCACACTAGTAATATAATAATATTATTTTAAATGGTTGTTATCACGTAGCCATTGTATTGGCAGGACTGAATAGAAATAACTAAAATATGATTATATATGTTTGTTAAATGTTTTTACATTTATCCAATAAAAGATAAAGGATTAAAATAAGAAATGAATTCAATTTTAGGCATATATACTCTAATATTCACAAAATGGTCAGATTATCGCCTTTTAAGGGAGAACCCTTTTTAATTATAGTTTTGTTCACTCCTAGGCATTATATTGTACCAAATTAAATTCTTCTTTAGAATCTGTACATCATAATTTACATTTTGTAAATTTTTGGTATTTATCCGATAAAGTTCATTTTTAATGAATAGTGAAAATGATGTATTTTAATTCAAAAAATATTTTTAATATAATTTATTTATATTATTAGATTATATTTTGAATTCGTTTTAAATTGAAATTAGAATATTTTTTTAAATTTTAATCAAATAGTTGTCATTGAAATTAATTTCACTTTGAAATTGGACTTAAACTAGTGTCAATCTTTTGATATATATTGTTTAATAAAAACATGCTATTTGTTTTGACAATGGGAATTAATTATTAAATTTTTTAATGAAACTTATATGTTTTTAATTTTTTAAAATAGAAATAATTTTTGAATTCGGAATATCAAATATATCTTAGGTTGAATTTTTAGTATTTTTCTGAAAAACATCAAATTTTGATAAATAGTGCAACCACTAAGTGGTAGTTAAAAAAACTGATTTTTGTTTAAATGAATCTTTACCACATTTGGGAATTGAATTTTAAAAATCCAACATACATGGTTTTCATTATTATGTAAAATGTGGATCAGTGGGATGAAAATAATTTTTTGGTGAATAGTAACTATTATGTTTTATTAATTGTGATTAGAGGTAATTAGTGTAATTTATGGTAGAAATAATGTTATAATAATATTAAATTACCTTGACACAGGTCCTACCCTTATATTATGTTCCATGGCAGACAAAGACAATCCATGGGTCAACTTGGGGACTCCATGGATCCACTTGGTTAAGAAAATGACATTAATAACTTTTTATTTAATGTTAAAATAAGAATATCACAAACATATATTGTTTTACTAAAAAACGTTTTATATGGGGTTATAAAAGTAATATTTTTTACTAAAATATTCATTAGAAAGATAAAACAATTTCCTACATCATGATTTTTTTTTTTTAATTTTTAGATATTAAATAAATAAAATTATTTATGACACCATGATGATGCAACGATTACCTCATTATTTAACGATTAAAATAAAATGAAAATATAATGTAAAATCTAAGACCTACACCTGTAAAAATCCTATTTTATGGGTTTATTTGGAACTCTTATCACCTTATCCTCGATATCTATAATTGTGGGACGTTTAAAATCTGAAACTCATTATATAATAAAGTAACATTTTATAACTTTCAAAGAGTGCCCCTCCTCCCTCTTATAAAAGGCCCCCACCTCTACCACCTTACCCACACCTCTCAAGCCATTGGTTCTTCCAAACACTACTCATTTTATCTCTACACATCCCTCTCTTTATCCTAGATGCCTTACCTTAGGCATAAAGCTCTTCAAGAAACCCTTTTGGTTCAAACCAAGAAGAGTTACCTGATTTAAAGGTAATGTCTTCACTTGTGTTCTTTTGTTTTATTTTTCTTCTCCATACCCCTAAAATATTTCTATTCCTTTATTTTGTAACAACACCAGTATCCTAAATATAATTGGATTTTGTTATTATAATTATTTGATTTACACTTACACACACCTCCGTCTACTGGTTAAAGAACATATTGTTTCTGGGGATGGAAAATTTTTACCTCACGAAACGATGATTGTTCAATCTTCTTTTAACAACTTTCATGGTGTCTATTAAGATTTAACTCTATATATATAATATATATATATTATATGTTTATGTTTTATTTATGTTTCTGTATTTTTCATTTATGGAATACCTTTATGGTTTCCATTATGGGTAAACACAATAATTTCATTTTAGGAAGTGCGGACTACCGCCCGCTCAAAGTGATTTGATTCGTTAATTCCATATGTTGGAAGAATAAAGGATGGATTTAATGATATTATATATGATATTATACTGGAATTATAAGAAAACTTTATATCATTATTATTTCACTCCATTAAATATGAAATAGAAATGAAAGTAGTGTTCATGCGTACGTATGGCTTACAGTCTCCATGAACGATGCATTTCATTTCTTAACTCGTAATGTTATATACTGTTATAAATACATGTATATGATGGATATATATGATATATAGGATATCCAAATAATGAATATCATTATGGATATAATGATCCTTTGACCACATGAACAACCTTTAATTGTAAGAAGTCCATTTTCGACTTAAGTACCAAATATCGACAAAAAGAAAATTATTAACTTAAATGATTACATAATGTTTATAACCTGGAAATAAGTAAAATAAAATGAATAATAATCATGAAAAATATTCTTATGCAAGTAGAAATTAACACTAGAGTATTATTCAGGAGATTAAAGAACGATCAAGTCACGTTGGACACAAGGTAAGGGACTTCATCTCAATCTCCTTTCATTGAGGAATATTTTGGTTTATACACAAATTTCTTTAATAAGGTGTATAAATCCCTTTGAAATTTAATTTTATACAAAAGTAATCTTTTTCTACAAAGAGTTTTACAAAATGACAAAAAAGGAATGTTTATTTTAACGTATGCGGTAACAATGACCTTTTCCATCGCCGTGAGTATTTTTTGGTCTTTGGCATCATCAACAAGCCGTAATGTTTATAAAATGAAATAAATACCATATAATATTTTATGTGTTATGGTATTGAAAATGATTTTTATGATGGACTTGTTATGTAAACATATTTAAGTGATATATTGTGATCGAAATGTGGAAATGTTTTCTTCCCGTTATATTTGTTTTATTTCTTATGATTTTATAATGGTACTTTGACATTTTACGGGTGGTTACGTGATAAACCATATGAAGGGTGGTGACGTGAATACTAGGATGGGTGGTTACATTATAACCTCGAATGAATTGGGCATGGAAGTCGGCCGTATGGCTATTCTATTTAGTTATATGTGTGGAAGTCGACCGTATGGTAATTCTATTGAAGTATGTTTATGTCCCATGTTACCTTTATATGTTATGTGTTCTTTATATGGGTTTTATGGTAATAATTTGGTTACAAAAGGGTAAGTAATGATCTTTTATTTAGTGAAGAGTTTTTACTACTTCATAAAGGTAAAAAGTATTACTTTGATAAAGTATTAATGGTTTATTTATTGTTTTGAAAAACTAACAGTTTTCTTTCTATGTGTATCCCTTACTGAGCTTTTTATGCTCATCCCAAGTTTTTTTGAAATGTTATTCACATGAAATATTGTGGAATGGGGTCAAGGGTGGGATCAAGGAAAATTCGTGCTATATTAAACATGGAACTGGACATGACTCTCTCTTTTTTTAGCAATTAATGTTTTGTAAAAATAAAGGAAACTCTATAGAAGTGTCTACTATGTAATCTATTAAGATGTAATAGTTAGGATCTAATTCTCTAAAACTCTTAACCTTAAAAGATCCTCAATGTGAATTATTCATTTAATTCAATATTAAGTAATATTTAAGGTCGAGGCCTTATAGTTAACATTTGAATATAGGATGTTAAAACATAATTGAGGACCCTTGGAAAATATATTAGGATACATATAAGGATTAGACAATGTATAGAATAATATAATAGAATCTTTTTTTGTATCTAGTGAGTTTTTTTTTGAGTAATTACAAAATTTTATGTATACAGCAGGTAGACAAGGTTGTGGAATAGATGTACCTAGGGTGATAATTCTAAAAATGTAATGATGGGATTTACTTTTGTTACCTGATACTTGAAAATAAGACATTCTATGAACCTAATATAAAACTCTCATTGGATATTCATTGGAAATTCATAGTATCATTATAATCCATCATAAAGTATTCGAACAGATGATGGTAATGAATGGATTATATGAATCATATTGGGACTTAGATAAAAATTAAGGTGACAAAATTTTGAAATATTATAAATACCTTTTCATGATGATATTGTTTCCCACTATGAGTATTATTGTGCACACTTTTATTTATGGTCTTATTCAATTGTGGGAAGTAAAAGGAATTGGGCTAACAATTAATATGATATGAAATCTGTTGATGGGAACCCAAATTGGATGGTGACTAGAGTAAAGGATATTGTGATTATTACTATTCATTTATAATGAAATATTTTTTAAAATAAGGACCTTAATAAACTCTAAAACACACCAAAGATGATAGGGATAGTGTTCGTTGAGAGGTTTAGTGGTGGAATCCAAGTGTGAAATTTGATTCAGTTCCCAATATTTCAGGAATGAGAGAATAAGCTCTCAAGTGAATATATCAATATCATGAGGATATATTTTAGATGTGGAGAAAAGGAGAACAATTTAAGTAATTATAGATGAAAAATTAAATGTCTATTTAATACAAGGGTTGAGAGTAATGGTTTTAATTAGGCATCATCAATGGTTGAATATTCTAAATATAAAAAATGTGCAATATGAAAATCAATGAACTAGAGGGAAGGATCAAGAAGATAATCAACACAGTTTTAAAAGTAATGGTCCTGTTTTTGATGATGTGGAGAGAGAAATGAAGATTTAAAGTAAATAAGTATAAAAGAATAAGATGAAAGTGAACTTTTAGTGGTTTACAAATAACGTGGAATGATTTAAATTTTTATGTACTAGAATTCAAGAATTATGTGAATCCTGAAATATATGGATTGCTTAGTAAAAAATTTTCATTACCAATGTAAAGGAATATTCTGAATGGTATTATGGTCATAGAAATGTTATTTAATGGTATGGGGAATATTTATAATAAAATTCACAATTTAGGAAATAAATAACATGATGATATTTGTGATAATGCTGTAATTAATTGATTTTCTTTAAAATTATGAACTTTATGGAAGTAATAGTGCTTAAAAAATGTGATTTGATTATCCATGATATTTTTTAATATGATCATGTTGTAATATTGAATAGTATATGATCTTAGAGATTTATGAATATTATCATCAAATAATTTTCCCATAATTTTTGAAAAATTAATACCCCCATGCAGGGTTTGAACCCACCTTATATTGCAAGTCCATATGGATAGAATCCAAAACTAAACGGTGCTAAGGGTGCAAAGTATAACACCGTCCTAAATGATATAATAGACATTATAATATTTTTCATATATGGTTCTAAAGTTAATTATTTCTTTCATTTCAAGAATGATATTATAAGACCCAACAATTTAACATTAGGGTGACTAATGATATTTCAGAAGATTATTTATTATGGGGAATTATATATAATCTTTTGGTTTAATGTAAAGAAATATTTAAGAATAATGATATTATTCTCATGAGATGTAAGTTTAAATGGTATGATATACCCTTCGAGTTTAAATACATATTTAATGTAGAGGTGTTTAAGGTTATTTGAGATGTAAGGTAATTTATTTAAGGAATGATATATGTTTAAACAATGATTCCACTATTGAATTTTAGAGATTAATATATTAATATTAATTTTGGTTTATTATAAATAATTATTCAAGTGATTTTTCTTTTCATAATGATTCAACAATATCTTGTTACACTTATATGGAACTTATAATCCATTAAATGAGGAATTTAGTGATTCAAGAAAAAAACTGATTTTATATATTCATTTTTAGATTTGCTGATGAATTACAATTTGATCAATAAAAAAATGAAATAATTATAATAATGATATAATAAGGTATTAAATATGTATCTTTTCTTATATTCATATATAGTACAAAAATAATCAACTTTAAGAAAATCTTTATGAAAAAAATGTCATCATATTTCATTTATATTAGACAAATTAAATTTTCTTTTAAATCCTCAGAGATTAAGGGTTTTGAGTTCCATAAGTTCTATTAAACATTCAATTTATTTTTTTGTGATATTTATCATTATCTATAATTATATTATATTTTATTCCACTCCTACAACAATAATTTCCACAAATGTTCTCTTAACTAGAAACCAAGTAATGTGTTATTTTTGATAAACATCAAACATACCTATATCTTTTGTAAAGAGGATTTTTTAAACCTTTTATTACAATGTGGGATTCCAATACTGTAGTGTTCATATGTGAATCCATTTATTACCAAGATCAATGTTTATTTGTGAGGGCATAATTTATTTAAGTGGGATAGAATGTAGAAAAATGATATTTTAAAAGAAGAACATACTATTCAAGGGCATATAAGAAATATAAAACCATGATTATAAAATATTGTAAAAACATTAGACATGAATATATATATTTTTTAGATAAACAAGATTTATTTTATTTCTTGTGAAACACACAACACCAAGTATGAATAAAACATGAGAATCAATTAAAATATTAATATTAAAATATGGCCATTATATCATAGATATTAAATTGGTGGTATAAATTGGACTAACTAAATTATAAAACTTTTTATTTTACACATGTATAAAATAAATTTAATTTATTTCATTTGATATTAAATAAAATAATAAAAAATATAAAGGGAAATATTTTTTATGAAAAACGTGATTTTTTTCTAAAAGGTAGATTAGTCTATCTTTGTGTAAATAAATTAAAACAATTTTTGAAAAATTTTATAAAAGGTTCTTTACATAATGAACTTTTTTTTTTGAAAAAATAAAATGAAAAATATATTATGGTCAAGAATAATTATTTTTCTAAAAATCTTCATCTTTTGATGAATAGTGGTAATTATACATTTTTATTACGAACATTAATTTCATTTAAAGAAATCAAAAGAAAAATTTTGGATTAATGTTGTTTTAAAAGAATATTTAGTTCAATAATATATTAATTAATAAAAATTAGTTTAATTGAATCAATTCCATATGGAATAATGATATAAATGATTTTATCTAGTGAATGTTTTTCTTTTGGAAGACCATATTTTCAACCTGTCAATGGGTTTAATTATAAATTAAAATCATCAAATTATGTGTGTTCAATTATTAAAAATATATTACTTAATTTTAAACGCTATAATTTATATTATCTAATAAGTTAATCATAATTGTCTACCATGAAAAATAGTGAAAACCCTAAAAATTATTTACCATAGTTAAGGTAAAATGCATTTATCAGGGGGTAAAATAAAAATTATTTGTTCCCAAATGATGAAAAACTTGTATAATTAATATTATATCAATGTAATTAGACCTCATATATTATAATATAATAAAATTGTACATTTAGGATCCTTTCTTTTCAAAAAATCCTAATGATTCCTCTCCTCCACTTATAATAGGACACAACCTCTCATCTAAATTCCTCAAATAAAAACCCATAGGATAAAAAAGACTATCCATATTATTTCTATAATTCCATAAATTCACCATTGAATCATTTTTTTATTCCAAAATAAAATATTAAATTTATTTTGATGAAATCCAAAAGGAATTTTCCAAAGAAGTGGTAACCTTTTAAACTGAGACGTGTATTTTATTAATTTCTCAACCTCCGTAATGTGTTATTAGAACATGATGATAAAATTACTTATGTATCATCCATATGATATGATTTTTTCAGTTTCTGTAATTACTTACTGCAATCTATTCATATTCAAAATGGGAAATATACCCATTGATTATGTATAAGACAGAATTCCACCTTTTGAATCTATATAAATCGTATACCTAAACCACTTCAATTCGATAAATATAATTATGTAACTAAAGTTTATATATTAGATTTCTTATATAATTATACATATTTAGGTATAGTATCACATATAACTTCTTACATTACATTCTGTATAGAATATGATAACATCGTTCCTTTGTATGGAAGACTTCCCCCACACGATGCTCTGTTATTTGTTTTCAAGTATTTTTTTTCATGAAAGGAATAAATAATAAAATTTATTAATTAATATTATATGGATGAAAATATATTATTATATAAAAATACTATACAATAATCTTTCTTAACCTACCACTCATTAAGGAAATGTTATCATCATCAGTGCATACGTATAACCTACCATCTCCACAAAGTGATGTGATTCAATATACATGTTCAAAATTAAATAAATGTTATAATGATGTATCTAAAGAATAAATATATATTAATAAAATTAATAAAATTATATTATTATGGGTATATTATTTGGGCTCATGATATGGAACGTTCGTCAGGAAACATGCCATAGATAACCATGAAATAGACACCCACAACAGTACTGATAATGTATTATATTTAATGAACGAGTAAAAAGATGTTATAAAAGGATCATAAATGATAATATAAATAAACATATAACTATGAAAATAGTTAATAACATGTTTTAAACCACTAAAAATGAGGTATAAAATTTCCTAATGAATAGGAAGCCCAAAGTAAGGGGTTTCATGACTCAATTTTCATTAATTGGAATTAATGTATAATTTTTATTGTTATATTATGAAAAGATTAAGTGATAAAATAAATTTTATTACATTATGATTTATTTCCACTTTTACCTATTGATTATCATGTATTAAACAATATATCATCATTGATTTACTCTCACATCAATGATAATATCTTTTTAAGGTTATCATCTATCAATAAACATATTTGAGTCACATGTTTTATTACAAACATAATGCATTTTTAATGGAAAATATATGGGTCCATTTCATACTATATCATGATTAATTTTATCTTCAAGATATTTTAAGATAAAAATTTTATTCTTCAATGAAGGGAATTTATGATTTGAAATTTACCTCTGTGGTAATGGTTTGTGTTTAAATTTCATTTTAATCCTATGTTTTTATCTTAAAATTAAATATTTATAAATTATTTTATTATCACATAATAATACCCATACATTTTATTCTCCTCTAGAAATTTAATATGAAGTAAATAAACTGTACCATTTTAATTTATGGTCCATAAAATGACTGAGGTTTTTTTATAAAATATAACTTATTTTCTAACTTCTATCGAATATATATTTGTATATAAATACATGTTTTATAATTTTTTTCTCAAAAAGTGAATCACTATGATTTTTTAAAGTCAATTTTTCCATAAATTGGATTTATTAAACAATTATATGAATCGTCAAATCATTTTATGAACTAGGTATATTTTGAATTTTTTATAATATTAATAAAGGAATCTTTGTTTCTTTAATGTAATCAGCATGAATAAATCACTTCGCCCATCATGAAAATACATTGTCTTTATAATTCCTTATTATCTTTGATAGGATTTTTTTTAATAATTGGTTTCGTTAATGATTAATAATTTTTAGTATTTTAAATAAATGTCCTCAAATGGTAATGATATTTTTTACATAAAAATTAAATGTAATATTTCAAAATCATATTCCTTATATGTTGACATCCATTGATGTTACTCAAAGTAAAATAGTTATTTTACACAAGAATTATTATAATATTTTTAAAATTATTTTCATCAATGAAAAAAACATTTAATGTTATGCATTTCCTCAAAATTATGTATATTTTTCTCTCACATATATAACTAATTTATTAGCCCTTACATTGAATGGGTAATACTATCACGATCCACCCCTACTCAGGCTCGATACGCAACTACCCCAAGCTAACCTCCATAGGCCATGGGATGGCGACAAGCACCGAAGGCTAAGCAACTCAGGGAGGCCTTTTCCTGAGAACCTGTACACACACACACACAGCACACCAAATGAAAAAGTGTAGGGTAAAAGATAAGACTTGTAAAGAAAAGGGAAACTGCTATAAATAAAACACATTTTGCATCGACATCTAAATGTACAAAGCAAGTACTGAAAGTAAACAGATAAGAAAATGGGAAAAACACGTTCCCAACCAAAAAAGTGCCACAACCCAGCAACAGGTGAACAAAAAGCAAACATTTGGAAGGTTCCCCCACCTGGAACCCGACTCCGAACACCGCATGCGGTCCATGATCCTGAGCCCCTGAGCTCCACTAATGTCACGACTAACCTGTCTGCTGTCTGCAAGGGCACACCAAGTGCCGGCAAACCCCAAATAGGGGTGAGTATAAAAATACTCAGTATGATACCCCAAAGGCTCTAGGGAGAAACAAAGGAGGTACTGAAGGTTGAGTAGTAGAGCGAATAGGTAATAGTAAAGGAATACAACAAGGAGTGCAGTAAAGAGTATAGTGAAGAGTCCAGCTCAACCCAACAAGACAAAAAAGGTAGACTCATCCAGACACAAGTAGCTCGAAACGGTGATAAGATGAACTTCCCATCAAGTCTTCACTACTTATAGCCGGAGAGTAGACTCGTCCAACCATAATAAGCTATACATAGAAAGCACGTGGCATACACCGTGCGTCTTCGCCTCTCCTGGAGGGAGAGTAACCAAGCCCAAGAAGTGGGTACTGGAACAAGGTACATAAATATTCATATGCTCAATCAAGAATCCCGAACAAGATCGTAAGGGGATCTTCATCCCGTAGCTCAGCCCAATAAGGTGACTAGCCAACAGTCCCAGAAGTAAACACCAACGATTCCCAACATCCCACTCGTCTTCCCCGAACTGCAAGTCAAGGGACTCAAATCACCACACCTTGACACTATCCACATTGGGAGGCACAGACTCGCCTGCATGGTTTTAGGTCACATCACAAGGATGCTTCTCGGGGGGAAAGAACCCCTCATAATTTAGAGTTCTAGGGTAATGTCAACCCACAACTTTTAACTGCCTCACAATCGAGAGGTCTCCTCAAAGTCGACAGGTGACTCCATGCCATGCCCCGCTGGAGGGTAATCCCTTGAAATCGACGGGTTACCACATTAGGGAGACCCGGAAAGAGACAACGGGTGCCCCCACTGCCCAGTCCCGTAACAGGGTAATCCACTGGAGGGAGACCTAGCTAAAGTCGGCAACATGACCACTGCCCAGCCTAGCTGGAGGTAACCCGGCATCGGGGACCACTGCCTAGCCCAACTGGTAAAAATCCCTGCATCAGGGACCACTACCCAGCCTAGCTGGAGGTAAGACCGACATTGGGGACCACTTCCCAACCCCGCAGGAGGTAAACCCGGAACTGCTCTGGCTATCTCTACTGGATGGTACTACTCGGTGAACACCACTGAACTGGACATCCCTGCAGGAAGTTAAGCCACTGGCCATCCTTGCTGGTTGGTAAAACTGGCGAGCCCTACTCGGAACAACCTCATCCCTACTGGAAAAAACCTCATCCCAGCTAGAAACAACCTCAGCCCTCCAGGAAACAACCTCCTGGGTAGAGGATGGATGCCCGCGTAATGTGATGGTCACACTGATTCCACAAGAACTCTACCAGGGATCATGAAGGAACGAGGGAAACTCCCTGGGCCACTCAAGGTGATCACTCTCCAACCTGTCGAGTCACTGTCGAAGCGGACTGAGAAAACTCTTCCCAGAAAGTGGGGTAGCACCCACACTGTACAGGAACACGTTTTCGTAAACGGTGCCATAGTCTGGTGAAAGGGCATGGTACTGAAACCCCTCACAGCTGAAGAAACAGAGGAATAAAATTATCTCTGCCGAACAAACGAGAACAACACCTAGGGAATACTCAACCCTACAGGTCAGCAAACGAGAACCGGACTAGGTGGAAACTCATCCCTATTGGTCAACAAACAAGAACAATGGAACCCCTTACCTCACGAGAGGACAAAAGCGCATAAATAAGAACACGACATGCACATGGGGACCACACGACATGTGACCCCTTGTCAACCCCAACCAAGCGCACAAACATTCTCAGGTACAAACCACAACGTGTAACACCAAGAAAACCTATATACTCCCAGAGTATACCACAATCCAAGCCCAAAGGCTATCGTGCCCACATCACCCAACGTCAACGAGAAGGCGTAACGTAATAACTCCAACTTTCCACCTCAACAGTTGAGGCACGACCAACCACATCTCTTAAAAACCAACATCACTCTCCCAGGAGTGAACGTGATCACATGCCAAGGGTCCTCTATAAACGTGGTAGAAGAACCGGCATGGGGAACCTTCACATTTCCACATTTAATAAGATCGCGTAAGAGGATCCGCTCGCCTGAACAGATTACACCATTGTAATCCCCGTGTAAAAATATGCAATATCGATTACTTACTCACCTCAAACAGATATCTGATGGAAAATTCACCAACAACACCTTACGCCCGAACGACGTTCCATAATCTTGAGCCTTGGCCCCGAAAAGAGTCGGGCGCATCACACCATTGCGATCCCCTCGGGAAAACACGTCAAAAGGACTGTTCACTTGAGTGCAACAGACATTTGGGGAAAAAGATGCATTTCGACACACCGCACACGAAGGGTGCTACATGGGACCCGCATCCTGGTCCCAAAACACAACGAATGGATCGTACCGTTGCGATCCTCTCGAAAAAGTACAAAAGTTGGACTATTCACTTGTCCAAAACAGTCTCCCGGTGATAGAGATGGAAAATCACTATCAACACCCAAACGGACCTCGTGGGACCCACACCATCGTGCAGAATTAGAGCAGTCAGATTTCACCATTGCAATCCCCTCAGAAAAACATCAAGAATAGACTACTCGCATGCCCAGAACGGACGCTCGATGAGAAAGTTGTTAAACGCTACTTGCAGCTCAAAAGACGGGTCATGGGTCCCATGCCTCAACTCCGTCATTAACGCTAAAAACTAGAATGGGAAACTCCGGCTCGATGCCAAGGTCGCAACGCCACTGATGATGCTCAAAATAGACGTTGGACGTGTCCGCTCCGTCCAAAACAAGATCCCTCGGGAAAACATGAATTAACTCAATGGTCATGCCATACCCCCGAGCCCCTCGTTTCGGGAATTAAAATTCCCCAAAACCATCTCAAAATATTACTCTTATCACAATGGTTCCACTGCCACAGATGGTGCCTCAAACAGATGCGCCGTTTAGGAGATACGGCCCCCCGAATGCATTGGGGCCCAAATGGGACGGTCCTGACTGGCGGTCTGAACCAACCAGCTGCGGCCCGCTAGCCGCGGCCCTCCCCAAAGCCACCGGACCATGCCTAGGGTCCATTTTTTTAAATGTACTGGCCACCCTGGCCGGTCCCCCTTGCTCGCGCCGTGTCAACAAAGACCCGCGGAGCGCAGGTCATGCTCCCACGGGGTCGCCGCCTGCTGCCGAAGAGACACTGCGCGCTGCCTCCGTCGGCCTCCTCTCACCGTCCGCGAGCCCCGGCTGACACCTCATGCCCCAGCTCACTGGCAGGTGCCTCCACCAGCCTCACCCACTTTCCCTCATGCTGGCGCCCTCCGCAAACCAATGCCGAACACCCTCCCGCTGCGCCTCAATGCTCACCCGGCCACCGCGCTCGGCCGCTCGAACCCAAAACTGCCGGAAATTCCCGAAAACTTCAACGAACAACCGCGACACCATCCAAACCCGGATGTCAATTCCAATACAAGCGTTTGAAATCCCAAAATATGTACTATGCGAACATGGGATATTATTTCAAATTAGATGGAAAATCAATTCTAGAAAATGAGATTAAAGGTAGATGCGGAATTAATAACGCAACGCAACCTCTTACCTGTTAAGCCATTGCCCGACGCTTCACAGAGGGTCCGCCGCCGAACCGCTACCTTTCAAGAAAGGAGGAGGAGAGGAGAAGGGCTCCTCCTTGGTTGAGCTCTTCCGCCAGGGGAATGGGAAATGTGGAAGGAGATGGGTGGGGTTAGGGATTAAATAAAGAAGAGAATTAAATAAAAATTTTATTTAATTTAACCCCCAATTTAACCCGCGCCCGAAACTCTCAACCTGGTGGATGTTATGCGTCCCCTATGGTAAAAACCACCTTTCGAGCACAATGGTGGTATCAAAATTTGAATCTGATTCCCCGTTAAAAAGTTATAAAGCTCAACGCCCGAGGCCGCCAAATTAAGAAAACGTCCCTTGGGCCATTTTTCACAGACGGGTCGCGCCCGTGAAAGGTACACCCCTCCTATGGTAAAAGGCACACCCCGAACTCAACGGTGCCCTCAGTTATCCATGCTGAGCCACTGTGTAAGAGATACCGGAATTTATCCATTAAACGAATAAATTAATTGATTAATTAATCTGTTTAACGTTCCGGTAGCGGGCGAGGGGTCCAAACGCCCCGCACCGACATACTTTATGTCATTCCTAGGGTAAACACCCCATTCCAGACCCATCTGTACACTTGGATCTCTGATCTGAAGCAATTTATAGGATTTATCCCATTTATTTTGTGTTTCCAATGTGAACGCACTGAATATTTAATTTCAGACACATAGGGGCTCGGAATCGTATGTCGTCTGACAGCGCTGCTCTGGAATAACATCAAGAATATTCCAAAGTCTTTCACAGCAAAAACTGGGTTCTTACATAACTACATCCATCAATATTTTCATCCCCAAAAAGTAAAAATAGGGGAATAACTCAGGGTACCAAGCCCACACTTGGCTCTTCCATACCCAGAATAACACTTGCACGGCTCTATGCCACCACACACAGACCAAAGGACTGATCCGTTCACGCGAGGTCTACCCTTGCCGATGACTTGCATAGGATCATGAAAACATCCTCTCAAGTGAGTCACGGGAGAGACTTCGTGCACCCACTCCAGACATTGGGGTTAGGTCAAGGTGGTAGGGAACCTCGTCATCCCTTTACACAGTCTCAAACTACCCGAAAGATCTCAGGGGTAGCTCACCTCCCCGACCGAACCCTTACGTCGCGTGCCGCGACTGGAATCAGCGCACGCACCTGGAACAAGGCTCGGTTATTCCCTCATTCAGAATATCCATATGGTTGAACACCCAAGGATATCTGGTCGTGCAAGGTTTCACAGTCGATATCTCTCAACCAAGACTCTCTTACACGCTTAAAATGTGAAAGAGTCGACAACACCGACTAGGGAAAAAGGTCTCACCCCTTTTTACCTTACCATCACACGGTTACACTGACGCCCCGTGCCACCCTGGTAACACCTCAAAAAATGACCAGGGAGAAAAAGTATTTCACACACCGATTCTAACAATTCTACTGTAAAAAGTAGAAGAGGTGTAGAGTATACCTCTTATCACCTCATGCTCTACAGGATCGTAGACATCCAAAGCATGTGGATGTCAGGGATACCAACTGCCAGCTCTCGGAGATTGATGTGGACCGTCTCGTGGTGATGAGAAGACCTCTTAAAGTCTTCCCCCACTACCAGCTCCTCTCGCTCCTCTTCTAGCACCACCTCTCTAGGTGCTACTCTGATCATCGCGCTGCCTCCATCGTGGTGGGGCACCTGCTGCCTGCCTGAATCTCTCCACATGCCTGGTCGGGTAGTCTCGTGCTAGGTGACCCCACCCATAGCAAGTATATCACTAACTCTCTCTGGGATGCACTAGTGCCCTACTGCGCAACTATGGTGTACGACCACTCAACTGAGTCCGGTTGTCCGAAAGCCACTTGAGTCAAGGTTCTTCTTGCCGACGCCTGCTAGCTGCGGTAGGCATCTCGGCTCCTACGTGCCTACTGCCACCACCAACTCTAGAACATGACATGAATCTCTCTGTCACCAGCGCCTGATCTATCACCCCGACATGTGTGGAAATTACCAAGAGCACTATGACAACACGAAACTCTTTGTGGATACCCTGCTCAAACTTCCACGCTCGGATGTTTTCGTCATTGACCAAGTCCGGGTAAAAGCGTGCACGGTCTGCGAAACTAGCCGCGTACTCGGCCACCGTCATCCCTCTCTACTGAAACTGTAGGAGCTCATGAATCCGAATGGAGTGCAAGATGGAGGGGAAAAACTCCTCACAAAACAACAACTGAAAGTCGCCCCATGAAAGTGACGGCTCGTCGTGGAACTAAGTCACCAGACTCCACCAACACCAAGCTGCTCCACGAAAATGGTTGGCTACCAAAGCCACTCTTTGACCTGTCGGCCTTTGCACATGCTTGAAAAGGCGAACCACTATCTCTAACCAAACCTCTATTGCCTAAGGGTCTGACTCACCGCTGAACCTCAACAGTATCTTCCACTAGAACTCACGGAGTGCTCTCAACCTACGCTCAAGCCCTGGCTACTTTTTTGAAGTTGTCTGATGGTCAACAGGTGGGGGTGTTTCTAACGGCCCACCCGGAGAAAGGAGCTCGCATGATGGGTCCTCGACTATGGCCTCGTAGCTCACGGGGTCGTCGTCACGAACCAAATCTGGCATCTTGGCTACCTGTCATCATGGAGACATCATGAATATTTTCTAGGAGGGTCGCGATCAGATGAGCATATATGTATATAAAAACAACACAACGATGGGGAGATGAATCAAGATGGACAGCCAAAGACTCAATCCTATGTGATGAACAAACCAATTTTCCCTACAACAAGTGTCTCAGCATGCCGATTCGACAAGCGGGTTATCAGGGTCCTGGTGAATGGATACATCGGTCGCCGCTCCATCACTGGACTCCCTGGCCTGAGAGTCGCTCTCGAGACACGTTAACATTTTTTCCCTAAATCCTATCCAATTCCTTTTATTTCAGGGACGTCCGAACAACACCCCAAGGAACGATCCACCTCTGATACCACTTTGTCATGACCCGACCCTTCCCGGCCTCATGCCGCAACTACCCCAAGCCTGCCTCTATAGGACAGGGGCTGGCGACAAGCGTCGAAGGCTAAAACACTCGGGGAGGCCTTTTCCAGAGAACCTGTACACACACACACACGCAGCACACTCAATGAAAAAGCACAGAGAAAATGAAAATATTAGTAAAGAAATGGGAAACTTCTATAAATAAACCACATTGTGCATCGACCTCTAAATGTAAAAAGCAAGTACTGAATTTAAACTAAAAATAAAAGGGAAAAAACAGATGCCCAACCAAAAAAGTTCCACAACCCATCAACAGGTGAACAAAAAGAAAACAACTAGAAGGGTCCCCCACCAGGAACTCGACTCCGAACACCGCACGCGGTCCAAGCTCCCATACTCCTAAGCTCCACCGAAGTCACGAATACGTATCATCCATCTGCAAGGGTACACCATGTGCTGGAAAAGCCCAAGAAGGGGTGAGTATAAAAATACTCAGTAGGATACCCCAAAGGCTCGAGGGAGAAAAAAAGGAGGTATCGAAGGGTGAGCATTAGAGACAACAAGGAATAGAAAAGGAAGGAAACAAGTAGTGCAGTAAAGAGTACAGTGAAGAGTCAACCTCAACCCAATAAGATGAAAGAATGTAGACTCGTCCAGACACAAGGAGCTAGAAACGGTGATAAGATGAACTTCCCGTCGAGTTTCGCTACTTATAGTCATAGAGTAGACTCATCCAACCAGGAGAAGCTAGACATGGAATGCACGTGGCATACCTCGCGCGTCTTTGCCTCTCTTGGAGGGAGAGTAACCAATCCCAAGAAGTTGGTACTGGAACAAGGTATATACATATTCATATTCTCAATCAAGAAGCCCGAACAAGATCGTAAGGGGATCTCCATCCCGTAGCTCAGCCCAAGAAGGTGAGTAGCCAACAGTCCCAGAAGTAAACACCATCGATGCCCAACATCACACACGTCTGCCCTGAACTTCAAGTCAGGGGACTCAAATCACCACACATTGACACTATCTGCTTTGGGCGGCACTGAATCGCCCGCATAGTTTTAGGTTGCTTCACAAGGATGTGTCTCGGTCGAGAAAGTTCCCCTCATACTTGAGAGTTCTAGGGGAACGTCAAACCACAACTCATATGTAAGACCCAGATATTTTATGATAAGTATTCTTTTTAATTTATTTGATGTCATGTGTTTTATGCTACACCAAGATTATCTTTTTCTATACACAACACCATATTATCTTGCAGTATACGCAACACTAATCTTGGATCGTGTTAAAAACAATTTTATGTTTGTTTGATAATAGTTATTCTATGAAACATTGAGTGTAAATATATATATATATATATATATTCAATGTATAAATGAAATATGGTTGGATTCTGTTATACGCAACAACAAAGGAGTCTTGCACTGCACACAACCCTAACTTGGCATGCATTACACGCAATCGCGACTTTCCCCGATAGCGTGTGTTGTACGCAATATCATGTTTCACTAAACAATGATATATGGTTATAATATTATTAAGAACTAGTCGTTATTAATAGTATTAACTACATTTTGAATTTTATAACATTATTATTTCATCTTACACATTTTGTAGAACATGGTATAAGAATAAAATAATTTTTTCGGGTAAAATAAGTATTTTTAAAAAAATGCAGTTTTGCCACCTTTTGATGGAGCACCCACAATAAATCTTGATTTTTACATGTTTATAAGTTCAATTTTACAAAATAAACTTCTTCTTTTGATTCAGGATATAAAAATTTACATTGGATAACGTTTTGATATTTTTCTGATAACATTCATATTTTAATGAATAGTAAAAACACGATATATTTTAATTAAAAACAACTTTTTTCATCGTAATAATTTATATGGTTAAATTATAATATTGAATGGTTTTAAAGTACAAATAGAATATATTTTTACCATTTAATATAATTTATTTCATTATCATTTATTTTAACTTGAATTCGTAGTTAAATCAATTCAATCTTTTGCAATGTTTTAAACAAAAACTCGTTTTCTTTCGACAACATGAATAATTTTAATTTAACTTCTGCAAATTTTGTGTATTGAATTTGGAAAAATTGATTCCATATTTTGAATCAGTGGGTCCATATTATATTAATAAGCTACTTTTTATTTTTGGGCATTATGAATAGTAACTACGGTAAATTTTATTTAACATAGTTAAAGGTAAATTGGGTAATTAAGCGTAAATATAAGATTATAAAATCACCCTAACACCTGTTAAAATCCTATTGGATGACTAAAAGTCAACCCATATCACCTAAGGGTCATATTCGATTCATTTAATGGGATTTTTTCCATGAAAATAATTTAATTATTATTAAAACAAAGAAAGTGACAACATGTCACTTTCTTAAATATTATAAGTAAAATAATTTTACTTTAGTGATAAACATTATGAAACTTCGGATATAATTATTCTCCAGAAAGATAACAAAATTATCTACATCATATGAATTTATTTAGAATTTTTAGGGATTTAATAATTATCATTAATGGTGACATAATCGTGATGTTGAAATTATTTTATTTAGAGAAATATCAAATAAATGGTTTTAAAAATATTAAAATAAATATTATGTATGAATTATTTAATGTTCTCCTCTAATTTTCTAGATACATATGACCTTTTATGAATCTATTAAAGCTTTTATTTTGAACATTTATTTGGTATATATTTTATTTAAATTCAAATAAATGAATAGTGTCAAAATTGACAATATTGTTATTTTATAAAAATAACATATTATAAAATTGTTTAAAAATCACAAAAATATTTACAAATTATAAATTTAAATTTATATGGTCTAAATGTTATAAATTATCCAATTATGGACATTTCACAACAAATAAGTAATTATTTTTTATAGTTGAAAATTTAGAATGTTATTACCACAAATAAAATTAAATAGATTAAATAAGGATAATTCAATTTGATAATGTTTAAAATAAATTCCTAACATGTCTAAATTTTATTTTTTGATTAGATTAAAACTCTATCTCATCATATATTCGAATATGAGTCATTGTTGGAGGTTTTTATGTGGGGTTAGATTTATTATAAATTAATATTTTTAATATTTCCAAAGGTGACCCTCTCCCCCCATATAAAGGGAACCACCTCCCTCTATTACTCACACCACTATGAGCCTTAAAGCACGGCCAAACCCTTCCAAATTATCTTCTACACTACCCTAGATACATCCTAGAGGTCCTGCTCTACTTCAAATACCAATCATAGTGCCCTAAGAGGAGGTTTCAAAGAGGCGTATCAAAGAAGAGGTAATTTCTTTTACCGATTCATTCAAGCTTATTTCTTCATAAACATAATATTATTTAGTTGTTTCATTATAAATTAATAACATAAGTATCACTAATATACTGATATGTTATTATAAATATGATACAACCCCATTTCACCTTCTATCCATCCTACGGAAAACAAAATCACCGCGCATGCGTACATACAGAATATCGTCTCCACGCCGTGGTGTAATCTGTTTTTCAACCACCACCTTACTTGGATGGGTATAATGGTAAATAATAAATACAAATGATTATTATAACATCATACTGATTCTACGATTTTAGGTCATTCACTCTAATTCAATTCAATAAATATGGGAACGATATCATTGCTCGTGCATACATACGTATTACCGTCTCCACGACGCATTGGATTCATTTTCCATGATAAAAATTGAAGAATAATTATAAATTATATTTAATAATTAATCGTGAAATATATATTTATGTAATATACTAAATTCCATTCAATTCAACAAGGAAACGAAAATAGCGTTCATGCATACGTACGGCCTACCGTCTCCATGACCGGTGTATTTCTTTCCGTTTATCGATCTGTTATATATATGTATATTCTGAATATATATTATATATAAATCATGTTTTATATTATGGAATTAATTAATCATGATCTAAGTAATCATATGAATAATTACAAGTCAAAACACGGATGACATATGAAACGATTTTACCCAAAACGCTTTTTAACATGGAATTTACAAAAGAACAGGTAATATAATGTCATAAGTGAACCATATATGATATCATAACAATGAATATGATTCTGTAACAAGTCAATGAAATTATTTAAATCATTATATAGTAGGTTTGGATACATACGAAGCATATCTGACATAAGGTAAGGGATAATTTTGCAAATCTCATTTTTATCCGATATTGCTTATTCGTATGTATTTACTGGGGTTATTTCTATCATCCATCTCCATGTTTTAAAAAAGTGTTTTCATGTATGTTTAATTTATTTTTTACCAATTTTTTACTTTTACTACATGGTATTTAAGGAATATTTCTTTTGTTTATGTTACTAGGTAGTTTTTTGACTTTTCCGGAAAAATTTCGAGAAGAATGTTTTTTTATTCGGCATGAAAGGATTTTTACGATTTTATAAAGCCTTATTTTCATGAAGATTCCTCTAAAAGATTTCATAACTATTTTCAAAAAAATATTTTTCTTTTAAAATTTCATGACGTTTTGTGAAAAGAAATTGATTTTGATGAAGAAAGGATATTTTCCCCAAGAATTCATTTTCAGTGTTTTATCAAAACCATTTTTCATCTAAGATGACATTATTTATTATGTGTATGTTTTAGGTATCATGTCTCTATTATTTACATGGTCTCACTTTTATTATTATGAAATGATATCCATTAATTTTATATAGATTAGGTGATGATGGGATGATGTTTATGAAACCCATTTTATTCGTTGGGTTATTAAGAATGATGCATGTTTATTTTGTGGCACACGTAAGATTGATTTAATTTTGAGATGGGTGGGACCTATATCTCCCTCCAATGCCTTGGGCAAAGATTTATATCTCATGATATGGACATGGCTGGAATGGTAAGTTAATCTGGTTCAATAATACAGTACTGGAACGAGGAGTGAACTCGATTTAGAAAGGGACTTTGCCCACTAAGATGGTCTTGGGAGAAATGCCATGGCTACTATGGAAATCATATCATGTTCTTAATGGTTACCACAATCACATGTTTTATTACCATGATATTTTATCATGATTAATGTTTCTTTATGATCTATGCCTTATGTACTGCCATGTTTTATGTCATTGCTCAAGATTTTGATGTTTAAACATTATGTTCATGTTTAAAAGGTCAAATGTATATGATTTGTTTTATTTTATCCACGCATACCCTTACTGAGCATTTGAGATCAGCCTTTATATGTTTTCTTTTCCCTAGGATTTAAATAATTGTTTTAGTTATGAAAACAAAAAGGGGAAGATCATATGGGAGATCTTGAAGATATTTCAACATGATTAGAAGATTATTTTCCGAGTTTCCAAAGACAGTAAACTATTACGGTCCTTGTGTGTCTGGTTTTGTTATGTAATAAATATTCCGCAAAAGTAATGTAATGTCCATGTACGTCAAGCTTTGGGTCTCTATAGTTGGTATCAGAGGAATGGTTCAGTCAACCTTTGGAAACAAGGATGTGAAAACGTTAGTGATATCCCGAGAGATATTTCTAAGGTATTTCTAGGGATGTCACTAAGGTTAAGTATACATATAGGATATAGTCCTAGAACTACAGTAACGATCATAGAATTTAACCTAAAATGTTAGATATTGAGGGTACTCCCCCTTTACTATGATTTTTTCCCTAGTATTATTTTTTTCCTCTCAAACTATTCCTTTTGGGTTTTAGAAAATGGTTGTAAATAAGAAGATTCATAATAATAGAGGATATGACATACAATGGAATGATATTCTTCATGAGAAATCAAATGAAACCGGATTTGGAAGTCCAAACATCATTATTATGCCTAATCAGCAATCTCATAATATGATCAATAATCTCAACTTTGGTAAGTTTCCCGACACAGATAAAAAGAGAAAGATGGAGTTTTATGATGATCATAGAGGAAAGAAAGTTCAATTTCCCTCATGTAAAACATGTGGGAAGAGGAATCAGGGAGATTGTTTCAAATGAACTGGAATATGATTTGGGTGTGGAAAATAAGGACACAAAGCCATTAAGTGCAAAGGAAAAGGTTCATTTAACACCATAGACAAGGATAATGGTATTGCTATGACATCAATAATTATTAGATGTTTTAAATGTGGAATGTATGGGCTTTATGCAAACAAATTCCCTAAGGGAAAATATCATGAAGAGAATCATCAGGGTCATATGAGTATTATTTATGTGGATGATGATGAAGAGACTACAAATGAAATATGAGATGAAAGAAATGATGAAGCTCAGTCAGTGTTTTAAAAGTTACTGGAATGATTGTATGTTTATAAATAATAATGTATGGTACTATAGAATAAAGAATCATCTAAGGATTGTTACACAATTCTTTTTCCTAAATTATTTGAAAGTATATTTTGAATGGTACCAGTATCCATGGTAGGTTATTCAGATATTTTTGAAAAGTAGATGATATTCACATAATGACGGGATAAATAGATAATGAGATGTTTGATTGTATTCTTGAGATCATGACTGATATAAGGACAAAGTGATATCATGGTTTGAGTATATTGAATTCTTGGGATTTTGGTATGTGGAAAGAGTTACCTTTTGACAGCATTCATGTTTTCACAAAGGTTTTATGGAAATTTATATTTCAAGAGAATGCATGACTAAGGTATTCATGTGTTTGTAATGTAACCAACATGTTATATCTTATGATATATGTTGGATAAATGCTTGTATTCATATTCTTGGTAGATAACCATTCTAGTAATTGTTTTCTTTATACTATGAGAATGGACAGAAGTATTTTGGATAAATATTGGAATGGATTATGTTGGAAATAAGATAGTATTGTTTAAGGATAAAACTTTTTTCGATATTATTGTTGTGTTGTTATAGTAATGTAGTTTTAGAAAAAGGAAAACCTGCAGGACGAGGGACATCCCATCGCGTCGGACAAGGCTGTTGGTATCAAAACCAAAACATAAGTGCGACTACCCTTTATCGCATACCAATGTCCTACAAGAAGTCCCTGGTTATTAGAACTAGTTTTATTTTATTACATGGTATGATATATGAAGTATAAGTTCATTTTTGGAATCGTATACGATTAACCTCACCATAGATGGACTTATGTATATTTGATAACTTTTGATAACCTTTTGTTTGAAACAAATGGAATGACCCATAATTTTATCACATGATCTATTAACACTTCACGAATAACAAATTCATCTTCATTTCATTAAGATATTAAGTGGAAATTGTTCAAAGCACGAACAACAGTGAGATTGTACCAAAATCAAGTAAGTATTTCTTCTAATTCAAAATTTTCAACTTTAGGAAAATAGTAGTTAAAACAAATTTTTTTTTGTCCTAGCTCTCTTATATCCGATGAATCAGATGGTACCTTATATCATCACAAATATATGGCTTTGTGATTATTGGTATTTTCATAGCCCTGTTCTCTACCACTCTCCATCAGAATTTGATGGTTAGATTTCTCCTCCATATCCATATTTTAACCTATGATCCCTTATGTGGAAAACTAGTGATGAGTTAATTTGGGTAATCGTTATGATTCATACTTCACTTTTTAAAATTATGTTTTAGCATTCCTTTTTACAATGTGGGTTTCTATGAAAGAAATTCTCAAGTAACAAACCATTTTAAACCCCGACGAATTTCGAAGGTGAAATTATTTTTAAGGGGGTAGAATGTAACACCCCGAGATTTTATGATAAGTATTCTTTTTAATTTATTGGATGTTATGTGTTTTATGCTACACCAAGATTATCTTGTGCTATATGCAACACCATATTAGCTTTCAGTATATGCAACACTAATCTTGGATAATGTTAAACACAATTTTATGTTTGTTTGATAATAGTTATTCTACGCAACATTAAGTGTAAATATATATATATATATATACAATTTATAAATGAAATATGGTTGGATTCTGTTATACACAACAACAAAGGTGTCTTTCACTACACACAACCCTGACTTGGCTTGCATTACACGCAATCACGACTTTCATCGATAGCATGTGTTGTACACATTATCAGGTTTCACTAAACAATGATATATGGTTATAATATTATTAATAACTAGCCGTTATTAAGAGTATTAACTATATTTTGAATTTTATAACATTATTATTTCATCTTACACATTTTTTAGAACATGTTATAAGATTAAAATAAATTTTTCAGGTAAAATAAGTATTTTTCAAAAAATGCAGTTTTGCCGCCTTTTGATGGCGCACCCACTTTAAATCTAGTTTTTGACATATTAATAAGTTTAATTTTACACAATAAACTTCTTATTTTGATTCAGGATATAATAATTTACATTGGATAATGTTTTGATATTTTTCGGATAACTTTCATATTTTAATGAATAGTAAAAACACGCTATATTTTAATTAAAAACAACTTTTTTTCATCGTAATTACTTATATGGTTAAATTATAATATTGAATAGTTTTAAAGTACAAATATAATATATTTTTACCATTGCATATAATTTATTTCATTAGCATTTATTTTACCTAGAATTCGTAGGTTAAATCAATTCAATCTTTTGCAATGTTTTAAACAGAAACACGTTTTCTTTCGACAATGGGTTTATTTTTAATTAAATTTCTGAAAATTTTGTGTATTGAATTTGGAAAAATTGATTCCATATTTTGAATCAGTGGGTCCATATTATACTAATAATCTACTTTTTATTTTTGGTCATTATGAATAGTAACAACAGTAAATTTTATTTACTATAGTTAAAGGTAAATCGGGTAATTAAGGGTAAATATAAGATTATAAAATTACCCTAAAACCTGTCAAAATCCTATTGGATGACTTAAAGGCGACCCATATGACCTAAGGGTTGTATTATAATCATTTAATAGACTTTTCTCCATGAAAATAATTTAATTATTATTAAAACCAAAGAATGTGACAACATGTCACTTTCTTAAATCTTATAAGTATAATAATTTTAATTTAGTGATAAAAATTATGAAACATCGGATATAAATAGTCTCCAGAAATCTAATAAAATATCTAAATAATATGGATTTATTTAGAATTTTTAGAGATTAAATAATTATCATTAAAGGTGACATAATAGTGATGTTGAAATTATTTTATTAAGAGAAATATCAGATAAATGGTTTTAAAATCATTAAAATAAATATTATATGAACTATTTAATGTTCTACACTAATTTTATAGATAAATATGACCTATTATGAATTTATTAAAGCATTTAGATAGAACATTTCTTCTGTATATATTTTATTTAAATTCAATTAATCGTGTCAAAATTGAGACTATTGTTATTTTATAAAAATAACATATTATAAAATTGATTAAAAATACCAAAAATATTTAAAAATTATAAATTTAAATTTATATGGTCTAAAATTTTATAAATTATCCATGTACGGACAATTCACAACAAATAAGTAATTATTTGTTATAGTTTAAAATTTAGAATGTTATTATTACAAATAAAATTAAATTGATTAAATGAGGATAAATCAATTTGATAATTTTTGAAATAAATTCCTAACATTTCTAAATTTTATTGGTTGATGAGATTAAAACACTATCTCATCTAATATTCTAATATGAGTCATTTTTGGAGGTTTTTATGTGGGGTTATATTTATTATAAATTAATATTTTTAAGATTTCCAAAGGTGCCCCTCTCCTCCCTTATAAAGGGGCACCTCCTCCCTCTCATCCTCACACCACAATGAGCCTTCATGCTTGGCCAAATCCCTCCAAATTATCTTCTCCACTTCCCTAGAAACATCCTAGAGGTCCTGGTTCTCTTCAAAGACCAATCTTAGTGCCCTAAGAGGAGGTTTCAAAGAGGTGTATCAAAGAAGAGCTAATTTATTCTACCGATTCTTTCAAGCTTCTTTCTTCTTAAAAATCTTCTTATTTAGTTGTTTCATTATAAAGTAATAACATCAGTATAAATAATATAATGATATGTTATTATAAATATGAAACAAAACCATTTCACTTTCTATCCATCCTATAGAAAACAAAATCACCGCACATGCGTACGTACAGAATACCGTCTCCACGCCGTGGTGTAATCTGTTTTTCCACCACCACCTTACTTGGATGGGTATAATGGTGTAAAGAATAAATAAAAATGATTATTATAACATCATACTGATTATATGATATTATATCATTTACTCCAATTCAATTCAATAAATATGGGAATGATATCATCGCTCGTGCGTACGTATGGATTACCGTCTCCACGACGCGATGCGATTCATTTCCCATGTTAAAAATTAATGAATAATTATAAAGTATGTATAATAAATAATCATGAAGTATATATGTATGTAATATACTTAATTCCATTCAATTCAATAAGTAAATGAAAACAGCGTTCATTCATATGTATGTCCTACCGTCTCCCTGAATGGTGTATTTCTTTTCATTTATCGATCTATTATATATATGTATATTCTGAATATATATTATATATAAATCATGTTTTATATTCTGGAATTAATTAATCATGATCTATGTAATCATATGAATAATTACATGTCAAAACACAGATAACATATGAAACGATTTTACCAAAAACGCTCTTTAACATGGAATTTACAAAAAAACAGGTAATATAATGTCATAAGTGAATCATATATGATATCATAACAATTAATATGATTCTGTAATGAGTCAATGACATTATTTAAATCATTATATAGGAGGTTCAGATACATACAAAGAATATCAGACATAAAGTAAGGGATAATTTTACAAATCTCATTTTTATCCGATATTTCTTATTCGTAAGTATTTACTGGGGTTATTTCTATCATCCATGTCCATGTTTTAAAAAAGTGTTTTCATGTATGTTTATAGTCATTTTTACCCATTTTTGACTTTTACTACATTTTACGTAAGGAATCTTTCTTTTTTTACGTTACAAGGTAGTTTTTTTACTTTTCCGGAAAAAGTAGGAGAAGAATGTTTTTTTATACGACATGAAAGGATTTTTAAGATTTTATAAAGACTTATTTTCATGAAGCTTACTCTAAAAGATTTCATAAAAATTTTCAACAAAATCTTTTTATTTTAAATTTTCATGACGTTTTATGAAAAGAGATTGATTTTGAAGAAGAAAGGATATTTTCCTCAAGAATTCATTTCATGTGTTTTATCAAAACCATTTTCATCTAAGATGACATTATTTATTATGTGTATGTTTCAGGTATCTTGTCACTATGATTTACATGGTTTCACTTTTATTATTATGAAATGACATCCATTACTTTTATATGGATTATGTGATGATGGGATGATGCTTATGAAACCCATTTTATTCGTTGGGTTATTATGAATGATGCATGTTTATTTTGTGGAACATGTTAGAATGATTTCATTATGAGATGGGTGGGACCTATATCACCCTCGAATGAATTGGGTAAAGATTTCTATCTCATTAGATAGACATGGCTGGAATGGTAAGTTAATCTGGTTCAGTAATACAGGACTGGAACGAGGAGTGAAATCAATTTAGAAAGGGACTTTTTCCACTAAGATGGACTTGGTAGAAATGCCTTGGCTACTATGGAAATCATATCATGTTCTTAATGGTTGCCACAATAACATGTTTTATTTCCATGCAATGTTATCTTGATTAATGTTTCTTTATGATCTATGCCTTATGTACTGCCAGGTTTTATGTCATTGCTCAAGATTTTGATGTTTAATCATTATGTTCATGTTTAAAAGTTTAAATGTATATGATTTGTTTTATTTTATCCATGCTTACCCTTACTGAGCATTTGAGCTCACCCTTTATATGTTTTCTTTTCCCCAGGATTTAAAGAAAGGTTATAAGTAAGAAAAGAAAGAGGGGAATATCTTATAGGAGATGTTGATGATCTTTCAACATGATTAGAAGATTATTTTCCTAGTTTCCAAAGACACTAATCTATTACGGTCCTTGTGTGTCTGTTTTTGTTATGTATTAAGTATTCTGAAAATGTAATGTAATGTCTGTGAACTTCATGCTTTGGGTCTCTATATCGTCACTTCCTCATAGTTGAGAGGTCTCCACAAAGTCGACAGGCGACTCCCCGCCCAGCCCCGGTGGAGGGTAATCCCTGGAAGTCGATAGGTTCCCACTGTAGGGAGACCCGGTAAGAGTCAACTGGTGCCACACTACCCACTCCCGTAACAAGGTAATCGACTGGAGGGAGACCCGGCTAATGTTGGAGACAAGACCACTGCCCAGCCCAGCTGAAGGTATCCCAACATCGAGGACCACTGCCCAGCCCAGCTAGAGGTAAGCCCGACATTGAGGACCACTGCCCAACCCAGCTGAAGGTAACCCCGGCATCAGGAACCACATCCCAGCCCTGTTGGAGGAAAACCCGAAACTGCTTTGGAAATCCCTGCTGGATGGTACTGCTCGGTGAACATTACTATACTAGCCATCCCTGCTGGATGGTAACCCACTGGCCATCCCTTCTGGTCGGTACAACTGGGGAGCTCTACTGGAAAAAACCTCAGCCCAAATGGAAATAACCTCAGCCTTGCTGGAAACAACATACTAGGTTGAGGATCGGTGCCCATGTAATGTTTTGTTCACACCGAATCCACACAAACTCTACCACTGGTCATGAAGGATTGAGAGAAACTCCCCGGGACTCTCAAGGTGATCACACTCCAACCCACCGAGTCACTATCGAAGCGGACTGAGGAAACTCATCCCAAAAAGTGGGGTAACTCCCACACTGTACGGGCACACGTGGTTGTAAATGGTACTGCAGTCCCGTGAAAGGGCACGGTACGGAAACCCCTCACAGCTGAAGAAAAAGAGGAACTAAACCATCTCTACCAGCCAAACGAGAGCAGCACTTGGGGAAAACTCAACCCTGCTGGTCAACAAACGAGAATAGGACCAGGTTGAAACTCATCCCTTCTTGTCAACAAACACGAACAAAGGAACCCTCTATGTCGTGAGAGTTCAAAAGTACGCAAAGCAGAACATGGAACGCACATGGGTCCCACAAGACGTGTGACCCCAAGTCAACCCCATCGAAGCGCACAAACATTATCAGGTACAAACCACGACGTGTACCTCCAATCAAACTTGTATACTCCCGGTGTATACCACAATCCTAGCCCAACGGTTATCGTGAACACGACACCCAACGTCAATGAAAATTTTAACACAATAACTCCAACATGACACCTCAATGGCTGAGGCACGACCAACCACATCACTTTAAACACCAACATCACTCTCCCAGGAGTGAACGCGATCACAGGCCAAGGGTCCACTATAAATGCGGTAGAAGAACCACCACGGGTCACCATCACATTTCCACATTTAATAAGATCATGTAATAGGATCTGCTCGCCTGAATAGATTACACTATTGTAATCCTCACAGAAAAACATGCGATATTGACTACTTATTCGCCTCAAATGGATATCTGATGGAAAAGTAGCCAACACCGCCTTATACTTGAACGACGTCCGGTGATCCTAAACATCGGCCCCGAAAACAGTCGGGCGCATCGCCCCATTGCGATCCCCTCGGGAAAACACGTCAAAATGACTTCTCACATGGGTGCAATAGGAATCCAGGGAAAAAGATGCATTTCAGACCACCACACACGAGCGGTGATACGTGGAACCCGCTTCCCGATCCCGAAACACAACGAACGGATCATACCATTGTGATCCTCTACAAAAGTACACAACATGGACTATTCATTTGTCCAAAACGGTCGCTCGGTGATAGTGATGTAAAATCACCGTCAATGCCCAAACAACCCTCAAAAGGCCCACACCATCATGCAGAATTAGAGTGGCCGGATTGCATCATTGCAATCCCCTCAGAAAAAACATCGAGAATCGACTACTCGAACGCCCCGAACGGATGCCCGATGAGAAAGTCGTTAAACATTACTCGCAGCTCAAAAGACGGTTCATGGGGCCCATGCCTCAACATCATCTTTAATTCCAAAAACCACAATGGGAAACTCCGTCTTGACGCCATGGTCACAACGCCACTGACGGAGCTCAAAACAGATGTCGGACGCTTCTGCTCCGTCCAAAACAAGATCCGCCGGGAAAATGTCAATTCACTTAACGGTCATGCCGCTTCACCGAGCCCCACATTTCAGGAATTAAAATTACCCAAAACCATATAAAAATATTCCTCTCATCACTAAGGTTCCACTTCCACAGACATCGATTCAAACAGATACGCAGTTTAGGAGATACGGACCCATGAATGCAAGGGGGGCACAAATGGGCCGGTCCAGACCGGTCGGCCCGATCAGGACCGGTGGTCCGCACCAACCAGCCGCGGCCCACCCCAAAGCCACCAGACCCTACCTCGGGTCTGGTTTTTTTTCAAATGGACTGGCCACCCTGGCCGGTCACCCTTGCTCACGCCACGTCAACAGATACCCTCAGAGCGCGGGTCTTGCTCCCCCAGGGTCGCTGCCTACGGCCGATGGGACGCCGCGCGCCGCCTCTGCCGGCCTCCCCTCCACGTCTGTGACCCCCGACCGACACCGAACGCCCCAGCTCACCTGAAGGTGCCTCCTCCGGCCTCTCCTACTTGTCCTCACGCTGACTCCCTCAGCAGACCGAGGCCAAACACCCCACCACTACACCTCGCTGCTCACCCGGCCACCGCGCTCGGGCGCTCGAACCCCAAACCGGTTGGAAATTACCGCAGGCTTCGATGAACGACCATGACACCATTCAAACCTGGATTTTAATTCCGAAAAAATAATTTGAATGCTCAAAATATTTACTATGAAAACATGGTCTTTGATTTCAAATTCGATGGCAAATCAATGCTAGAAAATGAGTTCAAATGTAGATGCGGAATTAAAAACGCAACGTAACCTCCAACCTGTTGGGGCGTTGCCCAACGCTTCACGGAGGGTCCTTCGCCGTGCTGCTACCTTGCTGGAGGGGAGGAGGAGAGGAGAAGGGATCCTCCATGGTTGAGCTCTTCTACTAGGGGAAAGGGAAATGGGGAAGGAGAGGGGTGGGTTTATGGATTAAATAAAGAAGATAAATTAAAATTAAATTAAAATTAATTTAACCCCTAATTTAACTAGCGCCCGAAACACTCAACGGGGTCATGTTTAAGCCTCTCATAGGGTAAAAACCACCTCACGAGCACAATGGAGGTCTCATAATTTTAATTTGAGGCCATGTTCAATGGTTATAAAGCCCAACGCACGAGGCCGCCAAATTACGAAAACGCCCCTAGGGCCATTTTTCACAAACGGGCAGCAACCGCGAAACATTCACCCCTCTCAGGGTAAACGGCATGCTCAGAACTCAACGGTGCCCTCTATTTTCCAATCCACGAAACCTTTTAAGAGATACCTGAGTTTAACCATTAAACAAATTAATTAATTAATTAATTAATCCGTTTAACGTTTCGGTAGCGGGTGAGGGGTCCAAACGCCCCGCGCCGACATACTTTATGTTGTTCCTAGGGTAAATAACCCATTCCGAACCCATCTGTACACTCGGATCTCTGATACAAATCACCGTTTAGGAGTTATCCCATGCATTTGGCGTTTCCTATGTGAATCCTCCGAAAATTTTAATTTCGGACACACAAGGGCTCGGAATCGCGCGCCGTCTGACGACGCTGCTTGGGAATAACATCAAGAATATTCCAAAGTCTTTCGCAGAAAAAACAAGGTTCATAAAAATAAATTCTTTTTTATCATTTCCCAAATACCTTCACTATGAAATTTCTGTATAATATTATATTATTTAAAATTATGGAAGCCATTTTATAAATTTGAAAATTAAATTTTATGAATTATTACTTATTTCCTTTACAGGAAAACAATTGATCAAAAAAATATAATGTTGGTTGCGCCCAGATTTCACTCCAATGATTTGGGTAAAGATTTTTTCTAATGATACATCATGTAGAATATTAGGGAGTAAACCAAATAAATTATGTGATTTTTTCTACTATATGATTTTTTCTTGGATGTTTTCATTGACTCGTGTATATTTCATTTTTTTGAATTAATACCACCATTACTAAGATACTATAAAGTATTGACACTATGTTCTTTACATTATTATTCTAGGTTATTACCCATGAGACTTCAATTTTTGATATATTGTAATATTTTTTTTTCAAATATTATTTTTCTTTTTCATATTTATTCTCGTACATATCTTTTTAGCATATAAATTTTGACTATGTATTCCCTATGTTATCCCATGAAATTTGGGTGCTTGAAAGGATCAATGATATTACTATTTATATAAAAAAATTGTTTTAATATTTTTTGTTTCATTTTTTATGATCCATGTCTTCAAAAGACACTAGCCATTTACAATCCATATATTATCTTAGTGTGTGTCTCTATGTCAAAATCATGTAATAATGGAAGTCAATGTGTATTTCCATCATATTAAATGTTTCATAATCATGTTTTTAAATTTTAAAAATATTTATATTGTCCTACGAAATATCCAAGATCTTCGTGTGAAATTATATAATTAATTTTAATGGATTTTGGTTTTCATAAAAGAAAGTTCAACCATATTTTTTTAAGATGATTTATAATGATATTTAAATTATTTAAATTTGTGATGATAATTTTTTGGTCCCACTTATGATTTTATTTTAAATAATGTTTTCTGAATTGATTAGCATAAAATAATATGTGAGTTTATTGAGATAATTAAATATTTTTTCTAAACATAAAATATTTCAAAGAATAATGGAATATATTTGAATCAATCAATGCATGATAAAGAGTTCGTTAAAAAATTGAAAACAATTTACGATATACATGATTAATAAATCTAAATTAAAATTAGATGAATAAAAAAACCATTAAAGGAGAAATTTTTTATATGTATTATTATAATATCACGTTATTTTACAACTTCTAAACATGAAATTTTTTTTAGTGTTTATATGTTTTGTATAATTAAATACGATCCTAACATTTTTTTTGTATTATATTAAATGAAAACATAGTTAAATTAAAGTAAATTTTAATTATGAATGTTTTATTCATGTAACAACTCTTTGGATTTAATTTAGTATTTGGATTCTCACTTTGGAAGAGATGTAATGGAGAAAATGAATAATTTAATTTTATTATTTTTCTTGGAATATGTTTGATTTCACAGAGCTCAAAGATGTAATTTATATTTTATTTCTCTATAGTTTAGGATTGATTTAATATTTATTCTAATTATTATGCACAGTTTTTTTTGGAAAAATAAAATGTTAACATAATTTAATAATTATTTTCATAAGATACATATTTATTGTGATAACACATCATCTATTTAAATTTCCAATATTGCTTCCAAAAAATCTAAAAATAAATATGTTGATGTTATATTGAATTTTATTATAGATATCGTTAATAAGGGGGCATTGTTTTGGATTTTGATTCAACTATTTATCAATTATATGATATATTTACCAAACCTTTGGATGTATTGAAGCTTAAAAATTGAAATTTGATTTCTTTGGATATTTTTTTTAACTATAATAATTTCAAATATAAATTTCTGTTTAAGATTCCAATTGATTATCTTTACTAAAATATTGTATATGAACATATTTTGAATATTGAATTTTACTATATTATTTTCTATTAAATTTTAATTTTTTATCTCTATTATATGTGGGATTACTTTATAATAATTAAATACATTTATGTATTGGATGTTTTTAATAATTTTTTGTTTTCTATAAAATTATTTTCTATTTAAACCTATATTAGAATAGTTATGTTTTAATATGTAAACCTTTTTTGGGGAAATTAGTGTTTGTTTTTTAATTTTAATAAATTTAAAAATTAGGGAGTCATTTTAAGAATCTTGTTTGTTTTTCTAATTTTTAAAAAGGGGAATATTTTTATTGTTGACAGTTGTTAGTTATTTATTTAATCTACTTATTGTTTTGAATATTAAAGTTTCTTAATTTCATCATATTGGAGTATAATAATATCTCACCTGATTATTTATTCTTATTCTTATAAAAAATTTGTTTTTTTAATTTTAAAATATTAATTTTTTAGGTATTATTCACATATTTTTATCTTTTATAGTTATTTGTTTAATTCCATGATCTATATATTTCAATAATTTCAAAAATAAGTGTTCTGAATATTTTCAATATCTTTTACTCTTGTAATGGTATTATTATACACTTGAAAATAACATGGTTAATCTTGTGATGATTTATATTAGATGTTTTTTGAAAAATTATTGTATACCAATACTACCTATAATATTTCACACACAAACTAAACATCATGCATATGAAGAGTACAAATGACTCATACAAAACTTAAAAATTAAATATACATTAATAATTATTCCCAAAAAAGTTCCAAAATGATACTTATATAAGTAATAAAAAATTATTACATAGTGTTAATTCCCCAATTCAATTACTCATTCATTTTAATATTGTAAGATATTTCTAATATCTCTTGTGAAATTTACACAATTCAATTTTTTTTAATTTTTTGTGGTTTTAAATCAACCAAATTTATAATTTCATAGGAATTATATATTAGTGAAAATTAAACATATAAATATTTTAAAATTGGTTCATATGTTTTAGTATTATAATTATGTTTTTCACTTTGCATGATTCTTCTCATTTTGATAGGTTTTATTTTTAAAACACTTTCGAATATTAAAAGGGTATATTAGAGTTTTGAAAACAACATATTAAATTTCATAAAGATCATAAGACACTAATTGGTATTACATTTATAAATAAATAAAAAAGATACAATAGTTAGATATTCATCTAAATAAAGAGATAATGAGATTCACTATTTTCAAGGTTCTAAAAGATGTATACTAAAATAGTTTTCTTTGTTATGATCACTAAATAATATTTAATGTCAAATAATTTTATTTAATTGATTTAACAAAATATTGTTCTATTTAACTATTCTATAATAGTTTCAATATTAAAATATTATTTTATTTTTTTGCATCATTTTTAGTTTAAAATATTCCATTCTAAAGGAAATCATTTGTTAGATTTTCCTTCTAAACAAAAGGTATGTATATTTGGTTTCTGGATCCCACTAAAGTCATGGATTTTTTTTGGTCATACCATGCTATGTATGTGGTTGGATAATAAAGATGTTTTGTTTTATAAATCCTAGTGGGAAACGTTAATATTTTTAAAACACAACGACGTACATTCAAAAGTTATTTTTTTATTATGTTTCATTTCATTGATGCTGAAGAGAGGGGTGTTGAGTAAATGTATGATCACATTGATCCATTATAATATAAAACTCCAGTGCACTTTTTTTAAAAACATTTTACGACATATGCATCATTAGATACATTTCATTGAATTTTAAATAATTTTGACTATTAATTTCTTTAATATAAATAGTATTCAAATATGACCCAAAAATCTAAAATAATTATATTTCTACTCCAATTTATTTAATTCCATTAAAATTTTGAAACTTACATTCAACCTCTATTAATCATATTCAACATCTCTCACTATAAAAATTAGTGCTTTAATATTTTCTGATTAATCATTGAATAGAAAATGATGGATTCATTCAAAATTTAACCAACACAATATGTAAATATATAAAACATTTATATGGCCCAAAATAATTTTATTGACACATTACAATAATTAACATTTTCCTTCAGTAACATCAAAGGACTCACATTAAATTCCTTATATAGATTCATCTTATTATGTGAAACCTTTGTTTTCACTATAATGATTTGAGAATTCTAATATGAATTTTAGATGATTTCCTAAAACCACTAAATATACTTTTATTTGATGAGTACCTATATCTGAAATACTCATGTGTCATTATTTTGTAAATAAATATTCATAGTACTCAACCTCAAATTTAAGGTGAAAATATTTTCCAAATATAAATCTCTAAATATATAACTATGGGAGTTCATGACGTAATACAATTTCACCACAATATTTCAGTTAATTAGTTAATAAAATAGTTCATACTAGGATGGACAATTTATCCAATATTTTATAAACTAATTTTACAAAAGTTATTCTAATGAAATTTTTTGGGGGATAACTCGTCCTTAGGGAGGACAATAAGTGATGTAGGGGATTTTATTGGAAGAGTTTCAATTTGTGCAGTAAGGTATAGGATTTATACATAAATTAATTTATATTGTTCTGAATCATTGAATATACCATGAAAATGTTATTTAGGTTGTGGATTAACATTAGTATCATATAAGTTGTAACAATATAGTGGTTTCAATTCAAGTTATCTATTTGTGTGAGGTGATTGATGAATTAACTAATATTATCACAACCATGACAAGCCATGGATTAATGAAAATGAAGATATCTCTTGTTTTTGAGAAGTGACATCAATAAGTATTGAGGTACAATGGTTCTCGAGGGGAATTATGAGGAAATACATACAATGGGGTGAACACCATTTGGTTTTGTAGTATTACATTCTGAGTGATATCAGAATGATATTTAGATGGGGTTTTTTGATGGCACTCCGATATGATATGGATGACCCCATAGAATCATTTGGAGTGGAAATGGATGAAGAATGGGATATGAGAATCTAATATTGGTTAACATGAAATGATAATTCTAATCTTATGATGTGGATCATCATATCTGTGATGACTTAATAAACCATATTTTTGAAGTGTCCTGGGTGTGCTAAGTGTATTTTGTGCATGGTAAATATGTTCTAAGTGTGAGAGTTTGTGAGTGGATTAAATGTGACATTGTTCATATATAAACATATGATTCAATAATAAGATGACTTGGTGATTTATGTTAGTGGATTGGGATTTGGGTTAGAGTGGTTTTTACATTATCCGAGGAATATTAATAGGGTGGATTATGATTCATGAAATATTTCAGTGGGTGAACCAAAATTTGTTCCATGATACATGTAGTGAAAAGATATTTTTTAAATGGTTTAGTTGGTGAACCACACTTCATTACATGATTATTGAGTGGACTATGATTTTTCAGATTGTTTAGGTGGTTAACATGATTCATCGCATGATTCAAGGGTTAGACCATGTGAAAAAAATTGTGATGGTGTCAGTTGGGTTGAAAATTATTAATATGTAATAGAATTTGGTGTTGTTGTTCAAGTTTGAGAAAGACCCTAATGTGCGGTTTATTGGTTAAAATTATGAGTTGGTGGTAGGTGTTTCATTTGAAAAATCTTTGATGGGTGTGGTTAATTGTGTTCAGTTAATTTAATCAAGGTGATTTATAATGTGTATTTGATGTAGAATGGGGTTCAATGAAATGGTATAGAAATTTAGAGTATCACCTGAGAAGTGGATGAGGTTGTTTGGGGATTATAATAGGATTGGTTTAGAATAAATTTTTTTATATAGGATTTGTGATTAGTGTTACACAATAGAGACATGGTTGTAAATTTTAGATGTAACAAAAATTGTTCTCCTAGAATTATCAATTTATGTAGATTAGAGGACATGGATCAAGGACTACCACAACTTCATGGGGATGAGAATAATTATGGAGGGATGTTTTTAATAAAATAAATTTTTATTTGATGGAAACGCCCAATGGAATTTTAAATTTATATCTGGTTGGATGATTATTTTGATAATTGGGAATCATAACGTAACTCAAGGGATATAAAATACCATAATGGTGTCATTATTCATTTTTTTGGTGTCAACAGACACCCTAGTGTATCAAGAATGAATTAGAGGATGAACATAGAGATTTAGTAGTATTCAGGATCTATTG
Organism: Viscum album; assembly: GCA_963277665.1. Lineage (NCBI taxonomy): Eukaryota > Viridiplantae > Streptophyta > Magnoliopsida > Santalales > Viscaceae > Viscum > Viscum album. Next base: position 1,250,508,610 of record OY728150.1, on the reverse strand, counting down.
TGGGCTATTCATTATATTATGTATGGATTCACCAAATGAATGTTTGGGGATAGGGTGGAGCCTCCACACCTATAAGGTTCATGGTGTGAACTAGTGTTTCATTCTATGAAGTGTAACCTTAAAATTTCTTCAAAATAATAAGTAGGGGACCATCTCCTCATCCATTTAGAAAAAACAACACAAAAAGGATGGATATTATGTTGATGCCTCCCCATCTCTCTCCCATCCTTATATCATGATTTTGGGTTATATTAGAGGATAGTTATGGGTAATATTTATCTTGTGTATACCAAATTTCCTAATTCCATTGAATGATATTTAATTGGGATGATATTATTTTTGGTTTTCATGTTGATTCCACCTATTCATAGCGTAATTGATTGAGATTGATGGGTATTTACCCAACATTAATAGAGTATATATTGAGAATAAATTTCAACATTGTGGCATTCCATATTGGTGATGGTATGTCACATTGTAAAATTTCTTATGTTTTTGGAACATTTTTATGAAATTGGCCTTTGGAAGAGGTTCTAAAATTAGGTCTTTTGTGTGTCGTATGTCTTGGTGTGTGATTGTAGTGGCACACAGCCCATTACAAGAATTTTCAATTAGAATATTATTTATATGGACTCATAATTTGATTATTTCTTTTTAAATTAAATTGTTAAATTATTTATAATTATTGATCCAAATATTTTATGTTTTATGGAGTGAAAACAGTTCTAAAGATGATGTAATTGACTTCATTCGCTTGGGGATGGTTAAAATAGGTAGGTAAATCAATGGAATTTGTAGAAGGATCCATTAATATAATCACATATGTTTTTTTATGAATAAGCTAATTTCATCATACATGTTCTTGGGACAAGGTAAATGTCTAAGTAGTGGGAGTGGCCAAGGAGAAGATATAAGGTGATGTTGGATTTTCTATTCCAGATTCATGTCCTCATTATAAATTTAATGAGAGTATTTCACTAGATAATTGTTACTCTGTGGGGATAAGGGTAAATGTTTTGATGACATGAGACTATAGACAAGACATGGAGTTCAATACATGAATAAGGTATCTAGGATTAGTTCTTCTAGGAATATTTTGACAGACATGAGAGGACTATTATAAGTGATGATGTTGGAGACAACCACTCATCTTACACCCAATGAGGTACACTCCCTCTTGTGGTCTAGGAATTTTTAGCAATGTCTGTAGGAAGAGTCATTTTTTATTAGATAATAAGTTATGTAGAGGGTTACCTCTAGGTTTGGGGATTGTATATCTCTTTGAGGAGAAATGATATGTGACCCATGACCATGTAATTGGATTTATTTTTAACTTATCATAGGGATACAAATGTGAATAGAGTTTGGTGGATTGGGAAGATCCCTAGGTAGAGATACCAAGAATGATAAGGGATCTTGGTGAGGTGGATAATTCCTTGTGGTTTGTGTTTGGATGATCCTCTAGGTAGTTATATTATTAGAGGCAGACTAGTGTGAGATGGTAATAAAGGAAAGAGACCATGATGGTATTTTAGGACCTAGTATACACAATTAAGAGTGTGATTAGTTAGGTTACACCAATAGGATAGGTCCTAGAAGACTACCTCTCTTGGACTAGCCTATGAGATTTGTGGTGTACTATGGGATTCACATTCATTCCGTGTTATTGTAACCTCCTCATGGTCCATAGGGATGGTTTTGTGTGCTTAGGGCCACCGTAGAGTCACCGGGGATGATTTACTGTGATTATCACTAACCAAGATCTCATAGTGATGGTTAAATGTGTTCGACCTCCATAATTCTTATGGGGATGAGTTAGTGTGATGAAAACTCCACAAATTTAAAATAGATTAATCTATGTGATTGAAATGCCTTGGTTTTTTGGGTAATGGATCAATAAACCCACCATACACGGATTGGTTCAATGTGTATAAATTATAAATTTCCAGGAGTAGTATTTGATCAAATAAAGCCCAACGGGATAGGTTAGCTGAAAAAGTTATATGATAACAATTGACATTAACTAATGTGAAAAATCAATAGTATATGAAATGGATGTGTGAAAAAGGGAAAGTGTCTCGGGGTATTAGGTTGAAGTTTGGACACCACCATATACTATATCCTTAGTTAAGGGATTAAATTTAGTACGATGACATAATATGATGAGATTTATTCAAGTTTGACACTAAAACATGTTTTATTAGGTGTCATGGTGGACCAGTAGTCACATTATAACCAGATTCATATGGATTCATGGTGGCCTGTTTTGAACATGATGTTCATGGTACATGTGGAAAATTTTTATTTTTCTATTATTCGTTCATTTATTTGATGGTTTATACTAGGATCACAGAGTGAGACATTACATACATGTATTTCTCACACCCTACATGGGAACATGAATAAGCATCCCAATTGTATATCTTCTTTCATGTTCTGCATAAGAAATGTAGTGGATATAGTTGATACTACTCAATGGGTTTTGGGGAAAGGTTTAGAGATAGCTAGGGATTGTAGTAGTTATAGTTTTTGTGAGTTTTATTTTATTTTATTTTGAATATGGGATAGGCCAAAAGGGTGATCAATGTATGAATAACTATATTCCTTCATACATTATATTTTGTTATAACATTTTGCATATGGATTATGAATACAATATGGTTTATATTCTGTAGTTATTCTATTTTACATAATGTATACATACCATTCTAGGATATTTATTCATAATAGCCTGTAGTTTTCTCCCACTTCATGTTATATTAATTTGATGTATTGGGAGGAAAGAGTGAGGCAATGTGGAACTCTAAAATATTTTGGTTCTTGACTATAACAATAGAATATTTTTTCACATACATTTGAGTTTTCATTTTATTTAGGGAGATCTAAGATATGTGAACAAGTAACTACATAAAAATTATGATATTTTTATAAATGGTGAGTCATGAAGACATTTACATTTGAAAGTCGTAGTTACCAGTGGTATAAGATTGTTATTAATCATTTGTTTAATTTTTTATAATATTTTTACTAAATATAAGATGAATATTGGAGGTTAATATATATGTTTGTTGTCTCTTGAATCATTTTAAGGAGTCTGTGTACATAAATCATCATTAATAACGTAAGAATGTCATGAAACATGAATATTTTTATTTGATTGGATTCTCATATATTAGTTCTACTGATTAATGTGTAAACAATAAATGATATACAATTTTACATATTTATTGTTTATAGAATTAGCATGATCTAAAACACAATCTTTATGTATATGTATGGTCATGAGTATCTTAGTGAATGAATTAAATTTTAAATATGGAAATGAACTCTATTAAAAATGGGATGTATAAGGCCCTTAGTGGGTAAGTGTATACAATAAATTCCATTTATATAGAAACCTAGTGGGTTCATTATAGGTATTGGGATATTTAATAATGTTCTGAGGATAGTTAAAGATTTTCTCGATGATGTGGGTTCAGTTAATTAACTTGTCAATAATAACCTATATGTTGATTTCAAAAAAATTATTGTAATTATGCACAATTAACTGGGTGGTTTATAGAAACTCTTATGAGGTTTTGGGAAATGAATGTGAATACAGTGGGATTTTTGGATACCAAATGAATTGATACAATATTTTAATGAGGTCGATATTTGAGGGAAGTATTTGTTAGATGATAGACAATATTTTTCATAATATTAACTTCGGTGCAGTATGGTGGAAGCATGGGTAGATTCTCATTGATGATAATAATAGTCCATTAGTGGGTTATCATGAAATTAGCTATAGATTGAGAGATGACATGGGATATTTAATTTGAATGAAATTTATGAAAGTAAAAATCAACGGGTTAGTGATGTGAACTCGGTTGGGATAAGACATGAATCTTGGGAGTGTGATTCTTGTAATGAGATTTCAGTGAATTTGAGTGTGAAAATTCTGGGCATGGGTGAAATTTAGTACCATAAAGAATAATAAATTGTGATACAACTCCTGGTAGGTCACTCTACCATGTGGGTAAGAGTGAGTGATGATGGTAATATATTTGGGAAATATATTGATTTGAGAAAAAAAGTTATATAAACCAATTCAGTTTTTCATAAATTATTACATGATTATATATATGCATGTTCATTACATAAAACCTGAATATTATGAGACCTAGTTCCTCTATAATACTTTGTAAATAATACTTCAAAAGAATCTAATGCATCATGTCTTCTTTTTTAGTATCCATAGGGAGATAATAAATTTATTTGAGCCCCTAAATCTTTATAGGATATCCTATCAAATACATAAATGAATGGGGTGAGGTAAAAATTACAATAAAGGAGTAAACATGATACGTAAACAATATTTTTTTCTCAAATGTATGAAATGATATAAAAAAATAGAAGGACCATGAGTAATTAAATGGAAACACAAAATAAATAACATGATATCATAAAATCCTTGAAAGTTATTTAATATCGAAAGAATATATAACCTAACATAAATATGTGTAACTAATAACTTCCTATATAATGTCACATGGTTGATAAAGTTTCAAATTATATTTGGCCCCCTTATTAATATTATACATAATGTCCCATGAGTCAAAAGATTTACTAAACACTTTTGAAAATAATATTGTTTCAGAAAATATAAAATGTTCATGAATTATGTGTGATTTAAAAATGATTTTAATCATAAGGCATAAACATAGGTACTACAAATGGAATGAAAATTTATTAAAAATTCGTCCACATATCATAAGAAATGTATATTATATAATGATTTTTTTGATAAATGAACATTAAACATGTATTACCCTATAAAAGAATTATAAAATGATTTTTATATATATATTTAAGAGAGATATATATAATTTATAAGAATTCCATATCATTAAAGGTTTTCATCATAGATTGAAATGTGTTTAAAGGAAAACAAGGAATATTTATGAAGAAAACAACATTTCCATATTGAGATCACATATTTAAAATCTATAAATTTCAATCATATTATATAAAACATTTTTTAATAAAATAAACATAGAATATTTTAAATAAATCATAAAATTATTTAGTTTTCATGAATTATATAAGACTCATTCAATATATATACGTTAAAATAAAACATTTATTTTAGATTAATGTAAAATTTCAAAATGTAACTTTTTTGGAAAACGACAGAATGATTCATTTAAAACCATTTTTTAAAAATTAAAACATGGTTAAAAATTTCATTGGTAAATATTTTGATATTATAATAAAATACTCATGAAGAGTTTTACAGGAAAATATTGATATTATAGAAAATAAGTATCAACTGAATTGAGAAATAAATATGGATTTCCTTAAAAATATTTTTTCATTGATTCTATGAAAAAATAGTGAAAATTGTTGTATTAATTGAAAATTTCATGAATAATTAAAGGACACTAAAATTAATGAATTTATTATACAATGGTCAAAAAATATCCTTAAATGGAAATTCAAGTATAAGAAATCCATATTAAAATTAGATTGAAGCATAATCCCTTCCCAGTACGGTAACATTTGAGTCATAACCCCATGAAATAAATAACATAAATTGAAACATAAAATACCAGGAATATAAATTAATTTATTATATAATATATAAAATGGGATATTGATGAACCTAATAAAAATTTATTAGTGCATAATACCAGTTATATCTAAATGGATTGAAAATTGAGACAAAATCTATTATAAGGATCTTACTATTGATGTGGAAATTAATTAATGAATTGATTATATGCATCAAATGTAAATAAATATAAGACAATTTCAAATTACATAAAACAATTAAACTTAATTTTACACATAATATTATAATATCAAATATAATGAGGAAATTTTATATTCCAATCAAAATAAATTAAATTATGAAATCTTTTACCATTTGGTAACATTCTTGTAAAATATCTTTGGTAAAAATAACATAAAATTAATGATAGAATACCATGAAGAGGAGTAAAAATTTTATATGTAAAATTATGAACATTAAAACCACATAAAATTAATTGGGTGAAAATATTAAAATATTCCTTAATAAAATGACATTTAGACTGTGTCCCTTATAGTTAAACAATAGTCATTATGAAATCAATTTGAAAGAGAGAAATATTAATGTTGAATTTTGAATATAGTGAATAATAATAATACATGATGTTTAATTTTAAATTTGAATGATATTAACATTTTAAACAATATTATAAGAACTTGTTCCTCAAATAATGATGTTTTGGGATGAAAACCCTTACAAAATGTCAGAACTTATCATGAATTTATTTTATTTACAATATTAAAAACAAATATAAATTAAATTGTTTTAATAATATTATTTTATATATTTTATAAATTATAAATGAAGAACTTATTACTTTTTTTTGATTTCATATTTAATTAAAACAATCATTTATTTTTACGTCGTGTGTTTTGAGGATGCTCAGTTCATAATATAAAACAATATTAGTGTGTTAAACATGGAAATGGGGGTTATTATTAATGAAAATAAAAAAATCATATTGAAATAATTGTTGTTTTTATACATTAATTATAATATTAAATACAACCATGAAATATAGTTCTGAAAAATTATGTGTAATACAATCATGTACACCATATGTTGTACGTACCCATTTGTAAATTTTCCATTTTTCAATGATCATGATGGAAAACATTAGTTATTATTTAATATTTACATAATGATAATTATATAATATATATAATAATATTTATTTTAAGACACTTATATATACCATCCAAGTGATATGCTAAGGGAAAATTAATTGCATCACTTTGTGAATAGGTAATCCATCATCAGAATGAATGACATTATCATTTTTTCAGTGAATGATAATATAATTAAGTATATAATATAATATTTCTAAATACTGATAAATATATCATTAATATAATATATATTTCTATATATTAAAATCATCATCATAAACTATCATGAGAGGTGATCATTGGAAAAAAATTCACTAGTTCGTGATATGGTAGTTCACCATATACAGAAATAATGGTTTTATGTCCCATTTGATGGAAAAAGTGATGGATACTAGATATTGTATTAACAGAACAAAATATAAGTATATGGTATATACTTATTATATTATATTTTCATATTTTAATAATATTTTATGTAGTTTAAAGAATATACAAATCCAAAAAACATAGTTTAGAATGATATATCTTCCTCAAACAATATCTTAATGAATATACCTAATTCCTTCAGAGATTTTTATTATGATAAAAATAATGACTTTAATACCAAGGTAGAGAATTAATAATAGATTTAGGATAGTAATTTTCTGATATATAATCATTCTTGTGTTAGTAACGTAATGGAAAGGATGTTCTTTATTATAAGAGGTAGATTTTATTACATTTATATAAATATGTAGAACTAATCAACAATTGAATGTCACTCTCAGGCTAAGTGTATAAAAAATAGACAACTAATGGAGTTTATTTGAGTACAATGGTGGATCCAAACCGCTTATATTAAAAATTTAAATTTTATTAAACATGTTATTCCATTTTTCTCTCAAGTAACTCATGTTTTCCATTTTTGTTTTTTACTACTGTAACTATTTATTTAATTTCTTTGTTATCCATTTTGACAAAAACGTAAGTTGAACTTATTAAATAATTTTAATTAATATGATTTAAAACTATTGATCTATTTTATCATAGTCAAATAATATTTGTCGAAGAATTAAACATATATGTAAACCCGCAAAAAATATTGAAGACCAATTTTGCAAGAATGTCATTTTCAAGTAATAAAGGTTCTTATATAAAATCTATTTCTAAAAATAATCATTATATGAATTTAAATTCATATAAATATATATTATATATTAATTTAATTAAAAAATTTCATTAATATAGGATATTTTAATTAATTAAAATGGATAAATTTTATGCATTTAAAAACTATTATCATAAAATTGCATTCTAACAATAAAAATAAACATATATTAATATAAAGAAGGCTAATGAATCAACTTAAATTAGTTTAGATTATAAAAAATTATTTTTCTAATATTTTAGTTCAATATAAAATTCATTATATAATAGGAATTTTATATTAATTTAAATTATTCAAATAAAGTAAATTATTTTATGAATAAATAATTTTCACTATTAATTAAAAAATCAATCATTTTAAAAAAATCCAAAAATTTAAAAATATCTAAATTTTGAAATAATATTTTAAAAAATGTTTTTATTTTAAAAATTGTAATTAAAAAATGTTATGGAAATTAATTGTAATATGTTAAATTTTAATTAAATTAAAACCATTTTTGAAGAAAATTCTTTTATATGAAGAATAAAATATACTCATTAGAAATTGATTTTTTACTTCAAAAAAATTTCACCAATAAATTTTTTATTAATATGTAATTTTATATATATTTCACAATAAATATAATATTATTTATACCTGATAATTTAAAAACTATTTTATAATTTTCATGTTTAAAGAAAAATATTTCATGCTTTGGTTTGGCCCAATTTTCTGTGTCTTATACACTATCTAATATTGTTTTCTTTTTAAATATCATGGTTTTATATTTTGTCACCATTTATTAAATTACATCCTCATATTATTAACCCAATTTGAAATTAGTTTTTTTCCATGTTAAAATACAATTGTAAAAAGACCACATCGAATGAACAATTAATGAATCTTCCTCTTAGGAAGATGTAAAGGGAGGTCCAATGGTCATTTGAATGAAAATTAGGTCTCTACAAAATTAGATCATTTTCATGATATGAAAAATTGAATTTGGAAATAATATTCATTAAAGACATAGTGATATTGATTTTTTAGGTAATTCACCATAAATTTATAAAAAATTGAAAACATTTTTATTTCCTGATAGTTTCAAAAATTTTGGGGATTATGTTTCCATATAGAATAATAACATAAGAAAATATACTTTCATGAAATGTATAATTCCATAATTTATTAATTTTTAACACAATATCATGTATTTATCCAAATGATTATTATTAACCTATAGATTTTCATTTCTAAAGAATGAAATTAAAAATCTAAATGATCACATAATACAGAAAATTATAATTATATATTCAGGCAAAACATAAATATTCACATTAACTGGAATGGTTACCCAAAGGTAAGTTAAAATCCAAAGCCTTCATATTAATCTCAGAATCAAAAGATCAACTTCTATAATTCCATAAATATGTAACCCTACACCTCAAATAACATCAACATTCAAAAACTTAATTATTTTTTTCACAACTAATATTCCATGATAAATAACATTTTAGGCATGTGGGTTACTTATATCTCAACCCAATTAATTATTTCCCAATATATCAATAATTGCATCAAAATCCTTAAAATTCAATAATATGTTATCCAAAAATATGTTTACCAAAATAAATTTAATATTTATCCATCAAATAATTTATGTCAAGAAAATGTAATATTATCTAATACATATCATAGTCCAGTGGTCAGAGATAGTTCTTTTTCAAACTTAGGTTTTGGTTTTATGACCTGTGACCTTTTAAGATATGATGTGTTTTCACCTCATATGAATGTTATCCATTTTTATAAGTATATTAATACATATATTATTAAATATTCAAAAAATACGATGAACATAATCAAAATAACATTAATAACAATTTTAGTTTGTAGCCACTATGGGTTTCTATACAACTTCTTTTTAAAAAAATATCAAATAATCATAATTGAATATTAATACCATAAAATAAATGATAGGATAAACCTTAATGGTTAAAAATACCATTAAATTTATACCTATAAAATATAATGTCATTATTATTCCATTTTTTTCAAATAACCCATACTAAAACACATGATTTATGTTACCATAAATACCTCCCAAAACACTCTTAATAATCTTAGAAATCTATAACCTAATAACTCAGATGTTGTATTCATGCCTTTATACATTTGATATGTCTATGAATTATCATCCCAATATAATTTAGGTTTATCCTAGTTCACCCTTGATCATAATATATTTTTGTCATTCACGAGGGTTCGTAAAGTGTTTGTGAATTTCCAAAACATATCCCCCGAGAGTGTCTAACCAATTTAGCTGAAAAGACTATTATAAGGCAGCATGTGATTTCTGACTCATTTCCCAATGAACCCTTTTTGAAATTATTACCCCTAGGAACATATGATCTTGTGACACATCGAATTATTGTATCTAGATAAGGATTTAATTGCTTTGAACCCTCTCTCTCTATACATATCCAAATTTTGTCAATTTTTTATCTATAACTAGTATTATTCTTATACGTATCCATCTATTTATAACAAATCTATTCTAGTCCCAATCACCAAAAAAGTTATACATTATTATGATGTAATCTATATTTACCAAGAAATATTTTTATTTTATTTACATAATTAAAAACATAATAATTTGTTAATTTTAACCCAAAGATCCTGGGTCCTATTGTATTTGGAATACTATGTTCGTAAAACATCATGGAAAACTAAGAAAAATATCATTATTTTTATTCTCCATAGTTAAATCTTATGTCTCTTTGAAGTCCTAAAACTATATAGGATCAAATAGAGAATACATATAAGAATGGTGTGAGCTAAAAAAACTATTAAGGGAGTAAACATGATATGTAAATATAACATGTGATTCAAAGGTATAGCATTATATGATAAAGGATAATGATATTCAGTAATATCTTTTCATAATAACCTAAATAAAATGGTATTATTATATTAGGGAAATATAGGGAATGTGGTAGTTATATATAACATGATTAAAACATGTCTCAAGACTAACTACCTATATACAATCATGTGGTGGAAAAATTATAATAACCGATTTGCATTCCTCTCTAATTTTCCACATAACATCTCCTGATACTAATGATTTATCAAATGTATTGAAGTGGTATCTGGGTGCACCTATCAGAACATGTTAATTTTTGATATCATCAAAAAAAATATGCCAATCATGATGTATAATCATAATAATTAGTAATGAAAAGGAAATAGGATGATAACATTTCCAAATATCATAACCAAAAAAATCATAATTTAGGCATTTTTAAGTGATTATAAGACTTGTATTACATCATAAATGCAATATATAATGATTTAGGTATATATTTATGATATATATATAAAATTTAGAATAAATCTGTAACATTAATGGTTTTCATCATTGATAAAAATTTCTTTGATATATCACATGGAATATTTCATGATGAAAACACACCTTTCCTAGTGAAATCGTTTCATTAAATTAATCAAATTTCAAAAATATTATTTAAAATATTTATAGGAAAAATTAATATAAAATTGTAATGTATGATTCTAATAATTGGGTGTTCTGGATGGTGTATAATTCCTTTAAAGGCATACAAGATACAATAAAATATTTCATTCATTATATTGTAAAAAGTTAAAAATTAAATTATTTTGAAAGTAATAAAAAGATTCATTAAAAACCATTTTTTAAATTTAATCATGGGTTAAAATATATATAACAAATCCAAGGATAATTAAATAAAATTAAATGATTTTATGTTAAATATATACATGGAAGATAAATTATTTTCAATCGAAAAGAAAAATAACGTTATATCTCATTTAAAAAACTTTCTCAGTTATTTGAAGAACCAATGTGAGGTAAAAGGTAATATTACATAAAAATTTTATGAATAAATAGAGTTGAATAAAATTAAAATGTTTTAATAGAAAATTATAAAATAATTTCATTCAATGTAAATTAAGTAATAAATAATCGCGATTAAAATTAAAATGTAACCAATTGCCTTATCGCTTTTGTATATTTTGATTAATAAGCCACATGAAATAAACAACTTCATTAGAAATATTAAAAACCATTAATATTAATATATTCATTATATAAAATATAAAATTGGAAGAATAAACTTCTTATAAAATAAATATGTTCACAATACTAATTATGTCTTTATAGAGTGTAAATTTTCTTGAAATATCTTCCAATGGACATACCGTTGATGTGGGGTATAATCAATTAATTGATTATGTGTATAAAATTTAAATCCAAATACAAATTTTTAAAATAAATTTTAAAATAATCAAATGTAATTACATGAATATTATTATAATATCAATCATAACGAATAAGTAATATAATCTAATTAATATAAATCGAGTTTTGAAATTCCTTTCAACATTGTATATTTCTCGTAAAATTCAACAGGAATAAAAAATTAAAATTAAGACATCAAATAAAATTAATTATTAATAATTATTAATATTTTGCATGAAATTGTTTTTATATACACCATATAAAATAAATTAGTCCATAATATTAAAATAGTAATTAATAAAGGGAAATTGAGATGAAGTCCCAAATAGTTTAAGAAACATATTAATACAATCTACACGAAAGGGAGATATATAATGAATTTTAAGATATGATAACATGATTAATAATATAAAATGATTTTAAATATTCATATTATGTATATATATCTTTTAAAACAAATTCAGTTCATATAAGAAAGCATGTCTCAAGGAAAGAAATTTTGAGATTAAAACCATTTCATCGAGTGTACAATTTTTATGTGTGAACTTTGTCTCCTGTATAACACACCCATAAAAGTATTATTTTTATTAAAAACATTTAATTGGTTTAATAATTTAAATTCAAATCAATTAATTATATTTTTTTTGATAATTTTAATTACATAATCAGTTATGTCAGTGTCGGTGGTTTTATGGTTGCTTAGTTCGTAATTTCAAAATAAAATCTGTGATTTATGAATGACAATAGGGATAATTGTTTCATCATATTAAGAATAATAATCAATTAATAATTATTATTATTATACAGAAAATATAATTTTTAATTAAATGAATATTTACAGTTAAGAAAAATGAACCACAATATAATCATAGAGATAATACACTATAAGAATGCATTAGTAAGATTTCCATTTTTTGGATCATGATGGATACAAGGTAAGTGTTTTTTATCTTTAAAAATGATAATTATATCATAAATATATATCTATTTCTTCAAATAAACATATATATACTATCCATGATATGTTTTTATGGAAAAATTATCACATTATTCTAGGATGCGGTAGTGGACCGTACACAAGAATGACGCTATAATTTTTCATTAGATGGTATGGTAAGAATTTTTAGGTTATATTAATATTGTAGAATAATAAAATCTTCCTGAATATCATATATATAAATTAAATCCATCATTATAAACATTTTTGAGAGGTTATTGTGGAAAAATAATTATGTTATTTCATGAGGTGGTGGAACTCTAAAAACTTGAATGATGGTTTCATTTTTGATTTGATGGATGACGATATGGTTGTAGATTATTATATTAACATAACTAAATATAATTATGTGGATGATAAATATTTTATTATGTCATATTGTTTAAATACTATTTTAAGTATGTTGAAGATGAATAAAATCACCAAGTTAGGAATGATGCCACTTCCTCGGACCACCTCTCTATGATTATACCAAATGCCTTCATATATTATATTTATGATCAAAAAAATAATCTAGGACGTGGTATATGTATTAATTAAGGGATTTGGTAAGGTATTGGAAGAACCATAAGTGTTTTCATGTTTGAATATGAGAAGAAAATATTTCACTTTAATAAGTGAGCGGATGTTTCATCTTTTTTAATACCAAAAAAAATAAATTAAGGAAAGTCACTCTTAATAAAAGTTCCTCCAACATGATAAATAATTAATATAAGGGTGATATGTTCAAAACAAATATATTTTAAAATGAAACCTATTTTAATATTTTAATTCCATTTACCTATAAAGTTATTCACATTTACCTTTTTTTGTTTTTTACCCTGTTAACGGGTATTTTAAACTATTTTACTATTTTTTTAAAATAATCTTTGTTGAAATTATTACATTAATTTAATTATGACGATTAAAAATCTATAATCAATTTTATTAAATTAAAATAAAATAATTGGAATAATTAAAGAAAATAATCAAAAAAATATAATGAAAATTTGTTTTTCAGGAAAAACCATTTTTATGAAACCGATGACCTTATATTATCTATATAAATAAAATTATTAATTATTCGAATTTCATTGAACATAAATGGATTACTAATATATGAATTTAATTTAATCGTTTCCTAACTATAGGATATTTTTATTCAAGAAAATATAAAAACTTCATGTCTTAATTTTTTTATAGAAAACCATGTCTTATACATAAAAATAAATGTATACCGAAATCAAGAATGTTTCTTATAAAAAAGAAAGTATTTTATATTATTATATAGAAAATATCTAAAATGTTACATTGACAATAAATTTATAACATAACTCGGATTTAAAATTTACTTCTTTATCAAATAGTAATAATAATATGTAACAAATTAGAAATTTTCACTATTCACAAAAAACATTTTAGGGAAATACCAAAATTACACTATATATAAATTTTTACTTGTTGATTTAGAAAATAATTTTTGTTCTATAAATTGATATTTAATTTTTTAATGAAATCTATTTTAATGATTCTATAGTAAGGAAATAAAATGAATTCTTTCAGAAAATGTATTTTTTGAAGATAAAAATACCATCATTAAAAATTGGAAGATTAATTCAATGTATTTTATGAATAAATTTACAATTATTATGAAAGTATTTAATAATATTTATTCTCACTAATTTATCATCCAGGTTATAACAGACTTATTTATATAAGAATATTTTATTGTTGATTTAGTATTAGTTTTGTGTGTCCTCTATACTACCAATGATTGTATATTTTTTAAAATATGAGGGAGTAAGAAAAGTATATGATTTATATAAGAAATAATTTTTTTTTGATTCAGTGAATGGGTCATGTTTGGGTGTATTCAGTGTGTTCGATCTGTGGATGAATATAAGAGGTGTATAAATGATAGTTAATTAGTGGTATTAGTTATGGGTCACACTAAGAGTAAGATTCATGATATGTATGGTGATAATCTCCTGGGTATGAGGGACCATTGTTTAGTGAAATGAGAGATTTCACTTAGTGGGGAGAGGTCACATTGGAATAGGGTTGGGATTCCATTGTGTGGTTGATATAGGGTTTTAATGAAGGACAAGGGTTTACATACATAATTATTTCATTTTTTGAAGAATATTAAATACATTATACAAATACACTCTCAAAGACTATAATGGTTAAGTGTCATTGGAGGCAGGACACATAATCATATTATTTCATGAATAATAAAAAACCCTCATATAATTTTCATTCTATATAATAATAATCATTGAAATCCTCAACTCAATCTTTTCCTCACATCCTAGGGAATAGAAAAATAAGAAGGGGTGAACTCAATTTCTCAATAAGTGTAAACATATGATATGTAATTTTAACATCATATGTATGAATAAGGGAAAAATATGAGTATATGATCATAACCATAACATAAAAATTTCATACCAAATATTTCAATGATCATATACAAGATTGATGGAATAAATCATCGTCAATTTAGAAGACATGAATCATAAGTGTGATATGTCATCATAAATAAACCATGAATAATATGTTCAGTTCATAAATGGGTGGCACCATAAATGGTATAAAACCCATTTCACAAGTCATGGTTTACTACTATGATGATATTATCGTAACAGGTCAAGACTCAAATAATTATTTCCCATTTTATATCATGAAGATAAAATTTATTCCAATAATAGAACAATCAACAAGATTCCCAAAATAGATCAATAAGATTAATTTGATTCCCATAATGGATCACGTAAATTTATATGCCTCTCATAATGGATCATGCACATTGAATTGTTTTCCATAAATTTATAATGAGATATAATACATCAACATATGTAATTGAGGGATTTATAATTTTATGACTGACCATCCAAAAATGAAAACCAAAAAAAATGTGTTCCCTAATATCATAACACATTCATCATATAATAATGTCATAACCCTTTAGAAGAACATGTGTTACATAAACATTTTGTAATCACATCATAGAATAATCTAGTTTTAATAAATGTGTTTAATAAATAACTTATCACAACAATAATTAACAAACTAGGGAAATATTATATATGGAAATTTTGGATCATATTCCATTTTATACACATGAAAAAACAAATTTTATTATTGTTGGTGAATTTAAATACCATTTAAAACATCCTTTATAAAAATATCCATTATGTTTTTAATAAAATTATATAAAAAAAAAATTTTAAAATGTTTATTGACAAAAAATTATTAAAATATAACTATGGATAATTTAAATGGAATGGTAAATTAATTGAGTAGTAAAGTTGGAATGAATTTACATTAATGTTGTATATGTTAAAAGAAAAAAATCCCCTTTACCCTTTTATAGAATACTCAGGAAATAATTATTAGAAAAAAATATATAATAATCCATTATAATTTTTTAAAAATTACATCAAGGAAAAAAATTAACCTTAAACATTAATATTATAATTTAAAATATATTCTTGAAAAAATAAAATATCTAGATATGGGAGAAAAATGATTTTCTACCGAAGTGATAATTAATGTAATTTTTTGATAAAAAACTTCCGATCACTAAAATACCTAATGTGATGAAAATGGAGAAAATATATTATAATTAAATAACCAAAAGAGAAAAAAATTAATATTATTTATTATTTAATGATAATATAATTTACTCAAAAAAATTTAATAATAAATTTTTTTAATTAAAATAGGATTGTAATTTATATACCCTACATATTACCTAGACATTATTTCTAGGCTTTAGTACCTCCATTTAAATAAATATTTACTTATTATAAATATATTTAAAAAATATTTAAATATATTTCACACTATTTATTAATTTTTTATAAAAATTTATCACCTATTTATAATTAACTAGTACATACCCGTGCATCTGCATGACAATACGTTCAATGATTAATTTAAAGAAGACAAAATTGTACTTCAATATTAATAAAGAACATAAATACTGTATATATTGAAAAAAATAGTAATACTTAATATTGAACTGTAATAGGATATAATATATAGAATTAAAAAAAATAACAAAATAAGAAAAAGAAAATAACATAGAAGAATATGTAGGATAATATTGAAAACATATTAGATAATATATGATAATACATAATAAAAACATAATAATTCCATCACTCTACAAAATCAACCATATAAATGCATGAGTGAGAATATAAGGAAATCATATAGTAGAATATATAATGGAAGTAAAATTATTTGAAAACATATACAACATAATGGAGAAAATACTGTATAATATTCAATTGAAAAGAAAAAGAATTTTGAAATAAAATAAAATGAACGTGAATTAAAAAATTAAAGAATAATGAAAAGTAAATAACTCATGATGTAGAAAAAAAGAAGTATCAATTTTCAAATACATGAATTAAAAGAAGAAGTGGACAGTAATTAGAAAAGTACACTAAAAAGGAACATGAATGAAATTAAATAAGTATTAATGTCACTGAGATTTTATGACAAGTACATGAAAGAATTATTATACACTAATTCTATAAAAACACAATATTCCAATGAAAATTAATGAAAAGAACATTCAACTGGACAACTACATTTGAAGACATACATCAGAAGTCGTTATGTCATCGAGAAACTATGTCACAGTGTACAAATATCCAACTTCAAATGCCTGAAAAACATTTCTGCTTAGAAAAAAATCCTTACAATAAGAACACCTGAATTTGTAGAATAAAAAACGATTACATAAACATAATAATTCGAAATCAAAATAAAAGAAGTCACAATTTACCTTTTAAATCCTACAATTAAAACCAGTGTGCTCCATCCATTGCATGCCCTCATCTGGATGAGTTCCAGTGATACATAATGCACCTCTTGGGCTAGTGATACCTAATGCACCTCACGGGCCAAAAGTGAAGACAATAAATGATTCAATGATAGAATAAGATCACAAACATGGACATATTTATTCTCATGTTTCTACTAGTAAATCAGCTAACTGGGCATACAAACTAAAAGTTTAAGATACAATTGGTTCAGAATAATTGGTAGCTCACGCAAGACAATCAGAGCTTTGAAAAAACACTCACAGTCCATCTAAGTACACATAGTAACGGACTCCTTGACGAACTGCAACAAATTACGTCATATTCAAGGGGAAAAACAAAGAAAATGAAAAGGACAAATTTGAAAATACCACTTGAAAGTTAACACTTAATTTGAATACTCTAATAGTATGGGAACATGACATGGCTATGGACTACAATCACAAAATAAAATTCTATTGGAACAGAAATGGAAACATGAAGAACTGATATCTATGCAGTTGAGATGTCATGTATATGAAAAAATAAAATTCTATTGCAATAGGAAACAGATAAACAGGGGACATATGTTTTGCAGTATCAAAGCAAGAGGCTCATTCAAAAAACAGGGTAAACATAATCCATTAACCCATATGTAAAGGGAATAGTATAATAAAGTGATTACTATAAAAAATATTGTTGAAATCAAATATGAAAATATATGAAGCAATAAAACTATCGTATTAACTTGCAATTACAGCTACAACAATCAGTGAGTTTTCTCAAATTTCACTTTAATGGGATAGTTTAGTGCGTACTGAAACCTTTTAGGCATTGGAATATAACAATAGTGGGGTAATAATTCCTACGTGGTTACTATATGAACACATGGAGAAGTATTGTTACTTCAAATCAGATAAGCTGACAGAATTCATATTCGATTTAAAAGGATAAAATAAAATAAATAAACCATAAAAACTAATTTAGATCAATATAGTAATATCAAACCTTATATACAATACATTCTACTCATTCAAATAAGAAAATGAAGCAACTTAAATTAAATACATCATTTGACATTACATTTCCATCAAATAAAAAATAAAACCCTTTAGCCTACCTTATGCATGTATAATAAACCACAACGATATAATAGAGTCTAACTGATTCGTATAATTCATGTGTCTTGAGAGATAGTATGGCATATGATCTCATTTATCACCCCCCAAACCAATCTCAATTGAAATGAATACACATTATATTATCCGTTACTGTAAAGAAAAATGGATGAGTCATAGACATTAATTTAGGTCATACAAATTTGTATATAAAAACACAATTAACAATTTAAGGTAGTTAGAGAAATATTGGATCTATACTATGTGTGAAAATACATTGGAAAAATCACATACTATGATCACAAACTATTAGAACACATATAAAGCTAGAAAAACTTATGTGGTAGAAACACACCATATTATTAATGAACTGAAAAATAGTGAGTACAATATTTAGATAGTGAATAGTAAGACATACTTGTTGCGGGGTGAGAAACACGTTATTCAAACCTTGATTGGGAACATGGCATGGATATGAAATATGAAATGCGCGCTCTATATGAAACCTTCTCTTGTCAACCATAATCTGCAGTGACTGATGGTTCAGAAAAAAGAATTAAAATGAAATGAATAGTATACAACACTCTATATGTAATGTATAAAAGTAGGTCACATACAACCAGCTATATGTACTCTATGCATTTATAGATATTCAAAAATTCTTAGAGTTCAGTGTATACAACACTATGTAATGTATATATTTATAGAAATATATGGCTATAATTATATAAATCTGTTGCAAACATGAAAATTACCAAAGTTACGTGTATACAGCACTGTATATGCACTATATACAACCAGGACACATACAAACAGCTATATGTACTGTATTCATTTATATAACTTCAAAAATTATAAAAGTTCACAGTGTATACAACACTATGTACTGTAAGAAGTGATATAAATTCATAAAAATTATTTATAGAAACCTGTTGCAAACATGAAAATTCTAAATGTTCAGTGTGTACACTATCTCTGTAATCATACATGAGCTGAAAAGGATTTGAGGAACACATATTTAAATAGGAAAAATTCAAAATATGGAAAAAGAATGCAAGGTATTATAAGAATCAGTACCTCCAGTCCTGTTTTTTGCCTAGAAATGGAAACTGGAAGTGAGATTATAGTTTGACGATGCACATTCGACGTTCATAGCACCAACATAAGTTGTACTAGAATAGTTGAATAATTACAGCTGTCTCCAAATACGGTTGTTTATGGTACCTCAATGTAAAATCCCTATGAAAAAAATGGCAAATGACAAGGTATCCAAATGATTTAGTATTCAGAAAACATGTTTTGATCTTAGAAGAATACGATGGAATGCACCCTGAAAAATAAACCATAATTAATATTGACTATCATCCAAACAGAAATTAAAAACATAAATAGGGAAACATATCCATAAAGATCCTTGAAAACTGATACGATATCGTATCTAGATTACATAATAGTAATGTATCCAAAAAAAGACCAGATCGTAATTTTTCAACTTAATATGCTGAACAGAAAGTTCCGTGAAGAGGCTTAAGGGAGAAGTTTTTGAATGGCATTGGTAGACATCCATATGAAGAGAAAAATCCACACTGCAATGCACATACCCAATTAATCACCAAATAAAAACAGCAATCATTGCAATATAATTAAATAAAGATAGCTGGAAATGAAACAAATGTAATAAAAAATCGACATTCTTCATATCTCAAGAATGAAGAAAACCTAATTAATATGGCAGACAACATGCTACATCACACAAAAATGCTAATGAATGAGACAAACTAAACATAAGTAAACCAATTACATAGTACAGAATACAATAGTTATTGCACTTTTGAGATATGAAAAATAAACAAACTGATAAGGAACACTTACTGATAAACGGTTTACAAACACAACCTTAATACATTTTAGAGACTTTACATGAATTATGTATGGAGATAGATTTGTAATGGAAATTTCAAACAATTAGATAGAGTTAGTTGTAAAAAAACTACCTTGGGTTAGGCATATATACATTAAGTTTATTTTTGATAATTTTTTGTTTCTCATTTCCACTATTTGGAGATGATGGTCATTGGAAAAAGATGATGTATGCTTCAGTTCTGGAGACAGGGAGCCATCCACAGTAGCTTCAGCATCAAAGTCAGTCATCAATTTTTTCTACATGATGGTTCAATTATAACGAATGAGAATATGGAAATACGTATTAGTAATACCAATGTAACATGATATTATTTTTTAATAGGTGGAAAATCACCAAAAATAGAGTGTTATGAAGATTATAGGTAATGGGCAACAAATATGAATAAAGATACATTATTGTATTAAATATGTACAACATCAGTGTTATAGAGTTAGAATTTTGAAAATTTATACCTGGGTTGAAGAGATAGAAGTAGTACTTATATCAACAGCCACAAATATGTTCGAGCTGAGTCCTGAAGAAGAAGAGCTTTGATGTTCCTAATAAATATGGTTAAAATAGGTTAGATCATTTCATGTATATGTTCTAGGTTTTGTTAAATAATTGATTTCTTAAAAAGTAACTATAAAAACATTGTTGTTATGTAATCTTCACCATGCTGCCTTGACATTTCTGTGCAAGTTTGAGACTGCATACCTGGTTGTGTATAGAACTCTGATTATAGTTCATGATAAAATCTTCATTATCACTGATGAAGAGCACTGTGTATGTATTCTGTTTAGAACTGCGTTTTCGATTTTGAATGTTGTACTTTGTCACATCAAGTGATAGCAAAACTTTCATTGATTTGAAAACATTTAGCTCAGGGGGGAAACCAAACTCATCATGGTCCTATGTTATAATATAATGGGAAAGTGAGTTAAATAACATTATTTATAAGAAAAAATAGAAATGTGAAGAAGCACACTTGTATGATATCATCTCTCAACTATGAAGCTGATTTTCTTATAAACTGCATGACTTGCTTATCAAAGAGAACAACAGATAGCGAGTCTATGTCATCATTAATCAGTAGTTGTACTCTAAACCTGATATATATATGTGTACTCTCTTTACAACTTCTGTCGTATAAGAACCATACTAATGAATAAATAGTTAGAAATGATGGTAGAAAGTTGACGAATACCTGGGAGTCGTGAAGGCTGTTGTTTTCTTACAACTTTGGCACCAAAAGTTTCCATCGGATACTTGTATTTTTTTGTGCATGAGTTGCATGATTCAAAACACCAATGATGAGTTCTTTGAAGTTTTACTATTGTTGCATCAATCATACACCTTGTCGGCTATGAAATAATTAATAATATTAATACAGTTATCAAAGAAGATATTACATGTAGTGCATGATAGTTCACATCCTGAAATAATGGGAAATGAATACTATACTGACCTGCAACATCTATTTAACATCAGAAATGCATTTTTTTTATTCCAATAAGGAATCGTTGTAAGGCATTTGTTTGATCTTGTTGTTGTAGGACTTTATAACTGGAAATGACCTATGAAGCTAGTTCTGATTAATGAAGTAAAACCATTAATCAGGAACATAAATAATGTTAATTTTAGACATATGGAACTTATTTGAAGGCAGAATATGTTCGCAAATACTGACAGTTGATAGTTTACCTACTCATAAACTCATGGACTACTAGGTTGTCAAGGTTGAGTAGTATTTTCGAAGCATTAGTTGAAGTGGTGATAATAACAGATGATGGGACATGTAGAAAAAAATGTTACGGAAATCATGTTTTCATATTAAGGAAAATACATTTCATTAAGATAAACATGTAACAAATTTTTTTTAACACATAGATATATTTCTTACATGTCAACCGCTTCACCCTGACCAACTGCAAGATCACTACTGTAGAGGTTTCCATGTTGTTCTCCAAGTACTCTGACATGATGATCGCAAACTCCCCCCACAAGCTACAATTTATTTTCAATCCTCTAGAAGAAATCATAGTAGATGTTTTGGTAATAACAATGTTATATGTAAATTGTAGTTGGAAGAGTAGGATGCAAACCTGTCATCCTCTAAAATGACTTGAAGATTTTGTTTTGTAGTACCAGAAAAATGTGTGGGGTATGATTGTCATAGATGTCCAGTAATTTCAAAAATAGGTATGAATGATTTTGAAGGAGTATTTCTTCAAGAAGAGTGCATTACTATTAAGTAATTTATCAAGACTATAGAATTTAAAGAAATTGAATATAATTAGAAATAGCAGTTTCTGTAGAATGTAAATAATTTTAACATGGAGGAATTAATGTTTTCTGAATCATATTCTATAATTAAAAATTGGTGTTATTTAATGTACCTATTAGAAGATGTTCTGGAACAGATTTGTTGATGATGTCATCAAAATAAATGAACTCGAAACAGAAGAATGGTAACTGAGCATCCCTTGGTCGAAAAATGTTGTTTTTGTGAAAAAAAAACCTGCAATAATGTGTTGCCCCCAAGTAACTTCCATGATTAGGAGCAATCCGGAAGTTATGTATAATGTAGCAAAGGCCTTCGCACAGGACTGGTTTGTACTTGTTAATTTCATGGAGGTTGTTTATTGTACAATTAATTTTTGTCTCATGCATAAATTAATAAAATTTCTAGGTGAATATTTTAAAACCAGCTGTCACATTTATGAGAGATGAAAAAACATACTACAGAATAAATAAATATAGCTGGTGTTATGGAAATAGTATAGGAACTGTAATTTTTTCAATGGATAAACTCACTTGGGAATAACAAGTAATCAGATCGATAGCCGCAACACTGTATTTGGGTGAGGAGTTCAACAAAAAATTCAATACATGAACTTCTATTTTCAATGTTTCGTCAGGATCAACAGTAATCTCATTCAGAGGACAGATTCTACGTGACATGCTTATAGTTCTGCATGATTAAAAATATTGTACAGATATGACAGATGAAGCATCCATTATAATGTTTTGTGATGATATATAAGCAAATATTCAAAGCATCTAATTGTATTAATTTAAAATAAAAATATACCTATCACAGGTTATCAAATATTTCCCTGTAGACGACATTTTCTGTACATTTAGTGGTGTGTTTTTCTCTATCATAAAATATAATTTTTAAACCACCTGGTGACGTCACTCTAGATACGGAAACATAATGTTTTTCATGACAAAACACAGGTTTGCGAAGATACAATCATGCAGAAGATAGAGACTGTCCTTGACTTTTATTAATAGTCATTGCATAAGAAACAGTCAAAGGATATTGTCTTCTTTGTAATCTGAAAGGCCATCTTATGTCATTGTGTGTCATATTTATTCATGGGATGAATGCATGATATTCTGAATGAAAACTAG
Organism: Viscum album; assembly: GCA_963277665.1. Taxonomy (NCBI): domain Eukaryota; kingdom Viridiplantae; phylum Streptophyta; class Magnoliopsida; order Santalales; family Viscaceae; genus Viscum; species Viscum album. The sequence goes on along the minus strand of OY728150.1, from coordinate 1,250,484,296 downwards.
TTAAATCTCTGCTCCAATGACATGGTTACCCAAATGTCCAATGACAAGATGTGTACCATTGCATAGCCCCACTGACTGGTCAACATTTCAAAGCAACATAATGGGTACTCCAATTTTCAAAGTAATTTTATGTCCAGGTAACCCAGAGGTAGTGATTCCATTCAAGAAATTAGTTGTATATATGTTCTCTGGCTGATCTATATCAAAACTGGCATTGCAAACAGAATCAGAGCTGAAATAATCTTTTTCTTCAGAAGTAGTAAGAGATAACATGTAGTCATTGAATTCCTGCACAACATCACGTGTTGGTGCTAATATAGCACGACCTTTCAAATACGAACCATATGAATAGTTTTCAATGAAATCCAGGTAAGAAAATGAAATAGATGATGTTAGAGGGGATTTATTTTTTTCATGAATGTATGTGGATGGTATTTCAATGCACGCGCCCTCGTTAGGAAGCTCTCCAATGCGACCCTCGCCAATGTCTAAAGTCCACTTTGCAAAATATCGAACTTTGGTTGGATCGTCAATAGTATCAGGTGATTTCAACCTCATGTTCTGTGTCAATGTTAAAACCCAACAGTGCTACCATTGATATGATGAGCGTATACTTGCAAAGATAATGTCACTTCTCTCTCCTCTAGGGATCACCGGTAGTATTTGTCTGAAACTCCACCCAGGACCAGTTTTAGACCACCAAAAGTTAGATTTGAAGAGTTTTCATTATTTAATGACATAATATCTCTTAATTTTTTATCAAGAGCTTCAAAACAGTGTTTATGAATCATTGGAGCCTCATCCCAGATAAAAAATTTGGTTTGCTATAGTAGTTCTGCAACATCAATCCCCTACTAAATGTTATAGACTGACTGGTCGTTTATAGAAATTGGTATTTGAAATTTTGAATGAGCAGTTGTACCTCCAGGTAAGAGTAATGATGTTATTCCACTAGAGGCAACTGCTAGAACATGTTTTCCCTCAGACCTTAGTAGACATGTTAAAACACTCCAGATGAAAGTCTTACCCATACCTCCAAATCCATGCAAGAAAAAGAAGCCACCATCAGGAGAAGATAACGTAGACATAATTTCTTGGATTACATTTCACTGTTCATCAGAATGCATATTGTCTAATGTTATGTATTCAAAATGAAACTTATCCCAATCATAATTAATCTCTTCCGCAGTAAGTCAATTCGGTTGAGGATACACTGTATACTCTGGAAGGGGATTTGGAGGATAACACTGCAGATATTTTCCATTAATGCGAAGAATGTTGTCTATTTCAGACAGTGCATACATTTTTTTTATGATCTGTCAATGTCAAGTCTAAAAGACAGTTTATTAATGTTAGAAATAACTGGAAAAATTTCAATATATTGCAATCAAGAGATTAATATGTTTGTACCTTGTATTTGTAGTCACTGTTGTTGGGCATATAAAATGTCATCTATTAGGATTTTCCAGGTTGCAAACCAAACAATGTCAGGTCGAGAAATGGAATTTGAGAATAACATTTCGGCGAATAGTCTTCACAAAGAATATCCCATTCCCCAAGAAGATACATCTTGTAGTGCTTTTATGAATTCGTTGTCTTTATATAAAAGTCACATTGCTGATCATGTTTCTCTGAATGTAAGATGAGTAACGTTTTTCACTGTTCTAATAGATTCATAAGAAGTTGATCCTCTGAACATTGATAATAGAATACACAAGTAATGTAGTTCCCCAGAAGAGGGTGCCACATAGTAAAGTCTCCCAATACTGAAACCCTTTTTGCGCGGGTACCATTTCTTTTCACGATAGTGGTAGACAAACCGTGTTGGAAATTCTGCATAAGTAAGATTTCATCCCTCTGAATACAATTGATTTTCATTAAACCAAGCTGTGAACATGGTATCAGAAATTTTGGCCTCATTCAAGATATCTTCAATTTTATCACAGTCTGCATATGTGACATTTTTTTCTCCTGGTAAATGAAATTGAAGTCTGTCAACTGTAGGATATCTATAGTGGATATCATAAGAGAAAATAATCTAAGAATCTCTACAATGTGAGATGTACCGGCAGTCATAATACATTTTTATCTCATCGACACCCTTATCCTGAAGATCTTTATTGCTACTGTCAAAGAGTGTTGCGGTAACAAGATCGTGCCCCTTACTAATATATTTAAAAATGTATTTGATAGAGGAAGATTTATTGCAAACTTCGATATTCAGATGATCTTTATATTTTAAGAGCAATGTAGGATTGTACGGCACCACAAACCGATTTTCTAATGCTAAACCATTTTGGAGAACAGGAAAACCTGTATTTCTTCTCTGATAGATGAAATAACTGTCATCATATGAAGTTTTCTGGGGAGAAAATTTCATTGGATAATGCTTTGAGAATATGGCACTCCTCATACAAGGCGAGTGACGGTTGGCTTTACCACAAGGTCCATGGAACATAAAATTTCCGACCACTGCATGTAGTTTTGGGAAGTCACATTTGTTTGGTATTTCTGCTGAAACAATTCTGTTAATGTCTACTGGAGTGACGACCCTGCCTTCCTGACTAAGAAATATTATAATGTGCACATGCGACAGTCCTCTTTTTTGAAACTCTACTGTATGAACAACTACATCGAAAATTAAATAGAAAAATACAATTTAAAAAACATCTAACAAATTCTGGTTGAGGTAGTAATAAAAAACACGAATAGCTTAGCGATGTAGTTACACACCTTCTCAAGAATTTCCAATGAAGGATCCTTCTTGTAAATCTTTCATGAGTTGTTGGACCTTTATGTTGAAAATTCGCGATAGTATTTGAGGACAGTCCGATAGGCGCCTGTTGTTTACATTAACATATAGATAAACTTCAGGCCACGTTGGATTTCATGTAAATGTTAAAAAAAGATCGGGATACCCTGCCCAATTACAAATTGACATTGCATCTTGGTAATTCTGAATCATATATCTTGGGCTGCCTGTAAATGTTGAAGGTCAAATGATACGCTTCCCACACAAGGAACCATCCCGATCACCCATAAGGAAAGCATCTTGCAACCCATTGTATAGTTCTTCCCTTAAGCGCTTCTGGTTGTAGCGAATAAATGATAATCTATGAGACTCTATCATTCTGTATGCATCTACAATAAACTGCTGAAGAAGCCTCCTAGATAATAGAAGGCTGGAAGAATCATTGGAATGGGAATGAAGGTGAATGGAGAAATACTCTCTCATTGTAACATTCCGAACTTTTGCGTTGTCATTAAATGGTGTAGTGCGATGGGATATATTGTCAACATATCTGTCCTCTCCACTCGTGAAAATCAATGGATCTTGAAGTGGAAGGTATAGTGGGTGAATCGAATCAATTCACTGATAGCCTCCATCGTTGCCTTGAATGATGATATCTCTTTCATTATTTATATCTTCAATGTCAACGACAATGAGCATTGCAATCTCAGAAGTAGTTGGTAAGTTGTATGTCTGTGCATCCCTTCCTCTTCTTCTAAGTAGTTGCATTTTTAAATTTTTAATGCCCTGCGTCTCAATAATATCACTTGCTGTTCTGAAATGATGTGATAAACTGTTATGTTGATGAAGCATATTCTGTAGCATTTGAACAATATTGACATCAATAATAGACTCTTTGTTTTTGTCATCAAAACTGTATAAGATAGTGTCAAGCAGTGGTGAGAAATGCAAGAGACAATATTTATGTATTTCTATATAAATAATTACATATCTGATTGCTCGTACTCTATTCTGAGGTTCATTTGCAGTATCATATACATAGAGTTGAGCAAACATGGGTGGTTGTCCGTCAGAAGGACACAAACTACCAATTCAATGGTAGTTTTGTCCATTTAGTCTAAAAATATTTGGAGACCCACCACAGTTCATAGATTTGTCTACTTTTCCTCCCAATGATGTGAATGAAAACATAGATTTGTATATGTGCATGTGATCTTGGAATAATTTAGAAGTTGGACAGCTTTTACTGAACGACAATGTTCTAAGGTATAGGGGACATGCAGGCAAAGGATGTAAAGATATTTTTCCTAGTGAGAAACATATTGAATAACGGGGGACATGTTTATGGATATATTTTTTATTCCTCTCTTCAATCTAGAAGGTAGAACCGCAGTTTTTGCATATGATCGAAGGGTCTCCGCAGTCGAAATATTCTGAAGAGAAAAGGATTGGAATAGATAATATGAAATGAAAAATATAGATTTTTTTTAACTTTAAATCCCACAATGACTATGTGTAGTAATCAATTATTTTAGTTAACGTAAACCACCTATTTGTTCAGTATTTTGATTATGTATTGGCATATCTGCATCATTAATCATCTAGTTAGTTTCTGCTGGTGAATATTTAGTATTATTATAAAGAGTTAAAAAGTGTAATATTGTTAATAGTATGTCCATGATGAAATAACATCATTGTTGATTGCAGGATATATCTCAAACGTCGTTGAAAGAGTAGTATCCATGTATGTACCTATCATTGAAACATTTTCACCTTTTGTTTCAGTGAATCCTGCATGGTTGGTAATATCTCTTTTGGAAGAAACGATATGTCAAGATGTTAGACGATATAAAAAAGGGCGTATCTATGAAGGGATTTATACATAATAAATGTGATACAAAAGTTGTAATGTGAAACATACTTGTGGGTGATATATGTATACAGTTTTCAGTTGTAGTATAATTAGCACTATTTGGAAAAGAATAAGTATTTATAAGAGTGAATATTTTACCGTATAGTAGACTACACGTAGTGGGTTGTTTGGTGCTTAGTGTGATGAGGATGCATCATTGTCCCCCTGATAGTACAGTAAATAGAATCTATACCTTGTATGATTGGTATTAGGACTGTAAGTTATGAAACATTAATGTATAGTATTCACAATAAATGTAACAGAAGTTTAAATGCAGATATGTTTACTGAAAGGAAGCCCATGTTGTATCGTGGTGTTTGTTTGTTATTTTTTGTTATTTGAGCTTCCATATGTCTTTGATAGCTCTGAATACTCTCAAGGGACTGTGGAACATGGAATGAAATTGTAGTACAAATACATGTTTAGTATATTTTCAGATAGTAATCATAAATAATTCAATGGGAGACCGTAAGAAGAACTATCCGTTGATGGATATAGATGATAAAGGAATGCGGCGACATAATACAGTGTCAGTAGATGGTGTGACTAGTTCTGGTATAAAACAATTTCCTATAGGCATTATTAACATAAATTTATCGTTACTGTAAGATTATACCATGTCAGACATCATTGAACATGTTTAAACAGTTTGAAGATAATTTTTTTCTATATTGATCATAGTTGAAAATGTCATGGAAAATGAAGACATACCACTTTCTGTTTGTTTCCGCTAATATGGCGTTAGTGGCTCAGTTGCAGAAATGTTTTCAGTGGTCATTATACCTGTCAATTTGGTAATATAGTAAAAATGTAAGTTATTGATTCTTAAATAAAGAAACTATTTCAGTAGTGGACCGTATTTAGAAGACAACCTGATTGATGTTGTTGTCATAGTAATCTTCTTTGAAATCATGTGTCTTTATATCTTGACGGTGAGTTCTTATTTTTTCAGTTTATATATTTATTTGCGTGTTAAGAAACTGAACAGGATCGCGTAACCATGATAAACAGTGTTTTTATCTCTAACAGAATAAGTATAATACGTTAAATATAATGTAAACCATTACAGTAACAATTTTTCAAATAAATAATCGTCAGTACTACTATTTTTTTATAATTAGTTTTTCTACTGTGCATATAGCATAGTTCATGTAAAAATCAGCAGTCAAGTAATACTTAGATTGTGCTTGTAGTAAGTGATATGGTTAGTTGAAGAGTTGTACTCCCATATTTATAATATAAGAACATAGATGCCTTCAAAAAAATGAGACTTAATCCTATTGAAGTAGGATTAAGTACTATGATATTTTAGTAATGTAATGTAAACCTGTTAACAATATATTATAGTATTGAATGGATAGATATCCTAATGGACTTAGATAATAGACCTTGCATTAGGTACCGCAGTTGTTGAACCAAGGACAGCCTGAGTAATTTTTCCATTCATATTAGTGCACATTCCAAAGGATTATCCAGCTTAAAGGAGCAGAGTACTTTATCAGGCTTACCGTTACTTGTGTTGCCGAATAAATTTATGTTGGTCAATCCATGAACGCAGACATATCAGTAATGCACTGGCATCCTCATTTTCATACAAAGAAATCTAATGTCCTAGTTGTGTTGCTGTAAAGGTAAGAAAAAATTTAAGGTCCAATAAATAACTAATTACACAGAAATTATAACATTAATTACAGTAGAGAAAAAGGACTCCATAAACAGAGAATATTGCCGAAAGGTTAGGCAAGAGTAATTCACAATAGATGGGAAACTATTCGAACGAGTTTAAAAAATAATCAATTTCTAGGAGAAATTAAATGTTCCGTTGTGTATACTGAGGTATACATAGAAATTATCAGCATCAGCTGCCAGGGCGATGATTTTGTAAGCAGTGAAAATGGAGATACATAAAATAAATTCAAATATTAGATTTTTGATCGGTTAACCAAAAACGGAATATAGAATACGTCGTCTATTCGTAGTACAGAAGGATGATGGACGATGTACCTTCCCACATGCTGAAACCATGACCAACTTTTAGAATATACTAATCTTAGGTAGAAACATATGATAAGAACTGATGGGAAAGAGTTTAGATCATACCGTCGAGGTAGAGGTAGCCGCAGATATGCAGAAGCTGGATTTTTATGGATGATATGAAACCCTATTTTCCGGGCACTGGATACACCGAAGGTAATCCAAGGGGAGTGGATACGCGGGAGTGTCGGGGGTAGCCACAGAAATGCAGGAGGAAGGATTCTATAGAGGAGGAGAAACCCTAAATGACAGCCACTACATATGATGGAGCAAATCGATGGGCAGTGGATAGGCAGGAGTTTCGGGGGTTGGATTTGCGGATTATGGAGGAGGAAACTAGGGAATTTCGGGCCTTAGTTGGAGGAGTTGGTGGTGGAGGAACTAAATGATGAGGAACTGATGATCGAGCATACAGAGCGAGATATTTTGACTACCACGAATTAATATTTGATTAGTAGATACCGGAGATTAGGGAGAGATAAGTAGCGATAGGGTCGGAGGTGTAGAGGATGGAGTAGGCGAGGGGGTAGAGCTAAATATTGTGGAGGCAGCTGTGGAATTATGACGTGAGCGGGAGTGGAAGAAGGTGAGTGGTGGAACCCTAGATGAATTGGAGGCCAAATGACAGCAGTGGATCGAGGCAGTCGGGGTCGTGAGATTTATGTGAGGAATGAAGACAGGTATTGGGAGACGTGGCTACCTATGGTGGTGACATGTAGGTGTAAAAATTCCATGTTTAAAAGATATATTGATTTTTTAATAAAATAATTTATATAAGTGATGACTACTTTGTTTTTTAAGCATGTTTCAGATCAATAGCTTAAGTAATTCTACCAATATTATGGTTATATAATATAAATTTTTTTATTATTGATATAAATTTCATATATATTCATTATATATTTATAATTATCCACAAATTTATATAATGAAAAATTAATTGCACCCTTATAGAGATGATAGTACGTACATACACATGAACATTCTTTTCAAATTTAGACAGATGAATGAAAGAGAGTGAAAAAAATTACCTTTACCTAATAATTATTATATTATAAAAATGGATAATATAAATCAAATAAATGTTTATTCCATTCTATATTAAGTGTATATGGAAAATGATTCACATTGTGTCATGGTGGTGCTAGTCTATACATACATCTGAGCGACGTTTTAATTTTCCAATGGTTTAGAATGTAATAATATTGATATAATATTGTAACTACCCAGTAATAATTGTTTAATTAACATTATATATAATCCTCAAATCCATTATATAAATAATATGTAAAATATTTTGAGGGAAGATGAATTTTTATCTCAATGTCTATACAATAAGACTAACATTTGCAGAAGCGATATTTTAACTTCCCACTTAGTGGAAAAAGAAGTTTCATGAAGGTGGTTTCATAATAATTATAAAATATTACTATATTTATAATACTGAATTTATTTTTTAATTAATAATATTACAAATTTATATGATGTAAAATAATAATTAAAATGAAACTTATTGGTTAAGGTGATGACATTCACTTTTAGAAAACTCATTTAGAACTCCATTTAAGGTCCCCAGGGTTGGTATTTTGGTATTACCAAAACATAATTAATGCTTATTAGGGATTTTATAAGATATATTGGTAGGTTGTTTTTTCAATATACAATGCTTAATGTGGTGTGAATAAGAAAAATAATAGTTGACCTTTCATAATTGAGTATAGTGGAACACATTGAATTCCTTAAAATATTAAAATATAATAATGTATTTATCTATAATAAATCAGTAAAAAATGATATGGATCCAAACATAAGATAATATATATTTACAATATATGTTCAAAATAAGATATTTATAGCTCTAGGAGATTTTTAAAATTATTTTTTTGATTAATCCTATAATTATGATATTTTATCATTAACAATTGTTACATCTCATTCACACATAAAGGGTTGAAAATTAACTTATATAGAGAAAATTTATATAATAAATGGAAAAGTGGTTAAATTTTAAACCACATATTTTCCACCATTTTTTTTAATTGGTTTTAGCTTTTTTAGTTAAATATTATATTGATAAAATGACATTAATGTCAATATTGACATTATTCATTTGTGTTGACGTAATGTACATTAAAAAATATATAATTCTTATATAATCATTTTAAATATAACATATATTTAATATTCATATATAATATAATTATAAAAACATAAATCATTCATATTATATTGATTATATTATTATTAATTCATTGATATTTTTTTCCCTGTTAATTGAAGAATTGCTGCATTTGTGTGTCATAAGAACTCAAGATAAGAATATAACTTTTAAAAAATGAAATAAATATTTATAATGTAAATAATTTCATTATACTAAAAATATATATTTTTATACCTCCATGACATGCTCCTGTCTCTATGACTACAAATAATAGAAATATAAAAAAAATTCATTCAAATTTGGTATCATTCATTGATTTAAATATTATATAAGATATTTTTGTGGACAAGTGTCCTTAAATATTTAAATATAGAAACTAATATGATACTTGTATAATTAAATTTATATATTAATATATAAAAAAGAATTATGGATTTACCTATTAGGTATAACCTTATGTTACGCCATATACACTTTACCTATTTGTTAAAATTTATCATGGTTAATATTCATAATGACTGAAAATAAAAGGGAAATATTTACAAAATTTGAACGCAATGATAAAAAATAAGAAATAAATATTATACACATCAAATTATATATAAGTCCTAAATGAAATTTAAAAATAATCATTCAGTATATTATGGAATAGTACTTTCAGAAAATACCCATTTAAGAAAAACCCCTTGATATATTCTCATCTGATGTATAAAAAAATATTAGAAAAATGATAAATTATTTTATTGAATATATAAAATGTAAGTTTTCATAGAATTATTAGCAAATAGTTTTTTGTTTTAATTTATTCAAATAAAAATACATTGAGCACATAAACCATTTTTTTGATTATGTCAATTTTTAAAGTGATTTTTTATTACCATTTCTAATTATTGGATAACCAATTAATTTATATTGTTAAATTTAAATCTATACTATTTTAATAATTTAGTTTTCAATAGTCATACCGACTAATCCAATGTATTGGTGATAACAATCAAAGTATATAATAATATTTTAATAGTATATCATTGTTCTTTTAAACTCGTTTTGGTGTGTTGCATGAGATTTCCATGAAATTATGTTTATTTATAGATAACAATTTCTTAAAACTCATGGTGTTATAATATAAAAATATAAATAGATTTTCTTCCACAAAAATTGTTAACTTATTCAAATAAATTTGTATGTCTCATTTTCACAACATCCTCGGGTTTCAATGATGATTTATTAATTTTCTAAATTCTTCAGATAACCCTGAACAAGTGAGTGGTCTAATTTCATAGAACATTATTTTTATAATTGAATATCTATGTAGGTAATTATTCATAATAAATACCATTTTCTATTGTTATGTTGTTTTATATCAATACATGCGATGGTCTAGGTATGTGATTCCTCATGACAGATACATGGAACATGTTGTTAATTTGTGAGAGATTCAATAGAAGTTCCAATTAGTAATATGTCATCCCTAATCAATCATAAATAAAAAATTTGATCATATAAATAGGGATCAAAATTTTCATATTTCATAATCTCATCTCTTTTGTCCATAGATAAATACATTGAAAACCCTTCTCACCATGTTCATAATATAGATTATACTGATGTTTGTCAAAACAAATTTCTATTGAATCCTAGATGGATTTATTTTCTTTTGTATTACACAATCATAATCTTCAATTTCCACAAAAATCTATGTTATGAATATCAATATCGTATCAAACTCATACCCGTGCATTGGAGTTCAACAATTCAATATATATAGGGCATCATAAGGATCATTCTGAATGATTTTGTGAAGAATTTTATAAAAAGAAAAATCAACTGGAGGACGTTGTAGATCGCAAAAAACATTAAAATCCATTAAAAATAATTTCATAAAATACACAATGGGTTGAATGGTTCTCTTAGGAATTCCACCTATTTGGTGATAATCTATTATAGTGAAACACATCTCTATATTAATAGCTAGCTGAGGACTTTATAAAAAAATCAAGGTAATGCTCAGATCATGACCAAATACAATTTAATATTGTACTCCATTGAATATTTTCTATCCCTTAATGTATTTATTTTTAAGATAATCCAAATAGAAACATTCTTTAATAGAAATGAAGAATTCTGAATTTTTAGGAGTTCAACTATAACCCAAATGTCAATGCAACCTTGAGAACATTTTGTGAGTCTGATGAAAAAATATATATTGATGTTTTAATAATTAAATTTTGGTAAGGGTAATGGTTGGAAAATTCCCCTAGGATTATATATCTCATATTTCACTATATATCATACTATGCATCAAGATACAAACATAGGAAATTTTTTCTTGATGCATTCTGACTAGAAAACTCTTTAAAATCATTATGCATCTTCATACCATAAGGATTAATACCGAATGATGAACTATGAGCCTCATCTTGAAACTCATTCAAATATGGTATGAATGGAACACATACATGTTTCTTGAAACAATTCATTCTATCATTGTCAATGTTAATCATAGGATGTATTCTCACCTTCTTTTTCACGACCACAAATTCCTTTCATGCCTCTTTAATATTCACTTAAATTGATGGTTGAACATTCATTTGTTTGAAAAATTATTTCTCCTTATACATCAAGGTTTTATTATCCTTCAATTGAAAATCAAAACAAAATAATACTACATTTCGGATCATCATCAATGATAATATTTTATGATCTATTTGATTAAGATCATCTTCCAACATGTTCTCTTTCCATGGGTGGTAATTTATTAAGGAGTCATAATATTTATTATGCTCCAATGATATACTACATAAAATATCTTAGTAATTTTAAGTGAAAACATACATTAAATTGTCATTATCAAAATATATAGAACAATTTTACCCTTAAAAAAATTCCTTAACATCTTTATTGAAAACATTAACAAACCTAACACCAAAATCATGTGTAGGGTAATATTAATCATGACCCATATATTGGAGTAGGGCATAAAATATAACCCTATAATTATACATGAGAAGACATCCATACAACTTATTTAATGCATAAATATTTATTAAAAACCCCTATCCATTTCAGGGTAGTGTAAGCATATGTGTGCTGACTATCCTTCTCTTAATCTCCATGAAACATTCCTGATAATAAGTTTTCCAAAGGAACTAAGATAGCTTCCATGTTTACTTTGTGAGTATATTTGATATATGTGAGTAATTATCTAAAAATAATTGATCATATCCATATAATTATATAAATATAAGGATATCAGTAATCATTGTTATTGTTTTGACTTTTCATAATAACTTACGTCATTGAATGATCCACTGAGATACCTTCTAATGATATTATAAAGCCTATGTAAGAAAAATTATGAATCCAAAATTTACATTGTAATATTTCATAAAACACAAAAATCCATAGGGTCCTTAGTACAATTTCATGTTGTATTCATCATCATCATTACTATTTTATTATATTAGAACAAAGTCTATAAATACTACCACCAACTGATAAAGGTAATCTCGAAAGTCTCTATTCATTAAAGTCAATAATATTTTGGTGGAATGTTTAATACCAAATCTAATAACTATAAATTTATATAATACATAACATATAAAAAAATTCCATATGTTTTATGTATTCATTCTATACCCTCAATTTATGAATTCTAAAATGAATTCCAACTTTAGAAAATTACTGATCTCTATGTATTTGATAAAAAAATTCATCTATATTATGTATAGGGTACTTTTCATTATTGTGATATTATTATATACTATAAAATCAATTAAGAGTTCCATTTATCCATATTTCATTATAACAAAATGATCACGCACACCCCTAGGTGACCCACATATCTAAATTAATCCATTGTTAATATTCTCCTAGGGATTCTTTTTTAATTCATACAACTCAATCATGTATATTGAAAATGTATTATTAGAAATTGTTTTAGAAATATTAATGAGTTATATTGAGAAACATACATCATGTTATAGTGGAATACCACAAAATTATTCTGGAAAAAATCATCAATTTTATATATAATAGTTATATAATCAATGATGTGTATCTTGCCAACCATATGAGATAAACGTTAAATTTGAAGAGGAATCAAGATATATATAATGGATGTGATTTCCATTGGAATATCATATATATCATTACAATATGAGATGATAATTTATTGATTTAAAATTTCAAACATGATTATCCTTCCTCTTTAGTTGATATGGGATTTATGTAAAAAAAGAAAATCCAAGCATAAAATAACATAAAATTCAACCATAGGAAGTATAAAAAAACTAGGAAAAAATTAAAAAAAACAATTGGAGAAGAATAATAGACTTGATATGTTATCATCATAACATTAGGGGTTTTCATTTCTAATTTAACATCTAATTATTGTGGTTCTATTTTAATATCCTTCTAAAATACATTAGATATAATAAATTGAGTAAAACTAGATTCAAATAAAACTATAGCTATTCTATATTTTTTGCATGTATACATTTAATCATGTAATTATCATAACAACCATTGGTAGTAATGATCGTAATATATAACCCTTTTGGGATTAATTTTTTAGACTATGAACATCAGGAAAGACCTTAATATTTATTCACATGATAGTGTAACTATAATACTCTTTTCATTTGAAGCAAGAGGACATGAGTGTTGCATTCATTGACATAATATTCTCCTCCATTATATTCAACAGTTATTTTAAACAATTATGAAATTCATGTGATTTACAAACCACCATTATACATTTAAATTACCTACCATACCCATCCAATAAATTCCTTTTTTTTCATCCCATATTTCTAGCATGTATATGGATAGAATTTCTAACCACTATATGATCAATTTCCATTTTTATGATTATAAATCTGCTTTTTAGATAAAATCCTTATGAATGTTGGGAATCTATAATTCCAATATCATCAATGAGTTCCAATGAAATTATTTCTTCATATCTACAAATATATCTTATATGAAATGCCTATAATGACGTAGTTTTAAGACACTTAAATATTTGCCAATTTTTTTCTTGTATAATTATTAAAATAGTAGAAAATATCGATTGTCTAGTAAAAAATTTCACATAGGATACAATTGATTCATATTCATTTTTCATTATCATAAGGAATTTATTCTCAACCATTGAACATATAATAAAAGGAAGTTACATAGTACAAAATACCTTCTTTTTCTCATCCCATTTTATATAGTCAATTTTATCATCTTAAAATGTATTCTTAATAATATTACACCATTGATATGATTCACCTTAAAAAAATATAACAAATGTAATGACCCAAACCGTTAATAAAAATCCCACATTAGATTTAATTAAATGAATTATTATATAGAGAAAAAACACACACTTATTTTGTTTTATTATATCTTATCAGATTTAATTGATCATTAAGATTCTATACAATTTATTAAATAGATATTACTGTAAGGTCAAATGATCAGTTAAAATATATGGTTTTTAAAAAATCCAATTGACCAAACAAATAATGTGATAACCTCAACCAGTAGAATAATTTCCAATTAATCCCATTAATCAGTGCTTCCAAGAGATATATCATCACTAGGAATTTATCATAACCAAACAGAAGTTGAGATCCATCAACTTAAGTAAGGGGGTACCATTTATGGGGGAAATCCATGTTCATCGAGATCATGACCCAAATTATTTACATCGAAGCACCCCGTGAAAGTATCATCAATACACACCTTACTCATAGTATATTTTCAACAGTATTAAGGGATATGAATCGAGTCCCTAGAAATAAGAGTATGTACATTACATTTTATATATTAATTAATATATTTTTATACTATTATTGTTACTTCATAAATGATAAATATTTTGATACAATAAGACTCAAATTTTATTTTTGGGTAATATTAAATTGAAATTAAAGAATTTATTTTGTTGAATAAATTTTTTTTCAAATAAATTAAATTTTTATAAAATATTATTGTTAAATGTTTATTTTCGAATAAAAAATTTCATATATATTTTATAATGTCAAATGTAATTTTTATATGTTTCGAAAGCTATTGTTGTAAAAAATAGGGCATTCCAAAGTAAATGGGGATTATTATATTAAATGAATAGATTAACATATTTATAAAATTAATTATTTAAAATGATATTTATTTTTTAAATCTTAATTTCAATATTATCCAATAGTGAATTTTTATTAATTTTATCAGATAGTCAAATTTTTTTGTAAATATTATGTATTTTATTAATATACTATTTGTATTATGATATCATATTGCCCAAAAGGTGTTGTAAGAAATACAATAAATGGTATAAAATGACAAATATATGTTTTAACTATAAAAAAATATGATTTTATGTCCACTTTTCTAATTTTATAAAGCCATTATGAATCCTACAAAGCTATTAATATATTTTAGGGTTTCAAATCATTTCTATAAGAGTATGACTCACTTCCACATAATAATGGATATTATTAAAACAATTTATTGTCTTAGAATTATAAAATAAATAAAACCACTCCCATTATTCATAAACGATGTCAAAAAATAGGGGTAGGATTTTGGTTTTCATTTTCTTATTATATAGAGTCCAAAACCTATGTTTGAGAAATAATGAAGAAATCACCAATTATTTCCAATATAATCCCACACAATAACCCATTAATATTAATTAAAAAATACATTAATCACATAATTATATTGAATTCCCCTCTCTGGAGTCCTCCCATGTTTTTGCCATGCTCATAAAAATATCCTCCTTTGCATCTGGAGTCACAAACTCAAGTAAGGTTACATTTCCCTAAAAGAAAAATTATCTATTTCCAAGTATATGTAGCCACTGTATTTTGATTTGTGGTATTAGCATAGTTTATAACCATAGTTTTAATTATAACAATGGGTATATCATTTAATCCCTTATGTGTGGCTCTATCATCTCCCCAACCCCAACTCATTACCCTCACAACTCCTACATTACCATCATGACCTCTCCTCTTAGAGACACTGTTATCTTGGCGTAAAACCTCCTCTCAGTGGCACTCCTCCAAAGTAGAGACCTTCTATAATATTTGAGACTTATCCTCTTAGTTTTGACCTCTTGGTAGCATCTCTCCTACATTCTCACGTCTCTTCCCAATTGTGACGTCTCCCCATAGCGAACCTCCTCCACCCTATTAACATCCTCTCTTGGTGGCGACCTCCCCTATCAGTGGTGACCTCATAATGGTGTCTTCCTCCACCCTCACGACCTCTCTGTGATAATACACCCCCAAAAATATCCATCCAACGCGGTTGCCCCACCCCTTTACATACTCTGCACATTGGAGGCCACCCCATCTCATCGTTCTCCTCTCTCAAGGATGATCATGAGGAGATGAGAGGATAATTATCCCTCCCCTACATTATACTAATCTTATCCCTTTTCCCTTAGAGATCCAGTTTTTTCTTGTAATACCTTTCTTAGGTAAGACCCTATCATATAATATCCACTATTAATTCTATTTATCAACCCTATAATTTCATATTTTTAGTTAGGGATTTGATTTTTGATTCCCCAATAGTATGATGAGATCACTTCTATATTATGTGGATTTCATTTGTGACACAAACAGTAGAATTAGAAATATTGAAATCTCATTATTTCATGTCATTTGAGTATATGTGTACTAATCAGTTGATTTATTTATTGTTTTTCGTTATGGTTGTTGAATGTTCATGTTGTTTTGTGTAGAATATTTTTATTTTTTTTATTTCTTTGGTCTGGGCGGGTGTCCATAGTGTTCCCCACACATATCTTGTTCTCTATGTGCATTTTTATTAAATGGTTAGTTAAGAATCCATTATTCTGATTTTAGTTTTAATTTTAATAGAATGGTTTGTTTTATTCTTATGTATTTTTGGATGAATGGGGGATAGAAGGATCATTGGTTGTGTGTAAAATCATGAGATCAATTTATTGATTATTGGTTAAGGTAGGACTCTTTTATATTACTATGCCTCCTGATCATATGGATTATATTATTTTTGTTTAAACATTATTATAATCCATGTAACTTGGATTGATCTTCTATGATATTTCACATAATAAAGGATGAATTAATTTTAATTTTTAGTGAAAAAGGAATATATAACATTTTAATTGATTTAAAATGTCACCATAGTCTAACATGTTTGGGTTTCCCATCATGTGGTTTTTTTGATGGTGTTATTCAATTTTTGGAGGTAAATTTGATTTCCTTATTAAATTTTATTTAAAAAGGATTTCTGTTTAATGTGAAGTATTATGGAAAAATTGTGACTTAATGAAATTATTTTGAAATAGGATTTCAAAAAAATGATGATTTCATAAAGAGGATATCAATGGGTTCTGACCAAGGGATATCATGAGTAAAGGTGATATGTACTATCATTTTAATATTATTTATAAATATGGGATTTATGTGGATTTTAAAAAATTGATGGGGACTATTTTTATCACTCATTTTGGTCCACCTGACATTTTGAGGGTTATGATCATATATTTACGGGTTTTTTTCTTGTGAATTCCCCTCTTATTTATGGATTCTGTATTTGTTAACATTTATTTCACAATAATTATTGGAAGTGTTGTAACATTGAGAGAGTCCTTAAATTTTGTGAATGGTCAGTGTGATATGATTAGGATGTTGATTAGGTTTATTTTTGGTGATGTTTTATAGGAACCTAGGGATTCCCTTGATATGGGGGCGATCTGTTGTGATTGATCAAGAAATTGGTGAGATGTTCATTGTCTCCCATCAGAATGATATAAAAAATATTATGTGTTGTATGGAATATGTTTATTTTCATATGAGAGATCCCTATGTTGGACATCTTTTAGCCCCATAAGGGACCTTTGTGAGAGATACCCTAAGGGGGGGAGGTGGGGTGAATGAGGGTATGTGATTTCTTCCGATTTCAACAGATAATCCTTAAACTCTAATTATCCAAATTGATATTAACCTCACTATCAATAGGTTCACTATTATGTTATTATGTTAATTATTATATGATTGATATTTCAGTTACCCTGACTTTAATCTAATCTGATAAATGATAAATTAACCTAGAAACACATATTTGTTTGTATTAGAAAGAAATTATATCCTAAATAACAGACATAAATATTTTAATTGGTTCAATCATATTGGGTTAATCTATGGATCATACAACAAGAATATTCACATGTTCTATATTCCAATAAATTAATTGTTATATAGCAACTTTAGGCTAAGTAAATCTAATATAAGTGTCACTCCCCTTAAAATGATTCGGGGATATTTCAACACCTCTCTAGTTTCACTTCCATTATAATGATAGAGTATTATCCCTCATGAACCATATGGACACTCATTCATTAAACACTTTTACTCACAAATAACAAAGGGATTACCCTTTGGAAAACATAACATTGAAATGTTTCACTATCATTGCACTACAAAAAGTATGGGTATGTGCTCATTGATATTCACAATACTCATTTACACATGACATGTGAAATCATCTATGGAAATAGTTTTAGATTCCATAGTGATGTCCTAATTGTCATTAGGGTCAAATTTATAATTTTTAAGGGTTTTAATAAGTGACCATTCATATTAATCATTGTTCACTTAGTGAGAATACCCAATGACCACTTTCACACAAAATCAAATAATGTTAGTATAAAAATATAAATTTATATAAAATAACTCTATCATGTTTAGTTATTTTGTGATAAACTATTATTCAAATGATTTAAATGGTCACAGATACAATGTATTCACAGAACTCAGTGGTTTCTATATGTAACAATCACAACACAATTGTTCATGTTACACATTTTCGTAACATCCCATTTGATGAAATACAGGTGTTTGAATCTCTTAGTATCTTCACGAAAAATATATTCTCTCCATTTATTCAATTCTCTCTTCAAGGCTTGTCTATTTTGAAAAACACATCACTTGTCATGTTGTAAAACACATTCTTCATGAAAATATATTCCTGGAAATTTTCTATTTCATCTATGATTATATTTCTCCCACATAAATGAATTAACACAACTAAAAAATTAAATGAGATTAAATTCAGTGATTAAGGACATCTATTTTCTTAGGTACAAGTGAGTATGATCAATTAGAAATGAAACCAGATGGTCTGTTTAGGTGGTGAAGAATAACAAAATTGGGATGTATGATAGTTGGTATTTCATTGATATTAATGTTATATATTTTGAATCATTGAGAAATTGTAAAGAAGTTAATCCTTTAAAATACATGTGGTGGTTGTATTTTTCTAACATTTATGGTATATTGGTTAGTAAAAGCTATATATAGGCTTATAGAGGTAAGCATAAAATTATAAATTATCTGGTTTTCATGGATATCATTTGAGA
Organism: Viscum album; assembly: GCA_963277665.1. Taxonomy (NCBI): domain Eukaryota; kingdom Viridiplantae; phylum Streptophyta; class Magnoliopsida; order Santalales; family Viscaceae; genus Viscum; species Viscum album. The sequence continues at coordinate 1,250,465,029 of OY728150.1, read as the reverse complement.
CATGTCGATATGTATTTTTTTAAATATATATGATAGGGAGATTGAGTGGGTAATGATACATAACCCATGAGATGATGACATGATAATAGATAGAAAATCAGGTTTGATGCATTTTTTATCTATGGTATATGGATTCTACATTTTGGGGTGTATGTATGCATTAAATAGAGACCATTTTTAGTTTAATAATTAAGAAGTCCATGCATGTCATGGTTGAGTATAGAGATCATTATTTTTTCTAAGCCTCGGTAATTAGTTTGTTGGTTTTTTATGGGATATGTGGAAAAATGGAAATGAAATATCAGTGGAAAGGAATGAGATTACTTGTCTGTTGGTGGTTTGTTTATGATCCCAAACCAAAATGTGGTTGTAGTTTTTGGACATGAAATAAATAGAAATAGTGGAGTTAGATATATGATATATAAAACACAAAAGTATATGTGTTGGATGAGTAATTTTACGGGTGGTGTTAAAACATTGGATTTTTAAATACCACTATATAAGTCATAATAGTTTTGTTGTACATCCCATTAAAAATATAATGAAATACGTTTATAGGAAGAAAACATTAATAAAACGTTCTTTGTCAAGGGAAACATATGAATGCAATTGATATAGAGAATAAATGTTTTATAAATACATTTTGGAGTGACAAAATGGGTTTAAATGAGATGGACTATGACATAAAATATTGAAGTAATATATTTTAAATTTGTGAATTCATGAATTCAACTGGATGTGGGGTCTTATAGTGGGTTTGGAAAAAAATTTAGTATTTTGGTGCATAGGTCAGTGTAGAATTATGAAATGCTGATGGTTTTGGTGTAGTGATAAAATGACCACAGCCAGTGAGAATTTTAAAATTTATTTCATAAATTTGGTAGGATTATAGGAAAGTTTATGTAGACATTTCAGATCTCACAGGGCATGTTGATCGAATACATTCTAAATTTTATAGGTTCTTTTGAGAACAACACGGATTTAATTAATATAAATTTATGTTTGTTGAAGAAGAATGATTCTATTTCAATTAGAAATAATCTCATGTTGTAGACATAAGGATTTTATTATTAGATATAGAAATAGATGGATAATTCCTAGAATAGTTCATGACATGATTCGAGGAGTGAAACCTTATTTTATGACTTGACTCATGGTGAGAACACATTTTTTTCACCTGATCTGGATGGTGATTAACCATTTTTTCAATTGAGGCTATTCTATTTATACCTAAAATGCTCACATTGTAAAATTTCAAATTAAATATACCATTTGATGGAATATTTTAAATGAAGTTTATATCACATATGTTCTCTGATCAAAATCCACTATCATGTATGTGTATTCATTTTCACATTGGCATTTATTGAAACGTTATAATTAAGAGATTTCTTTAACAATAGATATCTATTGATTCTTATTTCATTTAGGATTATATTTTTATTACCTTGCATCGTGGTTATAAACTATTTTCCTAATGAAAGTTGTCATCAAATCCCTCATATATCTCTTCAGTCCCAACAAAACAGTTTGAACATGTACTATGGGTGGTATTCTATTCAAAATCAATTTTATTATAGCCTTAATTCATCTGTTTTTAGGATTGATCCCCTGAGTCAAAGAATCCATTAGTGGCAAGGGAGTGATATATCATACTATAAAATACATGTTCATAAAATTCCACAACTGGGTTTTTATATCACATACCAACAAATTGTGATGATTGCAAACTAATAGTTTTTGGAAGATCAATATAGTAGAAAATTTCTAAATCATAATTATTGACATGTCATGGTATGAGGACACATTGTATTGACCATTAAGTAACATATAGAAGTGTACTTGTGGGTTTGTGGGGATTTATTTGTAAAATTGTATTTTATTTTTAATTAGGCATTATGACTTATTAATTTCTCATTGCTCCCCACATAAATTATCTCTATCTCACAAATTGTAAGTCAAAAAATTAAAATCACCACAACACGCATGGATTTAAATGTTTCAACTATAAAATCCAACTCCATATCCTGATTCAATATGACCTCAAATAGTATATACTCCACTATAAATTATAATGGTTACACTACGGACCATCCATGTACAATCATTATAGATTCCCCCAACATTACTATTATAGGGTTCCTTCAAGGAATTCATCATTCCACATTCCACTAAAAATGTATGATTTAAAAGTTATGAATATCTCCTTTGACTCTTGGTAGTATTCAGATAACTAGATGTTTATATACCTCCACATACCAAATATATCAACTATCCATCTCATGTTTAACCACATCATTACCATTGATAGCTAATTGTCAAAATCATATCTATTAGTATCAAACTGTCACTTTAGAGTATCAACTATCTGATTCTTCTCATAATTTCAAGTAATGGGACACATAGATCACATACATATTGAATAGATCCCATCATCAATTTATTATTTCTCTCCATGATACTACTATGTATTTGATCCTCAGCTTCTCAATTCTCTTAAATAGTATACCAAGGCACGCATTCGCTTCATTACAGACATTATTTTATAGTTATAGTACATCATCAATAATTTATTTCAATTTTATTTATGAATCAACTAAATTATTAGATGGATAATATTATCCATATTCAATTATCAATTAGAAATTGTTATCCATACTCATTAAATACATAATTTTATACATGTAAAGTGAAATTTATTTAAAAGAATGTATAGAATATTTTGATTGACACCACTTTACTTCAATATTATAAATAATAATATTTTTAAACAATAATAAATGATATTATAATATAGATAAAATATATATTTTAATATATAAACATAATGAAAGTAATGGGATAATGTACATCTATGTAATGAATTTAGTTATTATCCATAAAATACAGTGTATTCATATGATTTAATTTTTTTATAAACATTAATATATATTTTATTATCAATTTTTTAAATTTAAAATTGTATGGAATTTTTGGATGTGATTACATTTGTTATTTTTTATGATTTAATTAATTTAAAACCATGTCAGTACTATATTCATGTACATTCAATGTTCATGGTTCTTGTACAAAATCACCATCTATTAATATAGTGGTTCGGTCATCATTAATGGATGTTGGTGTGGTGTTTGAGGAGGGTGTCAGTGTTCTGTTAGGGGTGGCAGAGGGGGGGGGGGGTAGGTTGAGTGGTGGTGTTTGATTTATGTTAATAATTGACAAAATTATTGGTATTTAGATAACAATCTAAATAATATTTTTCCATTTTCGGTTTATAGATTCATGTATAAATTATCATGTATGTTTCTCATACTAATCAAATATATATAAGAAGTCATTATATCCAATTTCATTTTCCAATACTTTCTTACTGGTGTGTACTTATTACAATCCTAGTCATATCGATCACCTTCTAAGTCACTGAGTTAAAAATGGATTTTTGTAAGGTTTATTTTTCTTTTATTATTTGGCCTAATTTTAGTTGTCTTTTTTTTTGTGTTTTGGGTTCCTTATATTTTAGTAGTGCGTTTTGGATCTCATTGAGTTTGATTTCTATCACTGATAATGAATCAATACGTGTGTATGACAAGGTATAAATATACATATCATTGTTACCCATTATATAGATTCACTCATGGAAGTATTAATATGTATATTAGGTCTAAGAGTGATTTTATATAGATATGAAAAATATCTACATGTGTAGTTGTAATGGGTGATATACAAGAATAAACATATATCTAAGGTCCCCCTTTTAAATATTTGGTATTGAAAATATGTACATTGGGTCTAGGTGTCCTTATGTTTATGTAATGTTGCATATGTGTGCAATTGCAATAAAATAATGATTTGAGTTTTTTTCATCAAAAGAAGCACTCCATGAGGTGGAGGTAATTTCTCACCGTCTAACTCAATAATTTTAATTAAATAATTTCTTGATTAATTTAAAAACATTTTTCCATAATTTCTTTAGTAATGTCCTCCCCTATATTCTGAAAACATGGAAAACTCCATTATATATTATCATGTGTAGCTTAATGTGTAGAAAGGACACTAATGTAAGTACAAAAAATTACATGATTCATGATTTTATACGATAAAATATCAGATCTATATCCACGTTATCTAATACTACTATAAATTCAATATTTATTAAATTCCCATAACAATCTAAAAATTTAGTCCTAAAACATAACGATGGGTTCTCACCTATTAGCCCAGTGCTATGATGTTCAAAGACTTTACTATAGGGGAGCGAATGGGGTCCATGGGGGCTGCAGGAGGGTGTCGGAGGCACGGGTGGGGGTTTGTTGGGTTTCGTTTTTAGGGGAAGGCAATGGTACAATGGGGTTCAAGGACTGTTCATGGGGGTGTGGGGTTGCAAGGGGTGGATGGGGTGGATGGGGATTCGGGTGTGCAGGGGAGGGGGCAGAGGGGTAAGGGTAGGGAGGTGCGCTGGATTTTTCTATAAGGGTCGGGGAGAGGGTTCAAGAAGGGGGCTTGAGGGGATTCTTGGGGGGTGTGGGGGTCAAAACATGCATCATGTAAACCTGGAGGTGTGTATAAAGTTCATGGGGTGTGCATGGGGTGTTCATGGGGTGTAGGGGTTGTATGGGCAGTGCAGGGTGGGAATGGGGTAAAAACCTCCATTATTACAACATGTTATGGAATCATGTTGTGAAACCTCACATTATGATATCCTATTTTTTGTTATACATTTTTTGAATGCCTGAATTATGAAAACCTATTTTTTATATGTTCAAAAATCTTATTATAACAGTGGATTATGTGACTGTGTTTTTTTATGTGCGAACCTATTATGTGGAGGGTGCTTGGGGTCAGCAGGGGTAGTGGGGAGGGTAAGGGGGGGTTTGTACTAGGGAGGGTTCTGAGGGGGATGCATGGTGAGGGTATGGGGGTGGAGGAAAGTAGGGGAAGGTGGAAGGCGTATGAAATGTAGGGGGAGGGGAGGGTGCAGGTCGGGTGTAGGGGGGTTAGTGATGGGTGGGGTGGTCTACATTGGTTGTGGGTTCTAGTGCAGGGGGTGATGGGGTAGGGTGGGGGAAAGTGTAGATGGGTGAGGGTGAAGGGGGTCTATATGCATATGGGAGAAGGTGTACTGGGAACTGTAGGGTAAGGGTACAAAGTGTTCTAAAGGGTAGGGGGAAATGATATAGGTAGGGTGCATGGGTGGGTGGGGTAAAAGGGGGTCTGAAGGGGTTATGGGTTATGTTGCAGGGTGGGGTCTAGTGAAGTGGGGTGGTGGAGGATGAATGGGGTCTGTAGGAGGAGGGTGCAGGGGATGGGGCATCTATAGGGGTATGGCCAAGAGGTTATACAGTGTACGAGGGAGGGTGATGCTGGGGTGCAAGGGGTGGGGTTGGGTAGGTGGTGCAATCCATTATGATGGGGGTTATCCTGCTGTAGTGCAGGTGAAGGGAGGTGTTGGTGCAGTTTTGGGGGCCAGTATTGTTGCGTGGGGAGGGATATGGGGGTCTTCAGGGGATGTGTTGATGGGCGGCATGGGGGGAATGGTGTATATAGGGGAAAGGGGCACGTGTGGAAGGGTGTCTACATGGGTAGGGGGTTTCTTAGGCATGGGGGAGGGGGTCTGGTGGTCTCCTTGATATGGGGGTGTCTAGGGAATGTGGATGTACCTAGGGGTGTAGGGGTAATGGTGAGTGGTAGGGGGAGAAAGTGGGCGTACTATTAGAAGGGGGAATGGGGTGCATGGGGAATGAGGAGGGGTGGATGGAGGATGATGGGACAACGAGAAGGGGGAGGGTGTATGTGGGGTGCATGAGGAGAGGGGTGTGAGGATTGGGGTCTATAGTGGAAGGGGAAAGTGGTCTATAGGTTAGGGGGATGTTAAAGGATATCAGCGGGGTGTAAGGGGGTAGGGGTTGCAAGGGGGTCTGCAGGGGCGGGGGGGTTCTGGTGTAGGGTGGGGTCTAGTGAAGTGGGTTGGGGTAGGACGAAGAGTGTTCTATAGTGTATGGTGTAGGGGAAGGGTGTCTGTAGGGGAATGGGAATGGGGTTATACAATGTAGGGGGTATGGTGTTGGTGTGGTGCATGGGGGGGGGGGGGGGGTTGGTGGAGAAAGGGGGTCTAAATGGGTAGTGGTTTTGCTGTTGGGGAGGGGGGGAAGGGGGAGGGGTGATGGTGTAGTGTGAGGGCTAGTGTTGTAGGGTGTTGGAGGATGAAGGGGGTCTGTAGGGGATGGTGGAAGGGGGATTGTGTTGGAAGTGGCTCTGTAGGGGAAAAGGGTAGGTGTAAAAGGGGGTCTACAGGGGTAGGGGTTTCTTCTTCATGGGGGTGTGATAGGGGGAGGGGGGTCAGGGGTTTCTAGGTTAAGGGGATGTTTATGGAATGTGGGTGTATAGGGGGGTGCATGGGGAATGATGACGGGGAGGGGGGAGCAAGTGTGGTGTGTAGTGAGGGGGTGGGGGAATGGGGTGAAAGGGGAATGGAGAGGGGTAAAACATGGATGGGGATACAATGGGAGGGGGGTGGGTGTAGGTGGGGTGCACGAAGGGGAGGGGTGTGTGGAAGGGGTTGTGTTGGAGCACAAGGATGAAAAAGGAGAGAGTTCAAGGGGGTGGGGGGTAGAGAGTGTGTAGGGGGTTGGTGGGGGGAGGGGTGCATATGGGTGTGTAGTGTGGAGGGGGAGGGGTTTCAACGGTTATGGGGAGGTGTGCGAGAGATAGGGGATGGTGCATTTGGTGTGAGGAGTGGTGTGGAAGGATTTGGGTGTGCATGAGAGGAGGGGGTATAGGGGCGTGGGGGAGGGGTATGGATTCTGTAGGGATAGAAAAGGGGGTGAAAGGTGGTGTGTAGTGAGGTGGGGATAGGGCAGGGGGTGTGCAAGAGAAAGGGGTGTGTAGGAGCAAGGGGTGTGCATGGGGAGGGAGAGGGGAGGGGGAGGTTTTAATGTGGGTGTGTAGTGAGGAGGGGTGTGAAGGAATAAGGGTTCCATGTTGGGAGGGCCAGAAGGTGTGCAGGGGGAGGGGTGAAATGGGGTGTGTAGTGAGCTGGGGTCAGGGGGTGCAACAGGAAGGGGGATGGGAGGAGGGGTTAAAGTGGGAGGGAAAGGTGAAATGTGGATGGGGTGTGTAGGATTAGGGGTCAGGGTTCTCATTCATGGGAAATTTGGGTGGGGGAGGAGGTCCTCTCAACATCAATCATGGTTCACCATGCCATTTTTTATGAAATGGTATGGCCTATGGACATGATTTCAAAACATCGATATTAAGCTATATACCTGGTTTGAACCATTTCTATAGGGCATTACCCATGACATATAATTGTGGAGATATACTATTCTCAATATCCATTCTAATACAATCCTAATTTCATTAAACTATGGCAATAACCTACAGAAATAGTTTTTGGGTCAATATCCACGGTTCCCAACTGTGGATATATCCTTATTTTGTAGTAGTGTTCCTTTCTCCCATTTTATTCGGGAATCATCTTCATTTTATGCCCATTTATATTCAACTCATAATGTTGGGGTTTATTTTTATACATATCCCATACTTTCCTAAAGATTTATGAATTATATGAGACCCCTTTAATTCTCATTAACTCCCTTAATGACCATTTATGTGCAGTAGTTATGATATCGAAATATCACTACCAAATTACCTGTTAAATAACTATAGTGAATGCCCATACCTAATTCATATCAAGGGTGTTCACCTTTCTGCACTAATAATATTTTTGATTGGGGAAATACATTTATGTATTCGGTAACACTCAATCATTGAATATAATATGGTGAAAAATTATTCCATGCAATATGATCCATGTGTCACGCATAATCCAGAAAGTGAAATAATGGTGATACGTCAACCCAAAATTATATTTAGCTATAATTAATTTCATTACAAATGGCCTCATGATATGTTATATTGAGAGAGAGACAAAACCAATTTCATTATAGGATTTTTTTCTATCATGATATCTTGAATGTTACCCTTGACCTATGTCAATGTTTTGGTGAATGAAGATGTTTCCACATTTACCAGGTTGAATTTATGATTATCAGTCTATATCATGTCTCATTTTCCCTATTTATGATTCTAACCCCTTTTATGCCACATTTATATGATTATTGTCTAACTTGTATTAATTTTTTTTATTCCTTATTTATTCCCTTACTAGGCTTTATAGATCACTACATTATTATTTCTATCATGAGGTAATCCCATGCATTTTTAAGTACGAGAATGTCAAGGATGTTTCCAATTAAGATGATGTATTACAAATTTTTAGTTGTTATGAAATATAACTAATTCTGAAACATAATAATCTTCTTGACATTCTGGGTAATATTAAGTGTAATGTTAAGTAATAAATCATGTATTAATTCTAAATAAAGAGAAAGGCTTTCCTAGTTGGTAAAAAATCAATTATTTAGTTATTTTTTGGGATTATGATTAGAAAACACTACCAAAATATAGAGGGATAATACTAAGTATAAAAATGAATCCCTAAATTTTTAATTATAGATTTTTAGGTTTTTTAATAACAGACATCCTTTTTAGGATAGTAAAATTGGATGTGGCCCTGGAATTGACGTATATAGGGGTAAATCCCGAAAACACTATATTGAGCTAGACACAATTAAGAACTTGTTCATGGAAATGTGCCTTTTTTACACCTAGTTTTACACTACATGGGATCATACATTAGTAAATTCATATCTTCAATATGAACCATGTGAAATACCAAAATTTAGTGTAGGTATGTTCTTGTTTAATTTTTTGTTTGAAACCCTTGAAATTGGATAAATAAATTTTCACTAGGTGTATAATTAGGATTGTGGGGTTTTTAAGGTTTCATCTCTTGATGTAAATAGAAATTGGGAAATTTAGTGCATGTTTCATGGTTAGAGGGAACCATTCACCCAAACCTGCAATCCAGGAGGTGGGATACATGGTTTTTATGCTATTCAAGGGACAGAGCGTATTTGTGTGACCTAAGATAGAGGCATTCTGCACATTTGGAGCTTGTTTTTTCAATCTATGAGGGCCTCCCCATGTATCCTTGTGACGTAACCCATCCTAGAATGATGCAGTCGCACCATTATAACATTATTTTGAAAACCCTACAGTCATACTGTGCATCCAAAAAAATTTCAGCATTCAAGACTGAAACATTAAAATTTCCACCCTCGATATTTCATTATCTGAAAGATTTTTCATTCAGATTTATTTCTCCTCAGGGCCAAGTAATGAACGAAAGCACCCAAATATTCTGAAGGTCATTTTTTGTTCTATTCAGTGCCATTTGGAGTGTCTTTGGGTGAATACCGAAGCTCCAAGTATATGTAATGCTAATATTTCTTATCTTTTCATGATCAGGGATTTTGGATTCATTAATATTCATCAAAATACCTAAAAACATTGTTTTTAGTGCATAATAGGTTGTGGATTTAAGGGTTTCTTGAATAATAATATAACGCTAAGGTTTAGTGTGTGTTCATATTCAGGATCATGGTAGTTTTTGTACAAGTTATATCCCATAACGTTGATGTTTATTTGTACTTTCATGCTATAGTTTTTTTCATCCCACATGATTTGAATTGGATTTATTGAGTACTATTTGTTAAAATGGGTGGCAAAATTATGAATTAGACCCCTCATTGTCACAGGGGGTACATGGAGTTTGATAAGACGATTTTTGTGCCACCCATGGGTGTGACGGAATTCCCCAACATGTAAGATTGTTATGTATAACATAAACTGATTTGTTGATAAAGTAGATCCCTTGAAGGAAAAATTAATATGTTACTTGAGTTAAAACATGAATGTTTAATGTTTTGTCTAGATCATGATAATTGAATAAGTGATTATTTGTCATAATGTGATATGTGTTGGGTGTAATGAAGAGGTTATGCTATGTGGCTTATGAATTGTACTTGAATTGAATAATTATATTAATAAATATGATGTGGTGAATATATTATGTGAGTAAAAACTTTTGATTTGATAAATGTGATAATATATGGTAATTGATTAATATGGGCTAAAATATGGTATTTGTTGAATATGTAAATGTGTTAAGTAATGAGAAAATGGAAATGGGTAAAATGGGTTATGTAATGGGAATGGTAGATTTGTTAAAGGGTTAAGGATTTATTTTGATCTATATTATGAATGATTATAAAATATGAATGTTATGTGTATTTATCATGTACTATTTGTGATATTATTTTTGTGATGAATAGGTAAATAATCATGTGAACATGGCTTTGTTACTATGGTATTAAGGACTGGGTCTCCTTAAATGGGTTGGGTTGGACTGTTCTTCAAAACCCCACCCCAGAATTCATGGGTTAGGGAGTAGCACTGATGCTCTACGAACCTAACAGTTGCATTGGAGGAGACTACGTAGACTGATGCTCCAAGGTAATTGTGTTAGGATTATTGATGAAATTTTATTCACTAGTGAGATAGAAAAGTTTACTTATACCACTATTCATAAAAATTTTCCATCTTAGGCCATTTTGTAAATGATTGAAATACAGAACTCATCAAAAGATGATGATGTGACAAAATTAAATATTGTTAACAAATGGAAACTTAGTTTTGTTTTTTTAACTATTCATTTACTATGTACATTAATGAACTATATGTTAGAAAGGATATTTTTTATATAGCATTGGTGTTAGAATACATTATTTTACTCACACTTTGCTCGAACTATTATTGGATACTCAAGAAGACTTCATGGTTATATGACATGAAAAGGTTGATGGACTAATTCATTGGAGTATAGTGGGGATTGGGATGTTCATGGATGGGGATTCAAACCTGGTGTTTCTAAACTTTTTGGGATTTTTCATTTAGTTATTATTTTTGGGTTTTCACAACTTTTGGAAAAATTAACATCACATGAAATAATTATTATTTGGTTTTGGTTCATACCCAGTTATGGGAAATGGTTAATATTGCATGGTTTTTGGTTATTGATAAATTTTTACTCTATTTATATTTGTTATATTCTGTTGAATACACTTATTAATAGGGTATAATATCCGAACATTTTCCAATAGACCCTCCCAATTAGATGGAGACCATTAGAATGCAGTTAGGAATTCATGAGGTCATGTGGTCATTGAAATTAGAGCATTGATTTAGTGGCCTCTATGTTAAAGACATAAAAAATTGGAATCAGTGAAGGTATTTTCCGTGCCTTAATATTTTTTATGGTAGAATTAATTTTAGGATTGGTCAAGCCTTTGAAATTATCTTGTTCTTGGGAGTAGATAACCCATGTATGAGAGAAAACCCAAGTACCCAAGGCAGGATTTGTTATTTTGGAAATTTGTTTTTATAAGTGGATGATATTTCACCATTATGGTTATGAATTTTATCTATGATGTGACGGTTTTATGAAATTTTCATCATGTTCATAATAAGATGAATTTTTTAATTCATGTATCATTTTAGAAACATATGAATATAGGTTTAATGTAATGAGATATTCACACATTGGATGGGTGATTGAGGAATAAAGAGTAGGATGCATTTTACATCCACGAAAATTTGTAGAAAATGGTGTCTAATAATGATTATGAAAACAGTAAAATTAATTGAACGTAAAATAATGATTAATGAACTATGCTTATTGAATGTTTTAAATGAGTTAAAATGATTGTTGTAAAATGTTTTGAAGTAGTAAAGGTGTCTAAAAAGGTTTTTTTGAATGTGGAAATGGATTAAGAAGGTGTGTATTATGAAAGACTTGGGACTATGTCTGTTGGTATATCCCACATAAACCATGACTCGCAGTATATATTACCAAGGGTAGTGTTATTGATTTAGCAATATCTATTGGGAAAATGTTTGCGAAGTGGGTAGTTTGAGACTAGTAGATGTCCTTCTCATGAGAATGTTGTGGGTGTTTCAATATATGTTTTCTGAAATGTGTTCTTGGAATTATACGAAAACTCCACCATGATTTCTCATTACAGTTGGGATACAAGATGATTTTAATAAGAATCATCCTATAGAAATATATCAAGGAAAATTGGTGATTCTAGGTAATTGGGGAGACAATTAGTTTTGTGAATACATCATTAGTTTTCTTCAACTCATGGAATGAGACCTAGGATGGTTTGTGATGAGTATGATTAAGCTAGAGGGAGTTACAACTTCAAAACCATCCTACATTTACTGGAGAGGGTTGACTAGATGTAGTCATGATATGGATGGTGTCAATATAGACGATTCTTTATCAATTAGACATTTCACCTAAGAAGAGGGTAAAGCTGGAATCTATATTATTAAAGTCCATGAAAAGATCTAATGGGATGTTTTCGTTCAATACATTCAAGATTATTGAATGATTTGGAAATATTTCCAAAAATATTTTACAAGACATTTATATGTATAGACCTTGATATAGGGAAGGCTGTAGAGTTTATGATGTTAACCCATGGATCAATTTTTGTAATAGATTAAGATGATCGCTTTAAGGACTTGCAACATTTTGTTTCAACATTTTTGGGTAATTAGATGGCCACAAGGATACTTTTACATTATGGACATAGAAACATGATTGTGTTATAATTGAATATTTTCCATTTAAGGTGGTTTAATAATTTGATGGATGTAACCATTATTTCATAAGTAAATTTCATGAAAGCTTCTAGTGATGAATGCATAACTCTAGTCACATGACCTAAAGGCATGAATTATGATAGAAGGAATTACCATTTTTAGAATCTAGACAAGAATAATGGGATGAATAGTAGTCATAATAAATAATCATCCTCTGAGAGAAGTGATTTAGAAGTCTACAATCAATTGTGTTGGCCTAACCCATTGGTAATTAGTTCCCTCAACCAGCAGTTCACATTCGAGTATGTGGATGAATGGGGAATGTGAAAAGGCTATATAAGAATCCCCATTTGGTGGATTATGATGGAGGACTGATTCTAGTTAAATGAATATGATGTGGGTTTGTTACCTCATATTAGTTAGGTAGTTGGAGCTATACATTCCTCATCGGTAGAGGTGCAATAAGTGGTCCTCTGTGGGGAGGGTGTTCATGTCATATGGGAAGTGAAGCCTATGAACTCAAAACAGATCCCTTGTAAAAGGCAATTCTAGCTTCATGTAGATTATTATATAACTATATGTAGTGAGGATGTTCCATCTATTGTTTGAGGTATGTTCATCATAGCTTCCACTCTTGGTTATCCGTTATTTGATACATGTGCTTTAGATTCTATAATATATATAATATTTGTGAGTATGTTGGTCATAGGAATGGAATGAATGTGTGGGGTTACATGAATAGACACTCATATAGGAATGTGAACATAATATACAACGCAATGTAATGGGTGGTCCATTGATGTTTGTGGTTATATTTTCTTTAGAACTTTTTTATTCTTGAGATGTCATGATTTGATATGATTTCATGTAATAATTTATTTGTGTTATACCAGTACCATATTAAGAATTACCATTAATGTGCAACATTAACACAACTTGACGGGGGCATGTTTGTCCATCATGGTGAATGGGATATATAGTTGGGATATATAGGGCATGTTTTTTAGTATTTGGGTGAAATCACATCCCTAGTGTCTTGTCTTATTCGTGATGATGGAGGGGGGGGGATCTTGTTTTTCATCCTATGAAGGATAATTATTAAGATGTGTTTCCTAATTACTTATCAATACATCCACTATAGAGGTATGTTGAATTCACAATAGAGATGTTTATATGAGGAGAACATGTTTTTATACTTCCATATAAAATTTCATCGACAAAACATCAGATGTTAAAAATCATCTGGATGAGTTAGAGAATAAAGTGTTCATTCTTCCTTGCACATCATCTTCGGGATCTCTAATGTTTTTTTCCAAATTGGTTGAAGGATAATTATTGATAAGTTTCTATTATAGGATATTATATTAGATGATAATGAATAATATATACCATATTCTTCAGATCTATCATCAATTTGACTATCAGAGAGTTGCATTAGTGTTATCCAATATTGATTTGTGATCAATGTGTCATCAAAAAAGTATAAAAACTTCTGATGTACCATGAAAATCCTTTAGTATAAGGTATAATTTTTACAGCTTTTATGTCAATCAGATTGAAGAATTCTCTAGTTTTGTCTATTCCCATAATTAATAGAATCATTTAGCCATACCTAGATCAGTTCATATTTATTTTCTATGACATCTTGATGTACTCTATGACTCGTGAATATTATTCCAAAAATATTAACTTCATCGTGAGTATACTAATAGAGCATAAGATATATTAGAATCTATCCAAATGTCATTTCTAGATCGACAAGGTGCATCTCTTACTGAACATCATCAATATGGAAGGTGAATGTATCGATCATTCGAAAGTGCAGGTAGTTGTGTCTTGGAAGAATCCTAAGAATGTTTCGGATGTCCAATGTTTTATTAAATTTATTGGTTATTATTGAAGTTTCAACAAAACATTATCCCACATAGCTGTAAAACATTTTTATTGAACTAAGAAGTAAAATTTCATTCAATATTCTACGACGTGTGAGAATTATTTCCATGATCTAAAGAAGATGTTTACTACCACACCAATTGTGATCATACCCGATCTAGGTAATGGGATTACATTGTTTTTTGATGCATCTTATGTTGTAATTGGGGTAGTTTTGATATCATATAATCTAGTAGTGGAATTTGGTTCATGAATGTGGATGGAAGATTAACGGAATTATCCAAATAATGATATTGTGTTTCCATAGTGATTTATGCCATAATGTCGAGGTATGTGGTTTGTTCCTTTCTGTAGTTACTCTTGGAGTTCGTTGTAAAAAAGATCCTAATACAATCATTTGGGTTATTGTGTGTTTATTTTTTTAGACCTTTTATTTGTTTGTTATGCCTTATTTGATTGGATAATGGTTAATTGTTTCATTATAGGGTTATATTTTCTATGTTATCGATGTTTTTCCCATGTAGATTGTTTTTGATTATTTGGTATATCCTTACCGGTTAGGATGCTGCATGATTTCTATGCCTGGTATTTTTTAGTAGAGTTATTAGTATATGACAAGATGTGATATGATTTAGTTGTTTATCCATGTAGTTCATGAGATTTACTTTGGCTGGAGATTAATGTTTTTTCCCAATTACTTACACAAGGCTGCAGGAACATGAGGTAGTGAGACCATATGACATATTGACGTTGAGGGCTTTCCCTGAGTTTCTATTATATTTATCATGTTACTAGACCATATTATAGATTGACGTTGAGTTCTACCTCAGAGTGTTTATAGTTACGTTAGGAGGGCATAAGAGGAATATACATTTAGTGCTTTTTTAGAGTGACTTTAGGTTACCGTTAAAAAACTATAGGGGGGTTTGAAAGTAAATTCTTCCTTAGAGTTTCTTTGATCACACATGACTAAAGGGGGAATTGATGGATAGTGCTTCCTTAGAGATTCTTTTATATATCATCTCTTTTACTGTGTACCAGAGGTGTTAGGCTATGAGAACTACCCAGAAGGTAGAATGAATTTGTTTTTGGTGATTAAATACATAAAATTACATGTTTTTAAATGAAACTGTGGGACTATTTACTTTTGAGAACTTCTGTGTTCACTAACTCTTTTTGCGTATTGCCTGCCATATATATTTAATGACTGTTTGGCACAGATCATTAGGTAGTTTCCAACTGGGATTAGTATCACACAATGTTTGGGTAATGTATTTTTTCCAAAATATATTATATTTTTGTAGGTATAGATAAAAGAAAATGTACTTCAAATTTAGGTACTTGATTGTTATGGAGCAGGGGAGCACAAGACCAAGCTGAGGATTGCGATGTTGTGGAGCTATTTAATTTCTTTTCATTTGTACTTTGGATTAGTATTGTATTCTAGCATTGTAATTTTTTTACTTCAATCCTAGGCATATGTATCATGCATCATCTATATATGTGTGTCTGTGTCTATGTGCTCCAGTTGTTTATTGCTTCCACTGTTTACTTATTGCATGATTTATTGCCTCCAATATTGCTATCTGCTAAAATTATATTGTGGTACTCTGCCAATGAGGGCAAAGTTTCCCCAATATCACACCCCAGGCACTCAATTCTAGTAGGAGTCCTCTGGCATTAAGGGAAATGTGCTTGAGGCCATTTGATGAACCGGGTATGGGGCACCTCTGTCTGGCTCCCGAAACTGAGATGTTACATATAACAGGCCTAGATAATCAAAAAATATGTATAAATAATTCCAAAAGCGAATGGTGTAAAAAAATAATGAACATATATATTCAAATTTACACTAGAATAATTAATTCTAATAATTTCCCCAATCAATAATCATAATCCTAAAACATCGATATTAATATGGAGAACTGTATTAAAGTAGTACATCCCTAGTTAAAATAATTATAAAAAATAAAATAAAATACTATAGATGTTATAATAAGAGTCATAACTTAATAAAAAAATATTTAATAACTTATGATGATATAGACAAAAATTAATTAATAATATAAGTCAAAAAATATTGAGGAAATTTTCACTTTTTCATATTTAAATTTCTAATTTTAAAAAAGATGAGAAATTATTAATGAACACATTTTATTCAAAAAGA
The DNA here is from genome assembly GCA_963277665.1 of Viscum album. NCBI lineage: Eukaryota > Viridiplantae > Streptophyta > Magnoliopsida > Santalales > Viscaceae > Viscum > Viscum album. The sequence goes on along the minus strand of OY728150.1, from coordinate 1,250,448,399 downwards.
ACCTTGTGAAATTTTAAAATTATATTAAAATAATCTTTGAATCATCACTTCATGAAATTACCTCAATTTTTTATAATATAAAATAACATTCCATTAATATTGTAGAAAAGTACCTCATTTAGAAAAGAACAAAATTTTTCGTTTTTTAAATTATTATTAAAATTTAGACATTACTGAAAATTAATTTTAATAAATAGAGGATAAGGATTAATGATATTTTTAAATGAATCATATAAAACATGCAATATTATGTTAAATATTTCCCAGTAGAGACATAAACATAAACAATCATGAATAATGATGATATTGTGAAATAAACTCCCACATCTTTATTAACTATTGACTTTATTGTCCCATTGAAAAAATAAATTCAAATGTTAAATAAAATACCATGAAATAAAATTTATTTATGATATAATAAATCAAATGGTCATTATAAATACCAAACAAAATAAATATCCAATTTATATGGTATATGTCTTATAACAGTAAAAGGGTGACGAGAAACCCATAACATTGGCATGATTTCGTTTGAACGTATTCAAACCTAATGTATAATAAATAATTTTTTTATAAATATATTATAGGACCATAATAATATATATCAAAAAATTTAATATTTATATATTTTATTTTACCACCTTTTATTATCAATTCATAGTTAATATCACTATTTCAGGTGGAAGCTTATTCATTTTTCATGTACGTTTTGATTCGATGGTTCCAGTAAATTTAATTTTATCATAGTTAAATAATATCCAGAATATTATATATTGTTAATATATCTTATATATTAATTATATATATATATAGATATATTATTACTATGCTATAAAGATATACATATAAAAGTTAATTACATCATTCTTCGAGATGGTTGGACTTATATAAAGATGAATGCTATTTTCATGTTCTGATTGATTGAAAAAGATAATGTTAAAGAATAATTAGCCTAGAAAAAATCATTATTATATCATCATATAATATAAATTAATTAATTAAAAATTTACAACAATCTATGTAATGTGGTGATAAAAATATTACACCACTATGTGGGGACAGTAAGCCGTACAAACACATGTGTCATGTTTTCCTATTTCATAAGGTGGGAAAAAATGAATATGGTTTCAAATAATCATAATGAAATTTTGGTAAATTCATTAAAATTTATTTAATATTTTATGTTGTATAAAACATATTATGAGGATTTATATGATGAAATAAATCAGAAGGAGTCGGTAATGATGACTATGCCTTTAACGATGAACACCATTTAGATCTCTTCTTAAGGGACGTTGATTGATATTTTGGAAGGACCATAATGTAACACCTTTACCCCAGTTAACCTAATTCTTTGCATTATTAAATAACATTAGCAAGATCATAAGGGATAAAATCTTGAAATACCAATCAGTTTAGTGTCCTGGGATGTACTAGATACATTCATAAGTTTCACATTACATAATTAAATAAAAATAGCAACAACATTTTGTCCCATTGGGAACACACTTATATCTTTATCCTATCCCTACAGGTCAGCCATAAAATACTTCTTCAAATCGTGGGGAAAAAAACATTTAAAGGGGTGAGCTCAAATGCTCAGTAAGGATAACAATATAGAGAAGCTTTCATAAAGAAGCATAAACATTTAATTCAATGATTAATACTAAAACAAAATCCATTTAAACATAAACTTCAGCATAATATTGAAAATGTTAAATAATATAATTCCACTAACATATTCACATGGATATTCTACATATCGAATAATCAAATTCAATATCAATAGCCACGTTCATAATGATGGAATACATAATGTCATACTTTATAACCACATAGTTAAGGCCTTCTGCCAAGACTAAAAAATAAGATTTTTTCAACAGTTTTTGCCAATACACTGGTTTGTCTCATGATACCTACTGATGCATTTAGTTAAGAATATTTAAACATAACATATACATTTTTATTAAAACTAACATATGAAATATCAATACTTTATCCATATACCATGAATTGTGTAAAAATAACACATCTATAGTCAAACAGATCACAAAACCTTCAATACAATATGGAATATTAGTATAATAATAAATAAACTTCAAACAAATTTAAAATCCATCAATGGTTGTTGATATAGATGAAATGAAAACTATTTGATATAAATAACTCCTTCTATTTTGAAATAATTTAAAAGTTACATAATTATAAAAGAAATCATATATTTTTAAAATATAATTAGAAGCTTATATGGGAATCTACGATGATGATACAATGACAGAAAATAGCCACACCCGACGTATAGGTTAAAAACATTCTTACCTTAATTTTGTCAAAATGGTCCGAAAGTACCATATTTGGAAAACAATGTAAGGATTATTTTCAAAAAAATTTATAAAAAGTAAAACATTGGTATAAATTAATTTAACAAATATTCAATTAGATAGTAATTTTTTTTTTGAAATACATTTTTAAGAAACATGGATGTGGATTATAAAGAGCTCTTTGTAGATACTTACATAAAAAGAACATCGGATAATAAAGAGATTGTGAAATTAACCATTATCTTGTACATTTCCTTAGTAGATGGTTTGTTAAACTTCTGTATAATAGTTAAAACATTGTTATTAAATTATGCAAGAACTATAAACATAAATATGATATCATATGTGATCCTCTAATATTTCATTATTAATAATATTTTAGTAGTATCATTATTTCCGATGTTAACTGATTAGTTTTCATTTATATGATTGATTACGTATGCCATGTTTGTTATGGATAGGATGTACTTGATTCATTTAAAGATTTATATTATGATCATTACCATTATTTTTAATCATAAAATTAAAATTATTCTTGAAAGATTACGATGGAGAATGGGTCTCATCACGTTCGGGGAGACGGGAATCTGTACGTACGCACGGGCAACAATATCATTATTTAGATGGTGAAATATTATGTAATTGAATGTAATATCATATAAAAATTTTCATTAAAATCTTATATTAACAAATTTAATCTGTTATACTCATTATTATACACATAAAAATAATCAAGTGGTTGAATAACATACTACACCACAATGTAGAGACGGTTAGCCGCACGTATGCATGTATGGTGACTTTGTCATTCATATGTAGGATATAGTAATAAATATGGTTGTAACATTTTTATAATAACATATAAGTATATTGAATATAATATAGTTATTATTTTAAAATAGAAACATCAATGAAAGAGGATGTGTAAGAAGAAAAAACGTGGAACTAATGATGAAATATTTTCCTCTTCATCGGGATTTTCTTCAATATTTTATTATAAGGGATGCATAGGTTGTCTTTCGAACCAAATGAAGGCCTCTAGGATAAAGGAAGGAATATTGGGAGAATATATGGGCAGGGTTTGGCCATGAAAAATTTCATTGGATGTATGATATTAAGATAAGTAGAAATTCCATTTTATAAGAGAGGTGAGGGTCACTTTAGGAAAAGATTGATATTTTATTTTATAATACAAACATTTTCTTTTTCAAATGGCTCAAAAATGAATTATTTATAGGATAATATGGGGATTGATCTGAAACCTCCAACCCAATAGGTTTTAGACGGGTTTGGGTCACCATATTAACCTTACATTTTAGATATAACTCTTAGTTAAATATTTAAACTTTTACCATATATTCTTGTATTATTATAATAATTGGTTAATAAACATTCTATAAAATGCCAAGAGAACCTAAAGTGGTTTATTAATAATATATCTATCATTATATAAGTTCATTGGTAGAACCTCACATTTTTTTGGACTATTATATAATTTAATAATATAATATTTGTTTTAAAAACTCATTTATGTCAATTTTGACACTATTTAGTATTTAGTTTTTGTTAAAGTAATAAAAACATGATTACTTCGATCAAAATACATTGATTCAATCCAAAAATGTCATATTCACCTTGAAAATTAGTGTTTATCCTAATAACATTGAAATTATATTTTGTTTAAATTGATAATACCATATATTTGATTTTTTCATTATTAAGGTAATTACCGCATCATCATTGTGTCATAAATATATTTAATTATCTTATGACTAAAAATTATAAATAAAATAAAATTTTTTAGGGTATAATATTATCTTTCCAATGAGAATTTATATTCGAATAGATAAACTATATAACAACTTATAAAAATTGTTTTACTAAAAGATATATGTTTATGAAATTTTGGTCTTTACATTAAATAAATTAGAATAAAATGTCATTATCACTCTAAAGTTACTCCATGGATTCTAAAAATAAACCCAATGATAAATATTGGATTAATACCCATGTTATGATAATTTAATGTTATTATAATAATATTTTTTCACCCTTATTTACTTGATATACCCATTAACCATGGTAAATAAAATATTTACTATAGTAAATATTCATAATGTCTATAAAAAGATACCAATTTTCTCAATATTGACCTCATGATTAAAAATATCGAAATAGTTTCTTCAAATTCAAAACAAATTGGTGCCATAAATTTATTTAAAATTAATTTCTGTTGTCAAAACAAAAAGCGTGTTTTTTAAGAAACAATAAATATCCTAAGATTGACAAATTTTTATGTCCAATTTTAAATGTGAAATTACTTACAATGACAAAAATTTGATTAAATAGAAAAAATATAATCTAATTATACTTTAAAACCACTATGATTAATAATTTAACACTATTAATTATTTCAATTATAAAGGTTGTTTTTAATTAAAATTTAGTATTTATAACTCTTCAAAAAAATATGAATGTTATCAGAAAAGTACCAAAAAATTATCCAAAATAAATTTTTTTATCCTTATACTAAATAAGAATTTAATTTCACTACATTTAATATATAAAGGTTTGAAATATTTTATTTAAAAAGGGTTCTCCATTAAAAGTTGGAAAACTACATTTAAAAAAAAATCTATTATCTTATAAATTGATCATTTCATAAATTATGTCTAAGAAACACAAAAAACGAATGTTAAAATAATATATGATATATATATATAATTCTAAATATGGTTAATATTATTCATAACCACGTTTTAATGAATAGTTTGGTAAGTCATGGTACCCCCGATCTCCGTGTTTTGTATTGCACAAGCTATTTAATTATTTGAAAGAGATAATGTTATATTAAATTTGGGGATGTTACAATATCCCCTCATTCAATAAATTACATCCTCGCAATTTTTACTTTTTCATATAAAATAAATAGTTAAAAATAGAAAAATACCTTTGTGGAAAACCCATATTGGAAATTTGGTTAATAAAATTTAGTCTTAATAAGGGGGAATGGAAAATTAAAAAGTCACCACCAAATTATGATATATATTAAGAAAAAATCGGTAGTAATTTGAGAAACCTAATTGGAGGAATACATAAATAAATATAGGGAGTGATTGACGTCCTCAATTAGAGACAAGTGTAAAATTGAGGGCCTCAAATCCATCAATCTATGGTGATTTAAAATACCATATTTTCATCAAAACATAAGCTATTAAGATAACATATTTTTTCGTTTTATGATCCCTTCCATAATGTTTTAGAATTAAATTATTCATACATTAAGAGGAAACAAATATACATGATAAGTAGAGTTTCATCCTTCAACTAATTCCTACCGCAAACTCACCTTTCACTCCATAAGATATTAGAATCCAAAAATATTATATTTATCGTAATCGTATAGGGTTCCAATATTAATGATTTTATTATTCATTTGTCAGACTATTTAAAAAACTACATTACACAATCAAGGACATCCCGTTGGCCAGTGGTAGGTGATGCACCCTTGCCACCCTCTGGATGTAGGGTTCAAGTCTCACACCCTTGCTGGATGGGACGAGTTGTTTCCCGACATTCGGGTTTTCCTTTTTTTGACAATCCAAATATAATCTACAAAAATTATTAAACCTTAATAATAGTATACAATGTCAAACTTAATCAATTACAACCATTAGTATTATCCAAAAAACATCTGTCCAAACACACAGTCCAATATTTATAAAGAAGTTAAAAACAATGAAGATCATTTTGGCCATGTAATAACAAGTGAATACCTTCATCTTGTAATCTTTTAAAACATTGTCCTGGCCTAGATTCCCATAAAACCATATTGATTACATTAATGCTCCCTTATTCCTTATAGTTTACTAGATATAATCCTTCTATCCGATATTGTTTTAAACTCCAACAATTATGGAATTTAAAAATAATTAATCTATTTCAAGGTAGTCAAGAATATCTAATATAATTTATACAAATCAATGATATATTATTCAAAATCACTACCTCAGTATCAGATCACTATTATAGTTTATCTTTCTCTCAAACATATATTTTCCAAAAAATTTAACCTACTATTGAGTCACTTTTCATGGCACAACACAAATCTCAAATCCTTAATGAAATAGTGTTGTAGTACAATCCCTATATAATCTATAATTCTTGTAACATGTACATCATTAATACAATACTCAAATGACATAATAATTTAATAAAAACCTATGAACTCTAATGCATACTCTTCATCTTTTAAAGTATCATAACATGATTATTATCCAATAGCATCATTTGGGGTATACTCTGATGATTTGGACATTGCTTCATATAGTGTCCCAACTCCTTGTAGATGATGCATTGTAAACATGAATTCTTTTTCATACCATTTAAGTCACTTACCCGGTTTCCTTTTTCTCCACACATACAACATACTCGCAATCACTTCAAGAATTTACCAAGGTTATTATTTCCATAGTTATCACATATATGAAAATTCTACTTTCCCCTCTTCCCTGAATCTATCATTCCCTCTTTCTTCATTTTCTTCTCCTTATTCCATTCAAAGCCACAAGACTCAGAGAATTGTTTAATTATATAATTAACATATGATATTATTTCTTCATATGATTGGAATACGTGGGATACTATTTCCCTTATAAATGTGGGATTTATACCATGAAAGATATTATCCTTCTTAATCATTCGATCATTCATGTTGCTGGAATTATCATTCCTTCTTCTAGGTGTTGTTTCTAAAAAATGGAATGCACTAGGATAATTTATGAATCGCAATGCATAATTCCCAACTTTTAAAAGACAAAAAATCTCAATATTGTCTAAATTATAAAATGTTTTCTATACTAATACTCAACATCTATCATAGGGTATTGTTTTCTAATCATAGTTTATCTATATTTATTTCCAAGGTTGTTTCTAAACATCCTCTAATAACAACTGTAAATCCCCAACCCCAGTTACCAAGAGTAGGGGAATTATTTTAATACATTGACATGATTACAAGGAATCACATCCTAAATGACCGACCGGTTTAGCAATTGTGGAAGTACTAGATACATTCATAAGTATTACATTACATCATTAATTAAAAGCATCAAAACATTTTCTTTCCTTTTGAAGACACTTATATTCTTGTCTTATCCTTGTAGGTCAACATTAAAATACAACTTCACATTATACCAAAAATAAAACATAGAAATTATGGAGCCCAGATGCATAGTAATGATAACAAATTTTCAGAACATTCAAAAATAAGCATACACATTTAAAGCCATGTTTAATACTGAATCAAAATCCTTTTAACCATGAAATTCACCATAATATGTAAAATATAAAATAAAATAATTTTATTTACTTATTTTCTTGAATATTATATTGTTCGATTAATAACATTCAATATTGATTTCATTTCTCATAATGATGGAATGCATAATTCCAGAATTCATAACCACATATTAAAGGCCTTGTTCCAAGACTAAATATAAAATTTGTTCAAGTACTGGTGCCATAACACTAGTTTGTCTCATGAGACCTACTAATTAATCAAAGAGTTATGGTGGGCTCCACATGTCATGTACTAATCCCAATGCCTTATTCATTTGAAAAGGTTCAAACATTACTTAAACATTCTAATTATAATTAGCATATGAAATATCAATACTTTATCCATAAACAAAGAATGGTGTAAAATATAACACATCCACAATCATACTTTTTACAAAACATTCAATACAATATAGAATATTTGTATCATAATTATTCAACTTCAAACAAATTTAAAATATATTAGAGGATTTTGACAAAGATGAAGTGAAAACTATTTAAAATAAATACGTCTTTCTATTTTGAAATCATTTAAATGTCACATTATTATAAAAGAATTTTTTTTTTGAACATATTCTTATAAGCTTTTATGGGAAGATTTAACTATGATATCATGTAAAAAATTATCCACACCCAGCGTATTGGTTAAAAAACATTCTTACCTTCATTTTATCGAAATGGTCGTAATGTAAATTTGTTGGAAAATGACTAAAAGATTCATTTCAACCAATTTAATGAAAAATTGAACAAGGGTATAAATTAATTTCACCAATAGTCTATTAAATAGTACAAATGTTCTGAATTACATTTTTAAGAAACATGGATGTGGATGATAAAGAGGTCCCATTATAAATATATGAAAATACAACCTTGGATAATAAAGAGATTGAGAAATTAACCTTTACCCTCAACATTTCCTTATTCTATGGAATGATAACCTCATATATAATAATTAAAATAATTTATTAATTTATAAATGTAATATATATATAAATATGATATCATATATGTTACTCTATTATTTTATTGTTTATAATATTTCAGTAGTATCATCATTTCAAATATTAGTTGATTCATTTTCCTTTATATGTTTTGTTATGTAAGCCATTTATGTTATGGATTGGAGGTATTTGATACATATAAAGTACAGTATTTTGTTCATAAAAATTATTTTTAATCATAAAATGAAAATTATTCTTGAATGATTACAATGGGGAATGAATCTCATCGTGTTCATGGAGACTATAATCCGTACGTAAGCACGAGCAATGATATGATTATATTAATATTGAAATAGTATGTAATTGGATGGTATATCATATATAAATAATAATTAACATCTTATATTTATTATTTAAATCAGTTATACTCATTATTATACCCATCCAAATAATGATGTGTTGGAATAACAAACTACACCACGATGTGGAGATGGTAAGTCGTACGTACGCTCGTACGGTGACTTTTTCATTAATATGATAGAAATAATAATTAATATGGTTGTACCAATATTATAATGACCTAAAAATATATATATAATATATTAGATTTATTATTTTATAATGGAAACAAAAAATAAAGAGTTAGTGGACGAACACAAGAACATGAATGAGATTATGAAATATTTACCTCCTCCTTAGGTTGTTCCTTTTCATTTAATCAAAAGGGATCCTTAGGATGGCTTTCTAACAAACAGAATTCCCAAAGGATGACGGGAGGATTTTTGGGAGGATATTCGGTCAGGTTTTGGACGAGGAAAATGGATTTGGAGGTGTTAAATTACTATAAGTGTAAGTGTCCTTTTACAAGAGATTTGAGGGTCACTTTAGAAAAAGTATGAAATATTATTTTATAATAAAATTATTTTCTATTCCTAATGGCTCAAAAAATAATTATTTAGAGTTTATGGTGGATATGGTTTTAAAATAATGTAATCAATATGTTTTAGATAGTATTGGGTCACCATATTAACCTTATCTCATAGATTTAACTCTTAGTTAAATAGTTTAACTTTTACCATGTATTCTTGTATTATTATAATATTTGGTTATTAAAATTACTATAAAATTCCAAGAGAACATAAATTGGTTAATTAATGTTATACCTATAATTATGTAAGTTTTTTGTCAAAACCTTAGTTTCTTAGAACTATTATATAATTTAATAATATAATATTTGTTTGAAAACTCATTTATGTTAATTTTGACCCAATTTAGTAATTTGTTTTTGTGAAATTCATCACAACTTGATTAATTCAAACCCAAAAAATTTAATCAATACTAATTTTTCATAGTCACATATAAAATTAGTTTATTTCATAATAATTTTGAAATTATATTCATTTTAATTTTTATAATTCCTTTTATTTGATTCTTTAATTATTAATGTAATTACTTAATTATCATTGTGTCATAAATAAATTATATTATACAATGTCTAAAGAATATAAATAAAATAAAATTATATCGGAAATATTCTTATATTTTTAATTACTATTTATAGTCTAATAGATAAACTATATAAAACCTTGTAAAAATTGTTTTACTATAAGATATATGTTTATGTTATTTTTGACTTTACATTAAATAAATTAATATAAGGTGTCATTATCAATCTCGTGTGGATCTATGGTGTCCGAAAATCGACCAAAATATTCCCATGGTAAAAAATGTATATGAAAATAGTAATATTACACATGTTAGTGTAATTTAATATTATTATAATGATATTTTTTCACCATTATTTTCCATATTTACCATTTAACCCTTATAAATATAATATTTACTGAAGTAAATATTCCTAATGTCTAAAAATATAACTAACCCATTTACACAATTTTGAAATCCTGATTCCAAAAATTGAATCCATTTTTTCAAATTCAAAACACATAAGTGGAATAAATTAATGTAATATTAATTTTTGTTGTCAAAACCAAAAGCTTGTTTTTTAAGAAATAATAACTATCAAAAGATTGGCACTAGTTTATGTCCAATTTCGAAATAAAATTACTTCCAATGACCAAAATTATATTAAATGGTAATATTATAATATAATTACACTTTAAAACCGATCAAATTTATTATTTAACAATGTAAATTAATATGACTAAAAAATTCGTTTTTAATTAAAATTTAGTATTTCACTATTCATCAAAATATGAAAGTTATCAAAAAAGTACCAAAACATTTTCCATAGTAAATTCATATGTCCCTATTTAAAAGAAGAATTTTATATCACTAAATTGAATATTTTAAAGTTTGAAATATTGGACTTAAAAAGGGGTCCGCATTAAAAGGCAGAAAAAATGCATTTTTTGAAAAATACAACTTTTATCTTAAAAATTGAATTTTCCTTAAATAATTTATAAGAAACCAAATAGATGAATGTTAAAATTTTATCAGATATATATAAAATTTAAAATATGTTTACTATTATTTATAACTACTTTTTAACGGTTTCTTGGGTAAGACATGGTGCGCTCGATCTCAGTGTTGTGTGTAGCGCAAGCTATTGAATTACATTAAAGAGATAATGTACTTTGAAATCATGGGGTGATATATATTCCCACAAGACATCATATAATGATGTTTTTAAGAGGATTTTTTTTCATTTCATGAAATAGATTTGTCCATTTTCTATAGTGAAGGGAAAAGTGGGGAGGGCTTCTATAATTGAGGGGTGAAGTATACTTGAAATTACATAAATTATGAAATTATTATAAATTAATTATCAATTTAAAATATATAAAAATATATTTATTTTGAATATATGAGGATTGTGGGTCTTAATCCCCTAAAAAATTATAATTATAATTGTTTTGACTATATTTTTACCCTTTTCCATGGGTTTTAACACATATCTTACAACCATAACTCTAACTGTGACAATATAGATTTTTTACTCTATGAGGAAAAATATAGATAATATAAAAATTCTAATTACACATTAAGGGACCATTTTTGAATTTTAAAATCTTAAAATAATCAATTGGGAGAATTTATCTTCTTTTAAAATTGTATATCATTTAAGAAAATTTTATTTACAATAAATTGTCCACATTGTCAATTTTAAGAACTATTTACCAATTTAACTAAATAATAACAAAAAAATGCACTTAAATCAAAATAAATATTTTGTATAAACCTAATAAGTCAGTTTATCCTAATAAATTTTTTGATAATAGTAATTATATTAGATTTAATTTATTTTAATATTTTTATAATCATTAATTTTTTGACACTAGTTGAATTATTACCATATCGGTGTTGTATAAGAATTTAATGTAATTAAGTTTTCACTGAAAATAAAAAATTAATTTAAACAATTAATATATATATATATATTTGAAATACTATTTTTGTCTACAATATCATCTACATAACCTCCTTTTAAAATTAATATATTTATTTAAATTAAATGTGTGACATGTTTAACATTTCTTGAAATAAAATACAATAAAGGTCATAATCTCATACAAGTGGCACAAAAAGGACATTAATTAGTTCATTGGATGATTAAGGATGATATATAATCATTAAAAAAGATTCATTAAGTCGTATGTGTCATTTAATGTTTCTTATAATTTAATTTTTATCCTAAATTACATGATTTTAAATATTCATGGTAATACAATTACTATATTTACTATTCATTTTTACTAGAAATAATAGGGACTTATATTTTAAATTTGGATCCAATAATTCCAAATATGGAATTAATTTATAATATTAAAAAACCTAAAAATCTCAGATGTTAGAAACAAAATGCAATACATTTTTTCGAAACAATTCCCTTTGTAAGTGTAAAAGTATTTTTATACCCAATACAACCATAAAATTGATTCCAATGAACATAATTTTATAATTCATAATATAAATACTATTAATATTCATTTCTAAAAATATATTGGAAATTATTGAATGTTTGACTGAAAAATGTTTTGATGACCCGGACCCTAGTGGTCCATCCATTTTCCATATTCTGGATCCCAGGGGGGATGTCTCAGTGGTAGGATGTCATTTCAGCATGCGACCGATCAGGGAGACAGGTCGGTGTGACAGATCAGGGCAACTGATTGGCACGACCGCTCGGCACGACTGATCGGCGCGACCGGCCAGCATGACCGAACGGTGGGACTACTCAGGGTGACCGGTCAGCGCCATCGATCGGCGTGACCGCTTCGTGCGCCCGAACGGCACGACCGATTGCTGTCACCCAGCCTTGTTGGATTTCTCTTCTACAGTTTTTCTCATAACCACTCTTTGGGGATTTAAAAAAAATAAAGATTTTCAAATCCATTTAAAATCCCATAATTAATAACCAATAAATCTAGAGGGACCTCCTCAATGTAGAATTAAATAACAATTAATTCCGTCATGTGTAACCACCCAACCGCGTGGGAACCACGATCCGAATTTAAAGGTTTTCAAATCCCCATATCCCGTAACAATAGGATCTTATCTATATATCTCACATGAATTTCTTCTTCCTTATTATTCCTCTTGGCTGTATTCCTTTCTTTTTAGTACATCTGCAGTTCCTGACGTCCCTCCCCTGTGAGTCACGCTTTTCCCTGACTCTTGGCGTGTGGAGAAGAACTTCTATCTTTGACCAATTAGGTAGGGTTTTCATTCGCATCTCTTTTCGGGGTATCATTCGGGGTTGGAATGCTTTGTCTCTGTTGGAATTGAAGAAACCAAACAAAATGAAGATAATGAACAAACCTTTAATGAATGAAGGGGGGTGTGATTTATGTTCTGTTGTACTCTTTTTAATTGCTATATGTTGTGAACTGTATGAATTTATGCCTACTGAAAATCATGGTTATTGGTTGTCTTTCTCTATGCACTGATAATCTCTTCTCCCCTATGATGATTAAATGGATACAAAATATAAAATTTTTAGTCACATAATCTTAGTTGGTTTAAATGGAAGTTTAGTAAAATATGAATCTTTGTGTGACCACTCCAGTTAACAACAGAAAGAAGAACCTACTTATTGATGTGGTTGAACTTGGACGTTTTCCGCTCTATTTTGTGGTGGGTGTGTTGTTCTGCCTAATGCATATTAAAAGATGTTAACAGGGATGGGATCCTTTTTTGTTGCATGATTTTTGGTTGTGAATTTGATGCTGTGTGGTTTCTCTTCTAAGACACGAACTCAAGTGCAATCCTCTATCATTGAGAAATGGTGGGTTCCTAGTTTTGGGGACATGGGGATGTGTCTCAGGGTCCTCTTTGTCTCTAGTACTTCTAAGGATCTCACTTATCCATTTTGCGAGGTTTTCTTTGGTTCCAGTACATAGTGGGATCTCACTTATCCCTTTTGTGATGTTTTAATTGGTTCCAGTACTTTGAGGGATCTCACTAATCCCTTGTCGTTGTGAACTTACAAGAGAACCGGGTGTGAATACATAAATTGTTGTTTGGCAGTTTTTTTCCTGGCTTGTGTTTATGCCTGTTAGTTTCCCGCTAGTGTATAATTCTCCCTAATGGTATCACGTGAACATGAAAACAATAATGGTTGAATGGGGATTTAGTTGGGAGTGAGTTGTGACTTTGTCATGAGTGTCGTGGTGTCTTTTTGAATGAATAGTAATAAGGGTGTATGGTTTTAGGTTTTGGAGCCAATAGGTTGGGATTAGTTCCTATTACTTATACATATATTGTTTTTCTTATGTTTATTATTCCCTCCCCACCCAAGTTGAGCACTTAGTTCCAAACACCCCATTTCATGGGGAGGGTGTTTTTCCTAAGACTCGTATGAGTGGAGAGTTATTATCTCTTTTTCTGCACCCTTTCTCCAATATCCCAAGACACTTCGGGCAGGCTGTGATGGCCTGAGGTCCATTATTAGCCCAAGAATATTTTGGTATTGTAGTTGTGGTGGTTGGACCTAGTGTCTGTGGGCAGGTTGTTTCCTAAGTGTCTTCAGGATGAGGCACATGTGTCTTCAGGAATTGTGGTAGTTGTTCTGTCTGAGGTGTTTGCGGGTGTGTTATGCATGGTGGTTGTGGCCCAAGTGTGTGTGGGAGGGGTTTAGCAGTGGTTCTACGGTGAGGTTATGGCCCAGGTGTGTGTGTGCGGGGTTTGGCAGTGGGATTGCGGTGAGAATGGCAGGATTGGATCAATGCGTACGATTCCTTCAATAACCTGTGGTAAAGTGGCACGGGGTGCCCAAATATCGATGTGATATTACTATACATTACATGTGTTGCATTATTTGGGGAGTGTCTCTTGGTGAGACTTGGGTGGATAGTTTTTCCTTCCTATGTGCTTTGGCTGTTTTTTATTTTCTTGCAGGGCATTAGAATGCCTCTCCACTTGTGCACAAGAGTCTTTGGTTTTCCCTACTTAGTGTACTTGTATTCTCACCCTACGTATATAAAACTATTATCAGGTTTCCAGGAGGACTTCAGGGATCGGGTTGGATCGTACTAGGTCGGACCTTAGGGCAGTTTCTTTTGTCATTTTCCTTTTTCTTGGTACATTATCTTTGGAGTTTTTTGGCTTGTATATTTTACTTTTGAACATGCATATGGGAATGGTTTACTTTTGGCTTTACCTCTACTTACAACTTTGGTGTTGTTGGGGTTTCTATCTTATCTCTCGATCCAATAAAAACAAAAAGGTTAATGCCTTCAATTTTGTGTGGGATCGTATACCCTTGGTGTTTTTTGCCACTCTGGGACCTATTGAAGGCAAGTTTGGGGGTCATTAACTCTCCTTCAACTTAAAGAAGGAAGGGCTTGTCAATCTGCTGACCCATCCCTCCTTTTGGTGAAGGCGGGTCATGACAGAATGGTATCGGAGCAGATGTTGATA
This sequence comes from Viscum album, assembly GCA_963277665.1. Classification (NCBI taxonomy): domain Eukaryota; kingdom Viridiplantae; phylum Streptophyta; class Magnoliopsida; order Santalales; family Viscaceae; genus Viscum; species Viscum album. The sequence continues at coordinate 1,250,432,915 of OY728150.1, read as the reverse complement.
TATATGATGGAGTATGGAGTTAGGCACAATGAGGATTACATGGGGTGGAAGGGAAACTGATTTGGGTGACCATGGTATGTGAATTAGGCCAGGGAAGACCGGCTAGGATATGAGATTTTAGGGCCCTCATGATCTGATGCAAGGACTTTGGACCTACCGAACGAGCAAGTGAGGATACAATGATTACAGGGTAGAGAACCTAGGAAAGGTAAATGCATCATAATGAATTGTGTCATTATGTTCCATGGGTGTCTTGGGGATTCCAAATAAATATGGGAGTCTATGAAAATTTAAGAACAATATTCGACACTACTCGGGCTTAGGCATTCCTTGTTTACCTTACAGTTATGGCACCTGGGAGACTACCATGAGTATTGTGGGTGATCAAGGCCCAGGAAGTTTTCTTAACCAATTGGAAGAGGAATGATCAAAATGAGGAGGATGATTAGTGGCAGAAGATGCTTCGAGCCTTTCAACGACATACCATCGGGAAGTACGAGGCCAGCACCTCGGATATAGAGACGAAAGGCTGGCTCGAGGAACTAGTGATCGCTTTTAGCCTGATTCGTGCTCCGACGGAGTACTAGGTTCTTCATTCCACCATCTAGATATATGGAGTAGTGCATCAGTGGTGGATGATTTATCTTGGAGAGAAGAGGGAATCTGAGGTTGCGTGGGCTGACTTCGAGATGGATTTCTGGAAAGAATTCCTCTATACCATGATTAATGCTGAGAAGAGGCAGAAGCTACTCTCCCTCTATCAAGGGAGTATGTCAGTGAGATAGTTGGGGATCAAGTTCAAGGATCTCCTTCACTTTTCTCCAGAACTCTTTTTGGATGAGGATTCTCAGGCGATATGCTTAGAGGAGGCACTTTGATCTTCTCTTCATTATGTTGTTACCCCTTTCACCCTACGGACATACATAGAGTTTCAGAAGAAGGATGAAATGGTGGAGAGGATGCACATGCCCGGAGGTGTGTCAAAAGAGGGTATCCAGTCGGGATCGTCAAAGGGGAGGGCTGTCAGCAGTAGGCCTCCAGCATCAGAGCCATCTAGGTTCCAACCAGTAGGGAGCAGGCCGCAGCAGTTGCAGTTTTGGTCTCTCGTTACTTGCCCTTTCCCTTCAGGCCCGGGACTGAGGTGATTCGTCTATGGCAGCAATGGGAACCTTCAAAACCTGTGCACGGACAGAGTGCAGTACGGTGGGGGTGTGTAGGTCCAACACCCACCTCAGCAGCAGTAGTTCGCGTCTAGACCCTTTTAGCAGCAACAGAAGGGGCAGCGGGCTCCCGCTCTGCCGAGGGCTGACATTGCAGGAGGAGGAAAACCTCCGGGTGCTCCTCAGGGACCTTGACCAAGGCATGGTCAGGGAGGCAGCCGACAGCCAAGAGGTAGAGGAGCTGGGCATGGGCAGTTGCATGTCGTAGAGGCAGTAGTTCCAGCAGGGCCAGAGGTCGTTCGAGGTATGATCAGCTTGTTTAGTACCCTTGAATATGCCTTGTTCTATATAGGATCTTCACACTCCTTTTTTACACCCAGTCTAGCCCATGCTCTGGGTTTAGATGCTGGGAGACTTCCATTTCCCCTGCTGTTGAGCACACTAATCGGAGGATAGACAGACTTATTGTATGTTTGTCGAGTATACAGACTGATGATAGGGCCATATCGGTCAGTTACTGATCTTCTACTATTGCAGATACAGCCATATGATGTCATCCTAGGCATTGACTGGGTCTTCTATGTATGTGCAGTCATTGAATGCTTCCAAGAAAGGGTTTTGTTTTCAGACATGGGCGGCCGACGAATGACATTCATCGGTGAGAAGAGTTTCTAGGGAAAAAGAATGTGAGGGGAACCCCTCCTCTCCTTACTAGATGAGCTATCAGTGGATTAGGTGGATGTAGAAATGGTGGAAGTCCCAAGATTCGTTAGTGAAATTATTAACGTCTTCTCTAATGATGTGGCAACTCTGCCCCCTCAATGTGATGTTGAGTTTGGGATAGACTTGCAACCTGATGGTCATCCAATTTCGATGGACCCCTATTGGATGGAACCTTCAGAGTTGTGGGAGTTATGGATCCAAATTGACGATTTGATGAAGAAATGTTTTGTTCAGCCATGTGCGTCACTTTAGGGTGCTCCCGTTTTTTTTTTTGCGAAGAAGGCATATGGTTCTCTAAGGCTGTGTATAGACTACAAGAGGATGAATCAGGTGATGGTCAAGAATCCCTACCCTTTTCGGAGGATAGATGATCTCTTTGGCCAGTCGAGGGGAGCAGGTTGGTTCTCGAAGATCGATCTGCTGTCTGGTTATCACCAAGTGAGGGTAAAGGAGGGATACATCTCAAAGACTGCCTTCAAGTGCATATATGGGAAATTTGAGTTTTCGTCATGTCGTTCGATGTTACAAACGCACCAGTTGTGTTCATGGGGCTCCTAAACCCCATATTCTAGGAATATCTAGACCGGTTCGTAGTCGTGTTTATTGATGACATCTTGATCTACTCAAGATCATAGAAAGATCATGCTGACAACTTGAGAAAATTATTAGAGGTCCTTCGATAGCACCAGCTCTATGAGAAGTTTTCCAAGTGCATGTTCTGGACACGATAAGTGCATTTCCTTTGGCATGTGGTGTCCGATCAGGGGATAGCAGTGGACCCATTGATGGTCGAGCCAGTTGTTTCATGGGCAGCACCCAAGAATGTGGTGGAGGTTCGTAGTTTCCTCAGGCTGGAAATTTACTACCAGAGGTTCGTGTCCAACTTCTCCCAAGTTTCGGCACCCTAGAAAACCTTGACCAAGAAGGGAAAGTCTTTTTTATGGGACGAGTAGTGCGAGGAAGCCTTCATCTATCTGAAGGAAAAGATGGTTATTTCCCCATTGCTGAGGTTTCCAGAATAAGGGGAAGCATAAGAGTTGTTATGTGGTTCTTCAGGGCAAGGCCTCAGTTGTGTGTTGATACAGCAGCAAGGGGTGATCTTCTATGGGTCTAGTCATTTACGTCCTCATCAGCGTAACTATGCCACCCGGGATCTAGAGCTCGCGGAGGTCCTGTTCGCACTAAAGTTGTGGTGGTACTACCTCGTTGGGGAGCACTTCCTGGTCTTCACGGATCACAGTAGCTTGAAGTACATCTTCTCCCAGCAGGACCTAAACTTATGATAGTGAAGGTGAATGTAATTCCCTCAAGACTATGACTTTGAGATTTAATACACCTCAGGAAAGGGTAATGTGGTGGCTGATGCTTTGAGAAGGAAGTCGCAGAAGGATGTAGTTAGAAATTTGGTAGATACTTGGAAGGCAATGGAGGAGTTGGCTGCCCTGCACCTAGATGATAGGATGGAAGGTGGTAGATGTTGCATGTATCAAATGATAGTGTAATATTCTCTGTTGCGGTAGTTAGAGGAGTCCCAATGGGGAGACTCAAAAATTGAAGTAATGTGTGACTGAGTTGACCAGAGAATTGATCCTGAAGGGTGGACGGAGGATGGTCAGAACCAGATGATTTTCCAAGGAATGATGTTTGTTCCATAGGAAATGCGTGGAAAAGTCCTTAATGAGTTCCCCAACTCACCCCAAGAAGTGCACCCATGAGTTTCCAAGATGTACCAGGGCTTGAGGAGACAATGTTGGTGGCCTGGGGTGAAACAGGCAGTTATAGAGTTGTGTTTCATGTGCCTAGTGTGTCAGCAGGTGAAGGATCAACATCGTGTTCCAGGCGGCTTGTTGCAATCTTTAAATGTTTTCGAGTGGAAGTGGGATGACATCTCGATGGATTTCATTATGGGGATACCCATGGATCGAGGAGGATGTGATGCTATCTGGGTAGGGGTGGATCGGTTGACATAATCATTCAACTTTCTGGAAATCAAGGAGTCGGGTGTAGTGGATGCATTAACATGAAGGTACATGGATGAGGTGGTTCGTTTGCATGGAGTTACGAGATCCATAGTCTCGAATAGGGATGCGCAGTTTACCTCACGAGTCTGGAGGGGATTACCGCATACTTTTGGCACCCAACTAAGTCTTAGCACTCTTTTCATCCCCAAACAGATGGACAGATAGAGCACACCATCCAGACACTGGAGGACATGCTACGGTTATGTATTCAAGATTTTGGTGGATTATGGGTACCACACTTGCCTCTGGTAGAGTTTTCCTACAATAATAGCTATCACTCTACCATTGTCATGGTTCCATTCGGAGCCTTGTATAGGAGGCCATGTCACTAACCATTGTGTTGGACAGAAGTTGGGGAAGTGGGTGTTCTTGTCCTGAAAGAAGTGCAGAGCATGACAGAGAAGGTTAGACTTATACGGGAAAGGATGAAGGCAGCGCAGGACTGAAAAAATTCATATGCCGATAATAGGAGAAGACCCTTGTATTTCAACGTCAGGTACCACGTGTTCTTGAAGGTCTCCCCTCAGCATGGACAACGGAGGTTCGGTAGGGGGAGCAAGCTCTCTCTCTGATTCATCGGACTCTTCGAATTGTTGTGGCAGGTCAGAGAAGTGGCTTATCATCTTGCGTTACCGCCACCTCATTTGAGGATACATGAAGTATTTCATGTGTCCCAGCTCCTTCGGTATATTCATGACAACACACACATCCTTGACTGGGGAGAGCTAGATATCGAAGATAACACATCATTCGTGGAGCGACCAGTGATGATCGAGGATCATGAGAAGAAGGTGCTTCATGGACAAACCATTCCACTGGTTCGTGTGTTGTGGAAGCATTGTGGGCTTGAGGAATGTACCTGGGAACGGGAATCACATATGCATGCCAAATATCTAGAGTTGTTTTGAGTTTGTACTTTTTGTGATGGAACACTTTACCTTGTTAACTATGGAATGTGTGGTTTCCATTTTCTTGTGGATGTGTGTGATGTATACAGAGATGTGGGGAGGGGAGGACCTAATCCCTAGTTAAGACGCATTAAAGTGGATGCGCCTAAACCCATGCGGGCAAGTCAGAGCCACTCAAAGTGGATAATATATTAACATGGAAGAAGAGAAACCCCTCACCACATGATCAGATGGTTTAATCCGTTGTTTTTCGGTGATTGTAATTGTTCGGGTTCACTCTTGAGTGGTATCTTCGGGATGGTTGTTCGGACACCCCCTCCTTTCTTCAGGACTGGTTTTAAGTTCTCTAGGTCAAGAATTCATTGAGAGGTATCTGATGTGATGACGCGGACCCTCTCGGTCCATCCCTTTTCCAAATTATGGATCCTAGGGGGGACATCTCAGTGGTAAGACATCATTTCAGTGTACGACCGATCGGGCTGACTGATCGACGCGACCGAGTAGGGCGACCGACCGGGGTGACTGATCGGTGCAACCGATCGGTGCGAGGGGTCGGAGAGACCGGTCGATATGACCGATCGGGGTGACCGGTCGGCGCGACCGGTCAGTGCGACCAATCGGCGTGACCGATTAGCACGACCGATCTATGCGACTGCTCGTGGCGACCGATCGGCGCAACTGTTCAGTGTCACCCAGCCTTGTCAGGTTTCTCTTATACAGTTTTTTCCATAACGCCTCTTTTGGGCTTTTCAACTTTTTTTCAAGTTGTTCAAAACCATTTAAAATCCCATAATTAATACCCAATAAATCCCAAGGGACCTCCTCAAATGGAGAATTAAATAACAATTAATTCCATCGTGTGTAACCACCCAACCTCATGGGGAACCATGATCCAAATTTAAAGGCAATCAAATCCCCATATCCCATAACAACGGGATCATATCTATATATCAAACGAGAATTTATTCTTCCTTCTTCTTCCTCTTGGCTGGCTTCCTTTGTTCTTAGTATGTCTGGATTCCCCAACATCTGTCCCCAACGAGTCACACTATTCTCTGACTCTTGGAACGTGGAGAAGAACATTGATCTTTGATCAATCAGGTAGGGTTTTCCTTCACCTATCCTTTATGTGTATCATGCGGGGTGGGTATGCTTTGTCTCTATGGGAATTGATGAAACCAAACTTAATGAAGATAATGAACGAACTTTAAATAATGAAGGGGGTGTGATCGATGTTCTGTTTTACTCTATTTAATTGCTATATGTTATGAACTGTATGAATTTATGCCTACTGAAAGTCATAGTTGTTGGTGGACTTTATCTGTGAACTGATAAAATCTTGTCTCCCTTGATGATTGAATTCCTGAAACATAGAAATTTGTTAATCATGTAAACTCAGTTGTTTTAATTGGATTTTTAGTAAAATAAGAATCTCTGTTTGACCACCCAGGTTAACAACTGAAAGAAGAAACTAATGAATGGTGTACTTGAACCTGGAGTTTTTCCACTCTGTTTGGTGGTGGGTGTGTTGTTATGCCTGGTTCTTATGGGAAGATGTTAACAGGGATGGGATCCTCCATTGTGGCACAGTTGTTGGTTGTGAATTTGAAGCTGTGTGGTTGCTCTTCTATGACACGAACTCGGTTGGAATCCTCTATCGTTGAGAAATGGTGGGTTCCTGGTTTTAGGGACATGGGGATGTGTCTCGGGGTCTTCTTTGTCTCTAGTTCTTCGTGGGATCTCACTTATCCCTTTTGAGAGGTTCTATTTGGTTCTAGAACTTCGAGAGATCTCATTTATTACTTTTATGAGGTTCTCTTTGGTTCCAATACTTTGAGGGATCTCACCTATCCCTTGTCGTTGTGACCTTACAAGAGAACCGAGTGTGAATGCTTAAATTACTGTTTGGCTTTTTTTCATCGCTTGTGTTAATGCATGTTAGTTTCCCGGTAGTTCAAAAATCACCCTAATGGGATCACATGAACATGAAAACAAGAATGGTTGAATGGGGATTTAGTTGGGAGTGAGTTGTGACTTGGTCGTGAGTTTTGTGGCGTCTTTTTGAATTATTAGGAACAAGGGTGTTTGTGCTAAGGTTTTGGAGACCCTAGGTTTAGATGAGTGTTGGTTACCTATACATATACTGTATTTCTTATGTTTCTTATTCGCACCCCACCCATGTTGAGAACATAGTGCTGAACACCCAATTTCATGGGGGGGGGGGTGTTTTCCCAATACTCCAATGAGTGGCGGGTTATTAGCTCATTTTCTACTCCCTTTACCAAATAGCCCAAGACTCTTCGGGCATGCTATGATGGCCTAAGGTCCATTATTAGCCCAAGAATCGTTGGGCAGGGTAATTGTGGTTGTTGGCCAAGGGGTCTGTGGGCAGGTTGTTTCCCGGGTGTCTTCGTGATGAGGCCCAGGTGTCTTCGGGCATGGTGGTAGTTGTTCTGACCCAGGTATTTGCGGGTGTAGTTACGCATGGTGGTTGTGGCCTAGGTGTGTGCGGGTGGGGTTTGGAAGTGGTAATGCGGTGAGGTTATGGCTCAGGTGTGTGTGGGTGGGGTTTGGTAGTCATACTGTGGTGAGAATGGCGGGATTGGTTTCATGCATGTGATGTCTTCAATAACCAGTGGGAAAGTGGAGCGCGGTACCCAAATATCGATGTGCTATTACTATAATTTACTTTCCTTGTGTTATTTGGGGAGTGTAACTTGGTGAGACTTGGGTGGATAGTTTTTCCTTTCTTGGTGATTTGACATTTTTATTCTTTTCTCACAGGACATTAGAATGCATCTCCACTTGTGCACAATAGTCTTTTTGTTATCCCTACTGAGTGTACTTTTATGCTCACCCTATATATAATACAATTTTCTGGTTTCCAGGAGGACTTCAGTGATCGTGTGGGACCGTACTAGCTCAGACCTTGAGGCAGTTGTTATTGTCGTTTTTCTTTTTTCACGGTACATTACCTTTGGAGTTTTTGTGGATTGAATCTTTTACTTTTGAACATGCATATGGGAGTGGTTTTACTTTTGACTTTACCTCTACTTTCAGCTTTAGTATTGATGGAGTTTTTATCTTATCTCTCGATCCAATAAAAATAAAAAGGGTAATTCCTTCCATTTTTTGTGGAATCCTATACCCTTGGTTCCGGTCTCCACTCAGGGAACTATTGAAGGCGGGTTTCAGGGGTCATTATCTCTCCTTCAATATAAATAAGGAAGGGCCTAGAAATTTGATGACCCTTCCCTCCTTTTGGTGAAGGTGGGTTGTGACAAATACAATTTTCAATACAAATATGTATTTTCAGTATTCATTTGAAAATAAAACATTTTCGAAAAGTATGATAATTTTACATTTAGATAATATTGACCTGATGATTTCAAAAATGATATTATTTTTATAAAATATAGTCAATTTAAATTAGATATATTAATTATATGGGTCATATTTAAATAATATTTTGGGGTTCGTCAAAGCTCGGTGTTTCATGTTGTATACCCTATCAAACAAACTATTATTATATCGAATCCGGTTTGCATACACTTCTATATGTAAAAGTGGAAAAATTTTCATTAAAATTTTCATACAATAAAACATCAGGGTGTTACAATATTATAAAATATTGGGGTTTTTTGTCTCATATACTATTGAATATGAGGTTTATATTTTAAATATCATGGTGTCGCATTATACCGCTTTAATTATATTTGTTTCTCATATTATAATCCCAATATCAATAATCAATTATCTGACATTTGAGTACACCCTTATCAAAATAAAAATTCATTATAAGGATTAACACAAAATCCTCATTATAAGATAGAAAGGGAATTAAAAATTCTCTTTTTAATAATCATATAACTATATTTCCAAATTGGATAACATAATTGTGATGTAAACATATAGACATGGAAGAAAATTGTTATTACCAAATAATAATGGTGGGTGTTAGAGGACACAAAATAGATGGATTTGAATTATTAGGATATTTTCAAACCCCATAAAACCATAAATCTATGATGAGTCAAAATAACATTGATTAATCAGATATAACGGTAAAAGAATAATTTTTAATTTTTAATATCCTTTATTTAGAGTTATTGATTTCATGTTTAGTTTTGAAAAAGAATATAAGAAAATATTGTGACATAATATATTTTTATTTTATATGAATAATTTTATCCTATTTAATTTCATTGATCGATTTCTACATCAACTCATAGTCCATGAAATGAATAGATAGTCTAAATTTTTATGCCTAAAGAACAGAAATTAACATTTAAAATATCATTATCTCAAAAAAGGATTATCATTCATTCAAATTATGTGTAAATATATTCCTTTAAAAATGGATAAAACATTTTAATTAAAAACACTCGAATTTCAAATTAATCAATTCCTCAAATAGTTTACCTTAATACTCATCCAAGGTACGTCTGTACAAATTCAATGTCAACAACATTATAATGAAGGTCCCTAAATTTAGAAAATAAATGTGATATTAGATTAAAATAATAGTAGTTAGATATTAATTTCACATACCAAATATATTAATACATTTATCACTATGAAACCATAATGAAAACATTTGTGCTTATAAAAAAACATGTTATCAAATATATTCATTAAATACTAACAAGGAATCAACACTATAAAATATATCATAAACCATAAAATAAAAAAACAATTTAATTGTCACCAATCCTACCCCATTAACATCCCATTTCATTATTGTGTCTACATAAATCATATATTAAGATTCATCATTCATCAATTGTGTTTTTTCAAAAAGATTAACTTTCCAATAAATCATTTTTCATTGTGATCAGTAGTGTTCAACATATGCTCTCAAATACTTAATGAAATTGAACTTGAGTACATTCCTTATAAATTTTAAAATTCATATAAATATAATATCATTGAAAAAATTATCATGTAAAACAATGTATTTATAATTACTCTTTATTTAGAAACAATTAACAAGGATTCATAGTCAAAATGTCTAATACATCATTCTTTTCATATGTCCGTTGTAGTTTCATCATCAACAAAAATATAACCATTAATCATACAAAAATTATAATTCCCTTAATGATATTTCACCCAAGGAATTAAATTTTAATAATGAAAATTCTTTACACCAATAATATACTAAACCAAATATAATATATTTTGGATGCCATTATTCATTTCTTTTACGTAAATCAGAAACTTAGTTTTTACTTGGAAATTATTGTCTTTCTTTATTTATCTTATTCACACTTATATTTCTTCATCCTCCATTGAGACACTTTATAGGGTTTCTCTATCAACATTCACTAAGTTATTGATATCAATCCTTCATTCCTCCCCGGTATCCACTATTAATGCTCATTGTAGATTCAATCCTTCACATCATCGACGAGTTATATAGATTACATAGGTGAAAATAGTTAATCTTATATCAGGATAACATATTAGGAATAATAAAAAATATCTTCTACTATAGTCATTATCAATTTTTTTAACATAATCAACACATTGTCTATCATAGTTGGTGTTAGCATGATTACTCCTTGTTCCAACCATTGACAAAATCCAAAATGAAAAATTTGAGAAACAATAATCGTTGTGGATAACCATATAATATCTGACATAATAAATTTTAGTATGTTATCATATACAAAGTATTATACTGAATTTCATTAATAGGGTTTGGTTCTCTAATTTATTTTTTGGTATATCTAATTCCCATGGCTTTTACTAAACTTATTCAAATACAAACTGTAAAGACCAGAACTCTAGTGGCCTAGAGTTGGTAGTCACATTATTCAATTAAAACAAGATATATAGATTCAAATACCAATGTAAAAATAGTTTAGAAGTCTTGGTAAATAATATATTTACATGAATTAAACATCACAATTAAAAACATAAAATACAACATAGTATTTTTTTGAGTACCCAATTTTTCCACATAGAATATCCCTCGATTCCAATCATAATATACTTCCTAGAATCATAGAGAGATGAATAAAACAAAGGGATTAGATATAATGACTAGTAAGGGTTAGTGTTCAATGTAATAAATCATTAATAAATAATTTCTAATCAATATAGAAAGGTAAATATCAGAAAAACTCATTTCAAAAATCACTTGAAAATGATGAATAATATGACATGAATAAATGATGATTAAATAATTCCACATTAAAAATCCAATGATCTTGAAAATTATCAATGGATATTAAAAATAATCATATAATCTGATGGACATAAATAATTAATTTCATAGTGATGAAATTCATAATTCCAAACATCATAAACATACAATTGAAGTCTCATACAAGGCATCATACAGAAATGGGAGAGGCCTTACCCAACACCTAAGATAGTTTTTATTGTAAGACCTACTAACACATCAATGGGCTATCAAGTGACCTACTAATCATATACTAAATATAATGAATTCATACAATTATATTTTTGAAATATAATCAAAATACAAATTCCTATTTAAATTATAATATGAAATGTTAATAATTTCCCAAAACATTGATCTCAATAATAATCCATCTTGAGTAAAATTGATAATTGTATCAATACAATACATCACTAGCCCGAATATCTTGAAGGCATTCTTTTATATTGATTTCTGATAACCACCATTTCAATGGATGAGGAGAACCATTACATGGCCTGTGGACATAGAGATTACATGACACGTATGTATTAGGAAATATACATGCTATAACTACATTGAATTGCTCCTCCCCAGCTTCTTCACCAAGATGTCATCTCTCCACCTTCACATGTCTAGTTCGACTAGACCTCGTGTGCAATCACATTCTGGTCCTAATGGAAAATGGAATACTCTCTCTTTCTAACAAATCCTCTTAAGCTTTTTTTCTAGTGAATGTGCCTGCTCAAAATCCTCATATGGAGTCTACTCTATGATGAGTTTTCCAGGTCAATAAGCCCAATTTCATGTGTCCCGAAGACCTTGAGGTGGCCTCAATGCCTTGAGGTGGCTTGAAGGCCTTGAGGTATCCGAAAGGCCTCGAGGTGGCCTCTAATACTTACTATCCCGAAGGCCTTGGGTGGCCTGAAGGCCTTGATGGACTCAAGGCCTAAACCGGTGGTCCGAATAACCATTAGGATGAATAGTCATAGGTGCTATAGTACTAAATATTGTCTATTTTAGTTCCTGATACAGTATTGTTGCAGTATCTATTACAATTCCTCCTACAGCAACCCATAAATTATGTCTCCACTTGGTTTTAAACTATTTTTCTTGGAAACACTTTTCGAGTCCTCACCAACTAGGTTGAGGCACATCTGCCTATATATCCTGTGTAAAAGTGATCATAACCAAATAAATAAAATATGGTAGATGTTATCATAATATATCAACCCCAATATATCACAGTATTCATTAAATGAATATTACATAGATAACAATTCCTTAATATGTTTTTTGAAGTTTTTATAATGAAAACCTAATTTTTCACGTTGAAATTACTTCCTTTAAAAGATATGTCAAATTATGAAATAATGATTTTCCAAAACGAAAATTTAAATGGTTAAAGGAATATTAAAATACTTAAATTTTCATCAAGGTGGTAAATTCCATTAATGATGTATAAGTTAAATAACATTCCATTCGTATTGTTTAAAAAGTACCGTATTTGGAAAATAGAAAAAAATATACCCTCTAAAACATTTTATAATAATAAAACAATTGGTTAAAAGTGAATTTTAAGAATCATTGGATATTTTTTTTAAAAAATATATATCATATTTAGAAAACATAGACACTTAAGATAAATACTTTCAATCAGAGACATTAATATTGACAATCTCGAATAAAGATGAGATTGGGAAATACAAAAGATACCATTGTAGTAACTTTTGAATTATAGGACCCCTGAATTAAATAACATAAAATGAAACCTTAAATACCATTAGTATAAAAATATTAGGAACATAATATAGAAAATTTGAAGTATATATAACAGAAAATATAAATATGTGGTGAATATGGAATATTTGTCACATAAGAAAAAATGATAAGAGAATCCACTAGATAATGGTAGATTTACATTGTAATTGTTAAACATAATGTATAATTAATTTATATTTATTATAATTTTACTCTATAACTATAATAATATATACCATACCATATGTTATTTATTTTAATATTATATTAAACCTTTATTATCAATTCTTTGATTAAATAACTGTTTTATGTGGTAAAAACTTTATTTTTCATATATGTTTTGATTTTTTAGTTTCATTAATTATAATAATATAGTAGATCCTTATTCTAGTGAATATTTTTAATTATTTAAATATAATATATATTTAATATATATATATATATATATTTAGACATTAATAATTATTGAGAAAAAAATTAATTGCATTATCCATAGAGATAGTAGGCTATACATATACATTAACATTGTTTTCATTTTTTATAGGTGGAATGAATTAAATGGTAAATAATAATTTTATAATAATTTTCAATTATTATGTGATATATATCACAAATATTAATTAGTTCCACATTTATTACCATCCATGTAAAGTGGTGATGGAAAAATAATTCCACCACTACATGGAGACGATAAATCGTACATTCACATGAGTGATGTTTTCACTTTTCCTAGTATGGAAATGTGATGTGATATGGCTATACCATAATAAATATAAATTATAACTATTTTTATGATACTATAGTTTTTATTTTAGTATTTTTACCACATTAGAAGATGATGTATAATAATAAAGTAACATGAGATAATCAATATAGATGATTGTATCTTCTTTAGTGGACTCCCTTTAGATATCATTATGAAGGACCCATGATTGTAATTTTGGAAAGAAAATAACCATAATAATAGAAATAATTATGTTTATATGAGTAATTTTATGGATTTGTCCTATCTATATGGCTCAATATGATGTATTGAAATGAAGGGGTGACCTTCTATAATTGAGGGGAGTGACATTGCAACAATTTCATTAAATATTGAATTAATATAAACTAATTTAATTTGATAATGGATCCAAGGTGAGTAAATTTGAATATAAGATTTGGTTTGGTCATAATCACATAATTGTAAAAAAAAAATAGTCATTTTTGACAATTTGTAGACCATTATATTTTGGTTTCAACCCAATTTAACCCCTTTGACATTAACCATGACGACATGGATTTCTACTCTTTGAGGGTCAATATAGACACTATACATTTCAAAACAGTCAAATAAATAAAGAATGGATGATGTTTTTAACATTATATTAATATCTTGGATGAATGCAATATTTATAGAAATTTTATATAACTTAATAAAATATTATTTATATAAAATATAAATAATGTCAACTTTAAGAAATATTTATTTGTTTGACATTAATAATATCACGATAACACTTATAATTCAAATAAAATATTTATTTATATAAAAAACATGTCAGAGTAATATATAAAATTCTTTTATTACATTATGTACATTAAATAACATTTTTTAATATCTTTAATATAATTTATTGGAAGATGATGTTAATTGTCTAATTACTGCATAAGTATAGTGTTAACATTTAAGGAAAATTATTTCATCATTAAAAAAATAAAAAAATCCATTATTAAGATAAATCAATTTTATTTGGTAATAACATTTTTGGGTCAAAAATATCCTCTACATAACCCCATATTGAAGATATTATAATCATTAAAAACAAGAGTGTTACATGTTTGAGTTTTGTCTAAAAAATACTAAAAAGTTCTTAATCTAATACAAGTGGTCCCAAAAAAACCTACATTTTACCAAATGATGATTACTATTGAGATATATTAAAGAAATAATTTTTATCCATTTGTTTCATTCATATAATTTGTCTTTTAATTACATTTTTAACTTAAATTACCAGATTTATCGTTTACAATGGTAATAAAGTTAATATTTTTACTAATAATTTTGACTAAAAATAGTAGATATTTATCTAATAAATATGAAAACAATAATTTATAATATGGAATCGATTTTTTAATATTAAAAAAATTATATTTTTTTTACTTAATTTAAACCTATATTGGAAAAACACAATGAAATGAAGTTCTTAAAAAACGATCTTTTTAGTGTAAAATGTTTTATACGAAATTCAATAAAAAAAATTGATTCCAAAGAACATAATTAATCTACTTATAAAATAATTGATATTAATATTAAGATATTTATAATACGATGGATGTTATTAAATTGTGGTAATAAAAATATAGTTTTCATCAGAAATCAGTAATTTTAACTATTCACTGGAAAATATATATTGGAAAAAATTATAATTTTTATAAAATAAAATAATATTGATATTCTGATTTAAAAAATAATATTAATTTGATAAAATTATATAAATATAAATCCATTATTTTATTATTATATTTTCCCAAAATGTGAATTAAATAAAAAATATTTCTGAACTATAAAATAAAATTGCTGATATTGAGTACACTTTCCCTAATAATTAATCATTGATTTTTCACTGATTAGGTAATTTATATATATATATATATATCACAATTTATCAAATACTATTTATATCCTCAATTTTAATTTCATTGTTATAATGGTCATATTAAAATAGTATTTCACGTTTCATTCATGCTCGTCATTGTGCATTGTATATACCTTCAAACACTATGTTATTTTAAAAAACAATGGAAGAATACACCAAAAGAAATCAATGATAATAAATGTCTTCAAAAATATACATTTATTAAAATCATTCAGTGTTACATTCTCTTAAAATCTTGGGTTTCAGGTCATATACACTGTTGAATATGATGTTCATATTTTAAAATCTCAGTGTGTTATATTAAATCACAATGTAAATTTTAATATGTTTTAGAATATATTTGATGAAATTGGACAAGATAATTTGAATCATACATAGGTATTTAGAAATAATTATCTATGTGTTGGTCTTTGATGTTGACCACAACTACTTTCTTGATATTTCATTTAGCAGATGATGCCCAATGATTTTATATTAATTGATTACCATTTAAATTAAGGGGTTTATTTACATTGAAATTTCTTGTAATTAATATTGGATTTATATGGCCCGAGGTAGGTGTTCAAGTATGAGAATAGTACATGGTTGGCTTGGAATAGGCAGGGTGGAGGTCATTGAGGATGATATCTCCTTGATAGAATTAGCTGGACTCTACATTATAAATCTAAATATGCAATTATGTATACCATATTTCTGGTATGAATGTTCATGGGATTAGGTTGATGAATAGTTATTTGGAGTGGTGTATGAGACAATATAGGTTGATGTTTGAATCATATGCATGGTTTATGTTGTTTATAGTATTTGGTTGTGTTGAGATCTCCCATTGAATGTTTTAACAATAAAGAAATGGTTTCATATAATTTGGAATATGGCCTCAAAAAATACATAGGGATCATGAAATAAAATTTACAAGAGTTTTTTGTTATCCTAGGTTTAGTTGAATGTGAATGAGAGTCATAGGAATATTGATGATAGGTGTGATTCCCTATCATCCCACTCATAATTCTTGATTCTCTTTTGATTTTAGTTTGCATTAGGTGAGAATATTTTGAAAGGTGAGTGCTTCAGGTATAAGTGGTATATGATAGAGAGGGATACCTCAAGGCGATGGGAAGATAAAACTCCTTTATAAGATGTGAGATGAACATGGTGCATGATTTTGGAATTTTTAGGACATTGAACTAAAATTCCTTTGGACATAATGAAAAAAGTATTGGGATGATCAAAGAGAAATGGGACCGAGAGTAATATTGGATATTTTTAAGGTGCACCGATATCTGATGTCTTTAATAGGATGAGCATTTGTGTAGTCACGTGATTGGTGGGTGACTATTGTGAGATGGAATCGATGGGCAGAGATTTCAGTTTGTCTAGAGGACCAACAGGATGCCCCGATGGGTGGAATGATATGTGGGCTTGTGTGGGGATAACCCATGAGTAACTGGCACCCTAGGTTCATCCGTTGAGTTTTGTAATGGAATATAGAACCTTATTTTACTTTGTTTGGTTTACAATTCCTCACATTACACAAGTAATTTTTGGTCTGAAATTGACCTACTCAAAGTCCATTGGGATGCATCCATGTTTTTTTGTCTCTCCAAATCTTATGAGGATGGGAAACTGTGCTCGAAACTCCTTTGAGATTTAATGTTGGATATATCTGATGTGAAATCTCCATTTTTTGTGGGGGATGGGTTAGTCTGATTTGACTTCTTTCAAGTTGGTTGGGTATGGGGTTGGTGTGATGAATATTCAATGTTATATATCATATTGGATCAAGGAATTTATCATGCCTGGATTGGGTGAACGTGACTGAATTGGAAATTTCATTGATTTGGCATGGGTTTTGTGAAACCATATGTGACACACCAGAATGATAAAGAGTTAATGGACTAAATGATATTACTCATTTCAACAAGGTGCACCTTCTTTTCGAGATCCTACCAGATTATAAATCCATAGTAAAACTTGATTGGCCTAGTGTAGTGATCCAAATGGGTGACCTTTTGGGGAGTTTCCTATGGTGTGTGTGAGTGAGGATAAAGAAAACTGTATGGGACTTGTGTTGGAAAGTGGATATAATCATTATTATGAACGTGGTTGGACCCTAGGTTGGGTACCATGTGTCTCCTGGGAAACTTGTGGTACCTGGGGTGCGAGGACTTAACGCCTTATTAAGGTGGTGTGTCAACGATTTTATCAGGGCCCAGTTGTAACATTTGTTATCAAAGGAGGAACACATCCGTAAGTGTGGTGAATTGCATTGGATGATATGTAGGGTCCAATGTAAAGGCATTGTTCTCATGGGGGTGAATACAAAACCCCAGAATGATAAATGATTAAATTACTAAATGAAAATACTTATTTCAACTGGGTTAACCATCCCTTACAAGGGCCTCCCTAATTAAAACACCATAGTTAAACAAGGTTGGCCAACAATAGTTATCTGTATGGGTGACATTATTGGATGTTTCCTAGGGTGTGTTTGACTGAGAAAAAAACACATTAAGGAATCTGTTTTGGAATGTGGGGATAGCCATTAGTTTGATGACCCGTTAGGGCATGTGGGAGGGCCCCAAGGTGAGGACCACATGTTTGCAGGGAAACTAGTGTTACATGGCGGGACATGACCCAACAACCATTTTTAGGAGGGGTGTTTGTGCTGTCACCAGGGCCTATTTGTTACACCATAGGTATTGGGTCTGGTGATGATGTGAGATAACAATGACATAGCCTACATCATGTGAAGAAGTTGTGGTTAAATATATAGACATGTGATCATGCCAAGTAGTTATGGGTATTCCCTAGTGGTTTTCACACAATCCTTCTTATAGTTTTTTGGAATGTGATATTCATTTATATGGTAGTATAACATGATGTAGTAGATTTCATAATGGAATTAAGTCATGTAAGACTAGGATTATTTGTTGACAAGTTATCACATGGAAACATCATGTGCATAGATTAATGGTGGCCTCGTTATTATCATATAACTATGTTACATGTGGGACATGTTTATTTTTCAATTATTTACATGTATATATAGAGCCACATACTACAGTAACATGTTAAGACTCAATATATATTTGTTTATTATAACCTACAAGGGAAGCCTGTTGTGCATGAAAACCTTTTTTCTACATTCTGGTTCACCACAAGGCATTTAGTGGATCGAGATTATGCAAATCAATTAGTATTCAAGAAAATGTGTGTGGGGATCGAGGTTGGATGTTGTGTTTGAGTGAGTGTGTTATATTTTGGTATATTTTTATATTTTGTATTATCCCCATAGATGATAAATATATTGATGATTTTATTCCACTGCATGGTATGTTTCGTTATAAATTTGTTTTTAAATTATTATTTGTTCTTTTATTTTTATGTTGTATATGTTTTGGTTATTTAAAATAATGTATGACATTGATTTAAGGGAATAGTCTCACAATTATATAGATTTGGAACTTTCTTCATGTCCGTAGCCTCTAGGATATGTGGAGTAATGCTAGATTCCATATGCATCCCCACCATATAACGTTTTTGGGATATGGCGTTATAGTATAAACATGGTTTGAAATATTATAACAGTGTACACATATTGCATTATATAATTATCATTGTGAAACCCTTGGTCACTAATAATTTATTCTTGTAAACCAAACCTATAAAATATGTGAAATCTCATTTACTCTAAAAAATAGAGATTCATTAGTTCATGATACATTATACACCATCACTTTCTATATATAATCAGATAAAATAATAATATTCAAAAAATAAAAAAGAAATAAAGATATGTACCCTGAATTAAATACCCCAAACATCAAGTGTTTCATAAAAGATCATGGATGGTTTTGGAATCCCAATAATCATATACACATATTCATTTCATTGGTTTCATTCACTGGAATTTAATTATTTAAAAACTTTACAACCTGATGTTGGCTATAACTACATGATTATGTGACTTTTCATGTATTTATTTGAGGATAAAGTTGACCTATCGAAAATAGTTTGAAAATATGTTAGGATAAATGCGATATCATGGTTTGGTAGACATTATCATATTAGTGATTATGGTTCACTTGAATAAACATATATATAAATGATTATTGTATTCATAGTTTTGAATATTAAAAAATTTCTTTATCACATCATAATTGTTGATCTGTGTGACAATAAATTCAATCATTTCAAATAGGTAGGTGTTTCACTAAAAAATCATTGTCATGCTTCTCTATGATGAGAAACAGAAGTGCTATGACAATATTCTAATTTACATGTTACTTAAAAGGGTGAAAAATATTTTATGGTGATAAATTGCAATAGGATATTAAGGTTGGGTGACATTTGAAATTGAGACTTCTTCTAAAGATGTTTTTCCTTGGTAGTCTTCACGAGAAGGATGTTTGGATAACTTAAACACATAGTAGAAAATCCACAATTATATGTTTCATTTCTTTTATGATATATTGATTATTGTGTTTATCCTTATATTTAGGATTATTATTAACATATACCATAAGTCATGTTATTGAATGTATTTCTATAAACCATATTGAAATATTTTCAATTTGATATTGGTTGAATCACATAAAATATGATACTAATTATTAAAGTGATAATTGATTTTTATAGTCCATTAATTAATTGATACTGATATCTAAATAACATAGATAGGGATGGAATTGACTTATTATATCGATACCAGTGGAATTCTATAAAAAATTCCATTTTTAGATAATTAATGAAATAGAAATTGAGCACATTTTCTTATGAAACTAGTGTGAAATCCATGTGATAAGAGATATTGTTAAAAAGGAATTATATTACGTAGTGTTCATTGATATTTGATTTTATATCAATTTGACATTTAACTTCTTTCTCTATGGCATCCTTGGCGTGTTTTTAGATTCTAACCTTCGATTTTAGGTGTTCATTATTAATTCCACAAATAATGGAGACGAGAGGGTCATAATATAATGTTTCTGAAATATTTGATAAATTCTAAACTAAATTAGCATGGTGAAAAAAAATTTACGTTTGTACATAATTTAATAATTAATCATGTTTTATTGACCACAAATATATATTAATAAATTATTGGAGAGAATAAATGTGTGTTAAATTTGTAGTAAATAATTCTTCTATATTACATTGAATGTATTGTTTTGTCTTTAATGTTCATTAATAAAATTATGGTTTTTTATTTCGGTAAATATTTTTTAATCAATGATTAATAAAAACACAAGAAAGAATAGATGATTTAATAGTTTTATGGGAAGTAATATATTATAATCCATTTCAATAAATTCTAAATTTTTTACAAGAAAAACTATTAATTTATCTATGAGTCTAGATCACGTACAGTAAATAGTAAAAAATATTATTTTTTAAATGTGGGGTTCCATGGGGATTTGGAAAATTTTATGGTCCCATGTATAAATATTAATCTATAACCATAGATCTATTTGACCTAACTATATCATTCTAAAAGCTAATTTACAATTTTCAAAATCAATGTATAGAGATAATTATCCTAAGAATAATATATATCAACCGATATAAATCTATAATAAATATATGTAAATCCCCATCCACTACAATGTCTACTCTAGAGAGAAAATGAAGAATTCTTGCCCTATCAAAGTGATTCTTTTTGTAAACTGTAATGTTTGATAAAAGTATCATAATAGTTCACTCTAGAGACCATGTAATTCTATGGTGATTTATGCATTCCTATCATAGGGTGTGTTAATAGAAATTTTATTTATCTAATGTTGCACAGAGGCTAACCAAGGACATTTCTCTTGAGGAGCTATTTGTGTTGATCACCAACATAATCTAATTCACATAATCATATTTTCATATGTTTTTATTATTATTTTATGAAAAAAATTTATATTTAATATAATAAATGAAATTAACAAATAAAAAGAAAATAAAATGAAATTTTAAGGTACCATGGAATTATAAAAATATGCGATTAGAAAGATTTAACATGACCTTTTTGGTTTGGTTTATGGATTTCATTTGTCTCCTTGTTGTTGTTCAAATTTAGTTTCATAATTCAATTCTTATATCTCATGATTTGTTTAATATTAATTTATTTAATGGTGTGAAATAATTAATTTCAATAAGAATCTTTTTTCCACCTACTCTTATAATCAAGGTTGATGGCACACCTCAATCGAGAGTGTGACATCATCCATGACCTATCTCACTCATATTCCATTACATTTGTTGAATAGATTTGAACCATCATTTGAAGAGATTGTATCTAGTATAAGAGATGTTAAAGTTATGATAAAACCATTGAAATGGGATTTATTTTTTTCATGGTGGATAATCTCTAAAACTGTATAAATCACATTTTCTCACTATAAAAATTAATAAAACAGAAGCCATTATGCACAGCATAAATGAAAACACAATTGACTTACTCTAAGAAAAAACTATAGTTAAAAAATAAATGTTTTATGGTATTAGGACATCATTGAATGATAAATTAAGATGAAGGAATAAATGATATGAATATAATGATGATGATAATGGAAAAATACTAAAATCATAAACATGAAATCACAAAATAAAAATAAAAGAAAAGGTGCAGAAGATACTAGATAAAAATCGGAAGGTTGTTTGGAAGAAGTCATAAAAACAAATAACTTTCTTGAACTACATATTTTTTGAAATAAAATCATTTAAAATTATGTTTAAAATAAATCTAAATTAAAAATTAATAAAAATAAATATATATGAAATAATGAAATCAGTTTAGCAGGTAACCCTACAGAATCTATCTTCCAAAAATTATATATTGTTATCCACACTATATAAATGAATAATTTCGAGGATCCTTATTATATATTGTTCAAAAATACATTTTATATTCACCCTAGATTTTTAAATTTAATTGGACATATATAATAGAATATATGGAATAATTAAAGTGACTCAAATTTTATATAATATTAATCAATAAATCCTTCTTCAATGATGAGAGTTCCATAGACACATAATATGTGAATAACTACATAAAATATCATTAATGTACTTGGATATGATTCCATAATCCAAGAAATCTAGAATACCCTTAATTGGAGGTGTGTATATTTAGTTATTAATAATTTACATAGGTGGGATATACTATATTATAAAGAATGATTCGTAACAGTAATTGATATTTTTTTTAGGAATCTAGATGTTGGAGTTAGATATTGTTCATATGATAATTTTTTTACAAAAAATTAAATATTCCTACAAAAAAAAATCACCAAGAATAGATCAATATTTAAATATTTATTTATAAAATAATAATGTGATATACATATGATAAAATTATTGAATATATAAATTTCCACATTTTATCCAAAAAAATATAGAAATGAAGAAAATCATCTCAAATTGAAAAATTCGAAGGTTTAAAATAATTTATGTATATATAAAAAATGTGGAAATATTATATATATCAATTCACCCAACCATAAATGATGATTTTCTACAAGGACAAAATATTAACAACGAATTCATAGGTCAACAATCTTACCAATATTTAAATTCCAAAGCAATAAAATCAAGAAATTATAAATGTAATGTTAAATTTTAATAAATACACATAAAATATAAATATAATTTTGGAATTCTCAAATAAACATTCAATTGAATCATTTTACATTTACTCATTAAAAATGATTTATCTTCTCCTTTTATTCATTTATGTTTCGTAATTAATTATTATTAATCTTAACAAAACATGAGTACCTATATTGAATTACTTTAGTCATCTATCATTGTACAATTTCCGTGGTGTATTTATTATCTTATAATAAAAATATCCATATCAATAAGATTTTAATAGAACAACTTTCTATACATTGAAATGAATAAATAAATATAAAATAATATGGTATTTCATTTACGGTTTAAAAGACTCTGAGTCTTGTGGTTAGTAGGATTTGATGTTTAAAAATTAAAGGCCATAGATGAGGATTATCCCTTATGTATATTTTATAATATAAAAATTCAATGTAATTATCCCCTTAAAAGTTGAAAACCATATTTCCCCAAAAAATATCAACAAAAATGTTATGGTCAAATAATGTATAATAAATGAATTGGCCAGCCTCTTGATTTTTTCCTACATGTATATTTCCCTTTCGAAGAATTATTTCATTTTTAAACCTTTTAAGGTAATTCTAAGAATAAAACTCACATCCACAACATAATCACATATGATAATAATCATAGATCTAGTAATGTTATTTTTGTATTTTACTGTATTAGAATCCATTTTTTTATTATTATAGATCTTTTAGTCTGTTTTTAATCATGAGAGGAAAAAATATAAAGAGTTAAATTAATGTAAAATTATTGCATTTACCATATTTTACAACCTCACACTTATTTCTTATAATGTATATGTATGGTCTCAAACCCTCCGGGTCTATTACATTGTCAAATCCTAGTGTCCAAGGCATCTATGGGACCATCAGTGAATCATTAATGCATTTTAAATTTTTTTATTTTAATGAGTGGTGTCACCGATTGACATACATGGCACTAATGGGAATCAGTTTCTGGGCATCGGTGCTAGGGAAATAGTGCCTTGGTTTCAGTGACTCTCCCATCAGTGAGTCATTTCTCTCTTCTAACAGACTTTTCTGTTTTTCTCTAGTAACACCTATTTTTGGAGTAAAAGTGTTTTAAAACAACATTCATATAGATTTGAATCCATTTTAAATCCCAAAAACGATATATAAAATCCCCTAAGAGTGGGGATACCCTTTAATTACCCATGAATGTGGCCTTTTTATCATTTTTACACCCCTTCAATGAATTCCAGTTTTTCCATGTTTTGCTTATTTCTCCCATGTTACTTGTTTTTTAAAAATCGATCAACTCAAATTAATATGATGGTCTGTCTCCACCATTTACTAGGGGAGTTATTAAATTTCAATTAATCCCAAACATGTTAAAACCCCGATTTATGGGGTCAGGCCCCAATCCAACATTTAAGTACTTCAAAATTGTCTCATGGATTTTAGGATATATCCTCTTCATAACCCATCATTCTATCTTCCATATTTCATTCTTTTTCACTTAGTATTCCTTGATACATCCTCCATAGATGAATTGTGAACCCATGTGGGATTCTTTCCCACTCAGTCTTGAATTTTTCATTTCCTATAAGTCACCCCATTCAGAATTCGTGGTACCAAGGGAAATCGTCGATCCTTGATCATCCATGTAGGGGTTTTTCATTTGTCACACATTACTGTACATCAATAAGGGTGGGTATGATAATGTTTTTTCCAGACATAGATGAATACAACTTTAACGTAGATAATAAATAGAATTTTAATGTATTAAAGTGTGGTAAATAGGATTATGTGTCTATTTTTTACCTTCATTTTTATGTTTTCAATTGTATGAGATCATGTCCACTGAAAACCATGGCCATTTGTATTCCTTATATACATATTAATGAAGGACTAATTCCTAGATAATCTTTTCATTGAATGTATGTAACATGGAAAATTGTTAATAACGTAAACAAGGTTGATTAAAAAGATGCCCGATGAAGGATAACCATTTTGTGATCACCCTAGTTAACAAAACGTAATGAATGAACATAATTAATGATGTTGGCTAAATTTAGTAACAAATTTTCTCTATTATGGTGATATTCATGGTTGTTATATTTAATTTTTATGGGTTGATGTATATGGGAATGGAATATGTTGTTGAAACATTCTTAGTTTTTAAATCAAAGTTGGGGTGGATATGGTGATTTGGGGATTGGTTTGGTTTTAGTACTTTGATGTATATCACGAGATATCATTTCATGACATAACTTATAAGAGAACAAGGAGTGAATTCTTAAAATCCTTCTTAGATGTTTTCATTCAGATGTTATTTTAGATTTTAATTTTGTTGTTTAGTTACCTTGGAGTGAATAAATATTTAAATTGGATTACTAGAACATTGTAACAAAAATGGTTACAATGGTGACTATTTTCAGAAATAGTTTGTGCTCAGGTTGTGTCTATTGTGTACCTGTTTATGTAAGAGTATCAGTGAGATTTGTTTTTTTGGAATGGTTATTGGTTATGGGACACTTATATTGAAATGAGTGTATGGTTACATATATGTATAAATTTTAGTTCTTGTGATTCTTATACGCACACCACCCATGTTAATCACTTTGTACCGAGTAAACCCATTTTATGGGGGGGTGTTTTTATGAACATTTCGATGAGTGGATGTTTATTTTCTCCTTTTTGGTCACTCTCCCAATCAACCAAAGACACTTTAGGCAGAATGTGATGGCCTGAGGTCCATTATAGCCCTTGTATATTTGGGCATCATGTGATGTGGTGAGTAGGCCCATGTGGTTGTGGGAAGGTATGTTCCTCATGTATCTATGGGATGATTCCCTGGAGCCTTCAGGAATAATAATGGTTGTTCTTTCCCAGCTGTATTCGTGTGTGGAAGTGGTTTTATTAGCCTAGGTGTTTGTGGTTGTTGTTATGTGTGGTTGTGGAGGACCAGATTTCTATAGGCTAGATTTGTGGATATGGTATCCCAGGAGTGTGTGGGTGGGGTATAGTAGTTGGAATAAAGTGGAAATGGTGGGGGAGGTCTGATGTGTAATATGTTCTATATAACCCGTGGGAAAGTAGTGCGGGGTACACAAATATCAATGTTTTATTACTATTATTTAACCTGGATTTCTTTAATTAGATAGTGATCATTAGAGTTTCTATGTGGATAGTTTCATTGGTATGTGTTTTGGTTACATTTATTATTCTCACGGGGCATTACAATGTCACCCCACTTGTGCACGAGTTTTGTTTGTTTCCCTACTAATTATATCTATATACTAACCGTACATATATAAAACTGCATTCATGATTCCATGAGGACATTGATGATCGTGCTGGACCATCCTTTCTCGGCCATCAGGACATTAGTCATTGTTTATTTTATTTTCTTTTGGTACATTACTTTTGAGTTTTTATGTAATTTGTATCATTTTATTTTGATCAGGCATATGGGAATGGATTTTCAAATTTACTTTTCTACATTGTCATTACTATAGTTGGTATTTACGTTTTTATTTACCAATATTGATCAATTAAAAGGTAAATACCTTCCATATTATGTTATATTTTATAACGGTGGTGCGAGTCTCCATCCTAGGGCCTATAGAAGATGGGACTCTAGGGGGGTCATTATAACTCTTCTTTGAAGAAGGAAAGAAGATCACCTTGCCAGCCATTCCTTCATCATGGAGATGGGGTGTCATAAAATAATGGTATTAGAGGTTATGGTTGTGGGATAGAATGTATGTCATGGTTAGGTCATCCGAGGACTATATGGGATGGTAGGTAAAAAATGTTAGGGGATATTGGTTGGTGAAATAGGCTAGGACATGTAATTTTATCCCCCCCTGACCTGATGCAATAAATCTTAGCCTACTGAATGACTAAGTGAGGATACCTTGATTACAGGGTAGGGGACCCAAGAAAGTTTCATGAATAACAATGACATATATTACTACTTGAATTGGGGTGTTTGGGGAAAAATCAAAAATAAATATTAAATAAGACCCTAAATAAATTACATACTAATCGGGCATAGGTATTCCTTGTTTAACTTGAAGTTATGGAAAATGGGAATATGTCATGAGTAGTGTGTGATGTCCTAGACTAGTAGGTTGATTTGTATTATTAGAGTACGGTTGAACAATAGGTGGAGGATGGCCAGTGGCAGAAGACACCCTTTGCCTTATAGAAGCAGCCTCTCAGGAAGTACGAGGGTAGTGTCTTGGACATGGAGACTGATAAATGGCTGGAGGAGCTAGTTGTTTCCATAAGCATTATCCAAGCCCCAAAAGTGTACATCATTCCTTTATCTATGAACATGATACATAGATCAGCATGTCAGTGGTGTATGATCTATCATGTGGAGAAGGAGGAGGAAGTGGTTTTTTGGAGTGAATTTTAGGAGTTCGAGGGAAAAATTAATTACCACCAAGATGAATGTAGAAAAGAGGAAAGAGTAGCTCTCCCTCCAACAAAGGATTATGATAGTGAGGTAATGATGGATTAGGTTTAAGGATCTTATTCTCTTTTCTCTGGACCACAATCGAGATTAGGATTCATGGGAAAGAAACTTAGAGGATGCACTTCAACCATCTCTTCAGTTTGAATTTACTCCCATCACTCTATCAATGTACTAGGAGATTTAGAAGAAGGATCAGTAGTGTTACGGTTGTACACACTGGGAGGTGTGCCATGATAGGGAACCAGTTGATTTTATCAATGGTTAAGGCTGTCAACATAAGTCCTCTATCTTCAGGGATTTTCAGGATTCGACAAGTAGGGAGCATCCCTCAGGTGTTTTTGTTCTAATCTCACAGTCCTCTGCCTTTCCACATGGACCCCTGACTAAGGTTCTTTCGATTTTGAGCCTTGGGAACCATTGGAATCTATTCCTAGTCTGAGTATAGTATAGTGGGTGTGGTATGGTTTAGTGCACTCCTCAGCAGCATTAGTTTTCATCCAGGACCTTCCAGTAGTTAGAGTAGTGAGCTCCAACTCCACAGAGGGTGGATGATGCCATAAGAGTCTAACCTCAAGGAGATCCACAGTGAATTGAACCATTGTTTAGTCAAGGAGTTGGTGTACAGTCAAGGGGTATAGGATAAGGGTGTGATAAGTTTCATGTTGCAGAGGTAACAGTTCTAGAAAAACTAGAGTACGTTTGAGGTAGGATTAGTTGTTTTGTGCCCTTGCTTGTGAGTTGTTTTATTCAATTTATTCTCAATCCTTTGTTGTACATAATCTAGCCCATCCCATGGGTCTAGATATAGAGATTTTTCCTATGAACCTTGTGTTAAAAAATATAGTTATAGGTTAGAAATAACTATTTGATTTTTTTCAAGGATGCAGACTGATGTTGGGGCAACATCAGTCCAATGGGGATCTTTTTATGTTGCATATGTTTCCATATGATATCATCCTAGTCATCAAATATTTTGTTTCATTCATTTTGTTATCGACAAAATCCATGAAGTTTCATGTTCATTGATTTGGATGAGTAGTGTTTTTTTTGGGAGAGAGGGGTTTCTAGGAGGGTAGCCAACATGTGGAGCATATTCTTTCCTTGTGTGCGAGATGTCAGATGAATTAGTAGACTCA
This sequence comes from Viscum album, assembly GCA_963277665.1. Lineage (NCBI taxonomy): Eukaryota > Viridiplantae > Streptophyta > Magnoliopsida > Santalales > Viscaceae > Viscum > Viscum album. Next base: position 1,250,404,326 of record OY728150.1, on the reverse strand, counting down.
GAGAGGATGGATGTTCCAAGGATTTTAATCATGTTTCTTTGTGTCTTCCTCAATATGGTTGTGACTCCACCCCTCCACGTTATGTTGAGTGCAGGACATACTTGCAACCTAGGGCCCATCTGATTTCAATGGCTCCCTCTCAGATAACAGCTTTTAAATTGTGGGAGTTTCTTATACAGGTTGATGACCTGATGAAGAATAATTTTATTCAATATAGTGCATCACAATTGGATGGTCTAGTCTTGTTCACATCTATGGAATGCGGTCGTTTCAGTCTATGCATATACTACCGAACACTGAATCAAGAGACAATCAAGAATTGTTACCCCTCCAAAAAATTAATTACCTTTATGATTATCATAAGGGAGTAGGTTTTTTCTCTATGATCGACATAAGGTTTGGATATCAATAGTTGAGGATGAAGTTAGAGGGAAATTATGAATACTGCTTTCAGATGCAGGTATGGACACATTATGTTCGTAGTCATGCCATTTGGTGTTACAAATGCATCAATTGTGTTCATGAGTCTCGTGAAATCTATTTTCCATGAGTATCTGGGATGGTTTCTAGTCGTGTCCATCAAAAAAATCCTGATATACTCATGTTTGGATGTGGATCACTTTGAGAATCTAAGGGCAGCTTTAATGGTCCTTTTACACAACAATCTCTACAAGAAGTTGTCCATGTACATGTTATGGAAACGAGAGGTTCACATTCGTGGCCATGTGGTGTCACAGAAGGGAAAAGTAGTTGACTCAAAGAAGGTCAATGAGGTTGTTTCATGGGAAACACCCGAGAATGTGGAAGAGGTTCGTAGTGTTCTAGGACTGATAGGATAGTACCATAGGAGTTGGATACCTTTCACCCGGACAAAAGGGCGGACGATGGAAGAGGCTATTTGTTTCAGATGAGAGTGCAATCCACTATGTTGCAGCAGGTGTAGGATTTTCAGTGGGTGGACTCAGTGATAGATGTGATGATTGATGATGTTAGTCAGGGTAATGCACCAGAAGGATCATCAGATGATGGTCAGCATCAGATGATGTTCCATGGGAATATGTTGGTCTCGATGACAATTCATGAGTGTGTTCTGGGTGATTTCCAAAACTCACCCCTAGTGTTATATCCATGATACACCAGGAAGTTTCATGGATTTATAGGTCTATTTTGGTGGCCTGAAGTGAATAGGATATTGGATGAGTTTGTCTCAATGTGCCTTGTGTGTCAGCTGGTAAAGTTTGAACAACAGGTTTCTGGAGGTCTGTTTTGGTTCTTATGAATTCATGAGTGGAAGTGGGATTAAATTTCAATGTATTTTGTTGCAGGGATACCCAGGGCTGAAGGAGGATTGATTCTATCCAGTTAGTGGTCAACCATTTGATAAAATCATGTCACTTATTAGCAATTAAATAATCGAGAACAGCTGATGCCTTAGCATAAAATTACATGGGTCATGTTGTGCTGCAACACAAATTTCTCAGAACCATCATTTCAAATAGGGATACACACATTACATCACGAGTTTGTAAGATATTACAGCATTCTTTGGAACACATCTATTCTTTAGAATTACATTCAACCCTTAGGTGGATGGGTAGATTGAGAGGACCACCCAAACATTTGAGGATATGCAATGAGTGTTTGTTCTAGGAAATAAGGGATTGTCGGTAAAAAAAAATCCTCTAGTAGTGTTATTCTTCAAAAATATACTTCACTCTACTATTGGAATGGATCCATATGAATACTTGTATTGAAGACCATCTAATTCACTCTTGTCCTAGATAGAGGCTGTGGAGGCCTATGTTCTTGGACTAGATGTGGTACAGAGTACGACGAAGAAGGTTCATCTTGTGTGTGAAAGGATAAAGGCATATTAGGATCAAAAAAATATGTATTTTTATCATAGGAATATATATTTGGTGTTCGAGGTTGGCGACCACATGTTATTAAAGGTCTCCCCTCGGTGAGGACTATCGAGGTTTGGTAGGGGGAGTAAGATATCTCGTATGTTCATTGGACAAATCGAGGTGTTGGGAAGAACCAGAAAGGTGGTGTATCATCTGGATTTACCCCCACATTTGTATAGGATCCAAAACATATTCCTTGTATATTATCTCTATTGGTATCTATACGATGAATCTCATGTCATTGATCGGGTAGAGATAGAAATCCTGGTTGATGTGACTTTCATTTAGAGACTAGTGATAATCGAGGATCGTAAGGAGAAGGTGCTTTGTGAAATGATCATTTCCTTGGATCATGTTATGCAGAGGCATGGTGGAATTGATGAGAGTATATAGGAATCAGAGGCATTGATGTTTTCAGAGTACACAGTGTTGTTCTAAGATTTGTTCTTGTGTTTTCATTATGCCTTGGTTATGTTGTAATGTTAGACCCTACTAATTGTATGATAAGTAGTTCTCATTGTTCTATGTTATTTGGGAATATACATGACTATTTGAAGGGGAGATATTGATCCCAAATCAATACACATTAATGTGGATGCGATTAACCTCATGTGGATGAGTCTATACCATCAAAAGTGGATAGTATATTGACAATGTGGAAGGATCTCCTTAATCCATGTGTCTAAAAGGTGTGAAATTTCAATATTTGTGTGGTTACATGGTAGAGAGGATCAATAGTGTTTCAACATGTGTCCAATAGATAGATGAGAGTGGTGCTCTTGGATGTCAGGGTTTTATTGTAGCTTTTGATCAATTCTACGATGGACTGTCCTTGAATGGTTTCATGAGATGTGGTTGGTCAGACCCCTCTCTTTTCATAGGGATAATTATTAAATTATCAATTTTGAAAATATTTTGAGAGGTATCTGATGTAATTTCATGGAAATATATTTTTCCATTACATTATAAAATCCCAGTATTTGAGGCATTACGGGGACCATCTGTGACTGATTGAGGAGTTTTCCAAAATTCAGGTTGAACAAACAATTGCAACGATCTACATCAGTGGAACTGATGTTCCTCGTTGGTACCAATAGGCATCAGTGGCATAATGTCAGTGACTCACACATCATTGAGTTATTTGTATATTCTCATGTACATTTCTGTTTCACTCTAGTAATGCATAATTTTGACGTAAAAGTGTTATAATACCCCATTCAAGGCGACTTAAGTTTGTTTTAATGCCAATAAATGTTATCAAAAATTCACTAAGAGTGATAAAGAACCATGACTAACCAAAATATGTGTATTTTATATCAGTTTGACACCCTTGCAGTGGGATCTAGTTTATTCCAGTTTTTCAGGTTTCACCCCTGTTATGTGTTTTTCGGATATCCATCAACTCACAACCATACTAATGTCTATCTCCACTATTTCCAAGGGGAATTTTTAAATCTCAATTAATCCCATTGTGTAAAACCACTAATCTGAAATATCAAGAAACAATACGCCACTTATGTACATCCAAATGGTCTCTACGATTTTATGATTTGGCCTCTTCTGAATCTGAGATCCTCTCATATATCTTCCTTATCATTTCTCTTAGTGCACTTTAGGACATCCTATGGAGTGTAATTGTTGACCCATGTTGTATCCCATGTATCTTAGCTTTAGAGTTTTCTTTTCCTACAAGTCGTTCCATCACCAATTCTTTATGCAAAGGTAATACATAAATCATTGATCATCTAGGTATGGGTTTTCCCTTCATCTACCATTAATGAGAATCTTGTGTGGTAGGTATGATGATATTCCATTGGGATATAGATGAAACAAACTTTAAAAAATATAATAAAAAGACTTTTAATGAATGAATTTCTAGGAAAATTATTATGTTCCTATTTTTTAACCTTCTTTTTAAGTTTTGAATTGTATGGGCTCATGTCCAATAAATATTGTGGCTGTTAGAGGTCCTTCCCCGTGACTAACGAAGATATGTTTCTTGGATATTCTTGTTATTTAATGACAGTAACATGGATACCTGTTAATCACATGAACATGGATGATTAAATGAATTTCTGATGAATATGGACACCTGTGTGATCACACATGTTAATCAAACAAAAAGAGTGAACATAATGAATGATGTTAGATAACTGTGAAAAATTATTTACCCTATTTTGGTGATATTTGTGGTAGTTCTATTTAAGGATTTAGGGGTGACGTCTAAGGGAATATAATCTTTGGTTAAGAGGTTGTTGGATTACGAATTTGAGGCTATGTGGATCTGGGGAGTTGGGGCTTGGTTTGTTTCTAGTACTTCATGGGATCTCATAGGATACCATTTTATTTTGACACATACAATATAATAGGGAGTGAATTATTAAACACCTACATTTTCATTTCCTTCAGTTGTTGTTTTGGCTTATAGTTGGGAATGTAATGGCCCGAGTTCTTGGGGTCCATTACTTTGTGAAAATATCGTGTTGGGTTTTCTGTTCTAGGAATCTTGGCGATGTTTGGCGGAACGGTAGGCCTACCGGTAGCCTTAGCCTACCGATAGCAGTCCTATCAGTAGCTCGGTCTACTGGTATCCGCAGCCTACCAGTAGCTCTGTCTACCCGTAGCTCGATCTACCGGTAGCTGCAGCTACCGGTAGCTCTGTCTACCCGTAGCTCGGTCTACCTGTAGCCGCAGCCTACCGGTAGCTCTCAGCTACCTGTGGCTCTAGCCTACCCTCACATGTTCTTTCTAGTAGTGCTCCTTTTTGCAAAAATTGGGTTTTTAGCTCTTGTTTGACCCCTTTAATCTCTTTTTAAAAGCTCGGTAACGCCCTAAATGTTTTAATTAAATATTAATGAAATAACCTGGTGTGTGCGTCGGTTTAAACCACCCGACCCCTTTAATAACGTGTGTGGCCGTGTGGTCAACCCATGACCCCGCGCCTTACGCAGTTTCACGTTCTTATCTCAACTGTCTGCGACCCTTATAACTAAAGGTTTCGCCATGGGTTTCTTCTTTTCACGATCACCCTCGGTGACGAGTACTTTCGTCCAGACGGGCTGATTTTCGTGCATCGGGCGAGCCGCATCATTATGCATAAAGTTCTGTGCATGGCCTAAGCATCGATCGTCTATCAACAAGTAGGGAATTTATCCTTCGCATATCTCTTTTGTGTATCATGTGGGGTGGGCGTGCTTTTGATTCTATAGAATTGGATAAACCAGAACTAAATAAAGATAATGAACAGATTCTCTAAAGAAATAAGGTGGGGTTTTTGATCATTGATACTGTTTTATATTATGATCTTCTATCTAAAATATTTGGCTTATTCCTACTGAAAATCGAGTCCACTGGTGGTCATTGTTTGTGCACTAACGAACCCTTACCTCTGGCGATACTTAAATGGATCATGTTTGTGGTGGATAACCCTTGCTATTTAAAGGATTTTTTCTAATTATGTATATTCAGCTAAATGATTTGGAAGCACTGGGATGAATCATTTTCCGTGAAAACCCCAGTTAAAGCATAAGAGAATTGAAATCATGGAGTGTGTTAAATAATAAAAATCTGACAATACCGGCATGGCCCTGCTTGTGTTGGTGGTAGTGGTTTGGTTGTTTTCTTTTACTGGCCGATTGATGGAGATGTGGGAGGGGATGGGATCCCTTGTTTTTATACTCTCGGTGGTTATGAAATTGGGGATGGGATCGCCGGTTGTTATCAATTCAGTGGTTGTGAGTTTTTTGGCCGAGTGGTTACCTTGTTTATATGACGAATTAGGGTGGGATCCTCTGTTGATGAAGAACCTTTTTGGTGGAGGGGACATGGGGCAATGTCTCGGGGTTGTCTTTGGTTCCAGTACATCGAGGGATCTCACTTTTTCCTTTCATGTTGTGACTTTACAAGAGAACCAGGTGTGGATACTTAATTGACGTTTGGATGGTTTCATTTCCTTGGTTATGATTATGGTGTTAGTTTCCCAGTAGTTCGTAAACTTATTTGAACATTATTACTGAACATGAAAACAAGAAAGGGACAATGGGTTTGTTGGCGAGAGTCCTGACTCGGACTCGAGTGCTGTTTGTGTCCTTTAGGAAGGCTGAAGAAAAACCTAACTTGGGTGAGTGCTTGTTACCTATATATACATACTTGTAGTTTTGTGTTTCTTATTCGCACCCCACCCATGTTGAGATCTTAGTGCCGAACACCGCCATTTCAAGGGGGAGGGTGTTTTTCCCAACACTATTATTAGTTGCTGGTTATTAGCTCCTTTTCTGCTCCCTTTCCCTAATAGCCCAAGTGTCTTCGGGCAGGCTGTGATGGCCTGAGGTCAATTATTAGTCCAGGAATCTTCAGGTAGGGTAGTGTGGGGGTTGTCCAGGTGTGTGCGGCAAGTGGTTTCCCATGTGTCTTCAGGATGAGGCCCAGGTGTCTTCGGGCGTGGTAGTGGATCTTCTAGCCCAGGTGTCTTCGGGCGTAATGTTTGTTGTTCTGGACTAGGTGTTTGTAGGCGTGGTTACGTGTGACAGTTGTGGCCCAGGTGTTTTCGGCAGAGATTTGGCAGTGGGAATGCGTGTGGTCGTGGCCCCGGTGTTTGTGGGCTAGATTCAGTAGTGGGACTACGTGTGGTTGTGGCCCAGGTGTGTGCGGGCAGGTGTGGCAGTGGGACTGCGGTGAGAATGGTGGGATTGGTTCGATGCGTAGGATGTCTCAATAACCAGTGGGAAAGTGGCATGGGGTACCCAAACATCTATGTGCTCTTATTATATATATTACTTGACTTGCGTTATTTGGGGAGTGTGCCTTGGTGAGGCTTGGGTGGATAGTTTACATTGATAGGTGTTTGGTTTACTCCTTTTCTCACTGGACAGTAGTACGTTCCCACACTTGTGCATGATAGTCTTTGTTTTCCATACTGAGTGTACTTGTATGCTCACCCTATGCTTGTAAAACTACATTCAGGTTTCCAAGAGGACTTCGGGGATCACACAGGAACACAGTAGCTCAGACCTTTTGGGCAGTTTCAGTTTCTGTTTTCTTTAGTTGGTACTTACCCTTGTAGTCACTTGTGTACTTTGTGGATTTTACTTTTGGAACATTCATGTGGGAATGGTTTACTTTTGGCTTTACTTTTCATTTAGTTTTGGTGTTATTGGGTTTCATCATCTTATCTCCCATTCTTATAAAACAATAATGGGTAATGCCTTCCATTTGTGTGTAATTTCTATACACATGGTGCTAGTCGCCACACCAGGACCTATTGAAGGTGGGTCTCAGGGGTCATTATCTCTCTTCAACGTAAAGAAGGAAGGGCCTGACAATCTGCTGACCCTTCCCTCCTTTTGGTGAAGCCATGTCGTGACAGAATGGTATCAAAGGTAGGTTATAGTTGAGAGATAGGATGGAGTCTGGAGTTAGGCCCTATGAGGATTTCATGGGATGGTAGGGCAACAGTGTTGGGTGACCACGGTGCATGAATTAGGCCAGAGAAGACCAGATAGGACATTGGATTTTAGCGCCCCCCGTGATCCGACACAAGGACTCTGGACCTACCGAACGACCAAGTGATGCCACACTGATTGCAGGGTAGAGACCCTAGGAAAGGTGCATGCATCATAATGACTTGTGTTCTCATGTTTCTGGGGTGTTTTGGGAATTAAGAATTAAAGATAAGTGTAAGAATATTTAAATACAATATTCTTCACTACATGGGCTTAGGCATTCCTTGTTTACCTTGCAGCTATGGCACCAGGAAGGTGACCGCGTGTGTTACAGGCGATCGAGGCCCCGCAGACTACCTTGGTCGATCGGCAGAGAGCCGACCGGGAAGAGGAGGACGACCAGTGGCAGAAGACTCTTAGAGCCTTACAGTGACAGACCCTCGAGAAGTATGAGGGAAGCACCTCTGACATGAAGACAGAGAGCTGGCTAGAGGAGCTGGTAATAGCCTTCGACCTGATTCGGGCCCCGACCGATTAATGGGTTCCTCTGTCCGTCAGCCAGATGAGGGGAGCGGCACGTCAGTGGTTGACACTTTACGTGGGGGAGAGGAGAGAGGCTGAGGGGGCATGGGATAATTTTGAGAAGGAGTTCCGGACGTAATTCCTCTTTTTTACGATGAAGGCGAAAAAGAGACAAGAGATACTCTCTCTCCAACAGTGGAGTATGTCTGTGAGGGAGCTAGGGATCAAGTTCAAGGAACTTTTACGTTTTGCTCCAGACCACTTTTCCGACGAGGATTCTCGGGCAATGCATTTGGAGGAGGCGCTCCGACCCTCCCTCTAGTATGTTGTTACCCCCTTTACCCTTCCGACATACTTGGAGGTCCAGAAGAAGGACGAAGTGGTGGAGAGGATTCATGCTCTAAGAGGAGTGTCCCGAGAGGGGATCCAGTTGGGACCAACGAAGGGAAGGCTGTCAGCACCAGGCCTCCAGCATTAGGACCCTCCATGTTCCGACTGGCATGGAGCATGCCACATCAGTTTCAGTTTCGTTCCCCTGGTCCCTGCCCTTTTCCTTCAGGCCCGGGACCACTGTGCTTCATCTGTGGGAGCCCTGGACATCTCCAGAGTCAGTGCCCGGACCGGGTACAGTATAGCGGTGGCGGACAGCCCCACCACCCACCCCAGTAGCAGCTTCTAGCCAGGCCTTTCCAGCAACGGTAGCTGGGACAGCGAGCTCCCGCTCCTCCGAGGACAGACGTAGGAGGAGGGGGCCGACCTCAGGGTGCTCCTCAGGGACCTCGACCGAGGCGTATTCGGGGAGGTGGCCAAAATCTGAGGGGCAGAGGAGATGGGCGTGGACAGTTACACGCCGCAGAGGCAACAGTTTCAGCATGGCCGGAGGTTGTTCGAGGTACGACCAGTTTGTTTAGTACCCTTGAGTATGCCTTGTTCGATATCGGAGCTCCTAACTCCTTTGTTGCACCCAGTCTAGCCCGTTCCTTGGGACTAGATGCCGAGAGACTCCAGTACCCCTGGTATTGATCACACCAGTCGGGGGTCAGACCAAATTTTTTGTTTGTTTTTCGGGGATGCAGATTGATGATAGGGCCACATCAGTCGGTTATGGATCGTCTTTCTCTACAGATACAACCATACGATCTCATCCTAGGCATCCACTGGTGATTCTCTGTGTGTTCCATCATCGAATGTTTCCGAGGAAGGGTTGTGTTATCGGACATGGGCGGCCGGCGTGTTACCTTCCCCGGCGAGCAGAGCAGTCATTAGGGAAGCAGGCGAGAGGAAACCCTCCTCTCCTTGCAAGCCGAGCTGTCAGTAGAACCTGTAGATGCTGAGATTTTGGAAGTTCCAGAGATCGTCTATGAGTTTATGGAAATCTTCCCTAAGGAGGTGAAAACTCTACCCCCTCGACGTGATATCGAGTTCGAGATAGACCTGCAGCTCGTTGCTCATCCGATCTCGATGGCTCCTTACCGGATGGCACCTTCCGAGCTACGAGAGTTGTGTATCCAAATTAACAATCTGATGAAGAGGGGTTATGTTCGGCCGAGTGGGTCACCGTGGCGTGCTCCAGTCTTGTTCGCAAAAAATCCAGGTGGTGGTATCAAGTTGTGAATAGACTACAGGAGGCTGAATCCGGTGACGATCAAGAATCTCTAACCTCTTCCGAGGATAGATGATATTTTAGACCAACTGAAAGGGGAAGGATGGTTCTCAATGACCAACCTTCGGTCTTGGTATCACCAGCTGAGAGTGAAGGAAAGGGACATCCCGAAGACGGTGTTCAGGTGCAGATATGGACACATTAAGTTCGTAGTTATGCCCTTCACCGTTAAGAACACCCCAACTATGTTCATGGGGCTTATGAAATCCATATTTCGGGAGTACTTGTATCAGTTCATGGTTGTGTTCATCGACGATATCCGGATCTATTCGAGGTCAGAAGAGGACCATGTAGAGCACCTGATAATGGTTTTGAAGGTCCTCCGACAGCATAAGCTCTACGTGAAGTTGTCAAAATGCATGTTCTGGACAAGAGAAGTGCACTTCCTCGGGAATGTGGTGTCCGAGCACGGGTAGTGGTGGACCCGTCAAAGGTTGAGGCAGCTGTTTCTTTGGCAGCACCCAAGAATGTGGCAGAGGTCCGTAGCTTCCTCGGGTTGGTAGTTTACTATCGGAGGATTGTACGCAACTTCTCCCGAGTATCAGCCCCTTTGTCAGACCTGACCAAGAAAGACCAGGTTTTTGTGTGGAGTGAGCAGTGTGAGTTAGCCTTCAGCTATCTGAGTAGAAGTTGGTTAGTGCCCCAGTGCTGAGATTACCAGAAGAAGGGGCGGCCTAGGATGTGTTCTATGATGCTTCAAGACAGGGCCTGGGCTGTATGTTGATGCAGTGACATGGGGTGATCTCTTATGGGTACAGGCAGCTTCTCCCTCATGAGGGTAATTATACCACCCACAACCTGGAGCATGCAGTGGTCATTTTTGCGCTAAAGTTATGGAAGCACTACCTCATCAGAGAAATATTTCTGGTCTTCACAGATCACAAAAGCTTGAGGTATATCTTCTCCCAGTGGGACCTAAACTTGTGACAGCAAATATGGGTGGAGTTTCTCCAGGATTACGACTTCGTGATTTTTTATACTGAGGGAAAGGGAAATGTAGTGGTTGATGCCTTGAGCAGGAGGATGAAGAAGGATGCGGTCCAAGAGTCGGTGGACGCCTGGAAGGCGATGGAGGAGTTGACTGCTTTACACCTAGATGTGAGGATGGATAGCGGTAGAGGTATCCTATATCAGATGATAATGCAGTCATCTCTGTTTCATCAAGTGGAGGAGTCTCAGTAGGGAGACCTAGAGTGTGAAGTGATGCGTGACCGAGTTGACCAGGGCAATGCTCCGGAAGGATGGATAGAGGATGGTCAGAACCGGATGCTTTTCCAGGGAAGGTTGTTTGTTCCAGAAGTGATGCATGGAAAGGTTCTCAGCGAGTTCCACATCTCACCCCTAGAAGTACTCCCATGAGTTTCCATGATGTACTAGGGACTGAAGAGGTAGGTTTGGTGGCCCAGAGTTAAGCGAGTGGTGGAAGAGTTTGTGTCAAGTGCTTAGTGTGTCAGCAAGTGAAGGTTGAACACCGAGTTCCAGGAGGCCTTATAAAGCCTCTAGATGTCTCCGATTGGAAGTGGGACGATATATCTATGGATTTTGTCACGGGACTACAGAAGGTCCAAGGGGGATATGATTCCATCTGGGTGGTAGTGGACCGGTTGATGAAATCGGCTCACTTTTCGGCGATCAGGGAGATGAGTGCAGTTGATGCTTTGGCGTGAAGGTACATGGATGAGGTGGTGCAATTTCATGGAGTTCCGAGGTCTATAGTCTCGGCTAGGGATGCATGTTTTACCTCACGAGTCTGGAGGGGTTTGCAGCAAGATTCTGGCACCCAGCTACGCCTTAGCACTGCTTTCCACCCCCAGAAAAATGGGAAGAGAGAGCACACCATCCAGATGTTGGAGGATATGCTGCAGGCATGTGTTCTGGACTCACGGGGATCATGGGTGCGATAATTGACCCTAGTAGAGTTTGCCTAAAATAATATCTACCACTCTACCATTGGTATGGCCACGTTTGAGGCCTCCACGGGAGGCCATGCCGTTCACCTGTGTGTTGGACCGAAGTAGGAGAGGCAAGAATCCTTGGCCCGGAAGTGGTGCAGAGCACGATAGAGAAGGTTCAGCTCATATGGAAATGGATGAAGGCGGCCCAGGACCAGCATAAGTTGAATGTTGATACCATGCAGAGGCCCATGGAGTTTGAGGTTAGAGACCATGAGTTCTTGAAGGTCTCCCCTCAGCGTGGGCAGTGGAGGTTTGGCAAGGGGAGTAAGCTTTCTCCCAGGTTCATCGAACCCTTCGACGTGATGCGGCGAGTCAGCGAAGTGGCTTATCAGCTAGCATTACCACTACCGCTACTGAGGATACATGATGTTTCACACATCCTTGATTGGGGTGAGCTGAACATCGAGGACGACATGACTTTTGTGGAGAGACCAGTGATGATCGAGGATTGCAAGGAGAAGGTGCTTCGTGGGCGAACCATTCCCTTGGTTCATGTGTTGTGGAGACATGGTGGGCATGAGTAGAGTACGTGGGAGAGGGAAGCGCAGATGCGTACCCAGTACCCAAAGTTGTTTTGAGCTTTGTTCTTTGTTGTACCTGTTGTGATAGAACGTTTTGTCTTTTTTGTCTATGAAATGTAATGGTTTTCATTCCCTTGAATGTCTGTGAAAATTCATGACTATGGGGGAGGAGAGAACCCGAACCCTAATCAAGACACATTAAGGTGGATGCGATTAAACGCGTGCGGGTGAGTCAATACTGCTCAAAGTGGATAATATCTTGATATGGGGGAGGAGACTCCCCAACCCACATATCTGGGCAGTTTGACATGGTATGTTTCTTGGTTCTTGATAGGAAAGTGTTTTTAGTTTGCATGGGTTCACTCTAAGAGGTATCTTTCGAGGTGGTTGTTCGGAACCTCTCTTTCTTTTAGGTTTGTTTTGATTCATGAGGACGAGAATCGTTTAAGAGGTATCTGATATAATGGACCGAGTTCTTGGTGTCCATTACTTTGTGAAAATCTCATGTTAGGTTTTCTGGTCTGGGAATCTCGATGAAGTTTGGCGTAACGGTAGGCCTACCGGTAGCCTTAGCCTACTGGTAGCAGGCCTACTGGTATCTCGGTCTACCAGTATCCGCAACCTACCGGTAGCTCTGTCTACCAGTATCTCGGTCTACCGGTAGCTGCAGCCTACTGGTAGCTCAATCTACCGGTGGCTGTCACACACCGGTAGCTCTTAGCTACTGGTGGCTCTGGCCTACCCTCACGGGTTCTTTCCAGTAGCGATCCTTTTTGTGCAAATTGGGTTTTAGGCTTTTTTTTGACCCCTTTACTATCGTTTTAAAAGCCCGGTAACGCCCTCAATGTTTTAATTAAATATTAATGAAATAAACTGGTGTGTGTATCAGTTTAAACCACCCGACCCCTTTAATAACGTGTGGGGTCGTGTGGTCAACCCATGACCCCGAGCCTTATGCGGTTTCGCATTCTTATCTCAAACGTCTGCGGACCATATAACTAAAGGGTTTGCCCTGGGTTTTCTATTTTCTATATCACCCTCGGTGAGGAGTACATTCGTCCAGACGGGATTATTTTTCGTGCATCGGTCGAGCCGCATCGTTATGCGTAAAGTTCCACTCCTGGAATAAGTGTCGATCATTGATAAAAAAGTAGGGAATTTCTCCTTCGCCTCTCTCTTTGTGTATCATGTGGGGCCGGCGTGCTTTTGATTCTGTAGAATTGGATAAACCAGAACTAAATAATAATAATGAACGGATTCTTTAGAGAAATAAGGGGGGGGGGTTGTGATCGTTGATACCATTTTATATTATGATCTTCTTTCTGAATTCTACGGCATACACCTACTGAAAATTGAGGACGTAGTTGGTCGTTTTTTGCACACTAACGAACCCTTACCTCTGGTGATATTTAATTGGATCATGATTATGGTAGATAACCCTTACTGTGTAAAGGAATTTTGTCTAATTACGTATATTTGGCTAAATTAATTGGAAGCCCCAGGATGAATCCTTTTCCGTGATAACCCCGGTTAAAGCACACGAGAATTGAAATCAGGTAGTTTGTAAAATCTTATAAATATGAAAATACTGACATGGCCCTTCTTGTGTTGGTGGTAGTGCTTTGGTTGTTTTCTTTTATGGTCCAATTGCTAGAGATGTGGAATGGGATGGGATCCCCTGTTATTATAGTCTTGGTGGTTATGAAATTGGGGATATGATCCCCTGTTGTTATGGATTCGGTGGATGTGAGTTTCAAGACCAGGTGGTTACCCTGTTTATCTCACGAATTGGGGTGGGATCCTCTATTGATGGAAAACCTTTTTGGGGGAGGGGACATGAGGTAGTGTCTCGGGGTTGTCTTTGGTTCCATTAATTCGAGGGATCTCACTTTTTACCTTTGATGTTGTGACTTTACAAGAGAACCGGGTGTGGATACATAATTGACATTTGATGGTTTCTTTTCCATGATTATGATTATGGTATTAGTTGCCAAGTAGTGGTTAAAATTATTTGAACATTATTGCTGAACATGAAAACAAGAAAGGGACAATGGGTTTGTTGGTGAGAGTCGTGACTTGGACCCGAGTGCTGCTTGTGTCCTTTAGGATGGCTGAAGAAAAACCTAACTTTGGTGAGTTTTTGTTACTTATATATACATACTTGTAGTTTTGTGTTTCTTATTTGCACCCCACCTATGTTGAGCACTTAGTGCCAAACACCCCAATTTCATTGGGGAGAGTGTTTTTCCTAACACTATTTTTAGTGGCCGGTTATTAGCTCATTTTCTGCTCCCTTTCCTAGATATCCCAAGTGTCTTTGGGCAGGCTGTGATGGCCTGAGGTCCATTATTAGACCAAAAATCATTGGGCAGGGTAGTGTGGGGGTTGGCCAGGTGTGTGCGGCAGGTGGTTTCCCCAGTGTCTTTGAGATGAGGCCCAAGTGTCTTCAGGTATGGCAGTGGATCTTCTAGCCCAGGTGTCTTTGGGTGTGGTGGTGGTTGTTCTGGCCTAGGTTTTTGTAGGCGTGGTTACGTGTGATAGTTGTGGCTCAGGTGTTTGTATGCGGGATTCGGATATGGGACAGCGTATGGTTGTGGCCCAGGTGTTTGTGGGTGGGATTCGGCAGTGGGACTGCGTGTGGTTGTTGCCTAGTTGTGTGTGGGTAGGTGTGGCAGTGGAACTGTGGTGAGAATGACAGGATTGGTTCTATGCGTAGAATTTCTCAATAACTAGTGGGTAAGTGGTGCGGGGTACCCAAACATTAATGTGCTCTTATTATATATATTAATTGACTTGCGTTATTTGGGGTGTGTGCCTTGGTGAGTATTGGGTGGGTAGTTTACCTTGATAGGTGTTTGGTTTACTCCTTTTCTCACGGTACTTTAGTACATTCCCCCACTTGTGCATGAGATACATTGGTTTTCACTACTGGGTGTTCTTTTATTCTCATCATACGTATATAAAATGGATTTCATGTTTCTAGGAGGACTTCAGGGATCGCACATGACCATACTAGCTCGGACCATTGGGGCAGTTGCAGTTTCTGTTTTCTTTCTTTTGTACTTACCCTTGTAGTCACTTTTTTTACTTTGTGGCTTTTACTTTTGGAACATGCATATGGAAATGGTTTACTTCTGGCTTTATTTTTTGTTTAGTTTTGGTGTTGTTGGGTTTCATCATCTTTTCTCCCGATATTATAAAATAGAAAGGGGTAATGCCTTCCATTTGTTTGTAATTTATAAACCCTTGGTTCTAGTCACCACTCTGAGACCTATTGAAGGCAGGTCTTGGGGGGGTCATTATCTCTCCTTCAACTTAATGAATGATGGGCCTGGAAATCTGCTGACCCTTCCTTCCTTTTGGTAAAGGCGGGTCGTGACAAGGCATGTGTGTTTCCCAGAAGATAAGATATATTTAAAAGGGATAACCTGAACATGATAACTATAACAGTTACAATGGGGAACTATTTTATAGAAATGGTTTGTGCTCTTATTGTGGATGTAGTATACATGTGCATGTGGGTGTAGCAGCGAGAGTGGTTTTTTGGGAAATGTTTATTGGTTCAAGGACCCTTTGGTGGGGATGAGTTCTTGTTTAAACACACACACACACAAATATATATATATATATATATTAGTCTGTTTGTTTATTTTATGCATCAACCCTTGTTGAGAACATTTTTTTGAACACCCTCATTATTTAGGGGAAGGTGTTATTCCGATCATTCCTTTGAGTTGATGGTTGTTAGCTCATTATGCTCCCCCAGGTGGACCATGATTCCTCAGGTAGTCGTGATTTTACCGAGGTCCATTATATCCTATGACTCCTCAAGAAGGGTGTGATGTGGTGATTTGACCATGGTGTGTGCAAGAAGGTTTGTTTCCTAAGTGTCCATGGGTTGAGGCCCAGGTGTGTTCGGGCGTTGAATTTTTTTCTCGAGCACACGTGTATTTGAGAGTGGTTGTGGTTGTTGTGGCCTAGGTGTATCTGGGTGGGATGTGTGGTTGTGGTAGCCCGCTTGTGTGTGGTTGGGGTATAGTAGTCGGACTATAGTGAGAATGGTGGGGGTGGTCTGATGCATATGTTGTTCTAAATAACAAGTTGGAAAGTTCTGCGGGTTAGTAAAATATCGATTTTTATTACTATTATTTTACTTGGCTTGAATTGTTTTGGTAGTGTACCTTGTGATGTATGTGTGGATAGTTTGTTTTCTGGGTGTTTTGGTTACCTCTATTTTTATCACGGGGCAATAGAATGTCTCAGCAATTATACACAAGAATTTTTTGTTTTCCCAACTGAGTATACCTGTATACTCACCCTAGATATATAAAACTACATTCATGTTTCCAAGAGAAAATTTAAGACTGTACCAGTCCTTACTATCTCAGGTTCTAGGAGATCTATTTTTTCTACTTTTCTTTTTCTTTTGGTACATTCTCTTAGATATTTTCATGGAAATTGTATTAGTTTATTTTGAACAAGCTTATAAGATTTGATTTTTTGCTTTACTATTTTCTATAGTCCTTGATGTTATCAGGATTTACCATCTTCTCTCCCGATATTCTTATATAAAAATTGTAATTACCTCCATATTATTTAAGATTATATATCCTTTTTTATTGTCTCCTTCCTAGTTCCTACAGTAGGCGGGACTCGGGGGTCATTATCTCTCCTTCACCTTGAAGAAAGAAGGTCAGGGAACCTTAATGTCCATTCCCTCATATTAGAGAAGGTGGGACAAGATATTATATTATCCATGACTCCATGAATTCATTCATCCACATACATCAAATTTAAAATATCATTCAAATACTATTATGAGGGTAGAAATAGATAAATATGGCTGGAAACATTACTCATCCCTTGGATGGTTATTCATTATCACTATGGGATAAACAAGGATTGAAGTAATGGTTTTCTTTTTCAGAAAATAGTTTTTCAAAATATTCATCACAAACCTAAAATTATTTTTCTCATATTCATACCACTTATAAGATCAACTTGATGTTCAAGTCAGTGTCATATCCCAAGATCACTCATGAAATATGCTCCAGAATAGATATTAAGTACCTTATCTAGAAACACCTTCCCGAATTAGAATATGATATTGGAAAATCACTCAATGAATTATTAATACTAATAAATAAATTAAAATGAATTTAAAAAAAATAATCTTGAAATTTTATTTGGAAGTTTCATTTATAATAATGAATTAATTCCTTCAATCCATGAGTCTTTATTTTAAAATTAATTTTTCACTATAATTATTCAATTTTTAATTTTACTCTGTTAATATCATTAACATTGATATTTATAATATTTTATCATTGTATTCCTAATAAAATCATGTCTCTTATTTATTTAAATTAAAAATTAATTTTATAATGGAAATTATATTTCATGTTTAAAGCTCAAAACATGCTACTGAAAAAATGTAGAAATTTTGAAAGATAAAAAAATTAACTTGAACTAACATTCCCATGAATCTTTTTACCCTTTGCTACTTGTATGTTTTATTAGTGCCTTATTTTATCATGGACATATAAATGACAATTACTCAATTAAGTAAAATGATCATATCATTTACTTTAAAAAATAAATGAGGGAGTGGTATATATACTGGAATTATAAAATTGAAATACTATAAATTATTTAGGGATAAATGTTATTGTAATCCCCTATGGGGTATCTGAATTATTATTCCATCCAGAAGAGAAGTGATAGCTATTATCCATAAATTTTTGGTGGGTTTAGTGTCTTGGATTTCAACCATCACATATTATTCTTCCCCTCCTAAATTTTTTCTTCATTATTGGGTATAATTCCATGTCAACAGTAAAACTGAAAAACTCCCTTCATAGTGAGGTATAATATTCATGGTATGGATTTAATGATGTATCACACCTCCTCCTTTTTAGTTGTGACTTTTGAAATTCATCTAATATTTATAGTGTTTTCGTATGATTTTTTATATTAAATGAATATTGAAATAGGATGTGAGAGTGTTGTTTTAAAAAAAAATCATAATTCAAAAATTATTTATCCTATTATTCTCATTTTATACAAGTGGAATGTGTCTATGTTTCTTCAGGAAGAACCATTTGAATATATTCTCATACTCCCACATGTAGATGTTCAATATATTCATTGAGCTCCAAGTGTTCATCCAGTGGATCATTTTCATTTTCATCTTCATCAAATTTGACTTACAATGTATTTTCAAAATCTAAAACCTAAATACAATTATAAGTGATACTCGAATTAGTTTTAATGAAATTAATATCGTTTGAGTTAAATAATATACCATCTACCAGAGTTTTTTAGCATTAATATATTCTTTAGTGGTGACTGCCTATTGGATTTGGATTGTGGGATGTGAAGTCACATAGTGGGACTCCTCCAATTCTTATACTACCTCACAAGAATAAGGTAAGAGGGAGGGGTGACTTCTTTAACCCTCTCCACTTAATAAAATTTTAGAATTTAATGGGAGAACATAGTCAACTCATAGATAATCTCTTTATGGAAAAACATTATGTCCACCCTCAATCTAGATATTAAATCATTGAATACCTACACGACATTATATGAATCCCAAAATTACCTCACCTATCAAAAAAAACCCCCCCATCCTATATGGACAAGGTAGAGTTTAAAACTGGTTATTTTACCTATCGGTAATTTTTGCATGAATTAATGAAATAATCAATTGAAAACATTGTGGAAAATTAATTATTATGGATTTTTTTACAACATTGAATTCTATTAAATGAGTGAAAAAAGAAAAGGAATGTAATGAACTGATTAAATCCCCAATAATGGTTCCAAATATGATTCACGCTTATTGTTGGGCATATAAAAATAAATGATATTTACTTAATGTGGCCTAGAAGATCATCAAGATCACCTTAGTCGAGGGGCATTTTAATTTGATCAACTACCTAATATAATTCACACAAACCTTATTATTTTTTTTTTATGAAAATAATGATATTTAAAAATTAAATTAAATTAAAAACTAAAATCGTACTAACATGAAACTATAAAAACCATTAAATGCCAAATAAAATGTTATTAGAAGAAAATAACATTTCCTTTTTTTCTTTGGTTTATGGGTACCATCCTTATCCCTGTCAGTCTTTAAATGTAGTTTGATAATTGTATTATGATATCTCAAACCTAAATTTGAATTATTTTATTTTGTGGCCTAAAATATTGAGTGCATAGAGGAATATTGATTCCACATCCTCTTGTAATCATGTTTGATGGAACACCTAAATCGAGAGTGTAACATCTTCAATGGAATTGATCCATAGTATTCCATTTCATCCATAGGATAGAAAAAATACATAATATTAAGATCATGTATCAAGTATAAGGGAGGGAAAATATAAAATATAATCATTGAAATAATGTTGAGTTCAATGTTTTTGCGGAAATTTTTCTCACATGTACACATCACCCTTTGTCACTAAAAACATGAATAAAATAGAAATAATTTAATGTATAATAAATTAATACAACACATAACTCCCTCGTGAAAAAGTCTCGGGTTATACCATCATTTCTTACGGTAAAAGGCCATAGTGTAATGAGAAATACTGAATGAGAATAAATAAAATGAAAAGGGTAAGGGTGATAAATGAATAATAATAAAATAATATATATGAAATAAGAAAATAAAAATAGAATAATCGAAGGAGACGAATATTGAGAAGAATAATATGGTTGTGTAGAAGAAGAAAAAAATATATTCACAAGTTATATATTATTTTAAATAATCAAAATTAAAATAAAATGTAATATCAAACTAAAGTAAAAATAGATAAAATAAAAATAAACGAAAATAAATGGGGGAAATAACATCCCCTTTGGAATCATTTAAAAAAATGTGTGATTTTGTTAAAATGATAAATATGAATAATAAACATAATCATTTTAATAAGTTTTTAAAAATTAATTTTATACACACCCAAACATTTCAATTTTAATGTATGTGTATAATAAAATTTATGACATAACTAATGACTTACCCATTTTTTGTTTGATGATTCCATAAATCATCATTCAATGTTAAGAGCTCAGTGGATACAAAAAATGAGTGAACAACTCCGTTAATATTAATGCAAAATGTGTATATGATTCATGTCTCAAATATAGATATAATAACCTAAATTGGATATGTGTGCAGCCTATGTTAGTCTTAATTTATGGTGGTGGGTCCACACAATTGGCTGGAATGATTTTCTATCACTGATAGATTTTTGAAGCTTTATGTGTTTGAATTAGATATGGGTACAGAATAAAAAATATGAAGCCCAAAAAAAATAATCATAAAAATGATAATACCTAAGAATTAATCAATATTTTTAGTATTTTACTAGAAATACTAAATAGATTATAATCTGTTAAAATTTATAAATTATTATATTTTCACATTTTAGCCCAAAAGACACTAAATTTTTAAATTTGTTGAAAATAAACTAAAATTGTTAAATTGGGATGCTTATATTAGAAATACCAATTAAAAATATTGAAAATACTATCTATATTAGTGATTTAAAAAGGATCATGGTGCACATTTAGATCACCGCTAGTGAGCTTCT
Source organism: Viscum album (assembly GCA_963277665.1). Classification (NCBI taxonomy): domain Eukaryota; kingdom Viridiplantae; phylum Streptophyta; class Magnoliopsida; order Santalales; family Viscaceae; genus Viscum; species Viscum album. Next base: position 1,250,383,711 of record OY728150.1, on the reverse strand, counting down.
ACCATTGAATTCTCTTCACAACAACAACACAACACAAAATTTCAAAACTAATCTTCCACAAAGAAAGAATTAAAAAATAGTTAATTGTTAATATAAAAAAAATATTTATTAAATAAATGAGATGATCCTATAACCATATATTATAATGTTATTTTTGGTAGTATTTGAATTAATTTCACTGGTCATGATATTCCTCATTATATACATCTTCAATTAGTCATTTATTATTATATAAATTTGAGTTAAAAATTTTATTATAAGAACTAACACTTTGTTCAGAACCATCGTGTTGTAATAGAGTGGTCGCATATCCATTTATAAATCTTTTATAGATCATTGAATAATTGCAAATTTTATTATTATTTTTTAATTCTTGTTTAATCATTATTTTACTTATAATATTGAGATATTATCTTATTATTACGCATTTCTGATTATATAATGAGAATTATTTAATTATATTTGAATTAAATCCATATATTCCATCTATCGAGGCTTAATATTGAATACATAATACAAAAGAGTTGATGATGTGTAGCCAATTGGTACTTGTCATATACCAATGCACACTACACCTGAATGAACCACGATAAAAATTGGAAATTATGCAGTAAATACACATGAAATGTATTAATCTGTATTACATATTGACCAGCCCTACCTGGAACATGGTTTTTTTGGTGACAATATGTCAGGTAAATCAATTACACTCCCTGTTGTCCATGATTTCCTGGGTTGGAAAATCTATAGTTAAAGACATGTCATACATTTATTACATGATACACATGACAGTAAACTATGAAACCAAAACGTTACATGATGTGTATCTCTTCTACAAATTATGTACATTATAAATAAGTCTGGATGACATACACACCTCCTCCTAGGCATGAGTCAGGGGTAAATTTTGAATCATTTTAAATTTCATATTGCTAGACTGTAAACACAATGTAGCATAATTAGTTATTTTTAAAGAAATATTAAATAATTATTCCATTTAAAATTCTTCAGCTTCTGTCCTTGTGTCATTAAATATATATATATATGTATATTTATATATGTATATATATTAAATGTTTAATTAATTTCTGTAAAATATTCCAAAATATATACTATGTGAAGTTAGAATATATCAAAATCTATGCATATATATGAATAATTCCATGCTACATAAATAACATGTTTTCTTGTTCCATTTTTTATAGTACATTTCATGAAATTATAGGGGAAACATTTATTCTATATTCCATATGAGTAGAAAATATTCAACCAATGTGCACAACAATTAGTGTAGACATGTAAAATCCATGGTACCTCCAATTACATGATTTGGAAATAATCAAATTTAAATAAAAAAAACTAATTTAATTATAAAAAATTATAATTGAAGGAAATATCAAGCCAATGATGGATGGAAATTATGATATATGAATGAATGAATTAATAAATTAATTAATTGATTCGAGCTTGTTTTTTAACATTGAGAATTTTTTTGAATTATATTTTATTAAATGAATTTTTATTTAATATATGTGGATGATCAGGAAAGTAGAATAACAATTTTATGAGGTTTATTTATTTTATTTTAATACTAAATAAATTTATGTCTTATGTATCAACCCATCCTCCTTATTATCTAAGGGCATATAGTCCTGCAGTTTCATTTATGTAATATGCATTATCTAATACATTATATCACATAACCATATTGTGGATAAAATTTTATATAAACGATGGATATCCATGGTGAGATGAGTTAGTACTAACTATTAACTGGGTTAAAACTAACCCAAGACATACATGGAACATAAGTAGGATGTTGAAACTCAAAATAGTTCATGATTATAGAAGTTTTTCAATTATTTCCATGGGCCATTTTATCATCAGCTAATGAAACCAACCATTAGAAAATAAATTTATCATACAACTATATTAATTATTTATTTTAGTTTCATGGTTAACTATTTTGGGATTCATTATTTTGATCACTTACAAAATTAATTTACAATTATCTAGGTTATATTTAAAATATATTAGGTTGTCATTATATTTTAGGTATTAAATAGTTAATCACTTAAATAAAAATATACATGTTAGTGAAATGTATTGTATATGAATAAATGAGTAATTTATCCATAAATATAAAATCCCTATAATAAAATGTAATGTCAAAATCCTTTCATTACCTGATTAAGAATTGAACCCCTAGATCAAAATATTTTCCTGCCCCCCAAAAGGAACTTCTATCTAAAAGAAAGTTCCTATGATTTTTTGTTGAATTAATTTAATATTTATGGGGTTTAATTACCTTCATATTTCTAATAAAAACTTAGATTAAAGTGTCATGGAAATCCAAATAAATAATTTTAGGATTGGGGTTTCCACACAAAGGATCAAGAAACTGTGATTACGGTAGATTATAAGTCCCTATTCCTAAATACCTTCTGATAACATTCCAAGAACATTTTTTTGTGTGATGATAAGTGGGATTTTGATACTTTTTACTAGAATATCCAAGTGTAATGATATTTTTAAACTAATAGAATGGGATGTAAAGATGTTATAAACTACTTGTTGATTAATAAATTGAATTTATAATATATATTTTTACTTCAGAAAAGGTATTATACAAAATATTGTCTTTATTATAGTAATTCAATTCCAAAAAAATGGATGTACTATTGGGATCTTTATTAGTGAATGATAATATACGCACTAGCTTAATTTTTTTTCATGGTTTTCACTCTTGTGTGTTATACTACCCCACGTGAAAATAATATACTTTAGGGATACCTATATTCCTAAAGCACCTGCTAACGAGGCAATTTAGGATGAAATACATCTCTAGAATAATTGATTTAACTATTCCATATATATATATCCAATCTATCATTATATTTTCCTTATCTAGTGTGATTTTATCGAAAAATGAGGATTATTATGTTTGTAGTATATTCTCTCACCTTTCTGGTCTATATCAAGAGAATTATAGACATGGTATATATGATATCTCTAATGAACTATTGATATGAATTCATAGAGAGTTAGTTCTGGATGGGTCACATATAGTAAATTATATTATTTATATAGGGATCTTGGAAATCATGGTAATTAATATCATTGATGAGTTACACAAAGATCTAATATTACCCCCACTCCCTATAAGATTCTCAAGTTTCATTTTTAATTATAATTTCGAATATATTGAAAATTATCTCTTATAAATCTTCACCCTGATTTTACAGGATTATAAGAACATGTGGGGGATATAATCGATGTCATTATGGAAAATAAAATGGTAAATAAGGAAAATATAACTAAAACGAACCATAAGATGAAGGCTCATTATAACGACTTGTCCCTATGAGTTCATTATTGTGTTGAAAGACTCTAAAATTGGATATTAGGTGGTTAGGTATAATGATACAAGGAAATGGGATAATAGGGTTACACACTATTTGAATCTGGAACCCCATTGAAAATATAAATGAATTAAACATGTTGAATATATATTATTCACATAAATTGTTTAATAATTGTTCATGCTAGGATTCAACATTAATATTAAGTCAAAATTTATATTATATAATAAATATGAGTTACGTATTTAATAATTATTAATTCATTATTTTAGTGATTGTAATATGTATTTATTTATATGATAATAATTTAATGATATATTTTATTTTGTAAAAATTATAGTAAATAATATAATTTTGATAAAAAACATAGAGGAAAAAAAGATCAAATTATTAGTCTATATAAAAATAATATATTAATTAATAGTAGTATAAATTAAATTTATTTATTCAATGCAAGCCTATATCATCACATGTAAATAACAATAAAATTATAATTATTTTTTCATCATGTTTTTTGATGATTAATAGAATAATAAAGGCCTGTGTCAAATTATTATTCTCCAACCCTATATCAACGAAAACATAAATATATCATCCTCAATCCTAATATTCATTATTTTTAATGAATAACTATAAATAATTCTCTAATTCCATATATAGTTATTCTTATTGAAATATCACTATAATGTAGAGCAATTCACCTCCTCCACACTCTAATATATGGTGAGAGCTTGAAGAATATTTTTGATTTTGTTGTGATTCCTATTTCGATAATTAAAATATGAATCAAACATGAGAATATTTCACTCCATTACCCTAGGGATTAATATATAGGTTAAAACATCTCATGGTACATGCTTAAATCACCACTATTGGAATTCCACCCCGCAATCCTCTCACCATAACAACTATGTGAGAATAAGTGGTTTACCCAATCATAAATGAAGAATGATTTCAAATAGAAGGTAATTATTAGTTTATATAAATCAAATATAATTTTTGTCATGATCCTTCCTTAATTATTATAGTATTTTATGTCAATTAATCCTGAAGTTAATTTCAATGGTCATTTATGTTTTTACCATGCACACCAATGATTTATCATTTATTTAAATAAAAAATATTATTATGAACATCCTAATATGCATATTTTTCATCCAACCATCATCTATTTGTTGGCTAATACAAATTTTTCAATAATAGGTTTCATAGAATTTGTATACCAAGACTCACATATAATCTTTCAAGATGGTGCTTTTTAAATTGAGGAGGTTCTTGTAAGGCTTGAAAAAATTTAAGAAATTCAGAAAACTAGGGGATAATATCATGAAAAATATCAAATTTCTCAGAAAGTTTAGTTTATATAGTTGTTAATATATTAGAGGACAAAATCATCAGATAAATAGGGATATGCATTATATGGTCATTATCAAATTTTTTAAAAAAATCGCTAATTTTGTTTTCAACATCATGTTGTTGGATTATCCCATGTATAATTCAAGATTTATCATCCATCTTTGTCATCATATATTTAATGACTGTGTCTTTTAAAAACACAAATACATTAGTCCCAAATAGATATATATGAAATGAAATTTAGATGAACCACTATTTCAAGGAATTATTTTTTACATTTTTTGTAGTTCAGTTGTTTTATATCTACAATTCCTAAAGTATATGCAATGATATGAGAGGCATGTTATACATGTTGTTAATGGATAACCCAAAAAACAATGTCATTGTCATCCCAAATTATTTAAATTGGTAGATCCCACCTTAGATTTTTGAATATTTTTGGTGATTTAAGGCTCTTTTTTAATCTATGAAATGATATTTTATAAATTTAATCAAAAAAGTTCAAATATTATTTCATGATTTGGTAAAAAAAGAGTTTCATTTTACTAAATTAGTAAATAAATTGATGATATAAAAAATTATTTATAAAAATTTAATTCACGTACCAAAAACAATTTGGTAATGTAATAAATATAAAAAGCCTCATATTTTTGAATCATCAACCTGGATTCCCTTCCTAGAAGTAAAATAACCCAAAACCATTCCCCATTATTCTACAAATTGAAATTATCATAATTTTAAACAAGATTATATTCAATTAAAAAGGATTATAAAACCGTGATTATCCAAACCATTATCATAAAAGGATCCATAAATAGTGAAATAATTTATATTAGCCTATATGAAATTCTAAATGAAATCATAAAAATACTAACCGTTATAAGTTTTAAATTAATCAAATATTTATATGGGCGTAATGATATCCCTAAATTTATAAAAGTAATATATTGGAATATAAATACTATCATTACTTGATCCGTAAGAGATATAAGTATGAAGAGTTTTCTATAGAATCTATCATGAAAATATTAATGAGACTTACCCAATATACAGTCAATTATTACATCACTAAACGGTAATTGAAAATGACCATTTAGACTGAAATGTTTAATATTTTTGTAGTCTATGAAGAATCCATTAATATATTTTACACTACATAAAACAAAGTAATTATAATATTTATTAAAATCCTCAATAGTAGTTTTTTTGGGACCATTTTATATTTTACTAACACATTTAATATTATATATATGATATATCATCCCAACCCCTAATGGTTTTCATGCCCTCTTTTTATTGTTGTAAAGGTAAGTGGGGTTTGGCTAATGTTGTTGTTGCCTTACTAGTATATCCTCACCATCATGGATAATTATATGCATTAATATAATGATATAACACTTTGGATATCAAAAAATTTATATCCAATTACCTTTTTAACTCTCATAAAAGGACAATCAATTTATGTTCTTCCAATTAGAATAATTTATTCAGAATAATTATATATAATTGATCGACTCCCACAAGGAATTCATAATTTTTAATATATGGAAGTTTTTTTTATTTCAATTAATATAAGATTGGAATAAAAGAAAAAGTTATTATGGAATTAATTTCATGTATTCCATCTATCTGCACACTCTTTTCTCATTAATATGAAATTGAATATCAATGGTCATTATAAAATCATTAGTGGTTTTATAGTAGTCTAGATGTAAGAAATCATTAATATACATACATTAATATAATTTTTCATCACTGATGAAATAATATATTGATGAACTCTCTACAGAAATATCAAAAAATAGAATATAATTGGGGGAGGGGATTATTATATGAATGTAGAATATAAAAAACCATGGAGAGAACATTAATATTGTTAACATGAATTGTGGAGTTCTCCACCATGGTTATTTTATTTTAACCTATAATTATAAAATTAAAAATTATAGTACAAAAATAAATATAAAGGGTTCAATTATTAATATTTATTTTCTAAACTTTTAAAAATGGATGAAAAATAATTATAAAAGAATTACCAGTAATTTAAACATTCTTTATTTGATGTATATAAAAAATAGCGACAATAAAAATCATTCACTTTAACAAAATCATCCTCCAATACAGTAGTTGGGTCTGTCAAAAATTTATTTCCCAATTGAACTTGGATTCCTATGTGATCAATTCATTAACCTACAAGGTAGATATAATTTAGCAAGTTATAAAATTAAATGATGCCTCATGATCAATAATAACATCAGATTTATAACACCCCACATTAGTTTAAAAATTGTGAAGTTTCATAGAACATTATTCTTCTTTAATAAGGTTTGATGAATATAAAATGAATCATTTCTCACTAATCGTATTATCTCATCACCAAAATTCATTAGTAATGGGAATAATGGTCCTTTAGAAATCTAACATATTGAGGAATTTGTCTCAGTAGATCAAAAAAAATTATATTAACATTCACCTCATAAAATGTATCAAACAATTATTTACCAATTTTATATACCATATATTACATATTCAGTATAATAATTCAGGTAAATTATAGAGGTAAAATTAAATTACAAGTGTTATTACAAAAAACTATTTTTATTTTTTTAATATCATTTGTTTCATTTGAATATTTTGATGATTAAGAATGAGATCCTTTAAGAATGGTTCTTACCTTAGGGTAGGATATGTTTTCATTATAAAATTTTTGAGGAAAAATTACCACTCTGATGTGTAATGAGAAATATATTACCCATATATTTATCTTTGATAAGAGTTTCTGAATGAATTTATGTTTACACTTGTTTAATTAAATCACCAATGGTGTTATCCATTTGACTAACATGAGTATATAAGTCCCGAAATTATTATTCAATTTGTTATTTTTATTGCAAGTTTTGGGATAAAATTTTTTCACCTTATTGATGACATTTTTTTGAGAGGTGGTATAAATTAATGTACAGGAGGTAAAGGATTATGATCATTACCTTTATTATGGTTGTACCGTGACTAATTACTGTCACTCGAGCTTCCCTTTTGTTGGTATTTTTTTCATTGTTTATAAAAAATATATTTTTTTTACTTTATTTTTCTTAAAAAATGGTGGTGGATAATAAAATTAATTTCATTTAAAAGTTAATCCTCACACTATAATAAAACGTCCGAGTAGAGGTGGTTTTTCATACATTTTCAATGGTTTAAACAGCCGCAACATTGTTTTCCGACAATTTCAAAAAAATTACTGCTAAATCATGTATTGAAATACAATATGATGTGATTTATTCCAATTATTAGTGGTCTTTAGTATTCTTAATAGAAATAATATTTAGCGGTGGTTATTTCAAATTTCATTGTAGTAATCTATGTAGTGAAAATAAACATTTTGGCCGTAGTAAAAATAGCTGCAAAATTCAAAAAAATACCCCCTCTAAAATGCCACTAAAAATATTACAACCGCCAATAAATAATTGTGTGTCATATTTATAGGAGTATTTTAGCCAACCAAAAAAACATATCATATATTTGCAGTTTTAACTACTTCTAATAAATATGTTCCATATACTACAGTGGATTAAACCACTTCTAAATGTTGATTAACAAAAAAATCATGTTTTAGATTTTACAGCACTCGAACCACTATAAAAATAATATTAACGAAGTTTATTGCCTAACAGTATCATATAAAATATATTTCAGAAGCATACGAAATTAAACATATGTATGAAATATGGCCTAAAAACACATAAATAAGTTAACATCCAGCCATAAATTATTTTAGGTTTGTGTCACAAATAATAAATCAAGAAACCATCCCATTCAATGTTAGTAAAAATATCAAAAATACCTCTAAATACTACTAGATGAACTCCACTCATAACCCTATCCATCATCATCTTCATCTAGTTCTCTAATTCCAGCTACCAAAACATTTAATAAACACACACACACACATATATATATTAATAAATAGTTTTATTTATATATATTTAAACATACAAATGATTACTATTTGTGAACTAAATGATTTTCATGTTTTGAGAATTACCTGATCTCCACCAGTCATTGATGCAATATCACTAAGGAAAGATCCATTCATCTTCTCATATTAATCATATAATGCTTTCAAGGTCCACTTTTGGGAAATAAAATCTATACGAACCCCATAGTAGTAATATGGGACCATTATCATTAGTCCGTTCAGATTCCAAACATCTGAACTTTTTACATTTTTCACTATATTGTAATTGTTTCCATATTTAAATAAATAAATTTAATAGTATATAAAATTTAAATATCATTATTCATATTAATATGTTTACCTATAATAGTAACCCTCTAATAACAACATAAATAATAATGAGTGGCATTTTTTCTCATTGTTTAGTGTCAACTAGTAACAATACAAATCTTCCTCCATGGCATTCATATCATTTAATGAAATAAAAGTAAAATCATATTATATATTTCAAAAAAATTCATGCTAAAAAATTAGAAATGATATAAACTGGACATTAATTACAAAAAATATACATAACTATGATAATGAATGACTTAAAAAAAGAAATAAGTGGTTGATAAAATAATGGATGACTACAGATGCAATCATTTTTTCATTCCATCACATTTTTTTTCAACTCTATAATTACATCATCTACATATCCCACCCTTGGAAAACTAATATTCTCAATCTCATGTTGTGAAAATACAATCTCTTATTTTTGTTGATGGGATACAATGTTAGAGGTAAAATTTTCCACTTCATCACCATTATCATAAAAGTCTCTTTGTTTTTCATGAGAAACCACACTCCACTCTTCATCTACGACATCTTCTATATAATATACATTTTTTGCGATGATATGATATACGTATCATGTAATTAATATTCTCAATAATCCATAAAGCAATAGAAGTTTACATATGTAAATGGAATGGAATATCTTTTAACAATCCCACTAAAATCTACCCAAATTCATATGAATAAAACCAATGAAAAATGGAAATTGTAGTTTAATTAGATAATATTAATCAACATTCCAATGAATCCTAGTTCAGAAAACATAAATATACTAGTATTCTATTTTTCTAATCCCACTTCCTGATCGAATTCATTGACTTTTATTCCTTTAACAATATTAGTGTCGAACATTCTAGCATGTATGTGAGGAACTTAAGAAAGAAACATCAAATCTTCTGAAAACTCATTTCAAGTATATATATTCTGGTTATATAAAAATTAATATAAATTATTAGAATTAAAAAATAATTTCCTCAACCTAATATCTGTATTGATTTTAATATTTATGAACATACACATTGTGGAAAACATTCTATAAGATAGTTATTAACAACTTTTCTATATCATTATCATTTCGTGTTAAGCCTCCCATTCATCTCTGTAATTTTTTCTTCAAATCTTCAATAAATGGATTACTAATTCCACTATTTTGTATAATATATCTTTGTGCCTTCGATAAATCTATTTCTATCAGTGTATCATTTGAACTCCTCACAAATGATTGACCAATTACATGATATATTTTGTTTCTGTGTAGTAGAGATTGAGTGGATGTTTCATCAACACATCCCACATGATTAAATCTTGTATTATATTATCAATGTATATAGAACAAAAGTTAATACACTCATATACAAAATAGACTTCCTAAAAAGAGCATATAGTTTGAGAATTATTTTTCATGAATGATTTCCAATAACCAATATATTTATGAAATATAAGCAAAAAAAATAATTAAGTATTTTATAAATTTCCAATAATTGATTAATAAATTAAAAAAATTACCTCTCAATTGGATACATCTGTTGATAATGTACATGCCCTCATAATGTTTCTTTCTAATCCAAATTCCCAATTGTATGCATCATGAAAGTAAATATGTTGGAGGAAAGATGATCTCCATTGCACAAAATGTCAATACAAATCTCACCAGAATGTTGTCAAGATCAAATGGTCATAGAGTTTTCTCAAATAGTTATCTAAATAATGTAAAATATTGGGGTCCAACAACATTAACCATTTTAGGTAATAATGTATGCAATAAAAATGGTATAAAATTCTATAACAAAATATTTTAATAATGAATTTAAAAACTTGGTAACCTTTGAGGTATTATGTCAACACACCCTAAGATGTAACATTATTACCCAAAAGATACCTTTAAAACTTATAAAATTTAAATTAATGTATACTTATCCCCATTTTTCATTTCAAAAATTCACTGTGTGTACTTTCCATTCAAATCTAGAAATATATCACAATTTATGTTCGTTGCTTGTAATTCATTCCGAGTGTTGAGATGAACCATCAATTTTCCATGCTCATTAATAAATCTGAACATCAAATTGTTACAAACTTTTTTCTCCATGTGCATCACGTCAATATTATTCCACCACTAATTAAATTCCTAATATAGAGTTTTTAAAGAAAATACTTTTTTTCATCCATTTTTTCTTTCCGATATCACTTTACGATGCATTTTAACCTCATTTCACAATATAATTCTAATGATACACCTCCCCAAATTTGGCTTCAGGATTTACAATTTGTTACAATATTTAATATAATTTCAACAGCTTTGGACTTGGTCTACAATCAATAGGACCAGTACATTTTGACTTGTTTGACCAAAATCTAATACTTGCATCGAGAACTCTTTGATGACAAAAGAAACCCCATTTTCCACAATGAGGTGGTCATTCAAGATCATAATCATTGTTACAATCATGAAGAGACAAACTCGTGTAAGTGTTCCATCCAGCTATACTCTCATGTATGTGGAAGTAACTAATTTACACATTAGAGTAGCTTGCATATTGAATATTGTTTTCAGATATGCATCATATGTATCGACACCATTGCTTTTTAACTACTGTAATTTTTCAATTAGAGGCTACATGTACACATAAATATCATTTCCAGCTATTTTTTTCGAGGAATAATCATTGAAACAATAAAATCCTTTTTGGTAATACATATCCATGGAGGTAGAGTTTAAGGGATCAAAGCATTAAGCCAAATGTTGTAAATGCTGCTCAAATCCCAAAATGAGTTGAATCCATTAGTAAACGTCCCCAATAATATTATTATGATCAAATTATAAATCAATATATAATTAATTAAATGTATTCCATGATTGAAAATCTCTATGATGTCCCATTAACCCATCATTGTTATTATATAAATAATTCTACTACTTGTGTTTGAAAATTTTGGATGAGATGAATAATATTTGAAATCAAGGATTTAAAGGAATGTAATGAAAACCCATTATAGGTGTGTTCTTTCTCATTTTCTTCTTAGTACACATTGATTCTGACTTCCAACACTACTCTTTGACTACAATCTAAAAGAAGAATTTTTATTGTAATATTATCTTCTTGAATCTTCTCCCCAATAAATATTTCAATCATTGGGACCCACATGTATTTTTTTTATAATTCACACAATGCGTGTTAAAAACCATATTAATTTAATAAAAATAATCAAAAATAATGTATCTAGTAAATGTGGTACCCAACAAATACAATATAATTGAAATAACCTATTTATAATTCCACATAGGATTTTGAAATGGTATAACTTCAATAAAAAACAATGTTTTGAATATTTCAAACAACCATTATTGAATTCTTTATTTCCATCATCATCCAAACCATGTAACACATCTATCATCTCCTTGAAGTTTTCTCTTAAATTAATCTCCGTATAATCAATATGAGGATCCAATGATATGTTACAATCTTGATCTGGTTATCCTATTGTATTATAAAATAGTCGCCACATTTCTATTTGAAGCACCATAAACTAGTTGTTCTAATATGGTTTAATGTTTATAATTTTTTTTCTTCCAACGTCGAATGAATCCTTATTTTGATTTTTAATTTCACAATCCATTTTCAAGATTTTGGGACCACATACTATCAATTTATATTAGTGCTCAATGTTTCTGTAATGTTTGATTGTCCATTTAAATTCCAATATATATATTTTGGAACGAATTAATTCAAAATCAAGAGTTCAAAACTTTATCTATCTTCCTCTATCTTCGAAATTTACATTATAGACATTTAAATATTATTCTCCCATCAACTAATCGATTGGATGTTACTAAATCTAACAAATAATCCAAAATGTAATCTTTATGAGGTTTGTTACTCTGTAATGTGATATATCCTTTATCAATATATATCAACTGTTCCTACAGATTATTAAAGGTTATTAAAATACATAACTATAAATAAATTGGAAAACAAATAATGGATAAATCTGGGATCGTATGGAATGATAATGAAATGAATGAATATTTTAGTTTTAGAATATAATATACTTCTCATAAATGGAGTGTCAATGTTAATATGAATATAGAATTTATGTCCTTCAAAACAATATAGGGAAGACCTAACATGAGTTAGTGTAGATCTCACCTCATGGTGGAGGTCTAACATAATGATATATTCTAAATATTTGGATTATAAGATATATATTGTAATCAAAATGAATCACAATGTTATGGGAATCGATACACTGATTATTTATAATATATAATCCCCCTATTAAGTTCTGATTTATATTGGGTATATATGTAAATAAATTTATGAATTCTATTGTGAGGTATAGGAATGAAACCATCATTGAATTAGTAGATTACTAATCACTATTGTCTATACAGCTATGTAAATGGGATAATTTATTCATATATGACTTGATGAATATGAACATATAAATAAGAAAATGTACCACATGTCAAATTAACCTGAAAAAAATTATAATAGAGTTTAACTTTAATTTTAAAAGAATGATCTCCTATACTCATTTATTCAGGGAAAACTAATATGGTCATTGATAACTACCATGATATCCCAGTAATGACCTATGGTAATTGTGAAAAAATAGAAGGACCATGGTATGTATATATGGTCTACACAAATGAGTCATGATCCTTATTTATAATTCTTTGTGTGTTTATAAATCCGATCACTAATGAATGGTTTCCTATAAAATACATATCCTACCAAACATCCTGCAATGATTATGTTATTATTACATTAAAAATCTAACATATCTATATAATTAATTATTATAACAATCATTTTTTATTATTGATAAATACATATGTATATATACCTCATTTGGGGGGTTGTGAACATATCACAAATAAGGGATCGAGGGGCATGATATCTAAGGGATGAGTTGAGGCACATTTGGAGAAGGCCCATCATGTGAGGGATTGGTGGACTTTGGCTCAGGAAATGCCATTGAGGCCTTAGAAGGCACCAGATATGAGGGAATAGGATCTTCTAGAGTGGGATTGCAAGGATCGAGTATATGAGACACCAATGATGTAGAGACCCATAGCTTGACATACATGGACATTACATTACTTTTTCAGAATACTTAATACATAATGAAAACAGACACACAAGGACTGTAATAGTTTAGTGTCTTTGGAAACTCAGAAAATAATCTTCTAATCATGGTGAAAGATCTTCAACATCTCCCATAAAGATCTTCCCCTTTTTTTCTTAACTAAAACCTTTCTTTAAATCCTAGGGAAAAGTAAACATAAAAAGGGTGAGCTCAAATGCTCAGTAAGGGTAAGCATAGAGAACATAAAACAATCCATAAACATTTGAATGCAAAAGCTTGAACGTAAATTCTAAACATCAAAATCTTGAGCAAATATATAAATCTTGGAAGTACGTAAGGCATATATCAGAAAGAAACATCAATCATGATAAAATAGCATGGAAATAAATCATGTAATTGTGGCAACCATTCAGCACTTGTTATGATTTCCATAGTAGCCAAGGAATTGCTGCCAAGACCATCATAGTGGACAAAGTCCCTTTCTGAATCGAGTTTATTCCTCGTTCTAGTCCTGTATCACTAAACCAGATTAACTTACCATTATAGACATTTCTATATCATGAGATATAAATCATTACCCAATGCATTGGAGAGAGATATAGGTCCCACCCATCTCATAATGAAATCAATCTTACTTGTGCCACAAAATAAACATACATCATTCATAATAACCCAATGAATAAAATGGGTTTCATAAACATCATCCCATCATCAAATAATCCATACAAAAGAAATGGATATCATTTCATAATATGAAAATTGAAACCATGTAAATCATAGAGAAATTATACTTGAAACATACACATATGAAATAATTTCATCATAGATGGATAATTGTTTTGATAAAACACATTAAATGAATTATTGAGGAAAATATCATTTATTCTTTAAAAATCATTTCCTTTTCACAAAATGTCTTCCAATTTTAAAAGAAAAGGATTTTGTTGCAAATAGACATGACATATTTTGGAGGAATCTTCATTAAAATAAGGCTTTATAAAATTGTAAAAATCATTTCATTCCATATAAGTTAAAAAAACATTCTTCTCGATATTTTTCCGGAAAATTCAAAACCTACCTCGTATAATAAACAAAAGAAAGATTCCCTTCATAACATAAGGTAAAAGTCAAAAATGGGTAAAAAGGACTTTAAACATACATGAAAACACTTTTAGAAAACATGTACATGGATGATAACAATAACACCAGTAAATACTTACGAATAAAAAATCTCGGATAAGAACGAGATTGGATTAATTATCCCTTACCTTAGGTCTGATATGCTTCGTATGTATCCAAACCTCCTATATAATGATTTAAATAGTGTCATTGACTTATTATAGAATTATATAATGATTTAAATAAATCCAGAATGTAAAACATTATTTTAATATAATATATATTCAGTATATACATATATATATGTTAGATCTATAAATGGAATGAAATACACCATTCATGGAGACAGTAGGCCGTACGTACGCATAAACGCTGTTTTCATTTCCTCGTTGAATTGAATGGAATTAAGTAGATGAAATAAATATATATATACATAAATACAGTATCATTATTATGTCATATATTTCATTATTACTTATTATATATACTTTATAATCATTAATGAATGGTTAACATGGAGAATGAATCTCATCGCGTTGTGGAGACGGTAGTCCGTACGTACTCACGAGCGATGATACCATTCCCATGATTGTGGAATTGTATTGGAGTTTATGTATAATATTTCAGAAACAATATCACATTACAATAATCATATATAGTTATTTATTTACACCATTATACCCATCCAAGTAATGTGGTGGTCGAAAATAGACTACACCACGGCGTGGAGACAGTATTCCGTACGTACGCACGCGCGGTGATTTTGTTTTCCGTAGGATGGATAGAAGGTTAAATAGGGTTGTTTCATATTTATAATAACATATTAATATATAATTAATACTGATGTTATTACTTTATGATGAGACAACTAAAGAAGAATAAGTTGAAGAAGAAAGAAACCTGAGAGAATCGGAAGAAGAGATTACCTCTTCTTCGACGCACCTCCTTTAAGATTCCTCTTATGGAAGTAGAGTTGGTCTTTTGAGTAGACCAGAACCTCCTGAATGTTTCTAGTGAAGTGGATAAGGGAAATGGGAAGGTTTTGGCTGAGCATCAAGGCTCAAAAGGGTGTGAAGATAAGAGGGAAGTGGTGCCCTTTTTATTAGGGAGGAGAGGGGAACCTTTGGAAAATCTTAAAATATTATTTTATAATAAAGCCATATTCGGTATATAATAGCTCAAAATTAATTTATATCGATACTAAAGTGGGAATGGGAATAAATAATCCCATATAATAGATTTTTGACATGTTTAGGTTACAATTTTAACCTTATCATTTAGATTTAACTCTATGTTAAACAATTTAACTTTTACCGTGTCTTCTTGTTTTCTTACACTATATGGTTAATAAACATACTCTAACAAGAAACACTAACCCCAAGTGGTTAAATATTAATATAAATATCCTTATCTAAGTCATTTGTCCGACCCTTAGTTTTTTAGGAAAAAAATAACAATTAATAATATAATATTTGTTTTAAAAACTATTTTATGTCAATTTTGACACTATTTGTTAATTGATTTTTGTGAAAATCATAACAGCATGATTAGTTCGAAAAACGTTAATTAAATAAATAATAACATGTCATATTAACCTAGAAAATTAGTGTAATTCATAAAAAGTATCCAATTACATTTATTTTGGTATTTATAATATCAATTATTTTAATATTTCATTATTTAAGTAATTACAACATCACCATTGTGTCATAATTAACATAAATTAAATAATGTCTAAAAATTATATATAAAATACCATTAGGTAGGAAATATATTTATATTTCTAATTAATATTTATTGTCTAATTTATATTATGTATAACCCTATATGAAAAATGAATTAGTTATTAAACTTTGATTTTAACTATTTTCACCCTTCTTTAAATAAATTAATAATAAATGTCCTAATCTAATCCATGTGGACCTAAATGGTCATATTTTATTCCTAAGGTTGTTTTTGGTCGAATTATACTTATCCAATAGAATTAGGGAATGTTCTAGGGTAATAATAATATCATTTTTACCCTTAATTTCCCTATTTAATTTTAACGGTGGTAAATAAAAGTACAAAGAAAATATTCACAAAAAAATTATTTTCATCTCATTGAACCACATTATAGTCCTTAATATTAACCGTGTATCTCGGATATTCGAAATTACACTCACATAAGAGGTAAAATTTTGTTTTATGTGAATTTCCAAATTCTCCTTGGAGGTGGGTAAAAGACGGTGAAAAGTTCAATAAAATTTTTATATATCTAAAATTATTATAAAATGACTCCAATGAATTACATTGAACTTATATAGGTATTATGTATCAATTTTGACATAAAATAAATTTATATAAAATAAATAATTATTTAAAGAAGAAGTATCTTTTTAAATAGTAACCCAGAGTTTTCACTATTCATCAAATATTGAATGTTTTCTGAAAATACCAAAAATTCACCCTAGGATAATTTCAATATTCCGAATCCAAAAATTAAGTCCATTTCAAAATATAAAATTTATAAAATTTTAAAAAGTGGGTATTAGTATTCATAAATGCTAGTTTATATAACATGTCGTTGTTTAGTGAAACTCGGTATTGCGTACAACACACGCTATCGTGGAGGGTCGTGATTGCATGTAATGCAAGCCAAGTCAGGGATGCATGTAGTGCAAGCTCGTTTTTGTGTAGCATATAACATAATAAATCAAAAAAATTACAAGGAATATTTTTCATAAAATCTCGGGGTATTACATTCTACCCCCCATTAAATGAATTTCTCCCTCTAAATTCGTTGGGGTTATAAATGGTTTACTACTCGAAAGTTTCTTTAATAGAAACCCACATCGTAAAAAGGAATAAAACAACCAATATTTAAAAACTAAAGTATAAAACATAACGGTTAACCAAATTAACTAATCACTAGGTTTCCACATAGGAGAAAATCGGTGAAAATATGGATATGGAAGGGAAATCTAACCATCATGTTCTGATGGAGAGTGGTAGAGAACATGGCTATGAAAATGACAAAAATCAAAAAGCCATAAATTTGTGATGATCTAGGGTACCATCTGATTCATCGGATATAAGGGCTCTAGGACAACATTTTTAGATTTTAAGATCATTTCCCTAAAGATGAAGAATTTGAATTAGAAAAAATACTTACTTTATTTGGGTAAAATTTAACTGTTGTTCGTGCCTTGAACAATTTCAACTTCATCTCATTAATTAATGAAGTTGAATTTGTCTTTCATGAAGTTTTTGCAGATAATTCGATAGAATGATATGTCATTCCATCTGTCTCAAACATAAGTTAGCAAAAGTTATATACATAAGTCCATCTATGGTGAGATTAATCAGATATGGTTCCAAAATGGACTTATACTTCATCAATCATCCTACAAAATAAAATAAAACTAGTTTCTACTAACAAGGGACTTCCTATAGGCTAGTTGTAGGAAATAAAGGCCTGTCGCACTTCAGATGTGGGGTCAATTCCCACAACCTTATCTGAAGTGACGAGTTGTTTCCCATCCTGTAAGTTGTCCTTTATTTCAAAAAACACATTATTATAACATTCCATCAATGATATTAAAAAAGTTCAAGACTTAAACAATACTAACTTATGTCCAACATAATCCATTCCAATCTTTAGGCTTATCCAAAATACTATTATCCAATCTCATATTATAGTGAAAACGATTACCAGAGAGTTCATATAACAAGCATGTTAATACCATCGTTGATCCCCATATATCATAAGATATGTATTGTTGGTCACATTCCAAACATTCGAAGGCCTTAATCATGTATTCTCTTGAAAAATGAATACCCATTGAACCTTACTGAAAACATGAGTGCTGTCAAAAGTTAACTCTTTCAACATACCAAAATCCCAAAATTATGTATACTCAAACCACGATATCACTTAGTCCTTATATCAATCACGAGCTCATCAATACTATCAAACATATTATTTCCTCCTTATCCATTCATTATATGCATATCATCTTCTTTCCAAAAATATCTGAATAACATTTCATGGTTACTAGTACCATTCAACATATACTTTCATGTACTTTAGAAAAAAAAATAGTGTAACAATCCCTATATGTTTCTTTATTCAATAGTACCATTAAATTACCAATACAACATAACTCTTGATAAACATTCAATCATTCCACTACCTTCTTAAAACATTGACCAAGCTTCAACACTTCTTTCATCTCATATATCATTTGTTGTCTCCTCATCATCATCCACATAAATTCTACCCATATGACCATGCTGATTATCTTCATGAGATTTTCCATTAGGGCATTGGTTTGCATAATGCCCATACATTACACATTTAAAACATCTAATCATTGATGATGTCATAGAATACCATTATTCTAATCCATGGTGTCAAGTGAACCTTTTCCTTTGCACCTACTGGATTTGTGTCCCTCTTTTCCGCACCCAAAGCATCTTCCAGTTCCTTTGAAACATTCTCCTTGATGCCTCTTCCCACAAGATTTACATGATAGAAATTGAACATTCCTTCCTCTATGATCATCATGAAACCCCATCTTTCTCTTATTAGCTGAGTCAGGAAACTTACCAAAGTTGAGATTATTGATCATATCATGAGATTTCTGATTAGGCATAATAATAATGTTTCGCCTTCTAAATCCCATTTCATTTGATTGATCATTAGGAATATCATTCCATTGAAAATCATATTCTTCATTAACATTAATCTTCTGGTTTCCATCCATTTTCTAAGACCCAAAAAGAATTGTGTGAGAGGACAAAATCATAATCAATGGGGATTACCTTCAAAATATAACAAGTTAGGTTAAATTATAAGATCTTTACCATAATTCTAGGACTATAAACTATATTTATACTTAACCTTAGGACATCCTTAGAAATACCTTAGAAATATCTCTAGGGATTTCACGAATGTTTTCGCATCCTAGTTTCCATAGGTTAACTAAACCTTTACTCTGATACCAACTGTAGAGACCCAAAGCATGATGTACATGGAAAATAAATTACTTTTTCGGAATACTTAATACATAAAAAAAACCAAAACATAAGGACCGTAACAGTTTAGTGTCTTTGGAAACTCAGAACGCAATCTTCTAATCATGGTGAAAGATCTTCAACATCTCTCGCAAAGATCTTCCCCTTTTGTTTTCTTACCTAAACCTTTCTGTAAATCCTGGGGAAAAGAAAACATAAAAAGGGTGAGCTCAAATGCTCAGTAACGTTAAGCATATATAACATAAAACAATCCATAAACATTTGAATCAAAAAGCATGAACATAAATTCTAAACATTAAAATCATTAGCAAAGAAATAAATCTTGGAAGTACGTAAGGCATATAACAGAAATGAACATCAATCTTGATAATATAGCTTGGGAATAAATCATGTAATTGTGGAAACCATTCATAACTTGTTAGGATTTCCATAGTAGCCAAGGCATTGCTGCCAAGACCATCTTAGTGGACAAAGTCCCTTTCTGAATCGAGTTCATTACTCGTTCCAGTCCTGTATCACTGAACCAGATTAACATACCGTTCCAGCCATGTCTATCTCATGAGATATAAATCTATACCCAATGAATTTGAGGGAGATATAGGTCCCACCCATCTCATAATGAAATCATTCTTACATGTGCCACTAAATAAACATACATCATTCATAATAACCCAACGAATAAAATGGGTTTCATAAACGTCATCCCATCATCACATAATCCATACAAAAGAAATGGATATAATTTCATAATAAGAAAAGTGAAAGCATGTAAATCATAGAGACATTATACTTGAAATATACCTATATGAAATGATGTCATCATATATGGAAAATGGTTTTGATTTACTTGAAATGAATTCTTGAGGAAAATATCATTTTTCCTTAAAAATCAGTTTCATTTCAATAAATGTCATGAAATATTAAAAGAAAAGTATTTTGTTGAAAATAGTCATGAAATATTTTGGAGGAATATTCATTAAAATAAGGATTTATAAAACTATACAAATCATTTCATTCCGTATAAGTTAAAAAACATTTTTCTCATAATTTTTCCAGAAAAGTCAAAAAGTACCTCATATGATAAACAAAAGAAATATTCCCTTCATAACATGAGTAAAAAGTAAAAAATGGGTAAAAATGAATTTAAACATACATGAAAACACTTTTAGAAAACATGGACATGGATGATAACAATAACCCCAGTAAATACATATGAATAAACAGTCTCGGATAAGTACGAGATTGGAATAATTATCCCGTAACATAGGTATGATATGCTTCGTACATATCTAAACCTCCTCTATAATGATATAATAAATTTCATTGAATTATTACAGAATAATATTCATTGTTATGATTTCATAAATGGTTCACTTATGACTTTATATTACCCGTTCTTTTGTAAATTCCATGTTAAAGTAGCGTTTTGTGTAAAATCGTTTTATTTTTCGTACGTGTTTGGACTTGTTGTTCTTTATATTACTACTTATATCCAGATTTACATAAATCCAGAATTTAAAACATGATTTATATATAATATATATTCAGTATATACATATATATATGATAGATCGATAAATGGAATGAAATACACAATTCATTGAGACGGTAGGCCCTACGTACACTTGAACGTTGTTTCCATTTCCTTATTGAATTGAATGGAATTAATTAGATGACATACATATATATATATACATAAATCCAGTATCATTATTATGTCATATATTTCATTATTACTTATTATATATAATTGATAATCATTTATGAATGGTTAACATGGAGAATTAATCTCATCGTGTCGTGGAGACGGTAGTCCGTACGTACGCACGAGCGATGATACCATTTCCATGATCGTGGAATTGTTTTTAAGTGTATGCATAATATTTAAGAATCAATTTAAAATTACAATAATAATATATAGTAATTTATTTACACCATTATACCCATCCATGTAAGGTGGTTGTTGATAATAGATTACACCACGGCATGGAGACGGTATTCCGTACATACGCACGCGTGGTGATTTCGTTTTCCATAGGATGGATAGAAGTTGAAATAGGGTTGTTTCATATTTATAATAACATATAAGTATATAATTAATATTGATGTTATTACTTTATAATGAGACAAATAAAGAAGAATATGTTGAAGAAGAATGAAACTTGAGAGATTCGGAAGAAGCGATTACCTCTTCTTCGACGCACCTCCTTTAAGCTTCCTCTTATAGAAGTAGAGTTTATCTTTTGTGAAGACCAGAACCTCCAAAAAGTTTCTAAGGAAGTTGAGACTATAAATGGTCATGGTTTTGCCAAGAATCAAGGCTAAAAACGGTGTGAAGAAAAGAGGGAAGGGGTTCCTTTTTTATAAGGGAGGAGAGGGGCACCATTGGAGAATCTTAAAATATTATTTTATAATAAAGTCGTATTCAGTATATAATAGCTCCAAATTGATTTATTTTCAAGATAAAGTGGATATGGGTCGAAAGAATCTCATAAAATAGATTTTAGAAAATTTTAGGTTACAATTTTAACCTTATCATTCCGATTTAGCTCTAAGTTAAATAATTTATCTTTTAACGTGTCTTCTTGGTTTCTTACACTATATGGTTAAAACACATACTCTAACAAGCCAAAAGAACCCCAAGTGGTTCATTATTAATATATATATCCTTATATATGTCATTTGGATGAACCTTATATTTTTAGGAAAAAAATAACAATTAATAATATAATATTTGTTTTAAAAACTATTTTATGCCAATTTCGGTACTATTTGGTAACTGATTTCTGTGGAAATCATGACAGCATGATTACTTCGAAAAAAATTAATTAAATCAATACTAACATGTAATATTAACTATAAAATTATTCTAATTCATAAAAAGTCTAAAATTACATTTATTTTGGAATTTATAATATCAATTATTTTAATATTTCATTATTTTGGTAATTACTCCATCCCCATTATGTCATAAATAACATAAAATATTTAATGTCTATAAATTATAAATAAAATACAATTAGGTAGGAAATAGGTCTATCTTTATAATGAATATATATAGTCTAAATTATCTTTTTTATAATCCTATATTAAAGATGAATTAGTTATTAACCATTGATTTTAACTATTTTAACCCTTCTTTAAATTTATTAATAATAAATGTCGTAATCCTACCCATGTGGACCTAAATGGTCATATTTTATTCCTAATGTTGTTTTTGGTCGAATTACACTTACCCAATAGAATTAGGACATGTTTTAGGATTATAATAATATCATTTTTACCCTTAATTTCCCTATTTACTTTTAATCGTGGTAAATAAAAGTAAAAAGTTACTATTCACCAAAAATTATTTTCATCTCATTGAACCACATTTTAGTCCTTGATATTATCCGTTTCTCTCTGATTTTCTAAATTCCACTCACAGAAGCGGTAAAATTATGTTTTATGTAAATTTCCAAATTCTCCTAGGAGGTGGGTAAAAGACGGTGAAATGTTCAATAAAATTTTTATATATATATATATATAATTTTTATAAAATTACTCCAATAAATTACATTGAAATTATATAGGTCTTAAATATCAATTTTGACCTAAAATAAATTTAAATAATATAAATAATTATTTAAATAAAATTTCGATTTTTAAATAGTAACCTAGTGTTTTCACTATTCATCAAAAATTGAATGTTTTCAAAAAAATACCAAAAATTCAACCTAGGCTGATTTTGATATTCAGAATCCAAAAATGAAGTCCATTTCAAAGGTTAAAATTTATAAAATTTTAAAAAGTGGGTATTAGTAATCATAAATTCTTGTTTATATAACATATCTTTGTTTAGTGAAACTCGGTATTGCGTACAACACATGCTATTGTGGAAGGTCGAGATTGCATATAATGCAAGACAATTCAGGGATGAGTATAGTGAAAACTCCTTTTTATGTTGCATACAACACAAGAAATCAATAAAATTAAAAATAATATATTTCATAAAATCTCGGGGTGTTACAGATAAGCTGTTAGAGGGCACATGATCCAAAGCTGTCGACGAAGGTATTGATGGAACATGATCAGGTTATATTGGGGGGTGGGGTTATCTAGGGATCAGGGTAGGGGAGTTGCGATAGGAGGAGGGGGTCTACGTAGAAGGAGGAGGGTTACGAGATAAGTGTGATTTTTTTAAAAAACAACACATTTAGAATCACATTAAAAAAATATCTATGAAATCATTGAATTTTTTATGGGCGGTTTAGTCAACATATGCTAAATGATGATTTTGGTGTAGTGATATGGCTTAGATGAATCCAAAAGTTGGTGTATTTGATCAGAGAAATGATCATTATCACAAAATAATACCTTTAATTATGGAAATAGATTTATATTGATAATTACCTAAATTAAACACCTTTAGATAAAAAATAGAATCCATTTAATAATTTTTAGTACCAAATTTTTGTTCAAGTGGACAAAAGATTACAACATTAACACCTTCAATGGTTGTTTTGAATCATGTCCTAATTTAATGTGTATTTTTATCTACATTATCAATTTGAGGCTATGTAAAATTAGAGGGGTTTTCCAACTGAGAAACATGAGCTCTAAATTATAACAATCCATGATCCATGGTTACAAGTCCCTCATAAATGTAATGGATTGGAATATTATTGCTAATTTTTATGTAAGTGAAACTAGTGTAAGGTTTTTTATATTTCTCTTTATATTCACTTAATGTATATCATTAAGCATTCCATATTTATTTTATTTAATTTTGAATGGATTTGGTATTGGATAATGGCAAAAATTCTATAAAAAGATAAATTTATGGCTAGGAATGCCTCCTATAGTAGTAGATTGGTAGCATAAGTCATATTTGGCTTCAAAGTAATGTATTTGGGGAATTTATGATTTTTAATTAGGCCATCAGAAACACATTTGGATTTTATTGTTTATCAATCAACATTGAAATCATTAAAGTCTTTATGGGGGACCTCAATAGGAGCGAACTAAAATTTTGTATGGATATGGATAATACTAGACTTATTTTCAATGTTGGAAACCTCTTTTGGATATTTTTATGTATATTATTCTTTATTCTACATTATGGGAAGTGAATTTTTTCATTATAATATTAAATACATAAAATGATTTATTTTTTTGTTAGGTTTATTTTGGGTTTATTGTCAACCTCTTGATGTAACTTAATAATGATTTCATCACTTGGGTTTGATTTCTCTACTATAAATCATGATTTTGAGTGTAAAGAGTTTTTTACATCTTTGGGTCTATTTTAATAATTATAACCATTTAAAACCTATAAATATTTTTAATAAGAGGATTATAAAATGAAATTTAACCAGTTACAATAAAATAATTAATATATAATATTAACAAAATAGAATGGAATAAGAAGAAAATTTTATTTCAAAAATAATGAATGAACGAAATGGAAAGAGAATGAAAATTTAAAATTGGAAAAAATAAATCGAAAGGTGACCCAAAAAAATTACTTTCACAAAACAATAGTGTCTTATATATATAAAAATCCTATTTAGAATATCTATTAATCATTTTATTCAATGTTTTTTCACAATAAGAACAATTTTTATCATGTTAGCCTACTCAACCCCATTAGAATCATTTTCTCCATCAAAAAAGTAGTGGGGAAATAAAATATGAAAAGGATGATGAAAAATTCAAACAATTTAAATAAATCTGTAATTTCTCTCATTGAAAATGTAACTAATTTTTTTATTATTTCATCTAAAAAATAAAAAATTATTTTAGGTTAATATGTATGGAATATAGAAAAACTGTAGTTATTTTCCAAAGGAAGTGAAAAGACTAACCAAATAGTATTCAATAAACCATAATTAATTAATTAAAATGATATTGAAAATGGTGGTGATGTTAATTTTTAAAGAAGTGTTAAGAACATATTTATGAAAGAAAGAAATATTTTATGAAATGATGATAAACCTAGGTGAGTATCCAATGGTGCTCAACCATAGTCGATCTAAAGGGACAAGGTATAAATAAGTGATACCTTGGTTTATGCCCCATAGAACTAGAATTTAATATGATATATTACCTGGTTAACAAAAAATATTTGATAAATGAAATTATATTTATTATAAAAAACAACTCTAAATTAAACAAACTCTATTGCTGTAATATATAAACTCATAATGGAATAACATCAATGAAATTAAGCGATGGCAAGATTTAGATCAGTTTTAAAACTTTTCTAATGATATAAACAGAAATATTAATGATATTTTACTTAAAAATTTTATAAAATTACCAACATAATAGAATTCAATTGAAACAAAACTAGTGAGAAAGGAATCCATTGTCTAAAATCATCACAAGATTCAATTGGTTG
Source organism: Viscum album (assembly GCA_963277665.1). Taxonomy (NCBI): domain Eukaryota; kingdom Viridiplantae; phylum Streptophyta; class Magnoliopsida; order Santalales; family Viscaceae; genus Viscum; species Viscum album. Next base: position 1,250,357,085 of record OY728150.1, on the reverse strand, counting down.
ATAAAAACCTAGGAATCCATGTTTACATAATTAATATATTAATGTAAAATAAAAAATATATAACAAGTGATAGAATTAAATACTAATATGTTAAAATAATGTAAATTAAATATTCATATAATGATATAAAATCCTTAATATTTTCTTTAAAATAAAGAGAACCCCCAAAAATATTTCCATGACATATAAAATCACATGAAGTGGACGATGAATAAAATTGATAATGAATGAATGGATGTACCAATAAAATTTACCCCAGGTCCATCCAACCATTCAAATGAATCACTAGGTAATTTTAGTGACTAAATATTCATGGCATCTCTTCAAAATGTCAAAAGTATATGGGTGTTGGTGATTTATTCATGATATATTTTTCCAACCCATTGATTCTAGTTGATGGTGAATTTAAATGTAGATATTGGAAATGCAATTTTTTAAATGAAAAATGATTCACATTATAATTTTATCCTTTTTAACCAGTCCAAAGGGATCTTCCTAGTCCATGTTATGTCCCCAAAATTAATATTGGGGCTAATATGTTTCACCCGTATTTTCTTTACATCTTGGTCTGTATTTGGACCTTTGGCACATTAATCATTAATTTTTTCATGTTGTATGAATTAAATAACCATTACCATATAATTATTAAAAATTATATTTTACATTTCTATGAGTATAAATAATGTTATAACATGCTAACCACCTTAATTTAAAATACGAAAATTTTGTGGAAATAATAAATATTTTGATTTGTTCCAAAAATCACATAAACAAATAATTTTCTTTATTTAAGTATGAAATTCATAATGAGATATAAGATAAAATTTATGATTAAATTTAAATCATCAATTCAAATACAACAGTTCTTGAGGTAAAAATATAACTCTATGGGTCTTGGGTGAATATATGTATGACAGAGAATCTATATGCAAAAAATATTAGATGTTTTTGTAATACTATAGGAATTTTCCAAAGTTTAATTTATGGATTATTCAGGTGGAATATTTTTATTGATACTAATTCCAAATTTATTTACTGATTTAAATTTCTTGTAGTTGAAAATCTAGACGTTTTATTAACCTTGGGGATAGGATGAACATTGCAGAATCTGTACCTGAATCAGGTTTTATAGAATATGTTTATGATGCCCAGGACCACAATCTTGTATCTGGTTCCATAAGAACATGCTTTATATTAATTCAGTGATAGAATCTATAAAATACTAGATATAACTATCCATAATTACATTATCATTACTAAAAATATTGTACCACTTACATATTAAGGATATTTTTTGGTTTATAGTTTCAGATAACTAGAAAAAGATAATAACAAACAAATACCATTTTCATTGTACTAATTTTTTTTAATAAAATATGAAACTAATGAATCTATAATGAGTCATTAACATTTTCCCTAAATTTACCAAATATGATATCATTTTAGGAATATTAGGTTTAACAATTTTCTTCATAGCCTATGAAAATTGTATTATAATGTGATATTTGATGTACATGAATCGTTGTATTGATCATAGTCCCACATGAGTGTATGTTCATATCTTGCTCATTTTATTCCAAACAAAGTGATTTTTTCTAGTGCATTGTGTGGTATCGGAATCATTCCAAACCACATAGATGATGTAGCTACACTTGTTGAGTAGTGAACATTGAAAATCATTATGATGTTATGGATGTATGATTTATTTGTTTTTAATAAGGAAGGGAATCATTAACAGGAGATGAATGTTTATTCCAAAGTAAGGGAACATATACTAAATAGACATGTCTATTGTCATTCCTTCTAGATTGAACCATTTTTATCCCTTTTTATTTTTTCCTTAGATATCTAGTTTTAACCAAAGTATTTTATAGTTTTTGATTTAAAATATACTATAAATTATTGTATAATATTCACATAATTTTTAAATAATATAAAACTATATTATTTATATTATATTTTAAACTTTTAAAAAATAAATTTTAAAAATCCAATTGTATAATTTATCAATAACATTGTTTTAATAAAATATTACATAATTTAAAAAAAATTTATTTGAAATTTAACATTTATTTTTTAATTATAATGAAATATAAAAAACAATTTTTTTTAATAATATGGTTTCATGAATTTCTTGTTAATACCTAAATTTTGATATTGTCATAAAATTCTTATTATTAGTAAAAATTGATTTTTTTCACTATTCACCTAAAACCAATCATTTTGGAATGATCCAAAACCATCATTATAAAATATTTTTACTATGTTGAATCTAAAAATTACATTTATTTTTAAAATTTCATATTCAAAATATAAAAATTTAGCAGTTAAATTAAAAATGAGATATCATGGAAAATTATTTTTACATAGAAATGGATTTTATAGAATACTAACAATTCTCATTCATATTTCCTATCATTTATGTCACGACCCGCCTTTACCAAATGGAGGGAAGGTTCAGCATATTTATAGGCCCTTCCTTCATTATGTTGAATTAGAGATAATGACCCTCGAGACCCACCTTCAATAGGTCCCAGAGTGGTGACTTACACCAAGGGTAAAGAATCACACACTAAGTGGAAGGAATTACCCTTTTTCTTTTAATATGATCGAGAGATAAGATGGTAAATCCCAACAACACCAAAAGCGTAAAGTAAGAGTAAACCCAAAAATCATTCCCAATGCATGTTTCAAAAGTAAAAAATCCACAAAGTACAAAGTGACTACAAAGATAAAGTACCAAAGAAAGAAAAAAAGCGACTACAACTGCCCTAATGGTTCGAGCTAGTATGGTCTCGCGCGATCCTCGAAGTCCACCTAGAAACCTGAAAGAAGTTTTATATATGTAGGGTGAGTATACAAGTATACTCAGTAGGAAAAACAAAAGACTCTCGTGTACAAGTGGGGGAATTTACTAAGTCCCGTGAGAAAAAGAGTAAACCAAACACCTAACAAGGTAAGCTATCCACCCAATCCTCACTAAGGCTCACTTACCAAATAACGCAAGTCAAGTAATGTATAATAATAGCACATTGATTTTTGGGTACCCCGTGCCACGTTCCCACTGGTTATTGAAGACATCCTACGCATCAAACCAATCCCGCCATTCTCACCGCAGTCCCACTGCCACACCCGCCCGCACACACCTGGGTCACAACCTCATGTAGTCCCATTGCCAAACCTTGACCACACACACCTGCCCACAACTATCACATGTAACCACGCCTACAAACACCTAGGCCAGAACGACCACAGCCACGCCCGAAGACACCTGGGCTAGAAGATCCACTACCACGCCTGAAGACACCTGGGCCTCATCCCGAAGATACTTGGGAAACTACCTGCCTACACACACCTGGTCCATAACCACCACACAACCCCGCCTGAAGGTTCTTGGGATAATAATGGACCTCAGCCATCACAGCCTGCCCGATGATACGTGGGCTATCCGGAAAAGGGAGAAGAAAAGGATCTAAAAACCATCCACTAATAATAATGTTGGGATAAACACCCTCCCTCGTGCAATGGGGGTGTTCGGCAGTAAGTGCTCAATTTGGGTGGTGCCCGAATAAGAAACACAAAACTACAAGTATATGTATAGGTAACAAGCACTCACCCAAAGGTTAGGTTTTTCTTCATCCTACCTAAAGAAAACAAATAGTACCATGTCCACGTCACAACTCACATCAAACCAAAACCCATTTGCCCCATCCTGGTTTACAAGGTTAGTAATAACGTTTAAATAATTTTCTGCACCTACTTGGGAAACTAGTAAGTATATGCACAAGTCTAGAAAAGAAAAAAGTCAAGCATTAACTACAGCATCCATGCAGGTTCTCTTGTAAATCCACAACAACCAAGGGAAACCCCAAGATACAGCCCCATGTCCAATACCCAGGAGCCAAAATGTTTCTCAACTACAAAGGATCCCACCCCAATTCGTGATATAAACAAGGTAACCACCCAGTCTTAAATTCACAACCACCGAAAGCATAACACATGGGATCCCATCCCCAATTTCACAAACCACCGAGAGTATAATAACAGGGGATCCCATCCCCACCCACATCACCCACCAAAGTGTCCATAAAAGAAAAACAACCAAATCAATACCACTAACACAAGGCAGGTCAATGCCGTTATTTTCAAATTTATAAGATTTAACACACTCCACGATTTCAAATTTGTTGTACTTAACCGGCGTTATCACAGAAATATTGGTCCTGGTGCCTCAATTTATTTAACTGGATATACATGATTAACCAATTTATTTTTTACAGAAGGAGTTCACAATTACAAAATAAGCCATTTAAAACGTCACCAAGGGGTTCATTAGTGCACAGAGAAATACCACCAACGACCATGATTTTTAGTAGGCGTAAGCCCGCAAAAAATCCGGAATAGAAGATCATAAAACAAAGTACTGTCATCAATCACAGCCTCCCTTTCTTTATAAAATCTGTTCATTATCTTTATTTAGGATTGGTTCATCCAATTATACAGAATCTAAGCAAGAGTAGCCCACATGATACACTAAAGGGAGAGTCGAAGGAGAAATTACCTACTTGTTGATCAAAGATCAATGCTGAGCCTGGGTGCGGAAATTAATTGATAGCGATGCGGCTCGTTCGAACGAAAAGATGCTCCTCTGAACGAAGGGTACTCCTAGCACAGGGTGATCTAGAAAATAAACCTCGGTAGAACCCTTTTATATTATAAGTGTTGGGGACGATTGAGATAAGAACATGAAACCGCGTAAGAGGCGAGGGACGTGGGTTGACCACGTGGCCCCACATGTTATTAAAGGGGTCTAAACCGACGCACACACCTGGTTAATTCATTAAATATTTAATCTAATCATTTATGGGTGTTACTGGGAATTAATACAAGATTCAAGGGGTCAAATATAGGGTTTAAAACCCAATTCGCGCAAAAAGAGGCGCTACTGGAAAGACCCCCGTGGGGGTGGGTGAGAGCCACCGGTAGCCGAGAGCTACTAGTGGCTAACATCTACCGGTATCCGAGAGCTACGGGTAAGTTGTATCTACTGATAGACCGAGCTACAAGTAGACAGAGCTACCGGTAGGCTGCGGCTACAAGTAGACCGAGCTACTGGTAAGCCTGCTAACGGTAGGCTAAGGATACCGGTAGGCCTACCGTTAGGCCAATCTCCACTGATATTCCCATACCATAAAATCCAACATGAGATTTTCACAAAGTAATGGACCCCAAAAACTTGGGCAATTATATCATATACCTCTTAAACTATTCTCGTCCTTGAGAATCAAAACAACTGAGAAGGAAAGAGAGGGTCCGTACAACCACCATGAAAGATACCTCTTAGGAGTAAACCTCATCTTTAACTAAAAAAACATTCATGTCAATAACCAAGAAACATACTATGTCAAACTGCCCCAGCATGTGGGTTGGGGAGTCTCCTCCCCCATGTAAAGATATTATCCGCTTCGGGCGGCAATGACTCACCCAAACGGGTTTAATCGCATCCACCTAAATGTGTCTTGATTAGGGGTCGGGTTATCTCCCCCCATTAGCCAAGGCCTTTCACACACAATTAGAGGAATGAAAACCAGAATTTCATAGCCAACAAGGTAAAACGTTCGACCATAACAGCTATAACATAAATAGTAAAAAAATCAAAACAACTTTGGGTACTGGGCACGCATATCCGCTTCCCTCTCCCACGTACTCTCCTCACGCCCACCAAGTTTCCATAGCATATGCTCCAAGGGAATGGTTCTCCCACGAAGCACATTATCCTTGCGATCATTGATCATCACTGGTCTCGCCACAAAAGTCACGTCGTCCTCGATGTCCAGCTCTCCCCAGCCGAGGACATGTGAATCGTCATGCATATACCAATGGAGCTGGGAAAGATTGAAGACATCATCTATCCTCATTAGCGGTGTTGCTAACGCTAGCTGATAAGCCACATCGTCGATCCGCTGCAACACTTCGAAGGGCCCGATGAACCTAGGAGAAAGCTTACTCCCCTTGTCGAACCTCTGTTGTCCACTCCGAGGGGAGACCTTCAAGAACACATGGACTCCAACCTCAAACTCCAAGGGCCTCCTCCTGGTATCAGCATATGACTTCTGTCCGTTCTGGGCCACCTTCATCCTTTCCCATATGAGGTGAACCTTCTCTGTCGTGGTCTGCACCACCTCCGGGCCATGGATGCCCGCCTCTCCGACTTCAGTCCAACACACAGGTGAGAGGCATGGCCTCCCGTACAAGGCCTCAAACGGGTTCATACCAATGGTATAGTGATAGATATTATTGTAGGAAAAATCTACCAGAGGCAAGTATACCCGTGATCATCCTGAGTCCAGAACTGTCACGACCCATCCTCTGGACCCATGTCGCGACTATCCCATGCCCGCCTCCCATAGGCCATGGGCTGGAGACTAGCACCAAGGAGTATATCCCAACAAAAAGGGGAAGACATTGCCTTTATAAGTAAACAAACACCACATAGTAAGCCAGCAGAAGAAAACACTAAGTAAACTGACTACAAGTAAGTGTGGAATGTAAAAGGGCCAGAATAAAAACCCAAACTGAAAGTAAAGTAAAACTGGAAAGAATGTAGAACAACTAAAAGTAAAGAAGCAATGTCAATCCATCCACTGGTAGTTCCACCTGAAGGGTGGGTACAGATAGCCACCTCAGCTCCTCGGGTCCATCCGTCTGCTCCGTGTACGTCCCGCCTAGTTGTCCACCTCCTGGTACCGATTGCTCCACTAACCTCTACCACGATCAGTGTTGTCCGTCGTCTGCATCCAACAAAACGTAGTGCGGGCATAGCCCATGCATGGGTGAGTATAAGCTACTCGGTAGGGACCCCGAGACCCCTAAAGGTCTCCCAGAATCCATAAAGGATAATACACAAAACGAAGATACAATCACGAAGTAACAACAAACAATACTTTGGTATATGCCCATACATATACCTAATTCATCAATTCCAGTTCGGCTCCAGCTTCCGAGCCCAAGTTCTATCACGTCCACACAGGATAGCACAACACAATCCACTAAGGAAAGCAACTCAATAATATCGAAGATAATGAATGAATGTCAAGACTCAGCTCACACAGGAATACCTCTATGGTGATAGAGATGATCAGATATTGCCACTGATTCATCTAAGATAGGACCCACGTAGGATACTAAACCAGCTACTCTGCCAGACCCACATAGGATAGCAGGAACAGAGTCAGACACTGTCAGACCCACATAGGATACAAGAACAGTAGTCATTGTCGTCGAGCCCACATAAGATTTCAGTATGGTCTTTATCACTCCCGAACCCCCATAGGATTTCAATGAAGTCTTCATCTCTGTCGAACCCACATATGATTTCAGTACGGTCTTCATCGCTGCCGAACTCACATAGGATTTCGTTGCAGTCTTCATCTCCTTCGAACCCACATAATATTTCAGTACGGTCTTCATCGCTGCCGAAACCAGGTAGGATTTTAGTGTAGTCTTCATCTTCGTCGAACCCACATAGGATTTCAGTACGGTCTTCATCGTTGCCAAACCCACATAGGATTTCAGTGCAGTCTTCATCTCCGTCGAACCAACATAGGATTTTAGTACGGTCTTCATCACTGCCTAACCCAAATAGGATTTCAGTGCAGGCTTCACAGTCGTAGCCAGCTCTAGGGTTCCCGTACACAACATGCTCGTTCTGGGAGGGTTTGCTCCACGAGCCAAGGGGTCGATACATAAACTGACACGTAGTCCAGAGTTGATGTATCTCAAAGTTCCATCTCGACTATAGGAACTCAACGTGACAGACGGCGTATCAATCAGACGCCTGGACTGAGAGTTATTGGCTTTTTCATTCTAGGGGGTCGGTTGGTTTTTAAATCAAAACCAACCCGACTGCACACCAACTATGTACAAACCTTGAGCGGAGTAATCCAAAAGGTCCGTCTCACTAAACGTTTCCACTACTAGGGCCTGGTTGGTTTTGTGTTCGAACCGACCCGGCAGTACCCAAAGTTCTCTGAAAACATGAGTGTAATATATCGAAACGACTTTCTCGATCCATTGATCACATCGCAAATAACGGTGCGTCGATCGGAGGTCTGTAGCCTATGATATCGACAAAAGACCAAAAGTGGTCTGAACAAATGGGGGGTCTTGGCCTGGTCCGACCCATCCCAACCCCACATGGGTCCAGTCGCGGAAAAATGCGTTGCGAAAAAAGGTGTCGCGGAAAAAGGCATCGAGGGAAAGAACGTCGCGAAAGAAGGCGTCACAGAAAAAGGCGTCACGGAGAATAGAATTTCCGGCGTCGTGGTACAGGGCGTCGCGTCATCAATCTCCGAGGGTTTTGCGTTCTTCGTCACCCTTAATCGGAGGCCGGTGTTCTTTGTCGGCGACGGTGTGTTCTTCGTGTTCTTCAAGGAGGAAGATGAACATCAAGACTTGAGCAACTCCTCTCCAATTCTCCTCACACAACGAAAACAACATAATAAAATAAGGCTTTGCTTTATTTTATTTCTCATGCCAACAGTTTTTGAAATTCAAAAACAGGTCACGATTTAATTATCAAGCATTGACCAATTAATGAGGCGTTTAATAATTAATTAAACACGAGCTTTGACTTGGAATTTAAGTGGAGGGTGTAGGTGAGTTACTATATTAAATGCATGTGGGAGGTAAAAGGAAATTAAAGGGGTTGGGCTCGTGTGGGCCCCTCCATACTAATATCCTACCTAGGAGTTAGGATATTAGTGGGTCCCACTCCAACCACCATGCCTAGGTTATCACTGCTTATAATAAACATAAAACTTGTTGCACATTATTTTGTTTTATTCTTTAGATAACCCAAATTAATTAATAAACTCACCCAAGTAAACAAAACTCTAGAAAAGGTGTTCTTAAGCAATTACCGGTGCTTCGGTTCCAACGGTGCCCTCAGATTTTGATTCCGAGCACCGGTTCAAAATTTAGGAAAAACCGCTCGTTCGTTTACTGAACGTACCCAAGCTAAACTTCGTAAAATGATTCCAGGCACACCGGGCCTCTGAATTAGGTGCCGTCAGAAATTTCATTCTTGTAAAATACCAAAGAAAATTAAGAAAAAAAAATTCCCTTGAATTTGACGGGTCTTTACATTACTCCCACCTCATGGATTTATGTCCCTGTAAAGATACATCATAAACTAGGGGAACAAATGTGGGTACTAAGCATGCATCTGAGCCTCCCGCCCCCAAGTGCTCTGTTGCAGGTTCCCATGCTGCCATCTGATGCACATTAGAGGTATCGACCGTCCACATAGGAACCGATCCTGTCAATCCTCGATCTCCACCGGGACCTACGCAAAGGTCACCACATGGTCAAGGCCTAGCACCCCATTGTTGATGATATGCGTCGAGTCATGCATGTATCTCCTCAGCTGAGATACGTGGAAGATTTCGTGCACTCGGTACAACTGAGGTGGTAGATACATGTGATACCCCACCTCGTCTATCCTGCTGAAGACCTGGAATGGTCCGATGAAGCACAAGGATAACTTGCCGCCTCCGCCAAATCTCTGTAATCCACGTCGAGGTGAGACCCGCAAGAAGATGTGGTCACCATCTTCGAACTCCAGTGGCCTCTGCCTCCTATCTGCATAAGAATTCTACCGACTCTATGTTGTCCTCATCTGCTCCTCGATGACCTGGACCTTCTCCGTCATGGCCTGGACCATCTCTGGTCCCACAAGTGGTGACTCCCCAGGGTCTTTCCAGCACAGGGAAGATCTGCAAGGTCGGTCGTACAATGCCTCATATAGTTCCATCCCGATGGTAGAATGGTAACTGTTGTTGTACGCGAACTCCACCAAGGGTAGGTGGTCCTCCCAGCTACGAACAAAGTCTAGAACACATCCAAGAATCATGTCCTCGAGTGTCTGAATGGTCCTCTCCGTCTGACCATCCGTTTGAGGGTGAAAGGCGGTGCTCAGACGTAGCTGTGTCCTGAATGCCTCCTACAACCCCTTCCAAAGCTAGGAAGTAAAGTGTGCATCTCGATCGGAGATGATAGATGATGGCACACCATGAAGCCGTACAATCTCCGGAACGTAGAGACACCCAAAGCACTATACTGAGCCCTGCTCTCTGATGGGTAAGAAGTGGGAGGACTTCGTGAGTTGGTCGAAAATCACCCAAATGGAGTCATGACCTCTGGAAGTATGTGGACGTCCAGTCACAAAATCCATAGATATCCTATCCCACTTCAACTCTGGGACCTCCAAGGGTTGTACCATGCCTACTGGTACCTAGTGCTCTGCCTTCACGTGCTGTCAGGTGAGGCATCGAGAAATGAACTCTACCACAACCTTCTTCAAACTCAGCCACCAGTGCTGTCGTCTGAGATCCTAGTACATCTTCGCCACTCATGGATGTACCACTAAAGGGGAAGTGTGAAACTCTCTCATCACCTCCTCATTTAAAGCAACTGGTACTATGGTACGTCCTCTGAAAGGGACGATGTGCTCTCCTCTTACAGATAATCCATCAGGTGCATGTCCTGAGGATATTTGCGCACACCGCGCCTCATAGTCAGCATCCCCACGATGTGCCTCTCTGACCCGCTGCAGTAGTGGAGGAGTGACTAAGAGTGACTGAAGAAGGGTTTCTCCATCTCTATCCACGAAGGATATCTATAAAGCAGCTAGCTGCTCCGTCGCCTCTCCGAGTAGCTGGATGCCCATCCTCCTGCTGAGAGAATCAGCTACTATGTTCCCCTTCCTAGGAGTATAGACAATCTCAAAGTCATAGTCCTGGAGGAACTCGATCCATCTCCATTGTCTAAGATTCAGGTCCCTCTACGAGAAGATATACCTCAGACTCTGGTGGTCAGAGTAGACTGCAAAGCACTCGCCCATCAGATAGTGTCGCCACATCTTCAGAGAAAAGACCACTTCTGCTGACTCCAGGTCATGGGTTACTTAGTTCTACTCATGATGCCTCAACTGACGCGATCCATAGGCAATCACGGCCCTCTCCTACATCAGGACACATCCGAGTCCGGTCCCTGATGCATCGCAGTAGACTACGTACCCTACTCCCTCCTCCGGTAGCATCAAGATAGGCGCGTTGGTCAATCTCTATCTCAGATCCTGGAAGCTCTGCTGATATCTGTATGACCACACGAAGGGATTCTCCTTCTTCTTCAAATATGATAGTGGTTCCGCAACTCTGGAAAAGTCTGGCACAAATCTCCGGTAGTACCCAGCTATCCACAAGAAACTCCGCACCTTTGTCATGCTCCTGGGTGGCTCCCAAGCTAGCACTACCTCGATCTTCATAGGATCCACCGCAACTCCCACATCAAAGATGACTTGTCCCAATAAGTGGACCTCACGTAACCAGAACTGACACTTCGAGAGCTTTCCATAAAGTTGGTGCTCGCTGAGTGTGTCTAGTACAACCCGCAAGTGGTAGGCGTGATCCTCCTCAGTGGTCGAGTATATCAATATGTCATCGATGAAGACCATGAAAACATGATTGAGGTATGGATGAAAGATCCTATTCATGAGACCCATGAAAACTGCTGGAGCGTTGGTTACACCAAAAGGCATAACCATGAACTCATTGTGGCCATACCGACATCTGAAGGCCGTCTTCTACACATCCTCATCTCAAACTCTGAGCAGATGATAGCCTGATCTATGGTCTATCTTTGAGAACCACCGCGCTCCCTTGAGCTGATCGAAGAGGTCGTCAATCCTCTCTAGTGGATACATGTTCCTCACGGTCACCTGGTTCAGGTGACGATAGTCGACACAAAGTCTCAAGCTCGTGTCCGCCTTCTTGACAAACAATATCAGGGAAGCCTAGGGTGAAACACTGGGTCGGATGAATCCCTTGCCCTATAAGTCCTACAGCTATACCCATAGCTCCCGAAGCTCAGCGGGATCCATCCGATATGCTGGAGTGGATATCGGTGCTGTTCTGGGGTATAGATCAATACAAAAGTCTACCTCTCTATGAGGAGGTAGTCCTAGAATGTCTTCAGGGAAAACATCCTCATACTGATCCACCACGACATGAAAACCAGGACTCTACACGTCAACTACTCCTAGGATGAGGCTAGCCAACTAATGAGTGATGGGTTGTCCTCTCCTCCGTGTGAGTCCATCATGTGATGAAAAGGCTCCCTTCTCGTCGGTGAAGGTAAACCTGCTCCCATCGCTGCGTACACACCGCACCTTGTGCTTAATATAGTGAATCTGAGCATGGACAATAGATAACCAATCCATGCCCAAGATGACGTCATAAGGCCTCGACGCCGCTACAAGAAGATCCCAGCCGAAGATCTTGCCTACTAGAGTAAGCTCACACTACCAGCACAAATGCGTAATCGTCTAGTCTGCTCTCGTAGGAGTCTCTAGCCGTAAGGATCGAGCTAACAGATCCATCAAAATATCCGAGCTCTGAACAAGGGAATCGGAAATAAAGGAATGACTCTCTCCTGTGTCTATAAGAACTGAAGCAAGGGTGGAGTACACACAGATCGTACCTCGATTCATCTCTGCTGCGCCGTGGTCATAGGCCTTTGCTGCCTGAAGCTGAGCCTGTCTCTACCCACCACCTCCATGTGGTCAGGGTGGACCTCCTGGTGGTGGTGGTGGTAAAGCCTCAAAGCGTCGCCCACCACCTACTGCTCGGCCAGCTCCCCTTCCTCGTCCTCCTGCTCTCGAAGGACCGCCATGGTCGACCCTCTCCCTCTGCCTGGGTGGCCCCTCAACCATCTGCTGCTCCTCGAAACAACGGTTCGAGAGGTCATGAGCCATGTGGCCCTACCCGCCACATGCGTATCAATGCCTGCTCCTCAGAAGGCTGGCTCTGCGTCCTGTGCCCCGCACCTCTGAGCTAGTGTCCAGAGGTCGTCTGCCTGACGGTCCGGTCCGCCTGGACCCATGTGACATCCGTCGAATTCCAGCTGCAAACGACTCTTCTATGTGCCACCCTGCGGTAGGTCTCGCTGTTGACGTAGGCTCGGCAACAAAGCTCTATATGAGAAGAGTTCGCTCCAGTACTCCTGCCTGTGTTGGAATGCTGAGGGAGATCATCGATACCCTGATCTCATGCCTCAGTCCCTGCTCGAAGGTATGGGCCTCGAAGAATGGTTCTCGTACCATGTCCTTCCAATAGTGCGAGAGGTCGGTAAATCTCGTTGAGAACTGGGTGACCGTCATGAAGCCCTACCGCAGCTGGAGAAGCTCCTGGATTCACACCGCACAGAGGGTGGCTGGGACGAACTCTGAGTGGAAGAGGCTCTCAAAGTCCGTCCAGAGGAGTGATGCCTCGTCGTGCATCTGGAGCATCAAGCTCCACTATCTGCCTACTACATGCGTGAAGGAGGCTCGCTGTGAGGATCACCATGAGGGCAGCTGGTGTCCCCACTAACCTGAAAACTCGAACAACTGCCTCCAGCCAATCCTCGGCTGCCTGAGGGTCCGTCTCCCCGCGGAACCTGGGCTGTCTCTGACGCAGAAACTTGTGCAGTGCACTAAGGCGACATGCACTATCAGCGGCTGGGGCTGGTAGCATCGCTGGCTCGGCGGGTTGAGGTACCGCCGGTTCCTACACTGTCAAAGGGTCCTGCACTGAGGCCTCGTCGCTCGGTAGGCTGTCATCTCACACAACGCTCGGAACCCTAGATGGTTGCCGTTGTGGGGCCATCCTGAAAATAAACAGGTGCACCATGGTCAAAATGTATACCTGGTGAGCTGACACAATGTAATCACAAAGAAAACATTTAAAACACACATGCAATCAATGTTTTCGTGTATTGAGTCGGAAATTAGAGGTCAGGGTCCTGGGGTACAGATACTTCGGATGCTGCACTAACACTAGAATCCATGGACTGATAACCATACTCAATACCCTTAACACTATTTCTTAGTATAGAAGAAAGACCAGAGTCCTGAGTTATGTGGTAGAACCAAACTCCTATGATACCAATTTTTCACGATCCATCCTCGGGACCCATGTTGTGACTACCCCAAGCCCACCTCCCATAGGCCAGGGGCTGGCGACTAGCACCAAGGAATATATCCTAACAAAAAGGGGAAGTCATTCCCTTGATAAGTAAACAAACACCACAGAGTAAGGCAGAAGAAGTAAACACTAAGTAAAATCAGTACAAGTAAGTGCGGAAAGTTAATAGGTCAGAATACAAACCCAAACTGAATGTAAAGTACATCTGGAAAGAAAGAACATCGACTGAAAGTAAAGCCACAACATCAAGCCATCCACTGGTAGTACCACCTGAAGGGTTGGTACATAGAGCCACCTCAGCTCCTCAGGTCCATCCGTCCGCTCCGTGTACGTCCCATCCAGTGGTCCACCTCCAGGTACCGACTACTCCACTAGCCTCTACCACGATCAGCGCTGTCCATCGTCTGCATCCAACACAATGTAGTGCGGGCATAGCCCGTGCATGGGTGAGTATACTCTACTCAATAGGGTCCTCGAGACCCCCGATGGTATCCCAGAATCCACAAAGGATAATCCACAAAAGGAAGATACAATCATGAAGTAACAACCAAAACTACTTAGGTATATACCCATACATATACCTAAGTCATCAATTTCAGTTCGTCTCTAGCATCCGAGCCCAAGTTTGACCACATCCACACAGGATAGCACAACACAATACACATAGGAAAGCAAGTCAATCATATCGAAGATAATGATTGAAAGTCAAGACTCATCTCACACAAGAATATCTCTTCGGTGATAGAGATGATCATATATTTCCATTAATTCATCTAAGATGGGACCCAAGTAGGATACTAAACCAGCTACTCTGCCAGACCCACGTAGGATAGCAAGAACAGAGTCAGACACTGCCAAAACCACGTAGGATACACGAACAGTAGTCATCGTTGACGAACCCACATAGGATTTCAGTACGGTCTTCATCGCTGTAAAACCCACATATGGGTTCAGGGCTGTCTTCATCTATGTTGAACCCACATAAGATTTCAGTACGGTCGTCATCACTGCCGAACCCACATAGGATTTTAGTGCAGTATTCATCTCCGTCAAACCCACATAGGATTTCAGTATGGTCATCATCGCTGCCGAACCCACATAGGATTTCAGTGTAGTCTTCATCTCCATCGAATCCACAAAGGATTTCAGTACAGTCTTCATCACTGCCGAACCCACATAGGATTTCAGTGCAGTCTTCATCTCCATCAAACCCACATAGGATTTCAGTACGGTCTTCATCGCTGTAGAACCCACATAGGATCTCAGTGCAGTCTTCACAATCGCAGCCACCTCTAGGGTTCCTCCACATAGCAGGCTTGTTCTGGGAGGGTTCGCTCCACGATCCAAGGGGTCGATACATCAACTAACACGTAGTCCGGAGTTGATTTATCTCAAAGGTCCATATCGACAAGAGGAACTCAATGTGACAGACAGCGCGTCAATCGTACGCTCGGTCTGAGAGTTATTGGCTTTTATTGTTCCAGGGGTCCGGTTGATTTTTAATTCAAAACCAACCCAACCGCACTCCAACTGTGTCAAAACCTCAAGAGAAGTAATCCATAAGGTCCATCTCACTAAGAAGAATCCAACAAAGTTGACAACATGTCAATCGGATGTCCGGAGCTCAAGTTATAAGTGTTTCCGCTCCGAGGGCCCGGTTGGTTTCGTGTTCTAACCAACCTGGCCATACACAAAGTTCTCCGAAACCTTGAGTGTAATATACCGAAATGACCATCATTATCCAAGGATCGCATCACAACTGACGGTGAGTTTATCGGAGGTCCATAGCCGAAGATATGGGCAAAAGACCGAAAGTGGTCTGAAAAATGGGGGGTCTGGGCCCAGTCCGACCCGGCCCAACCCCCCCTGGGTCAGCCCGAACCGGGTCCGGGTCCGACCCATTAGGGCGCAACGCGGCCCGATGGGTGCAGCCCGGCCTCGTCGGTGCGGCCCGGCCTGGCCTGGGCGGCTTGACCCGGTGCGGCCAGTCCGGTCCGGGGAGGCTCGGCGCTGGCCGAGCGGCCGCGCAAAGGGGGAGGCTGCCCCCTTGATTGTCCCCGCGACCCCCGCATGGGGGCCGTTCCTTGCTAGTGGACGCAGGCCAGCGCCATGTCCCCCCCCCCCCTTTGGTCCCGTGTGGCCACGAGACCGAACACCTGCCGCCACATCTTCAGCTTCGGCGGTCCCTCCTAGCGGTGCACCTAAACACCTCCACCTCCGACCGCCGGTG
This sequence comes from Viscum album, assembly GCA_963277665.1. Taxonomy (NCBI): domain Eukaryota; kingdom Viridiplantae; phylum Streptophyta; class Magnoliopsida; order Santalales; family Viscaceae; genus Viscum; species Viscum album. Next base: position 1,250,340,831 of record OY728150.1, on the reverse strand, counting down.
CCGCCGGGTAATTCTGTGGGCCACCGGAGTTTCTCCGGTGGTCCATTTTCAATTCCTGCTGCGCCGACATTCACCTCGGGTCTCACACTTTACTGCGGAATCATCAAACCGCCTCTGCGGCCCATTCCGTCAATGCCCGTCGATCCGCCATCATTTAATCAACTCGTGGAACCTTTGAAACACCGCAACGGCACGGCGCGACAATGCCGCAAGGGCACGGCGCGAAAACACCGCACTTTTTCACCCATTCTTCATTGTTTCCGCACGGTATTGTTGCACCGCGCCACCTTTTCTCATGCTGCCACATGTACAACCAACAAAGGGGGAGAAGGGTCGGCCGTGTTTGTGTTGTGTGACCTCCTCCCGTTATTACGATGACAGGCGGCGCAATAAGAAGACGATGAACGGAAAAGGAAAAACAACTGGCCAAAACAAATAACCCCTACCTCAAGGTGTCGCCGAATGAAGGTTCGCCGCGGGAAAAAACTTCATGAAAGAAGGGGTCGTGGAAAAAGGTGTCTCGAAGAAGAGAATCGCCGGTGTCGCAGTACACGGCGTCACGTCATCGATCTCCGAGGGTTCGGCGTTTTTTGTTGCCCTTCATCGGAGGCTGGAATTCTTCGTCGGTGTCGATGCGTTCTTCGCGTTCTTCAAGGAGGAAGATGAAGTTCAAGACATGAGCAACTCCTCTCCAATTCTCCTCGCACAACGAAAACAACATAATAAAATAAGGATTTTCCTTATTTTATTTCTCATGCCAACAGTTTTTTGAAATTCAAAAACAGATCACGATTTAATTATCAAGCATTGACCAATTAATGAGGCGTTTAATAATTAATTAAACACGAGAGTTGACTTGGAATTTAAGTGGGGGGTGCGGGTGAGTTAATATATTAAATGTACGTGGGAGGTAAAAGGAAACTAAAGGGGGTGGGGCTCGTGTGGGCCCCACCTCACTAATATCCTACCTAGGAGTTAGGAAGGATATCAGTGGGTCCCACTCTAACAACCATGCCTAGTTTAACACTGCTTAGAAAAAAAATAAAATATGTTCCACATTATTTCATTTTATTCTTTAGTTAACCCAAAATAATTAATAACCTCACCCGAGAAAATGTAACTTCAGAAATGGGGTTCTTAAGTAATTATTGGCGCTTCGGTTCCATCGGTGCCCTCAGATTTTGATTCCGAGCACCGGTTCAAAAGTTATCAAAACCTGCTCGTTCGTTTACTTAACGTAACTAAGCTAAACATCGGAAATTGATTCTCGGCACACCAGGCATCAGAATCAGGTTCCGTCAAAAACTGCGTTCTTGTAAAATCCCAAAAAAAATAAAAAAAATTCCCTTGAATTTTATGGGACTTTACAAGAACACATGCCTGCAGCATATCCTCCAAGGTCTGGATGGTGCGCTCTGTCTGTCCATCTGTCTGGGGATGGAAAGCAGTGCTAAGACCCAGCTGGGTGCCAAAATCATGCTGCAATCCTCTACAGAATCGCAAGGTAAACCTTTCATCCCTATCTGAGACTATAGACCTCGGAACTCCATGCAATCGCACCACCTCATCTATATACCTTCGTGCCAAATCATCCACTGCACTCGACACCCTGATCGCCAGAAAGTGAGATGATTTCGTCAACCGGTCCACTACCAACCAGATGGCATCATATCCCCCTTGGACCTTGGGTAGTCTCTTGATGAAATCCCTTGAGATGGCGTCCCACTTCCTCTCGAGGACATCTAGAGACTGCAGTAGGCAACCTGGAACTCTGTATTCAGCCTTCACTTGCTGACACACTAAGCACTTGGCCACAAACTCTGCCACTACTCACTTCACTGTGGGCCACCAAAAATATCTCTTCAGTCCCTGGTATATCTTGGAAACTCTTGGGTGTACCGCCAGGGGTGAGTTGTGGAACTCACTAAGAACCTTGTTTTGCATCACTTCTAGAACAAACAACCTTCCCTGGAAAAGCATCATGTTCTGACCATCCTCTATCGATCCTTCCGGAGCATTTCCCTTGTCAACTCTGTCACGCATCACTTTGCACTCTGGGTCTCCCCATTGAGACTCCTCCACTAGCTGCAATAGATAAGACTTCACTATCATATGATATAGGCAGCCTCTACGACTGTCCATCCTCGCATCCAGGTGTAAGGCATCCAACTCCTCCATCGCCTTCCAGGCATCTGCTGAATCTCTGACCACATCCTTATGCATCCTCCTGCTCATGGAATCGGCCACTACATTCTCCATCCCTGAAGTGTAGGAGATCTCGAATTCATAATCCAGGAGGAACTCCATCCGACTCTGCGGCCACAAGTTTAGGTCCCGTTGGGAGAAGATATACCTTAAGCTTTTGTGATCTGTGAAGACCACAAAGCGTTCTCCGATGAGGTAGTGTCGCCATAACATAGGTGAAAAAACAACCGCTACAAGCTCCAGATCGTGGGTGGAATAATTACGCTCATGAGGGCATAACAGCCGAGACCCATAGGAGATAACCCCTTGTCTCTCGATGAACACACATCCCAGGCCTTGTCCTGAAGCATCACAGAACACCTCATACGCCTCCCCTTCTTCTAGTAATCTCAGCACTGGGGAGCTAACCAGCATCTCCTTCATATAGGTGAATGCTGACTCACACTGCTCACTCCACACGAAAACATTGTCTTTCTTGGTCAGGGCTATCAAAGGGGTTGCTACTCGAGAGAAGTTGGGTACGATTCTCTGATAGTAACCTGCACGCATGAGGAAACTACAGACCTCAACCACATTCTTGGATCCTGCCCAAGAAACAACTGCCTTAACCATTGATGGGTCCACCTCTACACCCTTCTCGGACACCACGTGCCTGAGGAACTGCACTTCTCGTGCCTAGAATTTTTATTTCGACAACTTCCCATAGAGATGGTGCAGTCAGATGACCTCCAAAACCATCCTCAGGTGCTCTGCATGGTCCTCCTCTGACCTTGAATAGATCAGGATATCATTTATGAACACGACTACAACCCGATCCAGGTACTCCCAGATGATGGAGTTCATAAGCCCCATGAACATAGATGGGTCGTTTTTAACGTCGAAAGGCATAACAACGAACTTGAAGTGTCCATATCTGCACCTAAAGGATTTCTTCGAGATGTCACTCTCCTTTACCCTCAACTGGTGATACCTAGACCGCAAGTCAATCTTCGAGAACCACCCTGCCCCTTTCAGCTGGTCGAAAAGGTCGCCTATCCTCGGATGAGGGCAGTGATTATTGATCATTACATGATTCTGCCTCCTATAGTCTATAATAAACCTGAGAACACCATCTGCTTTCTAGGTGAACAATACCGGAGCGCCCCATAGTGACGCACTTGGTCGAACATAACCCCTCTTCATCAGATTGTCAATCGGAATCTGCAACTCCCGTATCTCTTAAGGTTCCATCTGATAAGAAGCCATCGAAATCGGACGAGCACCAGGCTGTAGGTCTATCCCGAACTCGATATCACATCGAGGGGGTAGGGTTGTCACCTCAGCAGGAAAGACGTCCATAAACTCAAGTACGATCTCTGTAACCTCCACCATCTCGGCATCCACTGACTCCACTGACAACTCGGCTAACAAGGAGAGGAGGGGTTCCTCTTGCCTACTGCCCTTCTGACTGCTCTACTCACTGGTGAAGGTAACACGACGGCCACCCAAGTCTGAGAACACAACCCTTCCTCGGAAGCATTCAATGAAAGCACGCATAGAGAATATCCATTCGGCGCCTAGGATGACATCGTATGGTTGTATCTATAGAAGAAGAAGATCCCTAACTGACTGATGTGTCCCTATCATCAGTCCACATCCTTGACAATCAAATAACAAGTCGGTCTGACCTTCTACTAGTGTGCTCAGCACCAGGGTCACTGGAAGTCTCTCGGCATGTAGACCTAAAGAACGAGATAGACTGGGTGCAACAAAGGAGTGCGAAGCTCCGGTATAGAACAAGGCGAAAGCAAGGGTACTGAACAAACTGATCGTACCTCGAACAACCTCCGGCCCTCCTAGAACTACATCCTTCGTGGCGTGTAGCTGTCCATGCCCAGATCGTCTGCCCCTCATCTATCGGCCACCTACCCGACCACGCCCTAGTCGAGGTCCCTAAGGAGTGCCCTGAGGTTGGCCTCCTCCTCCTACGTCTTCCCTCGGAGGAGCGGGAACTCACTGTCCTTGCTGCTACTGCTGGAAAGGCCTGACTGGAAGCTGCTGCTGGAAAGGCCTGGCTGGATACTGCTGCTGGGGAAGGTGCTGGGGTTGTTCGCCAGCAACGTGGTGTACCTATTCCAGGCACTAACTCCGGAGATGTCCATAGCTCCCACAGACGAAGCAACGCGGTCCTGGTCCCGATGAAAAAGGGCGAGGACCAGGGGATCGAAACTAAAACTGTTGCGGTCTGCTCCCTACTGGTCGGAACCTGGAGGGTCCTGCCATTGGAGGCCTAGTAATGACGGCCTTCCCCATCGATGGTCCCAGTTGTATCCCCTCTCGTGATACACCTCCTATAGCGTGCATCCTCTCCACCACTTTGGCCTTCTTCCGGACCTCCAAGTACATCGGCAGGGTGATGGGGTTAACAGCATACTAGAGGGAGGGTCGGAGTGCCTCCTCCAAATGTATTTCCCAAGACTCCTCGTCAGAAAAGAGGTCCAAAGAAAAATTTAGGTGGTCCTTGAACTTGATTCTTAGATCCCTTACTGACATACTCCCTTGCTGGATGGAGAGTATCTCCTTTCACTTTTCCGCCTTCATCGTCGAAGAGAAGAATTCTGCTCGGAACTCCCTCTCGAAATCGGCCAATGCCACCTCAGCCTCTGTCCCCTCCCCCAGGTAAAGCATCCAAAATGGTCGCACTGCTCCCCAAATCTAGATGAAGGATAGTGGAACCCAGTACTTGATCGGAGGCCAGATCAAGCCGAAGGCTATCACCATCTCCTCTAGCAAGCCCGCTGTCTTCACCTCAGAAGTTGAACCCTCATACTTCACAACGGTCTGTCCCTGGAAGGCCCAAAGTGTCTTCTACCACTGGTCATCCTCCTCCTCTCGATCAGATCTATGCCGATTGACCAAGGTAGTCTCCGAGGCCTCGATCGCCCGCACCAATCGTGGTCGCCCTCCAGGTGCCATAGCTGTAAGGTAAACAAGGAATGCCTAATCCCAAGTAGTGAAGAATATTGTTCTTAAAACTTCTTAAACTTTTTGTTTATTATTAATTCCCATGACACCCCAGAAACACAAGAGCACAGGTCATTATGATGCTTTTACCTTTCCTAGGGTCTCTACCCTGCAGTCAGCGTGGCCTCACTTGGTCGTTCGGTAGGTTCAGAGTCCTTGCTTCGGATCATGGGGGGCCCTAAAATCCCATTTCCTTGCCGATCTTCCCTGTCCTAATACATGAACCATGGTTACCCAACACTGTTTCCCTACCATCCCATGCAATCCTCACTGTGCCTGACTCCAGACTTCATCCTATCTCACAACCATCAGACCATCTGATACCATTCTATCACGACCCACCTTCACCAAAAAGAGTGAAGGGTCAGCAGATTGCGAGGCCCTTCTTTCTTTATGTTGAAGGAGAGATAATGACCCCCAAGACCCGCCTTCAATAGGTCTTGGAGTGGAGACTAGCTCCAAGGGTATAGAATCACACACTAAATGGAAGGCATTACCCTTTTTCTTTTAATAGGATCAAGAGATAAGATGGTTAATCCCAACAACACCAAAAGCGGAAAGTAAGAGTAAGCCCAACAACCATTCCCAATGAATGTTACAAAAGAAAAAAATACACAATGTACAAAGTTCTACAAAGATAAAGTTCCAAGGAAAGAAATATAGTGACTACAACTGCCCCAAAGGTCCGAGAAAGTATGGTCCCGTGTGATCCTCGAAGTCCTCCTGGAAACCTGAAAGTAGTTCTATATACGTAGGGTGAGCATAAAAGTATACTCATTATGAAAAACCAAAGACTCTTGTGTACAAGTGGGGGAACGTACTAAGTCCTGTGATAAAAATAGTATACCAAACACCTAACAAGGTAAGTTATCCACCCTATCCTCACCAAGGCACACTCCCCAAATAACACAAGTCAAGTAATGTATAATAATAGCATGTCAATGATTGGGTATCCCACACCACTTTCCCACTAGTTATTGAAGACATCCAACGCATCGAACCAATCCCTCCATTCTCACCGCAGTCCCACCGCCACACCCGCCCGCACACACCTAGGCCACAACCTCCCACAGTCCCACTACCAAACCCCGCCCGTACACACCTAGGCCACAACTGTCACATGTAACTATGCCTGAAAACACCTAGGCTAGAACAAAAACCACCATTCCCAAAGACAGCTGGGCTAGAAGATCCACTACCACTCCCGAAGACGCCTTGGTCTCATCCCAAAGATACTTGGGAAACTACCTTCCCGCACACACCTGGTCCATAACAACCACACAACCCTGCCCGAAGGTTCTTGGGCTAATAATAGGCCTCGGGCCATCACAGTCTGCCCTGAGATACTTGGGCTATCCAGGAAATGGATGAGAAAAAGAGCTAATAACCAGCCACTAATAATAGTGTTGGGAAAAACATCCTCCCCAATGCAATGGGGGTATTCAGAACTAAGTGCTCAACTTGGGTCGGGCATGAATAAGAATCACAAAACTACATGTATATGTATAGGTAGTAAGCACACACCCAAAGTTTATGTTTTCCTTCAGCTTACCTAATGAACACAAACAATACCATGTCCAAGTCACAACTCACATCAAACCAAAACCCATTTTCCCCATCCTGGATTACATGTTCAGTAATAACGTTTAAATAAGTTTCTGCACCTACTTGGGCAACTAGTAAGCATAGGCACAAGTCCAGAAAAGCAAATAGTCAAGAATTAACAACAGCATCCCCGCCGGTTCTCTCGTAAATCCACAACAACCAAGGGAAACCCCAATATAGAGCCCCATGTTCAATACCCATGAGCCAAAAGGTTTATCAACAACAGAGTATCCCACCCCAATTCGTGATATAAACAAGGTAACCACCTGGTCTTAAATTCACAACAACCGAAAGCATAACACAGGGGATCACATCCCAAATTTCACAACCACCGAGAGTATAATAACATGGTATCTCATCCCCACCCACATCACCCACCAAAGGGCCTGTAAAGGAAAAACAACCAAATCACTACCACTAACACAAGGCAGGGCCATGCCGGTATTTTCAGATTTATAAGATTTTACACACTCCATGATTTCAAATTCACTATACTTAACCAGGTTTATCATAGAAAGATTAATCCTTGTGCCTTATTTATTTAACCGGATATATGTGATTAACCAATTTCATTTTTACAGCTCGTGTTCACAATTACAAAACAAGCCATTTAAAATATCACCAGGGGGTTCATTAGTGCACAGAGAAAGACAACCAACGGCCATGATTTTCAGTAGGCCTAAGCCAACAAAAAATTCAGAAAAGAAGATCATAAAATAGAGTAGTGTCATAAATCACAACCCCCCTTTCTTTATAGAATCCATTCGTTATCTTTATTTAGGTTTGGTTCCTCCAATTATACAGAATCTAAGCATGGCCACCCCACATGATACACTAAAGGGTGAGACGAAGAAGATATTCCCTACTTGTTGATCAACGATTGATGATGAGCCTAGGTGTGAAACTTCACAGCTAGCGATGCGGCTCGTTCGAACAAAAAGCTTCTCATCTAAATGAAGGGTACTCCTAGCACAAGGTGATCGAGAAAAGAAACCTCTGGAGAACCCTTTTAGTTTATAAGTGTTGGGGATGGTTGAGATAAGAACGTGAAACGGAAAAAGGAGCGGGGGTCGTGGGTTGACCACGCAGCCCCACATGTTATTAAAGGGGTCTAAACCAAAGCCCACACAATGTTAATTCATTAAATATTTAATCAAAACATTTATGGGCGTTACCGGGATTTAAAACATGCTTAAAGGGGTCAAAATAAGATTTAAAACCCAATTCGTGCCAAAAGGAGAGCTATTGGAAAGACCCTGTGGGGGTAGGCGAGAGCCACCGGTAGTTGAGATCTACAGGTGGCTGACAGCTACCGGTAGGCTGCCGCGACTGGTAGCCGAGAGCTACTGGTAAACTACAGCCACCGGTAGACCGAGCTACCGGTAGACAGAGCTATCGGTAGCTGTAGCTATCGGTAGACCATGCTACTGGTATGCCTGCTACCAGTAGGCTAAGGCTACCAGTAGGCCTACTGTTAGGCCGATCTCCACCGTGATTCCCAGACCAAAAAATCCAACATGAGATTTTCACGATGTAATGGACCCCAAAAACCCAGACCATTACAATTTACTAAATATATATGTTCTGAAGTATTATTAATATAAAATATATTTAATAAAAATTCATCACAGTTTTTAGGAAATTAATATATATATGTATATTTTATATATTAAATATTATTAAAATAGATTCCGGCATATAAAATGATCATATTAGTTATTTTAGCTATACTAATTGAATTTCATTCATATTAAAATTACCCTTTATTTTATTTATATAAATATTTAATAATTTTTTCTCCGGTATTCATTACATATAATTAAATATAAATGTATTAATGGTCCAAACGTATTAATGTTTTCATTCACTTCTAATGTTTCATGATGAGAATGCAATCAAAAATATTTTTTATTTAAAGATCATGTATAATTAAATATCATGTTATAACAATATGAGTGTTTGAAAAGGGATTGAATAATTTTGTAAAGAGGTACTTAAAAGGCATATCAATATCATATAGTTATTTTCCAATTATTAAATATTAATTTAAAAAGGATAGATAATGATAAAATTATTCAATTTCCAAAGTTAATCTTAGTGAGTTTTATGATATTTGAAATTTAAATGTATTTAATCTATATTATTAACGGATAATGCCCAAAAAAGTTGAATAAAAATAGTTGAAATATATCTATCATAAATTTTGAATATCTAATTATAAAAAAATAAATATTATCCTGGAAAAATGATAGTATATGACTAGAGATAAATAAATAATATATAAAGAGATGTTTATAATGAATAATTTTTTGAAGAACTATATTCACTGTGATGATTTATAAAATATGTGGAGATGTTTCATACAATTAAATTCAAGATAATTGAATAGGATTATTGATACCACAAGTCAATTGAATAATAATAAGATGAAATATGTACACTAAAGAAGTTTGATGTACCATAATAGTTAATAATTATTTCAATTTATTTTCAATCTTGGTTGAGAATTTTTGTTGTTGTAGAGAGGCTACTATGACTTCATAGATTGTTTTCATGGATGTTTGGAAAGATTTTATGATTATAACATAATTTTTTATGCAAGTATGATCATAATAAGGGTCAATATATATCTAGTTTACATCTCTAAAATTAGTATTTTAGTTTTTAGAATATTTCCAATAATATGTTTTCTGTACATGGTTGAGTCAGTATGGGATTCTGTATCCCATAGATCCTTAGTAATGATATATTTAAAATATTAAACATAATATATCACACAACCATATTTTTTCTAGAAATAATGGAATAAATCCTAGATTGTTTCTCAGATTTTATAATAAATTTCGTGATAAAATATGCTACTTGTGGTTCACCATAGGCACGATATATAGATTGACCCATTATTTTTTAACATGGATATTAAATCTTTTTAGAAGAATATTCAATATATTATGTATACATTATTCAAAGGACCAAAATAGATTATAGCATTTGGAAACATGGTACATAATGTTTTTAATTTGGTGAAATATTATCAATGTATCACAAAAAGATTTTCCCATTTTGTAATATTCTTAGAAATGCATAATTAAACCATTATTTATATCATTGGGTGTATAAACACATGAATGGGTGATCTCATATACTCATTCAAGGTAAAAAAAATATATATGTAAGCAGAAAATGAGAATAATGGTTTTTTAAGATATGAAAAACATATTAAAATCATACCCTAACTTCAAATATTACAATCATTAGTGATGGGATAAATACTTGATGTTCATAAAACAATATTTATATAAAAATAAAACCACATGTTCCCTGTAATTATAAAAATTCTAAATGATATGGAATATTATCATACACTTAAACATTTAAAATCATTTCCAAAATAATCAAGGATCACTTAAAATGACTTCATAGTGGAATAGGTTCAATCCACAAACCTTCATAATAATCATTGTTCCCTCCCAAGACCATCATATCAGACAATGTCTCTTATTGAACTATGTTCACAACCTCTTGTAGTTCTGTACATCTTATGAGACATTAATCTTTACCCAATCAATTGGTGGGAGAGAAAGGTCCCACACATCTCATAGTGAAAACCATATTTTTGTGTGGAAAAATATTATAAATTATTAATTATATTATAACCCATGAAATGTGATTTTTGAAAATATTATCATATCATAACAAGTGAAAAATACATATTTTATAATCATTTCAACTTTTAATATTAGCATAACACATGTAATAAAATTGATTCTCATAGATATTTGTCATGGTATAACCCATGGAAGAGAAGTGAGTTTAATAATCATATTGTACTCATTAACCAATTATAGAATGAATACGAACACTATGATTGGATTATCTCCCCATAAATGAATAACATATATCAAATGATTTCATCTATGTCAGAGAATTATTTTAATATATAAATAACTTGGAACATTTCTTGAGGAAGATATATTTTTTAAAAATCACTTTTTATCCCATAAAACATTTTTGTAATTGTTTTGAATGAAAATTTTCAGAAAAAAGATGTTTCATCATGAAATTGATTATATTTATTATAAATCCACACTTATATTATCAATATGTCTACAAGAAAATTGATCTTACAGTGTAGGTGCCATCATTGTTAAAGGTGGGGTCATTTCCTTGTATTTGCCCAATTTTTATTGTTCTACATTTAAAATAAGGGACAACTTTCAAGAAATATTAATTTCTTATACTTCCTCATACATATAATGAAACTATATTGAATCATGAAATTTTTGTTCTTCATGAATGTTTGGTGCTTCATAATTATTTGTAGTGTATTGGAATATAATTTTTTATGAATGATGGATGACTTGAAAATGATAGAAGATATGATAAATTATTATGGGAACTTTAATCAATGTGAAATATAAGTAAATGATTCCTGAAAAAATGGAGATTCATGAAAATTAATTAATGGTATCGTAATAGAGAGGATTTGAGAACTAATTTTTTTCAATGAAGTAAAATTATATAAATAGGTGACCACTCATCGATTTGAAAAAAAAATTGATAAGGGGTAATCTCCCTAATTTCATGATTTTCTTACAATAAATTAATTATCATATAAATCTAGAACATTATGAAAACATAATTTTTGTAAAATGATTGGTTAATAAGTAATTGATGCTAATAAATTTCATTGAGAGTAGTTTTGTGAAAGGTATGAGTTTCATGATTCTTTACACTTTCACAAAAGCTAGGAGTTTTAAGAAATATGTAGTTTCATGAATGTTGACTGTTGTTTTTAACAAAAAATGGGTTCCACAAAAGTGTGAGTTTTAGTAAAGGTAGTTATAGAGAATACCTATACATGAAACTAATATGTGAAATTTATTGATGCATCAGAAGTTTCCAAACATGATGAAAAAATAATATTTCATGTGATAAAATATGGTAGAATCATTAATGTCGATAAACTAAGAAATACATCACTGAAGGCAGTGAGAAAGGTGGAGTTGTTATAAGTTATCTGAGGGGGGTAGTGTTTTATCTTTAAAATTCTTGCAAAGGAAGTGTGCTCAAAATATAGTAACTGTTAGTCAATAAGTTAAATGAGCAATATCTACATAGGATTTGTGGCTTTTTTGTGGGCAACACATTGTAGGAATATGATCATAGGTCCACCCCTTTGTAGAGAACCATTTAAAACTATTGTTTTTTGATTCTACTTCTATATATGGGTTTTTGATAGTTGTATTAATCCCTTAGATATGTTAAAGGAATTCCTACAAATATAGGGAAATGTACATCTCATTGAAAGAAGTACATGACACTCCGAATCTTACCCATCCTCATAGGGTGTTCCCTGTTATTATAAAAATATTACAAAAGTCATATGATTAAATATTTAAAATTATTTTTAAATAATTAATTGAGATAAATAACCTTTGAAATGGAAAATAAAATTTTAAAATGTATATCATTATAAAAAATATTTTCTTTTTAGATTAATTTATTTAAAATTTTAAAATTCTAAATATATTATGAAATATAATTTATTGAAAAATAAGTGTGATAAAATTTATGGTAATTTTGAAAAACAATAGTCTCCATTATAGAGAGAAATAATATTTCTGACATGAATGTTAAAACAAGATGGTTATCATTTTTTCTGTAAATTATAAACATGATTTATATGGATAATAAAATAAATATTCCGTTCAATTATTTTTTATTTTAAATTATGTCATGGGTAAATATTTCTGTAAGTAATAATTTGAAAAATGTTAAAAAAATTGACGGAAGCTTTAAAAAACACTATTTTCGAAGAAAAAATTATTAAAATATAAGGTAGAAAAAATAATTATATTTATGAAATAAATTATTTTGATATATTGCGTACATAAATGAGGAAATTTAATGGAAAAAAATAATTCTCCGTAAAAACATATGTTAACAAAATTATTTAGTTTTATTAGAGATTGTTCATAGTATTTCATAATCGGAAGCATAATCCTAATAATTATTATAATTGATGAGATTGTAACATAAATCCCAAAACACACTAGTAATTTTGAATCATAGTTTCCATGAAAATAAAAAATTAAATGAAATTTAAAATATCCATAGAATAATTAAATCCACAAATTTACATTTCAAAATGGGATATATATACACCTACTAAACTAAGATACATCGATAACAAGACATAATTCTCAAAGAAGGAAAATTAATGCAATAATCCATGACTACATTAGTAATCCTTTCAATTGTAATACCTAATAAATCATAACATAAATATATATTTATATAGAAAATAAATGGATTCATGATATAAAATGTCGAAAGGAAGTGTATACAAAACACAAAAGAAATGCCTTGTGAATTGTTATAGGACTACCAAAAATAAAAGATAGACTATAAATTCATTATCATATGTTGCAACATCATTCATACAAAATTGGACCTCTTGAATAATAATAATAGGTTTATCATTACTTTATAACATAATTTTAATTATATATATATTTCCATATATGATTTTCTTTTTTCCTTTTATTGCTCATTTATTAATAATTACATGTTAAAGACATGTTTCTGGTAATACACACATTGTTTTTCGAACATGTTTTGATTTAAAATTTTTAGTCATATTAATTTAATAATGGTTCCATATTATCTAATTTATTAAAAATTATATAAATAAAATATTTAAACTATAAATAATTACTTTAGTAATTCATAAAATCTAGTTATTTAAAATGAAATATGTTGTTCATAGAGACAATAGGTTGTATGTACACATTAAGGATGATTAGATTTTATCATTGGACTGAAATAATGAAATGTAAAAGATATATTATAATTATAAAATCATATTTATTTAATATATATCACATATGATCATTAAAATTATGATTATTAACATCTATTAAAAGGGTGAGTTAATTATATCTCTTCACGTGGCTATTGTCCTCCATAGTCACAAGAGACGTTATCGTATTCCCACAAAAAATGGAATATAAAAAAATGCGTGATATAATGGTTCCAATAGATTAGTTACATCATAAATAACATATAAAGACAATAATATACATCATTATGTCCATCCTTGATAAAGTTTTATTGAAAAACCAATTACATTTTATCATGAGGTAGTAGTCTACTATACACAAGAACTATGGTTTCATAACTTATATGATGGACTCAGATTTATTTTTAGGTCATGAAGTTGACATTAAAATATACCAGCATAAGTAATATACTGATATTTTAATATCATAAATGTATAATAAAAAATTTATGGTGGTAGAAGATGATATAAAAAATGCTCCTCAATGAACATTACTTATTCTTCGGTTATCCCCATTATCATTGCACAATAACCCATCCATGGAATGATTTATGTAAAAAAAGAGGCTTATAGGATGAATGAATTGATTTTGGGAAGTTAATAGTTAGGGCTTGGCACACTCAAAATAGTTTTAAGGTATGAAGAGGGGAGAATAAAGAGTAACCTTTTCTAAGTGAGGTGAGTGGGACACTTTTAATTTTCTGAAAGTAAGAATTCCTCCGATATTTTTCCATGCCAAAAGTCCCCAATAAAAGAAAATTGTTGATAATAGAATTTATATAGTCTAAATATATCTATAAAATATTTGTAGACATTTTTTAGTTTATTTTTGACACTTAATATTTTAGTTTAACCCCCATTAATACTTCTTAACATTATAAATAGTAAATAAATTTTACTATTTTTACTATAAATTTTTGTAAAAAATTATTAAATAATGAAAAAATATAAATTATGATGATTCCAAATATAGAATTTTTTATCTACAATTACATTCATGTATGTATCAAATTTTAATTTAATATTAATCTAATATATGTGTTAAGAATAAGTGTTTTAAAATAGAAATTTTTCAAAAGATTACATCGTCATTATATCAAGTATCAATATGAAATGGATTGAAATGTCCAAAATTTGATTAATAGATTCATAGTTTAACTAAATTTACAATAAAATATTTGTAATTTTATTTTACCTTTATAAATAAATTAAAAAAAATATTGAATTTTTAATATAAATTCAATATATCTCACTATCCAACAAAAATTGATATTTTTCAGAAAAAATTCAAATATTTACACTCAAAAAAAATTATTATTATTATTTGGAAATAGATGTATATATTATCAAATTTATATTCTATATTTGTGAAAAATAAATTTATTAACTCTAAAAATAAAATAAAAATTCATTTTTTGAAGAATGTTTTTTCTGAACATATAACGACTTTAATAAAGATAATTTATTTAATTATCATTATGATTTGATTATATTAATCCATTAAAATTGATATTTAAAATTAATTATTACCAATCATATAACTATGTTTAACATCTGGGTTTTTAATAGATACATTTTTATAACTATAATAATAATATATCATTGTTTTGTTAAAACTCAGTTTTGTGTATAACACATGCCAACACAATTTTCCATATAAAAGAATATTAACTTTGTGTTGTCTGTAATGAATACTTAATTTTTAGTTTCATGTAAAACAAGATATTAAAGAAATTCAATTTATTCAGAAAAAAATACTAATTATATCTCAGGGTGTTAAATTCCACCCTCTTTAAAATAAATTTCACAAAAAAAATTCATCACCTCAAAACAAACAAACAATGATAATTATAACTCATTATCTCTTAATTATACCACATATCATATTCAAACTGGTGGATTCACCACAAAAATATTACTAGGTAGGTGGTCATGTTTTGAATAAAAAACTTTTTATCAAGAGATAAATGAAGGATTCAATATAACATGAAGGAAACACATGGATCCTTATTAGACAAAATTGAATGTGGTATTCTATGAATCATTATTACATAATTAATTTATATCATGAAAATATGATCTACAGAAAAGTATAATGTTATAGTGATGAAGTGTAAAATCTTTATAAAGTGTTCTAATTTAATCCATATTTAATTATTCCATTTATACATAATGGGGAGTCTAATAACAAAATTGATGGTGATATTTTCGCATTTCCATTTTTGTACGTATAATTGATTAATACATCCCTTATACTGTTGGTTTTAAACATTAACATTCTTATATACAAATAAATAATAGATAAACTATGTGATTTCTCTCTTTGTGAAATACCACCAGACATACTCTTTAAAATGTATCTATATATTCAAATTTAATGTGTTAAAATAGAAAGAAGGACTATTAACATTATACGATGACTCCTTCTTCAAATCTAGTATGGATGGAATGCATCCATTGTTTTTAAGCTCATAATTCCATCAGGATCAAGGTTATAGTCAAGTAAATTTTTCATATTATTTTGTAGCTCAACACCATCCTTTTGTGCCTCTTTAGTCATCACTTGGATATGTGGTTGAACATTGAATTAAAGAAGAAGTTATTCTCTACTTAAATTAGGATTCATAAATCAATTAATTGAAAATATAGAAATATTAGATCTTTTTTAATCAATATCATGGATAAGAAATCATGATCCTTTCATCCCAAAGAAATATTCAACTTTTTCACTTTCCTAGGGATGTAATGTATTGAATATTAATAATCATTAATCACTTCTAAAAAATTATTTGGTTCATATTTAACTCATTATATGATAATATATTCTTAGAACATCTATGATCATTATAAAAATCACACTTTTCTAACAAAAAATATTTCCAAAATATTTTTAATTAAAAATTACCACTACTGACTCCAAATCATGAGTTGGGTATTTTTATCATGAATCATCAATTATAATGATGCATAAGCTTTATCCATATCTTTCTACATCATAAAAAATCATTATACCACCATGGATTCATTACTTATGATTAAATACTCTTTTTAAATATAGGGTTATGCATGAATTGGTGTAATAACAAATTTTCTATTTAGTTCCATGAAATTTTCCTCACATTCATCTATCCAAAATAACATAACTCCCTTAATCTAAAAATCTTATGCAGCATTCTAAATCAGTAAAAATATACATTTGGTATTATTTAATCATGAATTGAGTGGGAAATGGTGAAATCTTGTTATAAAATATTTCTACAAAGAATCAACATACATATATCCTCCCACAATCTATTTTAATAGAATTAAATAATGATTAGAACTCTAGGATTAGAAATATAGAATCAGTTGAGGAATCATGGAAATATCCTTAGAAGCGATTTGGTTTGTGTTGAAAATATTAATGAAATTATGTCATAAAATTTTAAAAAATGGGTATAGATTTATTGAAAAAAAGTTAGTGTGAACTTATTGTTCATTTAAATCAATCTATATATTTATAAGGGGCAGACTTATAGAGGTTATAAAGGATGTGAATGTTGAGGAGGAGTTCATCTAATTCAATTGGCCACATTTTCTCATCACTGGGGGTTATAATCATGTAGAAAAAATAATCTTATCGTTATGTGTAATACAATGACATATCATAAAGGAATGTATATGATATGATGATTATAATGAGTCCTAGGGAATTATGAATAGTTTTCAATTTAAATAGATGAATTGAATGGTGTTTCCAAAAATATCAAATGGGGGAAGATTGAGGTTCCCTTTTATTTTTAATGGTTTCTATTTATTTTAAATCATCTTTAAGAATCATTTAGTAGTTATGAGATGTTGTTATGAATATGAGGGATGTTTTTAAGATTTCATGGATATATCTTGTTATTGATTCATTATGTAATATTAATGAATTATCATTACAAGATAAATGACCTATCTATGTATCAATAATTCTCTATACTGTAAGGATGAGGTGATAATATATATATGTTTTTCAAAGGAATGTTCATTATGTATATGAATTAATCTAATGAAAATCCATTCTACGTAAGATAACATTTATAGTGTTGATGTGTCATCCAGAAAATATGTTGGGATGGCTATATTCATAGACATGATATCAGCTATATAATCAGGATTTTCAGACTTCATTTAGATGATAAAATTGGGTATGAAAATTTTATACAGTTTTTGATAGCATCATATTCTATTGGGTAAGATTCAATTTATCAATGTATGTATCATTCCATATTTTTAAGAATCAACACATATAGAATTATATAGATGTCCATAAACCAAAAATTAACAATATCATATATTTAATGACTTTTATGAAACAAAATATGGTGATGTTAAATTAAATATCCAATTCATAGAAAATCTCATTCACAATTTTGTTCAAGATGATTCACGTTAAATTTACAATTTAATATTCATTGTTTCCATAGTTTTTATGTTATAATCTAGTTTATCTAAAAGAATTATGTAATTTTAATATAACATTAATGATGAATGAATACAAAAAAACATTATGGTGTTTTTTTGTAATGAATATTTTATTGTTTGAAATCCATTTAACCCACTTATAACTAGTTTTATGGGTATTCAATGTTATTGTTTGTTTAATAATATACATGATTTTTAATTGAGCTAGTAGAAGATATTTTGTGATTCTAACAACTTAAGTAGATGATGATAAGATTTTTTATTGAGTAGATAATATAGGAATTCCTACAAAATCATAAACGCACTATTCGTGAATTATATTTCATAGGATATAGGAAATGTTTTTTTGGAATAAACAATAACTCCTTTATTTTAATTAATTTATATAAATTTAGGAAGATAAATTTTGATGGATAAATTCAATTAATAATACATATTGAATAATATTAAATCATGGTGCATACATTGGTATTTAACTAATTGAGTAAATGAGATGGATAAATTATTATTAGTTTGTTGAGTATTATTACAAGGGTGATGAGATAGATATTAAAAATTACTGACTTTTTTCGAAACATTAATGTAGGATGGTGTTTGAGAGAGGGGATGAGGGAGAATCATTGAGTTGTGTATAAAAAATATAGATAATAAAAAATATTAAATTGTGATGTTTAGTGATCATAATTTACATCTATTTTGGATCGACCATTGAAAATTCTATCAACGTTTGTAAATAAAGAGGTTGGACTACAACATACGATGTATTCAGTTCTCTGGGTATTAATGAATATTCTATAGTCACATGTAAGAATATCATGATCATATTTTTTTAATAAAATAGTCATTACATTATATAATTCTCATTATAGATCCTTAACCATGTACCAGTAGTGTGAATATGTTCAGTCTAGAAGGAATATTGAAGTACACAATATAAATATAATCTTATGTTGTATGACTGAAAAAAAAATGTTCATAGTTACATATATATTGTTTTGGAAAATAATTATCAACGGGAAGGAATTAGTTTTCTATGAAGTGGATAACCCTTCTAAAATTTTTTGTGAACTTCATTATATCATTGTATAAAAGTGAATGTGATAATGACAATTCATAGTTTTTTTAATCATCATTTTTCATGTCAAAATGGTTCATTTCGATTGAATGATTTTGTAAAATAATAACGTTACAAACTCATCCTCTATTTATAGATGAGAAATCATATCAAGAAATATTTATTCTAGATAGTATTCTATTTAGTTGAAGATTCTTTTTTTGTCACCGATATTTCATATCTTTGATAAGTAACAAATTTTCTTATTTTTCTTGATTGAGTGAAAATATTTTAGGAGATTAGTAACATGATTTCGTTGGAAAAAATACTCATTCTTTCCAGAATGTTAATTAATGTTTGTCATTTAATGGTAGTTTTTATAACTAAAACCAATCAATTGCATTATTGTTTTGATAGCTGAACCATGTACATTTTTTTCTCTTTATGTTAGTGTTTAATTGTACATTATTTAAAAAACATATCACTCACCTAAATAGGTAAAAACTGTTATTTTGGATGAAATATATAAATAATTAATAACATTAATTCACCAGACCACCTAACAGTGATCTCTTAAAGATCCTTAAGGTTATTTAATCTGTATATTAGGATATTATAAACCTAGTTTACTATTGAGAAACCTTCTTTTGGTGGTGGATATATGATATCAATTGTGGATATACAACATTTATACCCAATAATCATAAAAACATATTGTATTGACACTTTTGGATTGAATGACCTGGGTGGGTGGGGAACCTGCTTCTATGAATTAATTATATCTAAGTGTTTAACCATATGAATGTTCTCTGAAATGGGTTCGACCTGGATATACTAACCTAAGAGTTTTATAGTAGCTTAAATATTTTCACAGACCATATTTAAATTATAATTTATTATAATATTGTATTACATTAATTATTTTGATGACATGCCATGAATCCAAAGGATTGAGACTGATATAGGTTAGGGTTTTCTTTCCCATTAACATCTTTGTGTTATTTTATAGATATATAGGCATTATGTTTAGATAGTTGTTTCATAGGGTCACCTTACCCAACTATCAAATTTTGAGGTATTTTAGGATCATGAAGCTTTATAATTTTGATTTATATGGACATGGGTTCCTACCCAAATGCTGACTATGTTTATTCAATAGATGAGATCCATAAGTTGGGATCATAGAGAAATGGTATATTTATGCCCATTATCCAATTACATTTAGTCATTTTTGAGATTCTATATGGTATTACCATAATGACATGGCCCAGTTTTCAAACATTATTGGTGTTTGTTTCCAATAGTTGAGATTCTCATTTGGTGAGACATTATAAAAAATGGAGTTTAATCCCCTTAACAAATTATATAATTTTTTTTAAATACTATTGGGATTAGTTCCCTATGGATATGGGTATCCAACCCATTGGGATTAAAATGACTAGATATGGGGTTGAGAGGCTATATTTTGGAGATCGTATATATAAGGCCCACCTTACAAATTTTCTTTTACCTCACTTATTTTAATTGATATAATTTGAGTTGAGACCATATAGGAATATAAATTAATTACCCCATTGGCCTAATTACTAATTATGATATTTTTAGAAACAACCAATAACCTTAAAATTATTGTATGGTTACACATAGTTTCTTAGCTAAGCACACATTGAAACATATTTTTTTATTATTTACATTATTTAATTGTAATTCCATCACATCACTGTTAGTATGAATCATAAATAATTGTCTAGTTATGGAATCCATTAGATGTGGCCTATTAAAATAATATTATACCAAACAAGAGTGATTTATTACAATAGAATACCTTATTCTTCAAAATATTAAAAGGCGAAAGGACACTACTATCGATTAATGAGTTCTTGAGCTCTAAAGAGTCGGGATTTGGTACCATACACTGACTTAGGTCCTGTTCACATATCATTTCATGAAATTTTTTATTTCTATTAACTACATAATGTACACCTATTGTAGAACATATATTTTCTTATCTAACTATACAAATTGATTTCAATACATATATGTTATAGTTTATTGGGTGATGTTTTTTATTGATGGGATGCAACTGTTATATCATTCTTCTTCTTCTATATATTCAGATAATATTTTATACATTCCTTCTGATGTGTTTAGTGGTTATCTATACAAAAGAGGACATATTATCCATTCATTATACATATACCCCCATCAGTGTTTGATAGCTTCTGGTATACCGTGACACACAAAAAATGTATATGGAACCATGTTTTTCCATATTAGTGGTAAACCAGAATATGGATGAAAAAATGATGAATGAGAGACCTATATTCCATTAATATTATTATTTTTGATAAATTAGATTCAATATGAAAATACTTCTATATAATATTTTTGGTTGTTCTAAAATATATTACAAATTATTATTTATTACAATTGCCTTTTTTTAAAATATATTTCAGAACATAAAAACTTATTTATTCGATGGATAAATAAAATTTCATTTATTATATACATTATTATATTGATGTTTATTTATAGAAACGTATATATATATTATTAATTAATAGTGATATAAAATATTTTTAAAATTAAATGTAATGGCATGATACGAAACAATGATTCATATTATTAGTTTAAAATGAATTTTATGTCATTATATGAAATATATATAAGATTTAGATTTTAATTTGTAATAAATTAAAGTTATATATGTATTTTAATTAAATTTATAGTATATTTGTAATAATTATTTTAAAAAATATGAAATATATTTTTATAACATATTATTTATATTATTGCGATAATAAATTGTAAAAATGATGTATAATTTCTGTTTTTTTTTGAAAATATAGTAAAACATTATAAATGATATATTTATTTCAATTTATGAATTTGAAAATAAAAAATATGATTTTTTATGTAAATGTTTTTATATAATTCTATTATATGTTGATTAATATTATTTAATTCAATTTCCTTTTAGGATTTGATTCTGGGATTAAGTGGAATTATGCTTCTTATTTTTATATAAATATGTAAGATGATATAAAATAGTATACAATCCTATTTAATTTTTATTACATGAAAAGTTACTAAAACATTATTTGATATTTTTCATTTAATATAAAATAATTTTTGTGTGATGATATATATTAATACAATTATTGTTGTTTATTTAGTAATTGTGAAACATTAAAAAAATAAATATTAGTTTATTTGAGATAATATTTAAGAAGAGATACACATATTATTTACATGAGAGATAAATATGATTCTAAATCAACATATATATATATATATTCATGAATTTAAATGTCATATAAAATTATAATTATCCAAATACTTATCGAGTTGATGTGTATGAAATCAAATATAATAAATATTATTTTAGAAATTTTATCATGATAAAAAAGAGAAAAAATATATTTTATAAATATTTTTATTTCATAAACCATCCCATGGGACTTGTACCATCACTACCCCAAATTGTCCTCCCATAGGCTAGGGGCTTGAGACCAGTGCGGAGTAGGCATATCCCTAACAAATGGGAGGCATTTTAGTAATTACATGTACACAAACACATGACTCCAAGCCATAGATACTGGAAAGTGAATAAAAAATAATCAAAAATACGGTTCTATAGGAGAAAACTAAAGTTAAATGCATCCAAACTAGAAGCACAAATGAAATAGAAAATTATATGTACGAGTCTCTAGAACTCCTCTACTGAAAACCCTACTAGAAGGGAAGGTATATAAAAATCTATCTGAAGTCACAGATGCAGAACTCGTCTATCTGGTCACTATATGAACTACCTAGCCCTGGTTCACCAAGGACTCCATCAATGCTTTGAACATCTCCTCAATACATGACCCATGGGGGTGAAACCTGTCCACGGTATAGCTAAACAATACTAAATAGGGACCCTAAACCACAATGTTATACCACAAATCAATACAAAAATTAGATTACAATAGAGGTACTTGATTTTTATCGATTAAGAAGTAAAATTAAGAGAGTAAGTAGAGTTATATTTACTAGGTAAACTAAGGTATTTAAAGAAAGACTATCAGTAGTAATGCTGAACACCTTGTACAATTGAGGAACTCATCCACGGTGAGTCATTGTGGCCTGTTGGGCCACTAAGGTGCATTCATCGAATGGGTCCCCTTGATATACTCATCTTCTGGGAAACTTGGGTCTACTCTTATACTAGGTCACTATGGTCTTCTATTCTCCAGGGCCACAAGGGTTTGGTCATATGTTGGGCCACAATGGTCCGTTCATCTGATGGGCTGCTATGGTCTGGTCATCTAGTGGGCCACTAAGGTATTCTCTCTCATGGTCTGTTATGGTTCCCTTGTATGTTGGGACATTGAGGTCCTCTAGTCAGCTGGTCCACTAAGGTCCTCTTACTTGATGGGCCACATAGGCCACCTTGTATATTGGGAAACTAAGGTCTACTCATCAATTAGGTATGCAAGGCCACTGATATTCGCTCATCACTATACCCTACTAGGTCAGTATTACTCGCTCGTATTAGTTTCTCCCCACATCCAGCCGCATGATCCCCTCTTATAACACACATGATATCGGGAGTGTTTAATCCTAAAGAAAATGATCGTATCTCAACATCCATGAAATTATAATAATTCTATTCCAAAAGGACTTTCTTATTTCTAATGTACAAACTCCTCAAACTGCTCATCCAATGAACGTAAAGTTAGGATGTTATGCTATTTTTTCAAAAAATGGGGCCAGTTGAGTCTAGCTCGAGTCATACCTATTCAGACCAACCCATCCCGACACAATCTTGGGTCTGTCGACACAACCGAGTTCCACTAAACCAACCCTTGTCCAACCAGATCTGCAGCGCCAACCCTGTGTGTTGGTGCGGCCCAACTCGCTTGACCAAACTGACCTGCTGAAGTGGGATGGCCCGATCCTCCCGAGGAAGTTGTGGGTGCGGCATCTCACCCACCATCTAGCTGGACTACGTCCTCTATCCACATCATCATGCACTTCCATTGGCTAGTGTTGGCAGCCATTGTTCACTATCCGCATCTTACCGCCTCCCATACATGGGTGTCAGCTCACCCAATGTTTCCCCTACGGGCCATCCGTCTTACATCTGTGGTCCGTTATTCGATCCGGAAGGGGTTCTGGAGTGCTTAGGTTGTAGTTTCTCCTACAGAGGGCTCCAAATTGTCTTTCCATCGATCTGGGGGTTCGTTCATGCTCGAAACCCCCTGGGAAATGTCTAACATTACCACATGGGTCTATTGGAAAAGAATGTAAGAACGGGATCCGAAAATCACCCACAACACATGAATTATGGATGTTGGTTTTTTTGTTCAGCCTAAATTCATCATGGTATAATGAAAGGGAAAATGAATAATCGCTAAATTTATAAACCTTCAACCCCATCAATAATCAATCCATACCTCATGAACGAACTACTTGCGGATCAACATGTTAGTGTGTTGGTGCATGCTCTTCATTTAGAAAGATAGAATTAGGAAACTGATCACAAAGAGAAAATCCCCTACCTAGAGGTTGGATCGTTCGGTGTTGATGATCAGAGTTGCACAATCATTACACTTAATTCCTGAATCCACAATCCATTGTTTGTGGTGATACTTCATTTATCTCTCGCCAATAAAATCGTCCAATGGATCAGTGTTGTTCCAAGACCGTGCCAAGGATCCTATATCTCTATTAAATAATTAAAAGGGGAAACATGTTTCATTATTTTATTTTAAAAAGAGTCCCAATGTTGTTACATTGTGTCATTTATAAAATTAAATAACATTTCTCTTATGCTTCTGTTTTAATGCCACTACATTTATTGACCTGTGGCGGTCGAGGTTTGTCACCAACTAAGGAAAGCACATCTTCAAGAGCTCAACAGTAGTCTCAGATTTTCATTCTATGTTACATTTTTTGAGATATTTTATTTTTAGAATTATATGAGTTTTACTTTATTATTTTATTAATGGTGACATCCCAAAAAATACAATCCACAGATGACCCACACCAGCCAATGTTAGGCTCTTCCAAAGGAATGAACACACTCATGAGCTTAAAGGTGGACACATATTTTCAATATGAGTCACTGTTATTGAGTTATATGGATTTGAAAAATAATATAATTTTATTCAACTATTTTATTTATTACTATTCCATTTTGATATTTTCTCACCAATTCCCCATGCTAAATAATGTTAATTCTCACATAGGGTAAACCCACTGTCCTGAACACAAAAGTGCCTTAGAATTTCTGATTTGGTCACCTGTTTAAGATTTATTCCTATTTTTCAGTAATAAAAGCTCATCGATACTATTTAAAAATAGTAAAGTTTTGGATGGACCATTAAAGGCTCACCGGGCCTCGAAATTGCACATCGTCCCCGCCCCATTTAATGGAATTTTCTGTGAAATTTTATAAAAAATAATGCTAAGAAAATCTGATTCCTTAAATTATATATGATAAAAAATATGAACAATAAATTATATTTATGTAAAAAATGTTGATTTAATATTCATTAATATTATTATTTTATTGTATACATTTACATATCAATGAATCACTTTTCATCAATGATTGATATTTATTATTTTTACCCTTGGTGATCATATAATCTCACCCATTCAATCATTTCCCATTCTTTTTTGTGGTGAATGTTTTTAATTTTGATATATTTTAGAATATTACTATTAGTGAAGAACATTATAAGAAATGATGTAGTTGATTTGTGTAAAATTTGATTATGTATCAACGGCTAGAAAGATAATTAATTTTTTGTTAATGATTGGATCATATTGACATTAATGAATATGTTGAAAATAATATGTAATATATATGTATGAAATTATTTCAATCATTTTAGTTGGTATTAGAGAATCGTTTAAAAACATTTTACATCCAGGAAGTTAAAAAATCCATAAAAACCATTATGATAATCCATAGTGTAGGAGAACATTTTATGTATTTAATTAATGGACTGTGGTTTCCTAGAAACTAATCCATATCTGCATATTAAAAAGGGAGTTGATTTAGAAAAATATGCATCTAGTGGTAAGAACCCTAAAAGGAGTTGTTCAAGTATATCTCAGCCATCATTATGGTGCATGGTGAGTGGAACATTACAATGCACTAGGTTTTACAATCATGATGGATAAACATAAGTCAATTAATATCTTATTTAATATAAATTATGAAGGACTTGAATAAATAATGACAACATATAACCTTCGATAAAGCTAATGTGCCATAAAATGAGATGAATGACCCATGATTTAGGACTATTATAAATCAATCTCTTGATAATATAATTTCCCAATATGATTATTTTTGAAAATATTATAGTTTATTATTTTATTCAATGGATGTAGCTCGTTGTTACTATTTTAATATTGAAAGATGCAGACAATATAATAATTTTCCCTATGAAAGAAGAAGTGAAATTAGAGAAGGAATGTCAAAATATTTGATTAATATTAATAATTTATCTCTTCATTTTATTAACTACCTCTAATTGAGTGAGTTTAGTAATACATAGAAAAAGAGGAAAAAATTATTTTAGAGAAGAACATATTGAAATGATTATTTATCATTCTATAGGTCATGAATGGTATATAATCATACATGTTATTGAGTTAAAGGAATGGGAAGATGTTTTCATGTTTGGAAACTATTTTTATAAGAATTTTAATTATAGAGGGAAATAAGTGGTTAGAAAAATGGATACGAACATTTTTTTACCTATGTTAGAGTCAATAGATTAATTTTATTACTCTGAAAATAATTGATTTATGAAATTAATTTCCTTAGGCGAATGATCAAGAATATTATTAGTACTATTATATGGGTAATTTTTTTTCTATTTATGATTAATAAAAAATAATTGAATTTTGTAAGGGAGTGAGTATTAAGTAATAATATGAAAAATCATGGATAATGATATAAGTATTTAATCAATGATACTCTTTTTATAAGAATCATAAAACATCTTATTATTTTTCTCATATTATTTTACTTCCATATTTTATTGACGCATATGTTAAAGGATATAGAAAACATAGAAAAGTGAATTAGTGGTAATGTGATTTTATTGTGGAAAAAAATGATTAAGGTATATATAGCCTTTAATGTGTCTTGAGGCTAAGATAATAATCTTTAGTTGGGATAAATATTTAATAGTAAATTATATTGTAAATATAATTTTATTGGTGATAGTTAGAATATATTTTGATTTATTTACAGAGTGTTTTACGAGATCATTGAGAAATGTTTTGAATTTATTGATATATAGAATATTTTGGACAGATTTTTATTTTTTTTAGGAAAAATGATATACTTATAGTTTTTTGTTCTATATATTTTTGTGAGGTATTATAGTGATTAAGTTATTTTCATGTTTTAGGAAAATATACGACAAAGGCATTGACATGTTTTATATGTAACATTATGAGAAACAATTGGTTGTTTGATGGTTAGATATAACTTCAGTTTGTATCTTTTACAAAAATTTTCAGAAAATTTGCGTTTTGAATTTGGTTGTAGATATTTTGTATGAGTCTTGTGTTTAAATATTTGTAGAAAAATATATATGTAATATTCGGTGTTATTATTAAGGAAATAGAGATTAATATATTTTATTACTATATAAGGATCTATCAATATAATATAACTTTTGAAAACCACATTGGATTTATTTAATAATTATTTATATATGTAATAAATATTCATACTTTTATGTATCATTTTATTATTTTAAAGTTAATTTTACTACTTTAGGCCTGTAACATTGATCAGAAATATTAATTTTTTGGCATACCAATAGAGATTGATGATTAAATAAATAGACTCAGAATAAAAGGATGAAATTATTATTTTTGTCATGGCTCGTATTCACCAAAAGGAGGGAAGGGTCTGTAGGTTTCCAAGACCTTCCTTCATTAAGTTGAAGGAGAGATAATGACCCCCGAAACTCGCCTTCTATAGGTCCCGGAGTGGAGACTAGCACCAAGGGTATGTGAATTTCACACAAATGGAAGGCATTACATTTTTCGTTTTATAGGATCGGGAGATAAGCTGATGAAACCCAACAACACCAAGGTAATAGAAAATTAAAGCCAAATATAAACCATTCCCGCATGCATGTTCTAAAAGTAAAAGCCACAAAGTACAAAAGTGACTACAAGGGTATCTAACAAAGAAAGAAAATAGCAACTATGACTACCCCAAAGGTCCGAGCTAGTATGGTACCGCGTGAACCCAAAAGTCCTCCTGGAAACCTGAAAGTAGTTTTATATATGTAGGGTGAGCATACAAGTACACTCAGTAAAGAAAACCAAAGACTCTCTTGCACAAGTGTGGGACCATACTATTGTCCCGTGAGAAAAGGATTAAACCAAACACCTATCAAGGTAAACTATCAACCCAAGCCTCACCAAGGCACAATCCCCAAATAACACAAGTCAAGAAAAATATATAATAAGAGAACATCGATGTTTGGGTACCCCATGAGACTTTCCCAGTGGTTATTGAGAGATCCTACGCATTGAACCAATCTCGCCATTCTCACTGCAGTCCCAATGCCACATCTGTCAGCACACACCTGGGCCACAACCACATGCAGTCCCACAGCTGAATCCCGCCCACAAACACATGGGACACAACTGTAACATTTTACCATGCCTCCAAACACCTATGCTAGAACAACAACCACCTCGCCCGAAGGTATAAAAACCGGGGATCCCATCCCCTCCCACATCTCTAGCAATCAACCTGTAAAAGGAAGCAACCAAACCACTACCACCGACACAAAGCAAGGCCATACCGGTATTTTCAGATTTAAACTATTTAACACACTCCATGATTTCAATTTCCATGTGATTTAATCGGGATTTATCACAGAAGGGTTGATCCTGGTGATTTCACTTTATTCAGATGGGTATAAGTGATTAACTAATTTACTTTTCATAGTAGGAGTTTACAATTACAAAACAAGATATTTAAAACATCGGGATGAGTTCATTAGTGCACATAGAAAGACCACATATAAACAGAATCAATGATCACCCCCTTCTTTCTTTATAGAATCGAGTTCATTATCTTTTATGTAGGTCTGGTTTATCCAATTATACAGAATCAGAAACACGCCCACCCCGCATGATAAACAAAAGAGAGAGACGAAAGAGAGATTCCCTACTTGTTTATCAACGATCTACGCTTAGGCTCGGTGCAAAACATCATGCATAGCGATGCGGATCACCTGAACGGAAATCGCCTTGTCTGAATGAAGGGTACTCCTCGGATAGGGTGGTCGAGAAAAGAAGAACCCATGGCCAACCCCTTAGTTTATAAGGGCATGGATGGTTGAGATTAGAATGCAAAACTGGGTAAGGAGCAGGGTTGTGGGTTGACTGCGTGGCCCCACTTGTTATTAAAAAGTTCGGGTGGTTTAAACCGTCAGAGACCAGGTTATTTCATTAATATTTTATTAAAACCTTTAGGGCGTTAACGGGATTTTAAAACGATCTTAAAGGGGTCAAAATATGGTTTAAACCCCAATTTGAGCATAAAAAAGAACTACTGGAAAGAACCCGTGAGGGTAGGCCAGAGCCACCGGTAGCTTAGAGCTACCGGTGGGTGACAACTACTGGTAGTCGAGATACCTGTTGGCTACAGCTACCGGTAGACCGAGTAACCTGTAGGCTACAACGAACGGTAGACCGAACTAACGGTAGACAAAGCTACTTGTAGGCTGCGGCTACCGGTGGACTGGTCTACCGGTAGACAAAGCTTCCAGTATGCTGCGAATACCGATAGAACGAGATACCAGTAGGCCTTCTACCGTTGGGATAAGGCTACCTGTAGGCCTACCGTTACGAAAAACATCACCAAGATTCCCAGACCAAAAAACCCAACATGATATTTTCACAAAGTAATGGTCCCCAAAAACCCGGGCCATTACATCAGATACCTCTTAAATGATTATCATCCTTGAGAATCAAAACAGACCAAAATGAAAGCGAGGGTCTGAACAACAAACTCAAAAGATACCTCTTATGAGTGAACCCATGCTAACTAAGAACACTTTCCTGTCAAGAACCAAGCAACATACCATGTCAAACTGCCTGGGCATGTGGGTTGGGGAGTCTCTTCCCCCATGTCATGATATTATACACTTTAGGCGGCACAGACTCTCCCACACGGGATTAATCGCATCCACCTTAATGCGTCTTGATTAGGGGTTGGGTTATCTCCTCCCACATAGCCAGGGCTTTTCACACACATTCAGAAGAACGAAAACCAGTACAATTCATAGCCAAAAAGACAAAATGTTCTATCATAATAAGTACAACAAGGAACAAAGCTCAAAACAACTTTGGGTACTGGGAACACATCTATTCTTCCCTCCCCCACATACTCTCTTCAGACCCACTATGTCTCTACAACACACGAACCAAGGGAATGGTTCTCCCAAGAAGCACCTTCTCCTTGCGATCCTCGATCATCACTGGTCTCTCCACAAAAGTCATGTCGTCCTCGATGTGTAGATCATCCCAATCAAGGATGTGTGTATCGTCGTGAAGATACCGATTGAGACGGGACACATGGAGTACATCATGTATCCTCAGTTGCAGCGGTGGTAATGCTAGCTGACAAGCCACTTCACTGACCCGCTGCAACACTTCGAAACGTCTAATGAACCTGGGAGAAAGCTAACTCCCCTTTCTAAACCTCCGCTACCCATGCTGAGGGGAGAACTTTAAGAAAACGTGGTCTCTAACCTCAAAATCCAAGGGCCTCCTCCTAGTATCCACATACAAATTCTATCGGTCCTGGGCCGCCTTCATCCTTTCCCATAAGAGAAGAACCATTTTTTTTGTGCTATGCACCACCTTTGGGCCAAGGATTCCTACCTCTCCTACTTTGGTCCAACACACAGGTGAACATCACGGCCTCCCGTACAAGGCTTCAAACGGGGCCATACCAATGGTAGAGTGGTAGCTATTATTGTAGGAAAAGTCTACCTGGGGCAAGTATCGAACCTATGATCCTCATGAGTCCAGAACACATGCCCGCAGCATATCCTCCAATGTCTGGATGGTGCGCTCTGTCTGCCCATCTGTCTGCGGGTGGAAAGCAGTGTTAAGGCATAGCTGGGTGCCTAAAGCATGCTGCAAACCCCTCCAAACTCATGAGTTAAAATGTCTATCCCTATCCGAGACTATATACCTTGGAACTCCATGAAACTGCACCACCCCATCCACGTACCTTCGCGCCAATGCATCCACTTCACTCGACTCCCTGATCTCCAGAAAGTGAGCCGATTTCGTCAACCGGTCCACTACCACCCAGATGGCGTCATATCCCCCTTGGACCTTGGGTAGTCCTGTGACGAAATCCATCGAGATGTCGTCCCACTTCCACTCAGGGACATCTAAAGACTACATTAGGCCGCCTGGAACACGGTGTTGAGCCTTCACTTGTTGACAGACTAAGCACTTGGCCACAAACTCTGCCACTGCTCACTTCACTCTGGGCCACCAAAACTGTCTCTTCAGTCCCTGGTACATCTTGGAAACCCCTGGGTGTACCACCAGGGGTGAGTTGTGGAACTCACTGAGAACCTTGTCGTGCATCACTTCTGGAACAGACATCCTCCCCAAGAAAAGCATCTGATTTTGACCATCCTCTGTCCATCCTTATGGAGAATTGACATGGTCAACTCGGCCACGCATCACTTCGCACTCCATGTATCCCCACTGAGACTCCTCCACTTGCTGAAATAGAGATGAATGCACTGTCATCTGATATAGGCAACCTCTACCGCTATCCATTTTAGCATCCAGGCGTAAGGTAGCCAACTCCTCCAGGGCCTTCCAGGAATCCGCCGGCTCTCGGTCCGCATCCTTCTGTGTCCTCCTTCTCAAGGCATCGGCCACTACATTTCCCTTGCCCTCAGTATAAGAGATCTCAAATTCGTAATCCTAGAGGAACTCCACCCACCTCCACTGTCGCAAGTTTAGGTCCCGCTGGGATAAGATATACCATAATATTTTGTGATCTATGAAGACCATAAAGCGTTCTCCGATGAGGTAGTGTCGCCATAACTTCAGCACAAAAACGACGGTTGCAAGATCCAGGTCGTGGGTGGCATAATTACGCTCATGAGAGCATATCTTCCTGGACCCATAATCGATCACCCCTTTTCGCTGCATCAACACACATCCCAGGCCTTATCCTGAAGCATCACAGAACACCTCATAGGCCGCCCCTTCTTCTAGTAATCTCAGTACTGGGGCACTAACCAACTTCTCCTTCAGATAGCTGAAGGCTGACTCGCACTACTGACTCCACACAAAAACCTAGTCTTTCTTGGTCAGGGCTGTCAAAGGGGCTGCTACTCCAAATAATTTGGGTATGACCCTCCGATAGTAACCTGCCTGCCCGAGGAAACTACGGAACTCTACCACAATCTTGGGTGCTTCCCAAGAAACAACTTCCTCAACCTTTGATGGGTCCACCGCTACCCCCTGCTCGGACACCATGTGCCTGAGGAAGTGCACTTCTCATGTCTAGAACTTTCATTTTGACAACTTCCCATAGAGCTGATGCTATCGGAGGTCCTCCAAAACCGTCATCCGGTGCTCTTCATGGTCCTTCTCTGATCTTGAATAGATCAGGATATCGTCGATGAACACAACCATGAACCGATCCAAGTACTCCTGGAAGATGGAGTTTATAAGACCCATGAACATAGTTGGGGCGTTCGTAATGCCGAAGGGAATAAATACGAACTAGAAGTGTCCATATCATCACATGAACGCCATCTTCCGGATGTCACTTTCCTTCAAACTCAACTGGTGATACCCAGACCGCAGGTCGATCTTCGAGAAAAACCCTGCCCCTTTTAGCTGGTTGAAATGATCGTCTATCCTCGGAAGAGGGTAGCGATTCATGATCTTCACCTGATTCAGCCTCTTGTAGTCTATGCACAACCTCAGACCATCATCTTCCTTCTTTGCGAACAAGACTAGAGCACCCCACTGTTACAAACTCATCCGATCATAACCCCTCTTCATCAGATCGTCAATTTGGATCTGAAACTCTTGTAGCTCTGAAGGTGCCATCCGGTAAGGAGCCATCGAGATCAGACGAGCGCCGGGCTGCAGGTCTATCCCGAACTCAGTATCACATCGAGGGGGAAGAGCCATCACCTCCCCAGGGAAGACGTCCATAAACCCACAGACGATCTCTGTAACTTCCACTATTTCAGCATCTACTGACCCTACTGACAGCTCACCTAACAAAGAGAGGAGGGGTTTCTCTCGGCTGTTTCTCTTCTGATTGCTCTGCTCGCCGGTGAAAACAACACGCCGACTGCCCATGTCTGAGAACACGACCCTTCTTTGGAAGTTTTCGATGGCAACACACACAGATAATAGCCAGTCGATGCCTAGGATGACATCGTATGGTTGTATCTGTAGCAGAAGAAGATCCCTAACTGACTGATGTGGCTCTATCATCAGTCTGCATCCCCAAAAAACAAACAAAAAGTTGGTCTGACCCCCCGACTGGTGTTCTCTACACCAGGGGCACTAGGAGTCTCTCGGTATTTATACCCAAGGCACGGGCTAGACTGGGTGCAACAAATGAGTGCGAAGCTCCGGTATCAAACAAGGAAAAAGCAAGAGTACTGAACAAACTGATTGTACCTCGAACAACCTCCGGCCCTACTAGAACTGCTGCCTCCGCAGCGTGTAGCTATCCACGCCCAGCTCCTCTCCCCTCGGCTGTCAGACACCTCCAAAACCACACCTCGGTCGAGGTCCCTAAAGCGCGCCATGAGGTCGGCCTCCACCTCCTACATCTGCCCTCGGAGGAGCGGGAGATCACTGTCCCTGCTGCTACTGCTGGAAAGGCCTGGCTGGAAGCTGCTACTGGGGCGGGTGCTGGGGTTGTCCTCCACCATCGTACTGTACCCGGTCTGGGAACTAACTCCAGAGATTTCCATTACTCCCACAGACGATGCACCGTGGTCCTGGGCCCGACGAAAATGGGCGAGGACCAAGGGATCAGAACTGAAACTGTTGTGGCCTGCTCCTTGCTGGTCCGAACCTCGAGGGTCCTGACGCTGGAGGCCTAGTGCTGATGGCCTTCCCCTTCGATGGTCCAAGATGGATTCCCTCTCGTGATACACCTCCTAGAGCGTGCGTCCTCTCCACAACTTCGGCCTTCTTCTGGACCACCAAGTACGTCGAAAGGGTAATGTGGGTAACAGCATACTGGACAAAGGGTCAGAGCACCTCCTCCAAACATCTTGCCTGAGACTCCTCGTCGGGAAAGAGGACTGGAGAAAAAAGTAGGAGGTCCTTGAACTTGATCCCTAGCTCCCTCACTGACATAATCCCCTATTGGAGGGAGAGTATCTCTTGTCTCTTCTCCACCTTCAACGTCAAAGAGAGGAATTCCACCTGAAACTCTCTCTCGAAATCAGCACATGCCAACTCAGCCTCTCTCCTCTCCCTTAGGTAAAGTGTCCACCACAGACGTGACGCTCCCCACATCTGGCTGATGGTCAGAGGAACCTAGTACTCGATCGGGGCCCGAATCAGGTCGAAAGCTATCACTAGTTCTGCTATCCAGCCTTCTGTCTCCATGTCAGAGGTGCTGCCCTCATACTTCTTGAGGGTCTGTCGCAGGAAGGCCCGAAGAGTCCTCTGCCACTGGTCGTCCTCCTCTTCTCGGTCAGCTCTCTGCCGATCGTCCAAGGTACTCTGTGGGGCCTCGATCTCCTGTACCACACATGGTCACCTTCCAGGTGCCATAGCTACAAGGTAAACAAGAAATGCATAAGCCCAAGTAGTGCAGAATATTGTCTTTAAAACTTCTTAAACTTTTCTTTTATTCTTAATTCCCAAACACCCTAGAAAGATGAGAACACAAGTCATTATGATGAATGTACCTTTCCTAGGGTCTCTACCCTACAATCAGCATGGCCACACTTGGTCGGTCAGTAGGTCCAGATTCCTTGCGTCAGATAACGGGGGCCCTAAAATCCCATGTCCTAGCTGGACTTCCCTGTCATAATTCACGCACCGAGGTCACCCAACACTTTTTCCCTACCATCCCATGCAATCCTCACTGCACTTAACTCCATAATCCATCCTATCTCTCAACCTCGCTTTGATACCATTCTTTCATGACCCACCTTCACCAAAAAGAGGGAAGGTTCAGTAGGTTTCCAAGCCCTTCCTTCTTTATGATGAAGGAGAGATAATGACCCCCGAAACCCGCCTTCTATAGGTCCCGGAGTGGCGACTAGCACCAAGGGTATGAGAATTTCACACAAATGGAAGGAATTACCCTTTTTGTTTTATAGGATTGAGGGATAAGATGATGAAACCCAACAACACAAAGGTAAAATAAAAGTAAATACAAAAGTAAACCATTCCCACATGCAGGTTCCAAAAGTAAAAGCCACAAATTAAAAAATTTACTACAAGGGTAAGTACCAAAGAAAGAAAATAGCAACTACGACTGCCCCAATGGTCCGAGCTAGTATGGTCCTGCGTGATCCCAGAAGTCCTCCTCGAAACCTAAAAGCAGTTTTATATATGTAGGGTTAGAATACAGGTACACTCAGTAGGGAAAACCAAAGACTCTAATGCACAAGTGGGGGAACGTACTAATGTCCAGTGAGAAAAGGAGTAAACTAAACACCTATCAAGGTAAACAATCCACCCAAGCCTCACCAAGGCACACTCCCCAAATAACCCAAGTAAAGTAAAATTTATAATAAGAGAACATTGATTTTTGGGTACCCTGCACCACTTTCCCACTAGTTATTGAGACATCCTACACATCAAACCAATCCCGCCATTCTCACTGCAGTCCCAATGCAACACCCGCCCGCACACACCTGGGCCACAACCACATGCATTCCCACTACCGAATCTCATCCGCAAACACCTGGGACACAACTGTCACATGTAACTGCGCCTGAAAACACCAAGTCCCTAACAACCACCACCTCTCCCGAAGACACCTGGGCTAGAAGATTCACTGCCACGCCCGAAGACACTTGGACCTCATCCCAAAGATACATGGGAAACCACCTGCTTGCACACACCTGGCCCACAACCACCACACAACCCTGCCCGAAGGTTCAGGGCTAATAATGGACTTTAGACCATCACAGCATGCCCAAAGACAATTGGGCTATCCGGGAAAAGGAGCATAAAAGGAGATAATAACCAGCCACTAATAATAGTGTTGGGGAAAACACCCTCCCCCATGAAATTGGGATGATTGGAACTAAGTGCTTAAATTGGGTGGGGAGCGAATAAGAAACACAAAACTAAAAATATAAGTATAGGTAACAATCACTCACCCATGTTTAGGTTTTTCTTCATCCAGCCTAAAGGACACAAACAGAACTCATGTCCAAGTCACGACTCTCTCCAACAAAACCCATTTGTCTCATTCTTGTTTCATGTTTAGTAATAATGTTTAAATAAGTTTAAGCACTACTGGGAAACTAACACTATAAGCATAAGCAAGGAAAAGAAACCATCCAAACGTCAATTTAAGTATCCACACCCGGTTATCTTGTAAGGTGACAACAACAAAGGAAAAGTAAGATCCCTAGAAGTATTGGAACCAAAGACAACCTCGAGACACTAACCCGTGTCCCCCAAAATGGTTTCTCATCAACAGAGGATCCCACCCCAATTCGTGATATAAACAAGGTAACCACCCGTTCTTAAAACTCACAACCATTGAATCCATAACAATAGGGGATCCCATCCCCAATTCCACAACCACCAAGATTATAAAAATAGGGGATCCCATCCCCTCCCACATCTCCTGCAATCGGCTCGTAAAAGGAAACAACAAAACCACTACCACGGACACAAAGCAGGGTTGTACCTTTATTTTCATATTTAAACGATCTAACACAGTCCGTGATTTCAATTTTTGTGTGCTTTGACCAGGATTTATCACAGAAGGGTTCATCCTGGTGATTTCAATTTATTCAGCTGGGTATACGTGATTAACCAATTTACTTTTCACAGCAGGGGTTTACAATTACAAATCAAGCCATTTAAAACATCACGAGGGGTTCATTAGTGCACAGATAAAGACCACATATAAATAGCATCAACGATCACAACCCCCCATTCTTTCATTATAGAATCCAGTTAATTATCTTCTTGTAGGTCTGGTTTATCAAATTCTAAAGAATCAGAAGCATGCCCGCCCCGCATGATACACAAAAGAGAGAGATGAAGGAGAAATTCCCTACTTGTTGATCAACGATCGATGCTTAGGCCCGACACAGAACTTCACAAATAGCGATGCGGTTCGCCTGAATGGAAATTGCCTCGTCTGAATGAAGGGTACTCCTCGCAGAGGGTGATCGAGAAAAGTAGAACCCACGGTGAACCTCTTAGTTTATAAGGGCAGGGATGGTAGATATTAGAATGAGAAACTGCTTAAGGCGCGGGGTCGTGGGTTGACTTCGTGGCCCCACACATTATTAAAAATTTCTTTCGGTTTGAACCGTCACAGACCAATTTATTTCTTTAATTTTTAATTTAAACATTTACGGCATTACCGGGCTTCTAAAACGAGCTTAAAGGGGTCAAAATAGGGTTTAAAACCCAATTTGTGGAAAAAGGAGCGCTACTGGAAAGAACCTGTGAGGGTAGGCTAGAGCCACTGGTAGCTGAGAGTAGCCGATAGACCAAGCTACAGGTAGGCTTCAGCCACCGGTAGACCAAGCTACCTATAGGCTGCAGCTACCGGTAGACCGAGCTATCGATAGCCAGAGCTATAGGTAGGTTGCGGCTGCCGGTAGACCGAGCTACTGGTAGACAAAGCTACCGGTAGGCTGCGGGTACCGGTAGGCCTTCTACCGGTAGGCTAAGGCTACCAGTAGGACTTGTACTGGTAGGCTAAGTCTATCGGTAGGCCTACCATTACGCCAAACTTCATCGAGATTCCCAGACCAGAAAACCCAACACGATATTTTCAGAAAGTAATGGACCCCAAAAACCTAGGCCATTACAATTTTAT
The DNA here is from genome assembly GCA_963277665.1 of Viscum album. Taxonomy (NCBI): domain Eukaryota; kingdom Viridiplantae; phylum Streptophyta; class Magnoliopsida; order Santalales; family Viscaceae; genus Viscum; species Viscum album. The sequence goes on along the minus strand of OY728150.1, from coordinate 1,250,302,575 downwards.
AGAAATATATAATGTATGTATATTTTCATTTATTCCATGAAAAAATAATTTAACAAATTTTGGACCAAGTAACATCGAATTTCAATTTTTTTCAATTAATAATTATTTCTAGGATATTGATAGTATTTTTAATGAATCTATAATTTATGGTTTTTTGGTTATTAACATTATCATGACCAAGATATCTATCAATATTTGTTATTATTTGGATATAATATTTCTCATCCATGTATAAATTTATAATTCCCACAAATTTTCACGGTATTTGGTAATACTATTATGTTTTATTGGATGTAACCTTTTTGTTTCCCACACCCCCACTAAAAAGAGTTTTTATTATTCATTTTCACGCTATTTGTTTTAGCAATGGTACTTTTAAATATCAATCCATTGTCAAAAAACAAAACAAATTGAGTGGATATAATTTATTTAAGGTGGTAGAATGTAATTTCTTGATTTTTTATAATATATTTTTCTTTAAATAAAAATATTATGTTTTAAAATTTTTTATTGGATACATCTCCGAGTCAAATTGAATCAAGATATATTAATGATTCATAAACTACTCTTTGAATTGGAATGTATGAATAGTAATAATAACACATTTTAAAATATGTATAACTTTTTTAATCATTAATATTAATTTATTATTGTATAATAAAAAACTAAAAAATATCAATATAGTCATATTCAATTTTCAATTTTTTCTATAAATATAGCTGACTGTTCATTTTTTCCACGAACATTATATTTAATTTATAAAAATTAAAATAATTAATGAAATTTTAATTTAAATATTATCTTACAATTAATTCAATTAATATTTTAAAAATAAACTTTTTTGTGAATTCAGAAAAGTAAAAACTTTTTTAAAAAGTATCATTTCCTTTTAATTGAAAGTGAAATTATATATTTACTTTCATATTAATGTAACATAATACTACATTAATAGTAAAATATTTAATTAATTTCATTTTATAATCATTATAATTTATTTTTGTATACATAAATTTTTGTTGTTAAAACATATTTTTCTAAAAGAATGTTTTTATGTGTACAATGTGGTCTTAAATATAAACATTCAATTAACCTCAATTGATTAATTATTTTATTAATATATATGAGTTAATTATTCAATAATAAATTCTAACATTCATTTTATTTTTTTATGTGGAGTGAAATTTATGTTAATTGTGTTTTAAACATAATGATTTTTAATAATATGATTTTCTATTACGGGTTACACGATTATTCAAAACTAAATTCTACAACATATAGAAATAGATTACGGTATAATAGATTAAATTTATTAAATAATAATAAAAAATAATCTAATCTAATTTTGTCTACATTTTTTTGATAATATTTAATAGTGAATTAAATAATAGTTTATAACTAGAGTTAATGTTAACAATAGTTTATTAGGGGGATTGGGTTAAAACAAATGATAAAGGCTAGATTTCCAAACCCAATAATTTAATTATTATTTTATGAATATATTTATAACATTAAATTTATTAACATCATATTTCTATAAATATGGATCCACAATCCCATTTATGTGACCTTATATCATTGAAATATTTTTAAAAACAATTGTGTGTTTCTCACCCCTCGCTTATAAAAAGGATCATTTGCTCCTCCCATATTAATACCACTTGATCATTATATATAAGAAAATCACAACACAATACAATTTTCTATTATAATTAAATTTAACCTAGGACTTATGGTGTTATACTAATATTAAATATTCATTAATTAAAGAGTAAGACAAAGGTGGTCCGTCAAAGAAGATGTATAGATCTTAACCCAAATCTTTCACTTTTAATTTTTATCATAATTCATTTAAAAATTTCTTTTACAAATATATTTATTTATTATAAAATATAATAAATATAATTATATGTCAATATGATGGTTTAACAACATATTACTACCTATTCTCCATAAAATGTGGGATCAAAGTATCATTGGGCATATGGGTAGACTATCCTCTCAACATAGATATACTGTTAATTCTATTGTCATGATCATTGAATGGTTTTTTAGGAAGAATATTAATGATTTTATTTTAGGTTTATTAAATAATTATTCTAATTTGATATAATATCAATTCTAACTTCAAACATTTCCTTTCATTAGATAACAATAATTATTCCCTTACATACATGTAGACTACCACCTCCATTAAATAATGCGATTCATTTTTCCAATTATGGTTTACATGTATAGTAATAAAGATTCATATAATAAATAAATATGTTATTTTTAATATAATAATTTCTTTCTGATGATGATTTAAAATTTCCCATTATCTTTTTCCATCCATAGAAAAATTGAAACATCACTAATGTGTATGCATATACTAATTATTTCTCATAGTGATGTAATTATGATGAATTTATGATTTATATAACTAGTTTTATATATGTACATAATTAATATATGTGAAATTTTTATCATTATTAACATTTTATATATCAATTAACTGTGATTAATATACAAGTACTATAATAATAAAACTAAAACATACGTGAAAAATGTAATAGTTAACACTCTAATTGAGGATGATATTATGTTATAGTAAATTATTGTGTGAATTTATTTAATATGAAAAAATATTTTGGAATTATAAATATTAATATGAGTATATTATATAAGTAAAATTAAAATAAATTTATTATATTGTTTTGTATAGCACATATGAGGTAATATAAACATGCATTGAGTGTATAATGTAGCAATGTAAATATTTTCTAAATATATATTTTTTTATTTTCATTCCAATGATAAATTTTTTTATATATATCTAAAAAATATAACATGGTTTCTTCTAAAATATTAATTTATATATATATATATATCATTTTTTTACTCTCTTAAAGTACTAATGATACTGAAATAATGTTTTTAATGAAAACTGAAATTATTTTTCTGTTCTTCAAAGAACATTTTCTCCCATTTCCATTATTACATTAATATATTTTCATGATTTTATTACTTTTATTCAATGGTTTTTCAATTATATTATTAACAATATGTGACTTTCAATATAATTTTATAAGGGAACCTTCTTATAATTTTATGGTACTTTTTAATTTTTTTTCAAGAAAATGTGGACAAAATTTTAATTTTAAAATACCCACATGAACTTATTTCTATGCAACCATGAATAATAATACTTTTAAATATTAATTTATAATATGCCTTTTTTATTTTAAAATAACATATTTTATGTATTAATTTTTAAAAATTTATATTATAAATTTGTGATTTAACTGACAATTGATTATTCCTCAAGAAATGTTTTGCTGATGTTTTAATTGTATTTTTATGTAAATTTTTTTAAGGATGGATTTTAGTATTCATGTATTATATTTAAAAGTTATTTTTTACAATTCATTGCTATTTAAAAAAATATTTAAAAATAATCACATTGTTGTTTTCTGATAAGGTACCTATTTTATTTTTACAAAAATATGAAATGATTGTTTTATTTTAACTAATATAAAATGCATGGAATCTCCTACCATCATGACCACTCAATACTACTCAAATTATTTTATATGTGAAAATAATTATTATAAAATAAATGGATTTTAAAAATACTTTTATGAATTTTTTATTTTTTAATATTTATTTTCCACATGATGTGTATATTATCATTATGACTGTTTTAATCATATTATGATTGTATTTTTATTCATAAAAGAATACAACCCATAATTTCATTTATACTTTAATAGGGATATAAAACAATTATACAACCATTATTCTTTTTCAATATGGTTTATGAAAATGTTGAAATGATTTTTATTAAAATCACTCCTTTTCTATTGAATGGGGTATGATTAACTGACGAAATGTTTATGAAACATGTAACCCATCCATATGATATACTATGATGAAATTGTAATGGAAACCATTTCAATTAATTGGTTATGATATGATGAATTATTTATCTTATTTGGGAACAAATATATTTGATTTTCAATGTGTGAATATTTTTCCCATAATTATATATCCCTCCAATGAATTGGTAAAGTATTTATATTCCATGATATTTAAAAGAATAGAATTGGGAGTGAAAAAAATTTATTAAATGGATTTTTTTACTATGATATACTTTTGGGTGGACCCTCAATACATTGATAGACTCTAGGTTATAATAATTCCACTATTATTGTGTTTTCAATGAGCCTTTGATATTCATGAAATTATCTTCTAGGCTTTTGTGGATGCCCCAAATTTATATATAATCCAATTTAATTCTCTCACGTATTATTTTATTTCAGTCTTTTATGATTAATTTCTTATGAACCACAATTATTTAATCCATGACACTTAATTTTGATCTATGATCAGCAAAATATTACATTCAAACATTATTATAATGTTTACATTCCCTTATTATCATGTTATGATTATGTTATCACAGATATCTCTTAATTTTACACTAACTAGCAATCTAATCTCAATGATTCATAATTTTACATTTCCTCAAGTCATTTAGGAAGGTATATATTATGATAATTCGATGTATAGTTCTAGTTATGATGTACAAAATGGGAGAAAACGTATAAATATTATGAACAGTTTTACTATGTTTTAATTTTTTGAAAGGACGTACACATTTAAAATTTTTTCCTGGATCATTACTGTAATGAATTAATATTCATATATTATGAATTTATATCTATGTATGAATAATATGGGTCACTATATTTTTATTACATCATGGTTTAGTTATTCAAACAAAACTACGATTACAAAATTTTAGTTAGAATCCTTGGGTTATGACTAAATATAGGATAACATTGAAATGTTTTAGTAATGATCATGGATTTACTAGGTTAACCAAAGGTTTAATTTATTTAAAATAATTATAATCAATTTAGAAATCATATAAATGAATTTTCATGATTAAATGATATCCATCAATGTTTTTTAATTTCTCAAACTGTGATTTTTTAGTTAATTGATGAATGATGAAGGTATCCTGATAATGATAATGTGATAGAAAATTCAATTATTTTCTTATAAAGAACCATAAAAAAATTATAGGGGGAATAAAAAATCATATTTTTATTCTCACATTACTTTCAAAATGTATTAATGATGATCATCATCTAAATGAGTAAATAAGGGAACAAAATTCTATAGAGCCCTTCATGAAGATAAACCAAAAATATTTTTAGGGGTATTCTAATCCACCAACTGCTAAATAATGGATCAGTACCCCTAATAACATATTTCAAATTATGTAATGCTTATGGAGATTTAAAACATAATTTTTATGTATATAATCTAGAAGGTGAATAAGATCAATGGTGGAATCCGATCTAGAACCTTTTGAAAAGAGATGAAATTAACTCCATGGTTTGATATGGGTTTAAGATATTATTATTCAATATATACATTCACTTTATTACTAATAATAAAACAGATAAAGAATTACATGAGCTAAAATAAAGGATAATGATTATATCAGTACTTTTGAAACAAATGATTCAAGACATGTGAAGTGAACTTCTAGTACAATAATATTACATAAAATTATGGTATTTAAATTGTTAAAAATATTAAAAACAGGTATATGAAGGGAGTTTTCCATAATAGAAACAATTATATTGAATAAATAATTCAATATCAATAATGGTAGAAGTGGATATTGTTGTTTACTGTTAATATCATATTTTTGATAAGAAAATAGATATTGAATTATAAGGAATTAGAAAAGACCTTGAGGGTAAAATATGTTATTTTATTTAATTTCTATGTGTGAAATGAAACATGAAAGACTAATCATAAGACAACTAATAAAATTTTAATATGTGGATAGATATGTCATTTGGAAATTTAGTGATACAGTGATGTGAAAATGATAAATAGCAATATTAATAAATATAAATATCCACTAAATATTAAACCCAACAAACAATGTTTAAAATTAAATGAGTATAGGTATTATGCTAACCAATGATTGATGCCAAAGATAAATAATGATCATCATTATGAAAAATCATTTAATCCCAAACAAAAAATGGACATCTCATGTGATCATTATTGGTTACATGGATTATAGTAATGAAATGGTGAATATATTATATATCATATACTCTATAACTTCTAATGTGTTATTTGATTTTGGATCTATGTACAATTATATATCTTCTAATATAATATTGTTTTCATAGTAACACATCCAATAATATATGATTAGTTGGACTTAAATACTAATAATGTTATACTGATCACATTGTAAGTCCATGGTTCTTCATTGATAGATGATAGTGGGAATGTGCCTTATGAAAATCTTGTTATTCATCATTTTTCAATATTTGATGTTTTTTTGGATAGATTGGTGTTGTTTACAAAAATGGAACATAAATTTACATGAAATGGAAGTTATTTTTTATATTCTAATGTATCTTATTGTATTCTATCAATGTGATGAAAAAATGAACTTATGATGAGAATTACATCCATTGTAAGGGTTATGATTCCAATTAAAAGGGAGTGTTTAACAAAAACTGTTATTTAAAACAAAATAAAAAAGATATAATAAAAGTACATGATGTTTTTGATGACATTACAAAAGTGTTTTATTGGTCATCCACTAAATTGTGAAGTTGATTTATTAATATAACTCATTCTTACTTCCACATCTATTTTAAAGACTCCATATATATTGGATCCAATTTAATTTTAGGAATTGATGATTTAACACTAGATTAATCTGGAAACGTGATAATTTTTGACAAGTGATTAACCATTGGGTGAACCTGCTCTTTTTTACTATGATGAAAAATTAATAAATTCATATTTTACTTGATTACTAGAATATAATAAGAATAAAATCATTAACATGTATCCCCAACAATATATTGATTACTTTTTTATCAACTCAATGGATATCAAGACTTTTATAATATTTGACTTCATTCTGGATTTGATTATTTGGGGATCAAGAAGGATTATATTCCAAATAAAACATTTTATATAATTGATGGACACAACATATTTATATATATTCAACTATCTTACTAATTCCCCCACTATCATCATGGAATTAATGAGTTGAATTTTTAAATATGACATTGATTAGTTTGTTTTAATCTTTAACGATGATATATTTATTTAATAAATGATCATATAAGATAATAAATATTATTTTTGTATTTTATAATGTCCCTATGGAGGGATAATTGATTTTAAAATTTTACCTAGTGTAAAATTTGCCTCCATAATGATTAATTTTTGGTTCATGTAACTGATGCATGGTTATATAAGTGGATCCATCGAAGAGTAAAGTTACTGATCATTATCCTAGATAGTCTACTGTGAGATTGATATTTAATTTTCATGGGTTGGTTATATATCATTAGTTCTTGGTGGGGAAGGGAATTTATTAGAAAATTAAAATATGATATTGATGTTAAATAAAAATAGATTAAAGAAACATTGGGCAAATGAATGTGATGAGAATTGAAAGGAATTGTCATGAAGTATGGTCAATTAACCAATGCATAGATACCCTATATAAGAGAATGGTTTTTAATGTTTACTAACATATAAATAAATGGAATATGATGTTTTATCATACAAAATGATAGAGTGATAGCATATGACTCATGATAATTGACCGATCGTGGGGATGATTTCACAACTCATGATTAGATGTTAGATTTTGTGTCTTTTTCACAAAATATTTAGATGAATTATCTTTATTGAGAATGATGTTATTTGTATACTGAATAAAAAATTATAATGTCTATATTTACACAAAAATAGGTGATTATTATCTAGAGAATATGGTTATAATTGATTATTAATTATAACATCTTAAAAAATTATAACAATACAAATGTGAACAGGGTGGTAGATACTCCAATTAGAGACAATAATTATTTATTATCTATGGTTGGGTTCCTAAGAGACAAAATATTTATATATATCATGGATCGTGAAATTCTAAAGGAAAGGGTAACATATTATATTTCCTCATGAAGTGTTCAACAATCTATAAATGGGACGATTAAAGAGATGTTGAAGAAAGATGTAGAGTTATAGTTGTTTGTAATAAATGGTGATAAGTTTAACATTTATTATAATGAAAATATTAGTTTATGGAATTGTTAATGTGCGCCATCAATATCATATTTGAAGGAGTTATTGGATGAGCCTCATTATTCATCAATCCTTATACATTTTCAATTAATGAATTATAATAATGATTTGATCAATTAATTCTTATGGTGCTCTAATAAAGGCGATATTGATGATTATATATATTAGTGATTTTTTTGTTATAAAGATAATAATAATAAAAAAAATTATTTGGTTTTGTGACAACCATCACCCATAAAAGGGTGGAAATCAGATATCTTCACCATGGATTTAATCATAAGACTATAAAAAAGACAGACACAATGCAATTTGGAATATAGTCAAACAAATAACAAATTCAAAAAAATTATGTCAGTTGTTGAATATTTTCCTCTTTTTTAGATTTATATAATTTATAATGAGTAATTGTAATGGTTTCATGGATTGTTTAAATATATTATATATTATCAAGATCATTTTTTTTCTCTAACGTTCTAGGGAATTCATTAGCAAGCTCTGAATATAAATTTCAGTTTCAGTACTATGTATAATTCATAGATGGATGGTCAATCTAAGAAAAACATTAGAACTATAGAAGAATTGTTGAGAACATTTTTTATGTATTTTAATGGTGATTGGTATCATAACCATCCTGTTATTGAGTTTAATATTAATTATATATTTCACAGAATCATTTTTTATCCCCTTATGAATTACAATATGGATATAAGTGTTTAACTACATTATGTTTGGATGATTTTGGAGAAATCAATATTTTGGTACATGATATATATAAATAAATATAAGGGAAATTTTTTTACTTTTAAAAATACATCATGGTTGTATATAGTCGATAAAAAATTTATGCTCACAATCACGGATGTGATTTGAAATTTTATGTTTGTGTGATTGTTTTTTTAGAAGTTTATACATTGAAGAAGGTTATGATATTTAAAAATTAATTAAATTTTTTCCCAATATATATATTTCCATTCAATATTGTTGACCACATAATAATGGCATCTTATCAATTGGTGTTTCCACCAAACCTCTCTAATGTTTTCGATGTGTTCTATGTAACTATCCTGAAGAAGTACATATATGATCCATCACCTATACTAAAATAAATGTTTTTACCAATATAACATGATACTTACTATATATAATAAATTATATAGATATTTTTCTATAGATATAAATTTCTCTTGAGCAAGACTAGTCACTCAGTCAAAATTAACATGAGGAATTAAAAATTCAAAGAAGCTACTTGGGAACCCAATGATGTCATGAAATAATGATATATTGATTTGTATGTATTTTTGTGGTAAATTTAAAAGTTAAATTAATTTTAATGGGTATATAATTTATTTCCATGATATTATATGACATATTATATATATATATATAATTTCATTAAAGTCTTTTTTTATATGCAACACCGAGTTTAAACGAACTGCATTGTACTATTAAAATTATTTTATTTAATATAACACTTATAACATAGAATTTTATTTAGGTTGTATGAATATTATTAAATAAATCATAAAATTAATGTGTAATATATATATAATGAATTAATTAGTGAATAATTGATTAAAAAAATTAAATTTTAATGTAAATGATAAATTTCTAGGAAAAACTTTGTTATGAGAATAATATATATTTACCATAAAAAATTAAGTAAATAACCTTTTTGAATTATTTTAATTAAATATAAATATTATATATTTAGTAAAATGTTTTAACATTCATGTAACATTTTTAGATCCATGAGATAAGAGAAAACAATTATTTATGTGTAAAAATGTATTTTTCAAAAAAGTGGTTTTCATTACGGTTGGCACCTTTATTTTAAACATAATTTCTACCAAATAAATAATAAATCTATGTTGAAAAGGATTAATTATTTTTAATATTGAGTCTATATTTTTAAAATAGGACCCTTATATTTTTTATTAATAAAAATAGTAACTTCAGTAAAATTTATCACATAAGTAATGGATAGATTGGAAAAATATATGTTATAAGTAAGTGTTAAAGCTATAATTTTATATCCTAATTTTTATTGGATAAAAATAAATTTTTCATTAATCTATTTACTATATAATTTTTTTTATTTTAATGAAAATTTTAGATGAAAATTAATAATTTAGTATTTAATGAAAGGACTGTTAATAAATTTTAATCTCTTAGTATTAAGTAAATATTTTTATCCACAAAGTAGAAATGTCAATTACGAATTAATAAATATGTCTTCTTTGAGGTTAATATTTTCATTTTTTAATTGTACCCTATTTATGATTTTTATCTATTAAATATTTACTTTTATTTATTACCCTACATCAAAAATTTACTAATTAAATTAATGGAATAATATAATAAATGATATTAATGTTTTTAGATGTTAATTAATTTGAGTGAGTTAATTTGAACCGGTATTTTAATATATGTGTATGATATATTATTCATGGGTTAAAGGATAATATTTTAATAACAACAATTTCAATAATCATTTTAATTCAACATAAAAGAATAGTGTCAATATAGATATTAATTAAATTATATCAGAATAATATTTTGCTAAATCATTTGAAAAACATAAAAATCATCAATGTGAGATATATGGATAAAATATGATCTATATAATCTTATATTATCCATTTTTGGGATAATTTATACCTTATATATAAATTTATGACCCTTTGTGGGTTAAAAATACATTATCATATTGAATGATAAAATAGGTAATCTAAGGGGTTAATGAAAACATTAGGTTAGAAACACTATAAAACCGTATAAAATTATTATTGGATGATATTATTTATACGCCATAGTATTTTATGATATAATACCTAGTATTTTAGGTTGAATTTAGATATATATTTGCATAATTATAACATAGTCTATTAAGAAATATCTAAAGTGACCTCATCTCAACTATAAAAGGGAACTATATCACCCACTTATATGGACATGTTTTGGCCTTCCATATTGACCCTACCCTAAAAAAATAACATCTCAACATCTTTATTCAAATTATATTGTTTATTTTATTCCTAGAAGACCAATACTAGTGTGCTAAATAGAATATCTAGAGGATCTTTGTCAATGAAGAGGTAATGTCCATAACATATCATTTTATTTTTAATCTTATTTTACCTCCTATAAATGTAATATATTATTCATAAAAAATATATTATTTATAATAAAAATAATTAATTTTTATAATTATTATGGATCAACCTTTACTCAAAAAAATTTATTGCAATGGTATGTGAAATTATTTCTCCGGGGTACTAATGGTGTACCGTCTCTATGTTGCTATAAAAATCGTTATTCATCACCAAATTTTATGAATGGTTACTATGATGAATTTAACTTTTATATATTATATTTATAATATAATTATACTTCTAAAAATTTAATATTTTATTTACCTTCTTACATTCATATTTGTTGGAGAATGCTATTGTGACACATGAATATGTGGGGAAAACCGCCTCTATGAAGTGATATTATTTGTTAGTCATTTTAATTTTACTTTTTCTGTAATATAGATTGATAAAATTATTATAAATGGTATATATGAAATAATAATAATTATTTAATATTTAATTAATATTTATCATTCTTTCATTCAACCCATTAAATTGGAATCAACGTTTAAGCATACGTACGACCGTCCATCTCCATGAACAGTGTAAATAATTTTTCTACCAATTCCATTCATGAATGACGCTAAATATGTATATAATGAATTTAGGTTATTTTTATATAATTATTATAATTATTAATAATACAAATGAATGTACAAGTAACTGGAACATCTCATGTGATCACCCACCAAGGATTCTACCTGAATTATAGGTACAGCTCTCGATCTGTCATCTCTATGGTAAGCCTCGTCTTGGTCTGCCTCCAAGAAACTTGCAGTCCTTGTACCCTCATCCTCAGTCAGCAATGTCTGTCATTTGCATCCAACACAGAAAGGTGTAGGAAAAGCCTGTGCAGGGGTGAGTATATTGTTACTCATTAGGGACACTGATTCCCTCAAGGTCTCACAAAATCCACCAAGGATAAACCAAAATGTATGAAATCAACATATAACCCTACATAGGTATATGCCCATACATATACCTAAGTTATAAAGTTATTCATCTCAATCATGAAAGAACACATATGTTTTGACTCAACTCACAATAGGTATATCATTATGTACAGAAGTAGAGGTGATTAGATGTATCTACTACATAATCTTACTCCGTTAAGAGGCTCTTTGCTAACCTGTACAGAATTGTTAGGAGCTTCCCCACACAGGATCACTTGGATCTGACACACACATGATCACTCGGAGCTGAACTATACAAAATTGCTAGGATTTGACCCATACACAATCGTGAGAGAAGACCCACATAGGATCTCTTAGAGCTGACTCACACAGGATCACTAGAGCTGACCCACAATGGATCGATATGAGATAACCCACAGAGGATCACTAGGTGCTGACCCACACAAGATCACTAGGAGATGACCCACACAGGACCACTGGAGATGACCCACACATGATCACTAGGAGCTAACCCACATAGGATCACTCGAATCTGACCCCCACAGGATCTCTAGGAGTTGAACTTCATGGGATAGCAAGGAGCATGATCCTCATCAAAACCAGCTACAGGGATTATGCCCTAGGCTTGCTCGTCTCCATGAGATTCTTCTCCCCAAACCACTAGTTGATTCTGCAACTACCATGATTTCCACTGCAGATGTATCTCGAAGGACTGCCACGTCATAGGGGTCTCAACGCAACAGACGGTGCGTCAATTATACCCCCGGTATGTGACATATTATCCTTTTAGTCACGGTGGCTTGGTTGAATTCGTGATTGATCCAACCTTACCATACCCCATCTTAACCGAAATCTTGAGTGGGATATACTCAAAGAGACTGTCTTGCTCTAAGATTACCATCACCACTAATCATTTGTCAAATGAACTTTTGGTGCCAGATTTATGGTCAAAAAATATAAATTGGTTGAAGTGGGCCCTTGTACGGTCTGACCGAGTCAAACCGACCCGGCCTGTGCTGACCCAGTTCGGGTCGACCTGGCCAGACCTGCTAGGTCTGAGCCAGCCCGTTGCATCCATCCCAGCAATCCATGAGGGGCGGTGGAGGGTTGTGGGTTGTCGTGAGGCCGCGAAGGGTCGTAGGTGGCCGTGAGGATGAATAGGGTCATGGGTGGTTGTAAGTCTGTGGATGGTACCGCTACAGTGCGAGGCCACGAGGCAGCTCATCCAAAGTGGTTCGAACAGAAGGGAGGCCCTGGCTCGGGCGGCGGCTCGGCCCGAACGATGGTGGCTCAGGGTGTGACTTGGCCCGGACGGTGGAGGCGGCTCGGATAGCGGTTCGTCCTGGATGCAGTGGCTCCGTGATGGCTCGGCCCAGACGTCACTGGCTGCTCGGACCGAACGGTCACGAAAGTTAGGACAACGGGGGAGACTCATCCCAAACGGTGGCGATGACTCGGACAATGGCAGCGGCTAAGCACGGATGGTGGTGGCTGCTCGGCCCGAATTTTGGCCGCAGCTCAGACGACAGTAGTGGCTTGGCCTAGACGGTGGTATCGGCTCGAACAGTGGCAACTCCTGAGCTAGGATGGCGGTGGCAGCTTGGCCCAAACGGCAGTGGTGGCTCGGATGGGGGCAGTGGCTTAGACGACGTCAGAGACTCAACCTGGAAGGCGGTGGTGGCTCAGCCGGAGCAGAAGAGAGCACATGGCGATGATGTCTATGGGGTGTCGGGGTGTCTTGCCTTCCTCAGCAGTTCTCGAGCTCCACCAGGGATGACCGCTGACACTGGTCACCATCACCAATGTTTCCTTCTTCCATCATTAAGGATACACCATTCATCAAGAACAACGGATGGGTCGGGCCATATTTGTTTGGTCCACACCCTTCGCGTTATAGCGGTAGGAAGCGGCTCAACAAGAACAAGAACATGTATTAATGATATTTATGAACATCAATCCCTAGAACCATCGTTAATCACTAATCCCATTCCCGAAAAGAATCTTAGATGGGTAGAACATGGGAAAAAAACTCCAAACTCATTTGATTCATCAACAAAGATCATGAGGGAGAAGACCACGTCATTGGGGAGGGGAAGATGCTCATTGATTAAAGAAGTCACACATTAAAGGATGCCCCGAAGAAGAGAGTTGAATTCAAGTTCGGTGTTATTCTTTGGAATTCTTCATTAGAGAGCATTCTCCCATGTTCTCTAACGCTCTCTCTTTTTCCAAGCCTTTTCTCCTATTCCACCAAAATGAAAATGTAGTCCAAGATAATATATTATGATATCTATTATATAGTTTGTTGGTATAAATTAAAAATAGACTAAATAATTAAATTTATATAGCATAATAAAAGTTGGATGAGTTGATGTGGCTCCCCCACATTTAATATGAAGTTTTAGGGTTTCTCCATTAAAGGGAAGATCAAGGGGTTGATACCTCAGGTGGTCCCCACCACCATAACCTCTCATGGGAGGTTAGTTTGGGTGGTTCCCACCATCATAACCTCCCATGAGAGGTTTAGGTCTGATGGTCCCCACTTCCCACCATCTACATGGTATAAAAAATAATAATGACTACACAAATTTATTTTTATTTCATTATTTCACGAATGTGTGAAAGTCTAACTTCCAACCTCGACCTACTATGGTCGAGGTGAAGGTCTCCCAAATCGAATATTGTTGGTACGAGTTCAACGGTGCCCTCAGATTTCAATTCAAAGCACCAGTTCAAAATTTCAAAAAATCCCACTCTCACATTTATTGAACGTACCCGAAATAATGTTTATAAATTCATTTCGGGCACTCTGGGACTCAAAATCACACACTGTAAAATTTTCCAGACTCGTAAAATTCTCATTTAATTAAGAAATTACATGCAATTTTTGGTTCGTTACATTCTCCCCACCTTAGGGCTTTACATCCCCATAAGCCACAACTCATAACATGGTAATAAAATGGGGGTACTGAGCATGCATATGACACTCCTACACTCATGAGGTCTCCTGAATGTTCAAGTGTTTCTAAGGAATTCACACCAAATATATCGACCGTCCCCGAAGGACCTGCTCTGGTCGATCCCAATTCTCTACTAGAACCTCCATAAAAGTCTCCCCATCGACGACGTCTTGATCTCCATGGTGGATGATTTGATAAGGGTTGTGCACATATCTCTTCAACTAGGATACGTGGAAGATGTCATGCACCCGGTGCAACTGAGGTGGAAGAGATAGGTAGTGAGCCACCTCACCAACTCCACTGAGGACCTAAAAAGGTTCGATGAATCTATAAGATAACTTGATGCCGCTTCCAAAACTCTACAAACATCATCTTGGTTACACCCGTAGAAAGACATGGTCGCCATCTTCGAACACCAGAGATATCTGTGTCCTATCGACATATGAATTATGCCTACTCTGTGTAGTCTTCATCCGTTCCTAGATGATATGCACTCTCTCTGTGGTTGTATGTACCATCTCTTGTCCCACTAGTGTTAACTCTCCTGGTTTAGTCCAGCACAATGGTGATATGAAAAGTTTCTCGTAAAATTCCTAGAAAGATTCCATTACTATTGTGGAGTGATATCTGTTATTTTACGCAATATCCACAAAAGGCAAGTGATCCCCCCTACTACGACCAAATTTGAGGACACAAGCACGCAACATGTCTTCAATGGTGTAAATGGTCTGCTTAGTCTAACCATCTGTCTGAGGATGAACGTCGGTGCTCTAACGAAGCTACATATTGAAAGCCTCCTACAACCACTTTCATAGCTGGGAATTATAATGTACATCTTGATCAGATACAATCGTCGAGGGTACTCCATATGGCCACACAATCTCATGCACGTAGAGGTGTCCCAAGGTCTCTGTTGAACCCTGCTCTCTAATCGGTAGGATGTGGGATGACAAGGTGAGTCAGTAGACGATCAACCAAATCGAGTAATGACACTTAGATGTATGTGGAAGTACTATCAAGAAGTCCATAGTTAACATGTCCCACTTCCACTCTAGGACCTCCAAAGGTCGAAACAATAATGCTGGTACATGATGCTCCGCCTTCACTTGCTGAAAAGTGAGGCACCAAGAGACAAAATCTGCTATTGATTTCTTCATTCTTGGCGACCAGTGCTATCTTCGGAGATCCTGGTACATCTTCGCCACTCATGGATGTACCGCTTGAGGGTATGTGTGGAAGTACCTCATCACTTCCTCCCTATGTTCCAATGATACCATGCTACATCCTCTGAAGAGGATGACATGCTCCCCATCTTAATAAAATCGATCAGTAGCCTGGCCAATGGATATTTGAGAACGTTGAGCCTCAATGTCAGCATCCTCATGCTGCACCTCCCTGACACGCTGATGAAGTGGGGGAGTGACTATAAGAGACTTATGGAAAGTTGGTCCATCTCTATCCACAAAGGATATCTAAAAAGAAACCAGCGGCCCAGTCGCCTTGCTTAGCAGATGTATACCAGAACTCCTACTGAGTGCCTCTACAACAATGTTACCCTTTCTTGGAGTATATACTATCTCAATGTCTTAGTCTTGGAGTAACTATAGACAATGTTGTTGTCTGATGTTCAGGTCCTTCGAGTAATAAATATACCTGAGACTCTTGTCATCATTTTACAGTGTAAAATTTTTTCCCATCAGATATTGATTCCACATAATCAATGTGAAGACCATTGCTACTAAGTCCACGTCATGGGAAACATAGTTCTGCTCATGTTGTCTCAGTTTTTGAGAAATATACATGACTATGGATTGTTGCTACATCAGGACACATCCACGCCCATTCCCTGATGTGTCGTAGTTGACTGCAAACACTATTCCCTCCTCTGGAAGCCTCAAGATTGGGGCACTAGTCAGCCTCCGCCTCTGCTCCTGAAAACTCTTTTGGCATCTCTCCAACTACACTAAGGGTTACCCCTACTTCCTCAAGGATGATAGTGGTGTTACAACACTTGAGAAATTTGGTGAAAATCTCTGGTAGTATCCAGCGAATCCCAGGAAACTCCGTACCTTCGCCACACTCCTATATGGATCCTATGAAAGTACCACCTCAATATTCACGAGACCAATTGCAACTACAACCTCCGACATGATATGTCCAATAATTTGAACCTCTTGGATCCAAAACTAGAAATTAAAGAGATTACCAAAAATCTGGTGCTCTCAGAGTGTGTCTAGTAATACCTTCAAATGATATGCATGCCCCTCTTATGTATTTCAAATAGATTATAATGGCGTTGATGAAGACTACTACAAAGCGATCAAGGTATGGCTGAAAGATCCAGTTCATGAGTCCCAAGAACACTACTGGAGAGTTGGTTACACTGAATGGAATAACCAAGAACTCGTAATGGTTGTACCGATATCTGAATGTCATATTCTACACATCCTCATCTATTACTTTGAGTTGGTGATAACATGATTTGAGGTCTAACATCGAGAACAAACGTGATCCCTTCAGCTAATCAAATTGGCCTTTAATCCTCAGAACTATATAATTGTTCTTCATTGTCACTAGGTTCAGGCACCGATAGTCATCACAAAGTCTCAAACACTAATACCCCTTCATGGATAACAAAACCGGGTTGCCCATGGAGAAACACTGGGCTGAATGAACCCTTTCCCTTGTATGTCATCCAGTTGTACCTGCGGCTCACGAAGATCCACAGGAGCCATTCGATACGCTGGTGTAGATATCGATGTTGTCATGGGGGTACAAGTCAATGTTAAATTAAACTTCTCTACAAGGTGGTAGACCTGAAATATCATGAGGGAATATATCTGTGTAATGGTCCACCACTATAGGATGCCTTGGACTCTCCACATCAACCGCTCAGAGGGTATGTCTATCCAACTGATGAGTGATCAACTGCACTCTCATGTGGTTATGTTCATCATGTGATAAAAAGGATCCTTTCTCTATGGTGAAGGTAAACCAGGTCCCATCCATGAAGACACACTGCACTTTGCACCTAACACAGTCAATCTGAGCATGGACTATAGATAACTAATCCATACCCAAGATGACATCGTAAGGGATTGGCGCAGCTACTTGGTGATCCGAGCAGAAACTCTCACCTCCTAGAATAAGGTCACACTACCAGCACCAGTGCGTAATCATTGAATCTTCTCCCGTATGAGTCTCTAGCCATATAAATCGCACGGACAGCTTTGTCAGAATTTCCGAGCTTCGAACGAGGGTAGTGGAAATAAAAGAATAACCAGAACCTATGTCTATAACAACATCATCTAAGATGGAGTAGACATAGATCATACATTCTATCTTCTGAAAAGTTCCATGATCGTAATCCTCAGTTTCCTGGAGCTTATCTCTCCCCTTTCCACCTCCTCCGTGTGGTCGGGGTGGACCTCCTGGTGGTGGTGGCTGTAAAATCTCAAATCGTCTCCCACCGCAAGCTGCATGACCAGCTTCTCTTCCACGTCCGCCTGCTCCCTATGGACCTCCTCGGTCGAATCTCTATATCTACCCGGGCAGTACTTTGACCATATTTTGATCATTCGTTGGATGGGTCGGACAGTGACAAGACATGTTACCCTGGCCGCCACAAGTGTAACACTGCTCACTCTTGGCATGATTGGATCTGCCTCGTGTGTCTCTCACAAACAACCCTTAATCATGCGATCATCAAAATTTAAGTCTGGTCGTCTTAGACCTATGTGCCATATTTCTACTTCCAGCTACAGATGACTATGCTACATGAAGACTGGTGGTGGGTCTCTCTATTGGTGATTGCACACCAAAAAAACACTCCACTAAGAGGGCTTTCTCTTACACCCCCTCCTTCGTTGGGAAGCTGAGTGAAATCATTAAATACCTAGTCTCTCTCCTGAGACCCAGCTCGATGGTCAGGGCTGTGAAGAATGGGTCTCGCTCCATATCAGTGGAGTATCGTGAGAGGTCGGTGAACCTCGTTGAGTACTGAGACACAATCATTTGACCCTACTGGAGGTGAAGTAGATCCTGAATGTTCACAACAGAAAGAGTCGCTGGAAAAAACTCTGACCAAAATAGGCACTCGAAGTCTACACAGAGAAGAATCACCTCATCGTGAACTTGGATCATCAAGCTCCACCATCTGCCTATTGCCGCCTGTAGAAGGCTGGCGGCAAGGATCAACATGGGATCAGCTGGTGTCCCTACCAATTGCTAAACTCTAACCATAGCCTCCAGCCAATCCTCAGATGCAAGTGAGTCTGTCTCTCCACTAATACTGGGTGGCCTATGGCACTGGAACTCATGAAACACGCTCAAGAGGCATGCACCATCTGCTGCTAGGGCTGGTGGCTTCGGAGTCCCAATGGGGAATGGTACTGTAGGTGCCTCCACTGGTGCCTCTACTGGAAAAGGGACCATCACCGAGGCCTTGTCAGTCGGTAGACTATCAGTGCGTGATACTCTCAGGACCATTGTTGGTTGTCTG
The DNA here is from genome assembly GCA_963277665.1 of Viscum album. NCBI lineage: Eukaryota > Viridiplantae > Streptophyta > Magnoliopsida > Santalales > Viscaceae > Viscum > Viscum album. Next base: position 1,250,282,933 of record OY728150.1, on the reverse strand, counting down.
CCTGGAGGCATTCTGATAAGAAACAACTGTGCAACGATCAATAAGTTATACCTGATGAGCTGACATAAGAGATCACAATGAAAACTGTTGAAAACACACATGCAATCAGTTTTTTCATGTACTGATTCACAAATCAGGAGTTAGGTTCCTAGTGTATGGATATTTCGACAACAACAACGACACTGGATTCTCAAAATAGATAACCACACTCACTACAATTAACACTATTGAAATTAAAAATAATGATCAAAGTCTTATGTTTTGTGGTATAACTGACTCCTTAGAAACAAATTTATCATGAGTTTTCCCCTAGTGCCCGTGTCGTGACTACCCCAAACTCTCCTAACATAGGCCAGGGGCAGGCGACTAACACCGAAGGTGTAATCCCTAAAACTGGTAAGGCATTGCCTTTATAACCTATAACACACACAACCAAGAACACAAAAATACATAGACATAAGTAAATAGAATAGAAAACAGACTGAGTACAATTATTAACAATGGTCCATAATACCATCCCAACTGGAAATTACAAGGAAAACTGGAAAGTACAGGAAAACTAAAAGTACAAGTAATGGGAATAGCTCTTGTGATCACCCACCAAGGAACCTGCTTGAAGAGTATGTACAGCTCTCGATCGGTCGTCTCTGTGGTATGCCTCATTTAGGTCCACCATCGAGCTACCTCTAGTCCGCATACCCTCATCCTTAGTCAGTGTTGTTTGTTCTCTGCATCCAATACAATAAGGTACGGGCATAGCCCATGCAGGGGTGAGTATGACGATACTCAGTAGGGACACTAAGACCCTCAAGGTCTCACAAAATCCACCAAGGATAATCCAAAATGTATGAAATCAATGGATAACCCTACTTAGGTACATGCCCATACATAAAACAATGTTATTATGTAATCCATCTCAATCCTGAAGGAACATAGTGGTTCTGACTCAGATCACACCAGGTATATCGTTAGGTATAGAAGTAGAGATAATTAGATGTAATAAGTAAATCATCTTACTCCATTATGAGGCTCTACAGCTAAACTGTATAGAATTTCTAAGAGTTGACCAACAAAGGATCGCTGGGAGCTGACCCACACATGATCGCTATGACTTGACCCACATAGGATAACTCAGAGCGGACCCACACAGGATCGTTGGAGCTGACCCACACATGATCGCTAGGAGCTGACCCACACAAGATCTCTCGTGCTGACCCACACAAGATCACTAGGAGCTAACCCACACAGGATCACTAGGAGCTAACCCACACATTATCGCTAGGAGCTCACCCACATAGAATCTCTAGGATCTGACCAAAAAAATATCACTACGAGCTGACCCGCATTGGATCGCTTGGAGTTGACTGGCACATGATAGCGAGGAGAACTATTCTCATCGATGCCAGCTACTGGTTTTTCTCACTAGGCTTGCTTGTCTCCGTGAGAGTGTGCCCCCCAAACTACTTTCCGATTCTCCAACTTCATTGATTTCCCATGAAGATATATCTCAAAGGAATGCCATCTCATAGGGGTATCAATGCAACATACGGTGCGTCAATAAGATGTGGGGTCTGTGACTTTTTAGTATTTTAGTCCCATTGTCTTGGTTGGATTCATGCTTGATACAACCTGACCATACCCCATCTTATCCCAAATCTCTAGTGGGGAATACTCAAAGGGACCGTCCCACTCCATGATTACTAGAGTCACTGATGGTTCATAAAATGAAAGTCTGGTGCCAATGTTTTGGTCGAAACAAGGTTAATGGGTCGTAGTGGTCCTGGGTCCAGTCTGACCCAGTCAAACTGACACGGCATGGACCGACCTGGTTCTGGTCAACCTAGCCAGACCCGCTAGGTCTGGCCCAGCCCTCTTGTAGACATGGCCTACTATTTCTAACCCGGCAAGCAACAAGGGGCCGCAGTTGTAACATCCCAGTTCCAGGTGCCACTCAACGGGTGACCCGAACCCAGTTCACCATGTGACCTCAAGTGTATTTCGCCAAACTCCATAGGTTGTCGACTAGCAGCAAGGGACTAGGTCTAATAGTGGTGAAACTATGCCCTCACTTGTCAAAGTGCAGCACATCAGAATAGATAAATAGCATACAAAAAACCGAAGTGATAAACAATATATATAACATAAATGGATAACAGATAATAACAAGGAAACCAATAGTCATTTATATAAAAAATGTAGCATGTCACTATTTTATTAAACATCCAAAACATGTTACACTGCCATACCATGCAACTGATGTACAAGTACAGAAAAACAAAACAGAATAGCCAGTGGCATCACGAGCCCAAGATCAGTCTCATGATCCCCTACTTCCCAGAAAAAATCAAGTACCTGTAAAGGGACCCTTTCTCTTATCCACACCTGTAGAAAAGTAATCTGTTTGGGCTGAAGGCATGACCCAAACAAGGTGTGAGAAATAAACCCCAGTAGTCACCCACCAAAGGCCCTTTTCAAACAATGTGAAAAGATGTAACAAAATCACGAAGTAGTAAATTCAATAAACTAAGCAGTACTCAAACGTAACTAACATTACTGGTTAGATTTCCATTTTATTATTCTTTTAAACATTCAATTTAAGATATCACCAAAGTAAATATTCTATGTAAAACAGCCTGTGTCCTCATACATGTAAAAACTTTCCCTCAGGTAAAGAGAATCTGAACATAGGAATCTGCATACTTGCATATCAATTATTTCCCATAGGCGTACGAGGTGTCACCCACAAGTATAGAATCAACTTCCCATAGGAACAGAAAAAGGTTCCCATAGGCTAAGTAGTACATTGCCCACAGGCTAATCACAACACTACACTCAGGTTAAAAAAGTAATTAGGCCATCCCAACATGTAAACAGGAAATACACGTACAATTTCTTTCAAGGAAATTCTATAATCAATATTATAAAGGCATACCCTCGGGTATCCTGGCCAAATGACTAAACAGAGGAACACACCCCGGGGGTGGTCTTGGATCCAAGAAGCAATCCCAAACAATAGATTATTATCACAGTAGAATTACCTATACAATTATAGGTATTTAATTCCCCAAGGCCTCAGCAATATGACACCCCATTCAGGGGCATGTATCACAACAGTACACAAAAACTAACATCATTTGGAAATGAAACATCAAGCCACCAACCATAAATGCCCCTGAACGGTATATGCATACGTTGATCCCAGAAACATCCAAGAACTATGTAGATCTAGGATAATAAAATTCTCGTTCAATCATAAATAACTTCCCCTCCGGAAAGAATTGGTATAAACTATGCAAGGAGAAGAGAGGGCATACCCGTACCATTCCAGGGAGATTGACAGTGTAGAAAACAGATTCCCGGTAATTGATCTGGAGCTCCTCAAAGACCTGGTCGTCCCTCCTGATCCGCCCTCTGGTTTTAAGATTCCTCTATGAACAAAGGAGGCTACATCCAATTTTATGTGAAAAAATAAAATATACAATGTGTAATGTCAAGTACACGGCATATACTTTCCATTTTTATTTGTTCCGCAGGCGGATTCTCACCAGCGTGGCACTATTCATCTATAGACATGAGTTAATGGTGTGTAGGCCTCTATACACGGCGTGTACTATCGCCCAGCTAGCCACCACCTTAATATTAGCCTACCGATTGACTACAAAACGTGTAAATATCTATTACATGGCGTGTAGTCGGTTTTTACATGCTTCGTCACTGACATGGCTACACACCATGTGTACTCTTCCCACATGGCCAAAAGTACACAGCGTGTATTTCCAAAATTTTGGGATTATTCCCATTTTCGTTATTTTCTCAAAAACAATGAAGGAATGAAGAAAATATGAAACATGTAGCTCAATAATAGAAACCAGATTCTTAAAATCTTCCCCCCTTAAAACAATTCATCCCCGAATTTCCCATAAAAGGGTGGGGATGATATAGCCATGAATAACTCCAGACACTGAGCACATATGTCGATCTCCCACTCCCAGGTTTTGTCCTGGACTCGTCCATACTGCCATAACACCCATACGAGAGGAACTGACCAGCCTCGGAGAACCTTTGTGCTCCTATTGATGATATGAATAAGATGATCCTCAAAAGATTCTTCTATTTCACGCCCAACCTCCTCAGGCTGAAAGATGTGAGATGGGTCTGAATGATATCGAGACAACTCATATACATGGAAGACATCGTGTATGTCTCGGTACCTCTGTGGTAACTACAACCGATAGGCAACCAGCCCAACTTTCTCCAGAATCTCAAATGGCCCCGCATACCTCAATGAATGTTTTCCCTATCTCCTGATCTTCCTGGGTCCCAACCTCAGTTATACACACAAGAAAACCTAATGCCCAACCCTGAACTACATGGGTCATCTGCAATAATTAGCATAAGATTTCTGATGGGACTACATGGTAGCCATTCGCTTCTAAATCAACTGAACCTGCTCAGAAGTCTCTTGCACGAGACGTGGTCCCAGTAACGCTGCCTCACCTACCTCTAACCAGCACAAAGTTGATTGGCATTGCCTACCCTATAAATCTTCATAAGGTTCCATGTCTATAGTTTCCTGAAAAATATTATTATAGGAAAACTCGACTAGGGGTATATGTATAAGGCCCCAGCCTTAAACCTTACTTAATCTTGAGTTATTACAAGATTACACATTGAGGATCTTTTAAGGTATAGAGTTTGAGAGAATTAGATCATAAAACTTGAATTATATTCCACATTTAATCAATGTGGTTACATAAAATATAGTAATCTTTTTTCCCATCAATGGAAACATATTTAAAATAAAACATGGATTCTTTCTTGACACTTCCTTGACACTATCATCATATCATGTACCCTTCCCTTGACCTGTGAAAAACATTTCAAAAACCTTGGATGAGCATAAAATTCTCAGTAAGGGATATAAAAATATGGAAAGGAAACATGAGTACATGTATACATAAGAATGATATCATACTTTACCCATAAAACATAAGCACTTTAACATACCTCATAAAATCATGAATAAATCATAGAAATCATAAGACATAAAGGTTACTTGAGGCATTCATAACATTCTAACGTAGGGAGTAACCCTCTTGGTTACGTTTGGAATACCCATCATAGTATATTCCCTAAATGTCTTCGAATAAACCTTAATGTTTAACCCCTTCGCGTTACCCAGTGCATTGGAGAGCTATATCGGGCTCACCCATCCATAGTTTATCACGGAACCACCCGTCTTCATAATAATTCCCAAGAACCACAACATAATCGTATCACATAAAACATGCATAAAGGAAACATAACATTTCCACCTTTCAGTCATAAGATATCAATACATCACATTGATATAAAAATATTATGAAAAACATTATCAATACCAAAATAAATGAAAAGTAAAACATGGTATTTATTTTTCTTTCAAAAAGAAGGTATGGCTTGTAGAGGAATCCGAAACTCAAATAATGGTCACGGTGGCGGAGAAGTTGTTGTCGCCACATACGTACGAAAAAAACATTCCCTTTTGTCGTTTAGTAAAACGCTTTGTATAAAAAAGATTCCTTTCGGATAAACGTAAAATTCAAAGGGGTTTATACACCGTATAAATTAAGGATGTGTATAAAAAAAATATTCCTCAATGAAAGGATATTGAGACGAAGTCCCATACAAAGACAGTATCCTTGGATTAAGTATAAATCAATTACATAATTATGTGTGACAAAATAATACACCAAATATAAGTGGATATTAAGTGTAAAACAATCAGAGGTTCTTCACACATATTCATAGAATGATATATTCAAGGAGTACAAGCTTATCCCAAAGAATCAAAATTGGGATAAGAAGTTCCCTTGCAAAAATTTGACAGCCTAACTGGGTCACTAAAAAATTCAGAAAATGAGTTGATGAGAGATAAAAAGGGTATCTAATCACTTGGACATAAAATTTAAATCACTAAGGATATATAAGAACATATCCCAAAATAATTTTATGTGACTTAAAATAAATAACAAAAGAAGTGTTTTTAAAAAAATGAGGGTGAATGTTTCCCTTACCGACATGGTTATCTTTGGAAACATACACCCCGTGAAAGAAGGACAATACAACATTGATGTAAATACTCCTAAATGAAATTATATTACACAATGAGTAAAATAATGGTCTGTACATACACCACTCAAACGAAATTGTGGCAAATATAGTATAAATCACACGGGAATAAAAGTGAGATGAAAAATCCCACATGAAAACTCGGCAGCCTAACGGCGCCACATAAAACATACAAAAATGGATTGATGAGATCAAATATGATCTCTCATCATATTAACATAATGTTTAAAGAAAGAGGAATATAAAATAACATCCCCCAAAATAACAAAGAGGAGCTTAAAAGAAGTGAAATAAAGGAGAGTACTTAAAAATAAAGAGAGAGGTTAGATCTATTACGAATACTCGGTAGCCTAACGACGCCACTCAAAACTTCCAAAATGGATTGATGAGAGAAAATAGGGTCTCTCACCATATGAACACAAAACGTACATTATGAGTAATATAAAATAATATGCCAATCATAATTAATATGATCTTAAAAGGAATGACATAAAAGAGTGTACATAAAAAGAAAGAGAGGATTAGGATCCCTTACCTCGGGTCCGACTTGACTCGATCATTCTTTAACGTCTTGAATAATAAACTTGAGTGAATTTCTACTTGATTAAGAACCTTTTTCAAGTTCATTATTCCTTTTTTACCCCTTATTTCCATGTTATAAACATTATGTAATCATTTAAGTTAATAATGTTTGTTTTGTCGATATTTGGTTCTTAAGTTGAAAGTGGACTTCTTACAATTACATGTTGTTCGTGTGGTCAAAGGTTCATTATATCCAGAATGATATTCATGATTTGGATCTCATATATATCATATATATCCAGAATATACATGTATTTATAATATTACATAATCATTTATAGGTAAGAAATGAAATGCAATGTTCATGGAGACGGTAAGCCGTACCTACGCATGAATGCTACTTTCGTTTATAAGTCATATTAATGGAATTAAAACTAAATGAGAGGTGTGTATATATTAATTCCAGAATTATATTCATCATTTATATGTAACATAAATCATATATAATAACTTTAAATACATCTTTTGTACATCCCACATATGGCATTAACCAATCAAATCACTTTGAGGGGGCGGTAGTCCGCACTTCCTAAAATGAAATTATCGTGTTTAACCACAATGAAAACCATAAAGGTATGCCACAAAAGAAAAATTCAGAAGTTTAAGTAAAACGTAAAAATATTATATATCATATATAAATATAGTTACACCTTAATGGCCACCTTTGAAGGTGTTATATGAGTGTTGAACAATCATCGTTTCGTGAGGCAGAAATTCGCCATCCACAGAAACAGTATGTTCTTTTACCATTAGATGTATGTGTGTGTAAGTGTAGCTCTAATTATTCTTATAAAAAATCCTAGTATATTAAATATACTGGATTTGTTACAAAAGAAATGAATAAAAAGAGTTTAGGGGGTTGGAGAAGCAAAATAATACAAAAGGACTCAAGTGAAGACATTACCTTAAAATCGGGCAACTCCCATTGGTTTGAGATCAAAGGCTTCTTTGGGAATACTTATTCCCAATGTGTGGCTTCTAAGAGTTATAGAGGTATGTGGAGAGACAAAATGGGAAGGTTTTGTCTAAGACAAAGACTTTGGAAGTGTGGGTAAGGAGGTAGAGGTGGGGGCCTTTTATAAGAGGAGAGGAGGGGCACTCTTGGAATGTAAAGAAATGTTACTTTATTTGAAAATGATTTTCTGATTTAAAAGGACCCAAATTGATGTAATTCGGGGATAAGGGGATAAGGTTTCTAAATATACCAATAAAATAGGTTTTGGACATGTAGTTCATAGATTTTACATTATCTATTCATTTTATTTAAATACTTTATTAATGAGGTAATCGTTGCATCATTATGATGTCATAAATAATTTTAATTATTTAATGTCTAAAAATTATAAAAAAACTATCATGATGTAGGAAATCGTTTTAGCTTTCCAATCACTATTTATAGTCATAAATATGACTTTTATAACCCCATGTAAAAATTGTTTTAGTAAAACGACTCATGTTTGTGCCATTTTTACTTTTACATTAAATAAAAAGTTATTAATGTCATTTCCAAACCAATGTGGCTCCATTGGGTCCCCAAGTTGTCCCATGGATTGTCTTGGTCGGCCAGGACACATCCAATAAGGTTAGGACATGTGTCAAGCTCATCTCATATTATTACAACATTATTTTTACCTTAAACTACACTAATTACCTCTAATTGTGATTAAAAACTTAAAAGTTACTATTCACCAAAAAATAATTTTAATCCCATTGAACAACATTTTACTTCCTAATGACAAACATGTATGTCGGATTTTTTAAAATTCAAAACACAGAGGTGGAAATGTTTCATTTAATCGAAAAATCAGTTTCTTTAACTACCACTTAGTGGTTTCACTATTCATCAAAAATTGAAGTTTTTCAGAAAAATTCCAAAAATTCACCCTAAGCTATATTTGATATTACGAATTCAAAAATGAAGTCTTTTTTACAAAATTCAAAACATATAAGTTGCATTAATTAATTTAATAATTAATTCCCACTGTCAAAACAAATAGTGTGTTTTTAAGAAATAATAAGTATCTAAAGATTGACTCTAGTTTAAGTCTAATTTCAAGATGAAATTAATTCCAATGACCACTATTGTATTAAATGTTAAAAATATATTCTTATTGAACATTAAAACAAATTCAAAATATAATCTAATCATATAAATAAATTAGATTAAAAAGGGGTTTCGAATTAAAATACAACATTTTCACTGTTCATTAAAAAATGAACTTTATCGGAAAAATACCAAAAATTTACACAATGTAAATTTTGATGTCCCGATTATAAATAAGAATTTTATTTTTTCAAATATAACACAAATTTTTTTTAAAAAGTGGATTTAAAAGATGTTCGCCATCGAAAGGCGGTTAATCGACCTTTTAAAGAATATTAGATTGTTTATGCTAAAAAATGGGATTCATTCGGATTTTTAATCCTCTGACATTTTTTGTAAAAAGTAAAAATATTTTACAAAAATATATAATCATTTTGTAGTTATTTCTGTTCAATCCCGCCATTACAACAACTATATGTTAACTACCATAATATTATCTTATTATTAGAGTGCAATGTAAGACTCCCAAGAAACTCGTTGTTGCGTATTGGGTATGCCATCAAGCATAGTGTTCCCTTTAAAACATTATTTTCATCACAAATATGGATAAATATAAAAATTTCATATTCTTTGTTTACTTGGGGTGTTACATCCGTCCCCCCTTTTGGGAATTGTGTCCTCTCATTTTTTAAAATTGGGCTTGGAAACATCATTGAAAATCCCACATCGGAACAAGAGACTGTAAAACTATCACCTTAATATAAAGAAAGAGAATTAAAACGGTCACCCAAGTTAACCCATACTAGGATTCCATGTAGGAAAACAAATGGTCGTGTTCTGAGGGAGATTGATAGTAAACATGTCTAGGAGAAAGTTAACCATAAGAAAATCACAAACTTGTGGTGGGTTAAACGGTATTCGATTTCCCAGTAGGAAAAGTTAATAGACAACATTTTTGTTTTTTTATTGAGGAATTTATTCATAAGGAAACATAATTACTTATCATGTTGACTTTCATCTTTTATTAGATTTCTTACACAAACTCATATTTTCGTCAAAAGACGAGTATTTAGGAAGACTTGTTCACTATAATCAACTTCTAGAGAATCACCTAATCCACAAAAGAGAACTATATACTTCCCATGTCTTTAGACTTTAACCAAAACCAAAACCAAAATGGTTAGTACAAGATTAGAGAATCCAGAAAAGGATAACCCTTTATAAAAAGAAAATCTATTCTTAATCTCCAAAATTTGTCCAACAAAACCCAAAGTTCAACGAGGACCATTTGATAAAAAATTTGTCCATCAAATTCTTCAAAGTAAACCAAACTAATATTGAAACCCAAATATTTGAAGGATTTAGTCACATAGTCTTCCAAGGTAAAAATTAACTTTTAGCTCCAAATAACATCAGTTGCTCTTAAATTCTCATATTGAAAAGTAATTAACCTAATCACATATCCTCGATGATAGGTTAATCATTAACATGGATAACACAAAAAAACTTACACTTGATTCCTAAAATCATATAACTAAAAAGAATTAGTCAAACTAACCAGGGACTTCATGTAGTCCAGTGGTAGGCGATAAATACCAGTCGCACTTTGGTTGTGGGTTCGATTCCCGCAGCTTTGTCCGACGCGACGGGTTGTCACACGGTCTGTGTGTTGTCATTTTTCCAAAACTATATAAATCTTAAAACATTCCCCAAAACGAGATAAAATATTCAAAAATAATCATAACATATTTTAACCTCATTTTTATCTCATCCTTTCATTTTCCATCGTAACATATAATAACCTATAATTACCTCAAAAGCAAGGATCATGTAAACTCTAATGGTTACCTTTATAATTATTACCTGAACTTCCACATCGACTGGTCATCTAGTACATGATGCATTACAGATCATACCAAGGTTCAAGTGGTTGATCATGACTCCTTGATAGTTGGTTTAGAACCACCATGAGTATCCTCATTGAATCCCCTATTTTATCTAGTATCTTAATCAGAGAACCACCACAGTTTCCTTCAAACCTGTTGTCTTCTTGGTGCCTGCTAGATCCATCCATTAACTAAAAATAGAAATTTCAGTGTGAGTATATCAACAAAACCATCATGTACAAATGAGGAAGGTAAACACTAAGATATACTTACTCATTCACTTTATCTAAAACTAGGACTCTTTCTAAAATCCTAACCATTATGGTAATGTCACTTATGCTTAGAGAATATCCTAACATCTAATGTTATCTAGACCGACCTTTGATACCAACTATAAGGATAAATCCTTAAACCTTACTTAATCTTGAGTTATTAAAAGATTACACTTTGAGGATCTTTTCAGGTTTAGAGTTTTAGAGAATTAAATCATAAAACTTGTATTACATTCCACATTTAAACAAAGTGGTTACATAAAATACAGTATTCATTTTTTCCATCAACGGAAAAATATTTAAAATAAAACATGGATTCATTATTGAAACTTCCTTGACACTATCATCATATCATGTAACATTCCCTTGACCTGTGAAAAACATTTCAAAAACGTGGGATGAGCATAAAAATTTCAGTAAGGTATATGAAAATATGGAAATGAAACATGAGTACATGTATACATAAGAATGAAATCATAATTTACCCATAAAACAAAATCACTTTAACATACCTCATAAAATCATGAATAAATCATAGAAATCAAAAGACATAAAGGTATCTTGAGGCATTCATAACATTCTTACATAGGGAGTAACCCTCTTGGTTACGTTTGGAATACCCATCACAGTATATTCCCTAAATCTCTTCGGAGATACCTTAAAGTTAAACCCCTTCGCGTTACCAAATTCATTGGAGATCTATATCAGGCTCACCCACCCTTAGTTTATCACGGATCCACCCATCTTCATAATAATGCCCAAGAACCACAACATAATCGTATCACATAAAACTTGCATAAAGGAAACATAACATTTCTATCTTTCAATCACAAGATATCAATACAACACATTGATATAAAAATATTATGAAAACCATTTTCAATACCAAAATAAATGAAAATTAAAACATGGGATTTATTTTTCTTTTAATAAGATGGAATGCCTTGAAGAGGAAGCCAAAACTCAAATAATAGTCATGGCGGTAGAGAAGTCGTTGTCGCCACATACGTACGAAAAAAACATTCCCTTTTATCATTTAGTAAAATGCTTTGTATAAAAAAGATTCATTTTGAATAAATGTAAAAGTCAAAGGGTTTTATACAACGTATAAAAGAAGGTTGTGTATAAAACAAAATATGCCTCAATTAAAGAAGATTGAGACGAAGTCCCATACAAAGACAATATCTTTGGATTAAAGATAAATCAATTACATAATTTTGTGTGAAAAACTAATACACCAAAAATAAGGGGATATTAAGTGTAAAAAAATCAGAGGATATTCACACATATTCATAAAACGACATATTCATGGAGTAGAAGCTTATCCCAAAGAATCAAAATTGGGTTAAGATATTCCCTTGCAAAAATTTGACAGCCTAACGGTGTCACTACAAAATTTAAAAAATGAGTTTATGGGAGATAAAAAGGGTATCTCATCACTTGGACAAAAAATTTAAATCACTAAGGATATAGAAGAACATATCACAACATAATGTTATGTGAGTTAAAAGACATAACAAAATAAGTCTTATAAAAAAAGAAGGGTGAATGGTTCCCTTACCGACATGGGTATCTTTCGAAACATACACCCCATGAAATAAGGACAATAAAAAATTGATGTAAATTATCATAAATTAAATTATATTACACAATGAGTAAAATAATGGGAAGTACATACACCACTCAAAGGAAATTGTGGCAAATGTAGCATAAATATCATGGGAATAAAAGTGAGATGAAAAATCCCTCATGAAAACTTGGCAGCCTAACGACGCCACATAAAACATACAAAAAAGGATTGATGAGATCAAATAGGGTCTCTCATCATATTAACATAAAGTTTAAATCAAGAGGAATATAAAATAACATCCCCCAACATAACAAAGGGGAGCTTAAAAGAAGTGACATAAAGGAGAGTACTTAAAAAGAAAGAGAGAAGTTAGATCTCTTACGAAAATTCGGCAGCCTAACGTCGCCACTCAATACATCCAAAATGGATTGATGAGAGAAAATAGGGTCTCTCACCATATGAAAATAAAACATACAGTATGATTAATATAAAAGAATATCCAGATCATAATTAATATGATCTTAAAAGGAATGACATAAAATAGTGTACTTAAAAAGAAAGAGAGGAGTAGGATCCCTTATCTCGGGTCCGACTTGATTCGATCGTTCTTTAACATCCTGAATAATAAACTTGAGTTAATTTATACTTTCTTAAGAACTTTTTTCAAGTTTATTATCACTTTTATATCACTTATTTCCATGTTATAAACATTATTTAATCATTTATGTTAATAATGTTTGTTTTGTCGATATTTGGTTCTTAAGTTGAAAGTGGACTTCTTACAATTACATGTTGTTCGTGTGGTCAAAGGTTCATTATATCTAGAATGATATTCATGAATTGGATTTCATATATATCATATATATCTAGAATATACATGTATTTTTAATATTAAATAATCATTTAGAGGTAAGAAATGAAATGCACCGTTCATTGAGATGGCAAGCCGTACGTACGCATGAACGCTACTTTCATTTCTATGTCATATTAATGGAATTAAAACTAAATGAGAGGTATGTATATTTTAATTACAAAATTATATTCATCATTTATATGTAAAATAAATCATATATAATAACTTTAAATACATCCTTTATACATCCCACATATGGCATTAACGAATCAAATCACTTTGAGGGGGCGGTAGTCCACACTTTCTAAAATAGAATTATCTTGTTTGCCCACAATGGAAACCATAAAGGTATTCCAAAAAAGAAAAATACAAAAGCATAAGTAAAACATAAACATATTATATATCATATATAAATATAGTGACATCTTAATGGACACCTTTGAAGGTGTTATATTAGTGTTGAACAATCATCGTTTCGTGAGGCAGAAATTCCCCATCCATAGAAACAGTAAGTTCTTTAACCATTTGATGTATGTGTGTGTAATTTTAGCTGAAATGTTTCTTATAACAACATCCTAGTATATTTAATATACTGTATTTGTTACAAAATAAATTAATAAAAAGAGTTTAGGGGGTTGGATAAGCAAACTAATACAAAAGGACTCAAGTGAAGACATTACCTTAAAATCGGGTAACTCCCTTTGGTTTGAGCTCAAAGGCTTCCTTGGGAAGCCTTCTGCCCAAATTGAGGCTTATAAAAGTCATAGAGGGATGTGGAGAGACAAAATAGGTAGGTTTTGGCCGAGAAAAAGGATTTTGAAGTGAGGGTATGGAGTTAGAGGTGGGGGCCTTTTATAGGAGGAGAGGAGGGGCACTCTTGGAAAGTAAAGAAATGATACTTTATTTGAAACTGAGTTTCGGATTTAAAAGGTCCTACATTGATATAATTCGAGGATAAGGTGATAAGGTTTCTAAATCCACCAATACAATTTGTTTTGGACATGTGTAGGACATAGATTTCACATTATCTTTTCATTTTATTTAAATACTTTATTAATGAGGTAATCGCTGCATCATTATGTTGTCATAAATAATTTTATTTATTTTATTTATAAAAATTATAAAAAAACTATCATTATGTAGGAAATATTTTTATCTTTCCAATTAATATTTATAGTATATAATATGACTTGTATAACCCCATGTAATTTTTTTTTAGTAAAACAACTCATGTTTGTGTCATTTTTACTTTTACATTAAATAAAAAGATATTTATGTCATTTCCCAACCAAAGTGGCTCCAAGGGGTCCCCAAGATGACCCATGGATTGTCTTCGTCGGACATGACACATCAAATAAGGGTAGGACATGTGTCAATCTCATCTCATATTATTAAAACATTATTTTTACCTTAAACTACACTAATTACCTCTAATCGTGATTAAAAACTTAAAAGTTACTATTCACCAAAAAATTATTTTAATCCCATTGAATCACATTTTACTTCCTAATGACAACCATGTATGTTGGATTTTTGAAATTCAAAACACAGAGGTGGAAAATTTTCATTTAAACGAAAAATCAGTTTCTTTAACTACCACTTAGTGGTTTCACTATTCATCAAAAATTGATGTTTTTTAGAAAAATAGAAAAAATTCACCCTAAGCTATATTTGATAATATGAATTAAAAAATTAAGTCTTTTTTACAAAATTCAAAACATCTAAGTTTCATTAATTAATTTAATAATTAATTACCACTTTCAAAATAAATAGTGTGTTTTTAAGAAACAATATGTATCATAAGATTGACTCTAGTTTAAGTCCAATTTAAAGATGAAATTAATTCCAACGACCACTATTGGATTAAATGGTAAAAATATATTATAATTGAACTTTAAAACCAATTCAAAAGATAATCTAATCATATAAATTAATTAGATTAAAAAGGGGTTTTGAATTAAAATTCAACATTTTTCACTGTTCATTAAAAAAATGAACTTTATCGGAAAAATACCAAAAATTTATACAATGTAAATTTTTATGTACCAATTCTAAAGAAGGATTTTATTTTGTCAAATATAACACATATGATTGTTAAAAAGTGGATTTAAAAGTGGCTCTCCATTGAAAGGCGGTTAATCGACCTTTTAAAGAATATTAGATTGTTTATGCTTAAAAATTGGACTCATTCGCATTTTTAATCCTCTAACATTTATTGTAAAAAGTAAAAATATTTTACAAACATATATAATCATTTTGTAGTCAGTTCTGTTCATTCCCTCCATTACAATGGCTAGGCGGTAACTACCATAATATTATCTTATTATTAGAGTAAAACATAAGACTACCAAGAAACTCGTTGTTGCATATTAGGTACACCATTGAGCATAGAGTTCCCTTTAAAACATTATTTTTTTCACAAATAGGGATAAATATAAAAATTTATTATTCTTTATTTACCTGGGGTGTTACAATATGCTTCTCCCAAGAGCCCCCAAAGTCTAGGATGCATGCACGCAGCATGTTCTTAAGCACCTGTATCATACGCTCTGACTGACCATCGGTCTGAGGGTGGTAAGCTGTGCTCAGAGGCACCTGTGTACCCAGCGCCCTCTAAAAACATCGCCAGAAATGAGACATAAAACGGGCATCCCTATCTTAAACGACAGAATGGGGGACCCCATGAAGACATACAACCTCTCAGATAGAGAACAACCCGAGATGGTCAACACTGAAGGTCTCCGTGATCGGCAAAAAGTGATCTACCTTTGTGAGTCTGTCCACAACAATCCACATGACATCATTGCCTTGAGGTGACCACAACATCCCAGTCATGAATTCCATCATGAAATCCTCCCATTTCCGTGCCGGAATGGGTAACTACTTCAAAATCCAGACTAGCCTCTGATGCTCCACCTTCACCTACTGAGAGGTGGAACACCTCGTAACAATACCAGATATATCCCGCTTCATTTTCGGCCACTTGTATTGAAGTCTCGAGTCATAGTACATCTTGGTAACCCTGGGATGAACTGCCCAAGCAGAAGCATGAAACTCATGCATCAGCTCCACGCGTATATCCCCTGGAACCCACACACATCCATGGAAACGCAATACTTCATCATCGCCTATCGTCCAACCAGAAAAAGGGTCCTCACTGGTCACTGACTCCCGTAGAACTAGGCCTTCTGAATCATATAGATGTCTCACCATCACACTATCTAGGAGAATATAAGTCACATCTAAAGATGAAAGATAGGTCTTCCCCAATCTATCATGCACCTCCAAATGAATCTCAAGGAACAAAACCATAAGGTTCCTTTCACCACTGGCCTCCTGCACTGCATGTATCTAAGTCTTCATGCTCAGTTCATCAGCTACTGCATTAACTTTACCAGGTGCATATGAAAGCTCAAAATCGATGGACTGAAGGTATGCAACCCACCTTCGCTGTCTCAGGTTCATGTCATGCTGGGTAAAGATGTAATTAAGACTTTTGTGGTCCTTGAACACCACAAAATGATCTCCCAAGAGATAATGTCTCCAACAGTGCAACACATGAACAACTGCAGCCAACTCGAGATAATGCATTGGGTAATTCCTCTCATGTGGCCTCAACTACCGAGACCCATATGCAACTACTCAATCACCCTGTATCAACACAGCTCCTAGCCCAATACCTGATGCATCACAGTAAACTGTATAGATCTTCCAATGCTCTAGGAGTATTAGGACCGATGTAGATGTCAACTTTCCCATCAGCTCCTAGAAGGCTGTCTCGCACGCTTCTGACCAAACAAACTTCACCCCCTTCTTAGTCAAATCCGTCAATAGTGCTTCTAAGCGGGAGAAGTCCTGTATGAAGTGTTTGTAGTAACCATCCAGCCCCAAGAAACTCCATATTTCAAACACATTCTTTGGATACTCCCAGATAACTACTGCTCTCACCTTATCTAGGTCTACTGCAACTCCTACCTCTGAGATGATATGACCCAGGAAGTGTATCTGGTCCATCCAAACGTGGCACATTGAGAGATTAACATATAGCTGATGGTATCTCAGAGTACATAATACAATATCATGATGGGTGGCATGGGTGTGTCGAGTGTGAGACTACACAAAGATGTCATCCACAAATACTACCACAAAAGAATCCAGATAATGATGGAATACATGATTCATCAGAGCCATGAAAAATGATGGTGCGTTTTTGACTCCGAATGGCTTAACCATATACTCGTATAGATCATAACTGTTCCTAAATGTTGTGAGTGGTATATCATATTGTCTAAGGCGTAGCTGATGATATCTTGATCTCAAGTCAATCTTCGAGAACACTTGTGCTCGATGATGTTGATCAAAAAGATCATCAATCCTTGGAAAGGGATATCGATTCTTAACCGTCAACTGGTTCAACTTCAGATAATCCCCATAGAGTTTAAGGGTACCATATTCCATCTTCACAATGAGGATCGGCGAACCCCATGGAGAAGTACTGGGTTAGAAAAAACCCTTTTCCTATAACTCCTCGAACTGCCTCTTGAGCTCCTGCATCTCTGGTGTAGCCATCCTACAAGGAGGAATGGACACGAGTGCTGCTCTTGGCACAAGCTCAATAGAGAAATTCACCTCACCTCCCGGAGGAAGACCTGAAAAGTCTTCCGGGAAGAGATCCCTGAAACGATCAACCACTGGAGGTAAATCCTTCTGAAAAATCACTTAGTCATCCAGATATAAGCTCGCAATCTGGTCTATGATACCACCTCGCCCTGATGCTCTGGTCCATCTCGACTCCCCTGAACATCCCACTCGCCCTTGTATAGAAACTCTCCGCCCTCTGGTGATGTGAAACTCACCCTACGACTATAGCATTCCATAAAGCCTAGAAAGGTAACCATCCAATCCATCCAGAGAATGACATCATAACTCGTCATCTCTAAGACATAGTGGTCCCAAAGGTAGTGAAACCCACCATCCTTAAGGGGGAACTGCCTGCACTGATGCACACTAGACGTTCTAGTTCCCAACGGAGTGTCTAATGTCATAACATCATAGGAAGTAGAAACACAGAGCCCAAGGATCTCCACAATGGGTACAGATATAAGGATATGTATAGCACCCGTATTGAAAAGTACTGAAGATAAAAAGAAGCTACTAAAATAGTACCTCTAGAAGTAGAAGGTCTAGGATCTTGCTCTTGCTGGGTCTGTTGCACTGCATATGCCTGCCCAGTGTCGTGGCCCTGCGACGCAACCTGGCTACCCTGAGCTGTCCCGCCCTGCTTCCTCAGAGATCCTGGTGTACAGCTACCATGAAAATGACCACAAACCCTTCCTACAAGCCTTGATGTATTCTAGTTCCCTAACTGGTAAGAAGATGATGGTCCCACCTCTTCATGCAGAGTCTGCACAAAACCCCTCTCACTAGCCACTGGTGGAAACACCCTAAAAAAGCACTGCAGATGACCCATCCTTTTGAAATCCCAGCATTCCACTGTGTCACATGGACACTAAGGTCGCTTGTGACCCTCCTTACCACACTAGTAGCACATGACCTGGCCACCTGAAACATTCTTATGGCCGGTACTGCCACCCTGAGAGAAGTACATCTGTCTCTTCCTCTTACTAGTAGAAATAGTACCATAAACTGATGTTGAACCACCCTGGACCACACCACTAGCTTCTTGCAGGTTTCTCTCTATAATCAGCACCTAGTTCACAATAGCATGTACTAAAGGCAACCTGAAAACATTCACCAGTGCCCAGATGTTATATCGATGACCATTCTTAAAGCATCTGGCTCTTATCGTCTCGTCAACCACCAGAATAGGTGAAAAACGCTAAATCTCGGTTAAACGAGAAGAATAATCCATCACCAATATAGTTCCCTGCTGCAGATTCATGAACTCTCGAGCTCGATCTTCCCTTAGTGTCTCTGGGAAGAAGAAGTCATTGAAGGTTGTCTATAAAACTTCCCATGCCATGTCTCTGTGATGCTCTGACTGGGTGGTAACATCCCACCACCTCTTGGCAGAATCACACAGCATATAAGTCACGAGCATGACCCTCTGCCCTGGAGGCGTCTCTAGGTGCTCGAAAATAGTCTACATTGACCCCAACTAAGACATTGTAGCCTGGGGTCCTTCATTCCCTGAAAACATAGACAGATGCTACTGCTGGAAGATATGAGTCATCTCGGCCCTAGATGTGGCATCCGCCAGTGCTCCCTGAAAGGTCTGGATGAACTACATAAAGCCTCCATGGAACTGCCCCTTTGCGCCTGTGTCCGGTATTACGGCTGGCGCCACATCTGGCTCTCATGGATGATCAACTCTTAGACCATGGCCCACCATCTTCAGAGTATATTAGTTTCTAATCTCCTGGTGAACAATGCGGGAACATCTCGGTGGCATGACACTACAAGGTCAACCACACACCATAGATAAATATTATCACAGTCTGAAAATGAAGGAACCAAAAGGGGAAAAATAAGAATAAGGCACTTAAGATTGCACAACAAGACTACATGGAATGTATACTGACTACACGGCATGTACTAGACTTCTCTTCCCATACCTGAGTACTTCTACACGACTAGGACACATGGCTCCCGATAAACACAACTACACGGCCTGTATATAATCTACACGGCATGTATGGTGTAATTTTCCAACTACCCGTGTCGTTTGTGAGATGGCCGACTACTCGGATTGATACTACACGGCGTGTTTCACCCACACAAGGAGTGTACACTACCCCATTTTCCATCCACAGGGTCAGGTCCACACAGTCTGA
This sequence comes from Viscum album, assembly GCA_963277665.1. Lineage (NCBI taxonomy): Eukaryota > Viridiplantae > Streptophyta > Magnoliopsida > Santalales > Viscaceae > Viscum > Viscum album. The sequence continues at coordinate 1,250,262,821 of OY728150.1, read as the reverse complement.
CATTGGTCATGACTACACGGTGTGTCCCATAGGTACACAGTGGGTACGAGATGAGCTCCATCGACCTGTGTTGTTCGTTACACGGCAAAATACAAGGCTCCAACTACACGACATGTTCTGTAGTGGGCACAACGTGTATGTATTAAGGTCTCCTCCATTCGTGTTTGTTAGTTACACATGAAGACTCAGGGTCAACACTACACGGCATGTATATCTGGTACACGTCATGTTTGCCCCAAGAATTTCACTTCCCCCTGTCCCTGCCCACATGGTCTATGACATGGGAAGAGACTACACATCATGTACTTATGGTACATGGAGTGTACTCAAAATGTTTTATTTTCTTCCCGAACAGAAGAACATACACGAATTTTTTAAGGTACTACACGACGTGTATACTGGGTTTCCAGATAGTATTCCTCAAAAACTTCTCTGGATCCTAGAAAATAATGAAAAAAACCTCTATGTGCCAAATTCTGATCTGTTAGGGCCCATACTCCCCGCAAATAAATGTTTGGCATCTTATATGTGTTATAACCATATAAGTAGTCAATGATCCACCAAATTCTGGTCAATGAGGGCACATACTCCCCAAAAACCTAAGTTTGGCGTCTATTCTATAAAAATTCCCACACAATAACACCCTATAAACAATAGGTATCTATAATGTACCTATCACAACATCATGCTTTTACTAGCACACCATCATTCTTTTACTAGCACAACATCTATCACAACAACATTCAATTTCTAATGCACCTAAATGGCATGGAAACTATAAATGCTATGTGATTCTATCATATAACTAAATGATGCACGGGATGGCATAACCTCATCTCATCGGGTTTCAACTAGATGGAACCCATGAATAAAATATAAACAACACAATCACAAGTGTGTCACCCTTCAGTGAAAATCATTTCAACTGTAAAATTGAAAAATCAGAAAAATTGAAACACGAGGTAAATTGGCTTTTCCCTCTCCACGGGTTATCTAAGCTCACGCACAGCTTATTACCAACTACAATTCTCATCCTATCCCTAGCTAAGGCACCAAATAGTATGTAAAAGAAAATAACTCCTTTGATACAACTTTGTAACGTCTCGGTTCTAGGTGCCACTCAACGGGTTCCCCGAATGTGGTTCGCCACGTGGCCTCAAACGCATTCCCCAAACGTCAGAGGCTACAGACTAGTAGTAATGGACCAGGTCTGATAGTGGGGAACTATGTCCTCATTTGTCAAAGTGCAGTGCAAAGGAATAGATAAATAGCATACAAAAAAGGGAAGCTTTAAAAATATGTATAACAAATATGGATAACAGATAATAACAAGGAATCCAGCAGTCATATATATAAAAAATGCAGCATGTCACTATTCTATTAAACAGTCAAAACATGTTACACTAAAATACCATACAACTGAAGTACAAGTACAGAAAAGAAAAACAGAATAGCCAGTGGCATCACGAGCCCAAGCTCGGTCCCATGCTCCCCTACATCCCAGCAGCAATCATGTACCTATATAGCGACCCCTTCCCTTATCCACACCTACATAAACGTAATCTATTTGGGCTGAAGACATGACCCAAACAGGATTTGACAAATAAATTGTATTAGGCACCCTCCAAAGGCCCGTGCCCAACTGTGTGAAAATATGCAACAACAGTGTGCAGTAGTAAAATTCAATAAACTAAGAAGTTCTCAAAATTAACTAACTTTACCTATTATATTTCCATTTTATTATTTTTTTAAACATTCAATGTAAGATATCACCACAAGGAATATTCTATGTAAAATAGCCAATTTCCTCAGACATGTAAACCCTTACCCTCAGGTAAAGAGAATCAAAACACAAGAATTTTCCCACTAGAATATCGATTATGTCCCACAGGCGTACGAGGTGTCGGCCACAGGTAGAGAATCAACTGCCCAAAGGCACGGAAGAAGTTTCCCACAGGCTAAGTAGTAAATTTCAATAGGCTAATCACAACACTACCCTCAGGCTAAACAATTATTTGGGCCATTCCTAACATGTAAACAAGCAATACACATGCAATTCCTCTAAAGGAAATTATATAATTAATATTATAGAGGGATACCCTGGGCTATCTGGCCAAATGGCTAAATTGAGGAACACACCCCCGGGGTGGTCCTTGATCCAAGCAGCGATCCCAAACAAAAGTTTATTATCACATTTAAATTACCTATACAATTCTAGGTATTTAATTCAACAAGGAATCATCCATATGACACCCCATTCATGGGCACATATCACAACGGTACATAAAAATGTACATCATTTGGAAATTAAACAACAAGCCACCTACCTTAAATTCCCCTGAACGATATACGCGGACGGTGATCCAAGAAACGTCCACGAATGACGTAGATTTGGGATAAGGAAATTATATATCAATCACAAATAAATTCCCCTCAGGAATTAATTGGTAAGAACTATGAAATGAGAGGAGATGGATTACCCGTACAGTTCCAGGGAGATTGACGGTGCAGAAAACAGATTCCCAATACTCGATCTGGAGATCCTCAAAGATCAAGCCATCCCTCCTAAGACTCCCTCCAGTTCTAAGCTTCCTCTATGAACAAAGGATTCTACTTCCCATTTTAAGAAAAAAACAAAATACACGGTGTGTACTCTCAAGTACACGGCAGGTACTTTCCATTTTTAACTGTTCCATTGGCAGCTTCTCACCAGCGTGGCACTGTTCATTTGTCGACATGAGTACACGATGTGTAGGCCTCTATACATGAAATGTACTGTCACCCAGCTGGACACTGCATTACTATTTGACTACCGACTGACTACACGGTGTGTAAATATCTAATAAACGGCGTGCAGTTGGTTTTTACACCCTTCGTTGCCGACATGGCTGCACACCATGTGTACTCATCTCACACGGCCAAAAGTACATGGCGTGTGGAAAATTACACGGCGTGTACGTTCAAAATTTTGGGATTTTTCCCATTTTCCTTATTTTCTAAAAAACAATTAAGGAAAGGAGAAATGAAGAAACCCGTACCTCAAGAATAAGAACAGGTTTCTTACAGCAGTGGGCCTCGGATGGTCGCGAGGCCGCAGAGGGATGTGGGTGGGCATGAGGTCGAAGACAGTCATGGGTGGCTATTAGGCCTTGGAGGGTTTCATGAGGGCATGAGGCCACAGGGAGGCTCGACCGGAGCAGTTCAGCTAGAAGGGTAGGGGCAGCATGGGCAGCGGCTCGGCCTGGACTGCGCCGGTGGCTAGGACAGCAGTTCACTCCTGCGGTGGCTGCTCGGCGGCGGCTCGTCCCGAACAAAAATGGTGGATCGACTTGGATGGTGGTAGTGGCATGGACGGTAGAGCTTCCTCAGCCCGGACGTTTGCGGTGGCTTAGACAAAGTCAGAGACTTGGCCCAGACGGTGGCGACCATTCGGCCTGGACGACGGCGGTGGCTAGTACGATGGTGGTGACTCAGCCTGGACAGTGTTGATGGCTCAGACGGTGATGGCGGCTTGGCACGGACAGCGACAGTGGCTTGGCCAATATTATGGAGGCGGCTCTGATGGCGGTGGAGGTTCAGACGGCGGCGACGACTTGTCCAGCATGGTGGCGGCGGCTCGGTTGGAGAAATGGTGGTCACGGGGCGGCGAGGGCCGCGGGGCGGTGGGGCATTGTACCTTCGTCGGGGGTTCTCGAGTTCCACTTCTGCCGACTGCCAGCACTGTTCGCCATCACCAATGTCACCTTCTTCAATCGCGAAGGATACACCATTCAAGAAGAACGAAGGAGGGATCACTCCCTTCTTTTTTGGCCCGCAACCTCCATGTTATAGCGGTAGCCAGTGGCTCAACATGAACAATAACATGTATGAAAGATACTTATGAACTTAAATCCCAACAACCATCATCAATCACTAATCCCATTAACAAAAAGAAACATATAATTGAATAATATGGGAACCAAACCCTTACCTCATTTGATTCATCGATGGAGATCAGGAGGGAGAAGGCGATGGCGTTGGGTAGGAGAATTCGATCATAAATTGAATATGTCCCACATTTGAGGATGTCCCATGTAATAATTTCAAATTCGTGTTTGGAGTTCTTCATTAGCATTCTTCACTATAGAACTTTTTCCCATTTTCTCCAACACTCTCTCTTTTTCCAATCCTTTTCTCCAATAACACCAAATTGAAAAGGTAGCCCAAGATAATAGGTAATAATATCTATTATTTAGTTTTTTGGCACATATTCAAAATAGACTAATTAATTAAATTGAGTTGGCATCATAAATGTTTGAGGAGTTGAAGAGGCTCCCCCACATTTACACATTCCACTGATGAAAAAATTTAAAAAAAGTATGACCCATTTGGGTGCTATCTAATAATCCCTAATCTATCTATATCAAGGGATGAGATTTTATCCTCATCATATGAGAGGAAAAATCAAATATTATTTGAGCTCCAACCAATGAAATAATAAATAACATACACAACCACCCAATGATTAGATAATAATTAATTTCTTTCTTATGAAATGATTTGAAGCATGAAGGAACTCATGTTAGCTTTATCACCAACCCTTGTAAATTGGGGCCCTATATGATCCATATACCTCAATTATACTAGAAAAGTAGTGTGTCACAAACATTTCATTATTCTTTGTGCATTATCAATCACTATAATTACCAAATTTTACAAAATTTTCATGCCTCACATGAATATTAATCATATCTTTCTAGAATGCTTCTTATACTAACATTAACATTTTTACATGAACTATTATTCTTCATAATTAATATCCCTTAGGTATAATATAAAACTAAAGCTTTTATAGGATATTTATCATTATATTTCATGAAATTTATATCAATATATATATTAATACAACAAACATGAAAAAATGGTAAACAATATTCCAATTTAAATAATAAAATTTATATCCATAAACATCATTTATGAAAATTTAATAGAAACCCAACATGATGTAATTACAAAATAGAAAATTAATTTTATATTTTACAAAATATAATCTTAAAACAGATTTAATATTATTTAACAAAATAAATCATAAGAACCAGTATATCTTATCATATATCAAATACATCTAGATGATCCAAATATTAATTTTACATTCTATGATAATGTTAACTTATTTCATGTATATGTAAATCAATTTGTAACTCTATTATACCATTTGGAAAAAAATTATACAACTAATCTATTTTTTGAGTACCATCAACAAAAAATTAATTTTTAAAAAATGTTTTATTTGTATATCATATCCTTAAAATCTAACTCCTTGAATAGATTAGAACTTATTTAAAAAAAAACAAATATTCTGGTATCAATAACTTTTTTTCTACATCGAACACATTATATTATTATGATCATAATATGTGGAATTAAATTCTATAAATTGTTTTACTTAATTTTGTGTAACAATTTAAATTATTTTATACAACTAAATCAAAATATTCATTTGGATAATGTTACATTCACATTGACAGTGATAATCATGTTGGAAAAAGTGATATTCAATTTTTTTTGTACCAAAGTGAACCTCTTTATATTTTTCTTTTCCATCACATTTCAAAAAATATTTAAGATATTATGTGAGAATTACATTATGTTTATAATTGTGTAATATTATATTCTTTTATATTTTAAAATGTATACATTTAAAAATAATTTCTTGCTCCTCGTAGACCCTATAAACATTCTAAATTTAATTCCATGAAACAATTTTTTTGTTACAAAATTATGCTTATTTGAGCTTAGTATGAAAATTTATGAAATAAATAACAATCTTCATACCATATACGATATTCTTTATATTTTGAAATTTTTCTTCTAAAAATAAATAACTTTACCTTGATATTACAAATATTTATAGAATGAACTCTTTCCCTCATATTTTTAAAAATATCCGGATACAAACAATACCTTATATGAAAAATTTCTATCTCTTTCCTCTTATTATACTCATTATTGAATTTAATGAATCTTTAATCAATTGAATGCCATCTTTTTCATATCCTCACATTGTTAATGATTAAATATTAATATAATATATTATATATAATTATAAAATATGAATTCGTAACATAGATTCATCAATTCATGATATATCCCTTTATAATCAAATACATTATGTATAAAATCATTCATGATCACTTCAATGTAAAATATCGTCAACCAAAAAATCCATTTAATTTTATCACATATATTTTTACAAAACCTGAAAATCATACATTATCCTCGCATATAATTTATAATCAATGCATTGATATAAAAAACATAGAAAAAAAGCATATAAATTCCATGATGTTTGTCAAATTATTTTAGGTAACATGACAAATTACATCACATAGAATCATGTATATTTATTAACAAGACATTTATGTACTAATGAAATTGACTGGATAGTAGAGAAAACATCATCACACTCTAGAAAAAAATTCCTTCATCTGATTTATTGGTTTCCTCACTTCAAAAGTCTACATAGTGTAAAAAAACAGAAATCACATACCTAGTTATACTATTCTCCATTTATTTAAATATCATGTTGTCTTTCATAAAATAAATTATTTTGAAAAATATATCAATGGATAGAAATAATATGAATTCATATAATAATATAAGGAATAAGTAAAACATATATTCTCACTAAGTAATTTGTATAATCAATTATACAGAGAAAATGAATAGAAACTGAAAAATATTTTGGATATTTTTTTATCCAATTCCATTGATAAATTATGTGAATCATTTGATAATTCTAATAAGTAAATAGAATCACATATTGATAAAATTCACAACTTATTTACTCAAGAGGGTGTTTCTTGAACACATATAACTTTATAAACTATTAATATTTTTCCTATCTATAGAGGTTCCTACATTAAGAATATAATTCCTAAGGATTAATCATAAATTTATGAGTTATTATGATATAGTTGTTGAAAAAAAATCAAATTATATCATAAATAAGTCACATTTCTTTTATTACCCATTATTATGGAAATTTATTAAATAATATCCCATTAAAATTATGACAACTTTTAAATTTATCATATCCATTATTAGTACATGATCTATATTTTAATAAAAAATTATTCTTCAAGGGAATTAGTCTCCCCATTTAACTATTTGTTCAGGGTTTAATCAGAATCATATTTTTTATGAATATTTTACGGTTAACCCAAAAACACTTTTAATAAACAACTAAATTAATGAATTCAAATAAATTACACTAGTATCCAAAACCGTAGGGTTTACCAATTGTGTGTGACATAAAAGAATATTTATGAGAAATGTAATATAAGAAAATATGATGGAACCATAGTGTTGAAGAACATACCCATGGATGATATAGTATAACCCATTCTTTCATTACTGATATATGATAATCTTGTGGTACCCTATTTTATTAAAAACTACTGAGTTGGAAAATCATGGTAATAAAAATTGATTCATTGGAAGAAATATAACACTTAATATTTATAATATATTTAATCACACCATATTAGTACATGTTATACCATTTATGTATGTATGCTTATATTGATTTATTTTGGGAATCCTATTGAATCCATGAAAATAATATGTTCCTTCTATAATGATGTGAAACTCTATACACAACCAAATGTTTTTTCCAATCACCCAAAAATAGAATCCATGAAAATTATACATATTTAAATGCATTTCATGAAGAAGGTAGATAAACTCAAAATTTTAAGGATTATAAATATAAGATACTTATAGTCTATATATGAGTATTCTTAGAGTAATGTATGGCTAACCCACACCGTAGAAAAATAAGACACTATCCTTATTTCTATTAGAAATTTTGACCTAATGTACCCCAACTAAGCGATACATTAACCAATATATAATCCAATTAAATAAAATATTAATACCTAGAAAGTGTATACTATATTATAAAATATACATTCAAATCAGAACATCATTTAAAAAAATGATCATGGTTGATGAACTGTAATTACTTTCTTGGTTTACGTAGTATGATATGTAAATTTGTTAGACATTGGTTATGTAATAAAATAAATTAAAAAAAATTTGAAAATTTATTTTAACTATGATTATATAATTAAATGACACTTAAAATAGTGATAACTCATAAAATTTAAACATGAGAAAACAGTTTATGGAATATTCAAAAAACAATGATTAATCATAATGTTTTTAAATTTTTATATTTTCATTATATATATTCAATAATTTTTAACACAAACACTTTATATCCATTCCATAATTTGAATTTTTCTTATTATTTAAAAAAATAAAAAATTATTTTATTATATAATATTTCCTAAAATATAAACATCTTATATCTCAATTTCTTATTAAGGGAAAATTTTACTTTATCATAAATAATAAATATTAACATTATTTAAAACAAATATTATATCTACTTAAAAAAACACTTTTAATAATTTTTAAATAATATCCAAATAACAATCTTTTAGTTTCACCATTTCAAATTAATAATATTGAATATTTCATAATTTTATTAAGTATATAAAAAGATTATAATATGTCATATTTTTTACCTCATGAAATTGATATATATATCCCCATTTGAATATATAATAAAACATTTATTTATATTCCACTGGATATTCCATAAAAATTTAGAAAAGTTAATTATTAATATTATCATGTAATATTAAAAGAATATTATAAAATATTTTAATACATTATTTAGTTAATGATAAAATTTAAAAAATTATTAATTTGTAAAAAAAAATTTACTAGTAACAAAATCACCCAAAATAACTTTTTCCATTATTAGTAAAAAAAAAATTTAAATAATTAATTATCCTCATTGTAAAAAACTCATGAAATGTAAAATCATCTAACTTATTCATATTTTATGATTTATGTTTTATCATTAACACTGGTTCACAATGTTATCTAACAAATTTTATGCTAAAAAATATTGATATTGTATTGTCTCCCAATTATCATGAATCATATGGACAACATAAATTCTATCATATTAATAATATAGTTCCCTATGTTTAAATTTATCACAACATAATCTTATTTCGAGATATGATAGAGTTGTATACTATAATAAGATAAAATTATATGGGATTATTTTATTGAATTGATGTTGATATCACATATTGTTCATAGTGATATAAAGATATTATAATAAACATTCTACTATATTTTATAATTTTATTATAAATATATATTAATAATTACATAAAGATCAATCAATGATTGATTTTTTCAAAATTTAAGGCCATGCGATCGTTTCATGTAACTAAATGGTATGTTTGGTGTCTAATAACAATATAGGAAGTGAATGAATCTAATCCTACGATAATTATTAATTATAAATATTCAATATTCAATAAATATAAAATTATGAAACTATATATTTTACATACCTTTACAATAAAGATCCAAACTATTATAATTCATGAATGATAATGATTAGTAAAGGAATGATCAAATGATATTTAAACTTAAGGTTTATCCATTTGTTAGAAGGAATCACATGTAATAAATGACTTGTTACCATTCATTATGTGATTGCATCTCATGACTCATATGAGGCAGAAAAATATAGTTTATGTTATACGGGAGTCTCATCCAATAATCTAAACAAACTAGAATTTCATCATAGTGGGTTTTATAAGTTAACAAGGATGCTCCTTAGGATTGAATATATTTTGTCAAACATTGCAAGAGGAATAATAGAATATATTTGTTGTATCCTGACACATACCCAAAGAAATTATTATAGAAAACAGGATTATAGGTGAAATATTAGGTGTATTGAGTTTACACTATCTCAAAAAAATTGATCAAGAACTACAATATAAAAGGTTTTGAATGATGTGAATAATATTATCCATTTAATAATAATTGAATATCACTACAAAACTAGGAAAAAAAAATTCATCACCCGATCATATGGTCCTTTTTCTTCCCCATATTTAAAATTATATCCACTATCATTGTGACATAAGAAAATATTGTTTCCTCACATTAAAATGTATAATAATAAAAATTTAAGGGTCCACCAAAATAAAATTTAACACCACCACATAGACAATAAATTACAGAATCCATTCAAGGGATAAATAATATAACAGAAATATAAATTCTTATAATAATTTGAAAAAAATAGTCTCCATTCTGGAGAAACAATCTGCAATGTATCATACCCACATAAATAATTTAATAAAAAAATCCCAACAATCTCTTGCTATATTATGTAAGAGGTTGATGAGAAATACATTCATAGGGATATAATCTGAAAACAATCATCCCAATATTTTAGAGAAGATATGAATTAATTCATTGGGGTATATTATCATCCAATGCATATTCCATAGGTCGACATCTAGTTTACACAACACTATTTGGATCCAAATTAAATTTAATCAGATTAGTAATTCTAATAAGAATAAAAAATTAATCTTAACGTAAATCAAAAAATTTATATCCACAATATTAGAATATAATTTTCCAAAAATTTTGTCAGTCTCTTAGGTTTTAAAAATTATCTACGAAGATATTATGCATCGAATGGACCAAGAAAATACATTCTATATTACTGAACCACTATTTCTAGGGTGGTGATTGAGTAAAAAAATAGATACATAATGAATATTCCAAAAAAAATAAAGAAAAATTTAATTCCTAGATAGAATATAAATCATCACCCTGAAATAATTCAAATATTAAAATTAAGATTGTGTTCAAAAATTATGTTCTGATAATATAACAACAATTATCTGATTTGAAGATAATTTTCCCTTCAGACATCTCCCACTTTGTGTTTATTTAACACAATTGTATGTTGTTCTTGAAACTGGGAAACTATGTCCATCCCTATTATTTATATGAATTCTTCATTTTTGGGTCAAAATATTCATATTAATCTCTTCTAAACCAGTAGATGATTCCATATCAAAAACCACATATGTAGTGATAATATAATATTCATTCATGGGAATGAACATATAATTTATTCATTACTTTTCCCCTATAATTGAGAATGGATTCTAGTTTACACCAATTATATCTGTAATGGTCTGGGGCTAATTGATTATTCAAATTTGTAGTAATCATTATGAGTTTATTTCATTATCAGATTTATTGTGATAACATTGTATGATATAAAAATTACATTGTTCCTATTTTTGGAAATCAAAAGAATAATCAACAAATTTTTTGTTTACATGGTAATTTCATTATTCATTAGCTTTTCCAGGGTGAATGGAATCTACTGACTCAATAAATTATTCATAATCCTCACCAAGTTCATACATATGAGTAAATTAATGTATCATCCATAATTCATTTCCAACAAATTTAATTTCTGTCAATCAGAAACATGTACTAGATGAGTAGTCATATGATATAACTGTAATATAAATTACTATGTACATTATCTATTTAAAAATTTCATACATATATATATATATATGAGATTTAGGTAATATTAAATTATGTTATGTGAGGGAATGTGAAGCTGACATGGGGTTATTTAGTGTGTGTTATGTGGTGGTTTGGAAGGGAAGGGGTTTGATGGTCAACCTTTTTAAGATGCTTCTATTCAATTTTTTTTAAATTATTTTATTACATGAATCAATGAATTAGTATTTTTATAGATATATAAATATGTTATTTTTTAACATGAACGTACAAATTATATCAATATGGTCACTAGAGAATTTAATATATATTTTTTCAAATTACATTCATGGAGTTGGAAATGATTTTGTCTAACCATATTTCTAGGCAAAGATACATGTTTTGAAGGTGGTTTGATATACTGTGGAAACGTTATAGGGGGGATTCAACCACATATAAATTTATATATTTATTTTACCTTTTGAATTTACTTGATTCATATTTAGTAAATTATTATATTATTTTACTCATTCAAAAAATAAAAAATTCAACAATACATTCTCATATGAATTTATAATATTACTTTTGTGTGATAAATATACACAATAAAATTCATAGTTATTTAATATGAAAATAAAAATAAAAATTATAATAGTAATATTTTTATCACATTTCTATCTATAGTAGTCACATATTCAATAATAATAATAAATATTTAACAAAACATTTGAAATCTAATCAATATTTTGTGATGAATTAAATAAAACGTCACTCAAATTGATTTGAATGATAAATTATGGAAATATGAGGTATTTATGTGGGAATAGAAAACTTATATGACTATTGTAAATTTGAAAATAAATAATTTTAATCTTAGTATCATAAATAGTAACAAAAAAGTATGATTGGTAAAATATATTTTTATATATAATGAATTAAAAAAATCTTTAAATCATATTATGTGATAACTAAATTGAAGTGTTATATTTTATAAATAAAATACATGACACGAGGAAACCATAATTGTATTTTTTTTAATATATATGTTGTTTTAAAATACATTATAAATAAAATTATAAAACAAAAAAGAATATAATTTTAATAAAATATTTTATAAAACGTCTTATAATTTTTTATACATGAAAATATTATTTTATTACAGTATATGTAATTTTTCTAAGGGTGAGAAATTTAATTGTTATACAAAAATATGAATTTCCACATAAATTTTTTTATTTTATTGATAAATTTTAATTTTTTTATTTATAAAAATTATTTCATAAAATTGATGATTTCATTTAATCAATATTTGAAATTTATAATTGTAATTTTTTTGGTATTTTTCCAAAAAATATTAATTTTTGGTGATGAGTGAAACATTTAATAATATGTTTTTTTATATTGTGAAATAGTAATTACGCATTGGAGGATGCAATCTACTTCATCTCATCCATGCACTAACAAATTATTAACTATATACATATAAATAATTACTATTGCATTTCATAAAAAATATAATGAAATAATGAATAAATTATTCAATAACCTCCTTGAAAACTTGTTTATTCACCACCTCACCTCACATAACTCCAATAATTTATCACAATTCCAAATTTCTATAACTATAACATTCAAATATCTGAATAAAAATTATGTAGGAGTTGGTCCTTATAAAATATCATTCCTAATTACCAAGTATCGTATCAAAAGAGGAAACCCAAAAGAAGAGGTTACTATATCAAATTGATGTTCTTTTTATATTAAAACTCCAATAAATATATTCTAAACATTCATCATGTTTTCAATCACATCAAATTAGTTGTTTAGTTTTTACTAGAATTTATGCAGTACTACAGCAACCCTAGGTCATCTGTTGATAGAGCCTTATACGATTAATTTAAAATTATGGTTTTTATTATGAAAGTAAAGGGGAAATGGGTTTTTTCAAAACAAGGTGTTTGATGATTAAATAATATATAACAAAAATTAAATTTCTAAAACAAAGCAAAAATGAACAAGATTAATTATGAGTGATCAACCTAGGGAAATCTCATGATAATCATCCTTCATCAATTCATGATATAGAGTTATGATCTTATAATAACATGTTTATAACACATAGAACTAGAGTGTTACTATGTTTATATCAGGATACCTCATAGTGTTTAGTGAGAAACACATAATGATTCATCAGCTACCACCGACGATTGAGTGATTTGTGTTTGAATTCATAACCGAAACTCATACAAGAAACACACAATGAACTCAATGTGTTTTCCATGTTTGTATGTTATATAAATGTGTCACCCATACTTTAATGTAAATGGCCATGATAGTGTTTATGTGAGTTCAATTAAACAATATAAACAGAAAAAACACAACAATTGAAAGGGGAAGAAGAAGTGTTGAACAGTGTGTGAAACATCACCTAGATGGGTACCCCCATTCATGATCATATGAGTTGGTCCTGAGAAAAAATTACATAACTCAGTAATATATCAATGGAGTATGATTAAAAACAAAAAATCATATATTGAATTAAAAATTTCATTCAAATATTACTATCATGATGCTTGGGATTTACATCACGTTCCTCCCTAGGAGATCACTAGGAGTTTAGTTACCAATGGGATGGGAGAAAGAAGAAGATGTAGAAGTAGCTTGTCCCATAGACTCCAGAACATAATGTTATGATTAGAAGACTCCCTTAGGACTCCAAAATGGAATCACCCTTTCTCCTGGTCTATCTCTTAAATGAAGTACCCAAGGCATTCTTTAATACGAAAATTGGAAGGTGATTTAAAGAACACAGATTTTCTAAAACCATGTTGCTCGTGGTTTTCGACCACTTGATTGTTGAATATACATACGTAAAAAATTATAATATTGTATTCCCAGTTAATTAATATATTCAAATAATTTTTGGCACCATTTGGACAATCACAACTATAGATATTGACTAAATACAGAACCATATTTCCGACATCGAGCAAATTCAATCCCCTAGATAGATCATTATATATGGGACCCTAAGAGGACTAATATGGTTTGGATTCCTTATATGAAATGTATCATAATAAAATTAGACCCTCCCAAAAAATGTATGTAATTTTTAATGAAGAGTAGAGTATAATTTTGTGGTTTACTCTACTATTTTTGTTGGATCCAACGTAGTTTGGCCCATTCTTTTTGGAATTCATCATGAGCCCTCTAAATCACCTCCACCTATAATGTAATGATCAAGACAAGAAACATTTACCCTTTTAATTGTGTTAACAAAATAATAGAATAAAATATGATGTGTAATTTGTCATGATAATTTTAATTTTCAATAAAAAACTAGTTTAATACATTGGTATAAGGGTGAAGTAAAACAGTGTATCATGGGACGATCACACCCCCACACCTAAACATTTTTACTCTAAGGAAATGTATAATATCCTAATGTTGTCCCATTACAAAATCAAAGGTGTGAAAATATCCAATATTCATTTGAAAGGAATTTTATCATGTATCATTTATGGAATCAAATTTACTATCATTTTTCTTTTCTCACATTTGAATTTCTTCTTCTTCACTTCTTCATCCCTTCAAAATGTCGCAACCTACAACACCTATAAATCTTCTCTCATCAATCATTGAATATATGAATGTCGAATTACCCACTTTTCCCAGTGTTTATTTGATCATACCATATTTTTTCCATGTTTCTCAATTCACTACCAATAGAAACTAGTGTGCTTCTCATGTGGACTTCCAATAGGTTGTTCTAAGGTTCAAGGGTTGTAAAAATTTAATTTTCAAAAATTTGATGTAGAAAATGAATTTTTAATCTCTTAAGTACAAAACATGTAAAAACTTAGCATGTTTTTGCAATGAATGTACACAATCAATACCTCACAATGTTTGTTACCTCTACCTGATTAGACCCACTATCCATTTGGGTGGGTCAGAACAAAGAAGATAAATAATAATGAGTAAACATCATCTTTTCTCCATTTTATTCATTTGTTCTATTTTTTTAACATACATAACCATTTTTTATAATGTATATTTTATTGGAGATAAATAGGGAAATATTTGTAAAATAATAATCCAATATGGCTTGTGAACCCACTACACATAGAAAATATAAAATCCATTTATAAAAACCCATAAAAATTATTATATCCCAAGAATTCCCATGGAAAAACATATCTCTAACTCTTTCTGTATAGAAAATAGTAACATACAAAATATCTAGGTTATTAAGGATAAATTAACATGTAATTTGGATTCCATAAACGAATTTTTTGTTCTCTAAGGATGAATAAGGATAAAATGTAATGGTGGTTGAAAATAGAGGATATTTGAATAAATAGATTTTAAATGAATGATTACCTCTATCACGAATGTTGAATACTTGAATCTTATAAATTCAAATTGAATCAAGGAAAGTTCTAGTTTCTCTATATGACATGCCACTATCAAGAAAGTGATTAAAAGGAAAAATATGCAATAAAGGTATTAGAATTTCTTATGTGTAAGGGATTGAAATATTGTTTAGTGATAATGAGTCATTGTATTCTGAAATCCATTAAAATTTTCGGAATGATTTCAAAAAAATTCTAAACAAATATTCCATATTATCATTAATTTGAAAATTATTTTTCCAAAAAAATATGATTTTTACCCAATTGACTCTAGCATGAAAAATGATTTCAGATAATTTTAGATCAATATTTGTCTAAAAATAAAAAAATGATGAAAAATAAATCAAAAATTAAAACACAATTTTGTTGTTTTTTTATAGTTTTCCATTTTTATCTTATAATACAAACAATCACATGTTACCCTCCCTCGTACCTAAAAATTACATTGTGCTCAATGAATGTATTTTAAATAAATAGAAAAGTAAATATATGTATGTATAAGGGGTATCCTTCTTTTTGTGTCATGTTTGGAATTTATAAATTGGATTACCTCCATGAGATTATTTTAAAAATCCACAACGAAGTGTTTGAGCCTCTTCCCATTTATAATAATACATTGTCCTCTCTTATCCTAAAAACCATATATACCACCAATATGGTAAACATTTGTAATAGAATAAGGACCAATCCATCAAGAAGACAAATTATTTATGTAGATATTTAGCCTAGAATTATGCATCAGAAACTTATCACCAATATCAATCATCCTTTTATTAATCATCCCATATTGGATTTCCTTTGATTTCTCTTTATTGATTCTTGGGTTCTCATATGCATCCCAACGAATTTCTTCCTACTCATTAATATTCAGCTTCCTATGATCTCATGCATCTAAAATATTCATATTAAATTATTTACCAACCAAATATTCATAGTTCTCTACCTCTACAGGGTGGGGAAAAGTCATTCCAAAAATAGTCATATATTATGAAATTCCTGTAGGGGTTCCAAAAGAAATATGGTACACCCAATTTGGATTATCCAAGTTTAAAATAGAATATTTCCTATTGGGTTTTAAAAGTTATTCTAGATTTTTTGAACATCATGATTTTATATTTCTACTTTTACACTAGTTTAGAGGGGATATAGTGTGAAGACATTATGACGAACCCATACTTATGAAGAAAACATTTCATGTTGTGATTGAAAAATGTGAACCCTGATCATTAATGATGAATCTCAGTAAACCAATCCTACCAAAAACTTGGGACCATATAAAACCAATAACCACTCAGGCGTCATCAGTCCTTGTGGCATTTTCTTCCACCCATTTAGATACATTTTCAAAGGTCAATAATTTGTACACAAAGCCAAATTACTTTGTAAAAGGCCCTATGATGTCAATGTCCCATGCATCAATGTTATCACAATATAACATGTGTTGTTGGGGTATTTGATTCTTCTTGGAGATATTCTATATAAATTGATATCTACCCATGACATAAAAACTTATGGGAATATCTATATAATGTTTTCTAGTAAATATCAGAGTCAAGGACCTTTCAAGCTATACATTGAGATCCAAAGTGGACCCTAAAATCAAAATTGTGGCACAAGGTTAAAATAGATGATAACTCATGGTCAAGGACACACCAACACACGACATGGTCAATATAAATTCTGAAAAAATATGGTTCATAGAAAATGTATCATCAATAATAATTCCTTAGTCTCTAGGATTGTGATGTGATAAATTAGTGGAGACCCTATATGTTCTGAGAAAATTCACAATCTCAGAATGCCATGGGGACAGTCCACAACACCATAAAGGTTTTCATGAAGGGGACAATTTTTCAATGGGATGTGTGGGTAAATATGTTTTTCTAGTGGTGGGGAAATCCTACTAATATGGTTAGATACAACATTTTTCACTCCTCTCTTATATATAATATCAATATCAAAATCTTGGAGTAGGAGAATCCCCTAAATGTGGTGGGGCTTTGATTCATGCTTCATTATGAGTAAATGAAAGGAAGAATGATGAGAAATGAAAATGATTTTTGACCTGATAAGATATAAACATAATTTTTCTTAGGAAAACACAACAGAAATAAATTCTTTTATAGTGGTTTTGTAGCTTTCTGGGGTAGGTTCAAGGGAACGTGAGGTAGACAAAATTACTTGAGGAGCCTTCTTGAATGTTTTTGATAAAACTTCCCTGACTGCAATGTTATAGGCATCACACATAAGCTCAATGGGTAGATCCCACCATGGTGGTTGGAATAAGGGAGGTGATGTGAGACTCCTCTTTAGTGAATTGAAAGAATCCTCACATTTTTTTATCAAACATAATCTCTGAATATTTTTGTAATAATAGAGATAGGGGAAGTGTGATCCTACTTAATCCTTTAATGAATTGGATGTAATAACCAGCATGACCCAAGAAATATCTCACCTCATGAAAATAGTTTGGATATGTAATGGTTAAAATTTATTAAATTTTTTATTTATCCACTTTAATTCCCTATTTTGAAATAACATTCCCATGATATGTCCCCCATTCAAACATAAAATGGCATTTCAATTAATTTAATACAGGATCATTAACTATGAAATGATGGAGGAAAAAACCTATGTGAGAAAAAATACTATCAAAAGATGTTAGATAAGATGTTAAATAATAAATCAACACTTCCATTAAATTCTTTAGGTACATAACAAATAGTTAAAATACATCGTTGAAATGTTCCGAGAGCATTACATAGACTAAAAGGCATCCTTCTATACGTGAATGTGAAAATGGACAGGTAAATTTCATCTTTTCTTGATCCTCATAGACTCTATGTATTTATAAATAACCTATATTTCTATCATGTTATCATTAATGGGACATACCATCCAACCATTCTAACATCAAGTCAATTAAACGTGGAGGAATGTGGTCCATTATCATGGATTGATTCAGTCAACAGTAGTCAATATTGACTCACCAACTATTTTTCACACATGTTCGAACCGATTAATTCCATTATTTATACACAAATGTTGTTATAATTTGTTTAAGAACAATTAGAACTGGGATATCCAATTTACTATTAGATATAGGATAAATGACTGAGAAGCATGTAATTTAGAGACATCCAATTTTACCCCATCAAGGAGAGTGATATTCAATCATAATTGATCCATCCTTACGTTCTTATATTCATCAAACAATAGTATATGGTGCATAAAATTGGGTGGTATAATCAAGGGAATATCAACTAATGTCCATATTATCACCCTTTACACTCTCACAAAATATTTAGTTGTTTGGATTCATTATTTTGAGGGTGTTTTTTGAAAACAATGATGAGAAATTTGTAAATAACCTCAAGAAAAAATATTTTAAATTATATTGAATTGGTTATAATTCCAGCACCATGTGTTTAATGATTGTGGACGGGGAATTTGGGGGAGCATGGTCCATTTAACTTTCTATCTGCCCATGTTTATTCTATAAAGATATAAAATTTATTAAAAAGAGATTTTCAGAATCATTGATGTTCATGGGTACCTCAAAATAAACACAGTCCTCAATTATAGAACAAAATTTACATGTTTCAATACCCATAGAACACTAAAAACCTATGTCAATGATCAAATCATCAAAAATTTATGAATATGAAAATGAATCTGTGTATGTGTCAATGAGATAATTGTGTGTGTGTGTGTGTCATTTGTGATCACATCCATCGAATAGACAGGAAGAGTTGATTTCTATTCAATTGGATGTTCCATAGCCTCATGGATGTTTAAACACACCTTTTTCTCCATCAAAATCAATGGATAACATACCATTTTGAATTTTGATAATCGTCTTGGTTTTTATGAGGAATGAATTTCCACATATTATTAGGGTATGTCTGTGGGTTTGGCTATCCTCTCTCTATGTAATATCAAAGTCGGCAAGGAATATGAGATTATTCACTTTTACAAGGACATCCTTGACCAATCCTGATGGGTGTGTTGAGCCCCAGTTATAATATTTCACTATAATTCTTATTAATAGAATCTCAGTAACCTATAGAGAAGTGTACACAGAATATGGAATTACATTAATTGAAGCACCTGATTCTTGAATAGTATCAAAAAATAATGTCTCTGCTATGGTGAAATGTGTCATGAAAGTTCATCGATCCTTGCACTTGGTTGGAATTACTATTTGAGTCAATCCTGAGACATTCCTTCTAAATATGACTCTCTCATTCCCTTTTAGTCTCCTTCTATTGGTGTAATCCTCTTTAAGAAATTTTTCATATTGAGAGATCTATTTTAATTCATTCAATAAAGTAATGTAAAATTTCTCATTTTTAAAGGTATACATTATTTAATTAACAATGTAATTATATAAATTCATCATATATTTAGAGAGTATTTGGGGGAATGGAAGTGGAATGGATTGCTTAGGAGAATCCTAAATGATAATTTGATTATCAATTTGGTTATTTCATCACATTAATTATCTTTTTGCGGAGAATGAGTGTTTTCAAATGGTGGACATACCTGTTTGTTAAAATCAGTAGATGGATAATCTTTTTTTCCACTAGGAAGTGTAATTTCATATACATTACATTTTTTCATAGGATTAGTAATGGGTTGGGATGGTAGTTGTCCAGAAAATTTCATCATTATCTCAACGATAGTGTTTTCCAATTTTCTCACTTGAGTTTCTATGTCATGAATAGATTATTTTGTAGTCGGTTAAAACATAAGGTTTCGGGATTCCATTTTCTTCAACATGTCCATGTGGCATGGTATACATTTTTTAGGAGGAGGATTGTTTCGAGAAGGTGATGGATTTGAAGGTTTTATACCTTGTCCATGTTGATAAAAAAATTTATTATGGTAGCTTGAGTTTCCTCTTTGTCGGTAATATGGTTGTGCTTACCACCTGGTGTTTAGATTTGTCATGAATGGTTCTTTATTGAACCAATGCTTATGTAGGAATGGGTTCTATGGGAACACTACAACACAAAACTCAGGTGAATCTTGATGTTGTGGGCATTGTTTAGAAAAATGTGTTTTGTATGATCAAATACCACAATGTAACGGAACTGAAGATGAGTGTGGGTTACCATGTGCATAAACTAATTTTCATTTAATGTTATGCATCTCATTAATTATATAATCTACATTTTGTTCAAGGTATGAATGATTTACCTCATTAAATCCACGGGATGGTTCAATATCCCATGTACCTAATTTTTGGTAATATTGAGCCATGTTGGCTATTAAGTAACGAGTGGTGGAAGGATTTTAACCAAAAAGGCCTCCACGAACTATAACATCAATAATTCCACGATTTATGGGGACACATCCCTCATAGAATTATTGGATTAATAGTTTTTCACTAATCTTATTATGGGGGAATCTTTAGGAATGTCTTTTGAATCTATCATATCATACATGAAGGGTCTCACATCGTGATTACCTAATGAAACCAATTTCATTCCTAATTAATGCCATTCAGCATTCAAGAAATAAAATCTCTAAAAATAGTCATATATAGAAAATAAAGACCCAAATTTTGTAAGAATTTAGTATATCCAATATTTGGTTACACCATCTAGGTAGAAATGGAAGGACCTAATCATAAGTAATCCCTCCGACACATTTTGGGGTTTCATGGTGGAGAACACTATGTGAAATTCCATAAGGTGTTTTTGGAGATCCTCCATGAGTCAGCCATGGAATTTAGGATGTTGGTGACTGAGGCCTGATCTTAGATAAAATTTTGGTTGTTTTTTAGGATATTGGATGGATGCAAGATGGTACTCCAAATTCTGGTTGGTAGTTGATATAAGTTCAAATTCATTGCATCCATTTTTTCTTTTGTTTTATTTGGATCAATTTTTGAGTGATTTAGAAACAATTAAGGATCCAAAAATGGATCATATATGTTACTTGATTGGACTAAACATGATTCTGTGATTTCTGAGTGATGATTCATTTCAATGTTATGGTCAAATTTTAGCATATTTTCTTTTTCTGATCGGGTTATGCAAATAATTTATGAAATATTTTTGGATTTTTTTTATTTTTAATTATTTAAGATAGATAAAACATAATAAGTGTATACGGATAAAATAAAATAGTTCTCTATACTATGTAATTATAATTTGAGAGAATAAGTAGAGAGCGAGATAGAGAGGAAGGACACACAAAAGAATGAAATTTAATGACAAAAACCCAAAACCAAAACAATCAAATTGTGGTTGGGTAATTAAAGGATTAAAAATTAAGATGTAAAATTAATATATTAATGTAAATAGAGAATAAAACGATCTTATCAACCTTAAAATGGCACCAAATTGGAATTTTTTGTCACGTGTGTCATATTATTTGTTTATTTTTTACTAGAATTTATGCTCTATAGCAGATACATTTGGTCATCTCTCAATAGAGCCTTAAAACATTGAATAAAAAGAGGCTTTGATTATGAAAATAAAGGGGAATGAGATTTTGTAAAACATATGTTTTGATGATTAAATATGACAAAATAAAAAAAAAGAGATAAAACAAAGCAGAAATGACGAAGATTAATTAAGCATGATTTATCGGGGGAAATCTGATGATGAAAATCCTTCATCCCATATAGAGAAAGAGTTATGATATTTTAATACCTGAATTATGACACCTAGAACAATATTATTACTATGTTTATACAATGATTCCTCTTATTGTTCTGTCAGATGTATATAATGATTCACCAGATACCACCGATGATTTGGTGATTTATGTTTGATTTCATAAAAAAAACACACCAAAAGAAACACACGAAGAACTCAATTTGATTCCCATGTTTTTATATTATTTCAATATGTTACCATGAATTTTAATTACATGGCCGTTATAGTTTTTATGTGAGATCAATTAAACAATATAAACTACATAAAAAGTATAATTTAAATGGAGAAGAAGATGTGGTGAATGATTTGTGAAACATCACAGGAATGGGTACCCCCAAACATAATAAAATGAGTTTAGAATAATAAAGTAGTACATAACTCAATAAAATAAGAATATATGATAATTAATAAACATAAAAACCTAGAATTAAAAATATAATTCAAATATTAAAAACATGAAGCTTTAGATTTACATTACGCTCCTCCCTGGGTGATCACAAGAAGATTTAAAATCCATATGAGGTGAGGAAGAAGAAGATGTTGAACTGGATAAACCCCTAGCCTGATGAATATGAAGGGATGAAGAGAAACAATTTAGGGCTCAAACATGGCATAACATTTTCTTCCTGGATGAACTCATAAATGAGGTTCCAAAGGTGATCTTTTATAAGAAAATTGGAAGGTGGGTTTTAGCACATAGATTATGTAAAACCAATTGGATTGTGGTTTTCATTAACCATAAAAACTCATATCCCATTTGTCAAAAATTAGAAGATTTTATCCCCACTTAATTAGTATCTCCAAAAAAAATTCACACATTGGACAATCACAGTAGAAGATATGGAATAAATACAGAACCAATATTTTGACTTCGAGGATATTCAATCCCATGGAATGATCAGTAGAGATGGGATCTAGGGAAGCCTAATTGGGTATGGGTTCCTTCATATGAACTTTAAAATATAAAATTATGGACCCGCGAAAAAAATTTAATCCCATTTGAATTACTGGTCTAGTAGAGGTGTGTTGTTTAGTCCACTTGTGTGCTTGGATCATACATAGTTTGGCCCATTCTTTTGGGACATAATCATGGACCATCCAAATCACCTCCAACTACAATTTAATTATGAAAAATAAGTAATATTTTTCTTTTTATTACTGTAAATCACAAAAATAATTGAATCAAACATGAAGTGAAATTTGTTATTATACTTGTAAGTTTCGACAGAAAACTAGTTTAATACATATGTATAAGGGTGGAATAAAATAGTGAATCATGGTACGATCAATAATCTAAATATTGTGACATTGATATCATAAGTAAATTTAAATGATATTCTAAAAATAAAATAACCATTATATAACATCTTATCATTCCTTCTAAAATTAAAACGTTAGCCATATAAACATGAGTTCACCACCTACATTGCTGACATATTTTGTTTTCAAAAATTTCATCATGAATGGTTTGAATAATAGTACATTGTAATATATAATCATAATAAGTATAATAATTTTAATATTTTAATTTTCAATTGGTAAAAAATATAAATTTTAAATAAAACATATTTATATTTTCTTTGCTAGAAAACCTACAAAAATGAACTAATCATTAAATGAAAACATTTATACTCTGTGATCAATGAATATTTCTGGAAAAAATTTATAATTTTAATTTTTTATATTATATTGTAATATTAAATCCATTCTTCATTAGAGTTATAATTGCAGACACATTTTACCACAACATCAATAATTACCAATAATACAATGTGACTTAGGAACCATAAAACGTCCATATTTAAGATACTGAACATGAGAATAATATAACAATTTTATGAAAATAAATGAATAAAATATAATAATAATAAAAAAATACATGAAATCGGTTATGAGAATATAATTTTGTAAATTTAATTAGATTATTTATAATGATTGACATACAAACCAAGCGAGTCAGAGAAAAAGACAATGGATCTCCAGAGCCACTCAATTTTTATTTAGTAGTATGATTTTCCAATGGACCACAATTTCTCTAAATATTGATTAAAATTGTATATATAATTTCATTTATATATAACTAGTTTATTTTTATACTATTTTCTAATTATAACCAATTTTTCTAAGATCACCTCCAAATTTTGATTTGGAGTAAACATTATTAAATAGAACCTTTATATTTTAACATTACATGTGTCTCCTTTTCAAAGTATTTTATCATTTAAAAATTCAGTAAAAAATAATTACTACTTAAAAATATTCTTTCTCATTCTAGGTTTTATGTAAAACACATCACGATTTCACATTTATAGAAATATCGTTTTAGAGGTTCATCTATACACTAAATTTTACACTCCTTTCTTATGAATGATTCATCAAATGAACGAAATATTCATGAAATATGCATATTTATTCTATTATTACTTTAAAAAATAATAATCAAATTTTTTATTGATTAAAATTATAATGGTTCATTTATCAATGATTTTAAACAAGAGTATATTTCAAATTTGCTCAATTTTCTCGTGATTATTCATATATATGATTATTTTACACATATTCATGTATAAATTATGATTTATGGATCATATCATAATTAAATAATCCCATAATGGATTGGGTAATTTTTTAATCACATGAAAAACTATTTTGAGTATATAAGAAACAAGCCATGAACAAAATCTTATATTTCCTTGGTATTGTTACAAAACTTATTCTTATTAGTTCTCGCATTATATTTTTATCACATTCAACTAACTATACAACCTTATAATATCTTATTAGTTTTTATATTTTTTCATGGGATAAAATATTTTATCTTCCTCAACTACGAAATCATTTAATTCCTTTGGACTTAGATGTTTTACATCATAATCATATTTGTCAACTTTTTTGAATTTATAGTTCATTATTTTATTTAAATATTCCCTATGTGTATCCTATTTATTATTATATGTTAAATGGGATTTATTAGGAAATTATAGACATTGATATATTTTTTAGATAAATTATATGTTGATGTTTTATGAATCTAATCTATATAAGACACAGGACCTCTGCATTGTCATGTTAAAAATGGATTTTTTTTTTGAAACTTGAGTTTCTACAGTGGGTATCAAGGAAAGATATATATATTTTTGGAATATTTTAGTGAATCTAATCTGAAATATATAGTGTATAACTATATTTTGAATCTAGAAATTTTTATATTAAGAAAGAATATACATTTTTGGGTTACTCTTTCAATTTTGATTGTATCTACTTTATAATATTTTTCTTGTGAATATTATCATCTCCAACATTACATTGATGTTTGTATATAATTCAAAATAAATTATATAGGGAATGGAATAGCTATTATGAATTCACAAGAATGAAATATTTTATATGGTTATAGTTCAATCAATTATTTTATATCATTAAATACAATTAAAAATATTCTGGAAACACCTAATGTAATGTTGGTTGAGTTATTAGTCAAACACCTATTTGTAAAATTGTTTCATTCCTAATATATAACTCTTCCGAAACTAATATATTTTAGTGTAATATACTAGAAAACCCTTTTATACATCGTTTAGATTAAATTCATGTTATTATAATCGTTGAATTTATAACAACCATTTTCATTATTATATACTAATTCTTGATATATTACCTATAATTACACAGAAAAACACGTGTAAGATAATAAAGAATATTTTTTTATAATAAGATACATTACATAATAATTTCAAAAAATAAAAATATTCTATTTATTGTAAACTTCCTTAATATGATCTCACATAAAAATGCATGGTATAACTAGGGAACATAAATAAAAAATGGGTAAGATTTAAATCCCATTAAAGGAATAAAAATGGAATAATCTAAAAAATAATAAATGTTTGAGAATAGGAATATCTATTTGGGTAATTAATTAGTTAGAACCATAAACATTAGAAATGAGAAATTATGTTGCATGATAATCAGAAAATAAATATGGTAAATGTGGAATAAAAATATAACACTGTATAATAATCATAGTCAAATGATCGCTACCTAGAAATCATGGTGGAAATAGTCCCATATAAAAATAAGGTTCACAACCTTTATCTACATGAAGTATTAAGAGACTAAAAATTACCCAATGCATTGGAGCACAACACAATTCAGGGATTACCTATCACATTCATTTCATTCTCAAACATAAGTGTGCCACATAGATCATGTGACATGGAATCATTATCAAAATATTTTATTCCAATATAAAGGATTATGGAATTAATATTTGTAATTACACATTTAAAAAAGTATAATTGTATAAATTTCGACCCACATGATAGGAAATTAGTATGGTATTCAACTAACAATTGTTTTTTCATGGAAAACCATGGTGAAATTACAACAACATAACCCCAACACATAAAAATTAATTAAATTACTTGATGAGATTGATTGGGGGATACAATTATTTGTACATAAAATGGGACTTAAGATGGGAATTTATATACATATCCCAATATTATTATTTTGGAATACATTTCATAAGATTATAATGAAACCTAAATAAATAAGATAAGGTGAGGATCCCTTAATATGATAGTGTGACTCCTAATTCTATTGAGGACCTTCTTGGGATCTTGTGGGAACATTTATAGGATAATATAAATGGTAAAAAAGAGTAAGTGAATTCTTTAATGATTTCCATTGAAAATAAATGGGAGATTGGGTGGGTCAATATAGAAAATGAGTGGGGATTTCATTATTATATCTCAAACAACTGTTCTGGAATCTATATTACAAAATAACCAAAAACAGAAAGCATAAAATGTTTTTTTCCAATGGTTTTTGAAAAATAGATGTGGATTTAATTGTTTTCTAAGTACATGTGTTTAACAAAATTATATAATAACAGTTATTATGTGGAATTGAGTCCTACTCTGAAACAAATGACTTAAAACCCATTAAATATACTAATGGTTTTGGAGGATTTACAAACTCTATATAAAATAAAAAAAATAACATAATATATAATTATTTTAAAAGGAAAATATATATTTTTTTATTTTATACTCTTTATAGTATTTATTACATCATTTACTGTACTTTATTATTGAAATATACACACTATATTTTTATTCGGTATTTAATTTTTACTGAATAATATGAATGTCTTAGAAAATAATTAAATATTCACCTATGTATAATTTTGATCTAATTATTTAAAAAATAATATTTATTTTAACCAAATCATTTTATAAATATTTCATTTTTTATTTTAAAAATTAATTCTAAAAGTATTGAGGGATGATGGGGTTTTTATAACTACATTATTCAAACAGTTAAATAATTACATTTGAAATAAAAAAATATATATATCCATTTACAAATAAAAAATTTATTTAAATAAAATTTATTATTATAATATTATTTAAATAAAAAGTATATAAATTCATTAAAATAATATCCTAAATTGAATATGAATATTATACAAAAATACGCATGGTGTTTTATTCTATCAAAATAAAACTCATTTATAAATTAATAATAATAATAACTAAATATAATTATTTTATTTTCAATATAATGTACATACTCATATTTCAATACACTATTTACATTTACCTTTAATATAAAAACAATCTCCTTAAGGGTAAGGTGCATGACAATGAGATGTTATTGTGGTAGATCGGCATACATAAGTTGGGTTATGATCTCTAGGTTCTTGAACATCCCCAAAAAATTAATTTTCTCCTGTTTATGTTTCTAGATCATAGCTTGGTCTTTGTCAAGTTGAAATCCTAATGATTTTATCTCCTTTAAAATCTCTGAAAAATGGGCTTCAAAGTGTATGATTCAGCTGGTTTTGGCCATCAATTCATTTTTGTGTCATTTGGATTTGATAAATCCTTATATTTATAATAATAATTACACCACTATTTAATGGATATATTATCAATGGTAATGAATCTTAATAGTAATTTAAATCTCATAAGATATAATAAAACAAAATAATTAATTTTTTTTCTATAACCGCAAAACAAAATAATATATTAAATTAATAAATAATATGAATTTTATTTATAAGTGTTTAGGTTTTTATAAACTCCCCCCCCCCCTTTAAAAATTTCTCCCATGAAATATTCATTTCCAAATTAACCAATATTTTGGT
This sequence comes from Viscum album, assembly GCA_963277665.1. Taxonomy (NCBI): domain Eukaryota; kingdom Viridiplantae; phylum Streptophyta; class Magnoliopsida; order Santalales; family Viscaceae; genus Viscum; species Viscum album. The sequence goes on along the minus strand of OY728150.1, from coordinate 1,250,234,184 downwards.
ATTTTTTATTCATAACTTCCCCCAGTTCATAAATCTCTTTTTTAAACATGATGTTTATCCATGACACTTTGACCCAGTGAATTGTCTTATTTCGTAGAATATTGACTCTATAATCTAAAATATTCACCAGATACTCCTTATATGATATTTCATTATCAATTATTACCACCTATGAATTGAGTACATGTGTGGGGTGTGGTATATAATTCCTCAAAGTAGGATACATGGAATACATCATGTACATGAGATAGTTTAGGTCGGAGTGCTAGTCGATAGGCCACCTCTTCGATGTGATCAAGGATATAAAAAAGCATAATGTATCTAGAAAAATGATTTCATTTATTTTCAAGTATCATGATTTTAGTGTATAATGATATGAGTAGGAATACCATGTCTCCAAAATCAAAATATAGGTCTCATAGATTATTGAAAGTATAAGTATTTTCTTGAATCTATGAAGAAATGATGGGTTGTTGAATGGTCATGATCTTTTACACAATTTTGCAGACCATTTCATGACTAAGATGTTTTTGGTCCCAAACTTCATCATGATACACAAGTGTTCTGAACCTCTTTCCATTATGGGTTATATTGGGATCCCTTTGGAATATTTAGTGGAAACTATTGATATCTGATAACTCAATCATAAGATGATATTGATACCATCCACCTTTGCAGTTAATTGAGAATGATATTACCATATCCTCATGTTACTCAATAGTATGCTTGGATTGGCCTTCAGTTTGAGGTTGGAATGTTGTTTTGATGTTAAACACTATATTTAGAGAATTTTGAAAAATCTTTTATAATATAGAGTTAAATATTAGATATTGATTGGATATAATTGATAGTGACATTTCAAGCAGCCTCACCACTTCACTAATGTATATCCTTTTAAGATGATTGAGTCTGTAATCCTCTAAAATCACAATAATGTGTGTAGAACTCATAATATTATCCACCACAACCCATATGGAATTTTTTCAACATGATGAATTCAAAAGGCCATTGTAAAATTATATGATGATTTTTCCCACTTCCATGTTGGTATGTGTAATGGCTGCATCATCCCCCTATATTTTTTAATTTCTACATTAATTTGACGACATAAAAGACATCATATTGTATATTTAATTATCTAATTCCTCTTATAGTCCCTCAAATATTTCTCTTGAATATAAAGATACATCATTGTGCTTCCTGGGATGATGAATAAAATCAAACTATGCACATCAACCAACAACATATATATTAATTCATTATATGATTGTATACATTGTCTTCAAAAAAATGTTATAACTCTTTATTCATTATCATTATACAATGTGGATTTTACCTCTCTAATAGTTTCTATATTCTTCTTAATTACATCATAATCTCTTTGGGCATCCATTATCCTCTCAAGAATTTATAGTTGAAAAATAATTTCAAAAAGGATTGATGATGTTCAATTATTTATTATTCCCCTGACCATTATTTTCAAATATAATAATATCATATCCTTTTTAACTAATATCATTTATTGAATTATTATATCTCTTCTACATATAGAATCTGACACTTTATTCACCTTCCAAGGATAGTTGTGAATTGAGATTTCATTTTCCTTAATCTTCTCTAACCATATTCATTGGTGCATAATTATCTCTCTCGGTGGTAATATATATAAGAGGATTTATTGATCCATATTTAATTCACACTTCCCCAAAAAAGATATAATTCCACTATATTTTCAATATGGGAATCATTACAACTAACTCCAGATCATGCATTGGGTAGTTATGATCATCAAAATCCATCTGGCATGAATCATGTGCAATAACTTTGTCATTTTACATGAATACATAGCCCAATCCATTCATTGATGAATTGTTATTAATATAAAAAGTTATACACATGTGTGTTGTTTCAGTATAGGTGCAATTATAAGAATATTTTTCCAATACTTGAATATATATTAACATTTAACATTCTATGAATCTATGATTCTCTATGAGGTATTTTGGTTATACAGATTTATAATTGAATCAAATTTATTAAAAATTGATCACCATACCTTGATAATCTAAGGAAACTATGGATATCTATCAAATGTGTTTTTGTCATACATCCTTCAAGTGGTTATGTTTTTGTATGGTCCATAGATATACAATTTCATTTCATGATATACCCCAAGAGTGATATTTCCATTAACCTGAATTAACATTTTTCTTTTTAGATTTAATAAAGCATATCCCTTCTCAAGGTCTTCGGTAAAGTGATCACATGATCCTTTATAGTCTTGGAGAATATTATAATATCATCTAAAAATAATACCAAAAATTTGTCTAGGTAATCTCTAAATACTATACTCATCAAATTAATTAAAATTGACATAGAACTAGTGAGTGTAACTTGATTTACTATGAACTCATAGTGCTTATACCTTATACATAAAGATGTATTGGGGATATCCTCCTTCTACAACCAAACATGGTAAAATCCTAACTGTAGATACACCATGGAGAAGTATTATTATCCATATAGATGGAAAAAAATCCATCATTTTTGGGATGATGACCCTTGGTCTTTACCATGATCTTGTTGAGATCATGCTAATCAATGCAAATTCACATTGACCGATCATTCTTCTTGAGGAAGAGGACTGCTACACCTCATGGTGAATAAATTTTGAGTATGACCTTTTATCCAAATACTCTTGTGGATTCTTATTTAGCTCTTCATTTTCCAAACACCCATTTTATTTAATGTCTATAATAATTTTAATACCCCTTGTATAATCAAAAGTGAAGACTCAACCTCCCTTCTTAGAGGAAGACATGGTAATTATTTAAGAAACACATAAATGTATCCCATCACAAAAGGAATATTTTCAAGGATGATTATTTCTATTGGATAAACCATATGAGCTAGATATTATTTCTCCAATGGAAATAATATCTATTCTTGATATGTTGGTGCTGAAGAATATACATCCTCATCGTTTCATTTGTATAGAACTTGAGGGGATACACAATACCATGCAAGATTGACTTCTCATGGATATCTATGTTGGCTCTATATAGGGAATTCTAATCCATACTAATAATTGAAAAAAACTACATTACAGAGATTACCACAAGGTTCAAAAGAATGTTCACATAAAATATTTTAATAGAGGGGGAGTTTTATACTTAGTATGCATTGATTAAACCATTTTCCATTTTTCATGAAAGTGCTAAATCTATACATTGTGGTGGTTTTTGAATAGTTTTTCTAAAATATGATGATATAAATGAATGAGTAGAAGCAGAACAAATGAAATTACCTTAGGTATTATTGATTGAATAACTATAGTATTTATTCCCACTTCATTGACGAGTTATACCTCAGTTTTTGTGATGGAAAAATATCACCCTTACTAACATATAGTTTGTTTTATATCTTTGAATACACATGGCATAGATAATTTGTTTTCACTGATCCTTCATTTTGTAAAATTGAGGTAATGAATAATTATTTAAGGGTCTTATTGAGAATTACATTCCTCCATCACCTTAGTGGGTTTCTCTTTTATCAATATCTATCATCTTTCGCCTCATTCCCACACGTAAATCATTTTATCACCCCCTTAGTCAACTTCATTGGTTTTTATTTCAACACCTTAGACATGATGGATGACTAAATTTTATTGATCTGTTATATTTCCCTTTTGGACCACCATAATTAAACTCTAATTTTTTCTTCATATCACAATTAAACAATTTAGATTATCAAAATTTCATTTTGAATTCAAAAGAACATCATAAAATATTATCATAAAAATTAATGTCTCAAATCTCTAGGGCAATTCATAGACAAGGTTTTAGAACCCCAAATAAGTTGGAAAACATGAATTTCTGGGTAACGACAACAATGGATGTGTATCATACATGTATTACATATTTTCCCTCATACACCCCAATATATTTATCATCTTTTTTCTTATGGGAATGTAAAAAAAATTCCATTTTATGACAGAGAATATGAGAAAAATACTTAAAAAATTAAATTTTCTATAATTCCATCATCCCCATCACTATGATCTCTTCATTAGGATTTGTATTTTCGATAAATTTCTACCACTGGTAATGATTTACCTCTATATAATATGTATCACATACAAAGGTAGCTTGTTTATAACATTTATGGATGAATATCATCATCTCAATTGAGTTGATTAATTATTTAGTGATTAATGGATCAGATGATCAACTAAATGTCAGATGAAATTTTTCATAATGGTATCAATTGAATCATGTTCTCCCTAAGGTGGATTTAAATTCTCTTATTGATCCACATTTCTATATTGAACCTAGTATATCTTGGAGAGTATCATTATAATATTTGTGACTCCCACAACTATTAGGTTGGGTATCATGTTGGTGAACTCATCACATTATCCTTCTTAATGTTTATTTTCTAGATTCCTACTATTTACATACATTATATAGAATAAAGGAAAGATTAATTATGCTTATTTTTTTTTTCTGTTCAACACATAAATTGGAATCGAGAATCATTAAAAGGATAACATAGAAATTACAAGTACTTCCATACATTACAAATTTCTAGGCACCAATCTATGTTATCCATGACCTATTCCATAATATATAATCTTATGGGTATATTTTATTCAACTAATACTGGTTTTTAATGATGATATGAATTTATATAAATTAATTCCCCTATGTGATTCAAATTAGTTGTACAATAAGGATCATTTGCATCCACCAATCCTTGGTCGACTCTATCTCAATACTGTCTATTCATTTTTACCCCTATATACAATGGATCCAGATCCACATCCACATGTAGTATACTAATAAGAATTGATTTTAATGATAAAATAATTCATCTATAATTAAAAAATTTTAGGGATGCTTTCTTATAAAAAGTATTATCCATATGCCATTTTCTATATTTCTATTATCATAATAATTAAAATAACTAAACATTTCCATTAATACCAACTTTTCCAAGACATATATTCATTACACATTAATTCCAAATTTATTACATAAGATTATACATTATACAACTCATATGATTTATAAGTATAGTGTATTTTCGAATAAGGAAAATTATATAACAATTTAAATCAAGAAAAAAATCTTCTTTATTAAAAATTTATTGGACCAGAATGTACGTAACACTGTATGGGATTACATAGGGGCATAAAAAAAAGGGGTGAGAAATAAATAATACCAATGGAATAAACATGGAATAACATTGATAAATAATATATGTCAAAAAATATACATATCAATGGGGTAAAAAGGTCTTAGAATCATATACATGAACAATGAGACATAATATAGCATGGTAATAATAAATTCAATATGGGAAGTGTGGAAAAAAATTAAAACATAGTATCATAATCATAGATCATGGATAACTAAAAATAATTAATGATAGAAAAAGTCCCATAAAGTAACAATGTTCATTAAAATTCCCAAAATGATTTAACATGAGATTTTGCATTACCCAATTCATTGGAGATATATATAATTCTCAGATAATGTGTCACTTTCATTTCATTATCACACATAAGAGTTCCATATAAATCCTACAACATGGATTAATTTACACTCATATTTTATTCCATGATGAATGATTGTGAAATAAATAAATATAATTCTAAATTCAAATATGTATACATGTACAATGTTGATCATCCATGATAGGATATGTGTATGGTATTAACAACATAATTGTTTTCACTTGGAAAATTGTAGTGAAATTTCTATAGTGAAATAGAGTCACATAAGATATCATAAAATGGTTTTACGAGAAGAAAATTGGTATCTCATAATAGGGATTTAAAATTAGATGTAATATGGTAATGAAAATACATATCCCATCATATTAAATTCTACATATTAGTCATGAAATAATAAACAATCATGAATAACTAATAGAAGGCGGGGATCTTATACCTTGAGAGTGAGGCTCCAAATTGGAGATGAGAACATATTAATTGTTTGTGGATACCTTAGGATGACTATATTGAGGTTATTTAAGTGTAAGGATTTTTTACTAGTATGTTTGGAGAATAGAAATTGGATCTTGGTTCCGTTTATATAGGGAATGAGTTGGGATTTGATTATTATTTCTCCAACATAGGTTCCAAACTCTATATAATAAAATAACTAAAACCACAAACCCTCCCATGGTTTTTTGACATTGTATAAGAAAGAATGGATTGTTTTTTAATTATATTATAAGTATATGGGACAAAAATAATAAAATAAATCCCTTTATTATGTGGAGGGTGTCATACACTTAAATAAATTAATTTAAAACCACAAAATATATTAATCATTTTGTAGGAGTTGTAAAAGATTGATAAAAATTATGAAATAAAAATAAAATCCCATTATTTTAAAAATAAAGCATATATTTCATCTTTGATAAAATTTATGGTATTTACTACATACATTTTGGTTTATTATAATGTCATAATATAGACCATACATTTATATGGTTTTTAATTTTTTAAAAACTGTTTCGATTGTCTTCGAAAACTATAATACATTCACCATTAGATAATTTATACACAATACTTCAAAAAATTATACATATAATAACCAAATAAGTTTATGAATATATTAGTTTTTAATATTTAAAATAAATTCTAAACATATAGAAAAATGAATGGTTTATTTTTTATAATAAAAATTTTAAATGCATTATATAAAATACATTAAACATAATCAAAATTATATGATCATTTATAATTAAAAAAATTATTATCTAATAATAATTTATTAAAATAGTATTTAATTCAAAAATCCATTTATTCATAAATATAAATTATTCAATTTAATTTGAATATTTCTCCAAAATACACGTTCTGTTTTATGGTATCAAAATCAAAATCATTTATAAAGTGATATTAATATGAAGTAAATTTTACCATTATTAAGTTTAAAATAATGTACATACTCATATATTTAGGTACTTGACACACATCCCTTAAATACACTAGAAAACTCAGTAGGAGTAATGTTTCAGATAGTGAGACTTATAATGTGTGGTTTTGAATACATGGTTTGTGTAGTGATCACAATGATCTTGAGCTTCACTAATTAATAGATTTTATCTTTATTAAGTTATTGGATCTAAAATTAGGATTAGTCATGAGAAAATACCAGATATTCTATCTCAATCAGATGAACTGATAAATGGGCATTTTATATTTTGATCATACTTGTTGGTTCTCTCAAATCCTTTGTCTATATCTATTTTATTTATTAAAATAAAATATTTATAAAAATCATGTGATTACAATTCAATTAATTATTATCATTGGATATGATGCTTAGTTTTTTTTAAATCTAATAGAGTATAATAAAACCAATGGATTTCATTTGATTTCTATAACCATAATATATAATAATATTTTATTTATATCATTAGGGGGGTTTTATTAATAAAATTTCTGTCCATTAAAAAATTTATCTATACGTTTAGAGCCGAGATCAATTATCTACAGATAAAAATAACTATTCATATACATTTCCATCCTCTTATTATATAAAAGATAAATGAGAATGTTTAATCTCCATCAGAAAATCGTTATCAAGATAAAATATATTTTTCTTATTATAAAGTTGATCTAGATCAAATTATTGAAAAAAATTAATGGATTATCCTTAAATAGATACATATTATAAGGGACTATACTAATATATTCCTAAATGATTTGTGTATTCCACTTTTTTATAAAGTGGTTGAGTTCATAATTCATCATACTCCTAGAGATAAACATATCTATAAGAGTCTCTAAGAATTATTCCAAATTAAAGTAGAGGAACTATAGTAGTAACTTAAAGACAACATAGACATGGGTTTAATATACCCAACTACTTATCCATGTGGAGTTATTGTCTATTTAATCAATAAGAATTTCCTATCAAGGAATATCTATATTTACTATCATGATCTCAAAAACAAATTATTAAGGAAAAATTATCAACCACTAGTTATTTATTACTAATAAAATCACCTATAAAGAGATAAGTTCATATCTAATGTGAAACATCAGTTATGATATCATCAATTTATAGTGAAGAATAATTTTATTTTAATGAATTATTTTTAATATATGTATGATTCCATATGAGTTCCTAGTAATACCTTTTTAACTCATGAATTATATATATATTATCATGTACATGATAAATATAATCTCTATAGGTTACCTTAATAAAATTATACCCTCATTTTTCAAAATTATTTTCATATATTGCGAAATCATGGATGAAATTGAGTATCGGTTGAGTCATTTTCAAATGATGTTGAGAAAATAAAATATTTAATAATATTATAGTAAATATTTTTTTTGATAGTTTAAGAAACATTAATTTTGTATTTTATAATATTTTTTGGGGATTTCATTGGACTATTAATTAGTAAAATTGATTAAGGAATATACCAGATAAATATATATAATGGTGATATATACATTCCTTTACACATATGGGAACTATCAATGATTTTTGAAAAACATATCATGATTGTCAAATCCACTAACCTAGACAACATGGAGTAAAGTATTAAAAGGATCATGAATATGAAGAAATATTTAAGGAGTTGAAAATAGGGTAATTAATCAATCTTGACTAAAAAATAATAAAAATTGATAAGGGGTTTTTATATATAGTTATTCATGTAAGATATTATTTTGTTTATAAGTCATGAAAATTAAAAAATGCATTGTCTATTCCTTATTATAATTGATGTTTCATGAGAAAAACAATATGACATATTATTTAGATTTTGGTACTATAATATAATCATTAGTGACTCAAAAGAATTATCATTATAGTGAAATGATTCAAATATATATATGTCATGTGACACAAGTATATATTCAAATGGAAGGATCTCAAAAAGTTCCAATGAAGATGGACCGAGATCATCAATGACTCTATACATTCAATATGTTACTATAAACATAATGAAAATAATATCACTCATTTTCAAGGTTGAAAATAACCTAAAAACAAATTCATTATGAGGAATAAGAAGGATAAACTATTTTTAGACATCTAAGGGATGGGTATGTGATTTATAATGTAAAATAAAACAACATAGCCTACTGAGATTACTGTAATATATTCCATTATGAGTAATTTTAAGGATTATATATGGGAGGTTATAAAGAAAAAAAATATTTTCTGTGAAATTAAGAAGGAAAAATACTTATTTTTAAACATTAATAACAGATTCATGAAATTTGGGACATGAATATTCAATCCATCAGTAAATATTATAAAGATAAAGATATTAGATAATTCTCTTGGATCAACATTCTCTGTCCAAATTGAGAGAACAAAAACATATATAAAACTATGAGAGAACTAACTAATGGAAAATATTTAGAATATATTTTTTTTTTAATATACATAAAATATCTTCCTATTCTAACAAGAATTGGTAGAAATGATAATGTAAGAAGTGATGACACAACAATTACACATAACTACATAGATATGAGGCAACAAAACCATGTTTTTCTTTAATGGGTATTTTGATGATTTATAAAGTAAATAATTCCATATGGGATTTAGTTGATCTAATTATAAACAAATATTCCTTCAAAATAATTATAGAGGACTTCCCAGATGATCATATAGTAAAAATTTACCATAGGGATATTGTGATGTAATTTATAACACTACTATAAACTTTATAGGATTGGGATCCAATGACTTCTAATATATGTAAGAAACGTTTTGGACCTTCCCTCTATAAAAATTTTTAATTCAGTATCTCCAATCTCCCCCTAAAAAATTTTCAATATAATTTATCTATACATATGCATTTGAATGTGATCATTGATTTCTCCTTAGTCATCAAGTTTGTTAGGATCAATATCCTTCAATGTTTGAATTCTTATAGAAATATTAATTCAAAAATATAATTTATATTGATTATTATTGAATCATTTATGGGAATAAATGATTAAATATGACAATTTTATATGATATTAATGAACATAATCTTTTCAAAATAGTAAATGTAAAAAATGGGGTGGCGAGGTTCAAATCCAATAAATTACACATCATTGAATCACAAAGATGAAAAAATATTCCCATTCACAATCATCTATTAGAACTAGAGTATGAAGATGGATAAATTGTGTTCCTTCATATATCTCCATGAAAAATATTTAGAAAGTTTGGGATGTATGGAGCCTCTATCCCAGATATATCATACCCTTTGATATTTCAGATCACATCATATTTGTATCTTATTTATTAGAACTCCAACTAAATGAGTCTCAACTACATAAAATGTTCAACATATCCATCATAATGAATTAAATACAATATCTCTGGAATAAAATAAATCCATTTTCAGTATAATGAAATAATTATTTATTATATAAGGATAAATTTTTGAATGTCAAAAAAATTGAGACATTTTTTTGTGCAACAATGAAATAGAAAATTTCAATGTACATTAGCAAAATCATAAGTATAAAGAGGAAATAATAGTTCCATAATAAAAAAAAAATTCAATGTATTTTTTCATTTTATTATGTGAAATGAAATTTTATTTGTGAAATTTATAAATGAGTAAAAATGGAACCAACATAGAAATTTACATATGGGATTTTCCTTCTTAATATTTTTTCATATTTAGTAATATTTTATAGTATAAAACATATAAACTATATAATAAAAACAAGTTTTCATTAATATATAAAATTATATTTAGATGATAAATATCCAAAATAAAATTTAAAATAATAAAATGAGATCATGGATAAAAAAATAATTAGAATATTAAAATTTTGGTCACTTTTGACTCCTACAATAATCAGACCTTTGAATAAAACATTGAAAATTTTATGAATAATATTAACGTAATGGAAATTTATTGAAATTTCATATATTAACAATGATAGAAATTAAATTTTCTGTTGAATGAAAAAATATTACATATTTATTGTATGTGGAAAAACAATATATCCATTATAAATATGATTGTTATGAATAATAACATGGTTGCCAGATTTCTAAAAAAATTATGAGTAGTAAAACAAAATTTAGATATCTTATTAGATAAAAATTGCTTAATTTATATCATACATCAAGTAAATAGTTTTTTAATATATTGTAAAATAAATTCAGAACACAAAGAAACTAGATTTATATTTTTAGAATTTATATCTTTCTTAATTTTAAAAAATATATTTTTTATAAATGAAAAAAATTAAAAGGTTATATTAATAATTTTTTAAAAAGTACTATTTATTTTTAAATAATAAATACTATAATTTTATGAAATCATTAGTATTATTTCTAATCATCATAAATTTTATTGGGTTATAAGAATTTTTTTTTTCAAAAATAATATAAATTTCATTTATGATTTAAATTACTCAATGATAGAAAATTATTTTGTTAAGATGAATTCCATTTTTGGAATCAACACATAAATTTATTATTAGGTTTATTTTATATTATTTTTATATAAACATTGTATTTCTTGTGAATAATAAATTATACAAAATCATGGTATTTCAAATTATATGTAAGGCACATTCGTAAATTCATATTTAATGATATAATGAAATATTATCTCAACCAAAAAGAATAGTTTTTCTATTTATAGTCAAAAGTATAATGATTATATTTTTTCTATAACTAAAAAAAACTAATCAATATTTTATTCAAACTATATAAATCTCCTCTATATAAAAATTATACTCACCTCTATAAAGATCATTCATATTTATAGAATCTTGATTTTGATTTTCTTAAAATTATAATTAATTAAATGTAAAATAAGTAAGAATTGATTTTTTAATATTATATATCTATAGAAGGATGTATATTATATTGGAAAATAATTTGATGGGTTTGACTAGTGTATTGTGTAAATATTGAGTTCAATTATTTTTTAGAAAACCAATACATATGATGATGAAGGGGATGATACATTTGTGAAACAAAAATTATAACTCTTATAGAGTAACTATTTACAAGAGATAAATAAAGTGCATATATTAAGATAAATAGGATGGTTTGTGAATTTTTATAAACGACATGCCTTCATATCACTACAAGGATCAAATAGGCTCAATTTATTAGAATAAAGAATCATTATGTATTATATAAATAATACTTTTGTATCTAATAATTATATTAATAATTTTTTTCATATATAAAATTTAGATTAATGTTTATTAATGATGAATTTATGATAAAAAATTAATGATATGAGAGTTATTGAAATTACTATAACATGAATTATTATATGTTGAAAGAGTTCATAGGAATGGTGTAGAGTTGTTCAAGAAGAATTCATATCTTCAAAAATATTTTTTAACTATATTTGAAATTATTTTATAATGATGATATATTTTCTAATGGTACCATTATATGTTTTAAAGGAAAAGTTTAATTTGATGTTCGAAGAATAAAATAGTTAAATCAAACATCATAAATATCTTTTAACCATAAGGTATTTTTACTAAAACAGTGGGAGGGTCACACAAGCATGGTAAATCATCATGGATGAGGGCCTATGTAATAATTTGTATAGGAATTCATAAGGTTCATCAATATAAGGATAACCTCCCAATATTCACAAATTTGAGGGTTTTTATAAGGATTATCTAATGTTGTCAACAATGTATGGATGACTACATTAAGAATGATTCTTGGGTCATTTTTATAAGAATGTTCAATATATATTAAATAATTCCCAAGGATGTATGGACTAGGATGGTTTATTTTATCCAAATTCATTTTACATAAGTATCATCCATGACATAACGATTTAATGAAATAATGAGATTGAAATGATCATTTTATCTTTATATAAATTTTGAGGAATTTTAAATGAATTGGGGTATTATAGAAATATTTATTATGAAGATGAAAAGGATTATGGATTATGTATAAGGTATTAATATTTTTTAAAAACATCATCATTCAATAGTTATCTATGATAACATTCATGATAACAGATAAATGAAATAATGGTAACATGTATATGTCAATGTTAAGTTCATTTACATTCATTATAAATGTTTCCATTTAAAGAGTAAAAGAATGAGTTAGTACATTAATTCTATATCATTATAATATGATTACTAGAATTAAATTGAAATCATTGAACCATTGAGAATAAGATCAGTGGGAAAATAAAATTTAGAAAACTTAATTTTGAATTAATATAAATCATTAATATTTCACTAAATATAGAAATAAATAATGATAATTACAATATTTTTATTGTTGTTATTACATTGATTAAACATATTAAAATAAATATTTTGTTATTGTTTTTTAATGATATGATTAATAATTGTTATGTTCTATCTAATTCATTCTAAATCAATATTGATTCATCCTGATTTTCATGGAAGGTTATCAATCCCTAAGATAAGGGAACAATGATTAAATATATACAGATGATATATTATTTATTAAATTATGAAACATAATCATATAGCACTATTTGTAGAATATTTTATTGATGAAAAAATCATTTCTTATATATTTAAACCCTATAAGAAATTTTCAACTTGTATGAATAAGAAACGAAACAAACATAGATAATTATTTAATTTTTTTAGTATAGCCATTAGAAAATGATTTCATGGAAACATTCCACATAAAATAAAGAAATATTAATATATTAGAAATTATAAAAGAAATAAATAAATATAGATATTTCTTAATCAACTTGATCATTATCTCTAATATATTTCAATTAACGGAAAATGATAACAACGTATTTAAAGGTGAATAACTATTGTACCAAAAAATGAATGGGTCTCTCGGGAAAAAATAGATGTTTTGTTTCACCTTCTAGTGAAAATATATGATTTTTATAGATAATAAGAATATATTATGAGTAAAGTAGATAAAATATAATGAAATATGACTCCCAATAAAGAATTATAGGATGATAATTTGTTTCATATTATATTGAATAACAAAATTGGGTAGTCAATATAGTGTAGAAATGTGATTCTACGAGGTATAAATGTATTATAATAATAATATACATAATATGAACTAAAAATTTGAATAAAAGTTTCATTTAGAGGAGAACTTTGGAGTAGTAGACATTTGAGTGCCTACAAACAATGCGAATGTGGAGACCCAAGATTTATTGTCTTATATCACCCAAAAATATTTTTAATCAAGTAGGTTTTTAATTATATATTCTATAGGCATAAATGTTATTAGTGGTTTTACTTACATTCTGAGTTGACAGATATCCAATAAAAAATTTATATAGGAACTATGATTTTCTTAAGAGTAAAATATTCCATGCTAAATGAGCCTTTTTTGAAGACCCTCATAAAATAAAATTAATACTATTTGAGGAAGAATATAATTTTTTGGTGTAGAGACATCCATAGAAAACCAAATGATATACATCAAAGAGGAAGATTTTATTTTATAATACTAGCGTCTGTGAGGATAGTTTTATGAAATTGGGATTCAATATAATGATCCCTTCACACGTGTAATACAGTGAAGAAAATTAAAATACATAATATTGTGATTAATTTCTTCTATAATATAGCAATACTAGTTTTTGTAAAATCCACTTCCAACCAACTTTAACTGATAATAATCACATTAGTATATAATATTTGTCTCAATGGTAGTTATAAATGAAAATGAGTAGGTTTCACATAATGGGTATGAGCCATTTAAAAACATATGTTCCAAATTTCCTTTTAGTTTTTTCCACATATATAGGTTTGTGCTAGATCAATCTTTAAGAGATTAATCTAGATACAAACATTTGGACATAGGATTTTTAAATAAAGGGGTTTTAGGTTTTTAAAAAATAACTATATTTTGTTAAATTAATTTTGGTACTCTTGATTCACCACACTCGTAAGATTGTTTGATTGGTCCACTAGAACATACAATTGGTGACAATGCTAAGGTTCACATCGATTGTATCTGAAATTATACCATAATTAAAATAATATAACAATAATTGAGGATAACTAATAATAATGTTTATAAGTGCATCATATAGAATAATATATTTATATCCTTTCAAAAGATAGATGTTGAGATTTGATATAAGATCATGAGAAACTGCTACAAGAAGTTAGAAAAGAAGATAAAAATTTATTTAAAGAGAGAATAGGAAAGATAAATAGATGAAATTTTCTAGACTAGTAAAAATCATGATTAATAATTATATTTTTATCTATCTAGTAAATAAATTTTAAGATGTTATGATTAAAGATTTAATGAGTCACTCGATGAAATTTATTATGAAATTTACAACTACTTGAAAATTTTTCCCATTGAGGTAGTCCCTTGCTTATTTTCCAATATGATGAGGCATCATAGTGGATATTCAATAATATAATAAGAATATGATTCAATAAATAATAACTGGTAATAAATATGGGTTTCTACCACACTAAAAAATACAGGGAAATTCAATGAAGAAACTATTTCACATTATAATGAAATAATTTCGGTGATTGATGAATAATTTGAAATGGACATGTGTGGGATTGAATTATTTTATAAGGTTTTTATTTAGTTGTTACATGCATGATAAATACATTAAAATGATTCTATTGATTTTAAAATTTATCAACTAGAAATCAAGAAAGATATGATGAATAATATTAAATACAACAGTGACATAGGATTTTCATACCTATATTCTACAGATATTCATAATAATATTCAATAAATTACAAAAAAAATGTTTGAATACCATAACAGTTTAGTGCCTTTATGTACTAGGTAAACTATTTTCTAGTTTGGTGAAATATCTTCAACATCTCCCATGATGATATTCTCACATAGTAAACCTCTTCTGCATATCTTACCTACTCCATTTATCATAAATAGGAGAATGAATCATAATAACGGTTGGGATCAACTTCTATGTAGGGGTATAAAAAATAAATATTAATTAATGTTCATATTATAGAATAAGATACTAATATTGGTATGTGATAATGAACATATCATATGATGTTCATACTCATATTTTCATAGATCATAAACCTGATTCCTATTATAAGTCATCATAATTTTATAAAACATGTCCCTTTAGGGTTATAAATTACTCTAAATATCTAGTGAAACAAAATATCATGTCGTTTTAGTGTGGTAAAATCATAGATAATGAAAACCATTTTATAAGTCAATGATAAATATATATACCACAAAAATAGTAGATAATGACCCAACACCAATTTTTTATTTTTCATTGGGAAACCAATTTCCACCTATTTATAATAACACACATTTTCACTTAGCGGATAAGGAAACACCACTTTCCCATAGTGGATTAGGACACAACTATTTACCAAAGTTGATCATGCTCATCGACTTATTTCCCATTATTAAATCATTAGATATAAATATTTACCTAATATATTAGAGGGATATATTAGTCCCACCTAGCTTATAATTAAAATCATACATATGTATTAAATATGATCATAAGATAGTCGGTATATCAAATCCCATGAAACTAAATATTCTATAATGACCTGGAAATTTAAGGGAAATTGTTTTCTTAATTTTATTGGAATTTTACGAGGCAGCGGTTTTAGACGGCACCTGATTCCATGGCTCGGTGTGCTCGGAATCAATTTCCAAAGTTTCGTTCGGGTATGTTTAGTGAACGAACGAGTGGGTTTTTCTATCTTTTTAACCGGTGATTGGAATTGAAATATGATGGAACCGATGAAACTGCAGCACCAGTAATTGCTTATGGGGACCTTTGCTGTAGTTGCGTTTTGAGTAGGTTGAGGTTTAATATTTTTTGTTTAGTTGAATTAAATAAAATTTGTCGTTCACAAATTTTATTCATGGAAGGTGGTATTTTTTCAACAAAGGGGGAGTTAGATGTGGGGCCCACACCCACCTAACCTCCCATGGGAGAGTTTAGTGTGGTATGGCCCACACGAGATCCTAACTCTTCACCACCCCTATAACCCCCTTGACTTCCCCATAACTCACCCCCCTTGTTTAAATGCATGGAAACTCCACACATTTATTGTGGTGGAGCCTCTCCACCTCCCAAGAATAATGAGGCCGACTAGGATAATTAATAAAATTATTAGTTTTTTTGTCTCACCTCTTGACTCCATTAGAATTGATTGGAGTTATTTGAAAAGAGGAAATATTTATGAGATTTTGGGGTTGCTAAGTACTTTGGGAGGATTGGAGGAGAGTTCCTTTCATCCATGAAGAAATGACTTCCTACCTCAACTAAGAATGGTTCTCTATCCTCTTATTCCCTCGAAATAAAAGAGGAGACGTCACTTCCTCATGTGCACACTGACGACGACAGAAGCGACGAATGCCAGAGGCCAGCATCATCTTCATCTCCTCCCTTGGGACGACATCGGAGAGCCGACATCCACCCTCTTGCGATATTGTCAAAATATGACGAATGACATGATGTAGGTGATTAATTTGTGAATGTTAATAAACCCATGTTTATTTCCTTCTAAAATAAAGAATGCAGATCAACTCAATATTAAGTTGATTTGCGAATGACTATGATGCGGGTTGGGAATATTTGATTGCGGTGAAAAACATTGGGTTTTACGTTCAAATTTAATGGATTAAATTTGTGCTTGCTTGGTCGAAGTTGTTTTACTTTGGGCCTCCTGTTATCATTTTGACGGGAGGAGGTCGGATCACATGAACACGGATGATCCCCCTCCCCCTTTTTGTTAATGTTCACTGTTGTGGTTTGGGATGGAGGCGGCACGATGCAACGGCACCACATAGGAATGAAGAATACCACAGCGGCGAAGGAGCGCGGCGCCGTCGCGCCGCGCCGTTGAGGCCGGAAGAGGCCGCGACCGAACCGGTGTTGCAGCGGAGGGGCGAGGCGCCATTGCGCCATGCCGGTTAGACCAAGGCCGTGGCCTTGGGCTACGGCAAAGCCGGGGAGGGCGGTTGGAACCGCGGGCCACCGGCGATCAGCAGGCGGGACCGGCTGGTCCCGCGTGGCAAAGCCGGCCGGCCGTTACGGCCAGGCTGATCAAGAAAAACCGGGGGCTTGAACCCCCATTCAGCGCAGCAGGGTGGACCCCCCACGGTTCTACCGTTTAGTCTGAGGCGATGGCGGATCCCCCCCCCCAATTTTGCGTTCGCGCGGCACCCGTACCGGGCCGGGCCGCCTGCGCTGGACCAGGTCCCCAGGCCGGGCCGGGCCGTGTCGGCGGGGCTGGGCCACGCCAGCCAGGCCGGGCTGTGCCCTAGTGGGCCGGACCCGGGTCGGGTCGACCCGGTTCGGGCCGAGCCAGGGGTATCAGGACGGGTCGGACCGGGCCCGAACCCCCTATTTTCGAGTACTTTCGTTCAAATGCACATAACATGGGATATGTACCTCTGATTTTTGCACCGTCAGTTGCGATGTGATCCTTGGATCGAGACGGTTGATTTGATATATTATACTTATGTTTCTGGAGAACTTTAGGTATGTCCAGGTTGGTTCGAACACGATGCCAGCCGGGCCCTCGGAGCGAAAACACTTATATCATGAGCTCTGGATGTCCCATTGACATGTCGTCGAATTTTTAGATTCCTCTTGATGAGACAGAACATTTGGAATACTGCACAAGAGGTTCGGACGCAATTGGAATATGGTCGGGTTGGATTGTACCCAAAATCCAACTGGGCCCCTAGAATGAAAAAGCCGATAACTTTAAGACCAGACGTCCGTTTGACGAACCGTCAGTGGCATTAGTGATCACGTTGAGAATCGGTCCCTATGAGTATACCCTATGTGAGATCGGGGTGCAGTTGAGATATGGTCGGGTTGGTTCCTACACGAAACCAACGAGGCCCCTAGGACGAAAAGGCTAATAACTCACCGACCTGGCGTCCGATTGACGTGCCGTTTATTGCATTGAGACCCCTATGACGAGTTGGCACTTTGAGATACTTCTTCATGGGTCTTTGTGATACTATGAGTATCGACCTGTAGGTCATGGCGGGGACCCTCCTGGTGATGAGCGTACAGAGTATGGAGACTGTGTAGCTAGCAAAGATTTGATGTCTGCTTGTCTGACTCGAGTTGAAGTGACCTTTATAGCCCAGTGGGGAGCACTTCTGTGTTTGGGTGGCGGACCCACGGTGGGGAGCACTATTGTGTTTGGGTGGCAGACCTGTGGTACTCGACAGGATGAGTACCTCTGCAGGCTACTAGGGGGGTGCACTACTATGTTTGGGTGGCAGACCCCAGTAGGAAGCACTACTATGTTTGGGTGGATGACCCGCAATACTCGACAGGAGGAGTACCTCAGTAGTCTTAGGTTGGTGAGCAGTACCTCGGAGTCATGACAGGATCATTGTACTAATCTGAGATGGAGCTATTCAGCGGTTGCGGTTTCGTTAATGAAAATCCTAGTTTGAGCTGAGTCAATGACCGTTGTGTTTTACTCATGATTGAGATGGCTTATATGGTAACTTAGGTATAAGTATTTTCATATAACTAAGTAAGGGTTATCTGTTGAGAACTTTATTTGTGATTATCCTTTTTGGAATTAGTGAGACCTTGAGGGACTTGGGGACCCTACTAAGTATCATATACTCACCCCTGCATAGGCTTTGCCCGCATCTCGTTGTGTTGGTTGAAGACGATGGACATCACTGATAGTGGTTGAGGCTTGTAGAGCTGGACGGTACTCGGAGGTGGATTTCAAGATGATTCGGTGTCGGGAGGTGGATCTCACGATGATTCGGTGCCTGGAGGTGGATCTCAAGATGAGTCGGTACCCGGAGGACATAGATGAACGTGGAGTACTGAGGATGACATCTGTACGTACACTTCAGGTAGGAAGCCATAGGACGATTAAGGAGCTGCTGGTCACCTTTCAGTTGTTGTCCTTTAGTTGTACTTTATTTTCAGTTGTAGTTGTACCTTTCTTTTTGGTTTGTATTTCTGGCCCTGTGTACTTTTTAGCACGTTTGATTTATTGATTACTTAGTGTATCTTCTCCTCGTACTCTGTTTGTGTGTGTTATCATTTCATAAAGGCAATTCCTTCCCTCTATGGTTGGGATTTACACCATTGGTGCTAGTCGACAACCCCTGGCCTATGGAAGGAAGGCTTGGGGTAGTCATGGCATGGGCCCCGAGAATGGGTCGTGAGAAATTGGTATCAGAGGAGTCAGTTCTACCGCATAACTTATAACTCTGATTTTTCTTTACTGTGATGCAATAGTGTTAAGGGTACCAAGTGTGGTTTTTAGTTCAGGTAGTCCAGTGTTGGTGCGGGCGGCCGACGTATCCATACACTAGGACCCAGACTTCTAATTTCCGAATTAGTGCACGAAAACACTAATTGCATGTGTGTTTTCAAAGGATTTCCCTTAAAATAGCTCAAACCAGGTCAGCTCACCAGGTATAATCCTTTGACCGTGTCACATCTATTTCATTCAGGATGTATTTCCGTGGACGATCAGCTAGATCCCCGAGAGATGTATGTTCAGATAGCTTGTCGAGCGACGAGGCCTCGGTATGGGGCCCTCTTCTAGTTGAGGCACCGGCGGAGGCACCAGTGGTACTACCACCCGTTGAGGCACCGATGCCACCAGCCCCAACAGCAGAGAGTGCACGTCATTTGAGCACACTGCATGAGTTCTAGCAATAGAGGCCACCCAGTTTCAGGGGAGAGATAGACCCGCAGGCAGCTGAGGATTGGGTGGAGGCTGTGGTGAGAGTTTTCAGGATAGTGGGTACTCCAGCAGACTTTATGGTGATCTTTCCTGCCGGCCTCTTTCAGGCAGTAGTAGGCATATGGTGGAGCTGGATTCTCTAGTTTTGCGATGAGATGACCTTCACATGGGGATACATCGAGACCTTCTTCAGGGTGGGGTTTATACCAATGACTATACACCTCGAGCATGTTCAGGACCCACTGCCTTTGCCACATGATCTTCCATCAGCAGCCGAATCATCTGTAGGCAGTAGACAGATGAGGCAGGGGTCTAAGAGGACCAGACCAGTAGATGGGCAGCCTCGGGATACAGGTTTGGTTGTGTGAGGTGCACGAAACCGGGCCAGCCATGCAAGGAGAAGGAAATGTTATGCACGCGGCAGGAAGGGTCACATGGCACATGGCTGTCCGACTCCTCGCATGGTTGATCTACAGGCATTAGAGGAGCCACCGAGATAGAAGTTGTGGTGTGTTCTTGAGAGAAATCTGAGTGGTGGACAAGGGAGTAGAGCTCCTAAATCAAGTGGATAGGAGTAGAACTAGTGAATTTATTTTTTCCCTTGAACTTCTAGTTCCATGTTGTTGTTTTTGTTGTTTTTGGTTCCTTGTACTATGAGCTGCAGTAATAAAAGACACTTATCTTTGTTATGATTACTATCCTGGCCATTTTTTTGGTTGATACTGAGAGGTCCCAGTTAAAAACTATTTACTTGACCCTCAAATTTGTGATTTATACTAGTGGAGACCTAGTGACCAAAAAATGATGCCGACAGTGTGACTTAACCCTTGGAGGAGAGAGTGACAGTTGGATCTCATGGTAGTAATGTTGAGGCCTAACGATATCTTCCATGGCATGAATACATCATTCATGTCAGGATTGACTATATTAAAAAATGGGTGAGGTTCATCCAGGGATAAGACTGAGTTTCTCCTCTCGACAAAGGAGAAAATTTGATCAGCTCTTACAGATCTTAGGCGGAGAAGGTGCAGATCATCCAGGAGCGGATGAAGACTGCACAGTGCAGTAAAAAACAAGAAGCTGGCGCCAGTCTTAGAGACTCGGGCGTGTAAAATGTATCAAGAAGAGGAATCATTAAGAACAGATGAGTCTTCGGAGAAGCAGACGTGGAGGAAAAGCTAGTAGAGCAGCATGAGGTGGTGCACATATCAAAATGATACAACCACCCGCCCTTATTATCTCAGTTAGGTTCAGGGAGTTGGAGGGCAAGGAAAAAGATTTGCTTCATGCAGTCAAGAAGTGTGACCCAATGGCACTAAGAATGATTTGAGGGAGAGTCTATGTCCGCTACTAGCTACTGTAGTAATAGACGTTGATATTAATCATTCCTTACTTCCATTAATCTTGTCTCAGACCTAGAGTTTATGATCAGCCGTAGACTTGACCATCACATCTGGAGATACCTTTGGGAGAAGACTCGATAATCACACTTACGCCGACAGTGTGATCTGACCCTCGAGGCGAGAGTTTCGGTCAGAATCTCTTGGTGACCACGTCGAGGCCTTACAACGTTGTCTTATGTATAGATTGGATCCATAGTTCATACACAGATTGACTATATTATGCAAAAAAAGTTTTTGGTTAATCTACAATGTTTGGATGGTTTTTCCTTGGTCAGCAAAAAGGAAACCCCAGGCAGCACAGGATAAACTAATGCACAGGAGGGTGCGATCGATCACTTTTCAGTCTGTCAACCTTACCCTCATGGCAGCAGAAGTTTTGAGTTTCTGTTCTAATAAGGATATGGAGGCCTCTTGAGTTCGAGGTTGACAACCACATCCTTATACGGGTCTCACCTCGACGAGGTTTACAGATATGTGGCCAATGAGACAAGTTATATCCTAGGATCAACAGACCTTTCTAGGTCCTCAGCAAGGTAGGCGGGGTGGTTTACCGCTTGACATTTCCACCTCACTTGCACCAGGTGCACGAAATCATCCACGTACCTCGGCTGAGGAGATATGTTCATAATCCTTCACACATCATCGACCTCAGGGAGTTGGACGTCGATGACAGGGCAACATGCACGAAGGTTCTAGTGGAGATCGAGGATCGACAGTAGTGGGTCCTATGTGAACGGTCGATTTCTCATGTGCGCTTTTGATGGCAGCACGGGAACCTCTAGGAGAGCACATCGGAGCGGAAGGCTCAGATTTATGCTCAGTACCACTTTTGTTTCCCTAGTTTGTGTTATCGCATTATGGGGATGTAAAGCTCTGAGATGGGAGTAATATAAGACCCGGAAATTTTAGGGAAATTTTTTTCATAATTTCATTAGAATTTTATGAGGCCGCAGTTTCTGACAGATCCTGATTCCTAGGCATGGTGTGACCATAATCAATTTCCAATGATTGGCTCGAGTACGTTCAAGGAACGAACGAGTGGGTTTTTCTATCTTTTTAAACGGTGCTTGGAATTGAAATTTGAGGGCACTGATGAAACCGTAGCGCCAGTAATTTCTTAAAGGGGCCTTGATGTTGTTTCATTTTGAGCAGGTTGAGGTTTAATATTTGGGGTTTAGTGGAATTAAATAAAATTTGTAGTGTACAAATTTTATCCATGGAAGGTGGTATTTTTTCAACAAAGGGGGAGTTAGATGTGGGGCCAACACCAACCTAACCTCCCATGCGAGAGTTCAGTGTGGTATGGCCCACAAAAGACCCTAACTCCTCACCTTCCCCATAACCCCCTTGACCTCCCCATAACTCACCCCCTATTTTAAATTCATGGCAACTCCAAATATTTATTGTGGTGGATCCTCTCCACCTCTCAAGATTAATGAGGCCAACTAGGATAATTAATAACCTTATTAATTTTTTTGTCTCACCTCTTGAGACATTTTGAATTGATTTGAGATCTTTTAAAAGAGGGAATATTTATGAGATTTTGGGGTTGCCTAGTAATTTGGGAGGATTTGAGGAGAGTTCCCTTCACCAAAAAATAAATGACTTCCTCCCTCGACGAAGAACAGTTTTCCATCCTCTTCTTCCTTCGCAACAAGAGAGGAAACGTCAATTACTCAGGTGCACACCGACAATGAAGGAAGTGACGAACGCCAGCGACCATCGTCATTTTCATCTCCTCCATTGGGATGATGTAGACAAGCCGACGTCCACCCTCTTGAGATATTGTCAAAAAATGACGAACAACACGAGGTAGGTTATTAATATGTGAATGTTAATAAACCCATGTTTATTTCCTTCTTAAACAAAGAACGCGGATCAACAGAATATTTAGTTGATCCGCGAAAGAATATGTTGCGGGTTGGGAATATTTTATTGTGGGAAAAACATACGGTTTTATGTTCAAATTTAATGGATTAAATTTGGGATTTCTTGGTCGATGTTGTTTTACTTTGGGCTGCCTGTTATCATTTTGACGGGAGGTACTCAGACCGCACGAACATGGCCGATCCCCCTCCCTTTTTCTTAATGTTCACCATTTCGGTTTGGAATTGAGGTGGCGCGGTGCAATGGCACCGCGTGAGAATAAAGAATACCACCACGGTAAAGGAGTGTGGCGCTGTCGCACCATGCTGTTGAGGCCGGAAGAGGTCGCGACCGAAGTAGGGCCACAGCAGAGGGACGCAGCGCCGTCATGTTGGGCCAGTCAGACCAAGGCAGCGGCATTTGGTCGTGGCTTAGCAAGGGAGGGCGGCCGGAAATGCCGGCCGCCAGCGCTTAGGAGGCTGGACCGGCTGGTCCCACACGGCAGAGCTGGCCGGCCATTATGGCCAGCCAGATCTGGAAAAACCGGGGGCTTGAACACCCAATCAGCGTAGCAGGGAAGACCCCCCGTGGGTCCGCCGTTCAGTCCGAGGGGGTGGGGGCTCCCCCCACATTTCCTCCTTCGCGAGGCACCCGTGTTAGGACGCCCGTGTTGGGCAGGGTCCCCGCGCCTGGCCGGGCCTCGTTGGCTGGGTCGGGCCGCGCCAGTCGTGCCGGGCCTCACCCTAGCGGGCCATCCCAGGGGTATCGGGCCGGGATGGACTGGGCCCGAACTCCCTATTTTCGAGCAGTTTCGTTCAAACACCTATAACATGGGATACGAACCTCTGATTTATGCACCGTCAATTGTGATGCGATCCTTTGATTGAGACAACAATTTTCGTATATTATAATCAAGGATTAGGAGAACATTTTTATGGCTGGGTTGGTTCGAACACGAAGCCAACCGGGGCCTCGGAGCGGAAACACTTATATCTTGAACTCTATACGTCCGATTGACGTGCCGTCGACTTTGCTGTATTTCTCATGATGAGATATAAATTTTGGAATACTTCACCTGAGGTTTGGAAGTAGTTGGAATATGGCCGGGTTGGATTGTACCCGAAATCCAACCGGGCCCCTAGAACGGAGAAGCCGATAACATTCAGACCGAAAGTCCGTTTGACGAACCTTCAGTGACGTTGGTGATCACGTTGAGAAGCGGTCCCTATGAGTATACCCTATGTGAGTTTGGGGTACAGTTGAGATATGGTCGGGTTGGTTCGTACACGAAACCAACCAGGCCCCTGGGACGAAAAGGCTAATAACTCACAGACCGTGTGTCCGATTGATGCGTCGTCTATTGCGTTGAGACCACTATGACGAGGTAGTCCATTGAGATACTTCTTTGTGGGCCTTTGTGATACTAGGAGTATCGACCAGTAGCTCATGGAGCAGACCCTCTTGGAGATGAGCATACGGAGTACGAAGACCGTGTAGCTAGCTGAGACCTGAAGACTGCCTGTCCGACTCGAGTCAGAGTGACTTGTATAGGACAGTGGAGATTACTACTGTGTTTGGGTGGTGGGCCCACGGCAGGGAGCACTACTATGTTTGGGTGTCATACCCGCGGTACTCGACTGGAGGATTACCTATATAGGCTATTAGGAGGGCGCACTACTATTTTTGGGTGGCAGACCCCTGCAGGAAGAACTACTGTGTTTGGCTGGCTGACCCACAGTACTCGATATGAGGATTACCTTAGCAGTCTTAGGTTAGTGAGCAGTACCTCGGATTCATGACATGATCATTGTACTCGTCAGAGACAGAGCTCTTCAGTAGTTACAGTTTCGTTAATGAAAATCATGTTTTGAGCTGAGTCAACGACCTTTGTGTTTTCCTCATGATTGAGATGGGTTACTTGGTAACTTAGGTATAAGTATGGGCTTATACCTAATAGGGGTTATCTATTGAGAAAATTATTTGTGATTATCCTTGTTGGAATTAGTGAGACCTTGAAGGTCTTGGGGTCCCTAGTGAGTATCGTATACTCACCCCTGCACGGGCTTTGCCCACACCTCATTGTGTTGGTTGCAGACGACGGACATCACTGATCGTGGTTGAGGCTTGTAGAGCTGTACAGTACCCAGAGGTTGATTTCACGACGATTTTGTGTCCAAAGGTGGATCTCATGATGAGTCGGTGCCCGGAGGTGGATTTGACGATGAGTCGGTACCCGGAGGTGGATCTCAAGATGAGTCGGTACCCGAAGGTGGATCTCACGACGAGTCGGTGCCCGGAGGAGACGGGCGGACGTGGAGTAATGAGGAGGAAATTTGTACCTACCCTTCTGGTAGGAATCTAGAGGATGATCCGGGAGCTGCTTGTCACCTTTCAGCTGTTGTCCTTGAGATGTACTTTATTTTCTATTGTAGTTGTACCTTTCTTTTAGGCTTGTATTTCCGGCCCCTTGTACTTTTCAGCACGTTTGGTTTACTACTTACTTCGTATAGCTTCTACTTCTACTCTGTTTGTGTGTGTTTTTGTTTCATAATGGCACTGCCTTCCCTTTTTTGTTGGGATTTTTTCCTTTGGTGCTAGTTGCCAGCCCCTGGCCTAAGGAAGGCGGGCTTGGGGTAGTCACAACATGGGCCCCGAGGACGGGGCATGACATGTTCTTTTTAAACATTTTATCCTATCATTACCTATATAAAATAGATATATTTCATAAATTTTTCAACATTTCATCTTTGCATGACCCATGGATAATGTAGTGTTTTTCAAGAAATAAATCATCAAATAACCCATGTAAGATAAATCGGTTTCCTAAAAAACAACCCATCATAGAATAAATCATCTGAGAAAGAATAACTGTGGTACTATTGGTTCATGTATATAATAAAAAATAAGTTACATAAAATGAGGTCATCATATATGGAAAATTTTATTAAGATATAAATTATTTGGAGGGAATATAAAATTTATTTGAAAATAAATTATAAAATATAATAATTAATAAACTATTTTGGAAATAAATTCATATAAAAAATCCTTGAAAATATATAATAGAATGTGTTAAAATAATTTAAAACATATCTTGAGGAATAGAACCATTCACCATGAATTTTTTTAAAATATAAATCCTTTGGAAAATCCATTTATTTGAAAATAAACCTGATTATTTATAAAAGGAATTTTAAAATAAAAATCATTAAAATAAGGTTATTTATTCATGCCAAACACATTAAAAAAATAAACCTTTCACATTTTTTATATAATAAAATTCGGAATTGATTGGAGAATTAAATGGAGATTTTATAAAATATATTTTTTAAAAAACTATGTAAATTATTCTATTAGTTAAAATCAGAGGATATAATATTATTTTTTTAACCATATCTATGAAATAATATTTGGGGAAAGAGCTTATTTCTGACCAAATATTGAAATATTGTTTTATTATCCTAAAGAAATTTAAATTATTTTATGTACCAATGAGTTTAAAATTAGTAATTTTGAATGAAAATTTCATTAATAACTAGAGAATAATAAAACTAATGAGTCTCTTGATAGATGAATCATAATATTTTATCCTCAGAATCATAATCATAACCAATCCTAATAAAAGATAAAATTGTAATATGACATCATTACCACTTCTGTATCTTGGAATCATAATCCACAAGATGTAATAACATAAAATGAAATATAAAATATAATTACAGTAAATAAAGAAATGATATAACAATTGAAGGTGTATTTATGTACTCTTCTCAAAATAATATATGTGTATTACATAAATTATATTTCAAATAATGAAAAATTGATATAAAAATCTATTACCATGATTATCTCCTTCCTTCATACAGTTAAAAAACTCCAGAATAATAAATATAATTTTATTATAAATATATTTTAGAACCATAATTATATACTTCATAGCATAATTAATTAATTTATATTCTTTTATTAACATTTTATAACAATTCAATGTTAAAGTCACTTTCAGGTAAAAGATTCTTTTTTTTCATATATTTTACAAATTTTCTTTGCTACTCTTATGTTGATCATTATTACATATTATAAATACCGGTACTCAAGAAAGAATTACCATTTTAAAACATCAATATTACATTTATGACCAATAATGAATACAATTTATTATAAAATAAGTGTGTTGCAATCATATACAGTATATGATATACAAACACATGAGTAATGTTTAATTCGTGTAATGATATTTATTTAATATATAAATGTAATATATTTAAACAAATAAACATAATAACATTATAAATTACATATTATTTCATTAAATATACTTATATATATCATTTATGTGGGTAGGTGATAAAAAGAGAGTGTCACATCACATCTTGACTGTTGTAGTCCACACGTACACGAACAACATTATCATCCTTCAATGGGTGTAAAAGAAAGAAAAAAATTTCGCAAAAATTTTTAATAGATATAATTATTTAATGAATACCACGATTATTTCTTTTATATCACATATATCCATCCTATTTTTCATTCAAATAAAGTGTTATTGAATAATGAATGGCATCACATTTTAAGGAGGTAGTTCGTTGTACACATGAGCAACATTATCATATCCCTTATCAAGTGGAAAGTAAAAAAGGTATATAACATATAATAAATGCATAGGAATAATAATTTTATAAATATCATATACACATAATGTATATCCATCATCATACCCAACCGTGTGATATGATAATAGAAAAATAAATGACATCAGTTCACATGGTGGTATTATACTATACACACAAACGATGATTCTGTAACACATTTGATGGAAGAGGAGACAGTTGTAGGTCATTGAATTATCCTAAAAACATCTATGTATATTTAATATACAATTTTTATTTTATCATAATGTTTTAATAAAAATAGAATGTGTTGGATAATGAAATCAAATAAAATCAGTCATTTGAGAACATTACCTCCTCTTAAGGTAACGTTGTTAGGTTTCAATCAAAATGATTTTGGGGTATATTTTTATCCAAAATATGTATTATAGTATTATAATAGGGATGTTAGAAGCTGATATTTTCATTTATTTTCTGATGTATATGGTTTTATATGTGTGTATATATGAATTGCGGTGGTTTCCCTTTATTAGAGGGGGTAAGTATCCCACATAGAAAATACAAGGAAATTATGAAAAAAAATCCAAAATGATGGAGTAAATCAAATGAAAAAAATGAAAATGTTTGTACATTGTAAATCGGTAAGGATATGAGGGAGTAATATAAAAAAAATAGAATTTATACATGTTTTGGTTCAATTTTAACCATTATCTTCATAGTTCAATCTCCAGGTAAAACCATTTTTTTCATAACCAATTTATGTTTTTAACAATTATCAGTATTCATATTGGTGAAAAAATAATTTGAATATATATATAATAGAGATAATTAATATTAATAACATGAAATCCAATATTCCAAATTCCATTAAAATTATTGGAAATTAAAAATTTTAATTTAATCATACAAATGTTTCGAAAAAGTGAGTTTTTCTAAAGAGAAAATATTCAAAAGTATAAAATGTTTTAAAAGAAAATTCAATATAAATGTAACTCCCCGAACCTAGTTACCCAGATTCGGTGCATTATTACATAACATTGGAATGACCACAAATGATCAAGTATCAAAATACAGATCAGTTTAGTAGCCTTGGAAGTACTAGATACATTAATAAGGTTTACATTACATCATAAAATGGAAAACTACAACAACATTGTTTCCATGGAAAAAATGAGATCCCATAGACTATCCCTACAGGTTAGTGATAATATACTTCTTCGCATCCTGATGAAAATAAAACATAGAAAGGGGTGATCTCAGATGCTTATAAAATATAACAATATATCGGAAACATTCATAAATATGCATAAACATTTAAGGCAATGTATAAGACTAAAAAAAGCCTTTTAAACCTAAATTTCAGCATAATATGGCAAAGATAAAATCAAATAATTCCATTTACATACTCACATGGATATTCTAATAGTCTAATAATCACATGAAATATCAATAGCCACTTTCATAATGATAGAATAAATAATGCAAGACTTTCATAACCACATATTCAAGACCTTGTTCCAAGAATAAAAATAATATTCTATCAATACCTTGTTCCAAGACACTAGTTTGTCTCATGAGACCTAACGATGCATTGAGGTGCTATAACGGGCTCCACCCGTCACTTACTATGTCCAATTCATTCCCCATATGAAAAGGTTTGAACATAACATAAACATTCATATTAATACCGGAAGACGAAAGGTCAATACATTATATATAAACCATGAATGGTATGAAATAACACATCCATAGTCAAACATATCAAAAAACCTTCAATACAATATGGAAGTTCTGTATCATAATAAATCAACTTCAGTCAAACATAAAATCCATCAAAGGATGTTGACATGAATGTAATCAAAACCTTTTTAGAGAAATATCTCTTTCTATTTAGAAATCATTTAAAGGCCACATAATTAAAAAAGAATACATTTATATTTGAAAATATTATTATAATATTATAAGGGAAGCATACACTATGTTATAACAGTGGAAAATAGCTACATCCACTATATAAGTTAAAAAACTGTCTTACCTTAATTTTGTCGAAAAGTTCATAATGTACGTTGTTTGGAAAATGATAAAAAGATTCATTTATAAAAATATTAAAAAAATTCAAACAATGGTATAAATGACTTTATCCCATATTCTAGTAAATAGTTAAAATGTTTTGAAATACATTTTTTTTATAAAAACATGAATGTGGATGATAAAGAGGTCACAGTAGATACTTACATAAAATATCCCCGAACAATAAAGAGATTGTGAAATTTACCCTTACCTTATAATTCTCCTTGGTCTAGGGTAGTTTAACGTCCTGTATAATGATGAAATAATTTTTATTAAATTATAAAAGAATTATATACATTAATATGATATCATTCAAGATCTTTTAACATTGCATTGTTAATAATATCTTAGTATTCTCGTCATTTCGGGTGTTAACTGATTTATTTTCCTTTATATGATTTGTTATGTAAGTAATGTTTTTTATGGATAGGATATATCTTATTCATATTAATTATTATATTTGGTCTTTAAACATTATTTTAAATCAACTAATAAAAATTAGTCTTGAATGGATATGATGGGGAATGAATCTCATCGTGTTGGTGGATACAGTAATCTGTTCGTACGCACGACAAAAAATATCATTCTTTTGATATAAAAATAATATATAATTGGATGTTATATCATATATACATAATCATTAAAATTTTATATTTATTATTCACATCTATTACACATCATTATTATACTCATCCAAATAATAATGTTTTGAATAACAATTACACCACGACGTGGAGATGGTAAGCCATACGTATGCATGTTAGGTGACATGTCATTCAAAGGAAGGACAGAATAAAGAATATAGTTGTAACATATTTATAATATCATCATATTATATAGAAGATACTATAGTTATTATTTTATAATGGAAACAACAAATAAAAAGGAAGTGTAAGAAGAAAGAAACTTGAAAGAGATGATTAAATATTAACATCTTCTTCAGGTTCTTCTTTTTGACTTGATAAAAGGGCTCTTTAGGTTGGCTTTCTAACATAAGTATGTACTCTAGGATTAAGTGAGGACATATTAGAGGTTATTTTGGAAGTTTTTGGCTGTTCCAAATAGCATTGAAGATTTTAATTAGAGAGAAGGGGGAGTGCCCTTTTATAAGAGGGGTGATGGGTACCTTAGGAAAAGCATGAAATATTATTCTATAATAAAATAATTTTCTGTTTCTAATAGCATAAAAATTAATTATTTAAAGTATAAAAAGTTTATGGGTCTATAACCACTCATCCAATAGTTTTTAGTTAGGTTTGTGTCACTATATTAACTTTTTCTTTTATATTTAACTCTTATTTAAATAGTTCGATATTTACTACGTCTCGTTGTATTTTTATATAATATGGTTAATAATCTTACTATATATTTTCAAGAGAACCCCAAGTGGTTAATTAATGATACAACTATCATTATATATTTATTTGGACTATCCTATTATTTTTAGGAATAGAATATCATTTAATAATATAATATTGGTTTAAGAAACACATTAATGTCTATTTTGACACTATTTGGTTATTTTTTTTGATAAGTTCATAACAGAATTATTACTTCGAAAACAAATAACCTAAACAACCCTAACATGTCATATTAACCATGAAAATTAGTGTAATTCATAAAAACTCTCAAATTACATTTATTTAGATTTTTATAATATCAATTATTTTAATATTTTATTAATTAGTTAATTATTGTACCATCATTGTGTCATAAAAAAATTTAATTATATAATGTCTAAAAAATATAACTAAATTTTCATTGTTTATAAAATCTTTTTATATTTATAATGAATATTTATAGTAGAATTTATCTTATATGTATCCCTATATTAATAATGTTTTTTTATTAAACATTGAATTTAACACTTTTAACTCTTCTTTGAATTAAATAAAAATAAATGTCCTAATATAATCCAAGTGGACCTAAAGGATAATATTTTATTCCTAAGGTTGTTTCTAGTGTAATTAAACTTATCCATTATAAATAGGGAATGTTTAGGGTAATAATAATATCATTTTTATCCTATATTACCATATTTACATTTAACCGTGGTAAATAAAAGTAAAAAGTTAATATTCCACAAAAATTATTTCCATCATATTGAACAACATTTTTCTTACTAATATCAATCGTCTCTTCATATTTTTTAAATTAAACTCACAAAAGAAGTAAATTATGCTTTATGTAAATTTGTAAATACTTATAGGAGGTGGGTAAATGACGGTGAAAAGTACAATAAAATTTTATATATCAAATATTATTACAAAATGACTCCAATGAATTATATTGAACATATATAGGTATTATGTATCTATTTTGACCTAAAATAAATTTAAATAATATAATTAATTATTTAAATAATAGTTCGGTTTTAAACTAAAACTCTATGTTTTTCACTATTCATCAAAAATTGAAGGTTTTTAGAAAAATACCAAAAATTCACCCTTAGCTAATTTTGATATTACAAATCCAAAAATTAAGTCCAGTTTCAATGATAAAATTTAAAATATTTCAAAAAGTGGGTTTTACTATTCATAAAGGCTAGTTTGATTGGTTGTGTTGTGTTAGAACTCAAAGTTGCATACAACACATGATACTGTATTATTCAAAGAGAAGCGTACCATTGAAACTTGGGGTGTTACATTCTCACCTCATTCAAATAATTTCATTCTCTAAATTTCTATAATATTACTTCATAAAAAGACTCGGGTGGTTCTTCATCATAAGTTCCCCGGGTTCGCACGTTGCCTCTTCAATCTTATGGTTTCTCCAAAGAAATTTTACCAGACGAGTCATCCGGTTCTCAACACTTGTTCTCTTATATTATGAACCATAAAAGCCTCTTTGCAATAATGAAGATCGAGTTCTCTTTCTAATTCCTCATAGGTGAGTACATACATTAGGTCAAGCGTGTATTTTCTCAATAGAGATACATGGAATACATGGTGAACTTTGGAAGGTCCGATGTACGTGGGACTCAATTTTCCTTTTTACCGAAACGTATAACACCCTTCCATGGATATACCTTTAAAAAACATGATATCCTACCTAAAATTCCAAATCCTTCTTTCGGTTATCAGAAAAACTATTCTACCTACTTTGAGCTGATTTGAGGTGGTTTTAGATTACCTTATCCTTTTCCATCATTTCCTCCACAAGTTATTAGTCTACAAGTTTTCTTCCGCCAACATCATCCCAACTGGTTGGTTTGCGACATCTATTTCCATATAACGCTTCATATGTTCCCATATGAATACTTTAATGGAATCAATTGTTATAGGAAAATTCTACCATAGGTAAATATTGATCCCACAAACCTTTAAAGTCAAGTGACCATGATATTAGCATGTCTTCTAATGTTTGAATAGTCCATTATTATTGTCCATCAGTTTGGGGGTGGTAGGCAGTGCTCAAATGATATTCAGTATCAATAGATTTCTGAATACTTTTCCAGAATCATTATGTAAAAAGTGGATCACGATAAAAAACATTCGATAGTTGTACTCCATAAAGTCTAACAACATCATTAATATATAGTTGTGCTAAACATTCAAGTGGTAAATCATCCCTTAGAGCAAAAAAATGTAATGACTTGTTAAGAATATCAACAATGAATTATATTTCATTGTCCCTTCTAGGAGTCTTTGGTAGTCCCATGACAAATTCCATAAAAATGTTATCCCATTTCAAATCTGGTATGGAAAATTGGTATCATGACTCTTGCAGGTTGTTTCCTTCCAGCTTTCATATGTTGAAAAACCATACATCTTGACACAAAATCTAAAATATCCCTCTTCATGTTGTACCACCAAAAATGTTTCTTCAAATCTCTATACATTTTTGTTCTCCCAAGGTGTATAGAGAAATTGGAACTATGATATTCATCCAACAATTTTATTTTTAGATAATGTATATCAGGAACACAAATTATCTTCCCAAATTTCAAAATTCCATCTTCATATATGAAGTCACTCAATCTCCCATTATTTACAGCTTTAATCTTCTTTTGAAACTCTTCATCATCTGTCTAAGAACTCTTTATCCTTTATAGTAAAAATGGTTTGGAAACCATTGGAAAAAGTATTGAAGTTTCACCTTCCATGGTGATTCCCGTTTATATCATTAATAGATCCATGTACATATGACACTTTTCAACTCTCATCTTGTTCAAGAATCCATGATCCTTTCTATTCAAAGCATCTGCCACATTATTTTCCTTCCCCTCGTGGTAGTGTATAGTGAAATCATAATCCTTGAGTAGTTCAAGTCATCTCCTTTACCTCATGTTGAGGTCTTTTTGTGAGAAAATATACTTCAAACTCTTGTTATCAGTATATATCTCATATTTTCCACCATAGTGATTGTGTCTCTAAATATTCAATGAAAAGATTACTATTTTTACACAATATCACGAGTATGATTGTTTTTCTCATGATTTTTTAGTTGTCATGGTGTATAGGCATTAACCCTATCATTCTGCATAAGGACACAACCTATTCATTTCTCTGCATAATCCCTATAAATAATAAACTCATCATTCCCTGATGGTGGAGTCAAGATAGGATCATTGAATAATCTTCTATTAAGTTCATTAAAACATTCTTCACACTCTTTTGTCCAAACAAATGTAACCCCTTTTTGTGTGAGCTTTCTTAATGGGTTATCCAACTGGGAAATATTCTAAAAGAAAGGTTGATTATAACCTGCTAAACCAATAAAACTGCATTCCTTTGTTATACTCTTCGGTGCTGGCATTCATGGATTTCTCTTGTCTAAGATGGATCAACGTAGATTCCATCCTTATAAGAAATATGTCCAAAAAAGAAATATCCAAAATCTAGAAGTCACACTTGCTAAACATCCCAAATAATTCATGTCTTCTAGGAGTCTTTAGAATAATGCGCAAGTGATTTTCATGATCTTCATAACTTCTGGAGTATACCATGATATCATCAATAAATACAACTACAAAGTCATCAAGATATTCCTTGAAAACTCTATTCATTATATCCATGAAGATAGAGGGTGAATTAGTCAATCCAAAAGGCATTATTTTAAACTCATAATTCCCTTACCTGGTTTGAAATGTTGTTTTCAGAATGTCTTCCTTCTTCACACACAACAAATGATATCCAGATCATGGTTCAATCTTTGAAAAGTTTTGAGCTCTATGAAGTTGGTCGAATAAATCATTAATATGAGTTTGGGGAAACTTGTTCTTTATTGTTATAGCATTAATCTCCCTCTAGTTATTGCACAACCTCATATATCCATCTTTATTCTTTTCAAAAAGAGTAGGGGTTCCCCATGGAGAAACACCAGGGCGAACAAATCTCTTATTACTCAATACCTCTAGTTATTTCTTTAGTTCCTCGAATTCCACAGTGGCCATTCTATAAGGGGTCTTTGATATGGGCCTTGATCCAGAAATTAAATCAATGGAAACCAAAATTTATTGTTCTAGGGGATGTCCAGGTAAATCTTATTGAAACACATTGACATATTATTTCACAATATGTACATACTCTATTTGATCATTCATTTCCTCACCCATAGTTATTTCATTCTCATCCTCCTCAATAATTGAATTTATTTATGATATTGGGAGTGGATCTAGATAAGAATTTTTTGGTGACAATTTTTCTCTAATGATAAAGCGATCTTTATCATCATCATAAAAAAAGTAACCTCCTTAAAATAAATTTTTTCATCATGGTTTGAAAGCCAATACATAACGAGGATTATTTAAAATTCAATCATGGGTATGATGATCAGACCATCGAATAAAGAACATTTATATTCTATAATGGGGAAAGATTCACAAGACATTGTTGCAATGGTACTTCCCTTGTAAGATTAAACTGACAACACCCTTGTTAAATGAAATTGGAAATATCTAATTTTCATAGTAATCTGGGAATATATGAAACAATGAGATGATCCAGAATCAAATAAAGCATTGGATAAACATGTGTAAACCATTAAATCACCTGCCACTATGTCTTTCAGAGCATCAACCTCAGCAGCATTGATAACATAAACTTGGCCTTGATCCCTTTGACTTTTCTAAGGTAAGATCCATTGATGCTTATGAAATTCATTCGTAAAATTCCCCTTTCTCTAAAATTATAGAATTCAACATCGACAAACTCTTTTTGCCCCTTGAAATCACATGCTTGGAGGCCTTTTTCACCACACTTGTAATAGACACCCATTACTTTCAGGCAAGTACCCTGGTGTTTCATCCAACATTTACTGCACTATGAATATTAAGCTTTTCCATTCTTCCCCTAATTTACATTTCCATAGTGTTTAGAATATCTCTTCATCTCTAACTTTTTTTAAAGTCGTAAGACAAAGAATTTTATTTCTATCTTGATAACACATGAGACAATATGTTTGTACAACGAGAAGGATTGTGATACTAATGCTTGATGGAGAAATGGCTTTCACCAATCAAATAAATGATCAATCTTACTTCTTGGGTTACGTATATAATCTGCAACATGCCTTGTGTACCATGTAAAGTTCACATCACACTTTGCAACATTCTTATCCTCCTTTTGACTTTGACTCAGAAATCGCCTTTCCATATCTTCTTAATGGTCATGTGGAAATTATTTTTCTAATAAATGCTCTTTAAACTCACTATATTCCATATTTGATACTTTATCATCTTCCTTTGTGTTTTGAATCAATGACCACCTTTGATCAGCATCTTCAGTGAGGTGGTAAACTCCAATGAAAACTTTTTCCATTTCGCTACTCCCAAAGGAGTGGAATATTTTCTCTATGAAATTTATCAATTTACTATGTAATATTGTATTTGTATGCCCATTTAATGTTGGTGGTTGTTTCCTCATGAAGTAATCTAACATTGATCCTCCATGCTATGGATCAGGGTGCTCCATACATGTAATGTTATTATTCATAACCTGACTGATTCGTCCGAGTATGGTGATTAACTGATCAGCACTGGTTTCATCACCAGCTCCATGATAATTATCTTAAGTAGGAGGTAAATACCAACATGCAGTGTGTGAATTGATACAGTTTCCATTCCTTCCACTAGGTTCCATTTCTAAACAATGGCATAAACTAGATTAGTTTTTGAATCGAAATACATAATTCCAATCTTATAAAACACTTAACATAAATTGAACAGTTTATGGATATATTCCATATTAATAAAAATGATTTCTTTTAGAAAGTATATACTCATAAACACTTCATAATTGGTTGTAATGAAAATTAAAATTTCCCTAAGCATGTCCTGTGGGAGTGTCATAACCAGGATTGCAGCGAGGCCCGTTTTCGTGCACCAGTTCCCGTTCGAGTCTAGCTCAAAGTGGTGTTTTCCTTTTTTACCCCATGGTACATCTGTGCCAGAGCCGCCTCTACTTTCCTGTATTTAAGAATGGATGTATTTCTTGGAAAAACTCAAAAAATACTTAAAATACAAAATTCCATTGAAGTTCTTCTATACTAATCATCAATTTCTATCTTAGTTCTATGTTCTCTAATTAGAGTCTAACTAAATCAAGTTTACAAGGTTTTTACTAAATTTCCTCTAATACAAACTGCAATACCCAGATCCTAGTTACCCAGAGTCGGTGCATTATTACATAACATTGGCATCATAAAAAAAGATCAATTCTCTAAAAACCGATTAGTTTTGTAGCCTTGGAAGTACTAGATACATTCATAAGGTTTACATTAAATCATAAAATGAAAAAATACAAAAAAATTGTTTCCATGGACAATAATAAGATCCCATTGACTATCCCTATAGGTCAGTGATAATATAATTCTTTGCACCCTGGGAAAAATAAAACATAAAAATGGGTGTGCTCAGATGCTCAGTAAGAATAACAATATAGCGGAAACATTCATAAATAAGAATAAACATTTAAGGCAATGTATAAGACTAAAAAAATCCTGTTAAACTTGAAATTCTGAAAAATATGGAAAATATAAAATCAAATAATGACATTTACTTACTCACATGGATATTCAACTAGTCGAATAATAACATGCAATATCAATAGACACTTTCATAATGATGGAATGCATAATTCTAGACATTCATAACCACATAGTCAGGGCCTTGTGACAAGACTACAGATATTATTTCCTTTAAAACCTTGTTCCAAGATAATAATTTGTCTCATGAGACCTACCGATGCATCGAGATTCTATAGAGGGATCCACCCATCGCTTACTAAGTCCAATGCATTCACCATATGAAAATGTTTAAACAAAACATAAACATTCATATTAAAACTGGCCCACAAAATGTCAATACATTATCCATAAACCATGAACGGTATGAAATAAAACATCCATAATCAAACATATCACAAAACCTTCAATATAATATGTAATTTTTGTATCATAATAAATCAACTCTAATCGAACATAAAATCTATCAAAGAATGTTGAGATAGATGAAATCCAAACCTTTTTTTGAGAAATATATCTTTCTATTTCAAAATCATTCATTAGTCACGTAATTATAAAAGAAAATATTTATATTTGAAAATATTATTACCATCTTTTAAGGGAAGCTTCAATGATGTTATAATGGACAAAAATAGCAACACACACTGTATTTGTCAAAAAACCATTCATACATTAATTTTTTTGAAAAGGTCATAAAGTACCTTGTTTGGAAAAAGATGAAAAGATTCCATTATAAAAATTTTATACAAAGTCAAACAAGGGTATAAATTACTTTATCCCATATTATAGTATATATTAAAAAAAAATTCAAATATATTTTTTATGAAAACATGGATGTCGATGACAAAGAGGTCCCATTATATACTTACGTAAAAACAACCTCGGATAATAAAGAGATTGTGAAATTAACCCTTACGTTATAATTTTCTTTGGTCGAGGGTAGGTAAACCTACTGTATAATGGTGAAATAATTTTTATTAAATTATAAAATAATCATATAAATTAATATGATATCATATATGATCTTTTAATATTGTTTTGTTAATAATATCTTAGTATTATCGTCGTTTCAGGTGTTAACTGATTCATTTTCCATTATATGCATTTTTATATATGTAATGTTTTTTTATGGATAGTATGTATCTTATTAATATTAAGAATTATATTATGTATTTACAAATTATTTTTAATCATCTAATGAAAATTACTCTTGAATGTATAAGATGGGGAATGAATCTCGTCGCATTCATGGAGACGATAATCCGTACATACGCACAAGCGGAAATATCATTCTTTTGATAATAAAATAATATATAATTGGATGGTAAATAATATATACAGAATAATTTCATTGTTATATTTATTATTTACATAAATTAAAAATCATTATTATACCCATCCAAATAATAATGTATTAAACAACAATTACCCCACGACATGGAGATGGCTAGTCGTACGTACGCACGTATGGTGACATGTCATTCCAAGGACAGATAGAATAACGAATATGGTTGTACCATATATATATTAAAATCACAATATATAGAAGATACTGGATTTGTTATTTTACAATTGAAACAACAAAGAAAAATGAAGTGGATGAAGAAAGGAACATGAAAGAGGTGATCTAATATTTACCTCTTCTTCAGATTCTTCCTTTTGATTTGACAAAAATGGATCCATAGGATGGATTTCTAACTAAAGGAAGGCCTCTTGGATGAAGGTAGGAACGTTGAGAGGGTATTTGGGTAGGGGTTGGCCAAGCCAAATGGCTTTGAATATGTGAATTAGAGAGAAGGGGGAGTTCCCTTTTACTAGAGGGGTGAGGGGAACCTTAGGAAAAGCTAGAAATATTATTTTATAATAAAATAATTTTCAGTTTCTAATAGATCAAAAATGAATTATTTAAATACTTTTGTTGTTATGGGTCTAAAACCACTCAACCAATAGGTTTTATACTGGTTAGGGTAACTATATTTAATTTATCTTTTAGATTTAAATCGAAGTTAAATATTTTGACATTTAGTATGTTTCTTTCTATTTTTATATTATATGTTTAATAATCCTACTATATACTTACAATAGAACCCCAAGTGGTTCATTAATTATACAACTATCATTATATAAGTATTTTTTCCAACCTTTATATTTTTATGAATAGAATATCAATTAATAATATAATATTTGTTTTAAAAACACTTTTATGTCAATTTTGACACTATTTGGTATTTTGTTTTTGCTAACATTATAACAGCATTATTACATCGAAAAAAATTCATCTAACCAACTATAACATGTTATAATAACCAATAAAATTCATAAAAATTCACAAATAACATTTATTTGGATATTTATAATATCAATTATTTTAATATTTTATTAATTAGGTAACTACTACTTCATAGTTTTGTCATAAATAAATTGAGTTATTTAATGTCTAAATTTTATTAATAAAATAATATTTATGTAGGGAATCATTTTATCTTTCTAATAAATAGTTATAGTCTAATTTATATTCTGTGTAACCCTGTATTAAAAAATTTTTAGTTATTAAACATTGAATTTAACACTTTTAACTCTTCTTTGAATTTTATAATAATAAATGTCCTAATCTAATTCAAGTAGATCTGAAGGATCATATTTTATTCCTAAGTTTTTTTTGATCTAATAACATTTATCCAATAGAATTAGTACATGTGTTAGTGTAATAATAAAATCATTTTTTACCCTTAATGACCCTATTTACTTTTAAACGTGGTAAATAAAAGTAAAAAGTTACTATTCACTAAAAATTATTTTCATCTTATTGAACCACATTTTTCTTTCTAAAATAAACCATGTCTCTTAGATTTATGAATTCAAATAAAAAAAGTGGTAAAATTATGTTTAACGTGAATTTGAAAATTCTCCTAGGAGGTGGGTAAAAGACAGTGAAATGTTCAATAAAATTATATATATATATAATATTATTACAAAATGACTCCAATGAATTACAGTGAACATATATAGGTACAATGTATATATTTTGAGCTAAAATAAATTTTAATAATATAATTAATTATTTAAATAAAAATTATGTTTTAAACAATAACTCAGTGTTTTTCACTATTGATCAAAAATTGAAATTTTTCAGAAAAATACCAAAAATTCACCCTATGCTAATTACAAAATTCCGTGTCCAAAAATGATGCCAATTATTAATGATAAAATTTATAAAAATTTTAAAAAGTTTATATTTATATTCATAACAGTTAGTTTGATTAGTTGTGGTGTGTTATAACTCAAAGTAGCGTACAACACATGCTACTGTATTATTCAAAGAGAAGTGTACAGTGGATGTTTGGGGTGTTACAATAAATTTGATTTTAGTGACAAAAATTAGATTAATGGATGTATTATAGAATAATTATTAA
This sequence comes from Viscum album, assembly GCA_963277665.1. Taxonomy (NCBI): domain Eukaryota; kingdom Viridiplantae; phylum Streptophyta; class Magnoliopsida; order Santalales; family Viscaceae; genus Viscum; species Viscum album. The sequence continues at coordinate 1,250,192,168 of OY728150.1, read as the reverse complement.
TTTTAAAAAAAAATTTAAATATAATTAAAATTTTAATTAATTGAAATGAAAAATATGATTTATATTAAAATTCCATATTTTTAACTAATTTTCCAAAAATGAAACTTTTATTGAAAATCCCAAAAAAACTTATTCTAGTTTTGACATGGTGATTTCAAAAATATTTTTTATTTTTCAATTTCATTAACTAAATATTTGGAAAATTTATTTTTCAACTGCGGACAAAAAGAAAAAAACATTTTTTGTGAAAATATATAATGAAGAACATATAAAAACTAAAAAAATTATGTACTTTTATTAATATTATACACTTATATAAGAAATTATAGTTAATAATGAATAATTAATAACAAATAATAATTTTTTTGTATATTTTATAATAGTCACATGTAAATATCTATATTATTAATATATCATGATTTTGTTAAGACATAAATAAGTATGTAACATAAGATAAAACAATGTTCCCTTTAGAATAATATTAACATGGTGCTTCAGGGAATAGATGGAATCAATTAAATTTAATTTATTGAAAAATATTAATTCTTAAAAACTCATTATGTTTCAAAAAATATTTATAAGAGGAAGGTAAAATGCATAATGATTTTCTAACAAAGAAGATGAAATATTTTAATGAAAGGGGGATGTTAGTAAAACACCAAACGTAAATGATAAAAATTAAATTTATAATTCATGAGGTAAAAATGAGAATAATTTAAACCTCCCACTCTATAAATTCAAAATATACTAAGAAAAAGTGTGTCGAATCATAGACATTAGAATTATGTCTTACATCAATTTAAATTAAATAGAGTGGGAAACTAATATATAAATCATCTGGATTATATTCAACCATTAAAATATCAAAAAAGATTCCCATAATATATATGAATATAAATATTCTAAATCTATCTCAATTCCATGTTTATAATAAAATGATAAAAATATTCTAATAAATACGAGTATTAATGGTTATTAATCCACTATATCATCAATTTTGGATGTGATAATGCCCCAAAAATTGTTTCCTCCTAAAGGAGCCAAAAAATAATTTGTGTTATATATAAAAATAAAAAGCACATAAATCTCAAAAGACTATATGAACTATAAATATAAAGAGAATAATTAAAATATCATTGTGTTACTAGAGATTCGTGGAAAGGGATTTTGATAATTTAAATAATATAAAAACCAATTGCGATGTTATAATTATTTATGTTTGGGATTGTAATGAGAAAGTTAAAATATAACCAACATGATGATTATATATTCCATAGAAATGGAAAAAAAATTATATTAGAATATAATTGAATTACTTAATAATATTTTTTAATATTTTTGCATAGTGGCCCTATCTATAAAGAGTGTTGGTATATATTAGCCCAAATATTTTTCTACTAATGTGAAGATAAGAAAACAATAGACAAGGAATTATGGTACAAAATATGAAATTTATTCCTTTAGAATATATAATAATTTAGAAGAAAAATACCTCTCATGGACTCAATGAAGTGTACATATAATTTTATCAAATATGTGAGGAAAAATTCATTCTATTGTAATGACCTGGAATCTCCATTTAATTTTTTTAAAATAAATGGAAATTTTTCGAGTCTGTGAAATTTGACGGCACGTGATTCCGAGACCTGGTGTGCCCAGAATGAATTTTCCAAACATTTTTTTGGGTACGTTCAGTAAAAGTGTGAACTTACTTTTCTAACTTTTCAACTGGTGCTCGAAATTGAAATCTAAGGACACTGTTGAACTCGTTGCACCAACATTCTCTTATGGAGACATTCCCCTCGACGACTGTTGGACGAGGGTGAATGTTAATTTTTGGGTTTTTCATTAAAATAATAAAGTAAAATAATTACATATTTTATTTTATTTTTTGTAACCACTCCATGTGGATGTTGAGAAGTGGGGACCACTAGAACATAACCTTTCATGAGAGGTTATGGTGGTGGGGACCACCCGAGCCTAACCTCCCATGATAGGTTGTGTTGGTGGGGACTACCCGAGGCCTAAACCTCTAGAACTCCCCTCATTATGAGGGAGAAACCTCTCAACTCCCTCATTAGTTGTGGAGGATCCTTTTGAGATTCCTCCAACCTTAATTGTGCGAACCCTCCTCCTCAATAATTAAGCCATTGCACAACTTTAATTGTGCCAACCAATGATATTAATTAACCCAATTTGGATAATATTCCAACAAACATAATAGATCACATAATCGATTATTTTGGGGATACCATTATATTTTGGTGGATTTTGAAGAGGAGAGGCATTGGGATAATTTCTCTCCAATGATGAACGCCAATGAAGAATGCCTCTCTTTCGACATTTTATTCCAAAAACCCGGTCCATGGATATCCAACAAAGCACGAACCTCCAATCGAGGAAAATGTCGATGACACTGACATCAATATTTTCCCTATGATTTGTCTTCTTCTTTAAGACATCGTCTATGTTGTCAAGATAATGTGGTAGGTGTGTATTTCTATTTTTTATCACTTCCCTTGTACAACCCTTCTACTTTAATTTTGCAGTCTAGGAACAATATTTGCAGGAGGATGGGATTTTAAAGCTCATTTTCATGTTCATGAGGATCCATATGCTACCACCATAACACAGAATGTACTGTTTAAAACAACATGGCCTGACCCTTCAGCAAATCTTGTGGTGTTCTTCTTGAAGGAGGAGGACAACGACCATACATTGTTGTAGCACAAGAATGGCGGCTGACACCACCGCTGGATGTGATGAAGATGACGACGCAACAACACTGCCCCGTGTTCCCTGCCGCTGCCCCACGGCCTCCACACCGACAGTGGCCACTACCACCATTCGCAGCTGACGCACCACCCCGTGCAGCTGGACCGCCACCCCGTGGTCGTATCGATGTCACGCGGCCGGTCCGACACATCGAGGCTAGTCCGCCACCCCATGCAGTCGAAAGCCTACCCCGCTGCCGGACCACCGCCCCACAGCCGGACCACCCCCCCACGGCTGGACCTCTACCCCACGGTCAGAGCACTGCCCCGTGGCCGGACCGCCGCCCCGCCACTGCACCGCCGACATGCGGCCGCACCGTTGCCCCGGATGTGTCATCCCACGACCCCTCGTGGAATGTCGGGCCAGACCCCACGGTCTAGGGATTAATGCGGGACGGGCCAGACCCATCGGGTTAGGCCGGGTTGACCCAAACCAGGTAATACAATGTCGGGTTGGGCCAGGTCGGACTGGACCAAAGCCCAGTGCGACCCAGTTAATTTATTTTTGCCATAAATTTGTATCGGACGACCGTTCGACGAACATTCCATGGATTTGGGAAGCTTGGAGCAAGTCATTCAGTTTGAGTGATACCCCACTTTGTTTTGGACTGAAATGGGGTACGGTGAGGTTGGATAAAGCATAAATCAAACCGAGCCTCAAGACCAAAAGGATAATAACTCACAAACCGGGGGTCCGATTGACGTTCCATCTATTACGTTGAGACCCCTATGACGTTTCAGACCATTGAGACACTTCATCGTTGGACTTTGTGGCCGTTAGAGTATCGACTAGTGGTTTTGGAGAAGATCCTTCCTGAGATGAGCGATCGTAGTGCAGGAACCCAATGGTTGACTGAGACTTGATGACTGTTGACCATTTCGACTCAGAGTGACTCAACAGGCCCAGTGGGGAGCGCCTTACTGACCCAAAAAACCCATGGTGGGGAGCGCCTTGGGGACATGGAAAACCCACGGTAATCGACAGGAGGAGTACCTCAGCAAGACATGAGGGGGAGCACCTCTATGTGACATAGTAGACCCCCAGTGGGGAGCGCCTCTGTGTGACATGGATGACCCATAATAATCGACATGAGGAGTACCTCAACAATCCAAGTATAATTGAAAGCACCACTATGTGACGTGGAAGGCCCTCTGCACTCGATAAGGGAGAAGTTCTCCAGCAGTCCAGGTGATTGACATTGTTACTGGAAATGTTACTAAACACTACCCCTATATTAAATCCTCGTTTGAGATGAGTTAGAACCTCTATGTTTTCCTCATTATTGAGATGGATTTCTTGATAACATAGTTATATGTATGTTCATTTACATGTATAATGTTATCTATTGATTTCATACTTTTTGTTTTATTCTTTTTGTATTTTGTGAGACCTGTAGGGTCTTGGGGTCCCAACTAAGTATCGTTATACTCACCCCTATACGGACTATGCCCACACATTGTAGTTTTGGATGTAGATGATGGAAATCACTAACTGAGGCTTAGAGTACCAGGACTGTACAGTACCTAGAGGTGGACCATACGGTGTGTCGGTAAGAAGAGGAGATCAGTGGATGTGGAGTGCTGAGGAATATAACTATAACTACCCTTCAAGTAGGAACCTTGGAGGACGACATAGTAGTCGACATTCACATTTCTACAGTAGTATTGTATCACAGTTGTACGTGTACTTTCCTGTTGGGATTTTATTCTGGCCCCTTTTACATACTACACTCACTCTATTTACAATTTAGTATACGTTTGTTCCTATCATGATGTGTTCTTGGTTACCTGTGATTACAGGTTAAAAAGGAAATGCCTTTCCCATTTAAGGGATTGTTCCTTAGATGCTAGTATCCATCCCTTGGCCTATGAAAGTTGGTCTTGGTGTAGTCATGACATGGGCCTCATTGGAAGGGTCATGACAAATTGGTATCAGAGGAGTCAGTTCTTCTACAGAACATAGGACTCTAATCTTTCATATTAACAGGGATATTGTTATGTGTAATGAGTGTGGTTATCAGTTTAGGGAATTCAGTGTTGGTGTGGTGGCCTACATATCCTTACACTAGGACCCAGACTTCTGATTTCTGACTCAGAGCATGAAAACACTGATTGCGTGTGTGTTTTCAAACGTTTTCTTTGTGATCATTTGAGTCATCTCACTAGGGATAACATTCAATTCATCAGGTATAACCTATTGACCATGGTGAATGTGTTCCTTATCAAGATTCCACTATGTAGACGGCCTGCTAAGATTACCGAGATAGTACATGATGACAGCCTACTGAGTGACGATGCTCCAATTCAAGACCCTCTTACTATGTTGGTTCCTTCAGGTGGTGTACCAGTTGCACCTCCACCCATTGGGTAGTAGATACAACATGCCACACTGGTAGACAGTGCACACCCACTGAGCGTGTTTCACGAGTTCCAGTAGCAGAGGCCATAGAGGTTTAGAGTCAAGAAAGTTTCCCATAGAGCTAAGGGCTGGCTGGAGGTGGTTGCTAGTGTTTTCTGCCTAGTTGAGACACCATTAGAGTTGATGGAGATCTTAGCTACTAGCCTTTTTCTGTTAGAGACCATGAGGATGGTCAACATATTGATGAGGCTTCGGTACATTGACTATTACCTGAGATATTACCTTCACTTAATGTGTCAGCTATATCACTACATGTGGGTCAACATTTACAACCGCTGGTACAAGAAAAGAACACATATAAGATTAGTGTCTTATGTGTGATTCAGCATCAAATAGCCCTATGGTGCTGAGACGAGCCTACTCATAGGCAGCTGAGGACTGGCTTGAGGAGGGTTTCTAATAGTTCTCTAGAGCTACTATAGCTTCGGTAGGATGACATGTCGGTACCTGAGTATTCATCATGGTGTACTGATCATTCCCGGTACTCAATGAATACAATATCATCAATATTTCAGATATCATACCTCTAAGAGAGGTTTGTTCGGGGACATCTATGCTTTTACTATTCATCTATGCATTTCTACTTATGTTAGGGTGCTAGAGAGAAACATTGTGATTGAATATTCTGTGGCTGAGTGGATGCATCTAGTGAATATATGTAGTGGGTAAGTAGGAAACTAGCGCATGTCTTAGATACTTGGGCATGTAAATATTTTTTTAGAAGATTAAGTGTTAAAGACATATGAATCTTCAGGACTACAAGCGGGGAAGCAGAGCTAGGGGTGCATCATTAGGTGCTGTACATTTCGACGTGTTACAACCACCCCCATTGTGGTCCCCACAAGGATGAGGGAGATGGAGGATGTAGGGAAGAGAGTAGCTTCACTTGGCCAAGGAGTGCGATCCTAGGGCTCTAAGAGTGATTTGAGGTATGCTCTGTGTCGACTAATAGCTTCTGTGTCAATACACATTGGTACCAATCATTCCAACCTTCCCAGAATCTTGTCCAAGACATCAAGTTTTCTGTTAAACCATTGAATTTACCCTCTCATCTAAATATTCCATTGGGAGGAGACTCAATAATCACATTTACTCCTAGAGTTTGATATGACCGTTGAGGCGAGAGTATTGATTGGAACCTCTTGGTGGCACCGTCGTGGCCTTACGACATTTGTTTGGGTATGACTGGACATCAAAAATTCATACTCAGATAGAATGTATTAGGAAGAATGGTTCTGGTTTATCTAAAAGTTTGGGTTGAGGTTTTCTTATGTCCACGAAAAAAGAAACCCAGGTAGAATAGGATAAACTCATGCATAGGAGGGTGCAACTGATCACTCATGAGTCGGCCAGCCCCACCCTCTTGGCAGCAGAAGTTTTGAATTTTTAGTTCCCAACAGGAGTGGATAGAGTTATTCCTGCACTATGACTTTAATATTGTCTATACTACTAGGAATGGGATCATGGTAGCAGATGCACTAAGCATGTGGTCTGGGAAAAAACTGCTGAGTGATGCAACACATCAGTTGGATGCTTTGCATATATCCATTGTTGATAGAGATGAAGAAGCTTCTCTTCAGTCTCTTACTTTCATTCCCCCACTTCTTCAGTGATTCGAGGAGGTGCAGTGTAGGGACGCTGACTACGAGACATGACGCACTTAGATATCCACAACATAGGCACCTCATGGATTTTATAAAGGTGGTGAGAACGTCATCCTCCCAAGAGAATGTACCATGGAACTAGTGTCTCTTCGGGAGGAAGTTTTGAAGGAGTTACACACATCCCCTTTAGTAGTACATCCAGGAGTGGCAAAGATGTACCAGTTTCTCTGATGACAACACTAGTGACTAGGAATGATGAAAGTAGTAGCAGAGTTTTTCTATTGGTGTCTCACATGTTAGCAGGTGAAAACAGAGCATCAGGTACACGCAGGCTTTGTTCAGACTTCAGAGGTCCCAGAGTGGAAGTGGGTTGTGATATCCATGGACATAGTGACAGGACATCTATCTAGATATTGGGGACATGACTCGATTTGGGTGATCATCGACCGACTCACCAAGTCATCCCAATTCCTACCGATCATAGTACAGGGTTCAATAGAGTTCCTGGAACGCCCCAATGTGTAAGAGGTTGTGAGGTAACATGGAGTACCCATGGGGATCGTCTCTGATCATGATGCATGTTTCACGTCTCATCTATGGAAGGGGTCGTAGGAGTATTTCAAGACATTGCATCATTTGAGCACCACCTTCCATCCTCAGATGGATGGTCAGACTGAGTGGACCATTCAGACCCTCAAGGACATGCAGTGTGCTTGTGTCCTCAACTTAGGTCGCAGATGGGAGGATCACTTACCTTTGGAGGAGATTTCATACAACAAAAACTGTCACTCTACCATTGGTATGGAACCTATCGAGGTGTTGAATGGGCAACCTTGCATATCACCATTGTGATGGACTAACCCAAGGGATTCAGTACTAGTTGGACTAGAGATGGTACGATCTACCATAGAGAAGATTCAGATCATCCAGAAGTGGATGAAGACTTCAAAGAGTAGGACAACGTCGTATGCCTTTAAGAGAAGGAGTCCTTTGGATTTCGAGGATGGTGACCACGTCTTTCTACGGGTGTCACCCCAAAAAGGTCAGTAGAGATTTGGCTGAGGCGGAAAGTTAACACCAAAATTAATCAAACCTTTTCAGGTTCTCAATAGATTTGGCAAGGTGGCATATTTCTTAGCACTTCCACCTCAATTGCACAGGGTGCATAACATCTTCCATGTGTCCTAGCTGAGGAGATACGTGCACGACCCTTCTCACCTCATCGACCTTGTTGAGCTGGACATCGACAATGGGACAAGTTTTACGGAGGTTCTAGAAGAGATTGAGGATAAATAGAAGTGGGTCCTTCGTGGAAGGTTGATACCTCTTGTGAAAATTCGCTGGAAGCATGGGAACCACCAGGAGAGAACATGGGAGCGGAAGGCTCAGATTCTTGCTTAGTACCACCACTTGTTTACCTAGTTTGAGTTGTGGATTATAGTAATTTAGAGCCATATGTTGGGAAGAATGTAATGACCTTGAATTTCCCTGTTTTTTTAAATAAATGAGAATTTTACAAGTCCATGAAAATTGACGTTACATAATTCCGAGGCCTGTAGTGCTGGGAATGAATTTTCGGAGAATTATTTCGGGTAAGTACAGAAAAAGGGAAAGAGGGATTTTCTTACTTTTGAACTGGTGATCAGTATATAAATCTGAGGACACTATTGAACTCACAGTGCTAGTATTTACTTAAGGAGACATTCATCATGACTTTAGTTGGTCGAGGATGAATGATAATTTTTAGGTTTTTTATGGAAATAATAAAATAAAATAAGCACTTATTTTATTTTTATTTTTTGTAACCACTCAATGTGGTTGTTTAGAAGTGGGGACCACCAGACCGTAACCTTCCATGAGAGGTTATAGTGGTGGGGATCAACCGATCCTAACCACACATGAACGGTTATGGTGGTGGAGTCCACATGAGCCCTAAACCTCTTAAACTCCCTTCTTAATGAGAGAGAAACCTCTCAACTCTCTCATTAATGTGGAGAATCATTTTGAGCTTTCTCCAACTGTAATTGTGCCAACCCTACTTCACAATAATTAAGAAAATGCACCACTTTGATAGTGCCAAAATGTGATATTAATTATCCAAATTAAAATTATATGCCAACAAATATAATAGATCACATAATCTTTTATTTTGGGGCTATCATTTTATTTTGGTGTATTTGAGAGGGGAGGAGATTTGGGTGAAAATCTCTCCAACGAAGAATGCCAATGAAGAATGCCTCTCCTTTGATGTTTTCATCTCCAAACTCTATCAAAAGATATCCATTGATGAACGAACTGACAATCAAGTAAAACGACGACGACACCAACATCAATATTTTCCCAATGATTTGTTTTTTCCTTATAACCTCATCGACGTCATCAAGAGAACGATTTAGGGATTTATTATTGTTTTTTATCATATACCATTACACCCCATCTATTTTTCATTTGTGGTTTGGGAACAATCATTGAAAGAGGAGGGGATTTTGATGTTCATGATCATGTTCTTTATGAGCGATATGCTACCACCCTAACGCGGAGGGTATGGGCCAAACCAACATGGCCTGACCCTTCCGCAAATCTTGTGGTGTACTACACGAAGGAGGAGGACGACACACATCCATGGTTAGAGAATGAAAACAGCGACTGCCACCACCGCCAGCTGCGATGAAGGTGATGGCGCAATTGCACCACCCCACGGCCCCCACTCCTGCCTCGCGCCCTCTGTGCTGACTACGGCACCTGCCGCCATCTGCATCTCCGCATGGCCCCAAAACCAAGGCACTGCCCCGCGTGGTCGGATCTCCACCCTGTGGCCGGTCCTTCGCCCTGTGGCCCGTCCACTACCCGCTGCAGGACCGTCGACCTGCAGCCGGACCGCCAACACGCGGCCGGACCGCAGACCTACAGCCGGTCCGCATACGTGCAGCCGGACCGCCGCACTATGGCCGGACAGTTGCCTAGTGGGCGGACCGCCACCCAGCTGGTGGACCTCCACCCTGCAGTCAGATCGCCACCCTGCGGCCGGACCGCTGCCCTACGGCCAGACCGTCACCCTGTGGTCGGACCACCGCCCCATGGTCGGACCATTTTCCCCCAGCCGGACAACCGCACTATGGTCACACTACCACCTCGCGGCCACTCCATCGCTCTGCGGCTGCACCGCCGCCCTATTCTCGGACCGCCTCCCCCTACCGGCACACCACCCCCTACAACTGAACTGCATCCCTGGTCGATCCCCCCCCCCCATGGCCGCACCGCCCCCCCTACGGCAAAACCGCCATCCCCGGTAGAGCCGCAACATGGCAAAGCACCATCATGACACTCTCTATGGCCCCTGGAAGCCCACCGGGCCAAACCCAGTGGGCTGGACCGCACTGCAAGCTATGCCAGACATAATGGGTCAGACCAGGTCGACCAGAACTGGGTCGGCACAGGCCGGGTCGTGCCGAGTCAGTCCAACCGAGTCGGACCTGACTGAGGCCCACTACGACCTGGTTACTTTCTTTTGGCCATAACTTTGGCACCAAACATTCGTTTGGCGAACCATCAGCAGTGTTGGGAACCTAAGAATGATTCGGTCCCTTTGAGGGATACCCCACTGTGTTTTTGGATCAATTTGAGGTACGGTCTGGTTTGATCGAGCATGAATCCCACCTGGCCCCTAAGACAAAAAGGCTATTAACTCACATATCAGGCATCTGATTGACTCAAAATTTGTTATGTTGAGACCACTATGATGTGGAAGAACATTGAGACACTTCTTCATGGGAATTTGTGGCAGTTGGTGTATGGACCAATATCTTGTGTAGCAGATCCTCGTGGAGACAAGGGAGCGTATTGCGGGAACCCAATGGCTGGCTTAGACTTGACGACTGTTGACTGTTTCAACTCAGAGTGACTCCACAAGACCAGTGGGGAGAGCCTTGGTGATGTGGCAGACCCATGGTGGGGAGTTCCGTGGTGACACGGTAGACCCATGGTATTCGACTAGAGGAGTACCTCACCAGGCCACGAGGGGGAGCGCCTCTATGTGATGCAGTAGAACCATGTTGGGGATCACCTTTATGTTACATGGAAGACCCATGGTACTCGATAGGAGAAGTACCTAAGTAGTTCAAGGTTACTGGGAAGCGCCTCTATGTGAAGCGATATGCCCACTATACTCGATAGAGGAGGTGTTCTCCAAAAGTTGAGGTTTTCGACGATGTGACTGGAAATGTAACTTAACACTACCCCATCAATAAATCCTAGTGTGAGCTGAGTCAGAACCACTGTGTTCACCTCATGATTTAGATGGATTACTTGATAACATAGGTATATTTATGGAAATATACGCAAGTAAGGATATCTGTTGATTTCATAATTTTTGTTTTATCCTTGTAGGATTTTTTGATCCATAGAGGATCTTGGGGTCCCTACTGAGTATCATTATACTCACCCCTACATGGGCTATGCTCGTACCTTGTTGTTTTGGATGCAGATGACATATATTGTTGACTGAGCCTTAGAGTACCAGGACCAGACGGTACCTTGAGGTGGACCATAGGGTGTGTCGATATATAGAAGGGACTGGTGGATGTGGAGTGATGAGGTGGCGATCTGTACCTACCCTTCAGGTAGGAACCTCAGAGGATGACCCAACAGCCGACATTCCCTTTTCATCTATTGTATTTTATCCCAGTTGTACTTGTACATTCCAGTTGGGATTTTATTCTGGCCCCTTTTACTTACTACACTCACTCTATTTACAGTTTAGTATACATGTGTTCATATCTTGTTGTGTTCTTGGTAATGTGTTCTTATAGGATAAAAAAGGCAATGACTTCCCATATTTTGGGATTACGGCTTCAGTGCTAGTCGTCATCCCTTTGCCTATGGATGTCTGGCTTGGGCTAGTCACGACACGGGCCTCGGGGGACGGTTCGTGACATCTATTATCATAAGTGAGGACACATAATTGATATATATCCATGAATTTTAATGTAAATGGGATCAATTTGTTATAAAAATGGAAGAATCAATAAAATATTTTAATTTTATGATTTGAATAGTGGTTGACATCCAAGGTGATTTTTATGGTAGGAAACCAGAATAGGGTAGCTAAAAAAGGAAAAAATGTGTTCAGAACATGAATTAAGGTAGTATATGTTATTCTCTAATGTATGAATATTTTTTCAAGATAATTTGTTCACAAATTTATTCAATTTAATTTTCAAACATTTATGTAATTCATGCATATTATAATACTATATATATAAATATAAATGATTTATAATTATCCAAAAGAGATTCTCAATATATATCAAACCTATTTGTAAAATGAAGTGATGTTAGAGAAAGATGAATAAAGTCAAACTACTCTAGTTAATAAAGTTTATCAACCTAATAAATCTAAAGTCAATGAATAAATAAAAAAAATTATATATTTCAATGTAATGTATATATTTTTTAACATAAATATTATTACTGAATAAATATGTAAATATATTTGTTTAATTTCAAATAAATGATTTTATTAGTTGAGGAACATTTCTTAGAGATTTTTCTGCAACATAATATCTTATAAATAATACACATTAATCCCATTTTATTCAAGATAAATAAAATTGAAAATATAATGTATTTTGAAGCTTGAATAGTGATAAATGGTAAATGTTGAAATTTATATGATATATGAAATTTCATCCATTATAAACCATCTCACATAGAATTTATCACATAATTTGTATCAAATAGTCACATAAATAACCACTTTGAATAAATTATAGTATCCATTATAGAGTGAAACAAATTAAGTCTAATCTACAAAAAACTATATATTGATCATGAATATAGAATTCATGGTCAATTAGAAAAAATTAAATATGATGGTATGATTTTTATAGTCGCATCATTATTTTAGCGTATACTGATTATCATTATGAATAGTGGTTGACTATGAAACTATATAATGAAATTAAATAGAACATGAAATATTTTTATTTATGTGTTCAATTGAGTGTAGGTTCTTCAATCTCCAAAAAATTAATCTTCACAATCCATTGATAATGAATTTTAATGTTGGTATCACATGTATAGTAACTTGTAGATAAATTATTTACTCAAATATTAAATATTTTTTCCTAGAGACTTATCCAAAATTGACGTATATTTGATTAGTTGATGTCATATTTTTTTTGTTAACCATTTCGTTCAACCCATTTATCATGGAAAGAATATAGTGACATTAAAAGGGGGTAGAATAGTGAAATTGGATGTAAAAACTAAAAAAGATTCATTTCAAATATTTATAATAATGTGATTGATATGGTAAAGTCTTACCTTCATATCCTAATATCATTAGCTGGGAAATTTATTATTTTCACTTTTTTTAAATCAGGGGGACGTTTTAATTACATTTGAATGAAATGTTTTTGAATTAAGATAAAATATAACGATTTAGCTAAAATTGGATTTGGGGAATCATATGTTATATTTATTTTAAACTTTGCAAAATCAGATTTGTCATAGATAAGAATAGAGTGGATCCCATTGTACATACAAATATGTATTTATTTATTGTTGTCGATGGATAATGAATTTATTTTCCTAGGGATTTGGATAAATGTAAGGATTTTGATATTTGGAAAGATTTCCAATTTTTAGGATGATTGAAGTGGTGATCCTATAATCAATTATAAGCTTTAATGATTTGAGTGTAATTTTTAACAATACTTACATAAGGTATAGAAGATTGGAGAAAGTGGTTGGATGATGAAGTAATAATGTAGATCTTACACCTTTTTCATTAAAAGGATGAAAACTGTTTAACATAATAGAGTAATGAATATTGAATTTTGGGAGAAACAATCATAGTGTATCTATGAATGAATTATTCTAATTTTGGTGTTTCTTATCACTATGATGATGGTTTTGAAATGTTTATGTGTAGATGAAAATTAAACTTAGTGTATTTGTTGAAAATAATCTAATGTGATTATGAATATGAGGTTATATTTCATAGAATGATGATAAAGTATTCATGAATGGAACATATATGACAAATGGTGTTTTATGAGACATGACAAGATTGGAGAATTTTTATATATGTTTTAAAGAGACCATGAGATTATTAAAATGAAATCCAGGTTTAGAAATTTATTAAAGATAACTGTTGTGTCTATAATGATAATTATGTATTTCATTGAAGCATGTTCGACCTATATGAATGGAGGTATATAGAAGCAAGATCACACTATAAGTATTATGGCCCATATTATAACGAAATCATGTAGTACTATGTGTCACCATTGAGGGGAAGACCATACTATATGGTTGAAGTTATGTAGTCTTATAAGTAAATTTAAATCATTAATCATTCAAGGATATAAGGATCACCACCTATAAGAATTATGATATGTTGGTAATCAATACACTGATGAAAAATCTATAATAATTATGGCTTGTAGATGTATAGTCCCTTATGGATGAGCTGAGCCACATGTATGTGTCATAAATATCATCTAAATTGGAAAAATGAACCAATAATGTTCATTTTAACTATACATTAATGAACAATATATCATAATGAGGGTGATATTTTCCATATTTTTAATTATAATGATTAAAAGGATTACGAATGTTCAAATTGATATTATAGAGTTTTAAAAATAAAATAATTATAATATTATTAATGATAAAATCCATGATATTATAATAATTAAATGAAAAAATTATTAGAAGATCATTGAGGAATTTATTTTAATATTAAGAAAAAAGTTTATTGATTTTAATCTAATGATATCCCATAATGATGAAATAATTTTGAAATGATTTATTTAAATTGGAATAATTTATTAATCTGTTTGAGAAGAATATCAAAGGTAGGTTAGATTTATCTAATATAAAGTATGTTTGAAATTATTTCATCCAAATTTATTTAAATATGAAATTTTTATAATAGAATTAAATGATTCCATGATATTTCTTCTTTTTATTTAATATAAAAAAATTATTCGTGAATCATTATGAATGAGTTTTAGAAGGTTAATGAAATGAAATATTATTTTCATGCACTCAATCAAGAGTATGTTTGGTTTTCATGGGAATTTTAAGTGTCATAAGAGGAAAATTTAGTGTTGTAATTTATTTTTATCTAATATTTTATAATGTTGTGAAATTTTTTCATTTTCTACTGTTGGAAGAATGTTTTGTGGAAGATTAATTCAATGCTATTATATCTAAAACTAGAAATATTTATTCAAATAAATTGATCAAAATAGGAAATATATGATGGTAAATATTTACAATTACTATGGACCTTTATTAGTAAATAGTAGGTTGGAAGAACATGTGATTTTATTTTGAAAATTAATTTGTTGGAAATCATGGGAGAGAGAAAAGGTATTGGTATG
Organism: Viscum album; assembly: GCA_963277665.1. NCBI lineage: Eukaryota > Viridiplantae > Streptophyta > Magnoliopsida > Santalales > Viscaceae > Viscum > Viscum album. Next base: position 1,250,176,975 of record OY728150.1, on the reverse strand, counting down.
TCTTATTTTATGTACACATTATCTCTTTAAATTTTATATTTAGGAAAATTAGAATAACCCACAAAAAATGTGAGTATTTGTAGTATATAATATGGAAATAGTCTCTTCACACAAAATAATATATGTTTTTTCACATTTTAGTGAGAAGATCTAAGTAATTTAAGAGGAAAACAGTATATCTATAGCAATGTAGTGAAGAATTTATATAAATACAACTCTCAAGGGAAAAGATCTATGGGGAGTAAGTATTCAATCCTACAAAAATGAAGTAAATATATAAGAAAATCCATTGTAGAAAAAATTGTTTATTTTAAATTGAAGAATAATAATAATCTAATAAATAAAATCAAAACATGTGAATATGGTAGAGTGAAGGACATGAATAAGGGAATTGATGAAATGTGAGTGTCAATATACAATGAGAAAGCACAAAAGATGTGGTGCGTAATATCACTAGCTATTATTATATGGATGTTTGGAATTTGGTCATAAATAATATAGGTAATTTTGTTTTTGGGAAGTATTTATGAGTTACACATTAATAAAAATTAACGAATCAGTTTGTAGTTGAATTGGGAAGCTACATAAAGAGGAACAATAACCAAATCGAATGAGTATTTGTTGAAGACATTATATAAGTCAAAGTAAGAATATTTAGGGAAGAAGATCATATTTTTATGGTACTTATACAACCCTTGATATACAAATGATATATTTAGTCATATATAGTGAATATATGATTTCCAACTATTGTGATTCTTATTTGATGTTAATGGGATGCATTATAAAGTTCACTTCACTTATGTAATATTATGAATGTTGTCCACACATGTAATATTGTGATCAATGTTTTTGTGTATTATTGTAATAAATATTTCTCTATAATCTCTATAAATAATAATATTTTTTATAATTAGTGTATTAGTAGAGAATTCATGTCTTAATGGTATTTCAACCAGAAATATTATATATTTCCCAACATATTGGTGAACATTGAAATATCACTTATTGAATCATTACATTCAATATTATAATTCAATATAGGGTTATACTAGGTAAAACTATAATATATCATTTTACATCCTACTAGTTTAACAAAGGTAGATTAATAAAAGGGGGATTATGTTTTACAATAAGAATTTATTTTTGGAAAAAAAAATTAGTAACACCTGATTCATTCAACACTATGGAATGTCTACACTATCCATTAGAACATACACCCTCATCACATAATATGTTTCAAATCATTATAAAGTTATATCAAAATAAATTCCCAATAACAGTATACATGTTATATAGGTTTTTTCCATCATTAAAGACCATCACCTACTCCTAATTAGTTTATCGAAGAATGAAATCTGAAAGAATGTGTAACAATCCCATAAAATATTTTATATTTTCATTTAATTTTAAAAACATAAAATAAATTATAAAGATCATAATATAGTCACATTATTTTGACACATATACTAACATTTTCATATAGTAATATAATAACCATTATCCAAATTCCACGCATTAGTTGTAAAGTGATAACATTTCCCATATTAATGCATGTTCAACTCCTACAATGATTAAATATTTCTTTTTGACATCAATATAATTATGAGTGGTTGTAATATTAGTTTAATCATTAAATAAAACCATAATAATAATATTTTATTTTATTTCATATTATATCATTGGAAAATAATCCTAATGAATAAATTGAATCAATTGCATTAATCATATTATGAAAATATGACTAAGTGAAAGAAAACATTAAATGGAGAATTTAATATTCAATAAAACCTAATTATTATTTTAATAATATTTTATATTTATAGAAATTTTAACTTACAAAAATAAAAATAGAATATTCTATTTCACTGAAAAATTTCTAGACTCATATTAAAGATCAATCATAATTACCAATCTGACGATGTGACCCTAGAAATAATAACTTATGGTTATTGAAAATTATAATAAATTTTTAATAAAATGATAATAAATGAAAAATATTAATAATATATAATTAAGTATACCATGAAATTCATCTAGGAGGTCAATTTAAAAAATATATTTTTATTATTCTGATGGTTCTACGCACAAACCATGTGACTCAAGACCTGAGTTAAGGTGACTCCAAAACCACCCCCTTTTTTGGGATAAAAAATTCTCAATTTACCTCTCTTTCACTATAAAAATAATTCAAAATTAACTATTTTATATTAATTTCAATTCTTTATTGTATATATAACAAAATTATTGTTTTTTTATTTAATGGGATATACATGTTTTTCAAGTTCCCTGCTAATTATTTTCTATAAATAAATCATTATTAATGGGAACATTTATATTGCCTTTTATATTTCACGTATGAAAATTTATATTTATTTAACAATTAATGGTTTAAAAACATTATATACTTTATTGTAAAATTTATTTTGTTTAATAATGGTTTTATATAAAAAAAATATGTGTACACATTCATTAAAGTTTGTTTACACATTTCTTGAAACTTCATTTTGGATATATTTTTTTATTATTACTCATCCACAACATTCTAATGTATTTTTCATCACATGAACTCCATATTAATTAAATAGGATTATTTATTCTATTTTGAAAATTGGAAGAAAAATTAATAACTCAATTCCATGATAATCATATAGATATATCATTTTTATATTCTTTGAAAAAAGATTAACCCATTTTCTTCTCATGTGTTATCTAATGATTATACCTTATGAATTATTTTCATTCCCTATATGGAAACAAATTATGTGTACATTTTATTTATTTGAGTGTTTGATCATAATTATACATCCACTTATGACTTGGGTAATTATTTTACCTTCTAAGATACAATGTATAATGTGCAACCATTAGACCTAGCACACTAGGTTTTATTTAATCAGTAGATGAGAATCACTTAATGAAAATATTTCTTGTTTTATTTTGAACCCCATTATTAATATTCCCTGAGATTATTATTTCGAATACATAATTCCATTCTAATTTATTAACATATATTTTATCCCTTTAATACCCATTTTTTACGAATATATCATTAAAAAAATCTCTCTAGAATATCTTTTATAACACTAAAAAGTAAACAAGAATAAATCCTCAATACTTTAAAATAAAATTATTAAATTTTACAACTATTAAATATCCATTAAATGTTTTATTATAAATAAAATCTACCACAATATGAAAATTATATATAAAGGATAGGTGATGACATCATTTAGTACAAGTCTTCCTTTTATATTTCGACCTATGAGAACTTATAACTGTGTTGTTTTCAATAGTGTTTTCTCGAGACCATGAGTAATATATTGGAAAAAATTACCATTATAGTGAATTAATTTTTTAGATATGATCATCAACAATTTAATTTACATAAGATCTGTGCATGTTGAACTCCCACCAACGCCTGCCATATTATTATACAATATTCTTAAGTCATATATAGAGATACTAAGTGGTTATTTAAGAAGAATTGAAAATGACATAATAATGTGATTAACAATCTTATTTGTTAATTATATATACCACATGTATATTATAAATGTAATTTTTTTTAATTTTAAATAAAAAATATGCTTATTAATACAAATGATATGACTATATTAAATTTGTGTATCTAAATTACTATTATGTTAATTTTTTTCATAAAAATATAATTTTCTAAAAATAATTTTTATGCACTATACTTTTTTATTTCATCAAACTAAGTATATTATGGTTAATTAATGATTAAATATATTTCAAATGGGAATAATATCTGAACAAAAGTTTTGTTATAAATTGATAAGAAGTAATAATAAGAACTGTTAATATTTGAAAAATTAATTTTGTTGTAAAAAATCCATTATATTTTATTTTAAATGAAAACATGTAAAAAAATTTACTTTTAAATTCTTTAAATTAACATAATTTTGGGATTTAGAATAAAATTTTTATCATAGGATAAATTTTCGAAATTTTTCAAAATAAAATGATTTTTAGGTGAATAGAAATTAATAAATGTATTTACGTATACCATGCACATTATGATATGATTGTTATATAAAATGATATAAAATTTTATGAAAATATTTTTATAATTGAATATTTATTAAACTAGATAAGTAATAAAATTAATAATATTGTGTTTCATTCACAATCCATTATTAAATTTTTATAAACAATGAAATTTTTTTCTAATATTGTTTTCATGAAATCTACAAATACACCATTTAAATAATTTTTTCACGCTATTAAAAATTTTAATATTAGGAAATGGTTATCATATTTGGAATGATAAAATAAAAATTATCTAATAAATGTAATTTAATTCATACTCATAAAATTATGTTATCGAGTATTAATAAATAGTTACCTTGGTAAATGTAAATTATGGTATAAACATTAATGAAGCGTAAAATAAAAAAAACTAAATTATAAAAGACTTTCTCCAAATTTTAATTTATAATTTATATAGAAATAATATTCTCATATAAATTAATTTCTATTTTTGGATACATTTTTTTAAATAATGGTTAAAGGAACACTCTCTTTTATTTGTTTAGATATTTTTCTTTGATTTCTGAGGGAAATAAAAGTGAACCATGTGTTTTCTCTAGGGAATATCCTCTATGATGGACATATAACATGTTCGACCCATGAACCGGATATAATATGTGAAATTGGTTTTTCATAGTTTCTAAAAAATCAGTTTTATGGTGTCCAACTAGACAAGGCATAGATATAATTCAAACCACAAATTCATTTCTCATTATTATTAAGACAAGGTGACATTTCTTGTGGGGTACATAAAATAGTGGGATTTTACGCACTAAATCAATGACTAAAAATATGATTCAATTATTTCCTGGAGTTTTTATGAGATATAAGCCTATATAATAACTCAATTTATTTTAATACTTATCCCTCAAATCCTATGTCTCTCCAATGGGCTTTTTATGGTTTTTACATCCCTGTTCACCCATTCAACATTCAATATCCATCTTGGTTTGTTGAATATATTTTATTTATTGATGTTTTTCATTCTCAATAGTTTTAATTCACTCAGTTAGGAAGTAGTTTGGAGATATTATTGTTGTATTTTTAATCAAATAAAAAGGATTATTTTATCACTTAAATATCCATTGTGTGATATTCTTCCAAGGGAAGCTCTTTATGTTGGTTATGGTGTGACAGATGGTTTTATTGTGGTATGTGTTCATCGAACCTATCCAACAACAATTTTATTTTTGTAATTGGATTTACATATTTGTAAATTTTTATTAGGGGCTATAGTCATTATTTATGTATTCCTTTAAGTGTGTGGATAACATCATGGATGTTGAGTGACATGAGTTTAAGGTAGGTGGTTCTTTCTATATCATATATTGTTTGATCAAATAAATTAATTAGTTTTTATTTTTTTTTTAAATAATTTTAATGATAGTGAATTTATTTATTTTCTTGTGTTAATTAGGTTTTATTGTTAATATAGTCTTTCGATTTTAACATAAAATAATTTATATTATCATTAATTTCTGAAATGGGTTGTGATATGGGTTTTTAATTCTGGTTTTGAGGAAATATTGTATTTAACTATATAGCATACTAGGAAATTGATTTTAAAATTATTTGAAATGAAACACATGGGATCCATAGGAACATTTTCTAAGGGTTCAATATTGGGGATCACCCATTGGTTTTGTAAGGGGTTTCACATTCTGATGTATTCTTTTGTCCCTAGATCAATATGAATTTGGATATAGGAGTTGATTTACTAGGTAGGTGGGTTCACATTATGTTGTGTTATTCAATTCCCTATAGCCTAATTCTGGGATTTTGGGGACTTTTATTGTTTATTATTCATGAATTAGACCATATTGACCAAGATAACATTTACCTATGTTATTCATTGAGTGTTTTACTATTGATTTAAGTGTTTTTTTGTTCTTATAATTAATAAATATGTTCTTAATAAATATAACTATATTTTTAAAATTATTCATGTTAATTGTTTTAACAAGATTTTGTTTTTCAGTATGGATAAAATGGGAAAAGTTTTCCATGATTTTATTATTAATCAATTTAACAGTTTATCATTCTTTTTTTTTTGTAAACTTATTTGGATGAGATAATTATATCGATATTTGATATTGGAAAACTCTGTGTTATCCTTCTAATCCTCATTATCTCACACATTGAGAATTCCTTTAGGAATAAACAGACCTTATATTTTCCATTTTCATATAAAAAGGAAACATGATGCTGTGAGTTGGTGAGGTTTTTGGTAGTTGGATATGGGTAGTAAGTGGTGAGATTGTGTAACAATTACCAAATATAAAATGTATTAGTTAAATCATGTTATTGTTGTGAAAATTTGGTTATTGGACATTTACCTTAGAGTTTTATGTTATCTCTTTCAAGTGGTATCACATCCATTGTCACTTCTTTTTTATGGAATATTTCTCTTATAATTATTATTTTAACATATATATATATATATATTTTATATATCATATTTTAGATTGGAATAAATCATCCACTATGGTAATTTTTTGATGCCTATGTGCTATTATATAGACCATGGAGATCAATAAATCACATTAGGGAGGTGGATAATTGGTTCAAGTACTCATTTAGAGGGTATATTCAATATATTATTTACAAATTATATCAATGTTGAATTTTCATAAAGATTAACTTCTTAGTGAAATTTGGTATATATGAGATATGATTTTTTGGACTTGAGAGGTTGGTAGTGGTGAGTGTTTGGTAATCTTTTTTCATGAAGAAACTCATGTAACCAAGGGTTGTTTGGTTGTCTGTTTCATTATTTGGGGGTTTTTATCATGTTATCAGTTTATAATTATGGTTTTCTTGTTTAAAATGAGACTTGTTTCATAGTTTGTTCAATTTCATCTATTTTTTAATATAATAAAATTCCTTTAAGTCATCTTTCATGGATTCCATGTGTATTGGACATGAGATATGGTCATCATGGGAATCCATAATTTTATTATAATATTTTAGATTATAACATATAACGTCGTTGATGTGTACTAGAAATTATCACCGGTTCATAACATTACATTTTCAGAAACAACCAATAGAAGGAAGAGACATGGATAGATTATGATAGTACATACAAGAGAAACCCCTTTCCTTTAAGGGTACAAATGATCTCCAAAAGGTGGGGGAATGATTAGAATATTTTAATCTATTATTTGAATAATTGGAGAGACCTATGTCTAGGGAGGAAAATGCGCAACATTTTTCACAATGGTAACAACAAGCGGTGGTAGGATTTTACGGTAAGGAAGGACAAAATGTGGGACTAGAATGGATTGTTTTTAAGAGACTCCCCATTTAGTTGTTCTTTCATGATTCGACAAATATATAAATGTCTCTACAATACATCTATTCATATAAGGGAGATAACATGATGGTGGAGTACACAAATCTATTTTTATAGTAGGTTCATTTTTCATTTGAGGTGGTGTTGAATGATATGTTGAGAGATTATATGTGTCAACATGGTTTGTGAACAAACATAAAATCACATGTATAAATTGTAAATATTTATACATATATGGAGGAAATTTAAAGGGATATATTGACTGAGATAGATATGTGGATAAATATTTTGTAATATTACAATTCTCATCCACCCCGTGGGAGTTTAAATTATGTGCATAGAATGAATAGAAAGTGGTAGAATAATCAAATGGGTGTTGGGTTTAGTTTTTAGCCATTGTCTTGAACAACACCATCACCATAATACATTAGTGTTCACCTAACATTATACTAATTTGGAAAATGTTGGACACACCCAGGGTTCGTTTCCAACAATTATGATTATATGTAGTGCTTATGTCATTTGAGGCCATATAAAGAGGATATTTTAGGTTATGTATATTCCCCAATATAGTTAGTGGTATTCAGTACAAAAGGACACTAAAACATTTTAATATGATTCAATTTCTATTGGAATACGAATATACACCACATGAGTGATGAGTCATAATAAATTCAATGGGTTTTGAGAGTAGGCTGATGCAATCATGGGTTCAGGAAGAGGATGAAATATGGTTTCATCTCTTTTATTGACTAATCTATTTGATAGAGGTTCCTCACAATCATTCATTCCTTCACATGATTTTATCTTATAATAATTACAATGGAGATCATTTACATTGTTATGGAGTTTGGGGAGCCTCAAGGAATGTGGACATAGTTTTGTTTTTTATGTCTGAATTGATCCTAAAAATACCTTACCTGGAGTTTGTATGATATTTCTTAGTTCTCGAACCGGATCTGTTTGACTTCATCATCAATGTAGAATAGATTTTATAACATATTTTTAACAATGATTTTTTTCATTGTAATTTTTGATTCCTTCATTCCAATATGATAACTTTATTTCTTCAAGGGGCGCCAGTCTTGAGGTAAAATTAGGGTTGAAAAGCTCATCCAAATCTCAAGTGTTTATTGTCTCTGATTACAGTTCATACCGATGATGTTTTATCAATTAGAAGCCATCTTATAGTTTAGAGTGAAATAATAACATCTTCCTAGAGGATATAACCAATATTAATTCTTATTGGGATGTACATTTTATGATAGATATTGTTTTACGTACTCATCCCATATTGACACCTTCTAAACACATAGAACTAACAAATTTGATGGAGCTGAATATCAATTTGGAGGTTTTGATTCATTGATGTTCTTTTTTTCCTTTGTTTTTCATGATAGATATCACTATTCTCCTTTCAAACAAGTATAATGTTCACATTACTTATTCCTGGTCTATCTAATAATGATCCATGGGATTTTTAAGAATATTTACCCTTTATCCCAAGTGGTTGACCTGTTCATTCAGTAAAACGGTGAAAATAAGTTGTCAAAAATTGATATTTGGTTTTGTTATAATCAGGGTTATGAAGTCTTATATTTTTAATATAAAATTGAGGTGTAGGTATGTAAATTATGAATATACCATCATTCCTATTTGTTCGAATAATGATCATGATGTTTTAATATATTTATTGATCATGATATTCAACTAGTTCTCGATTGATTAGTTTTTTTAATGGGTCTTATCATGGTTTAATTATAATCCAATAATGGGTATATGTGCCACATGTATCACGTTTTGGTAAAATTTGAGACTTAATACCATTAAGGAAAACATTCAAAATGAAATTTCTATATTTGTGAAGTGATGGTCCATGGGAAAATCATTTCATAACAAGGAATTTCAATCAATATTGTGAAGATGAGGTTGATTTTTTATGTAAAGTACTAATTTTTATAGATAAGAAGATTCCTAGTTCATTTGGGATAATATAATTAGTTCATAAAGTATTTATTGAAGTCGTAATAACCCTTTAATACAAATACAATGTAATCGTTAAAGATCAAATGGGATAACAAATGTTAAAATTTTTATGGTGGGTTGAAATAACTTCTATCAAAAGCTCCTATTTTGATATTAAAGGATCCCAACAGGGGGTATGTGGTATATTGTTTTGATTATTTCCATTTCTATAGTTTCTGTGATTATGTAGGATGAACATATTTTGCCATGTGATTGTATTAAGTGTTCACCTATTGAATTTTTTTTCCCAACACATGATTTTGAGATCTCTAGATTAATTTATTCATTTAAGTACCAAATATATTATATTTTTGGGGTGTGGTTAATAATATGTTCAAATCATAAGATCTTGAATTATAAATTTTCACAAATGGACATATGTCACATAGAGGTGGTTGGTAAAATACCACCATATATTCATCTTTGACATTGCATATACTATATGAAGGGGGAATTCCATTGTAGATGCTCTTAGTAAGAATGTTCCACCACATGATCTCAATGACTCAAACGAATAACAGATCCTTATGGGACTTATTACATAGTTTCATATAGTTTTATGGTTGGATGTCTCGGTTATATTTATCACTACTATTTCTATATCATCATTTCCTCTTGAGTATATCCTATATTTCTATAATATGAATGATGAATTTAGGTGAATCAGAGAAACTTTATATTATTGGCATACTATTTAGATTCCGTCTCTCCCTTCTAATGGTATTTTTTTTCAATTTTTAATTGTTTTATTGTCTCTTCATCTATGATGAAACATGTGTTGCATGATTTTCATAGATTTTCATCATCCATTCAACCTGGAGTTGTGATAATAAATTTGGATATTATATAACATTTATGGTGGTTTGGTATGAAAAATGTCTTTTGGGAGTTTGTGGTCCCTCATTACTCCTTCCATTAGATCATGGTAGATAACCCAATTTCTTAAGGATTGATCAAGTTTCTTCATGTACTCATTCAGAAATAGAATGTGGTTTCCATGTATGTATTTTTTTTCCCATGACCTCCCCAAGGAAATTATAATATATGTTTGGTGACTGATAGGTTGATGAAATTCATACTTTCATTCTGGTGTAGAAAACTACTAATGATAATGATCTATTTAATATTTATAAGCCAAATCTTTTTATATTTAATGGGGTTACCTTTTCTATTGTCCTGTATAGGGATCCCAGCTTCAGTTATAGATTCTGGAAGAGTCTCTTAGAGGCTATGAAAACTCATGTTTGATTGTTTATAACATAAAATATGAATAAAGATTATCAAACGAAGGATTCTATTCAGATCCCAGAAGATATTATTTAATCCTTCATCTTTTATTACTATGTTTTAGAATAATTCAATTTCTCCTAGGTTGAGTTTTTATATAAAAACATTTATCATTCATTGATCCAAATGGATCCCATCAATGATTTATTTAGTCACCCATGTAAGTCAGCTCATTGTTATGAATGGTTGAAATAATTCTGTTATGATATTATGCCTGTTATAAGGGATGTCATCAATGATTAAATATATACATCGATGCTTCTTTACATATTATAATCGAGATAAGTTATATCTAGGTAGTCATCATCATTCTTTTGAATTTGGAATTGGCGACTAGGGATTCATGATTATATTCCCCAAATAGTGTAACATTCATCTTTGTAATAGGGGAATATTTATATTAGAGATGATAGACAATTATAAAAAACTATTCATATCAGATATGTTTTTTATTATATTTAATTTTGGAATCTATAGTGAATTTTACATTTTGTTTTTCATATAACTCATATTTGGAATTACTATCCAAATATATCCCATGTTTGGAGTTGGGAGGAGTATTATTTAGATCAAATTTATTATATAGTATAAAACTAGTGGAGATAATTCTCTTTCAAATAAAATTATTTCATAAGAATTATATTTTGTTATTCAAAATTTTTTGGTGCCACTAATCAGATCCTCACGACACATGGGAGCATAAATCATCAGTAAGGGGGACATGGTCTCATAATTTTATAGGGAACCCTTTTTTTGAATGACTTCATAGGGATGAGAATTTATATAGTGGAAATATTTTAACATTATTGTTATTGGGGTGAACCCTTTTATTGTATAATTTTTTTCAGTGGTTTCTATGGGTTTTTTAAGTGACTAGGAGTTTTTTGTTGGGCCTATGTTGGGGGATTGCTGTAGAGCCCATTACCACTAAGAATTAGATACATTATGTGTATTTCATTATAGGTATGTTATTTGAATCTATTGAACTACATGAAATTTGTATAATAAATAAATCTAATTCCCAAATGGAATTCATATCTTTTGATTTTTAAGTTGAGTACATGATTTACTTGGTGTAAATGTAAATATAGGGGTTAACATGGTGGTCAAATGATTCACATCATGAATAATTTATTACTATTATTTTTTTATGTTCTATAATCATGAATCATAACTCATTTTATTATTACCCTTCTCTCCTAAAGTGTTGGTTACTATAATACACATTTGGGTGGTTTCCACTGATCCATGTTATTCCTTTTAGCGGTTTATCACCAACATGTTTGTATGCTTCTATTTTTGTATGTTCAATAATTTTTTTCTTCATGGTATTTTTTATATTGGTTTGATTATTGTATGGGGATGTTTTACCTTGATCATTTATCATGTTACTATTCTTATATTATCCCTTCTAAAAGAGTTTTTTTATCATCTGCCAACGGACAGTTCTTGTGTTAGTTGTGGTGAAACACATAGGTTTCTCGAGACACATGTTGATCTAACCTATTTTATAACCATTTTATTTTTCAAATATAATTATTAGATGATAGAATCATTTTTGGTACCTTGATTTATTTTTTTCATTCATTCTGAATTTTTGATCCTATCATGGTTGGTGTGTTTCCCATGTTTGAGTTTAGTGGTTACATCTATACCCAATATTTAAATAATAGTAATATATCATTGTATTATAAATAATTCTAATGATACAATATTGATTGAATTGTGTGTATGAAATAGATTTTGAGAAAACATGTTTCAACCCATGTTTTGTTAAATTAAATGTGATTTTCAAAGCATTATGACCTACATTAAAATTTAGGTTTTCAAATAATGTTTTGGTAAAAAGGGTGTTCAAAATTATATTATGGAACGAGTAATCCATTTGAAATGAAAATAAATTCAGATCATGGGAAGCTAAGTTATATAGGTGTGGGTTTTGGTATTTAGGATCAACCTTTTAATTTAAATGAGGTTAATTTTTGGGATGTTCTTTTATTCATAGATTGAGTTGTAGTTGGCTATACAACTCAATTTTCATAGTAAGAGGGTTCCATTTCAATAGAAATTATCTATTCCCTAGAACCTAATTCAAGGGTTCTATTAAATTTTAATTCCAAATATCCATGATTTTCGTATGAGTTACCCAGATGACTTGACTATAATTTATCCTTGGAGAGTTGTACCATTTTTTCTATTGTATTTTTTATTTTATTGATAATAATATTTTAGATAAATATTACTGGTTTAAAGAATTTTAACAAAGAAAATATTATATCTATACTTCTTGGAACTATTTAAAAGTGGTAAACTATTTACCTTGATTTTAATATAAAACTACATAATATTTTATCAGGCATCGTTTACCCAAAATTGAGAGTATTGGGATAATTGTATAATGAATTGATTAGGGAAACATGGGTGGGATCCTATTGATCATATTTATTGCACACCCTATATATTCCCTTGTGAATGTATATAAAATATAGTGTCTTTTAAAATCAACAAAGGCAAGGCACCACAATGAGTTGATGGATTTTATGTGATCTTGGAATGGGTAGTTGGTTGTGAAATGGTGGGACATTTACAACATATCAAATAGAGTTCCTATATAATAATTTATAGTTACCTTTCATTTCTCAACTAGTACTTTGGAGTTTAACATTCCAACATTTGAGTTTTACTATAACACACCAAGATCAAATTAGTTTTTATTTCGAAACAAATGTAATATCTTTGATGGCTTGTGTTATATGCAACACCGAGCTTTAATAGATATTGTTTTACTATTAATTTTATTTTTTAAACTAGACCATTATAACCAAGATGTTAAATTTGGTTGAATGAATAGGTATAACCACATTTTCAAAAATATATAATAAGGATTTAGATAAATAAAATATATTTATAAATAAATACATAATTTTTAGAAATTACTTTTAATAAATCAACAATACCTTTCCATAAAAATAACTTATATTAATTTTATATATAAAATAATAATAAAAAGTTACCAGAAATTTAAAAAATTCACCTAAAAAATTACCTCATTTGTTTAATAAAATAATAAAAATTATCTTATGGTGAATATTTTAGAATATTATAAAAATAGATAATTTTTAGTGAACATTGAAAAATTAATATTTTATTTAAAACATCCTTTTCATTTAAAGAATATTAAATGTACAATATTATTTAACTGAATAACTAAAAATTTCATTTTTTTTATAAATAACCATTTAAGGAAAAGTGTGAGACTATACGATCCAACACCAACCACATAGGAACCAAAACATTAAAAGAGCATATGAAAGATCCGCTCCTCTACAGCAGTTGCACCATATAGAAGCCTTCATCAAAGAATGACCATTCAGCGAACACTCCTATTCATAAATGCAAGGGCATGTAACTGATGGTAAAGCCCTACCCTCTAAATGAAAAAAACTTAAAGGCAAGCTATGGTGAATATTTTTTGCACTAATATCCATCTTGAAAAAATCATCATGAATTGTTCAGTGCAAGCACCAAAAATCCAACCAAACAAACCTAAGAACTGATCCTAACTCAGGTACAACTAGCACAACATTCCACTAAAAATACACTAATCCAAAATAAACCAACTTATATTGATTCATAAAAGTGTTACTTAAGATCAACATATCTTGTTTCCCTAAACAATTTCCATGGTAAAGATGAGACATGAGTGTGAGATACTGTTATCATCAGCTTCTCAAAATCAGAAGCTAGCTGGTCCCTTGACTAGTTGAATTCCTCCATACTGATCAGACCTTTATTGAAGCCCCCTAACCTTATGAGAATGTGTTTGTCAATCCAAGAGTATTTCTCTTCATTGAAATAAATTTTTAGAGACCACCCAGTCATCTTGTTTTCCTCCTATTAATTAGCATTTAGAACCAAAGCCTGGTCGGTCACTTCATTGTTGGAATTTAAAATAAAATCCTTAGGTTGATGACCTAAGCCCCCTATTCTATTAGTAGTTTCATTTTCCCTAGAAAATGTATTTCCATTTTACATATTTGTCACGCGGGTCTCTAAAGGAGGCAGTAGTGATATGTGATCCAACCTTCCCTTCCTTCTCCCAACACTCTTGATGTTGCTCAGAATTATTGCTTCATCTGCAAAGAGTCTGGGTTCATTCCCATTGGGTTCCACCCTGCATCCCTAGGCTCTCTTATCAAGGATATCTAAATCATATCACATATCAGCCTATGGGAGGCCTTAAATCCTTTTTCTATAGTGGAATACAGTCTGGTTCAGAAAACCTGAACCACCTGCATCTTCTTCTCTGTTTCGAATAGTCATGCCCATATAGTATTCATGCTTCCCCTTACTCATATTCCCTCTACCCTCCCTTAAATCCTTAGAACAAAAAGCAGTCGATAAGACCTAGACATTGCCGGTTGTCTATTCCATGGTCGTATCCCTCTCATTCCTCTAAATTTCCACTTGGACATCTTCATGTGGAGACCATCACTCACCATGCACACTATAGTTGGAAGGACCCACAATATCTTCCCTTAGTCATCTAAAATCTTCGGACACCCACATGTTCAACTGATGGCCAATGACCTTCTTCCCCACCTCTGAACACAAAATAACGTCAACATTCGCATTCCAGTCCATTGAAGAGCTTACACATTGTTCCTTCTCCATCAGTCACAATAATTGATGTTCCCCTACACTATTCTATCAACCTACTTCCAATTGTTCATCGCTGCCCACCATCTTAGTCTCCATTTGAACATCGTGGTGACCAATACCCCTGTCCCCCAGCTTTGCAGAGCCTTGTTGAAATACATCATAGTTATATCCCAACCCCCTACATGATGAGAAAAAAAATGACCAACTCTAATAAAACGCACACCGTTTATACCTATAATCATAATTAATTTTGATCCACATATAATAATTGGGAATTCTAGACACATCCATATCAGAACATACATATGGATTCACTGGGTGAAAACAACTTCTGTTCTGCTATCCGAGCATAGATACCTTCTGTTAAGGTTTATGTGCATTTTTAACATAGAAGAATTTTATAATTCTAGTGGGAGGTTAGGGGATTTGACCCAAATCATATAACAAGGTGTATAACAATTCATATGAAATTAAGATGACCATCAAAACAAAATAAACCTGAAACCAATGCAGCACTAGGGAGCCGTCGACTTGGTACTATTGAGGACCTCCTCCGATGAAAATAATATAATGATGTTGTGATTATTGAGAAATACCTATGTTACCCATTCTCTGCAGTCCAAAGAGTGGATGATGAATCTGTCAAAGGAATCCACCAAAGGTCTTCGAGGCTTACACCGCACAATCGTGGTGAGAATCAACAACACAGAGATATTTGTGAACTCTGAATTTGAAATCTGAAGAATTGAGAAACCATCAATGATCCTTAGAGATTGAGGGCTTAGTGTAGCTTTCAGAAATGGAGGAAGAAATGCATTTTTAGATATGGGATGAAATGAGGCCTCTCTTTCTTAATGGTCTTCGAATATCCCTCTCCCGACAAGGGGGAGGGACCAGCATGGTAGCCACTGTCATCACCTTGAGAAGAAGACCCTCGACCTTGGGTTCCAGAGCGGCACCCACATCCCAAAATGATTTCATATTAAATATTATGTAATACACTATCAAAAAAATATTTTACATATACATATATTAATATAATTAGGATCATTTTAGTTAAATTAATTATTTATTTTGATATGGTAACCTTCTGTGCTTATGAATATTTTCTCTTTAGAAAATTGTATTTCTTTTACGTTAGTGGGATTGGTTTTAAATTAAATTATAACAATTCTTGGAATGGAATTATATGAATTGGAATATATATTTTGAATAAATATAAATAATAATTTATAATCTATTTTACATAATTGAATGTCAAAATTAAAATTAAACAAATAAATAATCATTTATCACTGTTATGGTTAAAATGAATTTACTGGCAGGGGGGTTAAACAAAAGATATAGTAGTAAATATTATTAAAACACATGTCCAATTCAAATTGGTTGGACATATTTATACCCCTATTACATTTGGATATATATTTTTTACATTGAGGGATATATTTTAATAAGGGTGAAAAATGTAATAATTTATGTAATGAAAAAGAAAAAATATCACTCACTTGCATTCAAATTACAATTCTGTGTTCACATGGGGAAATAAAGAAGATATTAAAAAAAATAGGAAATTTTTAGAATACATAAATTAATTTTATGAGTGTAATTTAAAATTTATTATTAATAATTAGATATTACTTTAAATTCTTATCAAACACAAATGATGTAATTATTTAAATAATTGAATAATAAATTAAATTATTGAAAATAAAGAGATATTAATATAAATTTAATGAATTATGTCATTATCTGAATTATATAGACAAATAGAACATGAAATACCTATGAAAAATTAATTTATTAAAATATTACATTTTCCTAATGTTTTTAATTTCAAATAAACTAATAGCATCAAAATTGATATTAATGTAATATTATAATAAATAATATTTATTAAATGATTAAAATTTTATAAAAATTACTTCAAATAAAAATGTTTTAGTGAATGTCTAAAAATTTGAACCATATTCTATTTATGGACCAATAATCCTTTAAAAATAATTATATTAACTCTTAAAACTAAAACCATCGCTACCATATAAAGGGATAAATCGGCTTTTGTGTGTTTCATAAATTTGTGTTATATATAATTCTCCACATAGGATTTTTATTTTATAAATTTTATTTCGTTTTTATAACTGACATGTATATATTATCCAATATGGATCATTTTATTTCTAGTCATAATAGATAAATTAACTAGAATAAACCTCAAGTTAATGTAGTAAAATCTAAAATTTTAAATGTATGACACATCAATATTATGTAATAAATTATTTAAAATATGATTTTTTATTTTATTTTTTAGGATTGGATTTAATATATAATTAATGAAATCCATTATTTTAAAATTTTTTATCTGATATTGGGTGAGATTTACATCTCGTAATAAAATAGATTGGGGTATTTTCATAAATGTCAATCCTCCATAATTATACAAGGCCACCACCTCCATAACATATTCATACATCCTATGCCCAATATATAATCCAAATCCGAATAAAATTTCACTACAATATATAACAAGGAATTTGTTATAATAAATGGTAATTGTCTTCACTAAATTGTCTCTATTTTAATTCATCCCTTCCCACATTCATTCATGTTATTTAATTCCAACATAATAAAAAATATATCTATCGTATTATAATAAGTTATTATAATTATTTATTTACCAATATATATATCATAATCTGTAAATGGAAAATGAAACACTCGATTGTGTGTACTGGATACCACAAACTCATGAAAAAGTGTAATTCATTTTCCATTTACACCACTTAAATATAGATATAATTATTATTTCACAATATTTAAATTATATTTATTTAGTAATTATACTACATGAATAATAATACCACATATACCTTCTTAATAACCATTCTTTTATAATACAAAAATTTCTCTTGTGATTACAATGAACTACCGCCTCACAATGTGATGCAGATCATTCAACACGTATACATTACATGTAATCACATAAGGATAGGTTTAATGAAAATATGATATATATATGAAAAAACAATAATAGTATTGTAATATATTATTTACCCTTCTTTTGATTCATCCTTATCTAAATTGCAAATATCATTCATAAGTATATAAGGCCTACCAAATCCATGAATAGTGTAATGAATTTTCTATATGTTAATCTTTTGTATTAAAATAATTACATATATAATGAATATTTATTATATTTAAATCATGATAAACATTGTATTGATTATGGAACTATGATCATAATATAATGAAAAAATATATAAAACCATAATATATGTGAAAAATGAGGGAGTCATTATCCAAAACATGATTTTAACAATGAATTGTTAATAAATTGTTAATAAATTGTTATATGTAAAATTTATAAGGTATGATATATAAAATAATTGTAATGAAAAGTATTTATAATATAATTATATATAGTTTATTATTTTTTATTATTTTTTTCAAAGGAAGAAAATATACAATGTAAGATATTTCTAGTCTCTCTTTTTTTTGTTGACATATTCCCTAATCAAGAATTGATTCATTATGTGGATTTTCTCCATCATATTTGACATGTTACATTAGCAATGTCATATATTTTAAGTTAATAAAATTTTTATTCAATCTTAATCCCAACCAAGGATTTCAATTTAAATTATTACCACCATAGGAGTACATTTTCATCTCACTTTTGTTTCTGTTTGACACACGCCTTATACACCACATGATTACATTATATGGTGTATAGTACCCATGAATTCCTTTTATTATACATATCAATATTATGATTTTATATTCATATACATATAATGTTATTTATTCCTTGTGGATTACAATTCAAAAGATACTAATTTTTTAAATGATTAATGTTACCATCTATTAGTTTATGAAGATTTTTTATGACACAATTTCAATGATGATATCTTAGGATCCAACCCACAAAAAACTCTTGAATTTTCTTATCATGTTTTACTTTTAAAAAAATACATTCCTTAATTCATTTGGTTCTATACTTGTTATAAATATTAAAAAATATTATTTTCAAAGATAATAAAAATAATTTCTCTCTTCAGATTCAAATAAATTTTCTTCCATATCTATATTTTATAATTTTTAATTGAAAAGATAAAATTTTATTCTTTTATTTTTCAAATAAATACATACCATTTTATAAATTTATATAAAAAATTTTAAAGGTATATTCTTATTTTTTCCCAAATAATTTCCATTTGGTTTTTATATAAAGGTTAAAGTATTATTTATTTTTATTCCTATGAAAATAAGGAAATTTTCAACCATAATTATTATATTATATGTTTTAAAGAATATTTTAATGTTAAAAAAATTACAAAATATTATATGAATTTATTGATTTTAACATGTCATTTTCAAAAATGGTTATTTTCCTAAATGAATATTCCATGAGATTTTTTAAAATATTCATATTCCATATAAGATGAAATATTATGATGTTACATAATCATTTCCACATAATTTATTCAATGATTCCAAATTTATTCATTCGATAAAGATTTTATGTTTATAATGATATGATGCTAATTTACCCTTTTCATTTCCTGGTTTTATGCTTTGATTTAATGATTATGAAGCCCACTATATTCAGGGTTTTTGATATAATAATTTTGTTTGTGATAAAATTAAATTTTCCTGTGTTTTGATATAATAAATGTGTAATGAAGCCAGTTTCATTTTATCCATTATGATATGATGATTATATTTATCTTTTTTCACATATATAAAGGATTTTTATTACATTATGGGTAGAACCCATATATTCTTCAAATTCATTGGGTAATTATTGATATCTCTTGAATAAAAAGGGAAGTTATTGGGAGTGAACAATGTTATATTATAAACATTGTCCACTATGATTTTCATGGGAGTGAACCATGCCTACTATGATTTTTTAGGGTGTATACCCAATACACAATTATAGTAATGGGAGTGGATGCGACTACTACAATTATTTGAGGATTGAACCCTGAAAACTATGATAGTCTTATGAATGGTTCATGAATACTATTTAAATTATGTTCTATGACTATTTTTATGCCATAGTTCTATGTCTTCTGATTTTTTCCTCATGGATCATGTTTTTTGAATCTTTTAGGATTCATGTCTTATAAACTACTATGATTTTTTCTAGTAATGGTGTTTATAAAAAATGATATAAAGGGTATTATTTTCAATTTTTATAATCATAATAACATACCCTATGATTGGGTTATGATTATGGGACCATTTTTATCTCCCTCATATACCCTTACTGAGCATTTGAGCTCACCCCATCTTGTGTTTAATTTCACCTGGTTTGTAAGAATTGATTTATATAGGCAATTTATAAAATAAATAATACATGGGAAGAACATTATAGGAGATGATGATAATATTTCCATATTTATAATTATTTATATCTAATATCTATGTTCACTAATCCTTTTTTCTTCATATGAGTTATTGTGAATGAAATTTAATATTCATATTAAATGA
This sequence comes from Viscum album, assembly GCA_963277665.1. NCBI lineage: Eukaryota > Viridiplantae > Streptophyta > Magnoliopsida > Santalales > Viscaceae > Viscum > Viscum album. The sequence goes on along the minus strand of OY728150.1, from coordinate 1,250,156,157 downwards.
TGTAATATTTATATATGTTAATCTAGTGTTACTGTATTTGGTATTAAACAAATGATTTAGTTATCATTTGGAAACAACAACAAAATTTTTTGAGAAACCTATACACATAAATAAAGATATTTCTAGGGATATTTCTCAGGATATGTATAATAATAATCCAATGTATAAGAAAAGGTTAGGTAATTTTGGTAATGGATAGAGTGAGAGGCTTCCAATAAATTATATCCATATAATGATACTAAATGTGGATATGGATGAATCATTATGGTACCCAAGGGTAATAAATCTAAAGAGGTGTCCCTATATGGACTTGATCATTACATTGTTCATGAAAACATACCAATATTATCACATATCATGAAACTTCATGGTTATATGCTTTAGAAATTCACAAATTCTTTACTTACCATCATGAATAATTTATATAGTTCAAGATTATGTATTACCTCACATCAACCTAATGTGTATTATAATGAACTAACAATTTCATGTTTCAGATATCCAAAAATTTATTTTTTATGAATATGTGGTTCTCCACTTTGATTAATGATAATTATATTTTGTTTTTTAGTTCAATAAATTCTGGGAACTATAAAGAACTGGTCTAAAAATGAATGTTATGGAAAATGTGTTAGTATTCATCTAAGTGGTATGATTACTATAATTATTTATATATAGAGTATTTATAGACAGTTATCATGATATATGATTGAAAATTGGCAATATAAAAAACTCCCAGACTCCCCAAATAAGTGAATAATTGATTTCACTTGAGTATTGTGTGATCGAGACCATGGATGGGAGAAGACTCAAAATCCTATATGTTAAGAATATGGGAATATGAAATTAATGGAATGAAATTATTGATTTATGAGATTATTTATGTGTAGGTAATAATAAAATGGTATAATAAATTTATAATGGAATATGAAAAATTCAAAAAAATCATTGAATATTGAACATCATATGTTGTAATAAATGGTTGAATGTTTTAAAAAACGAAAGAGTTGAAATTATTCCAATCAATACCCTTTGGTGAAATCTCTATAAGAATATCACCAAGGTTCCTTAAGTAAATATTTTAATGTGAAATAGATAAATATACAATAAATTACATTTTAAAGGAATGAGGTATTAAGTAATATATTATAATACAATGTTGATGGTTGTTGAATGAAGTAATATGATTGGAGTTTTTATTTATTGTATTTTAATTCTTATGAAATATATAAATATTTTTTTTTGAATTTTTTCATTCTGTATTTTAAAGAATTTGTTGAATGATAGTGATGGCCTAGATATGTTATATAATTACATGGGTCTATTTTATAAAAATCACAACATTAAGGGAAATATTTCTTTTAATACTTTACTAATGTTAAGATAATGATGTTGGTATTAATATATTATTTTTATGGATAAAATAAATAATATAGTACAAATTAAATTTGGTTTGATTACTTTTTTGATGACCAAGTGTTCTATGTTATCATTAATAGAGATTACAAAAAAATTTTATTTAGAGAAAATATCCAATAATCATTGTTCGGGTTTAAGGAATAATGAAATTTGTTCCTTTACAATATGGTTTTTTGGTAATTTGGGATACTAAAATTTTAAAAAGAAAACATGATGAATGTATTCACATGTTTGGTATTTGAAAATTATGAGATACTTTATGATAGTTGGGGGACTAATATTAAATGGATTTAAGGTAAATTAATGGATTTATTTTTGAATTTTTTAATTTTGGATGTTTTTAAAGATTTACCATGTTTGTAATGGTTTTGGATTATCATTGGGTGATTGTTTTAGAGACTAATGTATTATAACACCATATAAAGATTTACCCATATTTGATAACATTTTCTAACCAGTTTGGTTTTTTTATAACCAGAGATAGACAGAATGAAATATAATTCTAATATAGATAATTCAATCCACAATAAGTTACTTTTTTTGATTCATGAATAATAATTAATATTAAATTTTGTTTTCTTGGTATAATAGATTCAATGGGAAGCGATCATTGAACAACCAAATGATGGGACTATTCTTATGAACTGGAAAAAAATAAAGAATATTTTCTCTTGTAATATATATTTACTATAAAATTAAATCAATTTAAGGAAAAGTTTCTTGTGAAAAATAATTTCCTGATTACTTCATTTCTAATGAATTGGTGTTATTTTTAAGCCTAATTTGTTTATTATTTTGTGGTCCATAACTATCCCACTCTCAATTAAAATTTTTTGGGTAGTGATAGGTGGATGAAAAAAAATTTCAATGTTAATTTATTTATAAAATATAAATTTATTCATATTTTAAAAAACAATTTATATGTCCTTCTATATGAAGTTTTTGTTAACCATTCATATTCTTTTAAAGAATTTGTTATATTGACCCTTCCTATGATGTGGGTTTTCTGTAAATAAATTTTTATAAATCTGGCCCTAGATTATCATGAAAATCTATAAATAGTGAGGAAACAATTTATTTTTGTTGGTGGGGTGGGGTATAATATAACACCTATAAATTTAATTATTTTTATTTTAAATAATTTTAATTTTTCAATTTCGTATATTACACTCAACACTAAGTTTTAATGTATCCTCACATACTATTAATATTATTATTAGAACATAAGAGTTACAATAGAACTGTTAAATTTGGATGTATGAATCAGAATAATGATGATTTAAAAATTACATATAAAGGTTATAGATAAGTAAAATATATTTATAAAAAAAACATAATATTCATTAATGTGTTTATATGATTCCATAATATCATTTTTCTCAAAAAATTATATTAATAGACTTTTGGTGAACAGAAAATAAAATTAATTTTTGAAATTATTAAAGAATTTACTTGCAAAATTTTAATTTAATTTTTGGAATCAAATTTATAAATTTATTTGTGGGGTGATGTTTTGTAGTTTTTTTTAAAATAATAATTTTTCAATTTATTATGATAAATAATATTTTTAATTAAAATGTTTCCTTTAAATTTAATGATTTTATAAATTTTAATATTTTTTTAATATATTTAAAATATAATATTAGTTCGAATTTATGTTTATTAATCCAATTTATATCACATTATTCATTTTCATATTGAATTGTTATAATAAAACATTCTATAAATATGGAATTTTTCTATTTCAGAAATATTTTTTTTCATCAAGTCCATGAGTTTAATTTTAAAATAAAAACTTCCTCTTCTGTGAATGTAATTTATAAAAAAATTATTACTTATTTGAAAATGTCGTAATTAATATTATATAATATGTTCAAATTAATTTCTCATAAAATTTATTTTAAAAACAATAAAAAATTAACAAGGATAATTTTAAAATGAGTTTTATAGTGGTGGTAAAATTAAAAATATAAGGGTTAAAATGAATAAAACACATATCAAATTATAATTTTATAACTACCTTTCAAAACATATAATGTAAAATGAGTAGCATAGTTTTGGGTAATGAAAAATTTTCCACTCCCCCTATTACAAAATGTCATAATCTATCCTCACATATTAACACCTACTAATCCATTTGAATTGACCAACACCAGCCAATAAATATCTACAAAATTATTTTCCATGTATAGAGCTTCATCCTTTGATGACCCGTCCCCCAGGTCATGTGCAATGAGTACCCAAAGCCCGCCATCTAGAGGCTAGGGTCTGGCAACTTGAACTAGAAGGCAAATTCCCTGAAACATGGAGGCATTGCCTTTATCCTGTACAAACACCTGGTCCGAGAACACAACAAGAAGAAACTGTGAAGTAAACTTCTGTAGTAAAAGGGTGCTGAAAGTAAAAGGGTTTGGAATAAAATCCCATATGTAATGGTAGAAGTACAAATGAAATGAAAAAAATTACTGAAAGGTGAATAGTAGCTCATGGATCGTCCATCGGATATGCTACCTAAAGGGTATGTACAGATCACCTCCACAGTACTCCAAGTCTGCTCGTCTACCCTGCATCATGTCATTCTGAATGGTCCACCTTTGTGCACCATCTTTTCCTAGCTTCATCAGCCTTGATCAATATTGTATGTTTTCTGCACCAGAAACAACATGGTGCGGGCGAAGCCAGTGCATTGGTGAGTATAACAATACTCAGCAGGATCCTCGAGACCCCGTAGGTCTTCTAAAGATCCACAAAGGAAAACACAGAAAGCATTACATCTACTCTACTTAGTAATATGCCCATAAATATAACTAAGTTATCACGATATACTCATATCATAATGAGGGTAGTATCAAAATAATGTAACACCACAAAGGTAGAAGAACCACATAGGTAACAGTACCACACAGGTATAACCACGAAGATAGTACCATGAAGGTAAAAGTAACATCCAGTTACACCATGAAAATATAAGACCCAACTCCCACAGTTATTAGTGAAGTATAGAAGTAAAGATGATTAGTTGTGATGCTAGATCATCTTATTATATCAAGAGGCACTACTGCTGATTATACAGAGTCTGACCCACACATGATTGATATGTACTAACCCCCGCGATGACCCACACAAGATCTGACCCACATAGGATTGATATGTACCTACCCACATAGGATCGTTGAGCACTGATCCACACAGGATTTCTCCCATACAGAATCAGTATGCGCTGACCCACATATGATCGGTGAGCATAGACCCACTAAGGATCTTACTCACACAGGATCAGTATGAAAGCTGGAAGCCAATCAGTGATTATCTTGGCCTAGGAATAAGTAATATTCCCAGTCACAGTGTCGAATACCTCGACTACTAGAGAAATAATCCTCTAACGAGTACCATGTTCCTTCGGTGTCACATAAAGGTACTTCCCACTAACCATGAATGGATGAGGTACTCTTCCTGTCGAGTACCATGAGTCTGCCGCATCACACAGAGGCACTATCCACTGTAGGTTTTCTACGTCACACATAGGATCTCCAACTTGTGGCCTCCTGAGGTACTCCTCTTGTCGAGTACTGTGGGTATTCCACGTCACACAAATTTTCTCCCCATGTTTTTTCTGCCGTGTCACACCGAGGTGCTCCCCACTGGGACGGTGGAGCCACTCAGAGTCGAAACGGTTCGTAGTCCTCGAGTCTCATCCAGCCATAGGGTTTCGTACGTAGCGTACTTGGGAGAACCGCTCCCCAAGACTACATTCATACATCAATTGCCTATAATTCCCACAAATAATATTCCCAACGGTCTATCATGTCATAAGGGTTACAATAGAATAGACAGTTCATTAATCGGACACCCGGTCTGTATGTTATTAGTGTTTATGCTCCGAGGGCTCGGTTAGATTCGGGGCTTGATCCAAACCAGTCGTACTCCAACATTATCCAGAACTCAATTTAATTATACCAACTGGACCATATCGATCCAAATATTCTGGTTCAGTAGAGATTTTTTCAAACAGATGCTCGATTCTCATGTTACGAAAAAAAGGTGAAACTAGGTTTGGATGGGCCCGGGTCTGGTCCGACTCAGTCGGACTGACTCGGCCTGAATAAGGTGATTCCCGGATGTCCATGGGCATGGAAGGACCAGATCATGAAGGGGGTAGACAATCCATGACCGTGGGGCACGGCCCATGACGGTGTGGACTGCTCGGCTGGTGGTTCGTCGTGGCGGGTCTGCCCTAACTGACACATGGTAGGCAGTGCCCCCCGGTCTTCCTTAACGTTTTTAGACCGTTTAGCTACTGGAACGTGGGATCGACCTGAGGGAACTCATTCAGTGTGGTGTGTCCGTCCAGAAGGCCGGATGGAATTCTTCCCATCAGCGTGTTTGCCCGCCGCAGCTCTGCCACGACCGACCAGATGTTTGTCACCCTTCGGCCTCCACCGTAGCCTAGAGGCCACGGCCTCCAGCTCCATCAGTAGTGCGGAATCATGCCTCCGCTCTGCTATGTAGCCAGTTGATGTGTCGGCCATCACACCTTTCTTTGTATTGGACAATGGGCTGAGGCCTCCTGCTCATCCGGTGGTGCGGACACACACCACCTTTCTTTCATGCGGCCAACTGGGTGTCAGTCGTCGCCTTCTTCCATGAGCCATTGTGGTTTCATTCTAAGACCAAAAAAATGATCACATATTCACGTTGTTTGGGTCAAGTGATCTGCGTCCCTATGTCATGCTCAACAAAATATTTTGTTTCTAGTGAAATTAAATATTTGGCGTTAAAGAACGCACGAATAATGCATGAATTACAAAACATAAGAGGAATCGTTTATGTACAGGGTGATGGCCATGTTAGTTGGGCCATTTTCGTTGAGAAACTGGAATATGAATAATCGATAAATAAATTCCACAATATTTAAATCCCCTTCCTTGATATTCTGTTGGAGGTGGCCCGAGGAAGAAGATGAAGTCATTGGACATAAGTGTTCGTCACTCCGGCAACACATCTCTGATCCAGGTCAAGCATCAACCACTCTCTTCATTAGAGAATCTCTACCATTGGAAAATGTGATCTCCAATGTTCCCTCTCCATGTTCTCTCCTTTACAACAATTCCCCCAACCCAGAGAAAGGCGAGGATCCAACATATAAATTAAACTAATTGAGTTAGAACAATAATTAAGTTTACATTGGCATAATTAATTAGGGGGAGAAACTAAGAGTCACCTCCCACATTAAAGAAAGAGTTTAAGGGTTGGGTGGTCCCCACCATTAATTTCAAAATGGGTTGTTTCATGCTCAGGTGGTCCCCACAACCAAATTCAGACTGGTGGTTTCACGAAGTAAAATAAAATAAAAGATGTGTTTTTTATTCTTTTAACATAGAAATGAAAATTATGAAAACTAACATTCCCCCTCGGCCTACTATGGTCGAGGTGAAGATCTCCATAAGAGAATATCGGCGCTGCGGGTTGAATGGTGTCCATGGATTTCAATTTATAGAACTAGTTCAAAAGATTCAAAAAGATGCTCGTTCATTTACTAAAAGTACCTGAATAAAATGTTTGGAAAATTATTAACAGTCACTATCGACCCGCGCCAGTTGAAGTTAAACTCTGCCTAAGTGAAACAAGCCCCAAAAAACCCAACTGTACTCTTAGATTTCCAATCCTAGTTGTCGTTAATAAGTAATATAATTTATAATAAAATAATTATTAGTTAATTATATTAATTATTTCCGAAAAATAACATTCATTTGTGGCTTGTGCCTGCCAATGATAATATTTTCCAAAAAAATCATACACTCATGAGTTCAACGATGGTCTCATTTTTTTAATTATAGTTAAACTTTGTGAGTTATAAGAATTTGAAAAATAAAATAACATTATTTATTAATTTTATTTACGATTATCCATTTTCAGGTTTTCTCCCTAGAGGCATGCACCGACAAAAATTAATTCGCGCCTAAGGTAAAACTATCATCTTGTACGCAACGGGGCCCTCATATTTTTGATCTCTGTAACCCTTTAAGATTCATTCCACATTTTCTAGAAAACTGCATATGAATGCTAATTAAAACAAAACAAAATATTGAGTGATAATTTCAGGCACTCAGGGCCTCAAGATCGCGCGTCGTTGGATTTCACAGTCTTGAAATAATTTCATATAATTAAAAACAATTATACCGAATTTCCAAGACATTAAATTATCCCCACATTAGAGCTTTAAATACCTGAAATCCATGACATGGACTAAGGAATCAAATGTGGGTACTGAGTATGGATCTAAGACTCCATCTCTCATGAGCTCTCTTGGAGGATTCTGTACTGCCAACGAATTCGCACCAAAGGTATCAACCACCCACGAAGGACCTATTCATGTCAAACCTAAATCTCAACTGGAACCTCAGTAAATGTTTCCCCATCGTCTATTTCTATCTTTCCATGGATGATAACGAGTGATGGATCAAGCATTCATCTCCTATGCTTTAATACATGGAAAACCTTATACACATGGTGTGTCTGTGGTGATAGAGATAGATGATATGCCACCTCATCCACTCAGTTGAGAATCTATAGATGTCCAATAAACCTCAGAGATAACTTGTCGCCCTGGCCAAATCTCTACAATCCTCGTGGAGGTGAGACTTTTAAGAAGACATTTTCTCTCTCTTGATGTCAGCATAAGACTTCTTTCGTCTCTGAGTAGTTTTTAATTACAAACTAGTGAGGCATTGCGATACAATATACGCCACTACATTCTTCATCCATGCTCACCTATACTGACGATGAAGGTCATCGTATAACTTCAACACACCAAGATTTTCCACTATAAGGGACATTTGGAACTCCCTCAAAATCTCCTCTTGTAGCGCTACAAGTACCATGGTACATCATCTGAAGAAAACGATGTGCTCCCCACCATTAGAAAATCCATTAGGTATCTTCCCTGAGGATATCTAAGCACGTTGAGCCTCGAAGTCAGTTCCCCCAAGTGGAGCCTCCCTAACATTCTAAAGAAGAGGGGGAGTGATAGTCATAAACTAGAGATAAGCAGTATCATCTCTATCCACAATGGATATCTACAAAGTGACTAGTTACTCTGACACCTCACTTAGTAGTTGTAGACCAGACCTCCTGCTGAGTGTGTCTTCAACCATGTTCCCCTTCCTAGGTGTATAGATAATTTGAAAGTCATAGTCATGGAGGAATACTAGCCACTATTTTTGGGAACTGAAAAAAAACTCTTGCTGCCATGAGGTTAAGGCTGGCTGACTCGCAAGTTATCAGTCACACCCTCATATGCAAGTGTTTACCTTTTTCTTCCTAGGTTTCCTTTTTCTCCGACGAAAGAAAATTCCATTCCAACATTATAGGAAAATAAATATGTTTTTCCTAATACAGTCAATCTGAGTATGAACTGTGGATGTCCAGTCCATATCAAAAATAATGTTGTAAGGCCTCGACGTGGCCACCAATTTGTTCCATCTGAAACTCTTTCCTCAAGGGTCAGATCACACCTTCGGCGTATATGTGATTATCGAGTCTCCTCCCAAAGGTATCTCCAAGAATGAGGATCATGTAAATAAATTAAAATGGATCTTTTGGATTTTGACAAGATTCTTTCATATAAGTAATGATAGGTTACTATGTCTTTTAATACGGCAGCTAGTAGTAGACATAGACCATTCATCGTGTCATTTAATGATCCCAAGAGTCGTAAAACATGATCATATGCAGCTACTCCCTTCCCCTTTCCTCCAGCTTCCTGAGTCTAGTGGGGACCACAATGGGGGGAGGTTGTAACATGTCGATGTGTACACAACCTCATGCTACTCTCCTAACTCTGATTCCACATCTGCAGCTCTACATATTCATCTGTACCTAAAATTTCTACTTCCTGGTACATTTTTACATACCCAATTCTCTCAGAATAGTGCCAGTTTCCTTCTTTCCCACTACTAACATTCACTAGTTGTATCCACTCATCCAACCGAAATTTTACTACAAAGGTTCTCTCTAGAACCCTAACATTAGTAGGAATGCATAGAAGAATTTTTTTAGCTCAGACATCCATAAACACATCGTGCTCAGATGTTCGAGTCAATAATTATTTGTTGTATTGTATTCATCAGGTACTGGGAATTGTCGGTATGCCTTGATGAATACTCATTTATCGACATGTCGTCTTGCCGAAGCAATATATGCTCTAGAGAACTCTCAGCTACCTCCTCAAGACAGTCCTCAGTCGCTTGTGAATCGGGCTCACATTGGAACCTGAAGGCTATCTGATTATGAAACTCATGTAAGGATCAATTCCTATAGGTATACTCTACTGGTATCGCCGGTTGTAATATCAGCCCGACGAGTAGTGATATATATGACACACTACCCGATGGTACTATATCTAGAGGCGGTACTCTTATTGAAGCCTCATCACTACGCAGACCATCCTCATGGCCACTCAATAGAAAAGACTAGATGCTATGATCTCCTTAGGCTCTAACTGTGTCTCAAATGGGTGGAAAACACTTGCCATAGCCTCCATCCAGTCCTCAGCTACCTGGGAATCTTTCTCACCTATAATCCTAGGAGGCCCCTGCAACTTGAACACATGCAATGTGCTCAGTCAGATTGCATCCTCAACTAGTGGAGTAGGTGAAAATTCTCATCCAATGGGTAGTGGGGAGGCCGGTACACCACCTGAGGGTGCTAACACTGTAAGAGGTCCCTAAACTATGGCCTCTTTGATCGGTGATCCATCATCACGTACTCCCTCAGGAAACCTTGGTGGTTGTCTAAGCTACGACATCCTGATAAGGAATAGATGTGTCATGGTGTTTCTGTTATACCTGTTGAGCTAACTTCAATGATTTGAAATGAAAAACATTTCAAAAACACACTCAATTAGTGCTTTCATGTGATGAGTCCAAAATCTTTATTTAGTGTCCTAGTGTATGGATACGTTAGCCGCTGCACCAACAATGGACTCCCTGAATGGAAAACCACACTAAAAACACATTACACTATTGCTCCACACAAAAAAGATCAGAGCCCATAATCTTATGTAGAACTGAACTCCACCGATACCACTTTGTCAAGACCCGTCCCCTTGGGCCCACGTAGTGGTTACCCTAAGCCCGCCTTCCATAGGCCAGGGGCTGCGACTAGCACAGAAAGGCATATTCCATAAAACGGGAAAGGATTACCTTTAACCTCTACAAACACATGGTCCGATAACACAATAACAAGAAACTGTGATGTGAACTACTATAGTAAATGAGTGATAAATGTAAAAGGGGTCGGAACACAAGCCCATCTGTAAAAGTACAAATACAACTTAAAATTACAAAAATGATGATAGGTGAAAACCCATTCCTAGATCATCCACTGCGGATCCTACATGGAAGGTATGTACAGATCACCTCCAGAGTACTCCACATCTGCTCGTCTCCTTTTCATCATGTCACACATAATGTTCCACCTCCGTGCATCATCTAGTCCTAGCTCCCTCATCCTTGATCAATTTTGTACACCATCTTCACTGGACACAACATGGTGCTGGAAAATACTGTGCAGGTGTGAGTATAACAATACTCTATAGGGACCCCAAGACCCCGTAGGTATCTTAAAGATCCACAATGGAAAAAATCACCCATAAAGACATCAACCCTACTTAGGTATATGCCCATACATATACCTATTTTATCGAGATATACTCATCTCATACATGAGGGAAGTTTTCCACAAATGTAACACAACGAAGGTAGAAGTATCACACAGGTAACAGTGCTAAACAGGTATAACGACAAAGGTTGTACCACAAAGGTAAAATTACCACATGGATACACCATGAATATATATGACTCATCTCAAACAGGTATTAGTGATGTATAGATGTACAGATGCTTAGTATTGAAGCTAGATCATCTAATTCTATCAATAGGCATTTCTGCTGATTATAAGAAGTCTAACCCACACAGGATCGATTAGTAATAACCCACATAATGACCCACACAAGATCAGTATGCGCTAACCCACACATGATCACTAGGTACTTTCCAAAAAAAGATCTGACCTACATAGAATTGGTAGGCACTGAACCATGTAAGATCGCTGAGTTTTGACCCACACAAGATCAGACCCAACAGGATTGGTATGAAAGTTGGTAGACAACCACTGATTCTCTAGGCCTAAGAACAAGTAACATTCCTTGTCACAACATCAAACACATAGGCTGCTAGAGAACTTCTCCTCTAATGAGTATAGTGGGCATGCTGCATCACACAGAGGCGATTCCCACTAACCGTGGATTGTTGTGGTACTCCTCCTGTCATGTATTGTGGGTCTGCCACATCACACAGAGGCACTCCCCACCATGGGTCTGCCACATTACACAGAGTCTCTCCCCATCGTGGCCTGCTAAGGTATATATCCTATTGATTATTGTGGGTCGGTCGCATAACACAGAGGTTATCCCCACCATGGGTCTCCCATGACACATAGAGGTGATCCCCACTAGGACTGTGGAGTCACTCCGAGTCGAAACAGTCAGCAGTAGTCTATTCTTAGCCAATCGTAGGGTTTCATATGTAGCGCGATTAGGAGAACCACCCCCAAGACATTGGCCATACCTCAATCACCCAGATGTCCCAATAATAAGTTTCCCAAAGTTATCTCATGTCATAAGGATCCCAATGCAAAAGACGACATGTCATCCAGACGGTGGGTTTGTAAGTTATTAGCATTTTCGCTACGAGGGCCTGGTTAGATTCATGGTTCTATTTAACCTGGATGTACTCTAACATTATCCAATACTCAAGTGGAGTATAAAAAATGGACCATCTCGATACAAAGATTCTATTTCCATAGACGGTTTTTCAAACGGATGCCTGATTCTAATGTTACTGCCAAAATGGTGAGACGGGTTTCAGATGGGCCTGGGTCTGGTCTGACCCAGTCGCACCGACCTCTCCCGACCCAGGTCCGGCCCAGATGGCATGGGCCTTGGTGGGCCCAGCCCGCGTTGGTGGTGGCCTGGCCCAGCTTGCTGGGAGTGGCCCGCTGTGACTTTCCCCGCTACGGTGGGGCCCGCTGCGGCGAACCCCACTGTACTGTGACCCACTCAGCTGGTGGTCCGCCCTGGCGGGTCTTCCCTAACCAACACCTGGGTGACGGCGCCTCCATATCTTCCAGAATGGTCTATTGAACATTCGGTTGCTCACACATGAGACCCATTAGAGGGGTCCATCCCGGTGTGGCGAGGCCGGACAGACTTCTTCCTAGCTGCGCGGATGCACGCTGCTGCTCCACCACTGCCGGCTAGATGTCAACTTCCCTTCGGCCTCATTTGTGGTGAAGAAAATATGGCCTCCTGCTCCCCCAGTGGCGCAGACATGCACCGCCTCTCAGCTACACTCCCTGCTGGTGTGTTTGACACCACCCATGGATTCGCTGCGGTCGATGGGCCGTGGCATTCTGCTCTTCTGGCGGTATGGAGGCGCACCGCCCTTCCTTCATGCGGCCGGACGGGTGCCTGCCGCCGCCTTCTTCTGCAAACCACAGATGTTTTGTTCCAAGCTAAAAAAATATAATTATCATGTATTCATGATACTTTGGTTAAGGGCTATGCTTCCATTTGTCTCACTCAACAAAATATTCTGTTTCAAGCATCATTAAATATTTTGTGTCGAAGAACGCACAAAGAACATGCGAAGAACAAAAGATAAGAGTCAAGGTTTATGTGCGGGGCGATGGCCATGTTAGTTTGGCCATCATCACTGTGAAACCAGAAAATGAAGAATCAATAAATAAATAAAATGATATATAAATCCCCTGCATCGATATTCTAATGGAAGGGGTGGGAGAAGAAGACTAAGTCATTGAACGCCGGCGTTCGTCACTCCCGAAACACATCTCTGATCCGGCTCGAGAGTCATCCTCGTTCTTCATTGGAGATTATCATTTGTTGGATAATGTGTTCTCTAATTCTCTCTCATCAGGTTCTCTCCTTTCCATGAAATCTCCCAACCCAGAGAATGGTGTGGAGAAAACATATGAATTAAACTAATAGATTTGGAACAAAAATTTAGTTTAAGTTGGAACAATTAATTCAGTGGAGAAACCAAGAGTCACCTCCCATATTAAAAAGGGAGTTCAAGGGTCGCGTGGTCCACACCATTAATTTCAAAATGGGAGGTTTCAAGCTCATGTGGTCCTCACCACCGAATTGATATGAGAGGTTTCACATAGTAAAATAAAATAAAATATTTTTTTATTATTTTAATACCCCCACGAAAAGACTGAAAACTAACTTCTTCCTTGACCTACTGCTATCTAGGTGACGGGCTCCATAAGTGAATATTGTCATTGTGCATTCATTGGTGTAATTGGATTTCAATTCTGAGTAGCAGTTAAAATGTTACAAATTGCCGCTCACGCGTTTACTGAATGTACCCAAATAAAAGATCGGAAAATTATTAACAGTCACCCTCAGCCTACACTGGTCAAGGTTAGGCACTGTTTAAGTTAAACACCACACAATGTACCCAATGGTAACCTCAATTTTTCAATCTGAGTAACCATTTAAAAGTTAATTGTTTTATAATTAATTTATTTTCACTTAATTATTTTATTTATGGCCAAAAACTAACTTTCACTGGTTGCTTGTGCCATCCAATGTAAGTATTTTCCAAAATAAATAATACCATCAGGAGTTCAGCACTGTCTCAGATATTTAATCTGAGTTAACATTTGCGAGTTATAAGCATTTAAAAATTAAAATAATGTTATTTAATTATTTTATTTAAGATTATTCCATTTTTGGTTTTTCTGAAAGATGGTCTATGTAGACTAAACTTAAGTCGCACCTAGGTTAAACCTTCCATCTTGAATGAAATGGTGCCCTCAGATTTCAGATCAGAGTAACCATTTAAGATTTATTCCACCTTTTCAGGAAAACATCTTACAAGCACTAATTAAAGCTTAAAAAACTTCAACGGATCATTCTGGGCATTACAGGGCTCGGAATCGCGCTCCGCCTGATTTCACGTTCTTGAAATAATTACATATAATTAAACAATTGTACATAATTTCCAGGAAATTACATATCCCTTCCCAATTTACTATCCATAGGGTTTTTAATAATATATCAAAATGATGTTTTTTAATTTGAATGAAATTGTTATATCTAAATACATCATTGTTATTCTTATATAAATTCTTAAATTAATCAAATATAAATTAAAATGTAATAAAAAAAGTATCTAACATAAACTGAGATGTTATTATGTTTATATAATTATCTTCATCCATCTCCTCTTCCATCATATGGTAAAAGAAATTTTTTATCCTGTGTTTGGTAGACTAACTCATTGTGAACTGATATAATTCGTTTTCCATCTACACCTCTTATCGAAAGATGTAATTTTTGAATTAAATTTTTTTTTATGAAATTTATGAAAAAATTATTCTTTTATAATTATAATATTACATAATAATTTTTAAATTCTCTTTTAAGAGAATATGATAATATCTCTCTTGTATAAGACAAACTACTATCTCATGAATTGATGTCAGCAGTTATTCACTTATAGTTTACATGGAATGTAATAGGTATATATTTAATGAAAATATTTGATATATATAACAAAATCCTGATTTGTAATTGTAATATATTATTTATAATTCTTTTTGTTTCCATTTATAAAAAAGAAACAATGTTAATACATATATATGATCTACCATCTCCAGGAACAATGTAATTCAATATCAACGTATAATTTTTTTATTAATATAAATACATATATAATGAATATATATTATTTTAAAATATTTTTTAATATTATAGAGATAATGAAACCATTATAATCATATATGTACTGAAAATAACAAAAAAATACATAAACAAAAAATAAATAGGTTATTACTTGAAATATTATTTTAACAAGGAATTTTCAATAAACTAGTATTAAAAGGTCATTATTAAAAACTTTATGAAGTGATACATATGGTTTTGATTCTATAATAGTTTTATAATAAATTTATATTAATTATACTATAGTTTTGAAGGTTTTTTTATGGTTTTTGTTACATAAGGTAAGGTATTTCTAATCATCCATTAATTTCTAGGAAATATATACCATATTCACTCTATGATAATTTCATGTTGTATACCTAATGACCATTTTAAAATTTATTTCACTTATATATTTATTTAAATATCATTTATTGTTTCATTTTTATTATATTTATTATTGATTATGATTCAAAAGAATACCAAAACTGAAAGTAATTTTTGTCTCACTTTTTTTCTGTAAGACACATATAATGTACAAAACTCATTTCATTTGTGTTGTGTATATAATACCTATTAATGACATGTATAGTAATTATCATGATTATAATGGGATACACATATTCATATAATAGTGTTTCATTCATGGGGCTCAAGATTTAAAACATACAAAGTGGTAAAGGTTTTTGTTAAAATATAATTAATTATCAGAATTTTATGTGGCCAAATTTATGTGATTCCATATTATCATATAAGACTAATTTATTTTTAATTTTATTCTCTTATTTTTCATTCATGAATATCAAAAATTTCCCTTTATTTCCCAACAATTAAAAACCAATTATTTTAAAATAATATTTTTAAATAAAAAGTACATTATTTTACACTTCGGATGAAATCCATTTTTCATCCATATAGATCTAATATAGAAAAATTTAATGAATATTTTAATGTTACTATATAAAAATATGAATTTACTTTTAACCTATTTAAAATTTTTACAAACTATTATTGTTGATTCCCACCAAATGAGAATCAAAAAATAATGAAGGGAAGAAATAACTGAAGCATTGGTATGATTATCTGCATAAATAAAATCAGATAATGGTGGTAGATTCATTCAGTTCATGTAACCATAATAGGGAAGTGTGATAACATGACCCACATATGGTCATGAAAATAGATCATGCACAACACGTCATCTATTATTGATCTTGTGGAACCCCTTTTCTCAAGACTCCACATTTTTTTAATGGTGTTATGCCAATGATAATTTATTTTGCGGATGAATCCTAATGAGTTCCTCAAAATCATGTGAATTGTCATCCTACAAAATTATCGATATCATTTAAATCTACTCATTAAAATAAATATGGGGAAATGAAAAATTATTATGTCGTGTACTCATATGAAATGAAATTCATTATGAAACCCATAGTTCAATGGCTACATTTTTATGAAAAAGTATTTTTCTATGTCACATAGATAAAGTAATGGATTTCAGATATAGAGACCCTAACTTTTCACAAGTTAACATTACATTATTTTTTCAGAAAAAAAATTCATTATAAGAACAGGCACCTAATGACCATACTAGTCTAGTGCCATTGGAAAAATTGAATCATAAACACCAATAAATAAGTGATCTACATTATCCACAACTAGGTTATTCATCAACAGAACCATTCTTAGAAAAAATAAAACAAAATAAATATATTCATAACCTGTGGAAGGAAACATTAAAATGGGAGAGATTAAATGCTCGATATGTTAAGCAAGGGAGGCATATATGCGTAAACCTGATAATAGTGGTATCCAAAGGTGATAATAACATTTTATTATCATTCTATTTATATAATAATATTAGAAATAAGAATCATTGAATAAATCATTTCAATAAATAGGTCATGGATAATAGGTTAATAATGAATAAAATTTACCAAAGCATATCATAAGAATAAGACACGAAAATTTGGAATCAATAAACAATCTATATCAATCCATATAATTCAATATGAGTTTCTCATTCATATAAAGTCACTTAATTGGAACGACACCTATTAGGCAGCACACACCCCTCTAAAGTTGTAGTACATTCCTTGTAAGGTATCAGGATTCCCTTTTTTAACTATAGTGGATCACTTCTTACTATGTGATTCAAATCATTATATTATGAGTTAAAAATATATACCCAATTAATTTTTGGGAGATATAAATCCCCCCATCTCATAAAAAATCAATCATACATGTCCTTAAGGGAATAAAATAGTCATCATATAACAACCCATAAAAAGATAGGGGTTATCTGAATATACTATCATAATCTCATGAAATTTACATGATGAAAATAATGTTCTACCACATCATAAATAATGGAAAATATATAGGTTATTAGTCATTTAATTGAAGTATTACCAATGAAAATAATCATGTTTCAAAATAATATAAACTATGGAAGAGAAATAATTGTCATAGGTATCATTCCCCCAAATGATAAAGAATCAAAGAATATGTATAAATGTAAAACATTTACCATTTCATAGTAGTCCATGAAAAACATCAATTTATTAAATCTAATATAGAAACTAATTAGGAAATATTTTTGTAAAAATATTTTTTGAGGAATGCATCCTTTCTTATTTTAAAATGGATCATTATTACATAAACCAATTAGAAATAATTTTTCATGACCATAAAATTGAAAACATAAAAATAAATATTCTATAACCTTTTCTAAACCATTTTCATTGAAAACTTATTAATATATCTAGAAAACATTTTGAAAAAAATTCTATGTGACAACTTATAAAGGAAACATGATTCCTTTTTAAAACCCATTTCCTTTAAAATAGTTTGAATACAATGAAAGGAAGATTAAAAACCACAATAAAATTAATATCATTTTTAACATTAAAAGATCATAAATGATAATATTTAAATACATTTTTGAAAACAATGTTCTTGATGATCATGGAATGTGTCGCGAAGAAAAAATATTGAGAAAAAACTTGTTTTCCGATTTGGAAACTATTGAAAAAAACCACAAGAAAGAGATATCACCAAATAGAAATGTAAAAAATAAGAAAATTTGCAGTAAAAATCATGTAATATATTATGTGTATGTATAACCACCACCCAAAAAATATATGAGTTCTAAATAATGTGTAAATCAAACATAAATAAAATTGAGACAAGAAATCCTCTTACCTTATGTCTTGACACTCACCATACTCATTTAATCGTATATTATAATAAATATATGTGTATCATAATGAAACATATTATTATATATAATAACCATATATGGTTTTATTTATGAATATCTATTACCCACATTTTAATAGTTATATGTCAATGTTTCACTTCAGTTAATATACACTTTAGTCATCACATGAGTCTTAATTTTTTATATATTTGGTCCTTATAATTATATGATCATTTCCAAACTGTAAAAAAATTATATAAATTTAAATTATATTTAATATATTTTTATTATAATAATATTAATAATATAGAAGTTTAAAAAGGAATACAAATTTCAAAGATATGGTAGGTCTAACGTACACGTTAATGTTGTTTTCATTTAATAGTCTTATTGAATGGAAGAAATTAAATTACATATATGTATATATATATATATATATTAAATTATCATCATTATTTCATATATATAATAAAATTAAACTTAAAAAATCCTTAATACATTCCATATAGTGTGTTAATGACTCTAATTTCTTTGAGGGGGAGTTAGTCTACAAATCCTCAAAACGAAATTATCATATTTACACCAAAAGGAAAGTATAGTGATATGTTTTTGAAAAAATTAAATAATATTAAATAAAAAATATATATCATATAAGACACATATAAATATATATTTTCCATCATAATTAGCACCATGAAGGGTATTAATGGAAATAAGAACTATCATCATTGTGTAAGGTGGTAGTTGGCCATATACGAAAACATTATGTTTGTTACCCATTAGATTAATGTGAGTGTAAGTGTAAGGTGAAAAATAATTATAACAACTTATAAGTGTATCAGGGAGATTGGTGTTGTTAAATGGTCATGGAATAAAGATTATTTAATGAGTTGAGAATGAAAATAAAATAACGGATCTTGAGGGAGAATGTTACCTCTTAATCAGGATACTCTTTTGGATATTCAACAAAGGATTTCTTTGGAAGGTTTATTGACCCAAGTGAGGACTAATGGTGAAATTTAGGTATTTTAGAAACTATATTTGGAAGAGATATTATGAAAATAAGAGGTTTTATAGCGGCAATGAATGGGTAGTGGTTGTGGCCTATTATACAGAAGTGAGGGGACATAGTTGGCATTTTTGAAAATAAGTTTGGTGTGCCAATATTTGAACCTTACCAATGTCATAAAAAAATAATTAATGAATGGTTTATGGAAGAAATATTTATATCCCATGTGTTTTGAAAAGGAGGATTGTTCATTTATTTACTTATGATTATGATTTGTTTCCCTTGTTAAGCATAATATTACATTTATAACTCTAATTAATATTAACTTTATTCACCAATATTTAGGTTAAAAAAAATTAACTTATTAAAAAATTAAAAAAATATTATTAAAAATATGGAATACATTATATCATTTTCTAAAAATATAAGTGGAAAAAATCAATTTAATATTAATCACACAAATAGAACAACACTACATGTTTTTTAAGTAAAAATGATAAAAATGTTGCTAAGTTTTTATATACAATTTCAATTTGAAATTTGTTCTAATGATGTAAATTGGACTAATTGTTAAAATTATAATTTTTTAAACTATAAAAAATTATTAAAATATAATTTATGTATATCAATATATCATATGAAAATGTAGTTTTGAATTAAAATTCATTATTTTTCTCTATTCATCCAAAAATGATGTTTCTCAAAACAAATATAAAAAATTCTCTAATTTTAATTTAGAAATTAGAAATTGAAAAATAATTTTTATTTTATCTAATTAATTTTAAAATGTTTTCTAAAATTAAATTTATTCCTTTTCATAAAATGACATGAAAACAAGTTCATTTTAGAAAATAGTATTTTTAAACATATAATGATTTTACCAAAAATTATATTTTCTTTATAAATATGATATATTTATATATTACTATAATAAAAATATTTTAAAACTAGTTATTAATATTCATATTACTATGTTTTTTTTTGTTTTTAAATATATCATTTCAATAATAATAAAATTAAAATTATGTTTTGTGAAAAACTCAGTGCTTTGTGTTACGTACATGAGTTTTACATGTTGCAGAAGACCTATTGTTTCCATGTGAATGGAATGTATGAATTAGATGAATTTAATACATTAATAAAATATAAATAATTGGAAAAAAATTTCTATAAAAACTTGTGTTATGATATTCTACCATACATAAAATGAATCATCCTCTCTAAATTCACCATTCTAATAAAAAGGTGAGGATAGTTTTACATCATCATATCCTCCACATCCCACAGAACTTACACTAATTGGTGATTTATATAGAAAAATGTCACTAGGTGTGTGGTATTTTTTAATAGATCTTTCTCTATATGATCCATTTTCTAATAGGATATTCCTCATAAGAAAAATACTACTGTACATTTATGAAATTTGAGTTTCATACATGTGAATGATCAGGTATTAACATCCTCAGTAGATATACATGGAACACATCATGGTCTTGAGAGTTATTTGGATGAAGTTCTATGTGATATGCTAATGTAAGGATATGATCATGAATTTAAAATGGGATGATATACCAAGGGCATAGTTTCCCATTCATCCCAAATATAAGAACCTTCTGTTACTGTGATATTTGTAGGAACATCCGTTTAAATAAATAAAACTATAGATCTCACATTTGGTTATCAGCATAACTATTTTACCAATATTGAAAATCCATGATATGATACTAAATGAACTAGTCTTCTCTTAAATTTCATCAACATTCTCATAACCCAATTTTTTTCATTCTACAACATCATCCCAACACCTTGGAGCTCTATAGTTTTTTCCATTCAGGGCTTCATAAGGTTCCATATGAATGACTGAGTTTAATATATTTTTTAATTAAAAAATAAACTACAGTAAGGTGATTATCCTTACAACCTTGGGAATAAATAAAAAAATATACCAACATATCCTCTAGGGTTGAATTACTACATCATAATAATAATATATCTATGGATAATAATAATTTTTGAAATTAAATTCCACATCTAGTGTTTTATAAAGACTATACTTGAAAATATAGATAAACCTCGAATCCCAATATAATAAAATGGAAAGTGTTAATCAATTTAACCATACTTATTCATTAATATATATCATCTCTAGATGATCTAAAGATAAATATTCTCTGATAGAGATGAATTGTGATGACTATGTATGATGATCAACTACCACCATTATAGGAATAATCCATTTTGATGTCATGGGGATTCCAATTACAAAATACATAGTTGTGTTCTTCTATTTTCATTCTTATATGTGTAGTATATGTAAAATCCATTTAGACTTTTGTTTTTAGCCTTAACTTACTAGTATACCAAACACCGTTATACAAGCTATAAAATACCTCTCTTCATTCCATCCCACTAGAATTATTCATTCAAAACCCTTTATTTATTCACACTTCCCAAATCAATAGATATTTAAGAACTATAGGAGTACTCAAATAGATCACTCTAAAAAATATCTATGGATGGATCAAATTCATGGTACATGGACCATTTCATTCTATCATAATATTAGATAAACCCAGTGAAATTTATAACATTCATTTTTAGCTCAAAATCTTCCTTAGGTTCCTTCTTAATTTTAACATGGATATAGGTTTGAATATTGATTTGAGAAAGATAAATATCCCCCTTCTTTTATAATTCTATTTTCATCTATTAAAGGTCAAAAAATATTGGATCTTTTGTGACCCTTATGATGATTATTCTAGTATGATATTTTCTACTCTGAGAAATAATTTCTTTATTTGATTTTCAGGTGTTGTAATGAGTTATTAATTCATAATACCTTATGAACTCTAACCATCTTATTTGGTTCTTGTTCCATACATTATGTGTGAATATATATATTTTACCTTTATGACCAAAATATATTCACCCCTTTCTCCTTAATGATAGTACCTCAAAATCTTTAATGAAAAAATTACCCCTTCAAACTCCAAATCACGAGTTTGTTAATTTTTCATCAGAATAATCAACTATCAAGAGTAATATGTTATAACCATGTTATTATATATAAGAAAAAATCCATATCCATTCTTGAATGCATCCCTATAGATTACCAACCCTTCTCCACAAACTGGTAATGTAAGAATAGTTGTGTAGAGCCACATTTTCATTACATACCTAAAATATTTTTCAAATTCATATGTCCAGAAGAAATTGAATCCCTTCTGAGTTAACATGGTCAATGTATTATAGTTTCAAAGAAAATTATCCACAAACCATAGATAATATACAATTAACTATGAAATCTACATATCTCAATCATCGTAGTTGGTCTAAGACATTTTTCAATAGCCTAATTCTTTGATGGATATACTATTATACCGTATCAAGAGATTATAAGACCCAAAAATGAATTTTTTGGCGTCCTAAATACATAGTTTATATGTTTTTCATATAGTTTCCCAATCCTTAGGTACCGTAGTTAAATTATCATGGGGGATTAATTCTCTTACTTTCTCTTTTAATAGATAATAATATCATATATGAAGGCTACAATAAATTTATCGAGGTAATCCCTAAAGTCTAAATTAATTAAATCCATGATAATATAAGTGTAATTATTAAAAAAAGGCATTACTATAAATTAATGCTATCCTTACCATGTACAGAATGCCTCCAAGGATTTAAACTCTATCTTGATACTCATGTTATGACATACATAATGCAGTCCAATCATGGAAATGTATTCAAATATATGTAGATGATCATATAAATCATCAATACATGGAAGAGGATACATTTTCCTGATTGCGATATTATTCCACTCCTGATAATCAATGAATATTTACATTGATAATTATATATTTTTCAGAAAAGTAATGTTTCACCACAAGGAGTCACACTTAGCTGATTGAATAACATTTCAATGTTTTCTTAGTATTTTGTCTTTGATTACTTCTACTCAATTCAGGCCATTCTATATAGATTTCATAAAATATATGTGGATCCCGTTATGAATTTTACTGGGATATGAACATCAAATTTTGGTTTAAAGGTAAGAAAAACTCATGGAAGGAAATCAATAAATTCATAGATAATAATAATAACATCGATTTCGATTACCTCACCAACTATTTTTGATAAAAAAACTCTTCATAAATAGAATTAATACCCATGGACTACATGTAATCTCCATATAATGTTCATAAGTATCATCAAAATGATTTATTTTCATAAGAGGGTTCGAAATTTCCAATTTATCATCCCCTCCTCAACAATTTATGTGTAATTTATTTTGAGAAATTCATGACATGCTTATGACGACTTCAGAATCAACTAATAGAAAAATATCATTATTTTTAGAATGTGCTTCCCAAAATCTTATAATATAGAGGAATCATATACTTGATATGAATTCATCGTACCATTAAGGGTTTGCAGAGATAATTCTATATCAAATAATTTCAATTGAATCTTAGTAACATTATGAAAATATTTAGATATGAAAGGGTGGGTATATCCATAATCATATACGTTATTAATAGTTATATAGTGGATGGTAATTACACCTTTCACTATGTATTTTTGTCATCCCTCATCAAAAATAGTGATCACATGAGATTTCCCCTTTTCATTTTGTTTAATAGGTTACCGATGTTTATCATCATAATTATGCCACGTGTTTGAGAATAGTTTATCATAAATACCATACTAATTACATTTAAATTATATTAGTGTGGGAGGTGTATTCTATATTGATTTTCTTCTATTTTCATCATTGTCCAAATTCTTTCAATCAGTCTAGTAATAAATTTTTCAATGGATTTTCCTTACACAATTAAAACACTTATTTGAACCCCAAAGACAATTCCAACCATGATTATTTCCTTTCATAGATCATAAATTACGGATCATATTCTTCTCGTCATGGTTTTTATATTTTCCATTATACTACACCTTCCTTTATTTATAAAACTACGAGATTGATATATACCCATAACCTCCATTTCAAATATTTTTTTTAATGAAAAATATATTCATAACTACATAATTCTATTACAACTAACAGGCTTTTGGGACTTGCAATTATGCCACTGAATAACCTATCAATATTACATTTGGTTGGGTTTAATATTCCAAAATCACACCTCTCATGTTTTTCCGACTCTTTCATCAGGGCACGCATGTCCGTCTTTTTGGGGGACGGCGGTGCTGTTTATTGCCCCGCATTTCCACATTCCATAGGTGGGTGGAATCTGCTCCTTGTTTATGATCGTTTTCTCCTTGATTGAAACATGATGATTGGTGGTTAGTTCATCCTTTCTGAGATTCCTCCATGGAAATCATCACCTAGTCATGGTCTCTTTATAGATTTAGGATGATGTTTGTGAAACTCTTCCTAGTGCCATATATTCATGGACACTAGTTAATTACACTACTTCTATCAGGAAATTCCAAAGGGTATGGGATGGGCAAAAAACCTCGGTCAGGGGATCAGTCATGTTGGATATGATTAGTGTGTCTGGACCCTGGGACACTAGTGTGTCTGGGTTTCTTTCCCTTATTATTGGGCTTCTCGAGGGAATGAAAGCCCAAGGAATCCCACATCGAACACAGGTAATTTTATGACATGGGAATGTATTAGAGGTTTCCCCCACCTTCACATGTATAACACTGGGTATGACACATGTTTATCATCTAGAGGAGATAGAGTAGACTGACCAGAATAGTGATTGGAGTGGAACAGTTTGGTGCTTCCTCTGGAGGGAAGACTGATTTTTGTGCCAACATGTGGTTAGCTTCCCGATTGTTGTTAAGTGGAATAGGGAATAAGGTGGCATAATCCCACCATAATGTGGCAGCCCGGGTAATAATTAGGATGGATGATGGAAGGTATAATGAAGTGGATGGAGAATGAGATGGAGTCATCTCATTAATGATGGTGATGCTGGGCCTGAGTCTCGAAAAGGAATCTTACATATCCTTGTGGTAGAGAATCAAAGTCCTCTTAGTTCATATGACACCATATTACTGTCGATTGGGGATTTCAACTGATTTCTACTGGTTGGGGTCACAATAGTTTACCGTTCAATGGGGATGTCAACAACTTACCGCTGAATGGTGTTGACAACGTCATACTGTAAGATGGGGTCGTAATGGCTAACTGTTGTACGGGGTCACAGTGGCTTACCATAGGATGAGGTTGAACATCAGGGAAGCTTTCTATGTACCATATCTAGGAGACAATGATCAGACCATGTAGTTCATGTGGGATGGGGGTCAGTTAACTAACATGGAGGAGGACCGGGGGTCCAATGGTTGTTAGGATTGAACATCAAAAAGGTGTCCTACGTACCTTGCCTTGGAAATTATCAATGTCCACGTAGTTCAGGTGGGTGCAAGGCCTACCACTGACTGGGGAAACAAGGATTTACCGCTGGTTGAGGTCCATAGTTTAACGTCATTCAGGACGGGGGAAAACTGACTTGATGGAGAACATGGTGCCTAGATATATTGTGTGCTTTAACCTCATGGAGGCTTCCTACATACCATCCCTTGTCAAGGATCAAAGACCACATAGTTCCAGTACGTTTGGGAAATCCGACGTGAAGGGGGTCAGAGCGACCAGGTGATGGGCTTCAACCTCAAGGAGACGTCATATGTACCTTTTCTAGGAGAAAAGGGTTAAAGGAATCATAGTTCATGATGGTTTTGGAGACAATGTGAAGGGGTCAGAACCAATGGTTTTTGGGATTGAACCTCAGGGAGGCTTCCTACATACCTCGTCTTGGATAGGAACTAAGACCTCATGTTCATGGGGTATTTGGTGAACCAACGTGAAATGGTCAGGACCAATGGGTGGTGGGATTGAACCTCAAGGAGGCCTCCTACGTACCTCACCATGGCAGGGATCAAAGACCTTGTAGTTTAGGATGGTTCTGTGGCTTACACTCTAGTATACCCATAGAGGATGTCATGGATGATGATTTCTCTAAGCCCTTGTGAGTCATGCTTGGTGTGAGAGAAAAGAGACAACAAAGACCTGATGATCACGTCATGAAAGGTGCGTCTGTGGGGATTGTAGTGGGTCTCGCGCATGGTTAGTGGCCCAAAGATGAAGTAGGGGCTTACACACGGTTCACAACATGGGGAGATGGATATTGGGACTTACTTCAGGGTATAGGCATAAGTGGAGACAAAGCCTAGTGAGAGAGGGATTTTTCATCCAAGAAGAGAGGAGGAGTAGAGGTGCTGCCTCCTTAAGGAAATCTAGGGGCTAACACCATGGTGGTTGCCCTTTCCCCGCGGACAGACACCGTTCTGATAAAGATAATCTCATTACATGTGAGGAATGATTTCACTCCCATAGAGAATAGTGTTCCTTGAGAATGTCCGAGATGGGGCACCCTGCGTGCAAGGCATGGGTTAGGTCATAGTTTAATGTCATGTTCTACAGACGAAGTTGTTTGGAAGTTTAACATCTAGCAGGTCAAACCAGGTGGGTGAGGTCCACACCCCAAGGACATACAAAACTGATACCTACTCGCCCTTGGAGGAAACAATTCATCCATTATTCCACGTCTAGAGTGTGTCATGAGGTGATCCCATTGGGGGTTCATGTTGACGTGGCTATGAGAAGAAGCAACAACAGTTTGCGTGCCTTTGAGAAGAAGCATGAGGCAATTCAACCCAATGGGAAGTATCATCCAAGGTTCTATAATGTTACTTCGTACGAGCCTAGAACGTCATAAAGGAATACAGTGTGTGTTGTAGATATTTTGAGCATGGGAGGCACCCATAAATGATGTACGAATGAGATAAATCAAACACGTGCACACAAGGAGGGAGGCATGCATGGAAAATGGAACATTTTTTGGAAAAACGTCGGGTTAGCGCGCAATTGAGATACTTTCATGGAGAAGACATGTTCAGGGTGTAAAAGGGGGTCGCGGTTTTGCACACAATAAAATAGACTGAGCGCAAGGAATAAGGGTTGCGTGAAATTGGAAGGGATTGCACAAAAGGAATAAGGTTTTCATGAAATTGGAAGGGATTTCATGAAATTGGAAAGGATTGTGTGTAATTGGAATGGATTGTGTGCAGGGGACCAGAATCAAAGGGATTCAGACAACGGTTAAGCCCGAGTGGTCTCGCGTGATGGCGGACCCCTGGGTGACCTGTCGTGAAAAATATCATACCTAAAAGCCATCTTCTTCATGTATAAGAGGGAGAATTTTCACAGAGGAGATGGTTCATATTATTCTTTTGTCAGAATTTTAATGGGAACCCTTGAATTTATAGGTGATTGGGGTCGTCAGATCCGTACAGAAACCAATCCGCATAAATGATTGTGTGCCAGTTTCGGAAGCCTGAAAGTTCAACCGCATGGTGGCAGCCATGCACAACATTCCTCATCCAAGGTCAGTGGTGTGAAGGAATACATGAGGGCATGGAAAACTTCCTTGGATCCTATGTTTTTTCATGACAGATATATTTTTTATCACATAACTTATATTTTTTTGTGTAGCCCTTCTCACCCCCCCCCCCAGAATGGATCATCAGGTCCAAATATGTCTTTACTTTGTCATGGAAATACCTCCTTCAACCCTTGAGAATTTTTCATCATCTACAAATTCCCCCCCTAGACTCAGATTGGAGAGGGGACGCAAAGGTCAGTTTTCGAGGTAAACATCGAGACGTATTACTTCCTGGAGTTGGCACGCGCTAAAACCCACTGATGCACATAAAACTGGGAAGGGTTGGACAAGTCACTTTTCACATAAGAGAAAACCCTAATCCGTGCCTATAAAAACCCTCACAAGTCCCTTAGTACATATGGGTTATTCTCACATGATAAGTCCTGAGCTCTCGAATGTGAAAAACATCCCCTGTCTTGTGAAAAAAACCACTTTGGTTGAGTGTAATTCCCAAAGTTCACCTGTCTTTTTACACGCAGAACTGAGATTTTCCATGCCACTTACTATGTTTTTCATTCCAACTCATGATTTTATGCCCCACCTATGGATATTTCATGACACCTCTTACACTTTAACGTCGTAGAAATCTTTTCACAGTGACACCTTGATACCTCACCGGATAATGATTGATGTTAATCAGGATTCCACTAAGAGAGAATTTGTGTTCACCGCTCG
Organism: Viscum album; assembly: GCA_963277665.1. Lineage (NCBI taxonomy): Eukaryota > Viridiplantae > Streptophyta > Magnoliopsida > Santalales > Viscaceae > Viscum > Viscum album. Next base: position 1,250,127,583 of record OY728150.1, on the reverse strand, counting down.
AAGGGAATAGATGGTTGCCAACCATGAGGTTTATGGCACCCGAAATATCGTATCCATCAACCATACTCTCTTCATCATTTTGACCCTATCCTAGAAGGTGTATGCACTATCCGACAACTTGGTGATATAGGACTTCGGTATTTTGGAGGAGGTACACGTTCCACGAATTGAAGATGACACACCGCGATCATGGGTGACCCGCATGGATGACCTACCTTGATATAATATCACAAACAATGGTCATCCTGGCAAAGAAAACATGCATATGGATGTTTACATCCTAAATCCTAGGACCACGACTATTTTTGGGAGTGACCTATTGATAGAGGATTCTGTAGCCTATTACACTAGTAGTTTCTGACTGAGTGTTAACGAAAAAAATGGATGGCTACAGAATAGGGAATTGTTTTATGGATCAAATTTCACCAGTGAATGGGTCTAGGCGTAATGGGTATGCCATACATGTGACCATTTTGGGGCCGAACTACAGCACATCGGTTTGTTCGAGTCAGTGTGGACATTGTAGTTTCATTTCTAGCATCAACATGAGCTCGGGCCAAAGCTATTTAACTGATGGTACCCTAATACAAATACCTTCCATATTCACCCTGGTGAAGTTGGTATCATCCATTGAGACATTCATTTCATTGGGGGGTCCCATTGGATGGGCATCATTATGATTAATTATTTCTGATGAGGAACATCTGGGGAGACAGATCAGGATCTCATATCCAAACATGGAATCTTTTGGAACTCACTAAAGAGTGGTCGAGGTCAAGGAATTTTTGAAGGAAAATGCATGCATAAAATGGTTTAGCTTGGTTCTGCATAGTTATCTAAAAGTCATGATGTCAGGGTGAGGAAGGTGGTGTCTAAACGTGGCATAGTGTAGCAAAAGGATATCATACTAAAGGATCCTGGAGGAAGGGGAATATAAATCATGTGGCTTTAGTATACATGAGAGTAGGGACCCGAACGTCTGGTATGCTAGATTTATTGCATCTTTCATGAGAGGGTGGCTTCTACCAGTGAGGGACACAGGGATCAAAGATCGTCCAACAACCTTGCCGATGGATGACATCATGGACACTAATCATCGGTTCAATATTGGAGTCCCCGTGTTAGCCAGGTTGTATACCATTCTGGGGCGCATTCTGAGAGGGGGCTCACTAAGGAGGATTTGTGGTCCCTTCCAGATCCTACATGGCTGGATCATGGTTCATTATTGTGGGTATACCTTTATGAACACAATTCATCCTCTAGGTAACTGCCTACGATGTTCCTTGGTGAATATGGTAGGGGTTATGCTGTTGACACTCAATGAGTAGGGGGTAGACATCAGAATCAGTAATCATACCAGTTTATCTTTTAGCCTGTTCCCCACTCTGACTAGCCAAATGATAGCCAATGAGAAAGGATTAATAGAGAAAATGGGATATATCTAGGTCATCAGAGGTGGTGTGCTTGTGGCCTAGATTGATGGGAAGATCCTTTGTGAGCCCTACTTTCCCTAAAGATTTTCCAAGATGTTTGGATGCCTTCTGTGGATGCCAAGGAAAGTGTATACAGATGTCCGGAAGGAGAAGAATCCCCGCATATTTCAACAAATATGGATAATGTTCGCAACCCATGGCTTTGGTGACGTCATTATCATTCCCCCCACCAGTGTTTATGCTAGCCTATTGACAGAATATGATGAACATTGGGTTGTATCATACCCTAAGAGACTTTTGCATAAGCAAGTTTGTATCTGAAGGTAGCCAGTGTAGAACATGGGTGGCGAGAGAGAAAATCGGGCGTTGTTGGGGGGAAAGGTCAGAAGCCAGTCTAGCAACTAGGCCCGCACTAGTTGGGACTAAAGTAGTGAGAATGTCACACGGCATGGCCACGCCTTCATCGCCCAGGGGGATAGGGGCTCACAGAGTAGTCAGGGGTCTTCTCAGGAAGCAAATAAGACATTTGCTTCAACCTTTCGATGATGAAATATTTCTCGGATCTTTGGTCAACCTGGTTGACACTACAATAATAAATCTACATCAAAGCCCTATAGAAAACGATAATATGAAACAAAATCCCACTTCCAGAGGTCAAATTAATCCATGTTGATGATAAGGTAAATATCCATAATCGATATGCGTACCTGACAGCCATGAATGCATATGCACTCTAGCGTGGTCAGCGTGAGGAACCACCCCTCCTAGGGAAGGTAATGATTAGGTAGGAGCATGATCCAAACAAGATGTGGCCCGAGGATGATGGTTGTGATGAAGAGCCGTAGGATAGTGAGACGGAAGAGGGAGGGGAAAAAGGAGAATGTTATGGAGAAGCGGAAAGAGGAGGTGAAGGAGAAGAGAAGCTCGAAGGTGGAGGGTCTTAAGGAACATCCCACCAAGGTAGTCCTTAGGAGAGTGGAATGATCAATGGATGTGATGTAGAAATAACTTAGCTACTTGAGGTACTTTTCATCCCTCATCTATCCTTCCCCACTTCATTTCTTTTCTATAACCCTCAATCGGATCTCCGTATTTTGCTTTGGTGCATATTGGAACTACCAAGAGGCTCCATTCGAAGGGTGGGAGGATGCACCAATAGAATAAGGTGGGGAGACGATGAACATTATTGATCTAACAAGTTATGTGTGATCCCATACAATGACATCACATATAGCAGCTAGAACAACGCAGGCTGATACCTTGGGCTCTTGTAAGTACATTACATAGACACCAGTCTTTACAATGACAGAGCCCTATTGATAAGGGTGTTCATTGTTTGTGTAGTAATCACATACTTGGAGGTTCGTCAGGTCTCTCAATCCAGGAAATTCATGAGTGATTCTATAGAAAATGTGTTGGCCCATTCCAGGTGCACATACCATACCAAGCCATCCCTGGGACTCGGCGAGCATAGAGCTGTGGACATCAAATATATTAATGTCAGGGAAAGAACAGAAGTTCGTGAAGGAGCTACCTAGACTAAGAAGAGAGAGAAAGGTCACCCAGATGTTGAAGAGACTATCTCCTTGGGATGAATACCCAAATTACACCATAACACTATCCTCTTGGATGATTTCCCTGACAATCGACATTCAGATCTTGAGGAGATAGATGATTCAAATTTAGAGGCAGCTGAAGAGATCCATATGATGCGGCGCAAAGGGTGGAAGTGTATCAAGTGCTTTCTCAATTATCCTTAGATAGAAAGGCCGAAATGGATGGTATATCTCCACACCTCAATGTTATTTCTATCTTATAGAATGGTGGATTCTCACCATCTTCATTTGACAGTCTGTGACTACATGATAGAGAAGTTTCAAGTGAGTAGCTGACGCTCCGACATTGCCTGGTGTCATATAGAGTCGGAGAGTACCCAAGTTTTTCTGATGGAGGAATAAGAGGTCTGAAGCCTAGAATAACATTTTGAAGAAAAGGATGTATTTATAGCCAATAGTGTCGATCTTGGGGGGAAATTTATGGCCCAGCAGGCGGGTGATCAAGAGAAGCTAGTGGAAGCGGGTCACGAAATGACTGAACATCAAACCGAACAGGTGCAAGAACAAGTTAGGGAATGTGCACTGAACTCTATGGCCACTAATGAAGAGAGGGTTGTCAGGGGGCAGGAAGAAATCCTGGAGTCCATAAGACAAAGGTATCAGCACTGGAAAAATCTATCCATAATGATGATCCTTAACGACCCTGTGTTGGGAGAACTCATAAACTCATTTCTCCTTACTACCTCTTGTTCTAAACATCTTGTAAGGAGTGATGTATGAATAGATTTATTTACATGTTCATTTGGTTTAATGTATTCAACCACAATCTAGAAATAAATAGAAATCCATTCATTTGTTCACGCGGGTCGTACCCAGTTTGAGAAACAAGGGATACATTCACTATTACATCATTTGAATGTTGGAGTTCCAACAACGATTCGGGCACCCAAGGTTTGAAAAACCAATCCACATTCCCTAGAAGAGATGGGCCATGCCTGATTAGGGTAAGAGGACTTCAGAACAATCGACGTGTCATCTTCCCAACGTGCTCTAGTTCACAAGCCTGGTAACACTAGGGGAATTTGAAATAAACCCAACATAAGGTTGTGGAAAGTGTGAACCACAATACCCTAGATTCAGAACACTGTGGGGTTGACATGAAAGTAGAGGATAAATGATGACCGTGTTTGAAACAAAGTATCCATATTTTATTAGATTGAAATGGGGATGAAAATTGAGGGATGGTCGCTGACCATGTTCGAAACATGAGGCATGACTCATAATGTCATCCATAAATCTTCCAAAACGTTTTCCTAGGATAGTAGGTGAGCCATAGGCTGAAAATCCATATTGTTATGGGGTTCCATTAGACGTGAATGAGGACGAGGGTCTGAATATAGGGCTCTCAAAGCATCGAAGGTGGAGGGGCAGTTTGGTTGAATGAAATACAGTACTCTTGGCGTTACGACACCTTGGTGAGAACACATTATGTGGGTGCTCCTGTCCTATCATAGATCATTATTTATTCTAAATAGGACCACTCTGGTGAGGAAACTGTAACCTCCCAATGTTATCATGGGGAATTCAGAACATGTTCAGGGTAGGACTACGGTTATAGGGTTCCCTGAAATAATTCAGGCTAAGGGGCCGAAAAATAGTAGGAAACACGATTTATGAATCCAAGGGATAGTCCTGAAGGAAAGGTTTCTGGGCATTTCTACATATACCTTTTAGATGGGAATGAAGACAAATGTAGTTCTGATGGTGTTATGGAATAATACAGGTGCCAGGGATAAGGTCTTGCAGGTCCGGCCCTTGAACCAAGAGATGAAACATTTGGTAGATCTTTGTTTGTTTTTCAGTATTAATGCGTTTTTCTCTGAAATGATTGACCTGGGATAGAAGGTCCAGGTATCCCCACATGAATAAATCCATTTGCAGGAATTTAAAAATGTTATGGTGTGTAACAGATACCAAACATGATGTCCCCTTGGGTGGGGACATCATAATGTAGTGACATTTTTCTTTATACGATCAAGATGATGATGTATCAGTTTAGGGTCATGTGATGGGACCAACCATGCATTTTTAAAATCCTACAGGATAGACACAAAATTTTAAATTCATGTGGGAATAGGCATTATAGTTTAATGTCATGTGGCATAGATGTATATAGGAAAGGTTAGGTTCCATAGGGGATGCACATGGTGTGGTAAAGAATACCAGATGTGAACGAGGACAAGGTCCACACTATAACGTGCCCAATTCTGAGGAGGAAACCTCAGGATGATGGTCTGCGAATGATTATAGGAGAAAGAGTAGGAGAAACTAGATCCCAATTGAGATGTACCTGATGACAAGATGTCATACTATTCTTATGTATCCCTTGATAATGAGAATCAAGCCACATGTAGTTCTTGAAGGTTAATTTTAACGTCGTGTGGGACAACATGATGTTTAATGTAATGTGGGATAGGAAGTAGGTGGGACTAAGTCATAGAAAGGTGCATATGTGGTGCAACTAATACTAACCCGATGCGAATGTCGACATAATCTCATACCCTACCACACAGTCTTGTAAGAGTTTAATACCCAATTGCAGAAAATTAGAGATAAATTAGTGGATCTCAAGAAGGCCCCAAAGACATGATGTTTAGGCATTCATACGTATCCCATGGGAATAGGAATCCTTCTTTGCATATTTCTAAAAGAGATCTTAGTTTATGGTCTTAGAGATCAGACCATAGAAAAGAAAAATCCTTCCAAGTATGTGTAGACCTCAACCTGATCCCTAAGCCTACATGAGTCAAACTCATTGTGTGAAACTGAGGCGTAAGAGGTTTTTTTGCATTACCTGGAACGCACACCAAAGGGATGTCGGTGTGGAGCCCTGAATGATGCCTTTACCTTGGTTTTTCTCTTCCAAATGTGCAAATGCGCTTTGAGGGAATGTACTAGGAGTGTCAAAATCCCATTCGAACATTATGTGGTGGAATATAATGTGAATAATGTATCCAAAATTCAATACTAGAAGGGGATGGTGTGACGGTGGAGGATAACTATTGTCCATGTTTGAAACACAGAATCCATATCCTGTTAGCCTGAATTGTGGAAAAACAAATGAGCATTGACCGCAGACTATATTTGTAATGCCAAGCATGTATTGATTTTTTGTGTACAAACCTCATGGATGTAGGCATGTAATGGTAAGAGTGCTCTTAGGCCTAGCATGTATGCCATATGTAGATCCATTCGGGTCTAGAAGAATATGGAATCCCAATATAAGGGGAACACATAGCCTAAAAAGTGGGTGGGGACATTTCCAGGTTAAATATGATACTCCAGAAGCTGAACCAGAGTACTCTTTGGAACATTATTGAATCAGAAAATATGGTCGAGTAGATCAAGTTTAGAGTGTCCAATTTGAAAAGATGAGTATTGAACAAGGGGATAGAGAACTCTCATGAGAAAAAGATACATGTCGTGGTTGTTACAAACCTGACTTGAATGATGACATAACCCTTTACCACACCATATATCCCTCTCAAGGAAGAATGTAGTCCAAGGGGACTAGATAACTGAGATACCTCTAAGAGATGGGGTCGGACCTGATGTCTAGACGTTCGGACAGTCCTATGTATACCATTAGGATGGGAATAAAGCCACACATTGTTCTAGAAAAGGTATGATTCACATAAGGTCCAAATACCTCAATGAGGGGTGTGTAAATCATGAAGAGTAACCCAACGAAAATAAGAACGTGAGTCCATATCATACAACCCTATGTGAGAACATGGGATGGGGTCATGAAAAGGAAAAGGGTCCTGAGGCTGGGTATCAGACAGAAGGCCCCGGCTAGTTTATAGTGTAACGTTTTGCAATTAGAATGAAGGTATTTGTAAGGCATCTCATCCCGGGGTTTGTATGGAACAATGAGAAACCCGGCTTGAATGATAACATAATCCCACACCACACCGTACAACCCTAAGTGAGAACTTGGTCCAGGGGCCCGTAAAGGCCTGGGGCCTAAGCCTAGGCCTCATACAGGATGTCCTGGCCAGTTTGTAGTTTAACGTCTTGCAGTGTGGACAATGGTGATCATATTTTAGGTTCATTGAACTCGGACCATAGAATCTTCGTTTAAATGCGGCATTGATGGTAGAGGACAGTTGTTAACAAGATTAGCAACACAACATCTATCCATGCTTGACCGGAGGTTGGGGAAAACAATTTAGTGTCAACCGTTAACCATAGTCGTAACACGGTACTTGTATCAAATTGTCACTCACAATCCTTTAGGGTGTTAGCTCTTAATTTTTAGAGATCCCTTGGGCCTAGCATCCATGCTATTCGGGGGCCCTTCTGATATAGATGGTGACTGAAAGCCAAATGAAGAGTCATGCCAAACATGGAAAGGCCTATGCTTGTGGAATGTATGATAAATGATGCAAGGGATATCTCAAGGGGACATGTGTTGCATGGTGAAATATCCTGGCGTGAATGAGAAAATGAGTCCATACCGCACTACACAATCCCAAATGATAACATTGGCCAGGGGCCCGAAGGGGTCGAAGGACCTAAGTCTAGGAATCCCAGCCAACTATAGCCAAATGATCTCTTCTGTGGTTACCTCCTCATCACATCTCCTAAGCCCATTTGATCAGTGCTTGGTGTTGGAAACAAGGTGTCGGATTTTTCGTTCCCGATCTTATAAGGGTCTAATAGCTAGAATCACCCAAAGGGAATCCCAAATCGAAGATATAGCAAGAAGGATGACCCAACACACTCATTGTTTTGTATCTATGGTTGTGATGAAAAATACAAAGTATATCCACTGACCATGTTCGAAACACAACATCCTAATATTGTGAAAATAATGGGAACACAAAGGAGCTTCGACCACTGACCATATTCGAAACGCGGGACTCGTATCAATTTTTTTCTCAACATCCTTGAGGGTGTTGTCAAGAAGTTGTATGAGAGCCGTTGGGTCGAGCATCCATGCTAGTCAGGGGTCCATTTAGATGTGAATGGTGATGGAGTCCCAATAGAAGGAGTGGGTGATGCATAGTTGTGCCCATGCATTTTAATGCTATGAAGGGTGGTGAAAGTGATAGACATCATCGAGGAGTGGGACATATGGAGGGATAGAGATGAGATTGATGTGAAGTGGAAAGAAAACTAGTACCATACCATGTGTACTCACCCGAGGGGGAATTCTGATGTTTGGGATGAACCAATAGTCAAAATGTCTAGGCATTCTTATGTATCCCATGAGGATCGGAATAAAACCATACATAGTTCTTAAAGGCCATGTAGTTTATCGTCATGTAGTGAGAATGTGAGAGACTAGAATAATGAAGAGGGGGCATAGGGTGTGATCATCATAATCCTGACATGAGTGGGGGAAAATAAGCCTTCACTACGTCATGTAAGGATCCTCCAAGAGGTCTACCCCCAGGGTGGGGGTAGTCAAAGAAAAGAGTTTTGGGGTTGGACTCAATAATAAATGTTTGAGTGTTCCTATATATCATGTGCTGATGGGAATCAAACCTCACGTAGTTCTAAGGGCGTTTTTTAACGTCTTGTAAGATAACAAGATGTTTAACATCATGTGGGACGTTTCATAGTAGTTTTAGATCTTGCAGGACCCAAAACAGTTTAATGTCATGTAGAAAAAACTAGATTAGGGTCTTACAGGACCCGTGAATTTAGGTTCATGTAAGATCTGGTTGTTTAGGGTCATTTAGGACCGGGCAGTTTAGGGTTATGCAAGACCAGATGGCTCAGGAAAAGTATTTCTTTGGGAACTTGGCATTGGTGGGAGGAGTTATACGCTCACCATCCATAGTTACCAGGGAGTATGCACCATTGGGGTAAACCATGTGAATTATGTAAGTTTATTCTCATTTGCATTCCAATTTAGGTTTCTTCCGTCACAGAATCAATGGAGTCTTCAAGGCCAATCCCAAAAGATCTTGTTGGAAAGAGCAGAGGCAAACCATCTTGTTGAAATCTCTAGCTATCTTATTCTGATGCCCATTCTGATGGTGTAGGGTACGAAGCCTGTTTTCATCATGTTCTTAAAAATCAGAAAGATGAATTTCCTCTAATTTATCTCGTGCCTACTGATCATAGACCATTGTGCTTAATGAAGGAAACTGAATCATTATTGGAAGGATGACCATAGTTTCGTATACCAGGGAATATGGAGTCACCTAGGTGGAATTATGAGTCATTTTCTGATAATCCCATAGGGAATTGGGAAGATTTTCCAGAAAACTCCTCTTGGTTTGACAAAAATTTTCTACAAAATGTAAGAGAGGTTCTTGTTGAATGATATGATCTGACCATTTTCATGCACATGGTAGTGAGAGGAATGGTTGGAACAGATGTTGTACTTGGCATACAATTTCTTCAACTCAGCTTCCTGGAAGTTGGAGTTGTTATCAGTGAGGATAGCATGAGGGACTCAAATGCGATAGATGATATTGGAACTCCTAAATTCGATGATAGAATGGGCCTTGAACTCCTAGAGAAGAACTACCTCTATCCACTTGGAAAAGAAATATGTAGCGGTGATGATGAACCGACATTTGTGAGTCGTCCCTGGTAGATATAGTTTCATGACATCTAGACCCTAGACTAAAAATGTCCAAGAGTACTTTGTAGTTGGGAGAGGCTCTAGTGGACGATGCATGATGTTATCATGAACAGGGAATTCATGAGATCCTATGGAAAACGTGATGTAGGCATGGATCATGGAGGGCTAAATGTACCCTAGTCTTCAGATTTGATGTGATAGAAATGGCCCAGTCTGGTTAGCACTAGAGGAACCGTTATGAACCTCCTACATGATCAGAGAAATCTAGAATCCTTGGTTGTAATGGAGGATAAAATCATCGAACACGTACTAGTAGAGGATATTATCAAGACATGAACCCCTCTGAAAGGTAAACTGCAGTGCGTGTCATCATATTTGCTCACGCTCGGCCCGATCTGTTGGAAGATTATCATGTTGGAGGTATTCAATCCAAGGTATCCTCCAATTGAGAGATACTTCAATCACCACATACAGGGGATCTTTGGTCCGGACATGGAGCCATCAGTGGTAAGATGGATTACCTATGGGTCGTCATCATCATCTGGAATGACGGGAGCAATGACTCTCTGATGTGTCGTGTGGATAATCTGGTCATCCTGCACAGGCTCTGCAAAAGTGGCAGCTAGGCCGGCCAAGGCAGTAGCTAGACCATTCTATGACTGAGGGACATGGGTAACCTTCGGCCGAGAAGGGAACTGGGACATTAGCTAGAGTGTGTCTTCCAACAATGGTACGAGCTCTAGCTTCCTGATGACATAGTCATCGTCGATATGTTTGATGACTAGTTTAGAATCCCCTTTCACATGGAGATGGGTCATGCCAAACTCAATTTCCAATTCGAGGCCGCTGATGAGAGCCTGATACTATGTCTTATTCTTAGTGAAGCCCTCTGAAAATAGGGGTGAATACAGTAGAATTGCTTGCTCTGGGGTAATGACAATGATACCTACGCCCACTCTGTTGAGACTAGGGTCATTAAGACTTCTACTGGTGGGACTCCATGAAGCACCCTCGAAATGAATCTTCCAACACAGGATGACCTGATCTACTAAGAGGATTTTATCATCTATAAAATCAATGTCCAGAGACTGGTCTGCGGGGGTTGGATTGGAAGTAAGTATATACGCCAAAGATTGCCCCTTAATAGCCTTCGGATGGACAAAATTGATGTCAAACTACTGGATTATTATGGTCCAATATGCTAGTGGTCCTGTCAGAATGGGATGACTCGGGATGTATATCAATATATCTACTTGGGATAGCAGCTATACCTAATGGTGCTGCAGGTAATGTCACAGTTACTGTACTGTGAATACACGCTCGAGGCAGTTTATTTCGATGGGCGAGTACCCGGTCTACGTATCGTGGAGCATATGACTGAGGTATTAATGGTTGTTCTCCATCCCCTCATTGTTCTTCTTGGTGAGGAGGGAGTTGAGAGATCCTTCAAGGGTGGTCACATAAAGGACCAATGGGTTTTCAGATATGGGTTGAATATATACTGGAGGATGGAGAAGATATTTCATGCTCTCCTGAAATGCATTCTAGCACTCTATGTCTCATTCATTGGTAGTTCCTTTCTTCAAGAACTGAGAAAAGGGCTTCCACATGCCAGCAAGATTCGCAATGAACCGGTGTATGAAGGCCAAGTGGACTTGGAAACCTCAAAGCTCTCGAATATTGCTCGGAGGAGACATTTGTCTAATGGGCTTGATCTTCTATAGGTCGATCTAAATGACCCTATACCATAAAATGAAGCATAAAACATTCCAGAGATGACCCTGAAGGCACACTTCAATGAGTTCTTTATCAGGTGACGAAAATAGAGGTAGTTAAACCCTTAATCAAGGTCAATGATATGGTTGTGACGCTAGTGATATTTGACCACCAAATCATCCACACAGCATTCCACCAATATTCCAAGGATGAACATAAATATGCAATTCATATCCCACTGGTAGCTGGAACCTACATTCATTAAACTGAATGGTATGACATGGAAATAGAATGTAACTTATGGTGACCTGATGGCTGTGGACTCCTCATCCATGGGGGCCATTCATATCTGGTTGTACTTGGAGTACCCATCCATGAAAGAGAGGTCTTGGAATCTATTTGTAGAGTCAATCAAAAAATGCATCAGAAGAAGGGGAAATCATCCTTTGGACAGTGATAGTTGAGATCCCGGAAGTTGATGCAGACTCTGATCTGTCAGTTCTTCTTCATGACTGGCACAATATTGGCCATCCATTTGGGATATTGGACATTGTTAAAAAAATTGGATCTTATTATCTTATCTACATTTGTATCTATCATGGAACCGTGAGAAGGTTGCATCTTTATCAGTGTCTTCTTGAACCTGTGATGATTTGCAGGGAGACTGAGGCGGTGGATGGCTACCTGAGGATCTAGTCCTAGAATCTCGTCATAACACTAGGAAAATACATCACGGTTTTGTTTCAGGATGTCTTTCTACTTCTGCTACTCTTCGAGGGGTCTGGTGGCACTGATCAGTGTGGGTTTTGGGAATGCCTTGCTACTAAGGTTCACATGTACCAACTCGTTGATTGTGGTAGAGATTCCCTCTTCAAAGGAAGAGGGGGTGTAAAGACCCAATGTTTTTTAATGGAAATTCCATTATCATTTTTATGTCATAAAATAACATTAAATCAGAACATAATGAACTATTATGTGATAAGTGACCTTTAAACATAAGTTTTTCACTTCTGTGTTAGGAATTTTGAAAATCTGACATACACAGTTGTGCTCAAGATGATTTTTAGAGTCTAATAAAAAAATAATTTTTTCTGAATAGTAACATACCCTTAGAAATATAAACATACCCTTTTGAATAGTAATATGATCCTTATTAATAGTAAATCATCCAACATAAGAGTAACATTACCTATGAATAATAAAATAAAATTTAGACATCTTAGAAAGTGACAATTTGACCTTAGTAAAAGTTTTGGTATTCTGTAAGTCATAAATAATTAATTATAAAGAATATTTATTTCTCTAAAATTTAGTCATAAAACATTTAATCAAAGTCTTATTGTTTTTAGATATTTTTATAAGACCCTACATAATTTTTGAATGTACAATAAAATCAGTTTTAATCTTAAAAACTGGTTTTTTATGTAAATTATGATTTTAATTAAATATTAAATTAATAATATTTAGAAAAATATTTTTGAAAAATGGAGTTCATTTGTGGATTCTACACGTCAAAAAATGGTTGTGGTAAATTTTTGGGATTTTTTTGAGATATTTGAATTTTTATGAATAGTGAAATACCGTAATTTACAAAATAAGCTAAATAAGCTAATTATAGGGTCATGTGTGATGTTCTGCAGATGTAAGCCCAGTTGGTTTAGTATTACATTATAAAATTACATTTATTGGTCTTTCAGGACTCAATATTCCTTCTCTTGTGAGGAAAAAATAAACTAATGAATTTTATATTAAGGAAACCCCTCTCCCCTCCACTATAAAATCCACCCATCACACCTATCAAGCTCCAAGCCTTCTCTAAACTCTACCCAAACCCCTTCCCTAGCCCCTCCCCCACGTCCAAGTGCTTCTGGTCTCATCAAAAGTCCATGCTTAGGCCCTTAATGTGGTTCTCAAGTGAAAGATTCAAGAGGTAAGTTCTCTCCCTCTTCTCCTTTAATTTATATTCAAGTTCACGTTCATTTATTGATCTCTCCCCACCTATCATCATCTAAATTTTATTTTAACTCCAGAATTATACATCTACTGGAATTTCATGATTATGGGATATTATATCATCCTACCCCCTTTCCCTCTTCATTTTATTTTATTAAAGAGAACGTTGTTCGTGAGGTGTTAATTTTTCACCTTGAAGAACGACATGCTTTCTTATTCCATTTCTACCTTCAGATATGGTTATGAAACCATTTTTATGGTTGAACCTGAATATTTTATATTTATTATATTCTATTTATAGTTCTGTAAATAACCAATGTCCATATCACTAAGTGATAAGTTAAAACAAGGTCATTGTGATAAAAAAACCACCCAAATTGACCCAAATAACCATCATTTAATTCTTATCTAATGATTCATCCAAATGGATCTAATATAATTAATTATATGATCAGTCAAACTCCTGTAATATCATTAATGACATGTAATATCACTTCTGGATGTTTACTCATGTTCTACCCAAACATCAATTTATGAATACAAGTGAACCACCCACGAAAAACCATAAAAACAAACATCCCCGAACAATGTTTTTAAACTCAATAAGTCATATAAAGGAACATAATATGACATAATGAAACAAGATTGAACCCTATTAATGTACACATGGTTCTGTATATTTTGTTAATGAATATAATTTCATTATACAGGACATTAAAGAGAAGGAAGAATTCGGGTACAAGGTAAAGGGAAATTCTCGAACCCAAATTTCATCCTTCGGGTTCTCCCTCTTTCACTCCATTTTTGATATGGTTACTCCTTAAAAATCATTTTTTCATCATTATCTGTAATTTTATGGGATATAAATGTTCACCAATATTGTTTATGAAAAACAAATTTTTTTCCAAAAGAACTCTTCATTTAATAACCCACCATTTACTTCTCATTCAAGGTTGATGGTTCTTGTATCCAGAATGTTATTCCCTATTTCATTGGGGAGCCCCATGTTTATGATTGTGTTATTATGATATGTTACCCATTATATTCAATGAGTTATTTATGTTCACTTTTGATATATTTTCCATGTGGCATGAATGATAAATGATAATGTTATAATGTGACAGGTGCACCCGGAATTATATAGTGCAGTATGAATGTTTAAATGTGATGGGTGCACCCAGAATTATACAGTGCTCCAATGCATTGGGTAAAGTGATGAATCTCATGAGTAAATTTGAAATGATGTGTGAACAAGATTCTATCTTGCTTCACAAGTATGTGTGGTTTTTAAACACTAAGACATGATGTTTCATTTTTATGCATTTCCACATTTCAAGTCTTTTATTTATGCCCCTCACTTGTTATTGATCTTTTTCCTATGTCATGATTATGATCACCCCATGATATATTTTTCTTAACTATCCTCTTACTAGGATTCTATCTCACCCATTTTGATGTATATCCTCTAGTGGATACAAGTACTAAGTGGAGGACAAGTTACAATAAGAATCTCGAGTAGAAGAAATTAAATAAATGTTTAGGCTAGATGTTGTACTTGTTATGTGTGGTACTAGTCTTCACAAGACACTAAACCATTGGATCCTCTATGTGTAATACTATTATGTTTATTATCTTTGAAATTATGTAATAGTAATATATGAAAGGCACGGGTCGCTATAGTTGGTATCAGAGGCAATGTTTAGTTAATTTGAGAATTAGGATTAGTGAACCCAAGCTAAAACCTCTAGTATGAGATTAAGTACAAATATGCACACAAGAATATTTACATAGGGATCCCATATGTTATGTTTTTGGTATAAATTGATTAAATGAATAATTTATTCATGAATTGTTTGTTATGTTTTCTTTTAACCTTTTCAATTTTAGAAAATGGTGGGAACCAGGAGAAATCAAGCCAACAACTCATGTAAGGGACAATGTAATGATTGGCCAAACGACATCCCCAATGATTTGGGAGGTGGATTTTAGAGCTTCATAGCGATGCTTACCCAATTGTCTCAGGTTATGAACAATAACCATAATAATGGGGAACATCCTCCTTCACCAAAGAGGGAGAAACTGGAAATCGAATGTTTTATGAGGCAACGACCACCGACGTTTAGTGGATCTTCTGATCCACTAGTTGTGGAATAGTGGGTCAACTCCATGGAGATGATCTTTTCTATTCTTCACTATTCTGAGATGGAGAAGGTGAATCTATCTATTTATCATCTAGATGGATAATCCAATCAATGGTGGGCTTTGATTAAGAACACCAAGACTTGGTTTGAAATTGAAGAGATGGAATGGGAAGACTTTAAGATAATGTTTATTAATAAGTATTTCCCACGAAATATTCGCACGATGATGGAGAGAGAATTCATAGAGCTCAAGAAAAAAGTAGGAGAATCTGTCACAACCTATGAAGATAATTTCCCAAGGCATTAAATGTATGCTTCGGGTTTCATTATCAAAAATGATATCAAAATTGATAGATTCATTAGTAGATTACAACCACCCCTTCAAAGGGATCTTGCAATTCGAGATTTTGGGAGTTATGAAGAATTTTTTCGGTGTGCTCTAAAAGTAGAGATGGAGTTTGGAGAATGGTACCATGTCTATGGTGATATGAAATGAAAAATGGATTTTCAAGCTGATGGATCTAATGATAATGGTGGGAAGAAAAATTCAATGACCCACAAGCAAAAAATGTGGGAAGTTGCACAACGGGAACTGCCTCAAAGGGATGGGGAAATGTTTCAAGATTGGGAAAGAAGGACACCATGCTCAAGAGTTTCTAAAAGACACAATAAGGAAGGGGAACGTAGAAAAATAATGGAGAGGACCACTCATAGTCCAATTATAAAACTGTAAAGAGCTAGGGAAATATGAAAACCAGTGCACTAAACCTCGAGTTCTCGAGGGTAATCAACGTCAGTAGCCACCAAAGAAAAAGGAATATGGGAAGGATTATTCCATCACTAATGCGGAGGTCGAGAATGATAAGGAAGTCATACAAGGTACACTTCCTATTCACTCACAAATGGAAAAATTCTTATTTGATTCTGGTTCTACGCATTCCTTTATAGCTTGCAAGATTTCTAGAACTATAGAATCAAATCCCCAAAACCTTTAAGTATAGATATCTATAAATACACCATGTTGTGAAATCATTGCAACCCATGTGTTTGAATCTTCTCCCGTTGGCGTATGTGGGAAGATTCTTCTGAAAAATATCGTAATACTTCCCTTGGTGAAATTAGATTCTATAATGGGAATGGAATGGCTCTCGTTATATAGAGCACATATCAACTATCGGGAAAAGGAAATATCTTTTCATATTCCGAACCATCCCATGCTCCTCTACAAATTCAAGGAATATAATGAATCTCCTTTGAAAAATCCATTAATGGGGTGGGTGTTGATTCCTCATTAAGAAACATACCTCACCCAAATGGTTGAGTCGAAGGAAACATCCAACATTGAAGTAATTCCCATCATGAGGGAATAAGGTGATGTATTTTCTGAAGAGTTACCCGGAATTCCCCCGAATTGTGAGGTAGAGTTCTCAATTGAACTCAACCCCGAAGCTACTCCTATGTCAAAGTTCCCCTATAGGATGGTTCCTATCGAACTGGATGAGTTAAAGAAGCAGCTGCAAGAGCATCTGGAGAAAGGCTTCATATGCCCTAGTGCATCATATTGGGGTGCGCTAGTGATCTTTGTAAAGAAGAATGATGGAACAATGTGGTTGTGTATCGATTATCAGGAACTCAACAAGATCACCATAAAAGACAAATATCCTCTCCCAAGGATTGATGACTTGTTCGACCAGTTAGGAGGAGATCAATAAATCTCATAGGTGGATCATCGTTCTGGATATCATCAGGTAAAGGTGAAGAATGAAGATATTCATAAGTCTTCCTTCTATACACGCTATGGGCCCTATGAGTTTTTGGTGATGCCCTTTGGACTTACTAATGCCCCAGAAATATTCATGGATTTGATTAATAGAGTCTTTAGACATTACCTCCAAAAATTTGTGGTAGTGTTTATCGACGATATTCTCATCTACTCCAAGAGCAAGGAGGAACATGAAGAACATCTAATACTTGTGTTGGTGACATTGAGAAAGGAGAAGTTGTATGCCAAGTTCAACAAGTGTGACTTTTAAATAAATCATGTGACATTCTTGGGACATGAGATCACAAGTGAGGGAATTTCTATGGATCCTTCAAAGACCAATGTGATTGAGGAAAGGCCTAGGCCCTCTATGTCACAGAAATCCGTAGTTTTCTTGGATTAGCTGGGTTCTATTGACATTTTGTGAGAAACTTCTCATGTTTGTCAACACTGCTAACTAAGTTAACAAGGAAAAAGGTAAAGTATGTCTGGCTAGAAGAATGTGAGGGAAAATTCAAGGAGCTAAAGAGAAGGCTGATCACTGCACCTATACTCACAGTACTAAAATTGGAGAATGTTTTGTGATATACAGTGATGATTCAAAGAAATTCTTGGTTTGTGTACTCATGAAAAATGATAATTTTATAGCCTACGCCTCATGACAGTTGAAGATCCATGATCAGAACTACCCGACAGAGGATCTAGAGCTGACAACCTTGATTTTTTCCTTGAAAATCTTATGGAAATACCTTTATGGAGAGAAGTGTGACATATACACCGACCACAAGAGCCTAAAGTATATATTCACCCAAAAGGAGCTCAATAAGCGTCAAAGGTGATGGTTAGAGCTAATCCAGGATTACGATTGCTTTATTTACTATCATTCTGGAAAGGCGAACAAGGTAGCTGATGCTCTAAGTAGGAAAGAACCTACTACTCCATCCATGTTGTGGATTGAGAAAGAACCTATATTCTTGGATATGTAAAGAATGGATTTAAAAATCATAAGGGAAGAGGATACATCCTACCTTGCCCAAATGATTTCACAACCATCCATCCCATATATGATTAAGGAAGCACAAAGGGATGATGTGGAGTTACAAAAGAAGGTGAATGCAATAAAGGAAGGGAAGCTGAAAGAGTTCCATATCGACGATGATGGTGTGATTCAGTTCGGAATGCGGATTTGTGTGCCTTCATCACCTGGGATAATGAAGGATTTATTGGATAATGCACATAACTCAACTTTCTCTATCAATCTTGGGAGTACCAAGATGTACCGTGATCTTCGAGAACACCTCTGGTGGGATATCATGAAGAAGGACATTGAAGAATATATATCAAGGTTCTTTGTATGTCAGCAAGTTAAAGCTAAGTGAAAAAAGCCCAAGGGTATGATGCACCCATTGCCTATACCCATGTGGAAATAGGAAAACATTACTATGGACTTTTTCATGGGTCTCTTGAAGGAATCAAAGGAAAATAATGTGATATGGGTTGTGGTTGACCGACTCACCAAGACTGCCCATTTTATCTCTATTTAGGACGTTCTCTCTCTTGATCAACTTGCAATGATATATGGGAAGGAAGTGGTGATATTGCATGGTGTTCCACTCTAAATTTTCTCTGACCGTGATCCAAGGTTCACATCTATGTTCAGTAGGATCCTTCAACATTCTTTGAGTACTAAATTAAATTTCAGCACTACCTATCAACCCCAACCCGATGGCCAGTCTAAATGAACTATTCAGACACTTGAAGATATTCTAAGAGCCTACTCACTTGAATTCAAAGTTGGTTGGGATCAACATCTCCCATTGGTTTAGTTCTCATACAACAATAGCTTCCACTCGAGTATTCAGATGGCTTCATATAAAGCTCTGTATGGAAAGCAATGTAGAACTCCAACCTGTTGGCATGAAGATGGAGAAAGAAAGCTACTTGGACACGATCATGTTCAAGAGATAACAAAGAAGGTTCAAGTTATCCAAAAGCACATCAAAGCTGCTCAAAGATGAAAAAGTGCTATGCCGACAACCTTCAAAGGGACTTGGAGTTCGACGTTGGACATAATGTCTTCCTTAAAATATCTCCATGGAAGAGAGTCATGCGATTCGGGAAGAAATAGAAGCTAATCCCAATGTATATTTGCACCTTTGAAATCCATGACCGCATAGAAGTCATGTCCTATCGTCTTTCACATCCACATAATAAGGCACAAGTTCAAGATGTGTTTCATGTATCACTATTGAGGATGTATAGACCAGACCCCTCCCATTTACTAAACTCAGAGGTGGTGAAACGGGAAGATGATATCTCCTATGAGGAGCAGCCAGTAATGATTCGTGATCAGAGAGATAATGTTCTGTGCATAATGATAACCCATCTTGTCAAAGTGTTGTGGTGAAACCATAAGTTTGAGGAATCAACATGTGAACCAGAAGAGGCAATGAGGGAGAAGTACCCTCACCTGTTTGTGTAAAGTGAAATTTAGGGGGCTAAATTTCTTAAGGGGGGGAGAATGTAATGAATCAAAGTTTTTTAATGGAAATTCCTTTCTTAGATTTACAAAATAAAATAACATGAAATCAAAACATAATGAACTACTAAGTGATAAGTGACCTTTAAAAATAAAATTTTCACTTCTGTGTTAGGAATTTTGAAAATCCGACATACATGGTTGTTCTCAAGATGATTTTTAGAGTCTAATGAAACAAAAATAATTTTGGAGAATAGTAACGTACCCTTAGGAATATTAGAATACCCTAATGAATAGTAATATGTCATTTATGAATAGTAAATCATCCATCATAAGAGTAAAATTACCTAGGAACAATTAAATAAAATTTAGACATCTTAGAAAGTGACAATTTGACCTTAGTAAACTTTTTGGGATTTTGTAAGTAATAAATAAATAATTATAAAAAATTTTATTTCCCTAAAATTTATTCATAAATTTTTTAATCAATGTCTTATTGTTTTTAGATAATTTTATAAGACCCTACGTAATTTTTGAGTGCACTATAAAATCAGTTTTAATCTTAAAAAATGTTTTTAAGTAAAATATGAGTTTATTTAAATATGAAATTAACAATATTTATAAAATTATTTTTGAAAAATGTTCATCATTTTTGGATTATAAACGTCGAAAAATGGTTGGGGTAAATTTTTGGTATTTTTCGGAGTTTCTCGAATTTATGATGAACAGTGAAATACCGTAGTTTACTAAATAAGCTAAATAAGCTAATTATAGGGTCATGTGTGATGTTCTGCTGATGTAATCCCACTTGGTTCAGGATTAAATTATAAAATTACTATTATTTTTTGTTCAAGACTCACTATTACATGTCTTGTGGGGAAAAAATAAACTAATGAATTTTATATTAAGGAAACCACTCTCCCCTCCACTATAAAAGCCACCCTTCACACCCTCATTTCCTCACACCTCTCAAGCTCCAATCCTTCTATAAACTCTGACCAAACTCCTTCCCTAGCCCCTCCCCCAGTTCCAAGAGCTTCTGGTCTCATCAAAAGACCAATCATATGCACTTAAGGAGGTTCTCAAGAGAAGGATTCATGAGGTAATTTCTCTCCCACTTCTCCTATAATTTCCCTTCATGTTCAAGTTAATTTATTGATCTCTCCCCACCTATATTCATTTAAATTTTATTGGAACTCCAGAGTTATACATATAATGGAATTTTATGATGATAATGGGATATTATATCATCCAACCCCTTTCCCTCTTCCTTTTATTTTATTAAAAAGAACGTTGTTCGTAAGGTGTTAATTTTTCACCTTCAAGAACGAAATGCTTTCTTATTCCATTTCTACCTTCATATCTGGTCATGAAACCATTTTTTTTGTTGAAACAGAATATTTTATATGTGTTATGTTCTATTTAAATTTCTTGAAAAAACCAATGGCCATATTACTAAGTGATAAGTTAAAACAAGGTTGTTGTGATCCAAAAACCGCCCAAATTGACCCAAATAATCATCATTTAATTCTTATCTAATGATTCATACAAATGGATCTAATATAAATCATTATAAGATAATTAAAACTAATTTAATATTATTAATGACTTTTAATATCACTTCTGTATGTTTACTCATGTTCTACCCAAACTTCAATTTAAGAATACCAGTGAACCGCCCAGGAAAAACCATAAAAACGAACATCCCCGAACAGTATTTTTAAACTCTATAAGTCATCCAAAGGTACATAATATGATATAATAAAACCATAATGAACCATATTAAAGTACACATGGTTATGTGTTTCTAATTAATGGATATAATTTCATTATACATGACATTAAAGAGAAGTAATCATTCGGGAACACGGTAAGGGGAAATTGTCAAACCCAAATTTCATCCTTCAGGTTCTCCCTCTTTCACCCCATTTTTGATATTTTTACTCCGTAAAAATCATTTTTTTAATCATTGTCTTTACATTTATGGGATATACATGTTTACCAATAGTTTTTATGTCAAGAAAAAATGTTTTCCAAAAGGACTCTTCATTTAAGAACTCGCCTTTTACTTCTCATTTAAAGTTGATGGTTCTTGTATCAAGAATGTTATTACCTCTTTATTTTGGGAACCCCATGTTTATGAATGTGTTCTTATAATCTGTTACCCATTTCTTTAAATGGGTTAGTTATTTTCACTTTTGATATATTTTCCATGTGGCATGAATGATAAATGATAATGTTATGATTTGACGGGTACGCCCAGAATTATATAGTGCAATATGAATGTTTAAATGTGACGGGTGCACCCCTAATTATACAATGATCCAATGGATTGGTTAATGTGATGAATCTCATGAGTAAATGTGAAATGATGTGTGAACAAGACACTATCTTGGTTTAAAAGCATGTGTGATAGTTATCCACTATGACATGATGTTTCATTTTTATTCATTGCCACATTTCAAGTCTTTTATTTATGCCCCTATCATGTTCTTGATCTTTGGCCTATGTCATGATTATGATTACCCCATGATATATTGTTCTTAACTTCTTCTTAATGAGCTTCTAGATCACCCCATTTGATGTATATCCTCAGGTGGCTACATGTACTAAGGAGAGGACAAGTGCCAATAAGAAGCTAGAGAAGATGAAATTAAATAAATATTTATGCTAGATGTTGTACTTGTTATCTGTGGTCCTAGTTTTCCCAAGACACTAAACCTTTGGATCCTTTATGTGTAATACTATTATTTTTATTATCTTTTAAATGATGTAATAGTAATGTAAGAAAATTCTCGGGTTGCTATAGGGAGCATCCTCTAAACCATCTTCTTCACTTGTGGAGGGGGAACCCTCGGCGAAAGGATTTGCTTCTGAGTCGGAAAATCGCGACAGGAGGCTGGTACCTTCCTATGTGGCAATGGACACCACATCAGAGGACCCATCTACTACCGCAACCATATCGATGAAGGTTATTGATCTGAACACATTATGCCTTTGGCCCAAGGGGCCACACATGATGACATCGAAGACATAATGGTGAATTGGTGATAGCGTTGTTGCAACATGTCAAATTTATTATGCTTTTAAGGTTTATTTGTAGTCTAGGGAAGACCCTATGTTGTCTCTCGAGGAGCATAGATAGGTTTAGAGTGCGTATTTTTAATTAATTCTACTAAAAAAGAGGCTGATTTTGAAAACCACTTAAAGATAGTAACTTAATCAAAATAGTTTAAAAGACGAAAGACCAAGTGAATTTTGAAAAATATTGGATAAAAGGGTCAATGTGATTTCACTACACAAATATCAAGTTCATTTTTCATAGAGATTCATTTTAGTTTTAGAGTAATTATTTGGATGGAATTAATTGGAATCCCAATTAATTTCTATGCACTTATTTCAATGCTTGCAGAACCAAACCTTGACATAACAATCGTATTGTCAAGGTCTAGAAATTATTCATGGAATAAGAGCTTCCATGGAATATTTAAATCTCAATAACGTGGGGATTAAAATGATTCGTGTGTTTTCCAATCGGATCAACACAAGTCACGCACTCAATACCTCACACCGATCGGTTAGAAATTAAAAGGATAACACTCACATACATCAAATCATGCATTCAAATATGAAATAAAATAAGATACATGGAATGAAATGTTTAAACAACAAAATTACTCCAAAACAGTATCTTGTGTATTCATCGCAACTCCCTTGAAATGTTTGTAGCTCCCTCACAAAGAACACCCAACATTTAGCTCAACATCGGGAGGACGAGGAAGCTCGGGTAGAACTCCTTCTTAATCCTTGATTACCCTATGAGGATAGGGGCCTCCAGAACCTCCAAGGTGATTATAAGACTCCTATAGGACTCCAAAATGGCAGAGTATAGCTTCTGGTTTGAACTCCCAAATGAGGAGCCCTTTGTGCCTTTTTATATCCTAAATGGCACATGGTTTTCAGCACCCAGTTTTGAAGATACTACTTTTGCCTCGGTTTTGGACAAGTAGAAAGTCATATTATGACTTGGAAAAAAGCAATAAGTTGTTGAAAGGACTCTTGAATGTCTCCAAATCAAATATGGTATCCATTAAGCAGACATATTTGGAAATATGTTTACACCATCGAACTTAACATTTGAATTCGGGCAGATTCTCCCCCGGAGAGAATGGTTCTGATGGGCCATTAGATTGACTAATGGGGCTTCAGTATTTTGAGAAGTGTTCTAGCCAATGATTTTTTGGAGAGGATTTCAAAATTTCTTTCAATTTTAATACACGGATTTTTCACAATGTTCATAACAGTGGATAGGTGTCATTGGGATCGATACAATTTGGGCCCATTTTCCTTCTGGATCATCATCAGGGCCTCCAAATCACCCCCTCCTGTAATAAAATGCTCAAAACAAGTAACAGTGCCCATTTTAATAGTGATAAACACAAAATTAATGATTCAAATATGGAATGAAATTTGGTATTATTATTATAATATTCAATATAAAACTAGTTTACCACAGTGGTGTAGGGATGAAAATGAAACAGTGAATCGCTGTGCAATCACACCACGACACCTAAACATTTGTACTCCTGGGAAAAGTGATATTTCCAAAAATTATGCATGTACATACTCCCAAATTCATGAATATTTAACATTCAATGAAAAATTAAAATTTTAAAGGAATGTTATAAATGAAAAAATCACACCATGGAGTTATTCTCAATTATCATGAAAAAATGTGTCTCATAAATTGTATCAGCATGAAATTCAGGGAGATTAATGATACCAATTTGAGAAAGTAATCATAAAGTCCAAAATGTAACTAAATCTCCACATGTGTGTGTGACAACCAATTCAGGCTATTCTACCCACTTTCTATCCAGTAAATATAGTTTATTTTAATATTTTTCTGCTTAAATGATTATGTCCACCGAACTAGTCCTATACCCTTTGCAATCAAATTTCAAGACCCACTCACTTAAGCATTCCCAGAATTCAAACCTTATTCTCATGAACTAGATATCCCCATATGTTGAACATTTCATTACTCCCCTCATTTATTTATTTGTTTTGAAATGTTGTGCATGGAACAAATCTCACACCCTTCTCTCAACCCTTGTTTGATCTCTACACGACACAAATTTTAATAGTTATAACAAGATTAAAAGTCAGGGAAGAGTGGTTCTTGACCTGCCCAAGACACAAATATTTTTTTAGAGTGTACAATAGTCGGAAGATAGGTACACACACGTATGTCAATCTGGTACAGTAATGAAAAAGATCAGATAAGGAACAAACATATGGAAAAATAATTTGAACAATATATAAATATTAACCTCACTTATATTAACCGTCTGAGTAAGTAAAAATTAATCTTCTTTGTTGGGTGGAAAAATGTGTGGAGAAATTAAGTGCCACAATTTTCCTTTGAACTACTCATGTAAAGGGTACTATTTTTCTAAAAGTTTTCAAAATGATACAACCATTTATATCATCAAAAAAAAACTACATTCTAAGAGAAAGTAACACCACAATGTTAAATTCAAGCTAAAACAGATATTCCATCAGTGATTTTTTTGGAAATGTTAAAACAACATAAAATTGGGAAATTCCTCATCCATTTTTAGTATGTTTAATTATTCAATTCAGGGGGTATCTTTTTCCATGAAAAAATTATCATTCTGGCACAAAAGTAAGGTGTTGAATGGGGGAGGGGGGCAAGTGACTATACAATTCAGAAAGCAAAAAGACAATAAAAGAAAGAAAATGATGAAAATTCTTATCTAACCGAGGAATGTACCCATCCACTCACACCTATAGTATGCAGTTTCCTCACTATAGTAAAAGAGAATGTGGGAAGGAAGTATAAAATCTGGTGGATGTCATTCAAAGTTTGCTTCTTGAACAAGGAGTTCCTCCATCAAGTTCTCTAGAATGGCATCATGAAAGTGCTTTAGTCGCTGCCCATTGATAGTGAATTTTTTCTTGGTTTCTTCATTTTGAACCTGAACAAAACCAAAAGGAGATACATTAGTAACAATGTATGGTCCAAAAAAGCGGGAACGAAGCTTACAAGGATGCAATTTAAGCCTTGAATTGTAGAGGAGGACCTTCTGCCAAATTTGGAACTCTGGACGAAGGATAAGTCGGTCGTGGGTAGCCTTGGTTCGCTCATTAAAAATCTTGGAGAACTCATAAGAATTTCTACACATTTCTTCTAGCTCATGTATTTGTAAGTTCCTTTGAGAACCTACACCAGAAAGGTTCGAATTTCATTTTTTTAATGGCCCATTAGGCCTGGTGCTCAATCTTAATAGGGATGTGACAAATATTTCCCAAAATAAGCCTATAAGGTGAAATTCCAATGGGTGATTTAAAAGATGTACGTTATGCCCATAATGAATCATCAAGTCTAAGACTCCAACCTTTCCTGTAGGGTTGGACTGTTTTTCAAGAATTTGTTTTACCTATCTATTTGACACCTCGACTTGACCATTTTTCTGTGGGTGATACGCAGTAGATGCTCAATGACCGATCCCATAACGATGCAAAAGTGATTGCATTTTTCGGTTGCAGAAATGAGAACCCTGGTCACTGATGATGAACCTAGGTCATTCAAACATTCAAAAGATCTGAGTTCTCAAATATTCAACAACTGTTTTTGAATCATCTGTCCTTGTGGCTTGTGCCTCAACCCATTTTTATACGTAATCAATAACCAAAAGAATGTATAAATTGCCAAAATAATTGGGAAATGGCCCCATAATTTCAATACCCAAAACATCGAAGTCTTCACGATAGTGCAAGGGTTTTTGTGGCATTTCATTCTTTTTAGAGACATTCCCCATTCATTCACAACGAGGAAAATATTTACAAAATTCATGGGCATCCCAAAAAAGTGTTGGCCAAAAGAGACCAGAATCATGAATTTTGCGAGCAGTCTGTTGGGGACCAAAGTGGCCCCCACAAGCAAGAGTGTGGCGGAATCTAAGGACAGACTAAAACTCACTATTGAGAACACAACGCCTAATGACCTGAACACTAAATGTGGGCCAAAGGTAAGGTTCATCCCAAATGTACCAACAAGACTCATGTTTTAGATGATTGGTTTGGTTTTTGTTGAAATCAGTAGGAATGCAAGATGCTACCAAATAATTTACAATTTCAGCATACCAGGGAATAGAATCTTGCACATTGTACAATTGCTCATCAGGAAACATGTCATTAATGGGAATATAGGGGGATGAGACAATGTCTGAGGATGGGGGGATCCTACTGATATGGTCTGCCACCACATTCTCTGCTCTTTTTTTATCTCTAATTTCTAGATTTAATTCCTGAAGGAGGAGCATCCAACGAATGAGATGTTGTTTGGCTTCCGGTTTCTTTATGAGATACCGGAGGGATGCATGGTCTAAGAACACAATGTCATTGGACCCTAAAATATATGACCAGAATTTATCCAAGGAAAACACTATGGAAATGAATTCGTTTTCACTTATGGTGTAGTTTTCTTGGGAAGGGTCCAGTGTACATGAGGCATAGGCTATGACATGTGGAGCTCGATCGACCCTTAGTGACAAGACATCCCCAACTGCTTAGTTAGAGGCGTCAGACATGAGCACAAACGGTAAATCCAAAGGATGTGGGTGGATTACTGGGGGTGATGTGAAAATCCATTTTAATTTGTTAAATTCCTCTTCACATTCTTTATCAAAAAAAATATTTTTCTTTTTGTAGTGAGAAGAAGAGGGGAAGTGAAATCTTAATAAAATCATGAATGAAACAATGGTAAAATCCAGCACGACCTAGGAAAGACCGCACATCACATACATTTTTAGGTAATGTTAGGGAAGAAATGACATCCAATTTAAATTTATCTACTTGGATACCATCCCTAGAAATGATATGTCCCAAAACTATACTTTGTCGCACCATAAAATGGCATTTCACATAATTTAATACAAGATTCTTTTCAATACAGTGACGTAGGATGGAACCAAGACTACATAAACATTCATCAAAAGAGGATCCATAAACAGTAATATAATCCATGAAATCTTCCATGCAATTCCCTAGGTAATCCAAAAAATACTAACCATACATCACTGGAAACTACCTGGAGCATTGCACAGGCCAAATGGCATCCTTCTATAGGAAAATGTGCCAAAGGGGCAGGTGAAGGTTGTCTTTTCCTGATCCTTGAGGGAAATATGGATCTGAAAGTATCCAGAATACCCATCAAGAAAATAGTAACGGGACATCCCCGCTAGCCTCTCTAGCATTTGGTCAATGAATGGAAATCGGAAATGGTCCTTCCTATTGTGTTGGTTTAGTCGGCGATAATCAATACAGACACGCCAACTATTCTACACATGAGTTGGAACCAATTTATTATTTTAAATTTTAATTACCGTTAGGCCATTTTTTTAGGAACTACTTGAATGGGACTGACCCATTGGCTGTCAGATATGGGTTAAATGATTCCAGCAACCAATAATTTTGTTACTTCCTTTTTAACTACTTCTAAGAGGTTTGGGTTCAGTCGATGTTGTGCCTGCCTCACTAGTTTAGCCTGATCAATTAATAAAATATGATGTATAAAAATTGAGGTGATAATACTAGGAATGTATTGAAGTGTCCATCCTAATGCTTGTTTACACTCCCTCAAATGTTCAACCAGTCCCAATTCATGCTCACAAGGGAGTGAACTAGCAATGATGAGGGGAACTTGTTTGCATTCTCACGATACGAATATTTTAAATATTGACACAATTGATTTAGTTCCAATTCAGGTGGATTTTGGATTGATGTGAGTGTGTGTGAAAGTTATAGGTCACTAATCTCATCTAACTACTCAATGATATCATCCTTATATGAGGAATTAGCTTTTATAAGCGTAACAGTATCATTGATGGCCATGTGATCCTCCGTGTTCACGAAATTTTCAATTAATAAACATGCATGACACTTTTCTAGACCACTAAAAAAATCAAAACATGATTCATTACATTGAATTTCAATCAAAGGGGAAAATTTAGAAAGGGGATCAGGGGAAAAAATCAAGTGATTTTAGGGGAAGGGAGCACAACAATTGAATTTCCCCAGAGAGAGGAATGTTCTTCTAAGGGGTGCTTTATGGCAACAAGGATGTTGAAATGGACTATTCCACCATCAAATTCCATAGATAATGTACCATTTTGGACATTAATTATGGATTTGGTGGTTTTCAAGAAAGGTCTTTCCAATATAATTGAGGCGTGTCCATTAATCCTATCATATTCCATTTTTAGAAAATAAAAATCATCAGGAAATATTAAATTTTGAACCCTCACAAGAACATCCTCAAACACACCAGAAGGGTGTTCCGTACACCGATTTTCTAGCTGAACTACTATTCCTGTGTGATTTAGTTCGCCGACCTACAAAGAAGTGTATATGGTGTGAGGAATCACAATAATATAAGCACCCAAATCAAGCAAAACATTGGAGAAAGAATACTCCCCTATGGTGCACGGAATCGAGAATATTCTAGGAACGTTTCACTAGGTGGGAATTGATGGTCATATCAATGATGAGATGTTCCTCCCCAGACTCACCATCTCATCACCTCTATGTCACCTTCGGTGGGTCCACATCACCTTCAGAAACATGGAATATCTCGGAATATTCTTGATGGAATCAATCAAGGGGATGTTGACCTGCACTTTCTTGAAAGTTTCCAATATTTCTTTGTCAAGTTCAGTTTCATTTTGATTTCTGGGTTGTGTGGCCCTTTGGGGAAATTGAATAGGAATGGATTTTCTTGGTGTTTCATTAATATAAACACTCTTTCCTTTTGAAGGGCTCCTCTCAGGAAAAGATTTTTCAATAATTGGACCTTTTTCAATGGTTGGAATGGTGGTTTTCTCAGGAGGGGATGAATCTAATGGAGGTGTTATTTGGATTTTAATTTGAGTTCCACTCATAAGGTTGAGGAACTAACATTTCCCTAATCCCTAGGGATGACAAGTGGTTGAGAGGGTAGTTTTCCAGACCCATGGCTTTGGATTTCACCCACCGAGTTAGCTAGTTGGACTAATTTGGTTTTGAGGTCTTGTATGGATACCTGAGTGGTTTATTGGAATTGGAGATTATTGGAAGCCATCTATTTCATCATATCATCTAGGCTAGGCTCAGTTTTTGGAGGGGGTTGTTGTAATGGCCTTTGGGGTGGTTGGGAATTTCTGGGTAGTGGTGGATGACTACTCTGACCTTGTTGGTTCCTTTGTTGTTGAAGTTGGTTTGAATACCCCCTTTCCAATAGGCTTGGTTGTCTTTCCACCAAGGGTTGGATGGATAGTAAGGTTCTTTCCTAAAGGGTTGGTTATAGGGGCGTCCATGAAATTTCACCTCACAACTCTCAAAAGTTTCTCTTAGTTGGGGGAATTGGTTAGAATAGTGGGTATCAGAATAGCATATGCCACAATGGATGGGAGGAGGAGATTGAGATTGCCCATGGGAAAGAGCGAGTTGTCATAGAAGGATACTTACCTCTTAAAACTTTATATCCACCTTCTTCTCGAATTCAGTACTTTTCACCTCATGGACACCTCGAATTGGTAGACTGGAACTTGAACCAAAATTTTGTGTGTTTTGTGTCATGTTCTCAATTAGGGTCCTTGCAGCGATTGGGGTTCTATCCACTAGTGAACCACATGCAACAACATCAATCATGTTTCAATCAATAGGGATCAAACCTTCACAAAATTATTGAAATAAAAGTTTATCAATTATTTGGTGATGTGGAAAACTTGAACACAATCTTTTAAATATTTCTGAATATTCATGAAGTGTTTCCCCATGAGATTGTCTTATACCACATATTTCTTTCCTTACTGTTGTGGTTCGAGAGGCTTAGAAATATTTTTCAATAAAAAGGCATTTCATGTCTACCCAGCCTCTAATTGGTGAATTAACATAGTATATCCAATCTTTAGCAGTGTCTTTTAATGGAAATGGAAATGCTCTAAGTTTTACTTGGTCCTCATCAACATTAGCAGGCTTTAATGTAGAAAAAACAATATGAAATTATTCTAAATGATTATGTGGGACCTCTCCAAGATTTCCATGGAAGCATGGTAATAAATGAATTAAACCAAGTTCATTGTTCATAGAGTTTCATTTTAGATTTCGAGTAATTATTTTGTTGGAATTAATTGGAATCCCGATTAATTCATAAGCACTTATTTCAATGCTTGAAGAACAAAACCTTGACATAATAATCATATTGTCAAGGTCCAAAATGTATGCATTGAATAAGATATTGTAAATCATATTGAAATCTAAATAAAATGGGGAAGAAAACGATTCCTGTGTTTTCTAATCGGAGAAACACAAGTCACACACTCAAAACCTCACACCGATCGGTTAGAAATTAAGAGTATAACACTCACATGCATACAATCAAGAATTCAAATCTGAAATAAAATAAGATACATGGAATGTAATGTTTAAACAAAAAAATTACTCTAAACCAGTTGCTAGTGTAGGCATCGTGACTCCCTTGACATGTGTGTAGCTCCCTCACAACGAACACCCAAATTTTAGCTTGACATCGGGAGGAGGAGGAAGCTCGGATGGAACTCCTTCATCATCCTTGATTCCCCTATGAGGATAGAGGCCTTAAGAACCTACAATGTGATTAGGAGACTCCTCTAGGCCTCCAAAATGGAAGACTATAGCTCTTGGTTCAAACTCCCAAATGAGGAGCCCTTTGTGCCTTTTTATAGCCAAAATGGCGCACGGTTTTGAGTACACAGTTTTGAAGATACTACTTATGCCTCGGTTTTGGACTAGTATAATGTCATATTAAGACTTGGAAAATGGGATAAGTTGTTGTCCTGCCTCTTTCCTATCTTCAACTAAAATATGATGGCCATTAGACAGACGGATTTGGAGATATGTTCACACCACAGAACTGAACATTTGAATTTGGCCAGATTCTGTCCCCTGGATAGAATGGTTATGATGGGAAAACAGATGGACGAATGGGGCTTCGGTCCTTTGAAAAGAGTTGTATAAAATAACGTTCTGGAGAGGATTGCAATATTCTAGCCCATTTTCATGCATGTATTTTGCGCACTTTTCAAAATAGTGGACAGGTGTCGTTGGGATCCATGCAATTTTTGCCCATATTCCTTCTGGATCATCTTTAGGGCCTCCAAATCTCCTCCTTCTGCAATCAAATCCACAAATAAAGTAAAAATTCTCATTTTAAAATTGATAAAAACAAAATTAATTATTAAAATATGGAATGAAATTTTGGATTATTTATATAATATTCAATACAAAACTAGTTTACCACAGTGGTGTAGGGATGAAAATGAAACAGTGAATCGTGGTGCGATCAATTGGCTTGGACCGGTTAATTCTATACCGAATGAAAATCAATAGAGTATTTATTGTTTATTCCATGGGGTGGGCATCCTGATACCTTATGGGGTAGGAGGCTCTGGATCACATGAGCCTGATTTTTATAGGAGTGCAAGATGATTTTCCCCCGTCGCTTAAACTAGAGAATGTGTTCCCCCTCTTACCATACACAACGAAGCATTATCCCATGTCTAGGGTCATATAATCCAATTAATTGATCTGAAAGATGTAGGCGTCATCTAGATCTATCCACGGGTCGGTCGTAGTTGTGGCATGCCCAACCTTGTTGGTCTGAATCTTCTTGTCCGTGCTCTTGTAGTAGTTGGCATCCATAGAGCGGGACTCACAATAAGCAAAGGGAGATGCATCACCTTGAAGCACTCCAACTTGACCATTAAGGGAGAACATGAAGAATTGGTGATATGATGAGGGAACCACCATATGCAGGTGAATCCATGGCCTTCCCATTAACGCATTGTAGGAAGTGTCCTAAGAGACTACCATAAATTCAGTGCTAGCAACTAGGCCACAAAACTGGGTCTTCAAATGGATCTTACCATCAGGTGTCTATTCATTCCTGTCAAAACCATAGATTCTTAGGTCCAAGGGACTGAGGTCATCTATATAAAATTACAACTTTTGCAGTCTCCGAGTCTGGATTAGATTAATTTCAAAGCACGTGTCAATAAGATAGCGACGAACCTCCAATCCATTGAACTGCCTGGTGATGTATAGTGGAAAAATGTGCCGCTATATGGGGGAGTGTTTATCATCTATAGAGAACATGATAATGGCCTAGTATTCGTCATTATTGATCGTCTCAATGTGAAAGGAATATACAGCGGCTACCTCCATCTCAAACTGGAGGGGTCTTCTTAAAGCCTCAACGAGGGAGTCACACATATCTAATGACATGATAAGGCATCAAGGATGGAGAGAATTTCTGGGAAAATACAGAGGTGCATATGAACATCGTATCTCCACACCACGCATGAAATTATGAATGCAAGAAGGTCTCTCTATGACGGGAGGAATTGTGGGCCCTGCCGACTGGACCGACGGCTGACTGGTGTTGGGAATGTCCCACTTCTCACTATTCGAGGCATGTGGAGTACCTGTTGTGCTAGAGATAGATGAATGAGACTAGTCTAGGGTGGAGCGGGGTTTATTACATTGAGGCCTTGGTGGATCTACATGGTCCAGTAGCACAAACGACGGTGCATGTGGGCCTGATGACACCAGATGAGGAGTCTGCCCATGCTAAGCTCTGCGCTGGGCCTACTGTCTGGTCTTAGTGGCATGCATGACCTATCATGAAGTTCCAACTGATGTTCCTCGATGACCCATATGGTTGCAGCTCCTACAACATTTGTGATGACTAGGGACGTTGGGAGGATTCACCTGGTGATCTTCGTCGTTAGGAATCGTGAAAGGATTTACCAGCTCTACAGTGTTAACCGAGGCATACCCTTGACTGTCACTTTATGATTCATCCACTTGTGGATGGATTCTGGGAGATATATGTATATCTATGGGACTAAATTCACCGAGATTATGGGATGATGATGGCATCGATGGGGGACTTTTCTTTTCATTGCATCGCCAGTGTTTTGTCTTCTAGGAAGAGGACAACTGAGACAACGATGTGGAAGTGGCGGATGCATCTTTTGAAGGCTCTTGCAGATTCATGGATTCCTAGATCACACCATGGGCATGGGCGACTATGTTGCGAGCCATCCAGTTTCCATACTACTGGGACCTACGGTTAGAAACCCGCTGCCACTCACTTTCGCTGCCACTACTGCTATCTGGCCTCATGGAAACACATGCCACCAGTGCCGGGGCTAGGCCCAGTATGTCTATGATGTTGTCGACCTAGTCTTGGAGGCAGTCTTTGAATACATAACAATGTACAAGGGTGTGTCCCAAGATCAAGTGATAGGGGTAGTAGTTGGGATTATTTGTTATTTTTTCCTATTCTTACCATCTGTACTCAGGCTAAAGCACAATCCCTTATTCCAAGACACTTCAGAAATAGCCAAGTACCTGATTCTCATTGAATGAGTACGTTCAGTTTCTTCTCACTAGAAAGGGGTGCCATAGAGATTGACCCTGATGAGGAGCTGGAGGAGACTATTGAGGAGGCAGAGCATGATCACCCACCCTGGGTGGTGGTTGCGTGTTGGGCGGGGGTGCCTGTCGATTTTGAGGGAGACATTCCTGGGCCGGTGGCTGTGCTTGTGGTGGTGGGCCTCTTCGAGACTGTAGAGGCGGCTGTACTAGTAATAATTCCAGTGGTCTAGGAGCCTCTATTTGGGCCACCGTGGTGGGCTCGGCTCTGAGGGAGCTCCTCATGGGAATTACAGAGGGAAAAAGACATTCTTGGTTAGCCTATGGCTAGGCCTCTTCTAGGGGCTGGGCCTTGTTAGAGAAGCCTTGGAATCCTCCAAGGTAGTTCTATGTCATCATGTAGGGAACCCTTTCCATTTTAACATTCCCTACACACATCGTCAGTGATTTCTCTTGATTTAGTGGCATGTCAAGGGAGTACGTAAGCCCTTTCCACTAGGCGATTTAGTCCGTGACATGCTCATCAGGCCTCTGTTTTCACTTGAAGTGGTATGTGATACTTGTCTTCCGAGGGGTGGAGATGAAGTGGTGCAGAAGCTGCCTGTGAAGATCCCCTTATCCTAAAATTGACCCAATGGGGAGTTGGTTATACCACAAAAATGCAGGCCCTACTCATATCTGTACAAAACACCAGAGCTGGAGGCCTCTTACTATGATTGGGTTCCCAAAGTGGGCCCACACCTTGTTATAAATTGGGCCAAATGCTCTGGGGGATCACCCCTACCATTTAATTTGGATATGGTGGGATTTAAAAAACCTAGGGGTTCTGAAATATCATCCACCCATGCTTAATATGGCTTGCCATTAAGTGGGAGTACCACCTGCTGTGTTTCCAATGCCATGAGGTGGGTGATGAGTGTTGCCATTGGATCATTGGGGAAAATGTAAAGACCTGTAAATTTCAAGGAAATTTTTTTCTTAATTTTCTTTGGAATTTTACAAGAATGCAGTCTCTGACGGCACCTGATTCCGAGGCCTAGTGTGCCCGGAATCATTTTTCGAAGTTTGGCTCTGGTACGTTCAGTGAAGGGAAGAGTGGGTTTTTCTAACTTTTGAACCGGTGCACGGAATCGAATTCTGAGTGCACCGATGAAATCGCAGCGCCTGTATTTTCTTAGAAATTCCTCTTCCAGAGTTGCATTTTCTTGGGTGTGGTTTTTAATTTTTGGGCTTAAAGTTAAGAAATAAAATAAATTGTTCAACAAACATTATTTTATTTCACATAAGCCACTTGAAGCCACATAAAAGTGGCTTAAGCTGAGTTGATCTGGATAGGATGCTATCCAGAAATATCCTACCCTCTTGGTAGGATATTTGTGAGGTGGGGCCCGCACGAGCCCCACCATTTCTTTTCCGCTAAGTAACGCACCCGCGAAAACCCGTCATTATGAAAGTCAACTGACGCGTTTTCATAAATTCTTAATAGAACATTTAATTGGGAGGTTTATTTCGTTGAATTAATTGGACGGTTTATTTTGTTGAATTAATTCTACGAATTAATTGAATCGTTACTTACCTTTTTTCGTTCGTTGGCATAATAATAAAATAAGACCAACACGACATTTGGAGGATTGCACGTCAAGAGGCCTTCGCAGAATTCG
Source organism: Viscum album (assembly GCA_963277665.1). NCBI lineage: Eukaryota > Viridiplantae > Streptophyta > Magnoliopsida > Santalales > Viscaceae > Viscum > Viscum album. Next base: position 1,250,091,797 of record OY728150.1, on the reverse strand, counting down.
TGAGCCTTCATCCTCTTTCGCGAAGAACGTGAAGAACGCGAAGAACGCCGTCACCTTCGGAGTTTGACGACGCTTCATCCGAGACGTTCTTCCCCACGCCGATCTCTGATCTCTAACTGCTTGAGGTAAGAGATCTCGGGATTCCTTTTTTTAAAAAATCTCTTTTATGGTTTTTAACCAAACACGGATTTAATTATATATAATTAAATCTGTTGTTTCTTGGTCCGTTGAGTTCGTCGACACGACGCCCTTCCGCGACGACGCGACGATCCCCTTCTTCCGCGACGAGCAATTCCGTGAAGAACGCATGCGACGACTTAACAATGTAGGGGTTTATTTTGGAAATACCCCTTTTTATATTCCCGTAAATGTTTCTTCAAAAAGTTAAAGAAACGGATTCGTATGAACAATTTTAATTTAATAAAATTGTTGTTTCATGTGTTGAATAAATTTCTCCTGTTGTTTTTTCTAACGCGGAGGGTGTGGGCTAAAAGAACACGACCCGACAACCCTCCGTCATTCTTTGTTGTTGTGTGGATTTGACGGGTGACGATGTAACGTGCCACAATGGAAGTTTGATGGTTCCGAAGTGAAGAACGAGTCCCGGGAGGAGCAGCGGTGCATACGGGAACGGAAACGGACCACCGGAGCAACTCCGGTGGCCCGCGGAAGATTCCGGCGGTGCGGGTCGCCGGCGCCGGCGGCCGGAGGCGGCGGCCAATGGACCTGCGGCTCCGCGGGTCCAGCTTGCCCACACGAGATGCGGCTGAAGCCGCGTCCGTTTGTCCAGCGCGGCCCCTTCGAGGGCCGCGATATCTCCAAGCCGCGGGGGCGGCACCCCGCGACGTCCAGCTGCTCGGCCGCTCGGCCGAGCCGAGCGAGGCCGGTCCGACTGGTCGGGCCACGTCCTGGCCGGGCCGGACCGTGTTCGGCCGGGTCAAACCGGGTCGGGTCGACCCGGTGTGGACGACCCAGGGGGGGTCGGGCCGGGTCGGCCCAGGCCCTGAGCCCCCGTCTTCGGACCGTTTTCGGTCAAATGCCCGTATCATGACCTAAGGGCCTCCAAACGACTCGCCGTCAGTGGAAACGCGATCCTTGGATCAAGACAGTCATTTCGGTATATCACACTCAAGGTTTCGGAATACTTTGAGTTCGGTCGGGTCGGTTCGTACACGAAACCAACCGGGCCCTCAGAGCAGAAACGCTCATATCATGAGCTACGGACGTCCGATTGACGTGCCGTCAGCTTTGTTGAATTCTACTAAGTGAGACGGATCTTTTGGCTCACTCTGCCCGAGGTTTGGACGTAGGTGGAGTATGGTCGGGTTGGTTTTGCCTTAAAAACCAACAGGGCCCCTAGGACGAAAAAGCCAATAACTCTCAGACCGGGCCTCTGATTGACGCGCCGTCTGCGACGTTGAGTTCCTGTTGACGATACAGAACTTTTGGATACATCAACTCCAGACTTTGTGTCAGTTGATGTATCAGCCTCTCGGCTCATGGAGCGGACCCTCCCGAACGAGCTTGCTATGTGCGGGAACCCTAGAGCTGGCTGCGACTGATACTTCGACAGCGACGACTGTGCAGAGATCCTCAGTGGACTGCGACGATGACTGTGCAGAGATCCTCAGTGGACTACGACGACTACTGCACTCAGCGATCCTACGTGGATCAGTGCTACAGGTCCTGTGTGGGCCCGATCCTGTGTGGGTCCGATCCTGTCTGGGGCAGCGCTCAGCGGTTCTGTGTGAGCCAGCGCCTACAGGTCTTGTGTGGGCCCGATCCTGTGTGGGTCATTGCGGGGGTTAGTTACCTATCAATTCTTTGGGGGTCCGACGACATAGATGGATCAGTGATCATCTTTATCGTCATCCGAAGAAGTATACCTGTGTGAGCTGAATCCTGTGTTACTCTCCTTTGTGGATTGTGTTGAGCTATCCTATATGGATTACTGTTTACTCTCCTCTATGGATTGTGTTGTGCTATCCTGTGTGGGTATACGTTTGCTTTCCTGTGTGGACTGGGATGTGCTTGGGCTCGGACGTTGGAGCCGAACGGGAATTGATGACTTAGGTAAATGTATGGGCATATACCTAAGGCGTGTCAGATGTTACTTCATGATTGTATCTTTCCTTTGTGGAATATCCTTTGTGGATTTCGGGAGACCTTCGGGGGTCTCGGGGTCCCTATTGAGTAGCTTATACTCACCCATGCACGGGCTATGTCTGCACTACGTTGTGTTGGTTGCAGACGACAGACAACGCTAATCGTGGTGGAGGCTTGCGGAGCAGGATGGTACCTGGAGGTGGACCACTGGGCGGGACGTACTCGGAGCGGTCAGGTGGACCCGAGGAGCAATGGAGGCTATCTGTACCCACACTTCAGGTGGGACTTCCAGAGGATGGCTCGACGCTGCGGATTTTCTTTTCAATTGTTGTTTTCCCCTTTTCAGTTGTACATTACAGTTGGGCTTGTATTTCCGGCCCCTTTTACTTTCAGCACAGCTTGATACAGTTTTTTCCTAGTGTTTACTTTTCCGCTTGCTTACTCTGTGGTGCCTGTTTACATTTCAAAGGCAATGCCTTCCCTTTTGTTGGGATTTACGCCTTGGTGCTAGTTTCCAGCCCCTGGCCTATGGAAGGCGGGCTTGGGGTAGTCACGGCATGGGCCCCAATGACGGGTCGTGACAAATTGGTATCAGAGGCGGTCGGTTCTACCGCATACTCTGATCTTTCTTCTATGTGAAGCAAGAGTGTTTAGCGTATTGAGTGTGGTTATCAGTCCAGGGAGTCCAGTGTTGGTGCGGTGGGCGACGTATCCATACACCAGGACCCTGACTTCTGATTTCTGACTTAATGCACGAAAACATTGATTGCATGTGTGTTTCAAGTTTTCTTTGTGATTAGTTGTGTCAGCTCACCGGGTATACGGTTCTGACCGTGGCGCACTTGTTTCCTTTTCAGGATGGGCCGATGACAGCAGCTAGATAGGGTTCCGAGAGTAGAGCGCGACGACAGCCCGCTGAGTGACAAGGCCTCGGTACAGGGCCCGTTGACAGTAGAGGCACCGGCGGTACCTCTACCCGCCGAGCCTCCGATGCTTCCAGCACCGACCGCTGACGATGCGTGTCACCTCAGAGCTCTGCACGATTTCCAGCGCTAGCGACCACCCAGGTTTCGTGGGGAGACGAACCCCAAGGTAGCCGAAGACTGGCTAGAGGCGGTCGTTCGAGTTTTCAGGCTAGTGAGGACACCAGACGACCTTATGGTGATCCTCACGGTGAGCCTACTGCATGCAACAGCAAGACGATGGTGGAGCTTGATTCTCCAGGTGGAAGATGTGGCCTCTCTCAACTAGATGGACTTCAAGAGCCTCTTCTGCTCAGAATTCGTCCCGACCACCCTCTGTGCGGTGCGCATTCAGGAGCTTCTTCAGCTGCGGCAGGGTATCTTGACGGTCACCTAGTACATGGTGAGGTTCACCGATCCTTCTCGCTACTCGACCGACATGGTACGGGACCCCTTCTTCCGGGCCCGGACCTTCGAGCAGGGATTGAGACACGAGATTAGGGCATCGCTGATCTCCCTCAGCATCCTGATCCAGGAAGGAGTGCTGGAGCGAGCCCTTCTAATCGAGAGATTTCTGGCTGAGTCTACAGCGAGACCTACCGCAGGGCCGTAGGTGGCGGAGTCTTCGGCAGCTGGTAGCTGACGGATGAATTAGGGTTCTAGGCAGACCAGACCCTCTCGTAGACGACCTCATGACACTGGATTAGTAGTGAGGGGCACACAGCGCAGAGCCAGTCATCTGAGAGGCAGGCAGTGCTACGCCTGCGACGGGCAGGGCCACATGGCTCGTGACTGCCCGACCCGCTATACTGAGGAGCAGCAGACGGTGGAGGGGCCACCCAGGCAGAGGAAGAGGGTCAACCGTGGCGGTCCGCAGGGAGGAGGCGGACAAGGCAGAGGAGTTGGCCGAGCAGTGGGTGGTGGGAGACGCTTTGAGGCTCTACCCCCACCACCACCAGGAGGTCCGCCCCGACCACAGGGAGTTGGCGGGAAGAGATAGGCACAGCTCCAGGCAGCAGAGGCCTATGACCACGGCGCGCCAGAGATGATTCGAGGTACGATCTGTTTCTATTCCACCCTTGCTGCAGTTCTTATAGACACAAGGGCGAGTCAATCTTTCATAGCCGCTGCCCTTGTTCGGATCTCGGAGATTCCGACAGAGCCGTTGGCTCCATCCTTACGGCTAGAGACCCCTACGGGAGCAGACTCGATGATTACACACTGCTGCCGGTAGTGTGAACTTACTCTAGGAGGCGAGAGATTCGGCTGGGATCTTCTTGTAGCGGCGTCGAGGCCTTATGACGTCATCTTGGGCATGGATTGGTTATCTACAGTCCATGCTCAGATTGACTATTTTAGGTGCAAGGTGCGATGTGTACGCATCGATGGGAGCAGGTTCACCTTCACCGGCGAGAAGGGAGACTTTACAGCACAGGATGGACTCTCGCAGAGGAGGGGACAACCCATCACTCATCAGTTGGCTAGTCTCATCCTAGGAGCAGTGGATGTGCGGAGTCCCATTTTTCCTGCAGTGGTGGATCAGTACGCGGATGTCTTTCCCGATGACATTCCAGGCTACCTCCTCGCAGAGAGGTGGGATTTAATATTGATCTGTACCCTGGGACAGCCCCTATATCCACTCCAGCATATCGGATGGCCCCTGCTGATCTTCGAGAGCTGCGGGTACAGTTGGAGGACTTGCAGGGCAAGAGGTTCATCTGACCCAGTGTTTCACCCTGGGCTTCCCCGATTCTGTTCGCCAAGAAGGCGGACGGGAGCTTGCGACTGTGTGTCAACTATCGTTGCCTGAACCAAGTGACAGCGAGGAATAAGTATACGCTACCAAGGATTGATGACCTCTTCGATCAGCTCAAAGGAGCACAGTGGTTCTCGAAGATAGAACTCAGGTCAGGCAATCATCAGCTCAGAGTTCAAGACGAGGACGTGCAGAAGACAGCCTTCAGGTGTCGGTATGGCCACTATGAGTTCTTGGTTATGCCTTTCGTCGTAAAAAACGCTCCAGTAGTGTTCATGAGCCTCATGAACATGATCTTCCAGCCACACCTCGATCGATTTGTCGTGGTATTCATCGACGACATTTTGGTGTACTCGAGCACGAAGGAGGAGCATGCCTACCACTTGCGGGTTGTACTGGACACACTCCGAGAGCACCAGCTTTATGGAAAGCTCTCGAAGTTCCAGTTCTGGTTACGTGAGGTCCACTTCTTGGGCCACGTCATTTCTGAGGTGGGATTTGGAGTGGATCCCGCGAAGATCGAGACAGTGCTAGCTTGGGATCCACCCAGGAGCGTGACGGAGGTACGGAGTTTCTTGGGACTAGATGGATACTATTGTATATTTGTGATGGACTTCTCCAGAGTTTCGATGCCACTCTCATCTTTGAAGAAGAAGGGGAAACCATTTGTGTGGTCAAAAAGATGTCAGCAGATCTTCGAGGATCTGAGACAGAGATTGAACAGCGTGCCTATCTTGTGGTTTCCCGAGGAAGGAGTTGGATACGTAGTCTACTGCGATGCATCAGGGACCGGACTTGGGTGTGTCCTGATGCAGGAGCGGGCCGTGATTGCCTATGGATCACGTCAATTGAGGCCGCATGAGCATAACTACGCCACTCATGACCTGGAGTTAGCAGCAGTGGTCTTCGCCCTGAAGACATGGAGGCACTATCGGATGGGCGAGCGCTTTGCAGTCTTTTCTGACCACCAGAGTCTCAGGTACATCTTCTCGCAGAAGGACCTGAACCGGAGATTGCAGCGATGGCTCGAGTTCCTACAGGACTATGACTTTGAGATAGTCTATACTCCTGGGAAGGGGAACGTGGTAGCCGATGCCCTTAGCAGGAGGACGGGCATCCAGCTACTTGAGGAGGTGACAGAGCAGCTAGCCGCTTTGCATATATCCTTTGCAGATAGGGACGGAGCAGCCTTCCTTCAGTCTCTCACAGTCACCCCTCCACAACTACAGCGGGTCAGAGAGGCACAACGTGAGGACACTGACTGTGAGACACGGCGTGCGCAGGTATCCTCGGGACAGGCACCTGATGGTTTCTCCCTTGGAGTAGAGCACGACGTCCGTTTCAGAGGGCGTACCTTGGTACCAGCCGCTTTATGAGAGGAGGTTCTAAGAGAGTTTCACACATCTCCTTTGTCGGTACATCCTGGAGTGGAGAAGATGTACTAGGACCTCTGACGATAGCACTGGTGGCTGGGCATGAAGAAGGCTGTGGCAGAGTTTGTTTCACGGTGCCTCACCTGCCAGCAGGTGAAGCCAGAGCCTCAGGACCAGCAGGCTTGGTATAACCCTTGGAGGTCCCGGAGTGGAAGTGGGACAGGATATCTATGGACTTCGTGACTGGACTTCCACGCACTTCCAGAGGTCAGGACTCCATTTGGGTGATTGTTGACCGACTCACCAAGTCGGCACACTTCTTATCCATCCGAGAGCAGGGCTCAGTGGAGAGCTTGGGGAATCTCTACATTCAGAAGATTGTACGGATTCACGGTGTGCCATCGTCTATCGTCTCCAATCGGGACGCTCGTTTTACTTCCCGGCTTTGGAAAGGGTTGCAGGAGGCGTTTGGGACGCGGCTACGTCTGAGCACCGCCTTTCACCCGCAGACAAATGGTCAGACGGAGAGGACCATTCAGACTCTGGAAGATATGATCCGCGCATGTGTCCTCGACTTTGGTGGCAGCTGGGAGGACCACCTACCCTTGGTGGAGTTCACGTACAACAACAGCTACCACTCCACCATCGGGATGGCACCATATGAAGCATTGTACGTCAGGCCTTGAAGATCTCCTTTGTGCTGGACAGACCCTAGGGAGTCATCACTTGTGGGACCAGAGATGGTCCGGGCCACGACAGAGAAGGTCCAGGTCATCCAGGAGTGGATGAGGATAGCTCAGAGCCGGAAGAAGTCATATACTGACAGGAGGCGGAGGTCACTAGAGATCGAGGATGGTGACCACCTCTTTTTGCGGGTCTCACCTCGACGTGGTTTACAGAGATTTGGCTGAGGCAGAAAGTTGTCTCCACACTTCATTGGACCATTCCAGGTAATCAGCAGGATTGGCGAGGTGTCTTATCGCCTGGCTTTACCACCTCAGTTGCACCGGGTGCATGACGTCTTCCACGTATCTCAGCTGAGGAGGTACGTGCACGACCCGACGCACATCATTGACTATGGGGATCAAGACGTGGATGATGGGGCGACTTTTGTGGAGGTCCCAGTGGAGATCGAGGATCGACAGGAGCGGGTCCTACGTGGAAGATCGATTCCTCTTGTGTGCATCAGATGGCAGCATGGAAACCTCCAGGAGGGCACATGGGAGCGGGAGGCTCAGATGCGTGCTCAGTACCCACATTTGTTCCCTAGTTTATGATGTATCTTTACGGGGACGTAATGCCATGAGGTGGGAGTAATTTAATGACCCTTAAATTTCATGGAAATTTTTTTCTTAATTTTATTTGGAATTTTAAAAGAACGCACTCTCTGACGGCACCTGATTCTGAGGCCCGGTGTGCCCAGAATCATTTTTCGAAGTTTGACTTGGGTACGTTCAGTGAACAGACGAGCGGGTTTTTCTAACTTTTGAACCTGTGCCCGGAATTGAATTCTGAGGGCACCGCTGAAATTGCAGCGCCGGTATTTGCTTAGAAACTCCTCTTTTGGAGTTGCGTTTTCTCGGGTGTAGTTTTTTAATTTTTGGGCTTAATGTTAAGAAATAAAATAAATTGTTCGACAAACTTTATTTTATTTCACTTAAGCCACTTGAAGACACTTAAAATCTGCTTAAGCTGAGTTGATACAGATAGGATGCTATCCAGATATATCCTACCCTCTTGGTAGGATATTTGCGAGGTGGGGCCCGCACGAGCCCCACCGTTTCTTTTCCGCTAAGTAACGCACCCGTGAAAACCCGTCATTATGAAAGTCAACTGACGCATTTTCTTAAATTCTTAACAGAACATTTAATTGGGCAGTTTATTTCGTTGAATTAATTGTATGGTTTATTTCGTTGAATTAATTCTACGAATTAATTGAGTCGTTACTTACCCTTTTTCGTTCGTTGGCATAATAAAAAAAGAAGAACAACACGACATTTGGAGGATTGCACGTCGAGAGGCCTTAGCAGAATTCTTGAGCCTTCATCCTCCTTCGCGAAGAACGTAAAGAATGCGAAAAATGCGAAGAACGCCGTCACATTCGGAGTTTGATGACGCTTCATCCGAGACGTTCTTCCCCGCCCCGATCTCCGATCTCTAACTGCTTGAGGTAAGAGATCTCGGGTTTCCTTTTTTTAAAAAAAAAATCTCTTTTGTGGTTTTTATCCAAACACAGATTTAATTATTTATAATTAAATATTTTGTTTCTTGGTCCGTTGAGTTCGTCGATGCGACGCCCTTCCGCGATGATGCGACGATCCCCTTCTTCCGCGACGAGCAATTCTGCGAAGAACGCGTGCGACGACTTGACGAGGTAGGGGTTTATTTTGGAAATACCCCTATTTATATTACCGTAAATGTTTCATTAAAAAGATAAAGAACCATATTCGTATGAACAATTTTAATTTATTAAAATTTTTGTTTCATATGTTGAATAAATTTCTCCCGTTGTTTTTTTCTAACACGGAGGGTGCGGGCTAAACGAACACGGCCCGACAACCCTCCACCGTTCTTCGTTGTTGTGCGGATTTGACGGGTGATGACGAAACGTGCCGCAACTGAAGTTTGATGGTTCCGTAGTGAAGAAAGAGTCCCGGGAGGAGCAGCGACGCAGATGGGAACAGAAACGGACCACCGGAGCAACTCTGGTGGCCCGAGGAAGATTCTGGGGGCGCGGGTCGCCTGCGGCGCCCCGGCGCGCCGCCGGATGTGGCCGCCGCGGCTGAAGCCGCGGCGGCGGTGTCTAAAGGACCCACGGTCGCGCGGGTCCAGCTCGCCCGCACGGGACGCGGCTGAAGCTGCGTCCGTTTGTCCAGTGCGGCCCCTTCGAGGGCCGCGACATCTCCAAGCCGCGGGGGCGACGCCCCGCGGCGTCCCGCTGCTCGGCCGAGCCGAGCCCGGCCGGTCCGACCGGCCCGGCCGCACCCTAGCCGGGCCGGACCGGGTCGGTTAGACCCAGTTCAGGTCGACCCGGTTCGGCCGACCCGAGGGGGGGGGGGGGGTCGGCCCGGGTCGGCCCGGGCCCTGACCCCTCGTCTTCGGACCGTTTTCGGTCAAATGCCTGTAACATGAGCTACGGGCCTCCAAACGACTCTCCGTTAGCGGAAACGCGATCCTTGGATCGAGACAGTCGTTTCGGTATATCACACTCAAGGTTTCGGAATACTTTGAGTTCGGCCGGGTCGGTTCGTACACGAAACCAACCAGGCACTCGGAGCAGAAACACTCATATCATGAGCTACGGACATCCGATTGATGTTCCGTCAGCTTTGTTGAATTCTTCTAAGTGAGACGGATCTTTTGGCTCACTCCACCCGAGGTTTGGACACAGGTGGAGTACGGTCGGGTTGGTTTTTCCTTAAAAACCAACCGTGCCCCTAGGACGAAAAAGCCAATAACTCTCAGACCGGGTGTCCGATTGACGTGCCGTCTGCGATGTTGAGTTCTTGTTGACGATACGAAACTTTTGGATACATCAACTCCAGACTTTGTGTCAATTGATGTATCAGTCTCTCGGCTCGTGGAGCAGACCCTCCCAAACGAGCTTGCTGTGTGTGGGAACCCTAGAGCTGGCTGCGACTGGTACTTTGACAGCGACGACTGTGCAGAGATCCTCAGTGGACTGTGACTACTACTGCACTTAGCGATCCTCCATGGATTAGTGCTACAGGTCTTGTGTGGGCCCGATCCTGTGTGGGTCTGATCCTGTGTGGGTCAGTGCTCAGCGGTTCTGTGTGAGCCAGCGCCTACAGGTCCTGTGTGGGCCCGATCCTCTGTGGGTCATTGCGGGGGTTAGTTACCTATCGATCCTTTGTGGATCCGACGACTTCGATGGATCAGTGATCATCTTTATCGTCATCCGAAGAAGTATACCTGTGTGAGCTGAATCCTATGTTACTCCCCTTTGTGGATTGTGTAGAGCTATCCTATGTGGATTACTGTTTACTCTCCATTGTGGATTGTGTTGTGCTATCCTATGTGGGTATACGATTGTTTTCCTATGTGGACTGGGTTGTGCTTGGGCTCGGATGTTGGAGCCGAATGGGAATTGATGACTTAGGTATATGTATGGGCATATACCTAAGGTGTGTCAGATGTTACTTCGTGATTGTATCTTTCCTTTGTGGATTATCCTTTGTGGATTTCGGGAGACCTTCGGGGGTCTCGGGGTCCCTACTGAGTAGCTTATACTCACCCCTGCACAGGATATGCCCGCACTACGTTGTGTTGGTTGTAGATGACGAAAAACGCTTATCGTGGTGGAGGCTTGCGGAGCAGGACGGTACCTTGAGGTGGACCACTGGGCGGGACATACTCGGAGCAGTCAGGTTGACCCGAGGAGCAATGGAGGATATCTATACCCACCCTTCAGGTGGGACTTCCAGAGGACGGCTCGACGCTGCAGCTTTTCTTTTCAGTTGCTGTTTTCCCCTTTTCAGTTGTACTTTACAGTTGGGCTTGTATTTCCGGCCCCTTTTACTTTCAGCACAGCTTGTTACAGTTTTTACCTAGTGTTTACTTTTCCGCTTGCTTACTCTATGGTGCTCGTTTACTTTTCAATGGAAATGCTTTCCCTTTTGTTGGGATTTACGCCTTGGTGCTAGTCGCCATCCCCTGTCCTATGAAAGGCGGGCTTGGGGTAGTCACAACACGGGTCCCGAGGACGGGTCGTGACAGCAGGTGTCCCTGTCTTGACTAGGATCCCTAACCACAAGTGCATTGGCGGGTTCTTCAACATGGTAAGTAGGCATAGAGGCTCATGGAGCTACTAGGAGAATGACCCTCGAGGTACATGGGGGAATCAGAGCTGGGTCCCTATGATTGTTCGGCCGTTATGGAGGGTTTAGCAGGATAAACCTCTCGCTCTTTCTGTATGTTATGACCTCATTATTTTCTGCAGGAGTAGGATGGTCAGGGTCACCCAAAGGAAGCTCACTGAGGGAATTTTTTTCCTTCCCATGGTGTACTGATTGTGGATCCCTGTAATGTGGAAGTTGTTCCACAACACGTTCAGACAGGAGGTTGTCAACCAACGTTTTCTATTTGGAAAGTTATTGGCGCAATGAGGCCTTCTGAGGGTCCTCCTCAATCTTCTACACTGACGCAGATGGGTCGGAGTGTTTTCCAGCTCTGAGGTACTCTTCACCCTTATCATTATTACGGCTGAGAACTAATGCCTCAGTGGGCATAAGGAGACACAGTATATTCATATGCTAGTGAGTAACTCTTCCTAATGGATCTAGTAGTTGTTGCATGCCTTTAGGGTGGGTCCTTATCCCGTAGCTCAAGCTCATTTTCTACTTCTAATATGTCAGCAATGTTGACTGTGACCCTTCCTGGGGGCATATCTTCTATATCGCATAGCGATTTAGGCTATCCCCAGATTGGACTAAAGAGGTGGGCAACATACTACCCCCATCCACGAGTTTTCATGTGGGAGGAAGCCTCCTCGATAATCTTGCAGAGTACCTTGATACTCTGAATGCATTGTCATTGGAGGGACGTACGGCAGCATGCTGACTCAGGGCACTGGGACACAGAAAGTGTGTCCAAATCGACAAGACGTCATTTCTCGCCAATTTTTTCAAAATGCATGGATCTTGGGATAAACAACTTGCTGATGATGACAGAAAAAGTGTGTCGCCCTGAGGGTTTGACAGAAACACTCAAGTTATTCTGGGGCGAGGGATTCTGGTGCACAGAAATTTGGCATTTCCATGGGCCAAAACATCTTAGGGATCTTTTCTGCTACAAAGATATTACATAAGCTCCTTGGATCAGATTCAGGGTCTGGCCCTTCATTACCCCACTCGTTAACCTGAGGAAGCTGAGGAACAGGTAGTGGTACTGAAGAAGACGGCCAGGACGGTAGGATGGCCGGTGGAGAGTACGGCGAACGAGCCGAAAAACCACCACATCTAGGATGGTCCCCCGAAGATTAAAGAGACTTACCCACCACATTGCGGTAAGATGGGATGATGGCTGCTGTTATTGGCACATGGTCTGGGGCTAATGGCGAAGGGGCGCGCTGCTTCTCGCTCACCACTGGTCCCCAGAATAGCTCTCTGTGATCTGTATTCGTGGTATATAGTTCTTCTGGTGATGACGGTGTTGTTTGCATGACTGTAACATGTGTGGTTTCCAAATTTTATTCCTCAAGTATATACCTACAAAGTGAGTTATAAATCCGATCGACCTCGCATTCTCGGAGTACTAGGCTGATGCATCTCATTCATTCCCCAACCCTTGACTCAGAGGAGCTAGGGAAGGGTTCATGTACTGAGTCATACCCTGCTTCGGAGTTTCAGAAGTATAATAGTTTGATCCCTATTTGGAAATTACTAGAATTTTTTTTATAGCGGCGACGAGCCACCTTCTGTCCCCTAGATGGATCTTCATGATAGGGTAGATTTTTTACACTAGGAGGTCCTTTGGCCACACTAATGCTGGGGTGGAGATGGTTTCCACCTGAGTAAGCTGGGGTGCGGGGAGAACCTAAACTGATATCAAAGGGGACATGGGAGGACCTCCATGTGTAGCACTATAGAAGATAATACCTCCTCTAGTACTAGTTGGAGCATCAGGGGACCTCCATGCTTGTTTCCCCTAGCTAAATAAGTATGAGGATGGTCCTTGTACTGGTCTAGCTGAACACGGGTAGGACCTCCATGCTGGGTGCTGGTGAGGTGAGGCTGCACTTCCCCCCTCTAGTTGATAAGGCAAGGGGGATCTTCTTTAGCTAATATTCGGACATGAGGAGGGTCCCCATGTTGAAGAGTGACCAAATGTGAAACATCCAGAGACCAATAGTCAGTGGTGGGAGTAATGACTCCATATTTGGTGTAGTGGGAATGAGACAGAATTTTGTTATGAGTGTCACCATCGTGGGTAGGACCCTCAATTGGATGATGGTGGAATAGGGCGGACCGCCATGCCGAGCGTGGAAGTGTGGAAGGCCAGTGTTCTCCATGTTATTAGTAAGGGGAGAACCTCTATACTGTGTGAAATCACTACAGTTTAGTCCACGACGGCCACTACCTGTGTCAGCAACCAAGAAAGTCGACCCAGCCTGCTCTTGGGGCAGTAGGGGCCTCAATCCTGGTTGGGAATATGAATTTCCCTGCTTAGAATACATAGGTAGTGGGTGATATGTGTTAGAGTTTGCTTAGGCCATAGTAGCCGCTGACGTTGACACCCCTTGGCGGACGTCATCAGAGGCTTGAACCTGACACTGGCATCATGTTAGACTGACTCTAGTGGGTGGTGTAAGTGCATGGCTTACCTACTCCTTAGCTAGTAAGACTAGGTGGCGGAACTAACACATCTTGGTGGGAGCCCTCATTGGAGCCCCTAGAGTGGGATCCTGGCTGGGATGACCTGGATATGCCCCACCACGTCGGCGTAGGGAAGGGATTCATCGAGACGTTCCAGGAAGAGGCACTTGAAATAGTTATATGATGTCTTTGGGAGCTGTAGCCCCCAATGAGGCCCTCAGGGGCAACATTGATGATGAGGTGAATACACCTCTAAATCCAGGCGGGCCATATCCAACGTTGGGATAATACCCACCTCCTTGTATCGGCATATGAGGTCACTGATCAATCTTCGCTGAAAAACATCAAATGGGGAGATGTGGAGTGGGCGCCCCATTGTTATGGGTGTAGAGGTCGTTGTGGAAGAGGCAGAGTTGCGTGGGACATCCCATGCCCCTCTGTCGGTGGGCGGGTAGTGATCATGTGCTGAGTGCAGCAACATGATTCCTGAAAGCCGTGAGACTAACTCATCAGTTCAGAAAGAAAAAGGAATCAACGACCAATTCCCTAGTGTTATCCTGTCTTCCATGACTGGTAAGAGGGGTCCACGTAGACAACTTCGTAGATCAGGATGTCCAACGTTTTGACTACCCCATCATCTGGATAGTTTTACGCCAGGCCCACAATTTTCATAGTGGGACCCGACGCTGGATGAATTGATCTAGTTACACACTATTCCATATATTTCTCGAACACTACTAACTTCCATATTGAGGAGAATAAATTCATGTTGGGTTCACCATTTCTATTTCTAACACTTTCATCAGGGTGCACGCATATGTCTTTATAACGCCTCGACCCTAGTTACCCAGAGTCAGTTCATTATTACATAACATCGGCATGATAAAAAAAGATCAATTCTCGAAAGAACGATTAGTTTAGTATCCTTGGAAACACTATATACATTCATAAGTCTTACATTACAAAATAAATTGAAAAACTACAACAAAATCGTGTCTTCATACTCCCTCATACTATCCTTGCAGTTCATTCATAAAATACTTCTTCACATCCTGGAAAAAATAAAACATTAAAATGGGTGAGCTCAGATGCTCAGTAAGGATAACAATATAGCAGAATCTTTCTTAAATAAACATAAACATTTAAGGCAATGCATAACTAAAACAAAATAATTTTAAACATTATATTCAGCATAACATGGAAAAAATAAATTGAAATAATGCCATTTACTTATTCACATGGATATTATACTAGTCGAATAATCACATGAAATATAAATAACCACTATCATAATGATGGAATGCATAATTATAGACTATCATAACTGCATAGTCAAGGCCTCATGCCAAGAATACAAAAAATATTTTGTCAAGGCCTTGTGCCAAGACACTAGTTTGTCTAATGAGACCTACCAATGCATCAAGGAGCTATAGCAGGCTCGACCTGTCACTAATTATGTCCAATGCATTCCTCATATGAATAGGTTTAAACATAACATAACCATTCATATTAAAACAAGCATACTAAATGTCAATACTTTCTCCATAATCCATGAATGGTATAGAACTAACACATCCATAGTCAAACATTTAACAAAACCTTATATAAAATATGGATGTTTTTTATCATAATAAATCAACATCAAATAAGTATAAAATCCATCAATGGATGTTGAAATAGATTAAATCAAAACTATTTGAGAGAAATATCACTTTTTTAAATCATTTAAAAGTCACACATTTATAAAGGAAGTATTTTAAAAGAGATTTTTGAATCAAAGTGTCCCATACCACTTTGAAACATTTGAAAATAAATATCATTTCAAAACATTAATGTCCACATAAATAAATCCTTAAAATCATTTTAAACACATGGACATTAATTAAAAAGATTTAGAAAGATGAATCTTTAAAATATTTAAAATTCTGCTCTTGATAAAGAGTACCTTTCACAAATTCTTAAATTATTCATTTTGAAATAATTTAAAGGTAAAATAATTATGAAATAGGACATTTACTTTCAAAATACTCTTATATGCTTTTAAGAGAAGCTTCGATGATTTTATAATGGTGGAAAATAGCCGCACCCACTGTATAAGTTAAAAAATATTCTTACCTTAATTCTGTCAAAAATTTAAAAAAGGACCTTGTTTGGAAAAAGATGTAAATATTCCTTTATAAACATCTTATAAAAATTCAAACAAGGGTAAAAATGACTTAAACCCATATCTTGTAAAATAGTAAGAATGTTTTGAAAACATTTTTAAGAAACATGGATGTGGATGATAAAGAGGTCCCAGTAGATTGTTACGTATTAACAACCTCGGATAATGAAGAGACTGTGAAATAAACCCTTACCATGCACTTTTCATTGGTTAAGGGTAAGTTAAACTCTTGTATAATTGTGAAATAATTGTTATTAAATTATACACTAATCATATTGATTAATATGATATGATATATAATCTTTTAACTTTGATTTTTTAATAATGTCTTAGTATTATCATCATTTCGGGTGTAAACTTTATCGTTTTCTTTTATATGTTTTGTTACAGAAATCATGTTTGATATGGATAGGTTGTATCTTATTCATATACAGAATTATATCTAGTACTTAATAATTATTTTTATTCATCAAATGATAATTATACTTGCATGGATACAAAGGGGAATGAATCTCATCGCGTTTGTGGAGATGGTAGTCCGTACGTACGCACAAGGGACAATATCATTATTTTCATTTTAAAATAATATATAATTGGATGGTATATCATATATACAGAATAATAATCTAGTTATATTTATTATTTAGATCAATTACACATCATTACCATACCCATCCAAATAATAATATTTTGAATAACAATTACACCACGACGTGGAGACGGTAAGTCGTACGTACGCACATATGGTGACATGTCATTCAAAGGATAGATAGAATAATGAATATGGTTTTACCATATTTATAATAATATCACATTATATAGAAGATACAGGAGTTATTATTTTATAATTTAAATAACAAAGAAAGAAGAATATGAAGAAGAATGGAACTTGAAAGAGGGAGGTGAAAACGTTACCTCTTTTTTGGGTTCATCCATTTGATTTTATCAAAAGGGCTCCTTAGGATGTCTTCATGACTAAAGGAAGGACTCTAAGATTAAGGGAGGATAATTGATAGTTTATTTGGGTAGAGGTTGGAAGATCCAAAAGGCTTTTAAGGTATGATGAATTGGTTAGAAGTGGTGTCCTTTTAGAAGGGGGAGATGGGATCTTTAAGAAAAAACATAAAGTATTAATTTATAATAAATTAATATTCGGTTTATAGGGGCTCCAAAGTGTATTATTCAAATTCTAAGGTGGGTATGGTTCTAAATCCTTTTGACCAATAGATTTTATACAGGTTAGGGTCCTTAAAATAACATTATCATTTAGTTTAAACTCTTAGTTAATTAGTTTGACATTTACCATGTCACATAGTATTTTAATATTATATAGTTAATAAACATACTATATACATACATGAGACCCCCAAGTGGTCCATTAATGAAACAACTATCATGATATAAGTCCATTGGATAATATTTAGACTTTTAGGAATAGAATATCAATTAATAATATAATATTTGTTATAAAATCTCATTTATGTCAATTTTTACCCTATTAAATAATTGTTTTTTGTTAAACTCTTAACAACTTTATTAATTCGAATAAAAATAATTTAAGAAACCCTAAAATTTCATATTAACCAATAAAATTCTTGTATGGTGCCAAAAATTTCAAATTATATTTATTTTGACTTTTATAAAACCAATAATTTGATTCTTTCGTTAATTAAGAAAATATTGTATCATTATTATGTCATAAACAAATTTAATTATTAATTGTTTATAAATTATAAATAAAATACCATTATGTATGAAATCGTTTTATCTTTATAATGAATATTTATAGTCAAATATAGAACATTTATAACCCTATGTAAAAATTGTTTTCCTAAAATATACATGCTTCAGTCATTTTTGTATTTACTTTAACATTTTTAATACAAAGTGTCATTATCCCTTACAAGTGGATCCATGAGATCCCAAAATTGACACAAATATTCCAATGGTCGATCATGTATAAAACCATAGGTTTAGGACACGTTTTAGGGTAATTTATTGTTCTTATTATATTATTTTTTACCCTTATTTATCGGATTTACCCTTTAACCATGGTAAATAAAATATTTACCAACGTAATTATTCAAAATTTCTAAAAATAAAAGTTTACTATTTAAAAAATTTGGACATCCTGATTCCAAATAAGGAATCCATTTTTCCAAATTCATAACAGCAAAGTGACAGAAATTAATTTAAAATTAATTCCCGCTGTCAATACTAAAAGCGTGTTTTTACGAAATAATAACTATCAAAAGATTGACACTTGTTTATGTCCGGTTTATTTGTAAAATTATGTCCAATGACCAAAATTGTTATAAATGGTAAAAATATATTCTAAATATACTTTCAAAGCACTCAAATTCAAAATTTATCACTATTAATTATTTCATTTAAAAAAGATGTTTTTAATTAAAATTTAGCAGTTTCCACTATCAATCAAAATATGAATGTTTTAAGAAAAATACCAAAATTTTACCCTAGGATAATTTCAATATTCTGAATCCAAAAATTAATTCCATTTTGAATGATAAAATTTAAAAAAATTCAAAAATTGGGCATTACTATTCATAACTGCTAGTTTGATTGGTCACAATGTGTTAGAATCATAATGTTGTGTACAATGAAAGTTATTCCATTATTCAAAGGAAAATTTACCTTAGATGCTTGGGGTGTTAAATTATCCCCTCTTCAACAAATTGTGTCCTCACAATTTGAAAATTTTGTTTGAAAATGAAAGGTTTAAAATAGAAACGACCTTAGTGGAAAACCCATATCGGAAACAGGGTTAACAAATATATAACTTTAACAGAAATAAAGAGAAGTAAAAAGGTCACTTGAGATAGCCCATAATAGGATTCTATGAAAACATGGATATGGAGGAGAAAAAAAACATCAAGGTCTGATGGAGAGTTGTAGAAAAAAGTATTAGGAGAATGTTACCAACAAGAAAATCACAAACATGTGATTGGTTAAACAATCCTTACTTCCCTAGTAGGAAAAGTTTACCGACAACGTTTTGGTTTTATGTTACCCTTCATAATGTTGAGGAATTAATTTATGATATTTACTAATAATGTAAGGAAATATAATTGTCATGTATACTTTCATTACTTAATAAATTCTTACCACAAACCCATCTTTCACTCAAAAATGTAATAGAACTCAAAAATATTTTATTTATCCTAACAGCATCTGTTTCCAAAAATAAATTTATAATTAATCTTTCAAAACTTTTTAAAAAATAAAACTACATTATACACTGCAGGGACTTCACGTAGTCTAGTGGTAGGTGATAAATCCCAATTGCACTATGTTTCTGGGTTCAATTCCCGCATCATTGTCTGATGTGATGGGTTGTCACACGGTTTGCGTGTTGTCCTTTTTATAAATATCCAAAAATAACTTTAAAAATAGTATCCAATGTAAAATATAATCCATAAAAACCTTTATACTTATCCAAAATACTTTTGTAGACCCTCAGTTTAAAATTTATATGAAAGGTAATCATAATGTAGATCCTTTTTACCCCGTAATTGCATGTGAATACCTTCATCATGTATTCTTTTAAAACACTAAAACATCATGAATTACCATAAAACCTTATTGATTGAATTCTTGATCCCTCATTCCTAATAGAATACTAGATATACTTCATCCATCAAAAAATGTTGTAAACTCCAACAATAATGGAATATACAAACCTTTAATCAGTTTCAATGTAGTCAAGAATATACAATATAATTTACCCAAATCAACCATAACTTATTACAAAATTAGAACCTCAATATTAGGACCATATTAGGGTTTATCATTCCTTTAACCATGTAATTTAAAAAAAATTTAACTTGTTGTTGAGTCACTTTATTAGTACCATAAAATCTCAAATCCACAATGAAACAGTATTGTAGTACAATCATTATTTATTTCCAGTACATCATTGATACAACACTTCAATAAAATAATTCCAAAATAACAACATAAGAATTCTAGTCATTCCTCTTCATCTGTGGTAGTATCATAACTTGATTATTATCCAATAGCATCATTTGCGGCATAGTCTGATGATTAGGACATTGGTTCGTGTAGTGTCGAAACTCTGTGCAGATGAAGTATTGTACATTTGAAACTTTTTCTTACGCTTGAAGTCACGTACATGGTGTCCTATTTCTCCACACTTATAACATACTCCCATTCCCTTCATGTATTTTCCAAGGTGATTATTTCCACAGTTATCTCATATGTGAAAATCCTTCTTTACCTTTTTCCCTTTATATGTCCTTCTCTCTACCATCCTTTCCATCACTGACTTCATTTCAAATCCATAGGACTCCGAGAAATGTATAATTATCTTATTAACATATGGTACAATTTCACCATATGATGATAATATGTGGGAGACTATTTCCCTTCTAATTTCTAGTTTAAGAACAAGAAATATATGATCCTTCTTACTCTTTGGATCATGTGTATTGCTGGAGTACTAATTCCTTGTACTGGGCGCCATTTCTAAACAATGGTATACACTATATTTGTTTATGAATAGCAATACCTAATCCCTAAACTGTAAAAACACTTAACAAAAATTTAACAGTTTATGGATAAAATCCATAATCCTAAAAATGTCTTCTTTGAGGAAGTATATACTCATAAACCCTTCTTAATGGTTTCTAAATAAAATGAGAATTAACCTAAGCATATCCCCCAGGAATGTCGTAACCAAGAGTGCAGCAAGGCCCGTTTTTGTGCACCAGTTCTCATTCGAGTCTAGCTCAAAGCGGTGTTTTCAGGTTTTACCCCTAGGTATATATGTGCCAGAGCTACCTCTACCTACTCATATCTAGAGAGCAATGTATTGCTCGGAAAACCCACAAAATCTCTACAATACCAAAATTCTATGATTTTATTCTATACTATTCCTCAAAGTCCATCATAGATCTATGTTCTCTAATGAGAGTTTATCTAAATCGAGCATCCAAGGTTTGTACTAAACTTCCTCTGGTACCAACTGTAACGCCCCAACCCTAGTTACCCCGAGTCAGTACATTATTACAAAACATTGGCATGATCACAAAAGATCATGTGTCAAAAGACCGATTAGTTTAGTAGCCTTGAAAACACTCGATACATTAATAAGTCTAACATTACATAATAAAGTGAACAACTACAAAAAACTATTTTCATCATATTCACTCATACTATCCTCGCATGTCACTCATAAAATACTTTTTCACATCCTCAGAAAAATAAAACATTGAAAATGGTGAGCTCAGATGCTCAGTAAGGATAACAATATAGTAGAAACATTCTTAAATAAACATAAACATTTAAGGCAATGGATAACTAAAACAAGAGCCTTTTAAACTTGAACTTCAGCATAACATGGGAAAAATAAATTGAAATAATTCCAGTTACATATTACCATGGATAATATACTAGTCGAATAACCACATGAAATATCAATGACCATTATCATAATGATGGAATGCATAATTCCAAACTATTATTACCACATTGTCAATACCTCGTGCCAAGACTACAAATAAGATTTTGTCAATACCTTGTGCCAAGACACTCGTTTTTTTCACAAGATCTATCGATGCATCGTGGAGTAATAGTGGGCTCCACCCGTCACTTATTAAGTCCAATGCATTCCTCATATGAACAGGTTTAATCATAACATAAGCATTTGTATTAAAACTAGCATTCGAAATGTCAATACTTTCTCTATACACCATGAATGGTATAGGAATAACACATCCACAGTCAAACATATCACAAAACATTCAATAAAATATGAAAGTTTTGTATCATAATCAATCAACTTAAAATAAGCTTAAAATCCATCAAATGATGTTGACATAGATGAAATCAAAACTGTTTGATAAAAATATCTCTTTCTTGAAATCATTTAAAAGTCACACATTTATAAAGGAAGTAATTTAAAAGAGATTTAAGAATCAAACTGCCCCATACCACTTTGACACATTTGAAAATAAATATCATTTCAAAACCTTCATGTCTATATAAATAAATCCTTATAATCATTTTTAATATAGGGACATTAATTAAAAAAAATTATAAAGATAAATAATTAAAACATTTAAAATTATGATCTTGATAAAGTGTACCTTTGACAAATTCTTAAAATATTCATTTTGAAATTATTTAAAGGTCACATATTATAAAATATAACATTTACATTAAAAATAATCTTATATGATTGTAAGGGAAGATTCTAAGATTTTATAATGGCACAAAATAGCCCCACCTGTCGTATAAGTTAAAAAAACAATCTTACCTTAATTCTATCAAAAAGGTTAAAAAGGACCTTGCTTGGAAAACAACGGAAATATTCCTTTATAAACTTCATATAAAAAGTAAAACTATGGTATAAATGACTTTAACCCATATTGTGTAAAATAGAATGAATTTTTTTAAATCATTTTTAAGAAACATGGATGTAGATGATAAAGAGGGCCTAGTAGATAATTACGTATAAACAACCACAAATAATGAAGAGATTGTGAAATAAACCTTTACCATGTACTTTTCCATGGTTGAGGGTAGTTTAACCACTTGTATAATAGTGAAATAATTTTTATTAAATTATAGAAGAATCATATACATTAATATGATATCATATATGATATTTTAACATTGCTTTGTTAATAATGTCTTAGTATTATCGTCGTTTCAGGAGTTAACTTACTAGTTTTTTATATGTTTTGTTACATAAGTCATTTTTGTTATTGATAGGTTGTATATTATTCATATAAAGAATTATATCAAGTATATACACATTATTTTTAATCATCAAATTAGAATTAGTCTGGCATGGATATGATGGGGAATGAATCTCATCATGTTCTTGGATGCGGTAGTCCGTACGTACGCACGAGCGACAATATCATTGTTTTGATATTACAAAATATATAATTGGATGGTATATCATATATATAGAATCATGATCAAGTTATATTTATTATTTACAACAATTACACAACATTATCTTACCAATCCAAATAATAATGTTTTGAATAAAAATTACACCACGATGTGGAGACAGAAAGCCTTACGTACGAACGTATGGTGACATGTCATTAAAAGGATGGATAGAATACTGAATATGGATGTACCATATTTATAATAACATCACAGTATATATAAGATACTAGATTTATTATTTTAGAATGTAAATAACAATGAAAGAAGAATTTGAAGAAGAATGGAACTTGAAAGAGGGCTGTGAAAACGTTACCTCTTCTTTGGGCTCTTCTTTTTGATTTGATCAAAAGAGCTCCTTAGGATGGATTTCTGACAAAAGGAAGGCCTCTAGGATTAATGGAGGATAGTTTAGAGTGTATTTGGGTAGATTTTGGACGAACCAAAAGGCTTTTAAGTTATGAATAAATGATTATAAGTGGTGTCCTTTTATAAGGGGAAGGAGGGGCTCATTAGGAAAAACATAAAGTATCAATTTATATTAAATTTATATTCGGTTTATAATGGATCCAAAGTAGTTTATTAAAAGTATAAGGTGGGTATGGTTCTAAATCCTTTCACCAAAAATATTTTAGACAGGTTTGGGTCATTATATTAACCTTGTCTTTTAGTTTTAACACTTAGTTAATTAGTTTGACATTTACCATGTCAGTTTGTATTATTATATTATATAGTTAATAAACATACTATATACATCCAGGAACCCCCCAAGTAATCCATTAATGATACACCTATCATGATATAAGTTTTTTTTGAATCATAGATTTTTAAGAATAGAATATCAATTAATAATATCATATTTTTTTAAAACACATTTATGTCAATTTTGACACTATTCAATAATGTTTATTTGTTAAAGTCATAAAAACATTATTAATTCGAATAAAATTCATTTAATAAATCCCAACATTTCATATAAACCAATAAAATTCTTTTATGTCATCAAAAATTTAAAATTATATTTTTTAAACTTTTAAAATACCAATTATTTGATTCTATCATTAATAAGGAAAATAATGCATCATTATTGTGTCATAAATAAATATTATTATTAAATGTCTAAAAATTATAAATAAAATAACATTATGTAGGAAATAGTTTTAGATTTAAAATAAATATTTATAGTTGAAAATATAACATATATAACCCTATGTAAAAATTGTTTTTCTAAAAGATATATGCTTATGTCATGTTTGTATTTACTTTATCATTATTAATATAAAGTGTCATTATCACTTGAAAGTAGATCCATGGGGTCCCAAAATCGACCCAAGGATGCCCATGGTCGGTCATGTATCAACCAATATGGTTATGACACGTTTTAGTGAAATTTATTATTATTATTATATTATTTTCTTACAATTATATACAGGATTTACCCTTGAACCATGGTAAATAAAATATTTTCTGAAGTAATTATTCAAAATGTGTAAAAATAAAAGTTACCTATTAATACATTTTTTATATCTTGATTCTAAATATGGATCCATTTTTCCAATTTGAAAACACATAGGTGGATGAAATTAATTTAGAATTAATTTCCGCTGTCAGAACAAAAAGCGTGTTTTTATGAAATAAAAATTATCAAAAGATTGACACTTGTTTATGTCCAGTTTAACTGTGAAATTATGTCCATTGAAAAAAATTGTATTAAATGGTAAAAATATATTCCAAATATACTTTAAAACCACTCAAATTCATAATTTATCACCAATAATTATTTCGATTAAAAAAATTGTTTTTAAATAAAATTTAGAAATTTTCACAATTCATCAAAATATGAAAGTTTTCAGAAAAATACAAAAATTTCAACCTAGGATAATTTCAATATTCCAAATAAAAAAAGAAGTCTATTTTGAAATATAAAACTAAAAACATTCCAAAAATTGGGTATTACTATTCATAACGGCTAGTTTGATTGGTCACGGTGCGTTAGAATCTCGAAGTTGCATACAATGCATGCTATTGCATTATTCAAAGGGAAACGTACAGTGGAAGCTTGGGGTGTTACAGTCTTGTTTGGGGATGATGTAGATATTTGTTTCGCGGCATTCCTGTATTCCAAAGGTGTGTTACATCCATTCCTTGTTTAGGGATGTTTTATCCTTGATCAAAACATGATGATGGGATGTCAGTTCATCCTTCCAGGGATTCCTCCTCGGAACTCGTCACCTAGTCCGGGTATCCTTTATTTATTTAAGAAATTATTCCTGAAACTCTTCCTAGTTCCATACCATCATGGAATCCTGTTAATTACATTGCTTCTCTTAGGAAATTCCAAAAGGTTCGGTCAGGGCAGCAACCTTCGGTCAGGGGGGTAGTCATGTTGGACATCACTAGCATGTCTGGACACTCGGACACTGGCACGTCTGGGTTTTATTCCCTTATTATTG
The DNA here is from genome assembly GCA_963277665.1 of Viscum album. Taxonomy (NCBI): domain Eukaryota; kingdom Viridiplantae; phylum Streptophyta; class Magnoliopsida; order Santalales; family Viscaceae; genus Viscum; species Viscum album. The sequence goes on along the minus strand of OY728150.1, from coordinate 1,250,066,707 downwards.
GGCTTCTTGAGGGTGTGGAAGCTTGAGGAATCCCATGTCTAATGCGGGAAATTTCATTCCATTGGCATGTATAAAAGGTTTTCCTCATCATCCCATGATTAACATAGTGTATCCCGTAGGTTTAACATCTAGATGAGATGGATCAGACTGATCAGAACACTGATTATAGTGGATCATAAGGGTGCATCCTCTGGAGGGAACACTGATGTTGGGTCCAACATGTGGTTAGCTTCCCAATTGTTGTTAAGAGGAATGGGGAATGAGGTGGCATGATCCCACCGGGATGTGGTGTCCTGGGTAAGAATCAGGATGTATGATGGAAGGTATAATGAAGTGGATGGAGAATGAGATGGAGACATCTCGAGGATAACAGTGATGTAGGGCATTAGTCTCAAAGAGGAATCCTATGTATCCATGTGGCAAGGAATAAATTTCCTCATAGTTAATCCGATGATGGCTTATCACCAATTGGGGATTTCAACATCTTAGTGCTGGATAGGGTCACAACGGATTACTGCTAGATGTGGATTTCAATGGCTTACCGCTGAATGGGGTTATAATGCCTTACCGTCGAATGGAGTCACAAATCCTTACCACTGGATGGGGTCGCAATGGCTTACCACATAATGGGGCCGAACATTAGGAAGGCTTACTAAGTACCTTATATAGGATAAAAGGATCAATCCCATGTAGTTCTTGTGGGATGGGGGTAAGTGAACCGACATGGAGGAGGAATTGGGGTTCAATGCTTAATGGGATTGAACCTCAGGGAGGATTCTTACGTACCATTCCTTAAAAAGGATCAAAGTCCATATAGTTCGGGAGGGTGAAACTGCCTACTGCTGACTGGGGAAACAACGGGTTTCCACTGATTGAGGTCCAGAGATTAACGTCATGAAAAAAGGGGAAAACCCAACATACATGAAGACTTGGGGCCCAGATAGATGGTTGGAATTAACCTTGTGGAGGCTTCCTATGTACCTCACCTTGGAAAGGATCAAAGACCATGTAGTTCAGGTGGGATTTGACAAACCAACGTGAAGGGGTTCGAAGCGACCTGGTGTTGGCTTGAACCTCATGGAGGCTTCCAACAGACCTTATCTAGGAGATAAGGTTCAATGTACTCGTAGTTCATGATGGTATGGGAGCAGGCGTGAAGGGGGTTGGAACCAATTTTTTTGGGATTGAACCTCTGGGAGGCTTCCTACGTATCTCGTCTTGGAAAGGAACAAATACCTTGTAGTTCATGGTGTGTTTGTTGAACCGATGTAAAGACGTACGGGACCAATAGTTGGTGGGATTGAACCTCAAGGAGGCTTCCTACATACCCCTCTTTGGTAAGGATCAATGACCTCATAGTTCATGTTGGGTGTGGGGCTTACACTCTTGGATACCTGGAGAGGATTTCATAGTCGATGCTTACTCTAAGCCTACGTGAGTCATGCATGGTGTGAGTTACAAGATACATAAAATAACTAACGATCACGTTGTGAGAGGTGAGTCCGTGGTATGTGGAGTGGGGCTCACGTGTGTTTAGCATCCCAATGAGGAATCATTGGAATACACACGGTTCGTAGCCTGAGGAGATGAATATTGGGACTTACTCTATGGTGGATGCCTTGGTGGTGACAAAGCCCAATGGGAGTGGGATTTTTCACCCATGAAGGGAGGAGGAGAAGGGGTGTGGCATGCTGTAAAGAATGATAGGGGATTGAACCAGGGTGGTTTCCCATTCCCCGTAGACAAATGTAGCTCTGATAAAGAGGATTTCATTCCATGTGAGGAATTATTTCATTCTTGTGGGGACCAGTGGGCATAGAGAATTTCTGAGACAAGGAACCCCACATGAATTTCGGGTGGTGATGTTGTAGTTTGACTTCATGTGTTGAGGATGAAGGTAATTGGTATTTTAACGTCTTTCAGCTCATATGAGGTTGGTGCGCTCCGTACCGCTAGAAGTTACATAACTGATACCCGCCTGCCCGGGGGGAAAGAATGCATCAGTAATTCCATGACTAGGTAGTGTCATGAGATGATCACATTGCGGTCCACGTTAGCATGGCTATGAAAAGAAACAATAGTCATTAGAATGCCTACGCGAAGGAGTATGAGGCGATGCAACACAATAGGAAGTATCATCCAAGGTACTTTAAAGTTACTTCGTATGAGACTAGAAAGTCGTATGGTAAAATGGTGTGTACCATAGATGTTTTGGGAATGGGAGGCACCTTAAAATGATGTCCAGAAGAGATACATCGAACATGTACACACAAGAAGGGAGGATTACATGGAAAATGGAACATTTTCACAGAAAACACTGGGTCGACGCACAATTGAGACACTTACGTGGAAAAGACCGGGTCAGTGTGCATACGGGGGAAGCCGTTTTTCATGTAATTGGAAGAGATTTCAAAATAGAACTAAGGGTTGAGAAAAATTTAAAGGTATAGAATTAATGGAATAATGTTTGTACACAATTGTAAGGGATTGAGCACAATTGGAAAGGATTTCTCGCAATTATAAGGGATTGTGCGCAGGGAACCAAACTCAAAGGGATTCAGACGGGGTTTAAGCCCGATTGGACTTACGTGATGGCGTACCCCTGGGTGACATGTCATAAAAGATTCGGTACCTGAAATCCATATTTTTAACAAATAATAGGTGGAGTTCGCACAGAGGAGACAATTCATATTTTTCAGCTATTAGAAGTTGAAGGGAGACCTTCTATTTATAGGCGCTTGGGATCATCAGATCTGCACGGGAAGTGGACCACATGAATGATTGTACTCTATTTTCAATGGATCTAATGTTCAAATGTGTGGTGGTAGTGGTGAAAAACATTCAGCACTCGCGGTCTATTGCGCGAAAGGTCCTGAGCATGTACAGAAAACTTCAGATCTTGCTGTTTTCCGCATGGGAGAGATATTTTTTCACACACCTAATATTTCTCCTCGCAGGCCTTCTGGGCCCCCTGGAATGGATTACCGAGTCCAAATATGTCTTCTCTTTGTCATTCCAAAACCTGCTTATGCCCTTGAGAATTTTTCAGCGTCTACAACATGTATTGTGAAATTTTTTATATAGGTGCCGATGAATTCATCGTCTAATTGATTCAAATGATGTAATTATATTTATATATTTTTATGAATAACTTCTAGAATATACATATTGAATAATATGTTATTGAACTATTCCCAATACATGGATTCAATTTCATTTTGATTCCTCATATTTTTTATTATAATCCCCCACTAGTCTACATCACCTTTTAACCAATAAATAGCTAGAATGAATTTATCATGATCCAAGTATTGGAGGATGGAAAATATCATTTCAGTGGTTCTAATCCAGTGTTCACCAACACATGGATCAAAATACCTATTGAATGAATGTGGTATTTTCCACATGAAGAAGTAAACATAACATTATTACCTTCTTTTCTTGTAAGGAAGCTCAAAATGATTCATATCATGAGAATTCTATTTGGGAATAGTAATGAGGTTTTTATTCCCTATCAAATATAATTCATACTCATAGGATAAAAATCATTGCATTGTCTATCACAATTTCCATTAATGTGGTTCCTTTAGGTTAAAACCATGGAATAAAAAAAATAGAGTAAATTACATTTTTCATAGCAGGGATCTATATAATTGTAGAAACAAACATATATGATGTCTAAAATATTACTCCAAATATAATTTATGACACCATAGGATTATACTAGGTCATTCATAAACAACATATATTTAAATCATTCAAGATGGATGATGAATATTTTTGTGATTTCTCAATGAATATCCACTAATAGTTTCAAAAATGGTATGCAGTAAGGCCCATTTTCATGTACCAGTTTGTGATGAATCCATCCCAACACAACTTTTCAGAGTTTTTACTCCTATATAGATCAGTTCTAGAGACACATTCAATTTTACTATCAATATGGTGATATATTTCTAGTAATACACTCACTCTATCCATTACATAGATTCAGGTATATTTTCATATACCTTTACTTATCCTTATACTTATCCTTAGGTTGTAGCTTAGGTTCCTCACTATGGTTTTTTCATACTAGCATCCGAAAGATAACTACATATTTTCTATGATACCAACTATAGAGAACTTCACTTTTCATAAAATAAATTTACATTACTATGATAGAATACTTTAAAATCATACAAATAGGTTCTTAAAGTCAATTATAGTATACTAACATTGGAAACTTGGAATAAAAAACACATGTACATAACTAATCTACAATATCACCCACAAGGTTCTTCAAAAATAGCACCCTTCTTAGAATCATCAAGAAGAAAAAATATCATCATAACATGGGGAAGAAACATAATAATGGGTGAGATCATTTTCTCGGAAAAGGTAATCCTTTTAGACATGAATGTATAAATATGATCATAGGGGAATGATAAAATCATCATAACATTAAAATATTATACCCTGTATATCATATGATTAGAAACATGAATCAGAGTATAAATCATTATAGTTAATAATAAATGGATAATAATGAAATAAATGATTTAATCTATGAATGAATGTCATAGGAATAAGTCATGGAATTTTGGATTAAATAAATTTGTGAAATCATTCCATAATGATCTGGACTTGATATAACATAATAAGGAACTTCATGGGAATTATACATATTGGACGAGACACACCACCATTTGTTAGCACAGTTGTTTCCATACCCATGATTTTTTTTCCCAACCTTCCTATATTGGATCTAGTTTCCCCATCATCAAACATCATAGAGATTACAAATATTTGGTGGGGCACACCACCATCCCTGGTCCCAAACCATTCGTTGTAAGTGATTGGGTTTACCAATCTTCACATAGTGGATCAAGAATTTCAACATGATTCACATAATTATATATAGATATATTAATCTATACCCAATGTGTTTGAGTTAGATATCGGCCCCACCAATCTCATAAAATTTCATTTATACATGTTCCACAAGATAATAAAACATTCATCATATCATGATATATAAAAAGCTATGGGTTTTATAAAAATTAAATTATAATCCCATGAAATTAGATGATTAAAAATTTCTTTTCATCGTATAATAACCTTGTGAAGATAGAGATTTTTTATACTAATTTCATCAAAGCATGTTCTATGAAAGTAAGTCATTTTAAAAATCATATTACCCAAGGAATAGAAAATGGTTTCATAAGAATTATTTCTTCAAAACTTAAACAATTTAAGAAATAATATGAGTGGAATCTTTGGGTCATATCCTAGAAAGAAAAAAGTAACATCAACAGTTATCATCTAAAATGGAAAATAACTTGTAATGATATTTTGAAATATATTCTTGAGAAATATAATATTTCATCATTGAAAAGGGATCCTCAAAAAATAAAATAATTGAAAACCCATTTTCTTGATACAAAGCATCAAAACTATAAAATTAATCCTTGAAATTATTTTTAAATCATTTTATTTGATAACACATAAGGATAGATTGCAAACATTTTCTAAAACATTTTATTTGAAAAAAATATAATGAAATATGGGAAATGTTTTGGAAAACATTTTTTTAAAATATAATGAAAACCTTTTGAAGTATGGTTGAATTCTCGTAAAAAAATTTAAAAACATTTTTCCTTGAAAATGATCTTAAAATATCATCTACTAAACAAATATTCAAAATATGTCTCTTGATGTTTAGGTCATGTGTCTCAAATATGGTAAATTGATACAAAAATTCATTAACAATTTGGTAACTCTTGAAACATTAATCCCACTAGATATAGATCAAAAAATGTTTATATAAATGACCATAAAAATAATGAAAACGATCACAAAATATATTTATGTATTATATAATAATCACACAAAATAAATGAATATGAATACGGCGAAAATCTCATATAAATAAAAGTGAGACTAGAAATACCATAACCTTATGTCTTGACCCTAATTGTAATCCTCCAAAAATCCTATATAATAAATTTATGATAATTATAAATAGCCCTATTAATATATATAATACCATATATGGTATTATTTTTGAATTTATATAACACAACTTTTAATAATTATAGGTTATGTTTTCACTTTGGATAAAATCATTTTTTTTTTCACATGTGTGTTAATTTGTAAAATATCAGTTCCATAAAATTTTATCTTGATTATAGAATTCAAAAATTGATATAAATAACATGTGTATTCATTATATTTTTATTATTATAATCCTTACAATAAGAATGTATGAAATGGAATACACCATTTATGGAGACAATATGTTGTATATACGCAATTATATTGTTTCTGTATATTTTTCGTATTGAAGGGAAGAATGTAAATAAAATATATGTATATATATATGTATATTTATAATTATTTTAATATAATAATTATATCATATATAAAAAATACATTTTGTAAACACATAAATAATAAATTCAATGTAACGTGTGAAAAATAATATCACATTGAGGGGGCATTAGTCCCCACATCCTAAATAAACGTTATATTATTTACAAAAAATTAGAAGTATTAATATATGTGGTTCAAAACATTTTAATAAGAATAATGATATAATTTATTTCATATATATATATATATATTATACATCCCACTATGAGGGGTGGTGAAGAAAAATGATCAATATTTATTTTGTTTGGTGACAGTTCACCTTACACATAAATAGTATGTTCGTTACACATTAGATGGAAGTATGGGTAAGAATAGATAGAACCCTCAGTATAAAAAAATATTTATATATTTTGTATATATTTTGAGTTATGTAGTCATGTAATTAGGTGAAATGAATTTGTGGGGAATGAAAATATTAGGATGGAGCCTCAAGGAATGTGTTATCACTTAATCAGATATCTCCTTTTGGTTTTCACCAAAGGGATTCCATGGATGGTTTTCTGACAAAATTACTATTTAAAGGATAAAAGGCAGAATGTGTTTTTTTGTATTGGGTAGATCATGTAATAATATACATGTATTTATAGGTGTGAAGATTGGGTAGAGTTGATGGCCTTTTATGGGGAAGGGATGTGACATAAATGGAATTTATTAAAACAAGTTAGGTGTACCCACTTTTGTACTTATAAAAAGTCATAAAGACAATACAAACTCAATAAGGGAAGGTTTATTAACCAAATATAACCATAAAATATATTTTAGAAAAGTTTATTTGTAATTTTTGTGACTAACTTGAAGATTTATTTTCTAGTTATGTTTACTTATACCTTATTAATTGTAATTAATTTTAACTACATTAACTAAAATTTTTGTCAAAAAATTAATTAAAATTAATATAAAATATAAATTTTTATTATTCCAAATATGGATGATATTTTAAAAAATTCAAAAACAAGACGTTTTTGAAATTTATATAGAATTTATGGAACAGAAAGGGCGACACTAGATGTTCTTAAAGTAAAAATTATCTAAAGATTGCTATGACTTTTTGTTTCTAATATCTATTTGAAATTGGTTATAATGAAATAAATTGGGGGAATTGATAAAAAAATAAGTAGTTATACTTTATTAATATATTTAAAATGTAATTTTACTAAATAATGAAATTTGATGAAAATGTAGTTTAAAATTTTAATTCATTATTTTTCACAATTCATCCAAAAATAATGTTTCTCAGAAAAATCCCAAAAAATCATCATAAGATAATTTATAAATTGTAAATTTAAATATTAATTTCATTTTCTGAAATTTATCTTAAAAAAATTATAATATTCATTTTACTATTTTATATATAAGGACATGAAATGTAGTTCATTTGAGAAAATAGTATATTAAAACATATAAATATTTTACAAAAAAATATATTTTTCATTATCAATATGTTATATTTATATATAACTATTGTAATAAATATTTTAAATGTTGTATTTAATATTCATATTACTATTTTAAATAGGTAGTTTATAACTATCTCATTTAAATAATTGTAATAATAAAATAATGATTTGTAAAAAACAAAGTGTTGCATGTTATGTATGCCATGTCTGGGTTATATGTAGTGAAAGCAATGTAGGTTCTATGTGAAATAAATACATCCAATAGTGAAAGGAAATAAATAAATGAAAGATAATTCATTAGAATAAAATAACTATAATAACTCATGTTGATATATTATATGTTTCAGTTAAATCATATGATCACCTTTCATTTTAACACACAATGAGAAGTTCATTGATGGAATTGATCATATGTTCCCATGAGATCCATTATTTATCATGTGATACATTGATGACAAGGATAATTATTATCATCACCAAGAACCTCATGAATTCATTATATCTCTTTTCCATATGGAATAAATAATGAAATAAAACAAAAAATGGTTGAATCTTTATGAAAAGGGAAGGTATGATCGGCTTCATGAAAAAGGGATCAAATTATTTGGGTCACAATTGACCATTTTAGACCTTCCTATACAATCCAACATAATCACAAGATGTAACATTGGCATTTCATCATGATCTTGGGGATTCCATCTTGGAAGGAAATATTAATCTCACAAATGATACCAGAGAAGTCATCCTCAATCTCACAAAAGTGTTTCCATGGGATCCTTGATCACTTGAAGATTCCACGACATATTATCCGGACTTTGTTAAATGGTATTCAAATTGAGAAATTGTTACGATAGATCAATTTTATCAATAAGGGACCAATAAAAATGGTGTTGGTAGGACATTATCATAGTCACTGTCATCAGTCTGCACTGTGGATGAACACCAAAAAGATATTATAAAGCGGATAATACAAAAATAACTCCACTAAATTCATCTCATATCCATGAGATATTTTTTTTCAAAAAAATGGTATATAAGTGGGGGAGAAGAGGCCTTTATTCCCCCCCAAAGAAAAAACCAACTACACAAAACATTAGGCAACAAGAATCATCAACATAGGAGCATATATGATGAATTCTGAGAGAAGAATTAAACATTATCATAATTTAATTCCATGCGGTAAAATATGGGTAATGGACTAAAGGATTACATGACATGAGTATGCGATTTTCATGATCCCCCTATCGATCACACTATACAACTATGGTGTCTCAAATAGGTTATGTGAATGGGGTCCTACATGTCAATTGGGTCACTATAAACAAAAAATAAGAAAAAACTAGACAAAATATGAGGCACAATGGAAATAAATGCTCGATTAAATACCAAAAAATATGGTACAGTTCTTAGTAGAAATACATATTGATCCACAAACATCTTACGTTTCCTACCTAAAACCTATGATAGCATGGATACATGGCCCCGGGACATGAGATAGTCCCTCAATATTATATTGGATCACAAGATGCCCCTTGTACATGTTATGAATATCATGTGATGAACTCTATGAATACCACTGAAAAAAAGTGAAGTCCTCCATGATTTTTATCTCGATCTTGTGATATCCCCCATAAATTTGTCAATGTTAAGAAATGGATTTGTGGAACATCATCCAGGACTTACGATGTCCTAAAAAAAGTCATCTAGATCATGTCATGTTCTGTGGACATTCTAACAAGGTCTAAAAATATCATCAAGGAATATCTTCCAGAACTCATGATTCCCCCAAGACAAGGTTGGATGATCATTCCACACCCTCCAGATGTGTCATCTAGGTCATTTGACACCCTTTATTAATGTTAGTGGGATCATTTGATTCCCTTTAGACAAGTTAAATGGTGGTTGATATTGTATTTATAAATGACACCAAGGAATCTATTACATGTACATACCCCCTTTGACATGTAAAAAATTCCCCTATCATGTCACACAAATAATCAGGACTTGCCAGGAAGATAATTGAGACATGTTAGTGATATGATTCAGGGCATGAAATCACTGTCCAGTGGAAATATTTTTTTATACCCATTACTGAATAATGCAAACAAAGAATTCATCCATACCTATAATATAGAGGATATATTCCTAAGACCAAATCATAAATGGTAATCCACTTCAATGTATGTCCCTCCAAGCCTTTTCCATTATAACAATCATGAACAAATCCATCCCATGGAATTATCATTCCTCCTCATAACCTATCACATTGATTAGGAAAATGAACTGTGATATATATAATTCCTCCTACGCTATTAATACTTTTGGAACCTTCCTATGTCTTAAGAACCATATCAAACATCTCATAGGGAATCCCCAATTCATAATTCTGTTATCTATATGTGGTGAGACATATTGAATTATATTTTCTATTTCCCACATTGATCATGGCTCACTTGGGCATGGGTATATGAAATGGTCATTTATAACGACCCAAACATCACATACATTGTTACTACTTTAGAATTGATGCATACTTATTACAACATATACCAAAACCATGATATGACCGTATAGGTATAGTGTCTTCAGAAACTGGGAAACATAAACAACTGGTTCATAAAGAATCTACATCGTCTCCTGTTTATTTCATAATATATAGAGTCCCTTTTGAAATATATTTCTGTATACCCTTCTTCCCGACCTGGGGAAAAGAAAACATACAAAAGAGTGAGCTCAAATTCTCAGTATGGTTAAACAAAAAAAATATCAATCCTATCATATTCATAAGAACATAAAATTTTAAAAATATTAACCTGTAAAAGAGATCATAATATCTTAGTAGAGAAATTTAATCCCAATAATAATAAAATAAAAAACTAAACTTTGTTGGATACAAACATAATCATAGAAAATAATTTCATATTATTCAAAACTAATTACCATGACTATCATAGCAGACCAAGTCCATTTCTGAACTGAGTTCACTCCTTGTTCCATTCATGTATCACTAAACCAAATTAAAATATCTTTCTGGCCATGTCTATCTCATGAGATATAAATATTTACCCAATACATTGGAGGGAGATATAGGTCCCACCCATCTCTTAATGAAACCATTCTTATGTTTACCATAAAATCATAAATCATATATCATAGCATAACCCATGTGGTAATAATTAGATTCATATACTTCATGCCAACATAACATAATCCATATTAGATTAAAGGAATTCTTAAAAATAATTACATCACAATATAATCAAATATATTTAAATATAGGGATAGAAACAGAACCCCATATTATCATAGATGGAAAATAATTTTGATAAAACACTTGAACTCCATTCTTGAGAAAAATATCCTTTCTACTTCAATTTTTTTCTTTTCTTAACATGTCGTACAATTTTGAACTAAAAGAAGTTAATTAAAAATAAATGTGAATACTTGTAAAGAATGATTCATGGAAATAATGTTCTATAAAATAATAATAATCCATTCATGTCATATAAGATAAAAAACATTCTTCTCGTACTTTTCCCGGAAAAGTAAAAAAGTTTCTCGTAATGAAAACGACATAAGATTCCTTTCATATATTTTACTAAAAATCCACCAATAGGTAAAATTGGATTTAAACAATTGTATGAGGTTATAAATAATATTACATATTGAGGAAACATGGATGTGAATGATAAATATTTCCCAGTAAATTTTGAATTATAAACAATCTCAGATAAAAATGAGATTGTGAGATTTTCCCTTACCTTAGGTCCAATATGCATCGTACATTTCCAAAACTCCTGTATAATTATTTAAATAATGTAATTTACTTATTATAGAATCATATTAATTATTAATATATCATATATGGTCATATTCTTATCTTCTTATTAGTAATATTTCATTGATACTTGTTATTTGGGTGTTTATTGCTCTATGTTCTGATGCATGTTTTGTCGAATAAATTATTAATACTCTTTTTAGGTTATAGATAATTCATTGAAAGAATGGTATTAGTGTAATATATATCATATTAATTAATTATATTAATTTATATAATCATTATTCAATGAAGATCATGTAGAATGAGTCGTATCACATCGTGGAAACGTTAAGTCATACGTACACAAGAGCGATGATATAATTTCCATGATTTTGGAATTGTATTGAAGTGGATGACTGAATATCAGAATTAGTATAATGTCATAATAACCATATATAGTTAGTTTTTACACCATTATACCAATCCATGTAAAGCGATGGTGGAAAAATAGATTACACCACAGTGTGGAGACGGTATTCCGTACGTACGCATGTGCGGTGATTTCATTTTCCGTTGGACAGATTGAAAGGGAAATAGGGTTGTTACATTTTTATAATAACATATCAGTATATGAGTGATACTGATGTGTTTACATTATAATGAAACAAATAAATAAGAGGAAGTATAATAATAAATAAATGTGAAATAATCAGTAATGGATATTTCCACGTCTTTGACGCGCCTCTTCTAAACCTCCACTTAGGACAATAAATATGGTCTTTGAAGAATACCAGAAAATCTAGTATGTTTCTAGGGAAGAGGATAAGGTAAATTTATAGGGTTTTGATGAGCATGAAGGCACAAAATGTTGTAAAGTGTAGAGGGAAGAGGTTCCCTATTATAAGGGAGGAGAGGGGCACCTTCGAAAAAACATAAAATATTATTTTATAATAAAGACATATTCAGTTTATAATTGCTGCAAAGTGACTTATTTAGAAGATTGGGGGGGAATGGGTCAAAATCCTCTAAACCAATTGGTTCTAGAAAATTTTTGGTTACCATTTTAATCTTACCACTTTGATTTAACTCTATGTCAAATAATTTTACTTTTACCGTGTCTTCTTGTATTATTACACTATATGGCTATTAAACATACTATAAAATTCCAATAGAACCCCAATTTGTTCATTAATGTCATATATATTATTATATAAGTCTTTTATCCGAACATTAGATTTTGATGAATATAATAACAATTAATAATTTAATATTTTTTTAAAAACTCTTTTATGTCAATTTTGACACTATTTGGTATTTTGTTTTTGTTAAATAAATAAAAACATTATTACTTCGAAAAAAATTCATCTAACTGACCCTAATATGTTATATAAACCTATAAAATTATTTTAATTCCTAAAAAGTCTCAAATTACATTATTTGGGTATTTATAACATCAATTATGTTAATATTTCATTAATTCGCTAATTATTGCATCATCATTATGTCATAAATAACATAAATTATTTATTGTATAAAATTTATTTATAAAATATTATTATGTGGGAAATAGTTTTATATTTTTAATGAATATTCATAGTTTAATTTATCTTATGATTAACCTAATATTAAAAATGTTTTAGTTATTAAACATTGATTTTAACTCTTTTAACTATCTTTTATTTAAATAATAAAAAATGTCCTAACCTAATCCATGTGGACCTAAATGGTCATATTTTAATTATAAGGTTGTCTTTGGTATAATTAAACTTATCTAATAGAATTAGGATAATTTTTAGGGTAATAATAATATCATTTTTACCCTTAATTACCGTATTTACTTTTAACCGTGGTAAATAAAAGTTAAAAGTTACTATTTACCAAAAATTATTTTTATCTTTTGAACCATATTTTACTCCTTGATATTAAACTTGTCTCTCAGATTTCTGAAATTCAACTCACAGAAGTGGTAAAATTATGTTTTTTGTAAATTTTCAAATTTTCCTAGGAGGTGGGTAAAAGACGGTAAAAAGTTCAATAAAATTTTTATATATCTAAAACTATTATAAAATAACTCCAATGAAATAAATTAATATTATATAAGTATTATGTATGTATTTGACCTAAAATAAATGTAAATTATATAAATAATTATTTAAATAAAAATTTGTTTTTAAACTATAACTCAATGTTTTTAACTATTCATCAAAAATTGAAAGTTTTCAGAAAAATACCAAAAATTCACCATAAACTAATATCTATATTCCGAATACAAAACTGAATTCCATTTTGAAATATAAAATTTACAAAATTTCAAAAAGTGGGTATTACTATTCATAATGTCTAATTTATATAATATTTTAATAACATATCGTTGTTTAGTGAAACTCACTATTACGTACAACACAAGCTATCGAGGAAGGTTGATCATGCGTGTAACGCAAGCCAAGATAGTGTTGTGTTTAGTGAATGATTCATTTGGTGTTTCCTATAACATTATACCTAAAAACAAAATATTTCTCATACAATCTCAGGATGTTACATTCTACCTCCCTTTAAAATAATTTCCCCCTCGAAAATCATCACTTCATAACAAACAGATGAAGACACCTCTCCCTCATAATATCTTCATGTTCCCATGTAACTTCTTCTAATTGGTGGTTCCTCCATAAACGTTTTACCAAGTCAGTGGTCTGGTTTTGTAGAACTTTTTCACTATGATACAAAATCTCTGTTGGCTGTTCTTCATAAGAATGATCTTTCTCCACTGGTACAACATCCGAGCTTAGTACATGTAATGGATCAGGTATGTACTTTTTCAGGAAAGCTACATCGATCACATCATGAACTTGAGAGAGATTTGGTGGAAGCGCAAATCAGTAAAAAACCTTCCCAACACGATCCAATATTTTAAAATTACCAATATACCTTGTTCATAGCTTTACCTTCATTAAAAATCTCATCACTCTCTTCCAAGGAGATATACGTAAGAACACTTTATCACACACTTCAAACTCTAGGTCTTTTCATCGGTTGTCAGTATATCTTTTTTTTTTGACTCTGAGCTGCTCTTTTGAGTTGTTGAATAGATCTTACCTTTTCTGCCATATCATCAACATGATCAGTTCCTAATAAATTTCATTCCCAAACTTCATCCCAGCAAGTTGGAGTTCCGCATTTTGTTCCATATAGAGCTTCAGAAGGAGCCATCTAAATTCTGGATTGAAAGCTATTATTATATGAAAATTACCCTAAAGGTAGGAGTTGATCCCAACCACCATTGAAATCCATAGATCAGGATCTCAACATGTCTTCTAGAGTTTGAATTTTCCTCTCATACTGATCGTTTGTCTAAGGATGATAAGCAGTGCTGAAAATCAACTTTGTATCTAGAGTATGCTGAAGACTTTGAAAAACATAGAGGTAAACCTCAGATCCCGATCAGATATAATGGAATGTGGTACTCCATGAAATATTACCACTTCCTTCACATATATCATGGAAACATGATCAAGAGAGAAATCTTCTCTAATAGAAATGATGTATTCCAACTTCGTAATACGGTCAACTATAACCCTGATTGCATTATTTCCGTTGGATGTTTTAGGAAGTCCAGGGAAAAAGTCCATAGTGATGTTTTCCCATTTCCATTCTGGTATATGTAATGGTTGTAATATCACCTTAGACTTTTCTCTCTCGGATTTAAATTACTGACAAACCAAGAATTGAAAGAAAAATTTTGCAATATCTATTTTTATACCATCTCACTAGAAGTACTCCTTTAGGTCCCTATATATCTTCATGCTTCCAGGGTGAATAGAGAATGAAGAACTATGAGCTTCATCCAATATTTCCTTCTCTAATTATGGGATGGGAGGAACAAAAACCAGATTCCTGACCCTTATTATTTCACCACAACCAATGTGGAATTGAGGAACATTTCTAACCTTCTTTTATAACTCTACGTCTTCTTTCTGTTCCTCTTTAATCTTCACATGTATAGATGGTTGAACATTCATTTGAGGAAGATAAGATTTTCCCCTTGCATTATAATTCCAAAAACCATCCTTTGTAAATCCATAAATATTGGATCTTTTGGGATCCTCGTCATGGATAAGCTAGTATGCTCATGTCGACTTAACGAGTCTGCCACCTTGTTTGCTTTCCCAGGGTAGTAATCAATTAAACATTTGTGATCCTTAATCAGCTCCAACCATATTATTTGGCTCATATTCATCTCCTTTTGTGATAAAATATAATTTAAATGTTTATGAAAAGTATAAATATCACACCTTCCACCATAAAAATAATGCCTCCAAATCTTTATTGCAATGATTACCAAAACTAATTCCAAATCATGATTTGTGTAATTTTTCTCATGGATTTTCAATTGTCATTATGCATAAGCTATCACCATACTATCTTTCACTAGAACACCCCTCAATACCTTTTTGGATGCATCACTGTTGATCACAAACCTTTCTCCACTACAAGGCAGTGTGAGCATAGGTGCACTGGATAACCTTCTTTTTAACTCCTTGAATGTTTCTTCACACTCTTCCTTCCGATCGAACATAACCCATTTTTTATTCAACCTGTTGAGTGGACTAGATAATCATGAAAAAATCATTCACAAAACATAGATAATATCAAGCCAATCCAAGAAAACTTCGGATCTTAGTTACTGTTGTTGGTCTCGACCATCATTCGATAACCACTTTTTTGATGGATCTATAGATATCCCCTCATTTGAGATTATATGACCCAAAGATGAATATTTTTGATGCCAAATTAACAATTGGTAAATTTGGAAAAAATCTTCTCCTTTCATAGTTTCTTTAATACAATTCTCAAGTGGTCTTCATGTTCTTCCTTGCTCTTGGAATATACAATAATATCATCTATAATGATGACCACACACTGATCAAGATAGTCTCTAAAGACTCTATTCATTAGATCCATGAAGATAGCAGGGGAATTAGTAAGGCCAAATGGCATCCCTATAAATTCACAGCGTCCATACCTGGTACAAAAATCAATCATTGGTATATCCTCCCTTTTGACCCCTAATTGATGATTACCTAAACGAAGATCAATCTTCAAAAAGTATTGAGCTCCGTGTAGTTTGACAAATAAGTCATCAATGTGTGGGAGATGATAGTTTTTCTTGATAGTGATCTTGTTAGGTTCTCAATCATCAATGTAGAGTCTCATTGATCCATCTTTCTTCTTAACAAACATAACAAGTTCTCCCCATGATGATGCACTAGGGTGTATGAATCCCTTATCACTATTTTCTTGGAGTTTCCTTTTCAATTCCCGCAACTCAATTGGGGCCATTCTATTAGGTGTCTTTGAAATTGGTGTAGCACCATGTATGTGTTCCATTGGAAACTGAACACCACGATTTGGTGGAAGACCTGGAAGTTCTTCTGGAAAGACATCATCAAACTCCCGTAAAATGGTCATATTCGTAATCGTGATTTTCTCTCCAACCATTTGAGATAAATAACCTTCATTTATTGGAATCAATGCCCATAAGATGGAAGAAATTTCTACTAGAAGTTTATATTCGTCCTTGCATCGATGGATGATCATAGAATGATTAGGAATATGAAATGTGACTTCCCTTCATTGGCAATCGATATGAGCTCCTTGTAAGGAAATACAATCCATGCCATGAATCACATCAAATTTCACTATAGGAAGGATAAAAATATTTGCGAGAATCATTTTTCCAAAAAATTCAATTGGATAAGAATTATAATCTTTTGATGCAACCGTTGTCTCATTATGAGTTGTCACAACTAACTCAACAACTAATTATTGGGTTAGTACGATGATACCCTTAGAAAATTACTCATAAATAAAAGAGTGGATGGATCTAGAATCAAATAAAACATTGGATACTTTAGAGTTGATGGTAAGTGTACCTTTAACCACTACGTTATCATACTCCACATCGCCCATAGAAATTGCATGGGACATTCCTTTTTCTTTGGCCTTAAGAGTTTGTTGACGTTGATCATCATCAAGAAACCATTGGATTAGGGAATTGATTAGCATAATGCACCATTTCCTTGCACTTGTAACCTTGAAGTGTAGGAGGTCCATTCTGTGTATCCTTTTCATTGTTTTCTTCCCTATACATCTTTTTCCTATCATTGTGGCATTAAAATTCCCGATGAACTTCTTTTCAACATTTGAAACATTTACTTGTCCCCTTAATAAAATTCCCTCCATGTTTCTTTCCACACATTGAGCATAATGGAAAACTCATCTTCTTTTAAGTGTGGTCTTTAGATTTCCCTTTGAATTGCATTTCCTCTACTTATCAAACCCATATGACTAATGGGTTACTCCAATCTCCATCTCATCCTTGAGAGCACATCGAACAATTTCCTCACAGCTATTGAAGACCCTTATGGATAACGCCCATAGAAGACTTGGTTTTAAGCCACTAAAGAATCTATCGATTTTACTCTCACATTGGATAATAATTCCGGATGCATACCTTGTATGTCCTGTAAAATTTTCTTTGTAGGTACCAACAGATTCATCATCCTTTTGCTTTAGTTCAAGAAACTCTTTCTCTGTCTTCGTTTGAAGAATATGAGTGAAGTACTTATTGAAAAATAAGTTCATGAACTTGTCCCATTCCATAGACCCAATTTCATCTCTTTGCCTCGTATTCTTGATAAGATTCCACCATTGAACATCTTCACCTTCCAAATGATATACTGCTAAGATGAATTTATGTTGTTTAGAACATTGAAGAATTGATCATATCATTTCAGTGGTACGGATCCCTTGTTCAACCACTAATGAATCAGTAGACACGCTGAATGAGGGTGGACACATCCTCATGAAGAATTCAATATAATGTTGCTCCTTTTTTTGCTCGTTTGGATGTCCTGCATAATTCATAGCTTGAGAATGTTGTGTGAGTATGGCTACAAGATTGATCATTCCAGCTCTGATAACATTTGGGTGCTCAGGGGGACAATAATTGCATTTGTCGTCTCATCCTTCATTAACACAGTTCCATCGAGTTCTATCCATTGACTAAAACCAATAATAATAGTGTGATAAAGACTAATCATAATAGGAAAACCACATGATAAAGAATAAAGTTTCACACTCTAGGTCTTTTAAATGGTTATTCATGTCCATTTCTAAAACAATAATATTGTTTTCTATGCTTAGAAATAACCTTAGGGTTCTTACTAAGGCTTTCACATCCTAGTTTCCAAAGGTTGACTATAACATTCCTTTGATACCAACTATAATGACCCATAATTTACATACATTTTTATTACATCAGAATTGATGCATACTTATTAAAACATATAACCAAACCAAGATAGGACCATATAAGTATAGTGTCCTTAGAAACTGGTAAACATAAACAACTGGTTCATAAAGAATCTACATTGTCTCCTGTTTATTTCATCATACCTAGCGTCCATTTTGACATATCCTACATAATACCCTTCTTCCTGACCGGGGGAAAAGAAAAAATACAGAAGGGTGAGCTCAAATTCTCAGTAAAGTTAAACAAAGGAAATATCAATCATATAATATTCATAAGAACATAACATTTTAAAAAACATAACCTGCAAAATAGATCATAATATCTTAGTAGTTAAATATAACCCCAATAATCATAACCTAAAACACGAAACTTTTTGTCATACACACATAATCATAGAAAATCATTTCATATTAGTCATGACTGATTTCCAAGACTATCATAGTAGACAATGTCCATTTCTGAACTGAGTTCACTCCTTGTTCCAGTCTTGTATCATTGAACCGGATTAGCTGGCCATTCCATCCATGTATATCTCATGAGATATAAATCACTACCCAATGCATTGGAAGGAGATCTAGGTCCCACCAATCACATAATGAAACCATTGTTATGTGTGACACAAAATCATAAATCATATATCATATCATAACCCATGTAGTAACAATGGGATTCTTAAATATCATTCCATCATAACATAATCCATATAAGATAAAAGGACTTCATAAAAATAATTTCATCATTACATAATCAAATCAATGTAAAAATAGGGATACAAACATAACCCTATATTTTCTTATTAGAAAATAATTTTGATAAAACACATGAACTCCATTCTTGAGGAAAATATCCTTTCTACTTAAAAAACATTTTTCCTTTCTTAGCATGTCAAACAATTTTAAACTAAACTAAATCAATTAAAAAAACTTGAAAACATGTAAAGGAAGATTCATTGAAATAATGTTCTATGAAATCTTAGAAATCCATTCATTCCATATAAGTTAAAAAACATTCTTCTCGAACTTTGGCCAGAAAAGTCAAAAAGTATCTCGTACTGAAAATGACAAAATATTCCTTTCATATCTTTTACTAAAAATTCACTAATAGGTAAAATTGGATTTTATAAATTGTAGGAGGATAGAAATAATATTAAATATGGAAGAATCATGGATGTAGATGATAAATATTCCCCAGTAAATTTTTAAGTAAAAACAATCTCGGATAAAAATGAGATTGTGAGATTTTCCCTTAACTTAGGTCAGATATACTTCGTACGTATCCAATCCTTCTGTATAATTATCTAAATAATTTCATTAACTTATTACAGAATCATATTAATTGTTATGATATCATATATGGTCATATTCCTATTTTCTTTATTAGTAATATTTCATTGCCACTTGTTATTCGGGTGTTCATTGCTTTATGTTCTTATACATGTTTTTTTGAAAAAAATATTATTCCTATTTTTAGGTTATAGATACCTCATTTAAAGAATGTTATTAGTGTAATATATATCATATTTATTCCTTAAATTCATTTATATGATCATTATTCAATGTAGATCATGTAGAACGAGTCGCATCACATCGTGGAGATGGTAAACCGTACGTACACACGAGCGATGATATCATTACCAAGATTGTTGAATTATATTGAAGTTGATGATAGAATATAATAATTATTATCAGGACATAATAACCATATATAGATATTATTTACACCATTATACCCATCTATGTAATGCGGTGGTGGAAAAAAAGATTACACCACGGTGTGAAGTCAGTATTCCGTACGTACGCACGGGCGGTGATTTAATTTTTCATAAGATGGACAGAAGGTAAAATAGGGTTGTTTAATTGTTCAAAAAACATATCAGTATATAAATGATACTAACGTTATCACTTTATAATTAAACAAATAATTAATAGTAATTAGATGAAAAAATAAATGTGAAATAATCAGTAAAGGATATTACCTCTTCTTTGACGCGCCTCTTCTAATCCTTTTCTTAGGACACTAAAGCTGCTCTCTGAAGAAAACTAGAACCTCTATAATGTTTCTAGAGAAGTGGAGAAGGGAAATGTCCAGGTATGTTTTGAGCTTTAAGACTCAAAATGTTTTAATGTGGAGAGGGAAGATGTTCCCTTCTATAAGGGAGGAGAGGGGCACCATAGGAAAAAACATAAAATATTATTTTATAATAAAGTCATATTCAGTTTATAATGGCTCAAAAGTGACATATTTCGACGCGATGTTGGGGATGGGTCGAAATCATATCAACCAATACGTTTTATACAAGTTTAGGTTACCATTTTAACCATATAATTTATATTTAACTCTTAGTTAAATAATTTAACTTTTACTGTGTCTTCTTGTATTCTTACACTATATGATTAATAAACGTACCATAAACATAAAATAGAACCACAATTGGTTCATTAATTTCATATATATTATTATATATCTCTGGTGGCTGATCTGTAGATTTTTATAAATAGAATATCAATTTATAATGTAATATTAATTTTTAAAACTCTTTTATGTCAATTTGGACACTATTTGGTATTTTGTATTTTTTAAATTAATAGCAGCATTATTACTTCTATAATAATTCATCTAAATAACCCTAATATGTTATATTAACCTAGAAAATTATTTTAATTCATAAAAATTATCCAATTTCATTTATTTGTGTATTTATAACATTAATTATGTTAATATTTCATTAATAGGGTAATTACTGCATCATCATTGTGCCATAAATAAGTTAAATTATTTAATGTCTAAAAATTATAAATAAAATATAATTATGTATGTAAATTTCATATTTCTAATTAATATTTATAGTTTAATTTATCTTATGTTTATCCTTATATTAAATTTTTTTTACTTATTAAACTTTGATTTTAACTCTTTTAAATCTTTATTGAATTAAATAATAATAAATGTCCTAATCTAATCCAAGTGGACCTAAATGGGTATATTTAATTTATAAGGTTTTTTTGGTCGAATTACACTTATACAACAGAATTATGACATGTATTAGGGTAATAATAATATCATTTCTACTCTTAATTACCCTATTTACCTTTAACCGTGGCAAATAAAAGATAAAAGATACTATTGACCAAAAATTATTTTTATTATATTGAACCACATTTTATTACTTGATATTAGTTGTGCATCTCGGATATTCGAAATTCAACTAACAGAAGTGGTAAAATTATGTTTTATATAAATTTTCAAAATTCTCCTAGGAGGTGGGTAAAAGATCGTAAAAAGTTCAATAAAAGTTTTTATATATCTAAAATTATTATAACATGAATCCAATGAATTAAATTGAACTTATATAGGAATTATGTACCTATTTTTACCTAAAATAAATTTAAATAATATAAATAATTATTTAAATAAAAATTTGGTTTTAAATTATACCCAAGTGTTTTTCACTATTCATAAAAAATTTAATGTTTTCAGAAAAATAACAAAAAATCACCCTAAGAATATTTTAAAATTACAAATCCAAAAATAAAGTCCATTTTGAAAGATAAAATTTACAAAAATTTAAAAAAGTGGGTATTAAAATTAATAACGGCTAGTTTATATAATATAATAATAACATATCGTTCTTCAATGAAACTCGGTATTGCGTAAAAAACAAGTTATCGAGGAAGGTTGCTCTTGCGTGTAATGCAAGACAAGACTGTGTTGTGTGTAGTCATAGATTCCATTGGTGTTGCTTATAACATAATACATAAAAACAAAATATTTCTCATAAAATATTAGGGTGTTACATCATTTGATTTTGGTCATGAATCACATTACCTAAATCAACCTAAGTATGCACACCCCAATTAGAGGAATATTATGACTACCCCTTATAAGGGCATGAATCACAAGGTATGTTCTAATAGTATTATTGAACTATGGTGACTCTGCTAATTTATATAAATAGGATACATTGGACACATCCTTGAGGTCTGAGCTAAATATATGATACCTTGGTGCCCTCATTTATTTCTTTTCCACATGAAGATAATTGTCACAGGTTGATCAAACAACATTGGTTTTTATTCCTATTATATGTAGGATATATAGGATATCTCATAAATGTGTAATCCCATTCCCAACATATTAATCTCCCCTCAAGATGAATGTAAACTCCAATATTAATATTTATAAGTGTTCAAAATATAACAATCAACCCTATGTTGGGACGTATATTAATAACCTTTGATACATACAGATGGAATCCATTATATACCCATCATTTACACATAGATGGATTTGGCAATTGATAGTTATATTAGGGAAATTGATTCCATATTAGGATTTTGAAGAGATTCTATAACATAAATTATATATGTAAGTGTGTCTCGGAGTAGGAAACAAATTACCGCCAAATGGTTGTGATGAGCTTGAGCTCCCATACTCTCAAGCATTGTGGGTTCTTCAGTGTCATTGACTCTGATACCATAATTAGATTCCATCATTTCAAAATAATGTATTTAATAAGTTATAGACGTCAGGAAATTTGATATTTTTCATTAAAAAATAATGGAGTGTTGAACATGAAATATTTTAATGGAAACAGTACCCTCAATCAATCAACCATTGAGATAGGCCCCATGTTTCACTAACCTTATGAAATAAAACTGTAGAAATCTCATTGAATCTTTGAAATAATAAATATGATCAGTTTACCATGAATCATACCATTTCATTTCTCACCTCCTACTAAAATGTAATGTGCTTTCCCGAAGTGAAATCCTATGTAATCATTGATCTCATGAAATAGGAACATTATTGAAGTAAAATGTCCACATGAGTAGAAAGGTTATACTAGGAAAAGAATAGATAATTGAGTTACTAGTTCAAATCTAATTGAGGTGGTATTATGACTATAATTATTCTTAGAAATGTGAAATCAATCATTGTATTCTTCATTATTATAGATACTGATCTCACAAAAAACATAATAACCCATTATAATGTAATCATCTAGTGATTTTTTGGATAACCATCTAATAGAACATCCCTTGTGAATCATATATTGACCAAATTACTAGAAATCTTCATTTTTAGGTAGAAAATGAAATTGTATGAGAATACCATTAACATGGTAACATTTCACCCATTGAGGATACACACAAGGGTCTCTATTTGATGATTCCAAAGATCCCACATTGTCTAATAAAACAAATAATGAAACAAATGGTCCTCATAAACACAACAAAATGATTCGGAAGATTATCTATAGAGTGTGACGATAAATACCTTATGTATTTGATGAAGGTGGATCAAGGAGCCAAATATGGCATCCATCTAGTTCAGGGGCCACTGAGGAGGGATCCAGTCAATAGAAATCACCAATATTATCCCACTAGTTCCCTTCATTTTCTTATTGAGGAAACCAACCAAAACATTTCCATCTCTGATGATCATGAAAATGAATCAGGGATGTCTCATTCGGAACAAAAAAACATATAATGATAGAAAATGGGTTCTTATATCTAGTTATGCTGATGAATCTACCTTGCATATTCTTGTGGTATCCAGCAAAGAGGACCATATCCCTTCTTACTCAAAAAGGTCTATTTGAATCTGCATACAGTATTGAAGGATGAATAATATAACCCTACCCCCATAGAGTATTTCATATTGGAAACTTTTGATTGAAAAAGTAAAAAATAAGTGTTATTATATGGTTAGTTCAATTGATGATACCTTCTAGTATATTTAGGATACTAAAAATTTCTGGGACTAAATATTTGTCCACATTTCAATAGAATTACACTAAATTATGGAAAAACCTAATGAACAATGCGTGTATATTTTGGAAGATGTAAAAACAAATTTTTAGGATCATGCATTGATCCCACTATCTGGGGTAGCACTACACTTTGATTAGCATTAAAAAAAATTCCTTCTGCCAAAGTGCACATTAATTTTACCATTTAGGAGGATTATTGTCATATTTCAGTAAAGAATAATGCAACATAATGGGGGAATATTATGATTCTATTTGGGTATCACCATGTAATAGAGTCACATTCCAAGATACATGCACACATTCCTATAAAAAATGATAGTCAAAATACTCCAAAGGCACTAGATTTGTCTTATACTCCCATTCCAAGAATGGATCACAAAATGAGAGTAGTACATTCCTTGATGATTTCCCATATCCCTGTTGAAAAAACAATGCTATATTCCAATCTAATAGGATCATGCTTATATCCTTACTCTAACTAGCCCCCACTAGTTTAGAGAAAATCATGCATCATTATGAGATCATATTCCTATCTGGGAATTTACATTTAATATTCTAGTATCTCAAAGAAGACAAGATCATATCACTACTTTTACCAAGAAATAACTACACTAGTATCTATCAGCTTATATAAAGGATGAGACTCATATCTATTCTCCCATTAAATATGTTCAGTGACATATTTTTATGGGGAATTCATATTTAGACTGGGATGATATATTCACATTAGTGAGGGTTGACATACATATTCTTCAACGCACCCAAAGACAGGCTCAAACTTTTTATGACAATACGAAATCACACCAATATACTATAGTTGATTCTCAATGTCAGGACCATATTTTCATATTACTAGAAGGTTATAAACATATTCCAAATTTCTTTATAATGTAGTCTCATATCCATACACAACCCTATAAAAAATTTCAGTGCATTGGATCCACAATAAAGAATCATGGTCAAATCACTAGTGTTAAAAATTATAGTGCCTTTCAGGATGTTCAACCCATATCCACAACACATTAATGACATACCGACTCATCTACCAAATCAAAAGGAAATCATTGCCTCAATATTACACCACATGGTAGTGTGAAGATGCATTGTATGGGCTATTGTCCTAAATTCTATCATGGTCAATCTCCCAAATATTTTATCTCATTTGGATAAAGAAAATCCCTCATTTCTCATACACCACCATATAGAGTGGTTATCAAAACACTAACACCCCTGTGTTTCCTATAAACTACTAGATACCATTCAATGTGTTTAGAAGGTGACCAGGATAAGAAATCATAATGGTCAGACCAGGTGGAGACTTATAATTATGATGAAGGTGAATATAACAAGAACATATGAAGTGAGTAATAAAAAAAATATATAATATTCTCTAACACCCCATCACATCTTATTATGAGATCTGAGATGAGCGTGAGATTCATTTCATGCCTTACCAAGCCAAAATATTTTGGAAACACAATAGTGGTTAATGGAAAAGAAAATATAATATCTAGGATATTAGGATAACATTAAAACCATAAATATAATATATTATCTACTATCGATGGATACTATCTCCGTGGACCAGGACCCAAAAAAATACTGCAAATCTATAAAATTCTTACTTACATTTCAACAAAATAGTTTAGAAACTAATCATTAAAGCCTTGTTATATATTTATTTTCATGTATGGGTATTCTAAAGATCATTGTAGTTTAATGCACTCTTAAAATATTAAAAATCCCATGATGTGGATTCTTGTAACATTATAGCCTCCTACGATATCGTGGGACTGAGTAACACATGAGCTAGTTAGAGAGTACAATTGTGTTTCCCAACATTAATGATGGAAAACATCAAAAATAGAGTGAGTCTTATTACATAAAATTATTTATTAAGGGCCGTTGATGAAATAAGAATTTATTTTATACAATGAAGATAATGTTCTGGTCAACTATAAAACATCCCATAGAAAATGTATTTTGTAATCGGTTGTAATTGAACCCATCTCCTATATGAGAAAGTCTCCACCAAGTCAAACATGTTGTAATATGATATATCATAGATGACAACTAGTAGTGAACCCTACCAAATAAACAAGGGAAACATTGAGAACCACCTCTAACCCTATGGTCATTGAACCCTGAGAAAATTAAAGAAACATTGGACGAATCTATAAATCATCCTTAACTCACTATTCTTTGTTATTTTTTATCCAAATCACCATAACAAGGTTCATTACTCCATCTTGGAGTCCTATAGAAATCAGTGGAACTTCCAGATCACTCATAGCTCTTGGGGAAGGTTCATTTCTATATCAATGTCCTTCCCATGTGTCATAAAACCATCGACAAATTTATCAAATATTCAACATCCGGAACAACAACTTACATTCACACCCCAAAATATCCATATAAACTATGACATGGGGAATATTCATCATCACCACCACCATTGATGGAATCAATCCTCTCTATGATTGGAGGGAAGGATAGATAGATGACATCACATCCATTCCCCATCCAAACACTACCCATTTCTATTCATAGAATATTCTTCACTAATGAATGGGATCTATCTTAAGGTAACATCTGATAGGAAAATATCGGTGAAACGTATAAAAATTACTATCAAACACTTCAGGGTTCATAATCTGAAAAATTTCAAATGAGTTCAAGGGTGAATGAAACAACCATGATCCATGCATTCTTGAATCATCCTATTGCATTGAGAGTAACGAGACAAGTATCATTGACTAATATACCTATGTTAATTTCTTCACCATCAGCATAATGGATAATATAGAACAAGATATAAGTATTTTGGGACACAACATTGCATATATATCTCAATAGGATTGTGTTCTGGAAGCGCCAATTAAGGATTAACTCACATAGAACCAATGGAGGATAAAAAAACCCAGAACTTATTAATATTGAGGTTTTTCCACAACTACAGAACACTACAAATGGAAAGGGGAGAGAAGTGGTAAAATCCCAATCTTCACTAAGTAGAGTTGTAGCTCCTTCTATAGAGGATGAATTATTACAATATGAGAAATAGATAAAAAACATAGAAACACGATGAGGAGAATCTCAGGGTAAAAATTCCCATAACATATCATCTTCAGACGAAGAAAAATATTACTCCTCCCAGGAATCAAGAATAATCCAACCCACATACAAGAGAGAAATGTGAGTATAAAATTGGATCTTTATTCAGATATTCATCAAATAAAAATAATAAATTTGGATATAATCACTACTACCCTCTCTTATAGTGATATCCTCTCCCCCATAATGGAAGTCATTCAGTCTTAGAGTGGATTGGGAATCTGCAGGAAATAAATATATGGATACCAAATCAAACCTCACATACTATCTATATATAGTAGGTGTATTACAAAATATTACATCATAAACTACTCAATTCCATTGATTCCTTTTGTTGTCGAATGGATTCCATGATTGAATAGCCCAAAACTATGTAGCCCAAGAAGAATCCATTCTTCGAATGGGTGGTTGAATAATTTTTGCCAATTGATTTTGGTATTCATTTCTTCTCAACATTTTAAGGTATGGGAGACCTAGAAACACATTTGACGCACATCGTTTTTGGATGCAATTTGAATGCGGTCCCTCAATATTTGTTCGAGGAGAATAATATGAGGTGTATTGTATATACTCTTATAAGAAGGAACTCTTTTTAGTATTGTGTGCTTCCATCTAGAAAAATTTCATGACGATAATACATTAATATAAAATTCATTTATCTATTCAGCTATAGTATATCAAAATATAAAATTTTCAATAGAAAAATAGAAATAATTGATAATAGTAGTGGGTATTTATTTTCATATCCAAATGGAAAAGATTTATCTACTAACTCATCATATTTCTCTCACATGATCAATTGCAATAAAGTGATGCTTAAAATCTCTATGATGAGATGTAGATACCTTTAATCATAGTGTAATACCTAGGTGGACAATATGAAATTATAGAAATAAGAGAATTTTTTTAGAATATATTTAGCAGACCAATGATAAATATCACCCCATAATATCAGCTCATGTCAAAAGGCTCACAATTATTGAAATTACTATTTTTTCCATCAAACCATTTCTAGAGACTACTCAAGTTGGTCAAGAACAACCCAACGCCTCCTATAAAGTGGATTAAATGACATATTCATCCTCATTCATATGTAGAATCAGATTAGGGTCCTCTGAGAATAGATGAATCGATGAATGTGTGTATGAAGAACACTCATTTTAAATGATAAATTCACTGATTTTTTGATTACATTCATGGAAAATGACATATAAAGCCTTCCATATTCCCAAGAACCCATCAATTTCAACCTCATACATTGTGTTGAAAATTGTTATTCCATATATGGTAGGGTCACACAATACTAGATTTATCAATCTTCAAATAATTCGTCCAATTAGTGGTTGATTATGGATATGTGATGTTGGGTAGAACCCTATAACTGGTGCCTTATGTAAAACATTCTCACATAGAAGTGTAATTTGCTTTGTAAATTTTTTTGGCCAGATGTGGGTATAAGTCAGACAACTGGATAAATCAAAATTCTTTTGACCGAACTCATCCATCCATTATATCATAGCCTCAAAACCTCAATATGGTACCATCACCTTTTATGATGATATCAAATATTCCTCATTGAGGTGGATGTATTCCTCAGACATTGGATGATAGAGAACACAAATATTCATATTTATTTCCTACAAAGACTCTAACTCATTTAGAGAAAATCCTTCAACATTTATTGTATAGGCCCTACCACACAAAATGAATCCTTCAATGGAAAAAGAACTCATATTAGGTTTGGTTAGCATAATAAATGTGAAACAAACCTTATATGAAGAATAATATTCCAATAATATTGTGTTCTGAGTACATAAATGGGAAATTGGAGACGTAGGAAGAGGAATCGAGGATATAGGGGACAACAACAATGTTTTCAGCCACAATATATCACTCGCATCCCCATAGAGAAATATATGCAGTCAGAACCTATGGGAAAGAAATTTTGAAATAATAATTGATTCGTGGAGGTATACAAAAACCCTACAGTGTCTTATGACTAATCTTTTTAGATGACCACCTAGTAGAGGAGTAATTTTGACCAGTTGAGAAGAAATGGAAAGATGAAATTACCTCAAAAATTTGTAATAGATGCTCACCAACCTCTATAAAACATCCCAGACCATGTACCTCAAATTAACTATCTCTTGAATTATATTATAAGTAATAACCCCACCATCGAAAGCATTAACAACTTCTGAAAATGTACGATGTTTTAAAATATCCAGTGGTTGTCCCTACTAAAATATCAATCAATGATATTCATGAACATTAAAATGAACATAGATGATCTTGTAGAATCCCCCAAGATCCAATATGATTTTAATATAGAATACACTATAGATAAGGTTTATTTAGTGGATACTATACCATAATAATTCCTTGTAAGCCTATAATTCACATAGAATTATGAGTAATAGGTCAACCTAGGATGCATCAGAACCCTATATGTTTCAGGAAGACATCATAATGATGACATATAAAGTCCCCTGATTGAAAATGGATCTGGAATCAACATTATCTTGACTTAAACCATTATAAATTTTGTATATATAAAATTGGGTTCATCACCTACAATTATTATAATTCTAATGTTTTATTAGAGTGAGAAGATATCACTCAGTAAGATCATACAAATGGCTCATTTCAGGGTTCAAAAATGTATCACTGAGATCATGACTGTACAACAAGAAAAATTATTTAATTAATAATAGTTTGGACCATGTTGGCTGATGTTGTTTTTGGATGAATGATGTACTATTTTTTATTATTAAGGACATTTGAGAGGAATGGAAATCACTTCACATTGATTAATTGGGTGAGGAAAGACATGAAAGTTACAATACATTTGATAGAAATTCAGAATATGTTGTGCGGATTTTTATATCATAACTATAATATGTTAGGATAACTTGTGATTCATGTATTATTATGGAAATGGGGAGTAATGGTGATGCTAGTCATATATAGTTTTGATTGGAAAGAATAATGTTGCTGTAAGATGGTGAAGTTGATGTACATCCTTTTGAATATCTGACGATGTTAAAGGTGTTTGATCAATGACTGTATATCTTGAAAAATATTCTTCATTATGAAATAAATTGTTTGTTTAATATGCCAGCTGATAATGAAGTAGCATTGGTGTTCTAGCCAAAATAAATTTTTGGGTGGTGCAGTTTCCCACTATTTTCCAAGTTTTTGGGGCTGAAAATCAGGGGATGGAGAAATATGATTTTAGAAATGGATGTTGTGTGTATGTTTTAATATGTATTGGTATGTTGAACGCTATAGGACTACCATAATATGAACATCAAAATCTAGAAAAGGAGAGTCTTGCACGAATGATTCTTTTTTTCTCACAAGAATGAAGGGTGTTCTGAATGTTGCACGCAAGGCATGATTCAAGGTCTAAATATCGAAAAATGGAAAAGGAATGATGTGAATAAAGATTAAAAATGTGCACGAAATATGAGGCTAGCACAAAAAAGGCGTATTTCCCCATGAAATGTCAAATGGGATTTTGTGCGATGCGTCAGGATCTTGCACAACACATTGGGGTTTTTGGGCATAGGGGTCAACGAGGTCTATAAATAAGAGGCGACCCGGACAAATTATGTGTGCTCAATAGTTAGAGAAATATGAAACTCTGATGTGTGAATGAATTTTATGTAAAGGGGATTTCTCAAATGAAAGAGAGTAGCATAGTAGAACAAAAAGTTTCATTCTAGAAAAGAGTTGTGTTCACGATTTATGTTGCGTACAATAAGTTTTTCAGAACAAAAGTAAAATCTTCCGCACATGGCATTAATGTTGCGCGCAAGTCATTTAAAATGGTGTTTAAAATATTTGGGTTCATCTAATTTATTCAGTTGTGCATAAGATCGTTCTTAGTGGATTCTATGTAGGAATGCAATGATTTGTACTACAGAGAATACACATGTTTAATTGTAAAGAAGCACTGAAAAACTATAAATCCCTATATGTGCTAATAGGTTGCACAAACAGTTGATGATTTTTTTTCCAAGTGTTACACTAGTGTAAGGAAATTTCCTATATGTTTTATTCCACAACAATGGATATTTTTCCAGTGCACTTTGTGGTACACGATTATTTCGGTACCATACCTAGGACGTAGCTACTCTTGTTGAGTAGTGAACCCTGTAAATATTGTTTTCCTATTGTTTTGTGTATTTAGCAGGTAAAGAACTCCTTAACAGAAGGTGAAGGTTGTTTAAAATAAGGAATCATAAATAAAATAAGATATCACTAACTCACACCTACCCCTCTCAGTGATACTTGGTTCCTGACTGGGTAACTTCACCTACTCAAAAGGCATTGGATTCCTAGTCGTATGGTGGTACCTACAACATTTAATCTGTGCTTCAAATCCCTAATCGATGGAAGAGTTTTCATACTATATGGTGACCTCACTCCCAGTGAGTCTTGTGAAGGCACATAAGAATATTCATGTTTCTTTGAAAGGGAGTAATAAATGGTGGTTGATAATAAATATGATTCATCCATCATTTTCTTACAGACGACGCCTATGAATTCTTGTAGTTTAATCTATAATGTTTATGTACTACCCAAAAATATAATTATGGAAGATGACCTGGCCCCAAATATATAGTTTCCTTTTGTCCATAGTGATACATTGAATGGAAATATTCTTAAGAATCTCTACTTAATGAATATAGAAGTAGAGGATGACAATGTATCTTCCCAAAACCTCATTCATTCTTATAGTGATAGAAATTATCTTCTATTTCATACAACACATGAAGATACATCCATATTCATATAGTTGGAATAATTATAGGATGACCAATAGATTTCACCTTCTATATTCAAGAAGGAATTTCCACCACCATCATTGTTCTCAGGCTGATAAATCATTGAACAGAAGAAGACCCATGACATATATTTGTCAGTTCCATCATTCTTCTTGAAGAGACCCATATGTACATTTCATTTATAAAGAAACAGTGATATTTTTTCTCCTGTAATTATGTTGTCTTACCGAATAACCATCAATGAATCATGTAGGAATCATTGATGATGAAACCATATCATAATACATATTAGTTTCATAAGATGAAAAATTTATCAAATACAATTTTTTTGAATGTGATATAATAAATAGGATTCAATAATTTCCCATGTAGGGATAATAAATTTGTATATTGTTGTATAGATCAATTTTTTAAGACCATAATTAACACTTAGGATGAATTATCATTTTCATTCACATAACTCTTGATTGATGTAACTACTATATTACACACCCTTCCTTTATGGATTGTTATTAATGGTAAAATAAAATAAGGATGGCCCCCAAAGTTGAGAAAAACACAAACTTCAGAGCACCCTTGGGATATTATATTATCATGTCATGGCCTTTTGATTAAAGAACACAAGGGATAACTATTAATGATCCTAGAATCATATCATTAACTACATTGTGGGATGTATATCAGAATGATATGTGAAAAATCATGTGTTCAAATCTCAATAATGATGTTTTCAATTCAAAGATCTTCAAATAGTCATTGATATATTGGATTTACATTGTCTGATGACGAATCCTATATAATGTACTTATGGGGAAACATCAGTGAAATATTTTAGATTTTTGGAATTTCACCAGGATATTGTGGTAGACCAAAATAAGAAGAGTAAAATTATAGAAATTTCACCCCATAATAATCCCAAAGTGTGGAAGGGGATCCAAGGTAAACTCATATTCATTTTTATTTCATAGGCAACATGGCTGGAAAATTTATCACATTAACAAAGTCAATGTAGAAGTCAGTAACCTATTTATTTAATGAGGATATAAAATCATACATTGAAAGTATCATGTAGTAAATTCTTTAAGACCGGTCTTGAAGCCCTTAATTGATGGTATACCACTCATCTTGTTTGTGGACACCATGGAACAATCACATGGAGATCTACCCACCTATAAAAATGATGCAGGGAATGAGAAATGTCTCTATCACCTCAAATGAATGATTATAAGAATTAATACTTGATATTTATATGTCAGGAATAACTGTATCACAATCATATTTTCAAATCAAATGTTGAGACATTACTTTCATCACCATGAAGTCTATTTGTACTTTCCTTTTGACCGACTCAACTATATCCATGTCCACCATATATTTAATTGTTGTTTTTCATAATCGGTGGTTATCCTACAAAATTACTACAATTTTTTTTTCATCGAATTCAGTGATAGAGAATGCAATGAATGATTTCATCACAGTACAACTGGCCATGGAAAATAGACTCATTCACCCTGAACATCTATATGAAGAGGTCTTATATTCCTATGAAAATCCCCAAACATGGGATATTAATTTCTATGGTACATCATAGAGTTCTATCTCCAAAATATTGAATATCTAAAGCTCAAACAAATTTTTCAGGGGATATTTTCTTTTTATCCACACATTTTAAATATTCGTACTCATTCACACTTTCTGAATGATGCATGAGTAATAAGGCTTGATACACATCCCTCATCACTTTCTTGTAAGAGTCCTTAATTTTGTATATAGACTACCTAATTATAACTCATATATAGTAAAAAATAATATAAATGTATAATATTCTATGAAAATGGAAAAAATATCCTATCATTTTTGTTATGTCAAGGGAATTAGGTAAGAGTTCCCTTTTTCTCCCATGTTACATCAGGTTCCCTGATCACTGAATGCTACTGACGATGCAGTGGATAATGCAACCATAGTCCTATAAATCCATGATTAGGGGGAAGTGATCTTCTATGTCATGTATAGAATGGTGATCTCATCGATCACCTTTTGCGACATGGAATTAATAAATCATATCAATACATACCGAAATAAAGATGAACCATAATCCACCATTGGATAAATGTAGACCATAGTTGATTTTCTCCAAAATGGGACTCTCCTAACGAAATGATTTATAAGAGAAAAAATTCAATGTTGAGGAGTGAAAATTATAGTCAAGGATGGGCCAAATGAGAAATAATATCTCTATGATAGAGGATACATGTTAACGCACCTCATATGTATATAAGAAAGTAATATTACTTCCATAATTATAGAATTCGATGTAGGCTTGTGCCATTCTCATCCATCTGGGGCCAAGTGCTCCCATCAAATCATTAGGATATGTTATTATTGAAAATGACTATACAAGAATATGCTTAATTCACAATGGAATTTCCAGAAAAGAATCATCAAAACTCCACCTTCAACCACCAAAATTGATACTTTTAACTAAAAAATATTGGCTTTTTTTAGTACGGTTAATGGATTTTGTTGGGGCCATATATCCTACCCAAAACAAGAAATTTTTCATATATCCTAATTCATATTTACTGTATTTACAAATTAGATGAGGAAATACCCCCATGGAAGTGGTGAAAAGAATATAAATGTATTCATGAAGATCAATATAAACACCAGATTTGGAGTCCCTCACATGATACTAAGGGCCAATAAATCCA
Source organism: Viscum album (assembly GCA_963277665.1). Lineage (NCBI taxonomy): Eukaryota > Viridiplantae > Streptophyta > Magnoliopsida > Santalales > Viscaceae > Viscum > Viscum album. The sequence continues at coordinate 1,250,031,433 of OY728150.1, read as the reverse complement.
ACTTCATTTCTATAGAGTCGAAGAAATTATAAGTGGATTACAACATATGGTCCAAATCATTCATCCAACTATCATGAATCAAAAAATATGAAAATAAAGGACATTAATAGGACTCCATCAGATATACTCTTCAAGATGGTAAAAATGGAAATAGATTCCTTGCTGGACAAACTCCTCCATGCTTTATGGTCCTATCATACCACCATGTGTACTGATAAAAAAGCATCACTAAATTATTTACTATAATCAACCAACTATTTGTAACAAAGAAAATTTTATTCACTCATGTAAAATAGCTATCAACATAAAACTCATAGATGATGATAAATCACAAAATTTTCTAAATAAATTAGTGTATCTCTATGATAAATGGTTTCTTACACTGCCCAAACATTATGTCCATCAAAATATAATAAAATGATCCTTAATTGAAATGGTTCAACTATGTTTATTTATTCACGGAGAAGTGGTATTAGCTCTCAGAACTATAATGATACCAGGATATAATCCTCCCAAATTGGAATATAAATGGGAAAGTCTATATATCATACATATGGTCAGTCACAATACGGTTTACACACTAACCAGGATTGATGGGGATTGAGTCACACTAACCAATAATGTGACATTATTGAAAATTTATTTAGATATATTCCATCAAGAATCATTTTTTTCTAGACACATGAAATTCAATAACATGAATCCATCCTGAAAACCTGATGTTAAACTATGTGGGAAACACACGAGAATTGTGACGTTAAATTTTAAGGCATCTCACATCATTTCCATAAGATGTAAAACTATTAAAAATATGTCTTGACCACATTATGTTAGAATTTATGGAATAAATCCTTAACACATGATTTAAAATATCATGGGAATCATCTTCCCTATAAATTTTCATCACACATTAGCTAGATATGTGAAAAATAGAAATAAAGATCCCCCATCGTTGTATTTGAGTCAGACCCACATAGAAAATTCCTCAACTATTAAATAAATTTGTCTTGATTCCATACCACATAATATATATAGTGGAACCAGGATCCCCAGTCCTTGGTCTATCCACAATATATTTTTCTTCATCAAAAGAAACCAGACTGTGCGATAATGTTCCAACATTCTTTTTTCACATCATGTAACCTTCATATATGTCTTATGATGTTAAAAATCACAACAGATGTCCATTCAATAACAACATATTTTTTGAATCATAACATTATAAAATACATAGTGACACCATTATCCCCAATGTTGGGTTTATACATCATATATCTTCACATCAAGTTATCTTCTTCCTAACCACGTGATATTAAACTAAAGATCTTGTGTTATCACATCATGAAACTAACATGAATAGTTTTTTAGAGGTATATATCTCTTGATATCCATTACAATGAGTTATTTTTGGATTCCTAGATACTATATGATGAACTACCCTCCACATAATAAAAGAAACTCCATGTCCATTCCATTAATTGCCACTATGTGGTGAGAGAATCCATTTCTTTTCATTATTTATCACATCAATCACATCTAAAGTGATATTACTAATTATGGCCACGAGATTCCATGAATGATAAATATATATGATTTCATGATATGGTTAACATGGTCCATGATGAAATTCCTTAAAATTAAGACCCAAATTTTTTGTTTCACGATGTTAAACTATATTGTTGATGTCTCTTTAATGAAAAAACAATGCCTTTATATAGACCTATCCATAGAGGACCAAAATAATTGGTTTTGGTCTATGACCACACCTATATTCAATAACAATATATTAATTGATTCATTTAAGGAAAATGTACATTGTGACATCCAGCTATCCAATCTGAGGTCAAGCTACAACAACCAATGTCAAAAATTCCCCCCACATTGTATGGGTCAAACCAACAAAGAGAATTTCATGATCACAGATTATATTTTTCTTGATCAATATTATCATAGAATATATTTTTACTCTTGGTTATTATTTTATTTTTTCAATAAATGATAAAAATTTCCCCCAATGCCTACATATGGGTCCAACCTACATAAGGGAAATTCATTCAAGGACTATATATGGCTTGATTACTGTCATAAAATGATATGTATAATCACCCAAATCCCAAATATTATGTTTAGAAAATTATATAAATATCTTATATGGATGAAATTAAACTACTTGAAAAATTCCATTATATTGAACATAGAAAAAATGTAGATTAGACCACTATTTATAGAAGGAAGAGTCATTCAATCTTATTCTGCATATACACAAGACAGATCTATGTATGGATTTCATGAGAAAATGGTAAATCTAGGAAATAAAGGATCTGAAAAATGTATAACCCCCAAAAATCTAGTTCATGAAAATATAAAATGGTCCCAACATATATTTTCACCTCAACATGGAAAATTATATCCATGTACATCTTGTATTTTTCGTTTGTGGCATCCCAAATCTATATATTTTGTCATTAAACTACATGGAAAGAAAATAATCAAGTTGTAGGACATTAAAAATAACTGAAATATAAATACCCACTTCATTAATTTAATATGTTCATTAAATAACACATCATAATTATTTACCAATTGATCATAAGAGCCTAAAACCAGTCAACCAGAGCATGGGGTGATACTGTCAACTTTGAATCCCCATATCCAATAAATAACACTACATTCCCATTGCACCTCATTTTTCTAAAAACCTTCAATGGACTTTGTAAAAGTTTCCTAGATTGCCAATAAATTTTTTGAACAATTCATGTATGCCATTGGGTCATGAATATATGCTCTTAAATATCAAATAAATATTTCATCAGCTTCCATAAAAGGGATTTTCGATCCATGGGATCCCTGATGCCACTACAGAGGAACTCAACACAGTAGGGTGTTCTATCTCATTCCTAATATGATTTTCCTTTATCAATATTCACATAATGATAACCATGATCCATGATTGGGACCATTTTAATCCCTCATTCAAATGGATTTTGGGGTACTCTTGAACTTTTCTATCCATATATTGTTATTATGAAACATTGCCCTAACACCAGGTCCCTGTATTTCACAAACATAAAATACTTAAACATTGGATAATTATGTATGCCTTCAGTTTGTATGATTTAAATGTCTAAAGCACAAGACCATACACATCATGAAAAATTTACATAAAACATGTCATGATGAAAACTTAAAATTAGTGGCTTGATTAAAATTCCACTATTTACTCTCTAAACTCCAAATATCCAGAGTTTATTAAAAAATTATAGTTTATATGATTTACTAATAGAGATCATAGGGGCCAATGTTTTGAACTATTAAATGTTGATTCCTTCCCCATAGACCCCATAGTACATGAAAAACAAAGTTCAATGACTTCCCACATCTCCTCTCTAAGATAATGTGTTTAGTAAATAGTGAGAAATCTTCTACGATGCTTGAATATTTCTTAATATTACATTTTACACAAATTAAACATCATTATTTGAACACCTTGGGTCTCTACAAACCTTACAGGGCCCTTTTAGTGGATACATGGATTCATTGAACCCTTTCTTATCTATGAATGTATGCATATGGATAATTTATATTTGTTCCCAACCATCAAACTAAAGAAATATTACATTGTAAAAAGGTCATTCCAATCATATTGATCACTACCATCACTATGGTGTAATTAATCACCTCAAGGTGTTTTGGGTCATCCTCCGAACGATTTTCCCATATCACCCTCTTGTCTAGAGAACATTAGACCATGGTTTACAATAAAAAAACTAGACTGATAAATAATATTCAACAACCTCAAAATTTCATAACTATATTTTAACCTTTCTCAATGTTGTATTGTTACTCTATATTCCAATAAATTTTGATTACCACAACATGTGACTCAAAACCGCATGGTGTAGGGACCAGTATTCCCAAAAAGAGAGATAATATTCCCAAGGCCTCAAGAATCATTTCATTAAATCCAGAAATCCACTTCAATCATCATTGTAAAAAATATTGAGTCTTCAAAACTCTTAATAGTCCTTCAGAAGAGGGCATTGAATCATATTCATGACCACAAAATTGATAAATAATGTACTTTACCTACCAACCAAATGAATCCCATCCTCATATGAAAATTACTATGATCCTTGTGATCCCAAGTAACACCATTAAAGAACATAGAACATAAAAATGTTATGGTTCATCCCCATCATATTATCCCCATTAAAAAACATAGTCTCAAAACTTTTGGGTTATCACATACTCAAAAATTATTCTTAGTATCTTGGTGGAATCATCTTCCTTGTATTTTACCAATCCACAGATACAACTACTAAAATCATTCATAAATCTTTGAAAAGAGTGGTGACATATATATTTGACCATTATTGTGATAAGTAAGGGGTTTGAACTTCAAAAAAGAAGTATTTCTGGTATATGGTAATGGAACTCCAAAATTCATGATCCCTTTCAATACTATGGTGGAACTTCGCAACTTATGATGTTTTGGGTAATCCTTGGAATATATTCTCTATTCCATATTCATAAATAATTTCTTGTAAGCATGAATTTAAATAATATATCATATATACATCCTTATGAAATGAATTAGAACTTCTCTATAGACATCATTAATACATCATGTTAAATTTCATGACAAATATCCAAACCACTTTTTGTAAAAAACAATAGTCTTCCTTACCACATGATGATAAACTAAAGTGTAGGCGTCCTTACCACATGATGTTAAATTTCACATTAGAAATCCATACCACATGCTGATAAACTCTATATAATACATCCTTATTTCATGATGATAAAATACGTGACATAAATCATTACCCCATGACATTAAACGCCATTGAATATATCCTTACATCATGAAGCTAAACTGCACATTAGACATATTTACTACATGAACTTTAAATGTATTTAAATTATTACCTCACAAATGGTGTCTTACTATAAGAGTAATGTCTGATCTAGATGATTATCAAATACCGGCATTGAAGGCGTGATCAGGACATCTATTATTTACATCACAACAGCGGTCTAGTTTCAAATCCCATAGAACAACTTACTAAAATATCCATAGTTATCTAATGGATGAAAACATGATAACAAAATCCTTAAAAAAATCCAATTATTTTCTCACTAAATATTTAATTCTCACACTCCAAGAAATATTGAGATCACATAAATAGAAAAAGAATAAAAAAAATTATTTAAAAAACCTATAAGAGGGAGTAAAAATAAAAAGAAGATTCAATACACACTAGGAAAACACCTATAGGATCATAGCTTAAAATCTAGGAAAAAGAAGGATAAAAAAATATAAATATTATAGTGATCATAATATTCCCCTAGAAAAAATAATGATCCAGTCTCTAGGTCCATTGAGTTCATCCAATAAATGAGAACTCTCCCTATAAGATACATATTTCATACTTTTAATTGTTTTGTTAATTTGGTAACAAAATGTTGATTGGAATATGAACATTAATGAAGAATATAATATCTATGTGCATTTATGATTATTTCATAGAATGATTAATTTTCAATTTAAGAATTAAAATCAATGAAATTAGGTTTAATAGATATTATAAAAAGGATTGTCTCATTGATTATATATGAAATGTTAGTTGAATGAAAATACATTCACATCATGAATAAATGAAAATAAGAAAATTAATAATACATTATAGTATATCTGATCAGTGATAGAAAACAAAATGAGGAATCCCAACATATCTTAGTAACTACCATGAAAACCCAAATTAACGTAGTGTTAAAAATTTATAGGAATGACACATAATCTGTTAAAATGTTTCATTTAGTTCTATATAAATTTTCTATAAAGTGTATTGGAATCGAATAATTGATAATAAATTTTAATTACCACCTTCAGAGTCCTCTAAAACTTCTCTTTACTAAATATAACAACAATCTAGTAAATATCTACCATGTAAAAGAATCCACATTATTGAATTATAGTTTTCCTAAATATTTTAAGTGAATTATGATGCAGAGATAGATATTCGTGAATATGGATCATTTCATACTATAAATAGATTATTTCAACTATCCCAGTGTTGACCATATCCCAGTGTGTTACTGCCACCACTATCCCAGTGTTGACCACATCCCAGGGAGTTACAAAGACGTCCATGTGTAAATTGATATAGACTTTAGAACATAACCAATGACTATCCTAGAATTGAACCCATTCTCGGACTATGTCACTATGAAAGGGGTTATTCTCTTGGTCTTCAATGAAGTAATTTGTGTGCTGACCCTTGAATTTGTTTATTATATCGGCTGAATTCCCTATTAATAAGATATTAGATCTTCCATGAAATGGGATAAAAGTACAGTGAAAAGATTTACATAGCTTTACAATCTGGAGTATAATTGAAATTATATCACCATGTGACCTTCAAATATTAATTATGTTAGAGAAATACCTTTCCCAGTTTCATCTCTAGCAACATATGTCTCTCTATCCCCATACTCCAGGGAAGAGGAAACACCATCTTGGGACAAGAGACATAGTAAATCCAATTACCTTTTCTATGAGTTTATACTTTACTAACCACCTTTCTGAGTTGTAAGAATGAATGTGATGTCATACATAATTTTACAAGGGGCTGCATTTTTCAAGATATTCTCACCTTTTTAAAAGCATATATTGATCAAATTAAATATGTACCCTAGTAGTTACTACCAATTGTTTCAATTTGCAGTGTGTTCTTCTCTATTGGATCAAATATCATAACAGTAATAATATCAGGTAATGTTATACAGCCTTACATTGTTGTGACATCAATGGTATCTACTATTTGACAAGTTGTGTCTGATATTGAAGGTTTTTTTGAAGAAAAAAACACCAAACCACCTTATCCTAAGAAGCTTCAAGTTCTACCATATGGGATTTGTGAGGACATACCAGTTTTTTACCAAAAAAGATGTTTTACTATAGTAGTACAAAATAGAGAAAGAATAAATTGAGACACTTAATTATAGATTATTGGATATAAGGATCTGATAATTAATATTGCTTCAATTTCCCATGTTGATCTGAAGATGGGTATCGAAAAGGATCCATCAAAAAAATTATTCTTGAATAACCCCATAAGGAGTTGATGTTGTTGGAATTGTTATGGGGAGGGTAATTTATACCATCATTAGATCCATTTGACATTGGTAACCCTCATCATGTATCCCCTAGTCATAACTCAGTTCAGCTCCAATGATCATACACCCATGAGAATATACTAGGGATTGAGGGAGAGTATTATATTATGTAGCATCCTACCATATCAATCGAATCATAAATGAATTCATTAAAATTGATATAGCACTATGTCCACTTTAATACTACAAAAAAATAATTCTTACCACTAACTCATGGATTGGACAACCATGTTCACCCATGTAAATCTCCCATATTACATGAATTTCCATTGATTGTACCATAGTTGAATAATGGATTCAACAATTTACACCTTCCATAACAGCAACAATGTCTCAAATGAATTCATCACCTTTATCTATATTTTCTTGATGGTGAATCCTTTAAGATATGTGATATTATAAATATCATCTAAATATTTCTATTCTATAATATGTTATCCCCAATTCCAGCATCTGAATTATTTCTCCTCTATTTTATCTATCATTGAAATTTACCATGAAAATATATCACAAGATTGTCTTCACTAATTGTTTCTAAGAACACTCTCACCATTATAATAGACCATCCTATAGAAACAAAACTATTTGTATATGTATCTTTTCCTTTGTATGCTATTTTTTGGTTATTATTCCCCTGGAAAATAACTTCTTTTCATACATCATATTCATTCTGACAATTTTTTTAAATTTTGTAGCCTCACATACTACTGTGGATAATATCAAATTTGGATATGAATGTACCAAAATTTAAGAATTGTTTCCATAAAATATATTCTCAACACAATGAGAAGGGATTTATACCTGGACCTAAGTCTCCTACCTTGTGAAAGTCATCCAATGATGAGGATCCACAGTTAGATAATTATAAGATAAAATGTGAATAGGGGGATGGAATCTCATATAAAAACTCTAGAATCGATGTCTAAACCATCATCATGTGTAGATTTATAGTTTATATTCTAATGAACACATTCAAAAAGGGAACCCTCATCAGGTGACATCATTTGGTCATATGCCTAAAGAATTCGCCCACAATTATCAAATATACTTCTAGTGGACACTACTTCATTGGTTTTGAATGAGTTGGTATCCTAATGGCTCATGAGGTCCTTTGAAACCTAATATTTTGTGAATTGGGCCTCACCCAATAGATGAAATGATTTTTTTTGAAATTAAATATAGAGGTTTTATAGATTCTTAGGTTCAAATAATGTCATAAATGTTTTCCCATTAAACAAATATCTCGTGAAAGGCCCTTTGTATTTTTTTGGTTTATCTTCTCCTATAAAGATGGTGTTGGAGGTGATACAGTTTGTCCAACATAGGGAAGGATAACCAAATTCACTACACTCATACAAAATTAGTCACCATTATAAAACTCGACTATTTGACTCCACCCACATCCTTTTTTAGGAGTATGTAACCATTTTGTTTAATGGGAACAAAACTGGCTTGCAAAAATATCTGGTCAATAATGGGGAAACCCTCCCATACAATGTTGTCAAACATTCATTCTATAATTTATGGGCATTTAGTTCCCTCATAACTAAAATATTCCTCAATAAGTAAATCCTCTATCCTCTGGGATTCTAGATTAGATAATACTTTATTGATGAAGTATATCCCCCATTTCATGAATGGGGTATCATTTTGTCGAATTTGGTCCTTCTCACTGGCCTTATAAAACATACTAATCAACACTAAGGATTAAATAGTGTTTCTATCCATGTTATCCTATAATGAAGGTGGTAGGATATTCTTCATATATACCTCCTCATATGGGTGTCGTACAAATCAACCCGACATACCCAAGACTAATACCCACCTCACCATTTGTCTGGTTGAATGCATTTGAATCTAGAATCCAGCAATGGGACAAGTTTTCCATAAAGTAGTTGCTATTTTAAGCCATGGATTACATGATCAAGATGGCCTTGTAAATCATGATCTACATTATCATTGTGGAAAATTTATAAGAAATATTCTTCTCCTTGATGGAAAAACAACACTCCCTTTTGAAAATACCCTGGATCATTGGTCCCAATTGGAAATCCACTCAAACATTTATTTTGTGGTGGTATTTCACATTATCTAGTAGTAAATATGAATTTCTAAATTAGGTTCATGATAGTTCCCATCAAAATCCCTGAGAATTAACATAATTATACACCCATTTGGGAATTTCCCCATGGAAATGAAATAAACTCTATGGGATTAGTTGACCCTGAATATTTTATGGAGTTCCAGGATCCATGTATGTGTAACGATTGATGACTACAACAGACGGAAGAGAGTGTTGTTAGTAAGACCAAACCCATATAGGGGTGGGAATTATTAAATATGACACCCTTATGGATCACTCCCCTTAGGCTCATCATATTTCTATGTCATGATTTGAGATTATGGAGGCATCATACATCAATGGTTGAAATGATTGAGTTCCAAGTATCCACTTTTCATGTGGCCTCTTTGATGGGATAGTTATGATAACATTGAAGGGTGAAAGAAGAAATCTATATAATATCAATAAATATATGTTATGAAAGTAAAAATTACCAAAAAAAATTCATGACTCGAGATTTATCTTGTGAATCAGATAAACTATTATGAAATTCATTTCCATATGGCCTGTAATAGGTTTCACGAACTACATACACCATAGAGATTTTGATAACTTTATGAACCAAAATGATTCTCTCCACTACACCACCAATTATAAGGAACATAGTCTTTTGACCTTCATATGGTCATGTGATATTAATTATTTTCAAGTGATCAAGAAACTCATCCAACATATCACACAAACCGGCAATATTACATTATGTTAAAGGACACGGTTCAAGGATTGAAAAATTATTAATAATAAATTCATGATGGGTTCAATCATGTTTTAGGACCAAGAGGAAAAGTATCGTGAGCATCTGGTGAGGTCTCCTAAAAATGTTCATGAAAAGAAACTTGTGAAATAGATCATTCAATCAGTTATCATAGATGGGTATAGTGATAAAGATAATTTGAATCCACATTTTAAATCTATCATGTGATGATTGGGGTTGGAAGGATCTAGAAATTTTATGTTGATATTGTAATGATACTCTCATTCACCCCTAATTATAGGGAACTCAACATGATACCAATAGTCAATCAGCAGACTGAACGTTTCGTGAGACACAAATTGGGGTGTATCCATATTGAATTAGGTATGTAATTTTTTATCAAAACATTTACCATATCCCCTATAACATTACATGTGATGAGGAAATTTTTTGATTCATCCCAAATAAACATAATCATATTAAGGAGGAATGTAATGTTAAAATATTGGGTATTATTATATAAACAATATTTTGGATGAGATGGATGTAGACTGACATAGATCACATTACCTTTTGAGGGACACACAATCATGTTACCCCAGAAGATCATTCAAATAGAATTTTTAAATTTAATGACCTTCTATGGATCACATAGATCCCATTTGATAAGAATTAATAATCATGAGAAGGATTTATAACATGAATCAGTGATCATGTGGAGGATTCAAAATGGGATCCTCTAAATAACATGACCTGTCAAATGGAAGAAGCCTAACAGTCATCCATAACACATTTTAAAATAATGGATGAGAATGTATGAATCCTCAAGAGATATGATCATTTGATCTGAAATACCTCATGCTACCCCTACTGTATTGTCTACATTTCAAGAAAAAGTTTGTCGGTATTTCAGCAACATCATGAGAAGGTTTTTAGACACATCAATTAAAAAATATGATACCCAAATGGCCCCAAATACAATAAAGACTTTTTTCGATTGTAATTCTCATACGTCACCCTAAGGCCCATCATTGATCACATGATACACTTCATACAATTTGAGTGATTTTCCTTTACAAAATTGCATGAACTCTAATGTTCGAAAGTCATTATAGAATAATAAACGAAATAAAAATTGAAAACATGGATGCTTATTATGGGGAAGATGTTTGATGACCTTAATTAGAAAGGGTTCTTATTCCATGGTTCCCTATTTTTCATAAAAATATTCCCTTGACAAGCTAGCGTAACATCATTAGGGCCCATAGTGATATTATCGTGATCTTATAGAGACCCATTGACATGAAACACTAATCTCAATAATGAACAGAGTCATTTCATCCTCGATCATATGGAGGTCTTTCAAGGTGTTTCATGATCTTTCAAAGAATCATAGAAATTTTGGCATGACCTTTGAAGGATATTTACCAGCATGATTTGGTAAAGCAATATCTCTTCGTTTAGTTGGGGTGAAATATACATAGTAATGAGGGAAAAATCATGTGGAAACTAACATCAGGAGACTTCATAGATGTCCCGTAGAAGGATTATGTAGTCACATGATACAAAAATCCCTCCACAAACTCCAAATAATACTAACAAGATACAATGTGTGAAAGGAGGCATACAAATGGGGTGGTGAGGACTATATGTCTCTCCCCTAAACACAACAAACCCACCATAGTGTATGAGAGTTGACATTCGATTTATACACAGAAGATCAAGTGTGGACATCTCAGAGTAGTCAATCTAGAGATCACAAAAGGACATAAACATGGTAATATCTATGAAATGACCTATGGGACCTTTTTATTTAGTACACTATTTTTTTGATCACACTATAGGTCATTTGAATTTCTTCTAGTGGGGTAGATGGATTATTTAAAAGAGGTCCCCCATGTTCAATGGGTCAAGTCAAATTGAAAGTTAGGAAAAAAACACATTGGCGCTAATGATATAATGAGTAGAATAAAAAAACATGGGATACTTATGAAAATGTTTATATGATGATCCTAATTCGCATCACATGATCAAACAAGATCATGTTGAAACATCAAGGAATGTCTCTCAAGTCACGAGACACTCCCTTGACATTCCATTTGGATCATTCGATGACCCTTGTACATGTAAAAAATATCAGGTGATTCCCTCTAGGAATGAAAAACACATCTTTAAATTTTAGTTTGGGATATTTAACCCAGTCCTATTTTGTCATATATATATAGTGGACATGTTATGTAATGGAATAGAGGAATGCCAGCTTGATCTCATGATGAACTCCAGATAAGTCATCCAGACCACATGATTTCCCCCATACAAGACAACATGGTCTCACAATGTTCATCAGATTAGTCATCTTGATCATATGATTTTCACCAGACTAGTAATTCGGATCATGATATAAACTCCAAGAATTCCATCTAGACAATGAAAAAACCTCTCTGACAAGTCTTATGGATCATGAGATGTCTTCCAAACAAGTCAATATGATCATGTGGTTGTCTGTGGGCATATCATCTACGAAACCATGTATTTCCTAGAAATCGTCATTCATGTCATACGGACTCCCCATACATGTTAGGAAGATTAAAAGGACATGTGAGGTGGATAATGAGGATATGCCCGGCAGATATCCTAGGGTGTGATTGGCTAGTCTAGTGGATATATTTTTGTAAAACCCCAACTAAACTACAATAACTATGATTCCTCTCATACCCTGGATACACATGATACATTACTAAGACTGCACAAAAATTGGAATCTACTTATTTAAAATTTCTTCTATTTCTCTAACCTTCTAACCATTTGGTGGTAAATCACTCATATGATATTATTATTCCTTCTAATTCATAGGGTGGATGAGAAGACAATTATACTATGATGAATCCGATTACTTCCATAACCAATATATATAGGAAATCATTCTAATGGTCCATCTCCATATCAAAAATCACAAAGGACCTCCTCCACACATGATTAATGTTTCCAAATGCAATGTTTCTGATTACATTCAATTCATTTTACACTCCTTGAGCATGGCTCAGGTGGTATTATAGATATTTATTACTCATATAATTTTAATTATGAATCTATCTATCTATAGAAACCATACTCTGAAAGAACTCATTTATTTGAATGATATGACTACCCCATTTAAGGGATTCCACCGTAGAGAAGGTCTCAATGGTCTGATCAAACAATTATGACTCTAATTATTCTGATAAACATGATACATAGGACACATCCAAGATACTCGAGATAAATATTCGATGAAAAAGTTCATTTATATTTATATATATACTTTATTTCCATATGTTAAAAATCATGGTTTCAAAGAACTAGATGGATTTTTATTCCTGTTATATGTAGGATATGTAGGATTCCATATAAATGTTCAACCCCATCATCAAAATAAAAATTTCCATAATGGTTGGATGTTGAACTTATAGTGCTTGGTTATTTGGGTTCTAAATATAAGGTGAAACCCATTAATTAGAAATACGCGATGAACCTTATATATAGGTAGATAGATGATTAATAGACCCCTATTTACATATGGAAATATTTGACACAAGATCATTTGTTAGGGAAACCATTTATGTATTAGCATTTGAATGAGATTCAAAAAATATATTTAATTTATAAGTGAGTCCTAGAGTTGGAAAAAATTCACACACCCAAATTGTGTGATGATCCTAACATACAATCCACCAGAAAAAATTTAATTCCTAATTTTCTTTTGGGTATGAAACCCCGATTGGATACCAATTATATACTCATTAATATATGGGGGAATATTTGGATTTTATATTAATAACAATAGTGGTGGATCTGACAGGAATGACTGTACATAAAAATGAACCCCCGCAATCATCCATTATAAAAATACTAATTCTTTACCATTCCCACGAATTATTTTTAAATGAATATTCCAATCATTTTAAAAAATAAGATTTTTTTTTATTTTAATGAAAATATTAATGGCATCATTGTTATGACATGTATGACAAAAAATTACCATAATAATGAACACTCGATGATTATTAGTTGAAATTTTAAAATTAATTGTTTATTTTGAAAGAAAACGACTTCCAAATTTTTTTTATAATTGTTATTTTTTAAAAAAATGATTTGATAATATAAGTTATTTTCATTCAAAAATGTTAGAGGTGATTTTATTTTCAAATTCATTTTCTATCTGATATGAGATCATTTGATTTAATTAATTACTAGGGATAAGATTCAATTTATCTTTAATTATTCTTTCTCTATATGATTTATGTATATGATGAAATGTTATTTTTGAAACTTGTATCATATCTATTGGTTACACTAGGATGAAATTTGTTTTAATCCCATTTTGATTTTTTTAGGATATTATATATTTTTTATGAAGAAAATTTATTTTCACGGGCTCTTACATGAATAATAAGTTATGAAGACAACTCGTTTTCATGGTTTTTAATTTGATGAATTTTTTATGATCTTATAGAATAGATATGTATGATTTTCATTATGTTATTGGTAGTACCTAATCCACTGTTAAAGTAATTAGGTTAAGATTGACATCCCATGAGAAAATGTTGACTAGAATGGGGAATTAACACAGTTTAGTAAGGGATTTCTTCCACTATGATAGTCATGTGTGTTAACTATGACTATTGTGATGCTTTGCGGAGTGAACCAAATACAATATGATAGTCTTCAGAGTGAGTTTTGAATATTATGATTTTATGAAGAGTTAACATAGTCCACTATAATAGAATTTTAAAAGATTATTAACTACTAAAGAAATGATCTTCAATGGTTATATTAGTACCAAAATTCTATGTCTTATTCCAATGATATTTTCTCATCGCTAATGTTCTTCAATCAGATTATGATTAATATGTTATAAACTCTTAGATTTCTTCTACGACTCGTGTTTAGGATTTATGATATAAAGGTTATTCTTTTCAAATATATTTTGTACATTATCATTCCATAATCTAATGTTATTCATTTTTTATCATTGATATCTCCCTTGTATACCCTTCATAGAATACGAGGTCACAATTTTTATTTTTATAACCCTTATGTTAGGAAAAAGGATTTATGTAGTGTATGCATGAAAAAAATAATTTTTTAATATCTTAATGTTATTTTTTGGAAATATTTTATGGAATAATAAGATTATCTATCTTGTCTCCAAAGAAATTAAACTACTACGATGATCAAGTGTGTTTTTGGGGAATGTATTCAATATTCATTTAAAAAGAAATAATATTTGTGTGTGTAAATCCAAGGTACATATTTTTATCATTTTAATTATGACTTCATTGTTTATGGAATACTTCTCTCTTTGTTATTCTTTCAACTAGTTTATATATATTCTATGTATCTTGTTTCTTGTCGGATGAAAATTGTTTTTTTGCGGAATTTCAATGCTCAGTTGCTAGTTGCCAACCCAAGGAGATCAGGAATTCCAAGCCTGTTGATGGAGAATTGGTTTAGGTAAAAATTTATTGGTTATATCTATTTGGTTAATTACACTAACATTGAATAGTACATATCTAATTATAGAAATGTAACTCCTTTCACATATTAATGGATCCCTTAACCACATAAATTCTCCACACAAATGAAGCCACATAGGTAAGAGAAAATATAAAAAAACAATCAAAACACACATAGAAACATAATAAAGGATTTATTATTCATAGTAGATGGTCCGCTAATCACTTAATCAAATTATGATGGCGGTTATTACATAGAGTATGGAAAAAATTCCCAAATTTTTCATTAATTTTATATTTCATTGAGTCCTCTCATTATAAATAAAATTATATTATTCCATAGTAAATATTACAATTTAATTACAATTAAAAACATTTTTTATATATTTATTGAATAATTATTATTGTTCATCCTGTCATTCACTATATAGATAAAATACATTATTAACATGTACATTCAGACTACCACCTCCACAATAAAATATGTTTTTATTTAAAAATTCCTTACATTAATGGTTAAAAATGGGGTTTAAATGATTAAATATGATATTTATATCATTATTAATATTTATAGGATATAAATCAATTTCAAACAACTTTCCATCCTATAGAAAATGAAATCATCATTTGTGTGTCTGTGAGTACAAGCGCCTCCACAGAAAAAACAAAATCTTTTTTCATCAAAATACTATATAAAATAATAATAATGTGTTTCTTGAATTAAAATGACTCATATGACGTTATTATGTTTTTATAAGGATATTTTCAAAATTCTATTTATAATATCAATAGTACGGAATCATGGAAAATTTAATTTCCAAAACATGAGAAAAATAAGAGGAAAACATATTTACTCATTATAAATAACAGGTTTGTACACATAATATTATTTTATACCCCATAATATTTATAAAATATTTAATTAAAATAAATAACTACATTATAAATCTAGAAAAATAATATTATAACCCTTTCTCATTAAAACCATAATTATTCATTAATAATATAATGTTCTTGTTTTGTTTTATTAAACCTACTACATGAACGATGTAATACATATCCATCATGGATGAATACAGAAAATTACTTATTGGTAAAATTAGATATTATTAAATAATTAAGTTTTTTTCCCTAAATAAATATTATTAATATTTATACATGTTAGTAATGTACCTCCTTTAAATCATTTAAATTTACAAAATATGTTATACATAGAGTATCAACTACACATATTATGAAAATAATTGTCAAAGAATAAATATAAAAATTATAAAATATAATAATGAAAATATTCTAGTAACATAATTTATATATTAATGATAAACTTTTTAACAAATATTTGGGATTTAATATAAAATTTTACAGCATTCCTGAAATAAATAAACCTCTAACATTTGAAGATGAAAATAAACAATAACTAATGTATAATTTTATCATAACATAGTACAATTAAATTGTATGTTGTTTAATCGATATTTTTATAGTTCTAAAATAGGGTATTAATTTTTTTTACTTGTGCTTTAATCTCCTTTGGTGGGATAGATAGTTTGGGTAAGGGTTGTTAAAATAAATTTCTCTTACTGAGACATGATTTGTATTTTAAAATTAATTTAATGTATAGGTTGTATATATTAAATATTTCTTATAATATATTATTATTATTTCAATATTTATGGAATTTATGTTTCTATTTCATTATTTCTCTATTAATATCATTTGATTACAAAAATTATACATCGATAAGGGGGTTTCATGACTAATCTTCATTTTTTTGAGTCAAATTGATCCCTCTGTGAATATGGGTTCTTAGGATTGTTTGATATTAATCATATTAGCATAATATATTTACATTCCTATATATTTTATTTTGAATTTTATTTTTATATAAAATCTGTCTTATTTTATTGAAGTTGTTCTGTATTAAATTTCATGATGTTAGTAATAATTAACATCCACTTCAATTACGCTCTATCTCTTTCATGTGCATATTTTCACTTCCCATTAATGGTTTCATACAAATTATTGGAAATTTTATTATTATTTATAGATATCAGAAAATTTAACATTAACACTATTAAAATATAATATTTGTCACACCCCGACCGCGGATGTCCGCAATTTTTCTCCTTTCTTGGCCCCAGTATAAATTTTTTGAAGGTTTATTTGTGTTGGCAGTTTCGCGCCGGGGCGCGGTCACCGCGTCATTAGCGGTGACCGTGCGTTCAGCCCGGGTGACCATGTGTTCACCTGGCATTTTGAATGTTAAAATTTTTTATGTTGACATTTTATTATTATTACTATTTGAGTTGTGTTATTATTATTGTAGTTATTTTCTGTGTATAAGTATATATATATATATATGTCTATATATGTGTTTATATATACATATGTATATACTTTAATACGTTATGTTTATATATGTATATATATGTATATATATATTTATATATTGTATATATGTGTATATGTTTATATATAGGTATATATGTATACATATATGTTTAGGTACGCGTATATATATATATTTGTGTATTTTGATTTTAATAATAATTATTATAATTAACTAACTTTTATTTATAATCATTATATTATTCTTATTATTATTATTATTATTAGGTTTTATTATTAGTATTATATAGTTTATTATTTTTATAAAGTTTTATTCAAATGATGTTTTATTTTTATTATTAAGACTTTACTATTTATTTAATTATTTTATTATTATTATTATTATTATTATTATTGTTTATGTATATATATATATAGTTTTTTTTACACCCTAACCCTAATCCTACCCCCACCCGCGCCGCCTCACCCCTCTCCCTCTTCTCTCTCTCTCGCTCCCCCGCGCGGTTTCCCCTCCCCTTCCCTTCTCCTGTGCGCAGCGCCGCCCGCGCGGCCTCCTCCCTCCCTGCCACGTCATCGTCCCAGCCACCCTCTGCCTCACCGGCCTCCGCTCACCTCAGCTCGTCAGCTCTCGCTCACCCCAGTACCCCCGACCTCCGGTGCCCGCGTCCCCGCGCCGTCCTCCCCTCAACCGCTCCCGGCCCTCCGGCGCTCCGCCCCGCTCCCCACCTCCGTCCGCCTTCCCCATCCGACGTCGCCGCGCCCAGCATCCGGCGCACCACCTCCCTCGTCACTGGCGCACCCTCTCGGCGTTGCTCGCCTCGCCGCACCGCCCCAGACTATAAGGCCCCGGCCTTAAACCTTACTTAATATTTAATTAAATGAATAATTCACGTTGAGGATCTTTTCAGGTTTAGAGTTTTAGAGAATTAGAACATAACTATTACATCTCAAAAGATTACAAAGTAGTCACTTCTACTATGTTTCCATAATAAAAAAACTCATAAAAAGAAACGTGTCTAGTTCCATGTTTTATATAGGATGGCATTCCCTTGATCCCATCCTTGACCTTATTCCACATTAAGTCCTGTGAAAACATTTCAAAAAAAACTTGGGGTGAGCATAAAAAGCTAAGTAAGGGATACAGAAAGAATAAAAACTGTTATTTTTTCAAACATCAAGTAAACCATATATACTCTATCAAAGTAATACCTTCACCTTCATGAAGTAGTAAAAACTCTTCACTGAATAAAGTATCATTACTTACCTTTTTGTAACCAAAGGATTACCATAAAACCCATAAAAAGAACACATAACATATATAAAGGTAACATGGGACATAAACATACTTAAGTGGAATAACCATACGGTGGACTTCCACACATATCACTTAATGGAATAGCCATACGGCCAATTTCCATACATACTTAATGGAATAGCCATACGGCCGACTTCCATACCCAATGCATTGGAAGTTATAACGTAACCACCCGTCCTGGTATTCACGGCACCACCCTTCATATGGTTTATAACGTAACCACCGGTTAAAATGTCCAAGTACCAATATAAAATCATAAAACATAAAACCAATATAAAGTAATGATAACATTTCCACACATCAATCACAATATATCATAAATATATTGACATAATAGAATCCTTTTTCAAAACCATTTCCAATACCAAAATACATAAAAGAGTATATGGTATTTATTTTATTCTAAAAACATTACGGCTTGTTGAGAAAGCCAAAGACCAAATAATACTCGCGGCGGCGGAAAAGGCCGTTGTCGCCGCGTACGTTAAAAGAAACATTCCTTTTTTTTTGTTTTGTAAAACGCTTCATAGAAAAAGATTCATTTGGTATAAAATTAAAAGTCAAAGGGGTTTATACACCGTATAAAAGAAAGTTGTGTATAAAACAAAATATGCCTCAATGAAAGGAGATTGAGATGAAGTCCCTTACCTCAGCTCCGACTTGACTCGATCGTTCTTTAACGTCCTGAATAATAAACATGAGTTAATTTATACTTGATTAAGAAACTTTTTAAAGTTTATTAATCATTTTATATCACTTATTTCCATGTTATAAACATTATGTAACCATTTATGTTAATAATGTTTGTTTTGTTAATATTTGGTTCTTAAGTCGAAAGTGGACTTCTTACAATTACATGTTGTTCGTGTGGTCAAAGCTTCTTTATATCCAGAATGAAATTACCGATATGGATATGATATGTATCATATATATCGAGCATATACATGTATTTATAATATTACATAATCATTTAGAGTAAGAAATGAAATGCACCATTCATGGAGACGGTAAGCCGTACGTACGCATGAACGCTACTTTCATTTCTTTGTCATATTAATGGAATTAAAACTAAATGAGAGGTATGTATATTTTAATTCCAGAATTATATTCATCATTTAGATATATCATTAATTATATATATCCATTATATACATGTACTTTTAATAGTACATTACATTTGGGGATAAGAAATGAAATGCACCGTTCATGGAGACGCTAAGCCGTACGTATGCATGAATGCTACTTTCATTTCTATCTCATACTTTAATGGAATGAAATAATAATGATATAGAGGTATATTATAATTCCAGTATAACATCATATATAATAACTTTAAATCCATCCTTTACATGTCCCACATATGGCATTAATGAATCACATCACTTTGAGGGGGCGGTAGTCCACACTTCCTTAAATGAAGATATCATGTTTACCCATAATGGAAACCATAAAGGTATGCCCAAAATAAAAAATACAGAAGCTTAAAGAAAAAATATACATATTATATATCATATATAAAAATAGTGACATCATAATGGCCTCCTTTGAAGGTGTTAAATGAGTATTGAACAATCATCGTTTCGGGAGGCAGAATTTCGCCATCCACGGAAACCGTATGTTCTTTAACCATTTGATGTAGTTGTGTGAGAGTTTAGCTCGAATAAATCTTATAAAAACATTCTAGTATATTGAAGATACTGGTGTTGTTACAAAAGATGTAAATAAAAAGAGTTTAGAGGGTTGGAGAAACAAAATAAAACAAATGAACAAGAGAGAATGAATTACCTTTAAAAGTGTAACTCCTTTTGATTTGAGCCTAAAGGCTTCCTTTGAAAGGATTCTACCAAACGTTTATCCTCTAGGATGAGGAGAGGGATGTGGAGAGAGTAAATGGGCAGGGGTTGGACGAGCCAAAGGCTTTAGGAGTGTGTGTAAGGTGGTAGAGGTGGGGGCCTTTAATAAGAGGAGAGGAGGGACACTCTTGGAAGATAAAGAAATATTACTTTATTTGAAAATGTGTTTCGGTTTTAAAAGGTCCCACATTGATATAATTAGTGGATAAGGTGATAAGGGTTCGAAATCCACCCATCCAGTAAGTTTTGGACATGTGTAGTTCATAGATTTTACATTATCTTTCCATTTTATTTAAATCGTTAAATAATGAGGTCATCGCTGCATCATCATGATGTCATAATTAAATTAAATTATTTAAAGTCTAAAAATTATAAAAAAAACTACTATGATGCAGGAAATCTTTTTATCTTTCCAATGACTATTTATAATCAAAACTCTGACTTCTATAACCCCCTTTAAAAATTGTTTTAGTAAAACATATCATGTTTGTGTCATTTTTACTTTTACATTAAATAAAAAGTTATTTATGTCATTTCCCAACCAAAGTGGCTCCATGGGGTCCCCAAGTTGACCCATGGATTGTCTTGGTCGGCCATGACACAACCAATGAGGGTAGGACATGTTTCAAGCTCATATTATTTTATTAAAGCATTATTTTTACCTTAAACTACACTAATTACCACTAATCGCGATTAAAAACTTAATAAGTTACTATTCACCAAAAAATTATTTTAATCTCATTGAACAACATTTTACTTCTTAATGACAACCATGTATGTCAGATTTTTAAAAATCAAAACACAATGATGGCAAAATTTCATTTAAACGGAAAATCAGTTTTTATAAGTACCACTTAGGGGTTTCACTATTCATCAAAAATTGAAGTTTTTCAGAAAATTACCAAAAATTCACCCTAAGCTATATTTGATATTACGAATTCAAAAATGAAGTCTATTTTACAAAATTCAAAAAATATAAGTCACATTAATTAATTTAATAATTAATTCCCGCTGTCAGAGCAAATAGAGTGTTTTTATGGAACAATAAGTATCAAAAGATTGACACTAGTTTAAGTCCGATTTCAAAGTGAAATTAATTCCAACGACCACTATTGGATTTAATGGTAAAAATATTTTATAATTTCACTTTAAAACCAATTCAAAATATAATCTAATCATATAAATAAATTAGATTAAAAATAGGTTTTGAATTAAAATACAACATTTTACATTATTCATAAAAAATGAACTTTATCAGAAAGGTACCAAAAATTTACACAAAGTAAATTTTGATGTCCCAATTCTAAAGAAGAGTTATATTTGGTCCAATAGAATTTATAAGATCGATAAAAACTATATTTAATGACGGTTCTCCGTCAAAAGGTGATAAGTGGACCTTTCGTGAAAATTAGGATATAAATGCCTAAAATTGAACTCTTTCCGTATTTTAAGCCTTTATCTTTTATTGGGTAAATGTAAAAACATTTAAAAACATATATAATAATATTTTAGTTATTTCTATCCATTCCCGCCAGTACAACGACTACTCGTTAACTAACATTTAAAATAATATAATTTTATTACTTGTGTGCAACGTAAGTTTTCAAAGAAACTCATCGTTGCGTACCGAGTACGCTATCGAACGTAGAAACCCCTTTTAATTAAAATTAATATTTAATTCGTAAATATTAATAAATATGAAAATTATTTATTCTTTATTTACCTGGGATGTTACATCCTTCCCCCCTTTTGGGAATTGCGTCCTCGCAAATTTATTCACTTATCAAAATAAGTGGGGGTATTTATCCCTCATAGCATTTTCAGATTCCCACGTTGCCTCTTCAATCACATGGTTTTTCCACAAAACCTTTACCTAATGAATCACCTTATTCTGTAACACCTGCTCCCTGTGGTCAACAATCTGGACTGGTTGTTCTTCATAAGATAGGTTCTCTTCCAGCTGAACTACCTCTGGACTCAAAACATGAGATGGATCTGGCATATACTTCATCAACATTGAAACATGAAAAACATTGTGTACCTGAGATAAACTCGGAGGTAAAGCCACCCGGTATGCAACTGATCCAACTCTCTCTAGAATTTCATATGGTCCAATAAACCTTGACTCAGCTTTCTTTTCTTACCAAATCTCATCACACTTTTCCAAGGAGAAACCTTGAGAAAAACATGATCACCTACCTCGAAAGATAGATCCTTCCTCCAGTTATCTGCATAACACTTCTGCCTTCTCTGAGCTGTTCTCATGTGCTTCTGAATCAACTGAACTTTTTCTGCCATCTCTTCTACCAATTCTGGTCCCATCAGCTTCCTTTCACCCACTTCATCCCAAAATGCTGGAGTTCGACACCGGTTCTCATATAATGCCTCAAATGGTGCCATCTGTATACTGGAATAAAAACTGTTATTATAAGAAAACTCAACCAAATAAAGATGTTGGTCCCAACATCCCTGATAATCCATCGAAAAAGCTCGTAGCATATCCTCCAATGTCTGAATTGTCCGTTCTGACTGCCCATCTGATTGAGGATGAAAAGCTGTACTAAAATTTAATTCCATACCCAATGACTTCTGAAGGCCTTTCCAAAAGTTAGATGTGAACCTGGGATCATGATCGGATACAATGGAGAGAGGAACTCCATGTAACCTGACTATCTCTTTTAAGATACAAACGGGAAAGTTGATCTAGACAGAAATTATCTCGTATAGAAAGGAAATGAGCAGATTTGGTCAAGTGATCAACAATAACCCAGATTGCATTATTACCTCAAGAAGTCCTCGGTAATCCCACAACAAAGTCCATGGATATGTTTTCCCATTTCCACTCTGGAACTGGTAAAGGCTGAAGCATCCATTTCGGTAACTGCCACTCTGCTTTAACCTGTTGACATGTCAAACACTTCACAGTAAAATCAGCAATATCTCTTTACATTCCATCCCACCAGTAATACTCCCGCAGATCTCTGAACATCTTAGTACTGCCAGGATGAACTGAAAACGGGGAACTATGAGCCTCACATAATAACTCATTCTTCAACTGTGAATCACAAGGCACACATAACCTCTTCCCAAACCTCAAAACACAAACACAAACTTATCCAAGAACTCATGGAAAATTTTATTCATAAGGTCCATGAATACATCAGGTGCATTGGTTAACCCAAAAGGCATAAATACAAATTCATAATGTCCATATCTAGTATGGAATGCAGTCTCCGGAACGTCTTCTTCTTTTACTTTCAACTGATGGTACCCCGACCTCAAGTCAATCTTCGAAAAATACTGAGCTCCCTGGAGCTGATACCACTTCATTCGATGGCCCAACATCTGCTGAAGTTGTTGCAAAGGATTTTACCACCCCTTTCTGCTTGTAGTCTGGCTGCATTCCCCCAGTTGAGTTCTTCGTTGGACACTCGTTTGCATAATGACCCATTTCATTACACTTAAAACATCTTACCATTGGCTTTTCATTTCCTGCTTGATCATCTTCCTTACAGTTACGAGCTATATGACCAGACTTACCACACCGAAAGCACTTACCAGACTTGGATAAACATTCTCCAGGATGCATTTTACCACACTTCTCACAGGATGGATATTTGGTTTTCTTACCTCGTTGCTTATTTGATGAATTCTTCCCCTTTTCCTTCCAACTAGACCTCTTATTCTGTTGTTTGCCATAGAACACCTGATCATCGGAAAACTCCATTTCCACCTTCTCCGCACATCGAACAAGTTTTTCATAACTTTTGAACTCATGAGAAGATAAAGCCCTTCGATACTTTGGCTTTAACCCAGAGTAAAAACGGTTTATTTTACTATCAAGATCTCGTATGAAGTTTGGAGCATACCATGCCAATCGAGTGAACTTTTCTTCATAAGCAGCCACTGAATCATCCTCCTGCCTCAATTCTAGGAATTGTTTTTCCATCCTAAGACGAACCACCTTAGGAAAATATTTCTCAAGAAACATACCTTTGAATTCGTCCCAGTGAAGATCCTCAATCTCATCACTATCCCTTATATTTTTCACCATCGACCACCACTGATCAGCTTCACCTTCAAAACGGTAAACAGAAAGACTAACCTTTTGATGTTCTGAACACCCCATGACATCAAAAATCTTCTCCAGTGATTTAATCCACCCTTCAGCTTGCACAGGGTCATATGATCCTCTGAATTATGGGGTATGTTGCCTCATGAAATGTTCCACCACTGACATGTTCCTCTACGGTTTATATGGCTGATCTCGTGCATGGATACCACCACCATTTATAGACTGAGTCAACTGTGCCATCACTGCAACAAACTGTTCAGTTCCGATTCCGACCATCTCATGTTACTGATTTGGAAGGTTATCTTCCTCCTGATGTCGTCCCAACATAGCTTCTTTGTTTCCTCTGCGGAAAACCATTCTGAACACAGAAATATCTTAAGCGAAGCAACATGGTAATCCGTAAATGCTATATCATTTCAATCATATTATAATTTAACACATTTCTAACTCCTAAAGTTGTCTAAACCGACCTTTGATACCAACTATAAGGCCCCGGACTTAAACCTTACATAATATTGAATTAAATGAATAATTCACGTTGAGTATCTTTTCAGGATTAGAGTTTTAGAGAATTAGAACATAACTATTACATCTCAAAAGATTACAAAGTAGTCACTTCTAATATGTTTCCATAATAAAAAAAACTCTTAAAAAGAAACGTGTCTAGTTCCATGTTTTATATAGGATGACATTCCCTTGATCCCATCCTTGAGCTTATTCCACATTAAGTCCTGTGAAAACATTTCAAAAAAACTTGGGGTGAGCATAAAAAGCTCAGTAAGGGATACAGAACGAATGAAAACTTTTAGTTTTTCAAACATCAAGTAAAACATATATACTCTATCAAAGTAATACCTTCACCTTCATGAAGTAGTAAAAAATCTTCACTGAATAAAGTATCATTACTTACCTTTTTGTAACCAAAGTATTACCATAAAACCCATTAAAAGAACACATAACATATATAAAGGTAACTTGGGACATAAACATACTTAAGTGGAATAACCATACGGTCGACTTCCGCACATATCACTTAATGGAATAGCCATATGGCCAATTTCCATACAAACTTAATGGAATAGCCATACAGCCGACTTCCATACCCAATGCATTGGAGGTTATAACGTAACCACCCATCCTGGTATTCACGGAACCACCCGTCATATTATTTATAATGTAACCACTCGTTAAAATGTCCAAGTACAAATATAATATCATAAAACATAAAACCAATATAAAGGAATGATAACATTTCCACACTTCAATCACAAAATATCATAAATATATTGATATAATAGAATCCTTTTTCAAAACCATTTTCAATACCAAAATACATAAAAGAGTATGTGGTATTTATTTTATTCTAAAAACATTACGGCTTGTTGAGAAATCCAATGTCCAAATAATACTCGCGGCGGCAGAAAAGGTCATTGTCGCCGCGTATGTTAAAAGAAACATTCCTTTTTGTCGTTTTGTAAAACGCTTCGTAGAAAAATATTCCTTTTGTATAAAAGTAAGAGTCAAAGGGGTTTATACACCGTATAAAAGAAAGTTGTGTTTAAAACGAAATATACCTCAATGAAAGGAGATTGAGACGAAGTCCCTTACCTCGGGTCCGACTTGACTCGATCGTTCATTAACGTCCTGAATAATAAACTTGAGTTAATTTATAATTGATTAAGAACCTTTTTAAAGTTCATTATTCCTTTTATATCACTTATTTCCATGTTATAAACATTATGTAACCATTTAAGTTTATAATGTTTGTTTTGTCAATATTTGGTTCTTAAGTCGAAAGTGGACTTCTTACAATTACATGTTGTTCGTGTGGTCAAAGGTTCTTTATATCCAGAATGAAATTCCCGATATAGATATAATATGTATCATATATATCCAGCATATACATGTATTTATAATATTACATAATCATTTAGAGGTAGGAAATGAAATGCACTGTTCATGGAGACGGTAAGCCGTACGTACGCATGAACGCTACTTTCATTTTTTGTCATATTAATGGAATTAAAACTAAATGAGAGGTATGTATATTTTAATTCCAGAATTATATTCATCATTTAGATATATCATTAATTATATATATCCATTATATACATGTACTTTTAATAGTACTTTACATTTGGGGATAAGAAATGAAATGCACCGTTCATGGAGACGGTAAGTCGTACGTACGCATGAACGCTAATTTCATTTCTATTTCATACTTTAATGGAAAGAAATAATAATGATATAGAGGTATATTATAATTCCAGTATAACATCATATATAATAACTTTAAATCCATCCTTTACACGTTCCACATATGGCATTAACGAATCACATCACATTGAGGGGGCGGTAGTCTGCACTTCCTTAAATGAAGATATCGTGTTTACCCATAATGGAAACCATAAAGGTATGCCCAAAATGAAAAATACAGAAGCTTAAAGAAAAAATAAACATATTATATATCATATATAAAAATAGTGACATCATAATGGCCACCTTTGAAGGTGTTAAATGAGTATTGAACAATCATCGTTTCGGGAGGTAGAATTTCGCCATCCACTGAAACCGTATGTTCTTTAACCATATGATGTAGTTGTGTGAGAGTGTAGCTCGAATAAATCGTAGAAAAACATCCTAGTATATTGAAGATACTGGTGTTGTTACAAAAGAAGTAAATAAAAAGAGTTTAGAGGGTTGGAGAAGCAAAATAATACAAATGAACAAGAGAGAATGAATTACCTTTAAAAGTGTAACTCCTTTTGATTTGAGCCTAAAGGCTTCCATTGAAAGGCTTCTGCCCAAAGGGAATCCTATAGGATGAGGAGAGGGATGTGGAGAGAGTAAATGGGCAGGGTTGGCCGATCCAAAGGCTTGAGGAGTGTGTGTAAGGTGGTAGAGGTGGGGGCCTTTTATAAGAGGAGAGGAGGGGCACTTTTGGAAGGTAAAGAAATATTACTTTATTTGAAAATGTGTTTCGGTTTCAAAAGGACCCACATTGATATAATTCGTGGATAAGGTGATAAGGGTTCGAAATACACCCATCCAATAAGTTTTGGACATGTGTAGTTCATAGATTTTACATTATCTTTCCATTTTATTTAAATCGTTAAATAATGAGGTCATCACTGCATCCTCATTATGTCATAAATAAATTAATTTATTTAAAGTCTAAAAATTATAAAAAAAAAACTATGATGCAGGAAGTATTTTTATCTTTCTAATAACTATTTATAATCAAAAATCTGACTTGTATAACCCCATTTAAAAATTGTTCTAGTAAAACATATCATGTTTGTGTCATTTTTACTTTTACATTAAATAAAAAGTTATTTATGTCATTTCCCAACCAAAGTGGCTCCATGGGGTCCCCAAGTTGACCCATGTATTGTCTTGGTCGTCCATGACACAACTAATGAGAGTAGGACATGTGTCAAGCTCATATTATTTTATTAAAGCATTATTTTTACCTTAAACTACTCTAATTACCACTAATCGCGATTAAAAACTTAATAAGTTACTATTCACCAAAAAATTATTTTAATCTCATTGAACCACCTTTTACTTCTTAATGACAACCATGTATGTCGGATTTTTGAAAATCAATACAAAATGATGGAAAAATTTCATTTAAACGGAAAATCAGTTTTTATAAGTACCACTTAGTGGTTTCACTATTCATCAAAAATTGAAGTTTTTCAGAAAATTACCAAAAATTCACCCTAAGCTATATTTGATATTACGAATTCAAAAATGAAGTCTATTTTAAAAAATTCAAAAAATATAAGTCACATTAATTAATTTAATAATTAATTCCCACTGTCATAGCAAATAGCATGTTTTTATGGAACAATAAGTATCAAAAGATTGACACTAGTTTAAGTCCGATTTCAAAGTGAAATTATTTCCAACGACCACTATTGGATTTAATGGTAAAAATATTTTCTAATTTCACTTTAAAACCAATTAAAAAGATAATCTAATCATATAAATAAATTAGATTAAAAAGAGGTTTTGAATTAAAATACAACATTTTACACTATTCATAAAAAAATGAACTTTATCATAAAGGTACCAAAAATTTACACAAATCAAATTTTGATGTCCCAATTCTAAAGAAGAGTTATATTTGGTCCAATATAATTTATAAGATCGATCAAAACTATATTTAATGACGGTTCTCCGTCAAAAGGTGATAAGTGGACCTTTCGTGAAAATTAGGGTATAAATGCCTAAAATTGAACTGTTTCCGTATTTAAGCCTTTATCTTTTATTGGGTAAATGTAAAAACATTTAAAAACATATATAATCATATTTTAGTTATTTCTATTCATTCCCGCCAGTACAACGGCTACTCGTTAACTAACATTTAAAATAATATTATTTTATTACTTGTGTGCAACTTATGTTTTCAAAGAAACTCATCGTTGCATATCGAGTACGCTATCGAACGTAGAAAACCCTTTTAATTAAAATTAATATTTAATTCGTAAATATTAATAAATATGAAAATTCTTTATTCTTTATTTACCTGGGATGTTACACAGACCCCCGCTGGTCCCGACACCCCCGCTCTGGCGCAGTCCTGCACCTCCCGTCGTCCCGGCTCCGGCCGTCCTCCCCTGCTCCTCTTCTCCATCCGGCGACCCTCCTCCTGCCGAACCGCTGCACCACCTCCATCCCAGCTTCACCTCCAGCCAGACCGGCCGCCTGCCCCTCCCTGTTCCGGCTCTCCCCGCAGCCTGCACCCGGTCTCCGCCCGTCGCCGCGCCTTACCCATCCACCTCCGGAACCCGCGGCCTCCCGCTCCGGTGCCCTCCACCGGGAGACCTCCTCCCTGAACAGTCCTGCCGCCGGCCCGCACCCCTCGCATGCGTGCGCCGTTCCTCCACCTCTGCCAACTCCCCTATTTTCGCCCTGCCCGACGCCCTCTACCGGACCGCACCCCCTACACCTCACTGCTCCCGGCCCTCCGCACTGTCCCATCCCAGCACCGCCGTCACCCTCCTCCGCCTTGACCTCTAACGACCTCCTTCGGCTGCGCCACTCACCCCTTCCGACAACCCCCGCTGCTCCCGTCCAGCCGCCGACGTCCGACACCCCTGTCCCGTCCCGACTCCCTTCGTCGTCGCACCCATGCCGTCCGACTCCACTACCTCTGGCCTACGACCTTGCCGTGCCGGCCTCCTCCGCCTTGACGCGCCAGCCTCCCTCACCCCGCGTCCTGCAAGTTGCAGGTAACCCCCCTTTTTTTGTTTTATTATTTTATTATTGTTTTTGTTATGTTATTATTATAATTATTATTATTTTATTATTATTATTATTATTATTATTATTATTATTATTATCATCATCATATTATATTATTATTATTACTATTATTATTATAATTATTATCATATTATTATTATCATTATTATAATTATTATCATATTATCATTATTATTATTATTATTATTATTTTTATTATTATTGTTGTTATTATTATTATTATTATTAGTACTATTATTATTACTATTATTATCATTATTATTACTCTGGCTTTCACCTTTTCTTTGTTAGGGGTTTCTCATCAACTTATAATTGTTTTTGATAGGTTTAGGATTTTTTTAGGACCCGCACAGGGCGTTTCCAAGAGAGCGCCATCGCTGCGCCTTGTTTCCGATGTTCTGTCGTCTTCACGCCTTGGTTCCAAGGTCGTTTTACCGTCGCGCTTTGATCTTGAGGTAGGTCTCCCTTTGCACTTGCCTTTAAATTAAGAATTTTTTTATTCCTTGTCTTTTTTATTGAATTTCTGTAAATTTAAAAGTACTATTAAGTAGTTATTTATAGTGTGGTGATCTGCTGATAAAAGCTATTTAAATTCTAGCATTTCGTTGAAAGTGTTTTCTTACTTTAAATTGTGGGATTCCATGGTAATATTGCTGAATGGTTCATTATGAAATGTGAAACTGTGTTTTGAAATGATTTTGATGTGTAAAATTAGTAGGTGTATTGTTTATGGAAAATGGTGTTTTTCATAGAACCTTGATTAGAGTAAATGTCGTATGACCTTTAAACTTGTTTTTGGAAACCATATGTGTGGTTCTTGGTTGTTGAAAAATGTTTCCTTTTGACACGTGATTAAAGGTTTGGATTTCATTTGAGAAATAGTATTCCTTAAAAAGGTGGTTAAAGGCCCGTTTGGCTCTTGATAAAAGTGTGGTGTGTTTTGATATTGGAAAACAATTCTACTTGTGAAACCAATGTGTTCCAGGTTTAATATGCTGATTTTTTTTCTTAAATAATGTTCTAAGTGCGTTTCTGGTTTTCAAGGAAATAACATGTGTCATATCTCTTTAAAAATGCTTTAGTATTAAATGATCAAAATGTAAGTGATATGACGGCCCGGTTGGCACTTTAATAAATGTGAAGTGATTATACATATATATATATACGTACTTGTGACGGCATCCCTACAGGGGGACTTCCCTTCGAGGGTTGTCGTGTAGCGATGTCCGTGTAAGGGGTTGGAAAGTGAGGTGAGATGAGTCACGCGTGTGTGGGCCTCCCACTTACACAGTGTTACTAAAACCACCATGGGTTCCTGGGCATCTTGTAGATTATCGAGTGACAGTTTCTTGCTAACCCTGATTAGACGGGTTAGTACCCCCTGGAGTTGTGGACAGGCCAGGAGGGATGTGCCACTGGTTGGATATTAGGGCGGCCAGTTGGTTATTGACTATGGAGTACCACACCGGCAGGTAGTCTGAACCTGAGTACGTCCAGGGGTTTTCTAGGGATGTTTAGGATCTCCCATGGATATTGCTGATAACTTCTGGTTTATTTTTACTTTCACATGGTTTTCCTTGCTTGTTTACCTCTACTTGAAAATGTTTTCCCTGCTTGTTTACTTTCAGTCATCCTTCACAGCCTATACTGTTAGACTTTGGGAAAATGGTTTTCAAATGAAAATACTTTATTGTCTTTGTGTAAGATTTAAAAATGTAACACTTTGCATTTTAGAATGAGTTTAAAACTAATGAAAGGGAACAAAATTTCAAAAAAAGAATAATGGAAATGTCTCGTGTTTGATCATCAAGAAAAACATCATGAAAGCTTACTTTTATACACTGTAGTTCAAAACTGGAATTTGTAGATTCTTTATTTACTGGCTGTGCTTTGGGATTTGTTATGGGGCTCACCTACTGAGTACATTTGTGCTCACGCCTATCTTTTACCATTTTAGTTGCAGGTTTCTTGTGTTCAGGTTTTCCTGTCTTGAGTCGCTCAGTGAGGGAGTGACGTTGGTTGTAGTTCGGTGGTGACCCGCGAGGTCATGTGGAGGTATGTCGTGGTGTAGTTTTGTTTATGTCTTTTGTGATCATCTGTTTGTTTATTTTATATTTGTTCTTTTGATCCTGTTTTTAGTTTGGGCTGAAATCGTTCCCAACGATTGAAATTTTTTTATGCCTGGCACTAGTTTCCATCCCGGGGGTATCGGGAACGCCCCTCGGGACGTGCCGCGGACCGGCTCGGGTGACCGGTTCAGGGTCGACCTGGGATGGTTCATGAAAAAATGATATCAAAGGTGGTTCTTGTTATTTGGGTTGTCTGGTAGGTGGATATTAGGACTGTCGGGACTCGAGAGGTTGGTACGGGAAGGACATCATGAACCCTCACTCGTTCCACACCTCGAGTCGCCAGGGGTAGTCCGGGAATTGTGTCCTTGTATTTTTTGGTTTCTCTTGGATTGAGCGATGACAACGGAGGCAAGCCGACGTTACTTCATGATTTCACCTGGAGTAGTGACCCATGTGGAGTCTGAGTACACGGTTTGAATTCCTCCTAGTGGTCGACGATGGCTTGGGACATGGCCCACTACCATGTCTCCAGGTTGAGTGTGACTACTTGTCCCTCACTTCAGTGGTTGATGCAAATTTGGTTGTTTCTTTCATTTTGGGTTTGTGTGAGTGCATAGTTGGAAATGAAAAAGGTTTTTTTTTTGAGAAATTGGACTGGTTTCTTTTAAAAGACCTTAAATGTGTGAAATGGGTTTTAAAACTGAAATCTCTTGATTTGGAAATCTGTTGTTTTCTTGGAGTTGGTTCAGAATGGCTTGGGGTGAAACCTCAGTTTTTCTTTATGAACGTTTTCACATGTGAGAGAATGTATAGAAATTTAGTGTTGATGCGTGTATGAATGGAATGTGGATAATGACATGTGCAACGGGTCATGAGATTACCTGGGTGTGTATTTTAAATTAAAGGCTTGACCTTGTTTTCAAAATTGGTATTAAAGGGAAAACGGTTTTTGGAATGTTTTTGGTTTGAAAGTGGATTGGTTTCGGAAAGTAGTCTTGAAAGAGGGTAGTTTTATAATCTAAAATAAAAAGGGTATTTTTTTTAAAAAAAATAGATCTTATCTTGGGTTGTTTTCATATTTGTTTGGTCTTTGTGTTGACTGTTTTTGATGAAGCGCTTTTATTGAGGTTGCTTCGGGTTGATATTGGTTTTGGCTTTGTGTCTTATATGTCGCTCAGGAAATGCCGTCCAGAAAGGTCTCTAAGGATTCTGATAGGTCATGCCCAGTTTTTGGTCCTCCTTAAACTTTGCCTATTCTCCATGGTGATCAGGGTCCATTAGAGGCAGTGAAATGGCTCAAGGAAGTGGAGCGTGTCTTTAGAATGTTGGGAACTCCCGATAATGTTGGGGTTCGTGCAATTATGGAGTTTTTTGAGGGTCCAGCTCTGGACTAGTGGAAGAGGGTTACCTCATCATCAACGCAAGTTGAAATGACGTGGGATGTCTTTAAAATCATTTTCATCCAATGGTTTGTACCTGAGGAAGTGAAACTGGAGAAAAAGAGGGAGCTTGTGCATATTCAACAAGGCCAACGGACGGTGAAGGCATATGTTGAGCATTTCAAGGAACTGATTTCCTTTTCTCCAGAGGTAGCGTCTCATGAACTCATGAAGGCCTCTCTTTTTACCAGGGGTCTTCATCCAGAGATCAAGGAGCGAGTCCTCCCTTCTAAAGATCTTTGCTTCGAGAAGCTGGTGGAGGAATCATTTTTGGCTGAGTTGGTTTCCGGTGTGCGGGTGGTTAATACTTCAGCATCCCCGGTTGTTCGTAATAGTTCCCCCTCTGGTGAGGAAAAGGCGCCAGAGATATCTGTTCCTAAGGATTTATTCCCTTTGGTCCCAACTTCCGGTTCATCAGATCGTTCGATGGTATGCTATCAGTGTGGTCGTTTTGGGCATTCAAAGCCGTCTTGTCGCGACTTTCCGAAGACGTGTCATAGATGCGGTCATCTGGGTCATTTGGAGAAGTTTTGCCAGAAGCGTCGCTTAAAGAGGACGTCGTGATGGGAGAATGTCAGTACCTGACTGTGAGGCAGAAGATGCTTCAGCCATCAGATCCCAAACCACAGGTCTTGGGGTGAAGCTCGCGCACAGTCAGGAGTTCCCAGGGTTGTGAAGCCTTAGTCCATGTTCTGTTTTCCATATTGATGGTGGAACAATTAGAAACCTTTTCATATTTGTTTCCTTGCTATTGAAGTTTCAACAGCATTGTAAATGCGTGGTTTTTCCATAAAGATATGATGGACTTGTTCTATGATAATCTAAGCAGGCTTGTCGTGTGGAGGTGATATTCTCAATCGCATGTCCTTCGTAATAGTGTGTTTGATCCTTGTGTGGGTTGACCTCATTGTAGTTATGTTATCGGATGTGGTTATGTTTCGTGGACTTCAATGGATCATGTCTCCAATTTGATGTTGGTTAAATGTTTTTCTGGGGGTTCTCCCTGGTGTAGATGTTGTTGACTCTAGTAGTGGGTTCAATGTTTCGACGGAGGTGTAAATCTGATCGTGTTATAGGAGTCGGTTTGGATCGGTTATGAGTTCCCGTACTGGACCCGCCTCTGTGTGGTAGTATGTTTTGAGTGTTAAATTTTTTGAACTAGTTAAGTTCTTGTGGTGGGGAGAACCCCTTAGTGTTCTCCCCTCATCCTCGGACTTATGTTTTCCCTTGAATCGGTCGGGTGTGACCTGTGTAGAGTACGGTCATCCCGGGATTCTCAGTTCTTTTCGGTTACTTTAGTTCCGTTTGGGCATGGACCTGAATCTTGATCGACTTTTGGCCTGGTGACTTTCTGGGGGCAGAAAGTGTCTGTCGTGGGGAGAATTGTCACACCCCGACCGCGGATGTTCATAATTTTTCTCCTTTCTTGGCCCCTGTTTAAATTTTTCGAAGGTTTATTTGTGTTGGCAGTTCCGCGCCGGGGCGCGGTCACCGCGTCGTTAGCAGTGACCGTGCGTTCAGCCCGGGTGACCATGTGTTCACCCGGCGTTTTGAATGTTAAAATTTTTTATGTTGACATTTTATTATTATTACTATTTGAGTAGTGTTATTATTATTGTAGTTATTTTCTGTGTATAAGTATATATATATATATGTCTATATATTTGTTTATATATAAATATGTATATACTTTAATACGTTATGTTTATATATGTATATATATGTATATATATATATATATTGTATCTATGTGTATATGTTTATATATAGGTATATATGTATATATATATATATGTTTAGGTATGCGTATATATATATATGTGTGTATTTTGATTATAATAATTATTATTATAATTAACTAACTTTTATTTATTATCATTATATTATTGTTATTATTATTATTATTATTAGGTTTTATTATTAGTATTATACAGTTTATTATTTTTATAAAGTTTTATTCAAATGATGTTTTATTTTTGTTATTAAGACTTGACTATTTATTTAATTATTTTATTATTATTATTATTATTATTATTATTATTATTATTGTTTATGTATATATATATAGTTTTTTTACACCCTAACCCTAATCCTACCCCAACCCGCGCCGCCTCACCCCTCTCCCATCTTCTCTCTCTCTCTCTCCCCCGCGCGGTTTCCCCTCCCCTTCCATTCTCCTAGGTGCAGCGCCACCCGTGCGACCTCCTCCCTCCCTGCCACATCACCGTCTCGGCCACCCTCTGCCTCGCCGGCCTCCGCTCACCCCAGCTCGCCAGCTCCCGCTCACCCCAGTACCCCCGACCTCCGGCGCCTGCGGCCCCGCGCCGTCCTCCCCTCAGCTGCTCCCCGGCCCTCCGGCGCTCCGCCCCGATCCCCACCTCCGTCCGCTTTCCCCATCCGACGTCGCCGCGTCCAGCATCCGGAGCACCACCTCCCCCGTCGCCGGCGCACCCTCCCGGTGTTGCTTGCCTCGCCGCACCGCCCCAGACCCCCGCTGGTCCCGACACCCCCGCTCCGGCGCCATCCCGCACCTCCCGCCGTCCTGGCTCCGGCCGTCATCCCCTGCTCCACTTCTCCATCCGGCGACCCTCCTCCTGCCGAACCGCCGCACCGCCTCCATCCCGGCTTCACCTCCGGCCAGACCGACAGCCTGCCCCTCCCTGTTCCGGCTCTCCCCGCAGCCTGCACCCGATCTCCGCCCGTCGTCGCGCCTTCCCCATCCACCTCTAGCACCCGCGGCCTCCCGCTCCGGTGCCCTCCGCCGGGCGACCTCCTCCCTGAACAGTCCTGCCTCCTGCCCGCACCCCTCGCCTGCGTGCGCCGTTCCTCCGCCTCTGCCGACTCCCCTATTTTCGCCCTGCCCGACGCACTCTCCCGGATCGCACCCCCTGCACCTCGCTGCTCCCGGCCCTCCACACTTTCCCGTCCCAGCACCGTCATCACCCTCCTCCGCCTTGACCTCCGGCGACCTCCTTCGGCCGTGCCACTCACCCCTTCCGACAACCCCCGCTTCTCACATCCAGCCACCGACGTCCGACACCCATGTCCCGTCCCGACTCCCTTCGTCGCCGCACCACTGCCGTCCGACTCCACTACCTCTAGCCTGCGACCTTGCCGTGCCGGCCTCCTCCGCCTTGCCGCGCCAGCCTCCCTCACCCCGTGTCCTGCAAGTTGCTGGTAACCCCCTTTTTTGTTTTATTATTTGTATTATTGTTTTTGTTATGTTATTATTATAATTATTATCATCTTATTATTATTATTATTATTATTATTATTATCATCATATTATATTATTATTACTACTATTATTATTATAATTATTATCATATTATTATTATTATCATTATTATAATTATTATCATATTATCATTATTATTATTATTATTATTATTATTATTATTATTACTATTATTATTACTATTATTATCATTATTATTACTCCGGCTTTACCTTTGCTTTGTTAGGGGTTTCTCATCAACTTATATTTGTTTTTGATAGGTTTAGGATTTTTTTAGGACCCGCGCAGGGCGTTTCCGAGAGAGCGCCATCGCTGCGCCTTGTTTCTGAGGTTCCGCCGTCTTCGCGCCTTGGTTCCAAGGTCGTTTTACCGTCACGCTTTGATCTTGAGGTAGGTCTCCCTTTGAACTCACCTTTAAATTAAGAATTTATTTATTCCTTGTCTTTTTTATTGAATTTCAATAAATTTAAAAGTATTTTTAAGTAGTTATTTATAGTATGGTGATCTGTTGATAAAGGCTATTTAAATTCTAGCGTTTCCTTGAAAGTGTTTTCTTAGTTTCAATTGTGGGCTTCCATGGTAATATTGCTAAATGGTTCTTTATGAAATGTGAAACTGTGTTTTGAAATGTTTTTGATGTGTACAATTTGTAGGTGTATTGTTTAGGGAAAATTGTGTTTTTCATAGAACCTTGATTAGAGGAAATGTCCTATGACCTTTAAACTTGTTTTTGGAATCTTTATGTGTGGTTCTTGGTTGTTGAAAAATGTTTCCTTTTGACACGTGATTAAAGGTTTGGATTTCATTTGAGAAATAGTATTCTTTAAAAAGGTGGTTAAATGCCCGTTTGGCTCTTGATAAAAGTGGGGTGTGTTTTGATATTGGAAAATAATTCTACTTGTGAAACCAATGTGTTCCAGGTTTAATACGCTGATTTGGGTTTTCTTAAATAAAGTTCTAAGTGTGTTTCTGGTTTTCAATGAAATGGCGTGTGTCATATCTCTTTAAAAATGCTTTAGTATTAAATGATCAAAATGTAATTGATATGACGACCCGGTTGGAACTTTAATAAATGTGAAGTGATTATATATATATATATGTACTTGTGAGGGCATCCCTACAGGGGGACTTCCCTTCGAGGGTTGTCGTGTAGCGATGTCTGTGTAAGGGGATGGCAAGTGCAGTGAGATGAGTCACGCGTGCGTGGGCCTCCCACTTACACAGTGTTACTAAAACCACCATGGGTTCCTAGGAGTCTTTTAGATTATCGAGTGACGGTTGCTTGCTAACCCTGATTAGACGGGTTAGTACCCCCTAGATTTGTGGATAGGCTAGGAGGGATGTGCCACTGGTTGGCTATTAGGGCGGCCAGTTGTTTATTGACTATAGAGTACCACGCAGGTAGGTAGTCTGAACCCGAGTACGTCCAGGGGTTCTCTAGGGATGTTTAGGATCGCCATGGATATTGCTGATAACTTCTGGTTTATTTTTTACTTGCACTTGGTTTTCCTTGCTTGTTTACCTCTACTTGCACTTGTTTTCCCTGCTTGTTTACTTTCAGTCATCCTTCACAGCATATACTGTTAGAATTTGGGAAAATGGTTTTCGAATGAAAATACTTTATTTTATTTGTGTAAGATTTGAAAATGTAACACATTGCTTTTTAGAATGAGTTTAAAACTAATGAAAGGGAACCAACTTTCGAAAAAAGAATAAGGGAAATGTCTCGTGTTTGATCTTCAAGAAAAACATCATGAAAGCTTACTTTTATACACTTTTGTTCAAAACTGGAATTTGTAGATTCTTTATTTACTGGCTGTGCTTTGGGATTTGTTGTGGGCCTCACCTACTGAGTACTTTTGTGCTCACGCCTATCATTTACCATTTCAGTTGCAGGTTTCTTGTGTTTAGGATTTCTTGGTCTGAGTCGCTCAATGAGGGAGCGACGTTGGTTGTAGTTGGGTGGTGACCCGCGAGGTCACGTGGAGGTATATCGTGGTGTAGTTTTGTTTATGTCTTTTGTGATCGTCTATTTGTTTAGTTTATATTTGTTCTTTTGATCCTGTTTTTAGTTTGTGCGGAAATCGTTCCCAACGATTGAAAATTTTTTATGCCCGGCACTAGTTGCCATCCCGGTGGGATCGGGAACGCCCCTCGGGACTTGTCGCGGACCGGCTCGGGTGACCAGTTCAGGGTCGTCCCGGGCTGGTTCGTGACAATATTTATCAGCATTTTTATTATGTGGGCTTAAATAAATGTAATTTTAAAAATCTAGAATTGATTTTTTCCTTTTATTGACTTAGAATATTATATTCCACTTTCCATTTCCTATAGGTAAACTGTATTCAATTCTTCATGGAGTAATTATATTTATATGATTAAATATAAATGTTTAATTTTTTTCATTTCATTTACTTAAAAATGAAATTTTAAAAAGGGGCTCATAACATATTCTATTTTTGATGATGCTCTAAAATATTTACTGATGTCTAATTTTCTTTTCACAGAAATTTTCATCAATAACTCAAATATAGTAATATCATATACAATTATTAATTATTATTAAATTTTTGAATTAGTTTATTAATTAAACGTTTTGTGTAATTGATGTTTTTAGAATCAACTAAATCAATTTTTAAATATAATTTATGTCATACCATTTCTTAATTATTATAAAACCATTTTTCCAAGGATTCATTATGATATGAAGAATAATTACCTTCAAGTTTAATAGATATATATGTAGGATTGACTAGTGGGTCCCATATCATCCACGAATTCTTTTTAAGGGTTCATATATCATGAGATAAGTACTCATAGATATGATTATGTTTTTTCACATGTTATATTGAGATTTAGTGAATGAAAACGGTTATGTTTCTGTATGCTTACGTTTGGGACGTATTTATATGTTATAATGAATTCTTATGTAATATTACTAAGATTTAATATTATTTTAATAAAATTACAAGCGATGTTATAATTTTAATTCATACTTTATAAAATTATTATCGTATAATGTTTAAATATTATAATCCATAATAATCGAATATGTTTTATGATTACCATTGTTGATCCATTGATCTTTTAATAAGATATTTATACACTATTAATGTTATGTAACTTTTTATGATCTAAAAATTATTATTCATTAAAATTTTTCCATTAATAATTCACTAATATCACCCAATTATTATGTTTCTATTCCCCATGTTATAAAGATTAGTATAACATTTGAAAAATACATAAGAGATTCTATAATGGTTGGATTATGTATAAATATTCATATGTATTTTAACATTAGTTTCTTATATAGATTATTCTAAAAGACATTAATCCTTTAGGTTATTGTATTCTGTTAATATTTATTAGATGTATTGTTAAATTTTGTGTAATTATTCCAGATAATGATATTTTTACCTCATATTTACTTAGTTTTAATCAAGAAAGAGTTAAGACGTAGTGTTTTCAAGCATTTGACCAAGGAGTGATGGTTTGGGGAACAATAGTTTGCATTGAAGCAATGTGTAGTCATTTTTAGAGATTTTTTAGTTAATTATTATGAATAAGATGTAATGAATTTTTAGAAAAATGAGGGGTATGAATATTTATAAGATAAAATCCTATATTTTTGGTAAAATCTTGATTATTTGGTCACCAAGAATTTTTTTTCCTTATCTATAAATAAAATTATTGGAGGCAAGATACAGAAAATGTGAACCTAAATAATAGGTTATGTTTTAACTTAATCCTCACATGGTGTATAATAAATAATTCAACTAAACTCCATATGTTAATCTATTGCATGATATTCTTTGGTGATTTACATTCACTTAAAAAAACCATTATCCATGATTTGATAACATTTTTATATTATTGTCAGAGAAAAAAATAGGATGTATAAAATGAATAAAATAGATTATGAACATGAAATATATATTCTAGTTTATATATAAAATTTATTTCTTATTCCATTTATTTTAATAATTTTACATTTTATGATTTCCAAAATGAAGAATTTCATGGAAGATATAGAGATAAAAAGTACTAATAAAAGATAATTACATTTCACAAATTTTATTACCTTGGGAAAGAATCACCCTAGGAAATCTGGTCATATATCATGAAATTGTGTTATATATTGAAAATGATAAGATAGAGAAAATAATTTTAGAGTGAAGTTGATATTTTTTTAACAAAATGTAGGATACTAAAATTCATCATATGGTTACACAACATATTTAATATCTCAAATATGAAAAAATTGGGTATTATACCAGTCATTTCTCTAATTTAAGTGATTAAAAGGATGATAAAAATAAATAACATTACAGACAAAGGGAACACGGGAGAACCTATGTGATGAATACCACTGAGGTAGATCATGATTATTAGGTCACACATTTCTTCCACATAGTTGTTATTGATGTGTTTCATATTTTATTCTTTGAACTCTAGTATATATAGGATGTTTTATGAGAAAATTAAATCACCTACCTGATGATTTAATTTTTTTAAACATTTAGTTATATGACTATTTTACCTTCTGGTGACTTTTATTATAAGGTGTTTCATATGAATCTAATTAATTCTTGATTTGGATTAATTTTATGTGAATATGAATATTGGTTATATTTCACCACATAAACTATATATAAATTTAAAATTTGGTAAATCTAATTTCATATTTCTAACAAAACATTTACCATACCTATATGAAAGTATTACATTTAACACCGTCTGAAAAATAATTAATTTATATGATTCATCACACAAAATCATGAAGGATGTTTATCTCAAATGATTAGAGAAAAACTAAAAATAATTATTCAACTTATTATGATAGAAACCTATTTATTTTGAACATTTATAAGGTAGATATATTAATATAAATTGAATCTTAATTCATGTATTTTTTAGACAACATAAAATATTTTAATCATTTAGTGGTAGATAAAAATTTGAGGAAATTTCTTAAATTTTTGGTTGGGGAGTTTGTATGTCCCTAAAATTATAGTAGTACATTCTCTTTAAAAAATAATATATTGAATAACCAATTTTATTTGAAATGTCGTACTAAAATGAAATAGTTATTCATTAATGAAATATTTCTAAAATTCACCATTATAATATTGTCATTAATAAAATGTGTATAAATTAATGTAACAACACTATAAAAGCTATATTAAAATGAGAATTAGTGGGATCGAGAAATATGAGTCTTTCTTTTGAAACTCATTTGACAGAGCATGGAATGTTGGTGGTGTAACATATGTTTTCTATCAACCAAGCCCCATTCAGAGTTCAGTAATAAAAATTAGAGAAAAAATCACTTATGAGGGAAGTCCACAGTCATGGAAAATTCCCTGATATCCATTATAGCTGAACTACCACCAACAACATCCACTAGAGTTATCTTATCCTCAGGCAATACATGGATATTTTAAAGGGAATGTTAGAATAATACATAAGGGTTTTTAAATTTGATTAAGATTTTAATATGTTATATATATATCCATACATTTTATACATTTCAAATTTCTTCTTTTCATGAAAAATAATTTTAATTGTCCATATTTATCCATTTATAAAATTCAATTGGTATAGGTATATTACTAATAAGATAATTGTATTATTAAAATATATAAATTTCATGAAATTTTATTTTAATACACTATAGTATTTTATTTAAGGAAAATTATGTAAATTATGGTTAATTGATGCTTAAATATTTTTCTAGTTTGAATTATGTAAACTATAATTTAATTATAAATTTATAAAAATAGGAATTAGAACATTTAATTTTATAAAAACTATTTTTTTTAGAAAAAACTGTCCAATTATATTTTGCATTAATATTAAAAATTCCAAAAAAAATTAATATCATGTTCAAAAAATGAAATTCGTTTTAGGATATAGAATAACAATAATATTTTATGAGATATTTTTTTTGAAATGATTATTCAAATGAGAGTTGTACAAAATATCATTTTTATAAAGGATACATTTTAAAAAAATAAGGATATAATAAAAAATTATAAGATATTAAAACCTTTTTCCTGATTCAAAATGTATTTTACAGGTAATATTATACATTTATAAATATTATGATTAATTTTAAAAGCTAAATTTTATATTGTAGAACTGAATTTAGATTTTTTTTCTAAACATATTATTAATGGTTTGTATAATTACTTTTAGAAAATTCATTTATATTATTTATATGAATTTAATATTATGAAATAGTTTTCATATTTAGGATCAAAATGTTCATATTATTTAATATGGGTAATTTTATTTTTTCATAATATTATGATTCATAGTTAAAAAATGAGTTATTGTGGTATATATAAATTTTGGTCAAAGGAAAACATCGTTTTAAAGAGAAAAACAATATTTAAAAATTATATATGAATTAGTTTTTCAGAGATTTATCAACTAACAACCATCCTCTCTATATTATGGGTAACTTTTTTTTAGAAAAATTTATTTAATAATCATCAAATTATTTTAGAAACTCCACTACTCTAACTTATAAAATTATAACTCACCATAACATTTCTCCTTAGAAAAAGACCTTACATCAATAAAAATTTATTAAATTCCCTAAAAAATACTCCTATTCACATCTTA
The DNA here is from genome assembly GCA_963277665.1 of Viscum album. Classification (NCBI taxonomy): domain Eukaryota; kingdom Viridiplantae; phylum Streptophyta; class Magnoliopsida; order Santalales; family Viscaceae; genus Viscum; species Viscum album. The sequence continues at coordinate 1,249,987,695 of OY728150.1, read as the reverse complement.
GAGGTTTTGGTGTCCTCAATTTTCCATATATTAATCTATACATCCAATTTGTACTTGATTTTTTCAAAGGGTTTTGAAAGTAATTCAAAAATTACTTAGTTTTGGTTTTTATTTATTTAAGAATTATTATTCTATTTATAATTATATTGTACTTATTTTCGATGCTTTCTCTTGGTCATGCACATCCATCTGTGGTGGATGCATAGTTATTACCCTGCATTCCCTCTTTCCAAAGGCGGGTGTCATCTGTTGCTTATTTAGGGACTGTTTCTCCTTAAGCGAAATTATATAATGGGATGTCGGCTCATCCTTCCATGGATTCCTCCTCTAAACTCCTACCTCATCTGGTTCTCCCTTAAAGATTAATTCATGGTTCATGAATCTTGTTCCCAGTGCCATATCATTGGGGACGCATGTTAATTACACTACTTCCATCAGGACAATCCAATGGGTCTTGATATGGTAGCAACCTTCCGTCGGAGTAGACTGTAACATCAGGCATGTGGGGGCATATCAAGATGTGTGGAAATTGCAGAGACTATATTTTTTTTCATAAGAGGGAATCTCAAGGGAAAAAACACAAGGCATCCCACGTCAGTCATGGGGTAACATATGCCAGAGGCAAGTCTCTGATGTTTTCGTCTTCTTCCCATGTTTACCATAGGGTATGTCGTGAGTTTAACATCTTGCCGAGACAGTTATTCTAAAGATGTGTCTTATGTGGTTTTACATAGGCATCTTAGGATTGACATGAGGTAGGCAGCGAGTTAATGTCTTGTAGAGATAGGATGAGGGTGATCAGAATGTCCCATAGAGATGGATCAGATTGGAACATCCCTAAGAGGGAACACCTAGAATGTTTACCAGGTGGATGGATCAAATCACTCAATAAGATATGTCCCAAGGTGGTGTCTCCCATAAGGGTATGATTTCACACTTTGAAGGCTGGTATATATACCATTGAGGGGGGATTAGGGTGTGAACACCCCAGAATGTTGGGAACACCAAGGATTACATTTGGATGGGATTGAACCATGTTGTGGTTTCCTTCAAGCCATGTGTAGACGAAAGGGATCAAAACCCATGTTGTTCGAAGAGGTGATGAAAAAGGTACACACAGAGGAAAAAAAATGAATACATGATGGGGATTATGCATGGATATCAGCTCATCCCAAGAGAGATACTCTTTGGTGGGTGGATACAGATTGAGCGGGGCTTATGCATGGTTAACTGCCATGGTGCCACAAGGAGTGATGCTGGGATGAATGTCATGATCTCACAGAGATGTGTTGGCCTGAGTGAGAATAATCATTGATGATGGAGAATTGACTGAAGTGGAGGAGGAATGAGATCAAACTATCGTGAAGGAGATAATAGTTTTGGGCTTGATCCTCGAAGTGACATCATACGTATCCCCATGGTAGAGAATCAAAGTCTGCGTAGTTCGTTTAGATGATAAAACATGTGAGGAGGCGACCCATATAAATGGGACCTGAAGGAAGTGGAACCTCGAGGATGGGGCATAAAACTGGGGTCCGTGTGAAGGACAGTGACCCGATGATGTGTGGGGGATTATGTGTGATTAGTGTCCGGAGTGTTGGTATGACGGCCCAGGGATAAACCTACGATATGTGACCCAATAGGAAGGAAACCATTGGATTAATGCCATGTTCACATAAAAAAGGCATACCATTAATAAGGAATATCAACAGCTTACCATTGGATGGGGTCACAAGGGGTTACCGCTAGATGGGGTCACAACGGATTACAAATTTTTGGGGTGACAACCACTTACTGGTGGATGGAGTCACAATGACTTTCCACTTGATGGGGTGAAAATGGCTTAATGCTAGATAGAGTCACAATGGCTTATCGATTGATGGGGTGACAACAACTTACCGCTGGTTGGGGTCACAATGGCATTCCACTAGATGGGGTCACAACATCTTAATGCTAGATGGGGTCACAATGGCTTACCGCTGGATGGGATCACAATAGCTTACCACCGGATAGGGTCACAATGGCTTACCATAGAATAGGGTTGAAAACATCTTACCGCTGATTGGGGATGAATGTTGCGGAGGCTTCCTACATACATTGTTTAAGAGACAAGGATCAAATCCCACATAGTTTGAAAGGGAAATTTTTAATGTCTTGCAGGATTAAAATGGGGCATACAATTTAACTTTATGCAGGACGAGGGTGGGCCGACATAAAGTGGTCGGGACCAATGTGTGATGGGCTTGAACCTCAAGGAGCTTCCTAAGTAACTTACACCGGAACGGTTCAATTTCCAAGGAGTTTAGAAGGAGTGGTAACTGGCGTGAAGGGTGGTTGGAGCCAATGGATGGTGGGATTGAACCTAACAGAGGATTTCTACAAACATTACCTTTGAAAGGATCAAAGTCCACGTATTTTGGAATGAATGTGGGGCTTACTATCTAGGGTACACAGGTGTCGCTATGAATCAGAAATGGTGAATGGGGAATAGGCAAGGAAGCTTCCTGTGTGCCACAATGTTGTGACAATAGTTAACGGGGCTTATAAAATGAAGCTTTACCGGTGATTCTAGGGAGTGGAAAGGGATAATGTGGTCTAGGTAAGGAATCTATCTGGGTGCCGCTATGGAGCGACAATGGAGAATTAGGATTAGGCAAGGAAGCTTCCTGGGTGCTACTACGGAGTGGCAATGGCGGATGGGGCTAACCCAAGGAAGCTGCATGGGTGCCACTATGGAGAGGCAATGGTTGATGTGGCTTACACAAGGAAGTTTCCCAAATGCTGCTACAGAGCGACAATGGTGGATGAGGCGTATGCAAGGAAGCTACCAAGGATCCTCTAAGGAGCGGTAATGGTGGATGTTTCTTATGCAAGGAAGCTACCCGTGTGCCACTATGGAGTGGAAATTGTGTATGGGGATTATGCAAGGAAGCTGCCCGTGTGCTACTATGGAGCAGCAATGGATGGATATGGAATATGCCAGGAGGTTTCCTGTGTACCAATATGAAGTGACAATGGTGAATGGATCATACACAATGAAGATGCCCATAATGTATTCCACATGTCTGGACATCAGGGCATCCCAACCCAATGGTGGGTTGAGACCTTCACCTATGCACAAATTCATAAGAGGGATAATGCCAAGGGCGTTGGAATCAGTCCGAACAAAGGGAGATAAAAAGTGTGAATCACATGCCTGAGATTCGGAAAGTAGTGAGGGTGGTGTGGAGAAGAAGGATATCTATTAACCGTGTTAAAAACACAAAATCCATATCGCAGTAGCCTAAAATGGGGACAGAAAAATGAGATTCGACTGTTGACCGTGTTCGAAATACAAGACCTGACACAAAGGGTTGTCCAATGTCTTTCGAGGAGTTGGCCCAGGATGGTAGGTGCGCCAATGTGGCAAGGGACCAGGCCATTAGGGGGCCCCTTCAGACATGTAAGAGGATGTAGATCTTAATGAAGGACACACAAAGTTTGAGGAGGAGTGATGAAATGATTGAACACACACCAATAATCTTGAAATTATTCCATTTTAATCATGGCATGAGGTATCTTATGGTTGTCACATAAGGCATCTCTTATTTGGAACAAGAGGTATCCAATTATTGAATGATAGGGAATGATATGGTTTATAGTCATATAGAGAGGACTTCTGGCATTTTATGTTTGGGGAATAAGGAATCTCTCATTTAGAGTAATAGGCTTCCTATATTTTTCACACACTGAGTACTAATGTGTATAGTCATGTAGAGAGGATGATTAGAATCTTATGCTAGGCCCATAATACAGATCGTGTTTTGAGCAAGAGGGATCTTATTATTGAATGATAGGGAATGGTACAGTTTAAATTCATTTATATAGGTCTATTTAGAATAAGGCACCAAGCAATATCTGGTGTTGGTTCTTATGCATGGGCGGACTTATCCGGTTCAACCTGGCATGAGAATCCGGTGATGGGGGTTTGATGTGTTTCTTGATGAATGGCTAGACTCATGGTACTCAAGGAATTTATGATGATACTCTCAACTCACAACATGTGAAATGAAAAAAGAAGAATATGTCGACACAAGGTGTTTCATGGTGTGTGTAGGGTAATCTCAAATAATGGTATTCCATATGTGGAAGGTGGGTATACATAAGGGTCCAATGGAAAATGCTGACATCCTTGCCCAAAAAGTTCACTATGCAACTCTTCATTTTTCATGGGGGTCAACGACGGTAGTGAAGGGACCGGCCCAGAGGGCCGGCACGACAGCCCAATTGTGACCCTAGAAGGGTTGAGAGGGTGTATCCCCCATGGTATGGACCAGTGGGCATGACGGTAGGAGCTTCGCAAAGGATAGGTATTCGTGATGTAGCTTCACAGAGGAAAGGGTCTCACAGAGCATGGTGTCTCACGAAGCAGCTTCATGGAGCATGGATACACAGAGCATGAACTCGTAGAGCATCGACATGCTGATCATGGAATCGTGGATCAAGGACTTGTGGATCATGGACTAGTAGATCACAGACTCATGGAGCAAGTTCTCGCAGAGCAGCTTCATGAAGGAAAGCTGAGCTCCGTGAAATGGGAGATCGGCCTCCCAAGGGTCAGCATGAACCCCATATAAAGTGGGCTGTGATGGGTATTTATAGGTGATGGAGGTGCCGTAAAGCAAAACAGGCTCGGCGAGAAGAAAGAGCTCGCTCTACATTAGATTACGGACGTTAAAGAGGCTTACAGAGAATCCCGCCTCCTTGCTCCGCGACGGATCATGAACATCGATAGGGATCCAAGAGCATCCCGCCTACCCGCTCTATGGTAGATCAAGAATTACATAGGGGTTCGTGGAGCATCATTCCTCCCTCCTCTATGGTGGGTTTAAGAATCATTATCTTTATGCGGGCGTGGGGCACTAGGGGCTCCAGTCAAGTTAATTTTCTCCGAAATCGTGGAGGGAGCATCACATATGGGCTTTCCAAACTAGTATTCCAACCCAACATCAAATGTCCTTAACTCCTAATCTATAACTCTATTCAGGATCTACGACCTATCAAATAGATGCATAAGAAATTTTCTACTCCTTTTGATAATTTATGTGACCATTTTGAAAATTTTGGGGATGATTTTTTCAGAGTCAACAATACCATTTTAAATTATAAGATCATTATCATTAGTATACTAGTGTGTTATTATATTTGTGTAAATTTTTTTTTTTACCTTCACCCATCATCTGAAAATTAAATATTTCGTTTTTCTATATGCAATGAAATATACATCCATGATGAAACGTATTCTGTATTTCATAACCACCGAAAATGGATGGTTCAAAAATGATTTCCATTGAATAAATATTTAATTAAAAATTTATTGGGAATCTAAATTGATAAATCAATTATTTCATTCACTCCATCCTTAGGAAAATAAAAGCGTATTTACTATAAAATGCAGACTACCACATCCATTGATTAACAATTTTATTTTTTTATCAACACCCTACATAGATAAAAATAATATTTTGTTAAATGAATTGTAATAAATTTTATTATATTAATCATATTATGAAATGAAAAAGTACGAATTAATTTTATAATATTAATAACATGTTATCATTATAATTTTAACAACCTGGAATATGAATACTAGTTGGAAAATGATTGCTTCATTGAAAAAAAAATGAATTTAAAAAAATTACATTCATCTTATATCCACATTATAATTTATCTTTATAATATTAAAAATATTAAAATTTGAATTAAAATTTTATAATAATGATAGTATAACAAAAAGGATTCATAATCATACATATCTATTATTTATAACATATTCTTATTTGGGACATTTTATCTATCTAAAAGAACAATGATATAACATTACATGTTGGATGAATATCAAAATGTAGTTAATTTTTTGAATATATTTAAATAATAAAATATTTTATTGGTAACATAAATTGAATATAAATATATATCATTTTATTTGAATAAAAAACATTATTTTTTCAAAATTTGTGAAACAAACACATCTCAAATTTATATAATTAAAAAACTGGTATAAAAATATAATTGAATTAAATTATAACATTATATATCAAAATAATGAAATATTATACTAAAAAATATAATCTATGAGTTATGAACGTTTTCAATGAATGAAAATCTACATCGACATTTTAAATGATCCATAAAAGAGCCAAACTAGCTAAGATCTGAAAATAAAAATTAACAATAACCGACTCATAAATGTATAATAAATTAATAAAATTGAACAATTCCTAAAAAATAGATATAAATAAGGTCTTGATATATTTTATTATGTTTTTCATTTTTATTATATAGGAGGAAGAAATATATTTAATTTAAATTTACAATGAAGGCAAGGGTGTTTCATTTCAATTTTTCTTGTTGAAACAATATTCATACATAACATAATTTTAATTTATTTGGTTTATATACTCGATTTATATTATATTAAATAGTTATTAGTTTCATATTCATAGTTTTTAATGTTCCATTTCATGTTCCACCTCTAATTCTCATTCAAATAAAATTTTTATGTAGTCGTAATGTGTTTTTCGGACTCAACTTATTTCCATAAATCATAATGATTTTTTCATGAATATGATTTTAAAATAAAGTTTTCATATATCCTATTATTATATTATATTTCCATTCATAATTATTTTCAAGGAATGTACATGTGGACTTCAAGTACATTTTATGTAATGGATTTTATTCAAAATAAATTATTTTGATGTCCAGAATAATTACCACCCCCTTAAATGATTATATTTCTTTTCAAAATACATTATCTATCATCTCACCAATATCATAATTTAATTATTTTAATATAAAAATATATTTTATTATATTTATCTTAGTAGTCATATTTACCACTTTTCATTGGATTTATTTATTACTCTTTTTTTTGGGTTTCAAAAAATTTATGTTTAAAATGTTGAAAAGGCTTTTCCCCATTCAAGAGGGTACATTTTATCTCCACTAAAAATTTACATTATATATTATTTATAAGATTTCAATGATCTTTTTATGAGATTTCATTCAAATTATATTTTGGAAATTTATTCTTTTCATATTCTAAAAACATATATTTTCCCAAGTTATAAATTAAATCTTACCATTTTTTGATAATCAAGAAATATTTTCTAAATACAATATTTTTATTCAATTCCATTTTCCTTTTAAAAGATCAAATTTCATTATCATATAAAATTATTATTAATAAACCACTCTCATAATTTCATTATGAAAAAAAATCTATTGTATGATTGAATTATTTTATATCAACATATCTAATTCATGAAGACATTTTATGTGATATATTTTTATTAATCTTATGAGACACATTTTATCACCATGTGTTATCTAAAAAATAAAGAATGATCAATTTAATGTTGAAAGAACATATTAATCTGATATGGTTTGGGACCTTTAACTGTCCCAATGTATTGGTTATGGATTTATTTCCACTGAGATACGTATTCACTAATTTTATTATAATTGTATACTATCATGTGTGAAATTGAGTGGCTCATGATAGTTATTTTTCTATGTGGTTATCTTTGTTCAATATTGATATGTTATTTTACATTATTATATTACTCTCCAATTTTCCTAGAAAATTATTATATTATTTTATTCCATGTTATAACTTTTATACTTCCTTGATGACCTCTATATGATATTATATTTCTATGTCAGGATCATTAGTTACGAAAAAAGTTTTTAATTTTTACCACTCATCATACCACCATATTTTAATAAAATATCCATCCCATTTCAATGTTTTATCAAATGATTATCATCCAAAAATATGAATCTCACTGAATTTTTACCTTAAGAGTAATTTGACATCACCAATTTCTTATTTTTCCATTCTATGAGTTATTAAGACGATTATAATTTATGAGATGTTTATAAGTTAGACTAGGGTGTGTGGATTATAGAGAAATTTTGTCAAGTACTGTAAAATTATATACATATATAAATTATCATTGAAGATAATTAACATTTTAGTCATAGTATTTGGATTTTAATTTTAACATGTAATGTTCAATTTATGGAAATGATGTGATATTATGATTTATTTTGAATGTGTTTCAATATTTTGTAACATATAAATTATGTAAAAAATAGATCTTGGTATGCAAGTATAGTCTTGAGGTGCCCCAATCAAACCTATTTATGATTTTATTTATTCCTATAGAATTGTATTGTATTGTATGATCATTATTTTTTCATTACAAGTAATTTTACCTCACCATTTTCTTTATGTATGTCCCCATATATTCATATACTTTAATAGATGATTAATGGGCTTGAGAAGATAATATTTCAGACTAAAATAAAAAAAATTATATTAGTTTTATGAATAAATTTTTTATGTATCTACTATTCTAAAGTAACCTAACCTATATATTTATAGGTTGTCTTTATGAACTTTTATAATTTAAAATCACATAATAATAAATTATTTAAATATAAGTATCTATAAGGAATAATGGAATTTATATTTTTTTTCAAATGTTTATCTTTTATGTTTTATATTACATTTATTAAGATACAATATTAATATATTTTTAATTAGAAAACACATTATATTAGTCATCATGTTATGGTGTTTTATTATATTAAGGGAATTTCATTTCATAAATTTTATATGTTATTCCCTTGGTGATAGACCCCAACTCATGGCCTATTGATGGATGACCCTTTAGGTCACACTCAAACTCATTTTAGTATTTGGTGGTGTCCCAATAGGGTTTGGTTATGACATAATTATCTAAATTGTCATTTTTATGATATTGGTCTGAGTAGTAACTAATTAGGAGTATATGTGTTGAATGGTGGAAATGAAACATTTAACTAGTATGTGAAGTTTACAAAAAAAGAATCATAACACAATAGGATTTATGAGATCACATTATAGAATTTAAAACTTATGGTACTACAATTATGATATATTATACTGACTATACTGTATCATGAGATGTATGGATTTAGGAATCGCGTTTCTCTTGGTCATAATGAATCTATTTTTTTATCGACGGATGAATATTCCATATAAGGGTGAATAATATGGAAGTGTAGTTTGATAACTCAAATACACACACACACACACAGAGATATATATATCCTTTTAAGGAGCTTGGTTTATATATATTTAGTTATGTTGATTACGTTACATCAATATGTGCTACCATATTAGGAGCCTCAATATGATCCCAAGGATTTCCATAGATTCTATACATGGATTCTTAATAACATTGGATGATGGAATTTTGAATGTTATATAAATTTATGTATCCAAATTATTAGGTTTATACTGTATTTCATGGGATTTATTATTTTTTAAAAAGACTAAAATATCATTTTAGCTATCCTAAATTAGACATGATCACCTTGTTTCTTAAAGAGTCAGTTTTTATATAGATTCCCATATAATACATAGAAAAATTTCTTATGATATTATGGTTATGCAAATACTAGATGAAATTCTTTTTTATATATATTTAGGAATGATTTCATGCTATAAAGTATCATGATTCATAATTATTGGGAGTTTTTGGTGATATTGAAATGATGTTCCTATGTTTAAGTGTATGTTTTGTAGTTTTTCATGTTTTTGTGGTATTAATATAATATTATGTCTGATAGGAATCAAAGGGATAACAATTTTTAAAGTTAATTGAGTCTTGAGATTCATAAGTGGTTGGTATTATTTTTTCTAACTTCTATCATGGATATTTTGGAAAAGACTAAGATGGTATAGAATTTATTAATGAGGATGTGATATATCATGGGGAATACAAATTAGTTTGAAGTTAATGGTGGATAAATAGGTGGATGTTATCATATTATGATGATATTTAAGATCATGTGAGGCCATTAATGAATAAAACCATCTTGTAAGACCCCTTTATTTTTATTCCTCTCTTATAGTGATATTGGAAATCACCATCTTGTATTTATGTAGTTTCATATTTTGTAGATGAGCCATGAGAAAATTTGGACTATTTATGGACACCCATATCATCTTCCTAAATATTGTTTCATACACAAAATATATGGAAGAAAAAAAATTAATACCACCAAAATCATTGGTTTTTTAAATGAAAATGTTTTTTATTTCAGTCGAGATCATACAAGAGAGGTGGTAATGCTAGGAAACTAGGATTCAAAGGAGGAGGAGTTATCAAAATTAATATCTAAGCCACATAACATTATATAGATAATGGAATAAATATTATTAGTAGTAATATATGGATTCATATAATAATTTATTTTATTTTTATTTAATATAATGATTTAAAGGTAACTACATAATATATAAATGTTTAAGATTGTATTAGAAAAGATTACTATCTATATAGGTAAAAAGAGGTTGTATGTGGGGAGTAGTTGAGAATTAATTTTTCAGAGTGACAAATTCTATTGGAAATTAATCTAGTTTTGGGTACTACCCTCTGATTTTATTATGGGAATGGAATGGTTGTTTTATGTAAAATATTGTATCATAGTTTATAGACTAAGGGTGATTTTCTCAACATTATATGGGGACCATGTGGTGTTTTTTTGGAATGGTATTTTTGTTTGTGTGCATCAATAGATACCTATACTTGATAATTAATTTGTGTTAAAGATTTTTATTCTTGATGAAAATATAGTGAAAATACAAGAGTTTCTCTAAAGAATAATGGATTGTATTCATGTTTTATAAGGATGGTTATGAGTATACCACCATGTTGAGAGATTTTTTTGGGATTACATTTTATCCAAGAGATTCTCATATTTCTATGAAAACATATTTCTATATTCTTGTAGAGAATTAATAATTAATAATCTATATCGATGAGTATTTTTAATGTAATAACCCTGAATTATGTAATTTGGAGTTGGTGTCTACATTATTACATTACCATATATGAATGGGGAAAATACCAAAAGAATGATCATTTTTGAAATTTTTTAGAACCATATTCATATTTGATACCAATTTTTGATGGGGAAGAAAATAAAAAACACAGTAGTAGAAAATATTTTACATCCATGTACTCATTCAATGAATTGTTCTTCATATTATGGGGTGTTGAAAAAATAACCGTGTTCATAAATTCCCGATAAGGGTATCATAAAATATAATATATCATATAATAATAATGATTAATTGACAAGGAAAGATAAATAAACAAACAAGGATTCCATTAAAATAATAACATGTCTATAATTATTGGATAATGTAAAATTATTTTTTCAAGTTAAATAGAAGAAAATACAAACCATTTAATCAGTAAAAAAGATTCAAATTCATCTGGAGGGAATAAAATTGTGTTAATATCATTGATAATAATAATAAATTAATTATGAATTAAGGAAATTTTAAATAAATAGAATTCATGATGCCATGTATTTTAATACCAGTAATTTCAAGACCTTCTATAATAAAATTTAAACATACATATTAAAAACTCTTAATTTTAAAATCAATTTGTCCCATGACACTTGTTGTTGAATTGAGGGGATATGAATAACCGAGTCCCTCATATAACTACATTATAAAATCATTACTCATATCTCAAATAATATATTAAATTCATTAATCATTATACCATACAAAAAATATATGTATTGTGTAAAGGATATAGATTATAAACATTTACTCAGCTAATAAAATATGATTTAATGTAAATACCATATGTAAAAATAATCAATGGTTTTGGAAATAATAATATCCATAATATAATAATAATTATTTTTTATTCAAAAATAGTGTTCCTATTAAAAATGATCTTAAGAAATTGATTGTTTCAAATAACTGTAAATAATCAAAAATATATTGAGATTGAATATATTATTTACCTCTTATTATCAATTTAAATAGAATCATGTTATAGAATAAAATGTAAATGAAGCATTATTTATAATTTTTAAATAGATATTCATGATATATTTATCAATAGGGAATCATATAATTAAAATAAATGCCAATCGATGCATATTAACAAATATGTCTCAATGAAATAGATGTTCAGATTAAATACTTTATCAATGGATTATAATTAGTAATGAATTGTTTAAAGTAATGTATAATGGTTTTAATAATGATTTTATTTTACACATGAACCATAATAATACATATAATATCATATAATATAAATTATAATATTTTATAACTAGTGTTTTTATAAAATTTCATTATTTTTGTTGTTTTTGTTCTAATTACCTTATTATTTCATGTGTGGTTTTTCTATATTCTTCCAATTTTTGTAAATTGGATATAAATACATCATAAAAATAATTATAATTTATTTCGATATAATATTTTCTAATTATATAAATTATTATAACCATTCATAGAATTCAAGTGTACTCATCAGTAATGATATCATTCTTTTAATGGGTGAAACGGTAAAGAATAAAATGTTTTATTAATTTTAATGAACTACTATAATGACATATATATAAAATATATTCATTAATTATATTCTTAACACCTTACATGTGATGTGTTATTGAATAAAGTAACACTTCGCTTCATGTGACTATAATCTATCATATGCACGGGTGACGTTATCATTTTTAAAACTGATTGCAATGTAAGAAGGTATATGTGAAATTATTGTTACAGAAGTTAAATTATATAATATTTACTATATCTAATCATTTAATCCATTATTATATCCAAATATGAGAGGAGTTTGTCGAAATTGATTTACATCAGTTCATGATGTGATAGTTCTCCATACACACTATCGATGATCTGTATCCCTTTTGATGGAAGAGGAGACATATACATGGTTTTTTATTTAAATAATAACTTATTAGTATATAGGTGATACTAGATTAATTATATAATTATAACTATATAATATTGATGAAATTTTGATGAATAAATAAAATTAAAAATATAGTTTAAGATCATTACCAATTATTTAGAGAACATCATTATATTTTCTTAGAAAACAATTCGATGAAGGATTTTTGATAAAAAAATTAATTTTGTATATTGGTCATGGATTAAGGTTTATTATTTCTAAAAGTGTTATCCAAACTAAATTCATTGGATGTGAAACAAGGAGATGAGATGGGGTGGCCCTTTATTAGAGGGGGTGAGGACACGTAATTACTTTTTAAAAAAATTCAATCACACAAATATTTGTGTCGTTATATAACACACTGAAATGTATTATTATCTCCCCTTAGTGTTTATAATGTTTATATATGTCTATAAAATGGATTTTGGATACGTTTTTAGGTTATTTTACATGATATTATTTTTGTATTTATTTGTGGTAAATGATTTTTTAACGTACACTTGGTAAATAATTTTGATTTCATTTACTATTCATAATGGTAAAAATTAATTTTTACCATATTAGATAATATAAATTTTTATTATTACATATATAGAATTAGTTTTTTCTATTTTATATTCCTATTAGTGGTAGTATCGAATTTAATATTCTATACTCAAATGCGATGGAAAAGAGGGTTTTCAAATTGAATATTCTCATAAATATGGATAGATTATATTTCCATATTTAAAAAGAAAAGGATTAAATTGACCTAAATTATATTTTTTAATTATATAAAAGAATTTATTTACATAAAAGTTAATTTAAAATATAACAAAACATTGTGAATAATTTAAATGAAATATATTTTTTCAATAAAAAACAACATGTTTAAATAGTCATAATAAAAGAAACCTATAACAAAAAAAATCCAATAAAATTAACCTAATAATATAATGAGCTTATTAATACATAAATTATGTTCATTTTATCATATATAGTTTCTAAAATTGGTAAAATTAATTTGAAATTATGTTTGAAAAGTATGACTAAACCTCCTCTTGGAAAATATAATTTTTCTAAAAACATTTATTCTAAATGTTATTATTATTTTATTTATAATCAATAGAAATCCAATTAATTTATTTTATAAATTTTAAATCATAAAATTATTTTTATTAGTTGTTCTATATAATATGGTCATACATAACAACTTTTTTATAATGAACATGTTTAAATAATATTTTTATTGAGTATCATGTTACATTTAAACCGAGTATTGTGTTCATCAAAACCAATTGAACTTATTGAATTTATATAAAAGTAAATAAATTATAATTTATTGGGATGTTATATTATTCTCTACTTCAAACATTTCATCTAAAATAATTCTTTGATATTAAATTATAAATTGTTGAGGTATGTTCTTCTTTGTTACATACTTTGGTTCCCAAGTTGTTTCCTCTATTTTATGATTTCACCAATGAAACATTACCAGTCAATTCATATGATTCATCAATCCTAAATCAATATTATCAAAATTATAGATGGTTTCATCATAGAAATATAGCTAAATTTGTAATTCTGTTTCATTAAAGGCGAAAACATGCATTGGTTCGGGAATGTACTTCTTGAATTATTTTATATAGAATACATTATATACTATTGTGGTTTGTGGTGTATTTTATTTATGATAATACAATGTTAAAATACATTCCAAAATTTTAATTGTTCTTTTATAACCATGGATCATATTTTCTATCCTACAAAACCTTTTAACACCCATTTGAGCAAATACTTTTAAAAAAATTATTTCCCTCATAAAAATCCAATTTAATCCCCTTATTATATACATAACCCTCAACCTACATTTATATGATTTTATATAATCATAAATAGTAAATACTCTTTTTATTGTCACCTCTAAATGTTATAGTCCTAAACGGTTCCATTCACTAACTTCTTCCAAATAAGATGGATTAATACGACTTTTTCCTTATAGTGATTCATATAACACCATTTGAATATTTCAATGCAAACAATTTATATATTAAAACTATAAAAAGGAAAATAATTACCTCACATACCATTAATTTTAAGGGGCCCAAACCTCAAAATTTCTTCTATTTTAATATAGTCTTTTCAGATAGTCTTTCAGTTTTATGATGGTAGGAAATGCAGAAATTAATCATAGTATCAAGATCATTTTGATGTCTCCTCAATAAATTATATGTAAATTAAAAATTATGACCAGACATTATCAAAATAGGTGTTTCATGAAACCTTACAAAAACAATAATATAGATAATTTTATGTCTCAAAAGGGTAAATAATCTCTTATAACATTGTTTTTTTTTATTTTGTTATATGGACAATGGAAAACCGTATTGAGTCATTCTTAATTGGAAAATATGGTATCCCGATGACACATTTATCAATAATATGATCCCATTTTCACATTATAATTAAATTTTTATCAATGAATCAGTGAGGATGAAATCTTAAATTATTCACTTGTTGACAAACCAAAAATCTGGTTATTTGAACCTAAAATTCCATCTTCATGTAATCCCACTAATAATATTCTATCAAGAGCATATAAATATTTTTTTCAGGAATAATATAAATTTTTTTTATGAGTATTATCCAAAAATTCCATTTTAGCTAATGTATATATGGAAAATATATCCATTTTTAAAATTTTAGAACACTATCTTCACGAATGATGTCTAATAATTTCCTCTCATTCACATATATGACAGTATTTTGAATGTTCTCATTATCATTTTACTAACATTATAAATTTTTAATAAATATGATTTTGATGTCATTAGAAAAAGGAGTAGTGTATCTCATTCTTTAATAATTACCATATAAATCATTATTATATCCATGAATATATGATCTCTCTCAATCCTTATTTGAGTCAAAACTACAAGATCCTTATTATTCAAATCATTACCTTCCTTACATAACTTCCCCTAATGTTAGTGTATTGAGATATAAAAATCCTTTAGAAGATGGAGCCAACAACTTTTTGTCATATAGAGAACTTTCTATGAAATGTTGTACATTAGGATTTTATAATCCCTCTATATCTCACTTCTTTCAAAATAAAAAAAATGTCTCCATATATTGAATTTAAAGGTGCCAACAAGAAACTCAAGATCATTGGTTGGATATTTTTATCCCCATGTTTTGAATTTTTTTGATTCATATGGAACAACATTATCATTTTACATCTAATAATAACAATATTTCTTCATTGATTTATCACTATATATCACACACATTTCATTTCAAGATGGTGCAGTAAACATCCATGAATTTACAAATCTCATTTTAATTTCTCTAAAACAATTCACATTCATTATTCTAAATAATGATAACATGTTTTTATTTTATATTTATTAATGAGTTAGCTAATCGAGTAATGATTAAAAAAACCTCCCATTGTAACCGACCATGGAAATTAAAATATTAAAAAATTATATTAATTGGTCTTTTACCATCTTTTCATAACTTTGTCATTTAAATAAATATAGAGATTCCATCCATAGGGAAATTATATTCATGAAAATAATCATCATGAAACTAAATAACATAGTTACTAAATTTATTGTATAATTATCTCCTTCTAAGAGTCTCAAAAAATATTCCCATGTAATTTTCATAGTTTTCATAGATCTTTGAATACAAAAAATATCTCATTATTGAATAACATAATAAAATCACAATGTTATTCAATGATTAATCAGTTCATTAGATCTATTAAAATAGAGGTTATATTTGTTAGTAAAAATGGAAATAATATAAAATCATGATGTAAAACCATCATTTGGTAACACTCCTAAACATATATTCATTTTATACAAACAATTGATGATACACATAATGAATGTCAATCATCTAGGGAACTTGATTTATTAATTTTGAACTAACACGTCATAAATGTTTGGGAGTATGTACTTTTTCTTTATCGTAATAGAATTGATTTCCCTATAATAAATACCCATCCATATTATTCATATTGCTTCTTAACAAAGAGAATATGGGATCCCCTTGTTCAATCAATTGGGTTAATAAATACCATATCCCAATACAAATCATTTTTTTCATTAATTTCCTTTAATTCTATAGTGTCCATTACATCTGGATAAATTGATATACTTATTTTATCAGATATTTAATTAATGAAATAAAAAATATAATTCAATGTGGGATTTTTAGGTAATTTATCATGAAATAAATCAATTTATTCCTTCAAAATTGGCAAATCAAAAAAATTATGACTAACATATTTATCCTTGTATTGTGTCTTATATTTTCTCCATGAAGCTCATTCAGTAGGTATACTATTTGTGGAACTATGCCTTTGTACAATGATGTCTCTACTATAAATATAGTTAATTCTATATCATCATTATAAATTATATTTAACATATTTATACATTAAATTTTTTATGATATTTTGAAATCCAATACATAACCAGTTTTATATCATGGAAAACCACTGTTTATAATAACGTCATTAAATAAAACTTGTGTATGTTTCATAATAGAGACTTCTCACCACATCTTTGTTGTAATGAAATTTTTACTAGGAATTTTTTCTAAAAACCCTTATTAAAGTGAAATGGAAACGTCTAATATTATTATAAAACATGGAAGATATGAAAATGTGTGATTATCTAGAATCAAAAAATGATTTTTATAAATCCTATAATATGATTAATGTACCTTTAAACACATCATTTAGTTATTACTTATTATTTTTAATGATCAAATATACTTGGACTTCTAACCATGGCCTCTTCTATGAATGATTCCACGGATGCTTGAGGAATTCATAGATTATATCCCCATATCTCTTTAGTTGAAACACTGAATAACTATTTTTTATTACATCTAACTGCATTCCATATCATAAAGAATATTTATTTCTGAACATAAAAAAAAAATCCCTCAACTATAAAGAATTTCCTAAGATAATTCCTTCCACTATTCTCATAAATTTGAAATTTCCTTGTTATCTAATTAATTATATAATCAATCCTTTTCCATTTTTACTCAATTGAACTATTATTTTCATTATTTCCTTTCGACAAATAAGATATAGGTAATTAATTATACATATTTATGTAACATATAAATATGTGATATTATGATGAAAATGTTTGAGAGACCAGTACCCTTAATATAATTATCATAATATCTTCAAAAAAATTGTCAATCATACATTCTGTATTTCATATGAAATTCATAGCATATTAGGATAACCATAATAGGATTCTTCATACTCTGAGAAAAAATTCATATTCTTTTCTCATTAAATTTAGGAATCATCTATTCATTTTCATTTGTTTCTTCAGATAGAAATATTTATTGAAGATTGTATCCATAAAATAATTCAATTCCATTAGTTATATTTCCATGTATTCTAGATCAATTATAACTATTGATCATATCCTCCTCTGAGATAATATACATCACGTTTATCCCTTTCAGTCTAATCATATTCCAAGGCCATAAAAATCCTTTCAAGGTACTTCATCCAAAGCACAACCACTATTGGATTAATATTCCTTTAAATTGATGGGGTATTTTATCAAATGAAGCGATCTATCTTATGAGAATCACAATGTATAACAATAACTTTCCACATCTGGGAAATGTGATTTTTCATATGCTGGTTAATTTACTCTAATAGAATTACAATATAATTTGTTATAATACCATGTGTAGTATGCTAATTGAAATAAGAAACTCAATAATTTTTAAGAGTATTGATACATAGCATTCTTCTATATTTTGTTTATAAAAAGTGAAATATACTGGATTAACTCATAAAATTATGAATCATAAATAATAATAAATAACTCCAAATATAGTGTAAACCAAAAAATGAATTAACAAGTTTTTTCACCGATAATCATAGAAAATTTAACATGGTTTCAAGAGCGATATCATTAAAATCAACTACTTCACATTGGGTTGTAATGAAAATTTGATTTATCCTAATAATATATTTTAGGTGTGTCAATCTAGGTGTAAATTAAGGCCCATTTTTTTGTTCTGATTGATGATCAGGTCAAGCCCAATGCCCCATTTTTTGAGTTATTACCCTAGGTATACCTATTTTAAAAACACATTCACTTTTAGTATCAAGAGTGGGATGTATAACCAAGAAAAACTGCATAATAAATTTCTTAATAAAAAATTATGACATCAATATATAAATATTTTCATATTCAATCTTAGAAAAATGTTTCCTAATATATGTTTTATATAATCTAGATCTCAATCTTTCTACTAATATTGCTCTAATAGAAACCATAATGCCCCACCCAAGTAAACCAACACATTTGTATCAATTATTACATTCGAATAGATAGAAGGGGTCAAATCCCAGATGACTAATCATTTGAGATGTTTTTTATAATATGATACATTCAGGATACCGATTTTATATATTAAAAAATTCATTAATATTAATAGAACAAAATTTTCATCCTTAAAATAATTATAATATTTCTTCTCCATATCATGGTGAAAGAAAAAATTAAGGGCGAGCTCAAAGCACTACAAGAATTAAATGATGTATAATTTATCTTGAATCAATAAATATCAATATTTATTGTATGGTAAAGAAATGAACACTCATTAAATTTAAATTATAAATTATCTATAAATATGGGATAAGGTATAATCAATATGTTAAGGTATATAAC
Organism: Viscum album; assembly: GCA_963277665.1. Taxonomy (NCBI): domain Eukaryota; kingdom Viridiplantae; phylum Streptophyta; class Magnoliopsida; order Santalales; family Viscaceae; genus Viscum; species Viscum album. Next base: position 1,249,968,164 of record OY728150.1, on the reverse strand, counting down.
TGATAACACATTCCATTTTATTAATAATCTATGAATTAAATGCATGAAGTAAAATTTTTAATGTGAAAATATCATGAATATTAATACAAACTAAATTATTAATGAACTAAATGATTCATTAATGGATTTTATGATCCCATTTATCATGATTATTATAATATCGTGACCTTTCAAATATTATTTTGATACTACGTGTCAAACCCCATCTAAGCAGGCAATGTAACTTGTCTTGGAAGACATATAGATTCATATAGGGGATATATATAAATGGGACCCACTCATTACATAATGACTAATCAATTAATCATATATACAATAATTCATTTTATCCATGAATCAATATGCCTTCAAATCAAATATCTATATTTTGTAAATGATAAAAATTTGTTAATATTTTCCCAGTTAATAAATAACGTTTAATGAAAACACGATACGTTAAAATGGTGAATATTTTAGTGAATAATCATATTAATCATAATATAATATAAATATTTAGATAAATATATTTTTTAATGAAAATTTATAATTTTATGGGAATGTTTTAAAATAATGTATTGAATCAAAAATGAAACTAATATTGTACAATAATTTTTAAAATATGTGGTAAAATTTAAATTATAAAAAAATTATGAATAAACATCAAATGAATAATTAACCATAATGAATAAATATTAATTCAGGTTAAATAAATAACAGGTGTATGATATTACCAAATTAAATTGAATTGTATCATATTATCAATTGTTTCTTGAAGATACAGATTTTGAGAAGAAATCTCTTACATCACAATTTCCTTTTGTTGAATGGTTTTTGATCTCCTGTATAATGGTTTTAATCATGTAATTAATTATCTTTAGAACCATTATATTTTTTTTTTCATAAATACTCATATTATTACATTTTACAATCTTTTTTAATAATATTTCATTATTTTCATTATTTTATGTGTTAATTACCTTATTTTCTGATGATAGTTTTTTCATTAATGTTCTATTATTGTTGATATGATATAAATATATTATAAATCTAATGAAAATTATGTTACACAATTAATATTTTCTCAGTATATGTATTTTTATATCCAGTATCAAATTTTTGATAATTTGGCATGAATTGTTAACGCATATAATATGGGTTAACACCCATTAAATATGTTTTTTACTTAAATACAGAAATTAATTTTACTGCATCGATTATTGATAAGGATAAAAAAATTATTTTAACTTATTATATAATATAAATATATCTAATTCCAAATATTTAATCTATTTTTCCAAATTCAATTTATATAAGTGGCTCAGTCCCATTTGAAAGTGTATCCACTAACATGGTGAAAACCCAGTTTCAAAAGGGAAAATTTTCATAATTATAGATTGTTTTTTTATCAAAATTAAATATAAAATTGATTAAGATGATCTATTTTGTGTTGATTAAAAATATAATTTAATGATTTCATATTAAATTTAATTTAAAATGAAATTTTTCTTTTCTATAATTATGAAATGCAGTTTTTATTAAAAATATTTTTTGTCACTATTCATATAAAATGATATAGTTCATAAAAATAAAAAAAAATATTGTAAGATATTTTTTATATTATTATTAAGATACTAAAATTCAATTTTCAAAATAATTTAAATAATAATTTATAAAAACTATATTTAATTTTCTGTGTGCAATGTGACTAAACCCCCTTTTATTAAAAATACATTTTAAAGAAAATAATTTTTTATCCATATGATTCATATTTTAATTCTAAACAATATGTAAACATTTATTTTATTTTAGACATGTAAAAACTGTAGAAATCCGAAACCTGGTTCTATGGAGTTAATTTATAATTCATTACATTACATTATGATACATTTAATTGTATCTCAAAGAACCAGATAGTTTAGTAGTATTTATAAACAACATACATACATGAAATAACCAATATAATAGAAAAAATTAAACAAAAAAACCAATTACTTTGATAAGTCATTATTATAGATATATTATCTTGTTATTATAATCATAAAACATGTCCTGCTATTATGAGGAAAAAAAATCATTTGAATAGGGTGAGCTCAGATGCTTATTAATTGTAAAATTATGTAAAAATCTATGACTAAATAACACATAATTAGTATGGAGAGGTAAATAAAATAGACAGCAAATTTAATAAATAGCATTAGAATAGTACGTGTAGGAAAATATGATGTTAATATAAATCTATATATATTATTACATGCATTTGAAAAAATAACCATTTATATTTTAAATAATTGATTAATAACATGTATTATCAATAATTTAATAGAAAATGATGGAATTAAAAATTATCTAAATCAAAAACATATTATTTAGGCCTTGTTCCATGATATGTAAATAAATTAGTAAAGCCTCAAACAAAACACAATCTATATTTCCACTTTAAACCAAGTGATGTATTGAGAGGATATAGGTTTCCTTACCCATCAAATACTATTTCCAATGTGTTTATCATACTACAGTGGTGAAACGTAATCCACGCTATCATTTATAATGAAAAAAAAACAAACATAATTTTAATAATTACCCCATCAATAAAAATAATCATAAACTATCTAGAGTAGAATGGTGTGTCGTGATAAAATTTTATATCCCAATTCAATCAATCCATATAAAATCAAGATAAATAATAATTTTGATATCAAGAAAAAATATTTTTATTAGATTATAAGTAAAATAGAGTTGTGATGTCATTGATGAGTAGACATACCCAGAAAATATCCATAATAACATTTTCAGAAAAAAATAACCACTGAATTTTGAAGAAATTACCTTTTAAAAAATCAGAATACATTTTACTAAATACATTTCAATCATAATAACCTTTATATACCTGTAAAATAATTTTTTAAAAATCATTTGGTAGTGTTTGAAAAAAATTACATTCTTGTTATACACATTAAAATCAATATTCATTTTACATTTTATGAAAAATCCAAAAAGGAATTATTTTTAAAATTACACGAAGTATCAATTAAATTTATATTTAAAATTAAAAATGGGGATTAAAAATTTAACAAATAATTATGAAATTTCTGAAAACATCTTTTAATTTTATTTGAAAACATTGGTTTTGATGAAAAAGTTTTTCCAACTTAAGAGACTAATAATGTCATATTTTCATTAACAAAAAATGTTAATCATTTAAACTACCATCAAGTGAAAATTAAATTAATACATGAAAATGTTAATTAATAAAAATTTTATAATAATATATATTTATTTTAATAAATAAATATCATATAATTCCCCCATGGGAGACATAAACATAATCATTCCAAAGAAATGATGATATTGTGAAATAAACCCCGACCACTTTTGGGACTTCTAAAACATATGACCTAAAAAAATGAAATTAAATGAATCACAATTTATCAAGAATTTAAATATATTAGTGATAAAAATTTCAAATGGGAGGTATATACACAATATAATGGATATAGGTGGGAGATATGATATATTTATCATGGGAGTAAAAGTTTGACGAGAGACCCTTACCTGAGGTTGAATTTCCTTTTTATGATTCAGTATATAATATAGAATGATTTTAGGAATGAAATTTATTTTTACATAAATAAAATCATATTTACAATATCACATATAATCACTTTATTTCATTTAACCACATGTTTGTTTATAATATTTCAATACTTTACTTATTTCAAGTATTAATTTCCATGAATTATCATTTGTGTTTTATCATGAATGATCAAATTATTATGCATAGGATATATATATTTAATATAAATAATAATAATAATAGTTTAAATAATAATATTTATCAGTATATACATTTTATTAACAATTTATTAATTTTCATTAGGGAAAATGAGTTGCATTACATTGTAAAGATGGTAGCATCTACTTATGCACAAGAGATGATATCATTCCCTTAACGAGTCAAAAGGGTAAAGATGGGGAAAATATATTAATTTTTAAGAATAAAAAGTATATCTTATATAAAACATATATTCATAAATTTTATCCGTATTATGTTCCATGTATATAATAGGTAAAAAACAAAACACATTTCTACGTAATGGTGTAGTCCATCGCACACACTAGTGAAATTATCATAATAAAAACTAAATGGAACTTAAGAAAGATATATATGATATTATAATTATGAAAGTATAATTATATCATAAATATTAATTATATATGGTAAATCTATAAATATATCAATCATTGAATGTTGGTTATGGAAAAACAACTACTTCAATCCATGAGGTGGCAGTTCATCATATACACGACCAATGATTTTGTTTCTCATTTGAGGTATGTGGTGATGTATAAATAAAATTACATAAATAAAATAAAATATATTTATATGGGATTTATTGTTGTAATTTTATTTTATTTATAGGATGTAATTGAATATAATATGTGTTGAAATATACTGAAATACATTTGTTAAAATAATAACCCTCTTTAAGAGAAATCATCATTGGATCTCCTCATAAAGTCCCTATCGATAGTATTTTGGGAATTCCATCTACTCTAGAATATGTGTAATGATGTTTTTGAAAAAATATATTTAGTTTTAGTTGATCCAAATTTCATTAAGGGTGTAAATAATTTTGGGAAACAAGTTACCTTTTATAAGTTGTGAAGGAGGACCTTCTATGAAATTACTTCAAAATTTTCAAAAAAGAAATCTGAAATGATAAATACATGAATATGAAATTATCATACCAATCTCCTTAAAAACTAATTTTATAAATTATAATATTTATGAGTGGTCATAAAATAATATTTTGACTTGTTATTATGTCATTTTTATGATTATCTTCTTCATTTATCATCATGTAATCCAACTTTTACCATAACCATGATATTTATTTTTTCTATTTCCACTATTTATTTTTGTAAAATATTTATCCTACAGTATTAGATGACATAAATTATAGGGATTCCAAATTAAAAATCAATTTTTATAAATTTAATTCTAATTACTGGTTAAATTCACATTTAAATTTTACCCACATGCACGATGCAAAAACTGGTTTTCAATGTGAAAATTTACAAAGTATAGAATATTTTAATATGAAATTTCTATATAAAATTTATTAAAATGAAACATATTTGTTTAATTTTAATAATATTTTCTAACGATCCATGTATTTGTAGAATGATACATTTTCATATCTATTAATATTTATGAATGAGGTATTATTTTTATGTTAAAGATGAAAATTTATTCGATAGCATACTCAACGCGCAAGAATAGGTTTTTTTGAAATCATACATTACACAAAAATATGAGTTAAACAGATAAATATTAATATAATTTTTAAATAATAATTAATGTCTATCCATTTTATTAGTGGGAATAAACATAAATAACTACAATACAATTATACAGTTTTTAAATGTTTTTACATTTATCCAATAAATTTTAGATTATTAAAATGAGAATGAATCTAATTTTAATCATACATATTATAATATTTATAGTAGGTAGATTTACAACCTTTTTATAGAGATCCATTTTTAAATATAGTTTTTTTCACTTTTATAATATTTATTTGAATAAATAAAAATATTCAGTATATGCAGGAAATCAATATTTACTTTGGGTAATTTTTTTCTATTAAATTTTTTTTAATGAATATTCAAAAATACTACATATTAAGTTGAAATTTTCTTTTCACCTAATTTATTTACATGGTTATATTATCATTTTAATTTATTTTAAAGATTAATTTGATTATATTTTTATCAGTTATTCCATTTTTGGTTATTGGATGTAATTTTACATTGAAATTGGACATAATCACATGGTAAACTTTTGATAGTTTTAAAATCCTCAAAAAACAGTTTCTAGTTTTGAAAACAAGATTTAATTTTAAATTAATTTAATCTATATCCGTGTTTTGAACATGGAAAAATGGATTCCATATTTGGAATCATGAGGCTCAAATATTGTATATAATTTTCTTTTATTCTATGATATTTTCAATAGTAAATTCAGTAAGTATTTTATTTACCAGGGTTAAAGGGTAAATATGGCACATAAGAATAAAAATCATATTAGAATAATATTAAACTATCATAAAAATGTATATATACTATTTAATGATTCATTTCGGACCGTGGGAAACCATGAGACTATTTCGGACCCCATAAAGCAAGAAGGATGTTAAAATAAAAATGAATAAATATTAATTTATTTAAAGAATAATGTAACTGAAACAATAATATTTTATTAATATTTATATATTAGGTTATATAAGTGATATCATTGACTATAAATCATCATTATAAGTCTAAAATGATTTCCTATATCATTGTATTTTATTTATAGTTTTTAATAATCAAATAAATTAATATATTTATGACACAATGAGGATGTTGTGATTGCCTTATTAATGATTGATTTAAATAAAATTAGTATGAATATTTTTATTCCATCCAAGAATTTTACAAATGAGAGTGACTTGTTATCATTAAATTAATAAAGCTTGTTTGAATGAATCCAGTTGTGATGGATATTTTAAAAGTTCATGATATCAATTATATAAAAATTTATATAAATTAGTTCTTAGGACAAATAATTTTTTATTAAATGGTATAATAGTGCTAAAAATATAAGATTCTTCCAAAGGAATTTGATAATTCTGAACACATAATTAATGAACCACTTTTAGTTTCATTGTAATTTTAATGTAACTATAGTCACCATAAATTATGAAAAAGAAATAAGACATGGTAAGAGTTAAATTAGTTTACAAAGGGTTAATGTTAAACGATAAGATTATATTTGAGGCGAAAAATTGTCTAAAACCAATTGGTTGAGAGGATTTAAAAAATTATTCATATTAAATTCTAATTAAATGAGTATAGGACCTTTTAAAATTGATATTTTGTTTATAATAAAATAATATTTCAAGACATTCCTAAATTACCCCTCCTCTATCTTATTTAAGGAGACCACCCTTAACCCTTAATCATACCTATCAAGCCCCTAGTATCATCAAAACACAACTAAAATTGTATCAAGATATCCTTCTATTCCCCATTTAACCCATAACATTAGAATTGGGAAATTCAAGAATTTTTTTTGGTTCAAATCCAAGGGAGTTACACATTTTAAGAGGCACTATATTTTCTAAAGATCCTTTCATTTATTTATCTTTCTTCACTCCCAATGATAATATTATTCATTATTTACATTTAAACCGCATTATTTTAAATATTAAAGGATGTTTTTATCATAGGTGTTCTAAGTAAACTTCCAAAAACCTTTATTTAGTAGATAAGAACATAGATTTTATGTGTACAGTGAACCACTATCTAGCGAAATGGTGATTTTTTGATTTTCTCCTACAACCTCTCATAGTGGAAATTATGATGGAAATATTTATTATATGATAATAATTATATTTATATTGTCTCTAGGCTTCAATAGTTTTTATATAAATCATACCTTTATGTGTCCAAAATATGAAATAATATAATTTCATTTGGGGATGTGTGGACTACTGCCCCATCAATGTGATATGACTTATTCATGCCATAGATGGAACATATTAAGTATTGAATTAATGTAATTTCATAAAATTTATAAAACATGATATATAATTGAATTTTAATATTCATATGTATCATTTATATTTTATTTCTTTAATATGAAAAATAAATTTAAGTAGCCTTCATGCGTATATACAGCTTATCATCTAAGGGAACGGTGCATTTCATTTTCTTATCTCAAAATGCTATATAATTTTATAAATATATATATACTAGATATATGTGATATTTAAATCATGAATATTATTCTACAGATATTGTTATTTTTACCACATGGAATATTTGTAATTATAAAAAAATTATTTTTGACTCAAGTACCGAACATCAAAAAAATGACCAATATGAGAATGACTAATAATATGGTTTTTATAGAAATGTAATAACTGATATAAATGGAAAATTAAAATAATTTGTTTTCAAAACAAGGTAAAAATTAAGGTTACTTTTTATTCTAGTAGATAATGAAGGAACAAGACATGTTAGACCAAAGGTAAGGGAAATCATCTCAATCTCTATTCATTGAGGCATATTTTAATAATATACACCTCATTCTTTTACACAGTGTATACTAAACAGCATTGAAATTTACTTTCATTCATTTGGAATCTTTTTCTGCGAAGGGTTATACTAAACAATAAAAGGAATTTTTTTTGACATATGAGAAAACAATGACTTATTTGACGCTGTAATCGTTATTTGGATTCCTCTATAAGATTTAATGTTAATGAAATGAAAAGAAATAAATTATTCCATTTTTTAGTTTTTTTAATGAAAATGGTTTTTGAAATGGATTTAGTATGTAAAAATCAGGAAATTATTTCAGGTGTTTGGAAATGAAATTTTATTAAGAAAATGTTGATATTTGAAATATGTAATGTGTTATAATTATATAATGGTACATGGAAATTTTATGGGTGGTTACATGATAAACCAATGATAGGTGGTTACATGATAAACCAAATTATGGGTGGTTACATGATAATCCCATGATGACTTTTTATGTAAAATCCTCTAATGCATTTGCTATGGAAGTCAGTCTTATCTCTATTCCATTTAGTGATATGGTATTAATTCAATCGTATGGTTATTCCATTTAAGTATTTTTATGTACCAAGTAACCATTATATGTTATATTTTGGTTTCTAGGGGTGTTATGTTAATCTACTATTATTTAAAATATGAGAAAAGATCTAATATTCAATAAAGTTTTTTTTCTACTTCTTTTAGGTGAAACATATTTCATTATGATACTGTATTAATGGATTAAATGTTTCATCGAAAATCTGATAGTTTTCCTTCTTTATATATCACTTTTCGAGATTTTAATTTTCTTCCCAATTTTTGAAATGCTTTTCCCAAGACCAAAAGATGAATAGGGCCAGGGATGTGTTCAAGGAAAAGTCATTCTATTTAAAACATAGAACTAAACATGATTTCATAAAGAATATTTGTTTTATGAAAAAAATTGGTATTGAGTATATGTGTATACATGTAATAATAATTCTTTTATATATAAATTATGATATAAATATCTAATGATATAAAACTAAAAAAATATTAAATGTGAATTATTAAAATAATTCATTATTATGTATTCTATAAGACTGGGGCCTTAGAGTTTGTAACATAGGTCAGTTTAGATAACTTTACAAGTTATGGTGTTATTTTAGAATCAGTGACATAAAAAATAATGGTCATAATATTAGAAAGTTTCATAGTTATTTAAGACAAATTGAATGTGATTAAGATAAGATGAAAAATTATATCTTAGTGGCTACCTCCACATAAGATAGTATATGATGATTTTTATGCTATAATCACACTGACCTTTTATATTTATTAAATGGATGGATCTAGAAGCCAACAAAGTAACTATGGTTGTTATGGAAAGTATGACAACTTTCTGAATGAGAAACTGAATGAAATGTGATTTTGAATGAGAACAGTTATGGATATTATTAACCAACTATCTTGATACATTATTAACCTCCTGAACCGTGTTGATTTTTATAAGTTGTTGTATATGTGAATAAATAATCCCTAGGTATGATTAGGTAATAATCATAAAGGTATGTATATTCAAAAAACAATCTGTCAAGGATGTGGAAACAAACAATTTGGAAAATTTTTAAAATAGACAAAAAGAAGTTATATATGTGGTAATGAAGGACATAAATCAGTAAACAACCAAATTAAATGGAAGCATCTAGTTAACTCTAAGAAAGGGAAATATGTTCTTTATAAGGGATCAATTGAATGTTTTAAAGGTGGTGTCAATGGTCATTACACAAATAGATATCTAATGAAAATGGTTCAGTAATGGGATTAGATGGACCATACAAATATATGTTTACCAATGCCTAATGCAATTCCAATGTAAGATGAGGAAACCTAAATTGACTAATAAAAGGGAGAAATTATAAAATAATAAGATGAAAAACATGGATAATGGATCATTAAGAATGTTTTACGATTATTATATCTATATTTTAAAAATTAAAGAGTTATGATGGATCTATAGATAATGATATGTTTAAACGCAATAATGATGGGATTGCTTTAGAGAAATATATAGAATTTATAAGCATTAGTGTTTTTATATAAAAGTGTCAATTGAGGATGAATAATTTTTTATTGATTTAGCAATAAAAGACCTAAACCATTTAGGTTTATATAATCCACAAATTTGAACTAATTATGGGTTATTATGTTTTTTGATTCAAAATGAACAGTATTATATAACCTTTGAGGATAAATCAGGTTATAGTTTTTTTACAAAATTATATTTTTTTATTATTTTATTATAATGATATTGTGTTTGAAAAAAGACAACATGTAGACCATGTGACAACCTATCACATGGAACAAAGCTGCAGGATTTGAACATGCTACCAAAGTGTGACAGAGATTTATCGCCTACCACTAACCTACATAAAGTCCCAGGTAACAATGACTTATTATTTTTAGTAAAATGATTCTATGGATCAAGAATAATATGATTTTGGAACTTATGTATTATGAAATGTATATCCATAGTATAAGAAAATGAATTTTTTGATTAAGTGATTAATGGAATTTTTGAAGATGTTATCCCTTTTGGGAACACTATATGCCTATGGAAAATAGAATACTATGGGAGTTCATTTGAGGGAAAATGGTGGAATTTTATTTTGGAAGAATCTAATTTTTTATTCTGTACATCTAGATATTCATGTTATTAATGGAAATGATTAACCTATCCAGGATAACATGTGATTAGGTAAATTACTTTTTTGTATGATACTTTAAGAATAGTCAATGTTAATTGGAGATAAATTTGAGGATTTATCGTGGAAGAATATGTTATCAAATTTTCCAGTGTTTCTGGATTCAATCATAATTATATAAAAAATTAATTATTTTTTTGGAAGATTTTATATCGAATGGTCTTTGTTGAACATTGGGTGGTGTTTGTTGAATTTTGGATATTATGATTGGTATTTATTTTTTTAAAGAAGTATCAATTTTTGGGATTATCTGCTCTTGTACTAACCATTTTCTAAATATCCAAATATAGGGGAAATAAATAGTTAATCTTTGGTGTATTATGTATTTATATAGATGTTTGTTCTATCAATTTTTATGTGACCAAGCCATGTTTAATACTCATATTTTGGAGAAAAGATGAGTTTTTGGAAGAAATTTAGTAAACAATCAATGTCTAGCTAACAAGTATGTATATTTCCTTATGTTCTTGGTAATTTTCATAATAAAATAATTAAAAATTATGAAAAGGAAACTAAAACAAAGACTTTCATCATTCACATTTCCAACTATAAAATCAATGAACTTTTAAGACATAACATGTTTGTGGTTTTCTGGTGGTTAACTTTCTCTTGATAATGTTTTTTTTCACTCTCTATCAGAACATGATTGTTAGTTTTCTCCCATATCCATTTTTTCCAGCATGTATCCCTATAATATTTTATCTCGGGTTAACTTATTAATTATTTTTATTTTTTTAAAAGTGATAGTTATATTGACACCTTTTCTGATTTGTGAAATTCAATGAAGTTTCTGAGCCCAATTTTTAAATTGTGAGGACACAATATCCAAAAGGATGAAAGTATTGAACGAGACAGGTATTTATATATTTTTACATTTTCATATCAATTAATATTTATGAATATGATATTAATTTTATGATAAATAGGCAACATTTTCCAATAACTTACTCAAAAAGAAACAATGGGTTTCTTTGAAATCTTATGTTGCACAAAAATTTGTGTTATACCGAAAAAATATAATTATTTTGAAGGGTACTTAATACATAGTTGTTTATTGGTGAGAATGAATAGATCTAACTGAAATATGATTATACATGTCATTTAAATGTTTTTACATTTATATAAAAAAATAAATTTTTAAAATGAGAATGAATCAATTTTTAAGAAAAAATACTCTTTTATTTTTAAAAAGTTGTTTTTCCACCTATTGATGGTGTGCCCTTTTAAAATATAGTTATTTTCACTTTTATATTCTTAATTTGACGAAATAATCTTCTTATTTAGAATATTTACATCAAAATATACTATGGTTGAATTTTTGGTATTTTCTTGTTAAATTTCTTTTTTATGAATAATGAATAGAAATACATTTTAGTCCATAAATCCTTTTCGTATAACTTATTTATATGGTTATATTGTCATTTTAATTGATTTTAAAGTGTAATTATATTTTATTTCTATCATTTAATAAAATTTTGGTCATTTTATATAATTTAACTTTAAAATTGGACATAAATATATGTCAATCTTTTATTAGTTTCTAATTCTTAAAAACAAGTTATTTGGTTTTTTACAATAGAAATTATTTTTAAATTTTTTTCGACCACTTCTATATTTTAAATTTGGGAAAATGGATTCCATATTTTAAATCAAGAGGCATATATTTTTTAAATATGTACCATTCTTTTTTAAAAAATATGAGTGTTAACATCAATAATAATTTTATTTACCATTGTTAAAATTTAAATCTAGTAAATTAGTGTAAACAATAATATTATAATAATATTTAACTACCCTAAAATGTCTCCAAATCATATTGGACGATATATTTCAATCAAGGGGATCCTTAGGTATGTTTTTGGACCCCATGGAGGCACAATTATTTGAAATAACATTTTATAAGAATCAATTTAATGTAATGAAAAATGTGACATAAACATATATATTTTAGTAAACCAATTTTTATATGTTGTTATATTAGTAATCATTTCATCTATAAATATTATTTATAAAGATAAATTGTTTTCTACATCATGATATTTTATTTATAAATTTTATATATCAGATAATTTAATATATTTATGACACAATGATGATGTAATGATTACCTTATTAATGAATGATATAAATAAATGTGATTATAAATATTAAAATAATTTTATTATGAACAATTTTATTCCTTCCATGACTTTTAGGGATGAATATAACTTTTTATCTTTGAATTGATGATGTTTTTCTGGAATAATCACGTTGAAATGGATTTTTAAAAAGACATGATATGAATAGTATAGAATTGTCCTAAACGAGTTTTTAAAACAAAAAACTACTTTATTAAATTTTATAATTGTCCTAAACATATTATATTCTTCTAAATGACATAGATAATGTTGAAAAAGTCATTAATAAAACACTTGTGATACTCTTGTATTTTTATAGTAATTATAGTAACCCAAAATTATGAAAATTTAAGAATATTTTCTAATAGTTAAATTATTAAACTAAGGGTTAAAGCTAAAAGAATAGGTTAAATTTGAGACCAAAACGTGTCAAAAACCTATTGGTTGAGAGGATTCATAAAAACAATCATCTTATATTCTAATTAAATGAGTTTTGGTCATTTTTAAATCTAAATTCAATTTATAATAAAGTAATCATTCATAATATTCCTAAAGTACCCCTCCTCACTATATTAAAAGTCCACCACCACTAACCCTTACTCACACCTATAAAGCACCTTGGATAGTAAAAACTCATATCAAATAAGCTCCCAATATACCTAGCTTCCTCCTAAAATACACAGCACATGCATACAGAAGTTAAACAAATCCTATTGTCTCAAATCAATGGGACCTACAAGTTTTAATAGGTAGTGACTTCTCTAAACATCCTTTATTTTATTTTTATTTCTCCACCCCTACACTATTATTATTCATTATTTACATAAAAAATAATACTTGATATACTAGGATGTTTTTATTAGAAGTATTCTATCTACACTTACACACTTCTCTATATAATGTATACGAACATACAGTTTCTATGTACGTCGAACTACAGCCTCACAAAATGTTGATGGCTCGATTTTATACTACCGCCTTTCATGGTGGCCAATATGTGGGAAATAAAATTTTATTTGAAATATATTATATTTATATTAAATTTATTCTTATTAAATTTTTAATTAAATCATAATTTTATACTTTCTGTAATGTTTAAATTTGATAATTTTATTTGAGGAAGTGCAGAATATTGCCCCCACAAAGTGATATAGACCATTAATGCCATTCATGAAACGTATAAATAATGGAACTAATCAAAATATGTAATATATATAAAATAAGATAATATAATATAATTGTAATTACTTTTTTATCATTGAGTTTTCATTTCATTAATATAACAAATAAATGAAAATTGTATTCATGTGTATGTAAGTTTTATCATATCCTTGAATGATGCATTTAATTTCTTATCACAAAATGTTATGTCATATTATAAATACATATATACTTGATATATTTGGTATTTAAATCATGATTAAGATTATGGAAATAATGGAATTCATACCACATTATGAATTTGTAACTATAACATGTTCATATTTTACTCAAGTACTGAACATCATCCAAGCAACCGATATGAGAATGAATAATTATATTGTAGTCAGATCATGGTAATATGTGAAATAATATGAATAATAAACATAAAATGGTTCTCAAGCACGTATAAATTGACTTATGTTTTATATTCATGGAGATAAACAATGAACAAGGCAAGATGTACATAAGGTAGTGGACATCATCTCAATCTCCTTTCATTGAGGAAAATATCAATAATATACACCTCCTTCTTTTAATTGTTTTACAATAAACACCTTTGAATTTTACTTTCAATCAATGGGAATTTTTTTTCTACAAATCATTTTTCTAAGTGATAAAACTAATATTTTTAACATATGTGCTCACAATGACCTCTTTATCTCCATTATCGTTATTTAATTTCCTATACTAGCATTAATGTTTTTAAAAGAAAAAATCCATTATTCCCTTTTTGGGTGTCTTTTTGTTGAAAATTGTTTCTGAAATGGATTGAGAATTTAAAAAACTAGAAATGATTTATTTTGATTTCAAATGAAATTTTATAAGTGAAAAGATGAGATTTTCAATATTTTATTATTTATGATTATTTAATTCTACTTTAACATTTGACAAGTGGTTACATAATAATCCAATGACTAGTGGTTACATGATAAACCAAATGACGGGTGGTTCTGTGATAAAGAAAGTATGGGTGGTTATGTTATAACCTCTAATGAATTTGTTATGGAATTCTCCCATAGATACATTCCATTTAGTGATATGTGTGGAAGTTGACAGTATGGTTATTCCATTTAAGTATGTTTATGTCCCATGTTACCTTTATATGATATATGTTGCTTTCAATGGGATTTATGGTACTCTTTTTATTAAGAAATTCATAAGAAATTTCTTATCTTTAGTGAAGTTTTTTTGCCACTTCATAATTTTAATATGTATTACTTTATGATAAAGTATTCATGGTTTACATGTTTCTTTAAAAAATAATAGTTTTCATTCATTTTGTATCACTTACTAATCTTTTTATGCACTTAACATCTTTTGAATTTTATTCACATGATGTAAATATTAATAGGGTCAAGGATCAGATTGTGGAAAATTTATGTTTTTTAAAACATGGATCTAAGAAAGATTAATCTTTAAGGAGTTAATGTTTTATGAAAAAATTGATAGTGAGTAGAATTATGTACATATAATATTGAAGTTGTTATGTATATGTAATTACATTATTTTTTAAATATCTAAACATGAAAATATCATCAATGTAAATTTCTAACATAATTTATGACTATGTAATGTTTAAGGATAGGGACTTATAGTTTTTATTAAAGCTCTGTTTAGTCAACTATAGAGTTTAGGGTTTTATTTAATCATAAGTGACACAACCATAATCGTTATCATAATAGAAAGAGTCATAACAATTTTACTTAATGAGTTTAAGATGACATGAAAATGTATATATTACTGTTTACCCTAATCATTATATATTATATTATGATTTTACTGATATACTCACACATACTTTTTGATTTAGTAAATGGATATATCTAGCATGCCCCAAAGTATTAATTGATGTGAAGGAAAATGTAATGGTTTTCGGAATGAGAAACATAATGAAATGTGAGTAGCAATGAGAACACTTGTAGTTATTCTTAACCAAAAATCGAGAGTCGTGATTGACCACTTGAACTTTGGTGATTTCTCTAAGGCATAGAATATTCCAAATATTAATCCCAAGGTATGTTCAGGTAATAATAATAAAGGTGTGTATACTAAAAACCTCCATGTCAAGCATGCCAAAAGAAAAACATAGGAAAATTTTTCAAAGGGACCGAATGATTTTATAGATGTGGTAATGAAGTTCATAAATAAAAAACGATCCATATAAAATGTAAGCATCCAGATGAATCCAGGGATGGAAAGGAAGTTCTTTCAGACGGATCAATAAAATGTTTTAAATACGGTTGGCATAGTTTTTACACAAATAGATGTCTTGCATAGAAGGTTTTGGAATAGCATCATCATGTTCATATAAATATTCGTTTACCAATACCTAATTCATTTACAATTGAAGATGAGTAATCTGAAAATTGCATATGAAAGGAAGGAATTGTAAATCAATAAGATGGAAAATCCTTGATAAATGATAATAAATAATGTTCAATGATTAATATGTCTAAATTTTAGGAATCGAAGAGTTGTGTTAGATCTCTAGATAACGATGTGTTCAAATGTATTAATGATTGGATTACAATTAGAAAACATCTAGTTTTTTTATTGTTTATTTTTTTCATATAGAAATTATAATTAAGGAATAATTGGATTTTATTTTTTGGATATAGTTTTAACCTACTTAATTGTATTTTCTTTTCTGGGTTTATATGATCATCAAATTTGACACAATTATGGGTTTTTAATTTTTTGGATGAAAAATTAAAGGTATCATATTACAATTGAGGACAAAGTAGGTTATAGATATTTTGTGGAAATTATATATTTTTGAGAATGTTATAATAATGATACAATTTTTTAAAAAGCAACACACACAGACTGTTCGACAATCTGTCATGTTAGACAATGATGAGGAAATCGATCCCAGAACCAAAGTGTGGCTTGGATTTTTCACTCACCACTATCCTATATGAATTCCCTAGTTATTATGACATATTTTATTTATTTTAATGGTTTTATGGATCAAGAATAAGTTGATTCTAAAACTTATTTTCATCAAATGAATATCATTAGTATAGGTAAATTATTTTTGTTAATAAGTGATAAATTTTATTTTAGAAGATGTTCCCTCTTTTGGGAACACTATATTTCTAATGAAAATAGAATACAATGGGATTTAATTTTAGGATTAATGGTGGAATTTTATTTTGGAAGAATATATTATTATATTTTTTACTTATAGTGATTTAGGTTATTCATGGAAATGATTAACCTATCTCTGAGAATATGGGGTTTGGTTCATAACTTTTCAATATGAGAATTTAATAGTGGTCGATATTATTTGGAGATAAGTGGTCTGATTCATTTTAGAAGACTATACTATCAAATTATTTTGAATTTTTTGATTCAATCTTAGTATTTATTTACTTGAAAAATTTTAACAATAATTGTGTATTAAATGAACTATTTTGAACTTTGGGTACAATTTGATGAATTTTGGAGATTATGAGTAGTATTTATTTCTATAATGGATTATCACCTTGGGGATTATCTGTTCATGTAATAACCAATTTTTTTTAATGTATAATGATCGGTGAAATATATAGTCCATAAGTTTTGGATTATGTGATTCTATAGAAGTTAATTCAAGCTCTTTTGATGATACCATGTAATATTTCGTAATCAATGTTTGGAGAAAATATGAGTTTTTGGTATAAATTTAGTAATGGATGAAATTATAAATGACAGGTAAGTATGTTTCTTAATTATCATGGTAATGTTAATAATAAATTCCTTATCTTTATGAAATGGATATTTAAAAAAACATTGTCTGTTTATATTTCCTGCCATGAAATCAGTGGTCATTTCACCAATCACAAATTTGTGGTTTTCTAGTTCTTAAATTTCCGATGATTTTTTTTCTATCACTCTCCCTCATATCATGAAGGTTAGTTTCTCTACCATATCCATGTTTTCTAACATATAACACTAGTATGTGTTATCCATGTTTATATTTACAATTATTTTTATTCATTTTAATGTGATAGTTTAATTGGCTCTATTTTCGATGTGGGACATTCCATGAAGTTTCTGAGCACAATTTTAAAATTACGATTATGCAATTTTCAAAAGAAGGAAGGGTGTAATGACCCATTAATTTATAGAATGATACGTTTTCATATCTATCAATATTTATGAATAAAATATTAATTTTATGTTAAATGGAACACTTTTCTGAGGGTGTACTCATCACGTAACAACGAGTTTCTATTAAATTTTATGTTCACACAACATTGAGTTATATCAAAAAATAATAATATTATTTTAAATGGTACTTTACACCTACTTGTTGTATTAGTAGTAATGAACATAACTAACTAAAATATGATAATAAAAAAAATTTAAATCATTTTCAATTTATCCAATAAATTTTAGAGTCATAAAATGTGGATGAATCCAATTTTAAGCATAAATACTCTAATATATTTAAAAGAATGTTTTACCACCATTTGATGGAAATCCAATTTTAATATAATTTTTTTAGTTTCATATTCTCCATTTTAAAAAATATATATTTTCATTAGAAGAGTATCATAAAAATTTAATTTTTTTATATTTTTAGTATTTTTATGAAAATGATCATTTTTAATGAATAGTTAACACTCCTACATTTTCAATCAATAATTCCTTTTCATATAATTTATTTATAAGATTATATTATCCTTTTAATAGTTTTTAAGTTAAATTGTATTTTTTTATCATTTAATATAATTTTGGTCAGTTTTTGTAATTTCATTTTGATCTTTGAAAAAACACATGTCAATATGTTGTTAGTTTTTACTTCATAAAAAATGTTTTTTGGTTTTGACATAGTGAATTAATTTTAATATAATTTCAGCCACAACTATTTTTTGAATTTGAAAATTTTGATTCCATTTTAGGAATAATTATGTCCAAATTATTTAAATATGCACCTTTAATATTTAGACATTTTGAATCGTGTCTTTAGTAATTATTTTATTTACCATGGGTAAAAGGTAAATCTGGTAAATAAGGGTTAAAATAATATTATAATAATATTAAACTTCCCTAAAATGTGTCTAAATCCACGTTTATGATACATTTACGACCATGGGATTCATTGGGTCGATTTTGGGACCACATAGAGGCACATGGATATGAAAATGAAATTTTATTATAATCAATTTAAAGTAAAAAAATGTAACATAAACAAGTATCTTTTAGTTAATAAATTTTTATATGGGGTTATATGAGGTATAATTTTTACATTAATAGTTATTAGAAATATTTAAAAATTTACTACATCTTGGTATTTTATTTATAAATTTTTTACATCAAATAAATAAATAGATATAAGACAAAATGATGATATTGTGATTTCCTTATTAATGAATTATATATATAAATGAGATTATAAATATTAAAACAAATTTATTTTGAATGTTTTTATGTCATATACGAATTTTGGGGATTCTTATGATTTGTTCTATAAGAATTAATAATGTATTTTTGAAATAATAAATTTTTTATGTATTTTTAAAAAGTCTTGATATGAATAGTATTATATTTTACATAAGTGAGTTTTTATAATAAATAATATTTTATTAAATGATATAATAGTCAAAAAGATATACGATTTAGAAAAATCACTTAGATAATGTTTAACATGTCATTAATGAACCACTTGTGATATTCTTGTCCTTTAATAGTAACTACAGTAATAATAAATTATGAAATTTCAAGAAGACATGGTTGAAGTTAAATTTGTTAACTAAGGGTTAATGCAAAAATGATAAGGTAAAATTGTAGGCCAAAACATGTCTAAATATTATTGGATGTGCTTATTTAGAAAAAAACCTATCTTATAATATAGTCAAATTATTTTTGGGCCTTTTTAAATCTAAATTCACTTTATAAGAAAATAATATTTCAAAACATTCCTAAAGTACCTCTCCTCCCTCATATAAAAGGACACCTCATCTACCCTTACTAAAACATCTCAAGCTCCTTGTAACGTCCAACTGTAGCCCAAATAAGTTTCTAATATCCCTAATTTCATCCAAGAATCCGTACCTTAGTCAGAAGGAAATCCAAGAAATAGTTTTTTATTAAATCAATGGGAGTTACACATTTTAAGAGGTATCATCTTCTCCAATGTTCCATTCCATTATTTTTTTCTCCACAAAATATGATATTTTTATTATTTATTATCATAAAAAAGTATTATTCTCAATATTTTAGGGTTTTTTTACTTGATCTATTCTGACTACACAATCACACATCTGCATCTAAGGGATACGAACATACAATTTAAATGTACGATGAACTACTGCCTCACAAAACGATGATTGTTTGATTTTCTCCTACCACCTCTATTAGTGGAAATTATTATAGAAATTTATTTTTATATCATATATGTTATATTTATATTTTATTTATGCTTAAATATGTTTTTATCTAATTCATACCTTTATGATTTCCGTAATGTGTAAATACAGTAATTTCATTTGAGGAAATTTGGACTACCGCCCACTCAAAATGATATGACTCATTCTCACAATACATAGGATGTATACAGCATGGAGTTAATGAGATTTTGTATCTTATATGAAATATGATATTATACTACAATAACATTATACCTATGTATCATTTAGTTTTTTTTCTCTAATATTACAAATAAATGAAAGTAGCGTTCAAGAATACATATGGCTTACCGTCTTTATCTAATAGTGCATTTAATTTATTATTTCCAAATATTATATACTATTATAAATAAATATATACTAGTTATATATGTTATTTAAATAATTAATAACATTATGGAGATAAGGTACTTTTTACCACATGGATAGTTTGTAATTATAATAAGTTCAATTTTTACTGAACTATCAAACATCAACAAAATGACCGATATGAGCATGAATAATTATATGGTTGTTATATCTAGGTAATCAGTGATATAAGTACAATAATAAAGATAAAAAAGATTGAATAGAATGTAAAAAATTAACATAATATTATTATTCATTGAGATAATCAATGAACCAGACAAGTCAAACACATGTTATGGGACTTAATCACAATTTCCTTTCATTAAAGAATATTTTTATAACATACACATCCTTCTACGACAAAGAGTATAACAATCCCGATTTAATTTTAATTTCATTCAAATGGAATCCTTTTTCTATGAAGCATTTTACTTAATGAAAAATGGAATGTTTTCAATGTATGTGGAGACAATAAACTCTCTACCACCATAATAATTATTTGGGACCCTCTATAATACATAATGTTTCTAAAAGGAAAATATATCTCTTATTCCATTTTGGGTTTTTTTGGAATTGATTTTTTTTTGAATTGGACTGATTATTTTAAAATATTGAAATGATTTATTGTGATTAAAAAATAATTGTCATTAGTTTAATATTAATTTGAAATATTTTATATGTTATGATTTTATAATTTTACTTGGGCATTTGAAAGGTGGGTACATGATATATCAATGACTGGTGGTTAAATGATAAAACAAATGACGGTTGGTTATGTGATAAAATAAGTAAGGTTGGTTTTTTATAAAATCAAATTCATTGGGTATGGAATTCAACCATATGGGTATTCCATTTTGTGATATATCTAGAAGTCACCCTTATGGTTATTCCATTTAAGTATGTTTCTATCCCAAGTTACCTTTATAAGATATATGTTGCATTCTAATAGATTTATGGTAATAATTTTGATACAAAAATGGTATGCGAAGTGATAATATTCTGTGAAGTGTTTTTTCTTCTTCATAAATGTGAAATGTATTAATTTAAGATAAAATTATTCCTTGTTTACATGTTTCCTTGAAAAACTAAAATATTTCTTTTTTTATGGATCACTTACTGAGATTTTTAATCTCATCTGATGTTTTGAAATATTTTTCATATGACTTAATGATTAATAGTGTCAAGGATGGGATCATGGAAAAGTCATGTTGTTTATAACATGGAACTAAGCATGTTTCTTTTATTAATTTCTTTTGGTTTTTCAAAAAAAATTGATAGTGAGTAGAAGTGTCTACCTATAATATTCATGTTGGCATGTATATGTTATGTCCTAGTTATCCAAATCTCTAAACCTTAAAATACTCAATGTGAATTATTGACCTAATTAATCATTATGTAATTTTTACGGTTTGGGCCTTAAAAATTTGACTAATTTTACAGTAAAAAAATTAACATATAATATAATTTTATAAATAATTTAAATGAATATATATTTTTTATTGAAAAATATTAATTTTCAGTATTTATCAAATTATAAACATTTCATATAATTGAACATTTTTATATATAATAAATATTTAATATAATAATATCAAAAATGAAGTTAATTGTTTTAAATAAATTATTTAAATGTGTAATAATACAATTTGATCATAAGTATGAAACAAGAGAAAATACTATTTCCATTTAAAAATAGATATTTGCTAGACAACATTTTCATTACTTTAAAATGACTCAATTTTTATTAATACACAATATATATTTATTTAATATATTTAATTAATATATAGACCGCTTAATTTTAGAAATTTAGTTATTACAAATAATATCTTCCATATTAATTATTATATTATAATGGTAATATATATATATATATATAACATTTTAATAGAGTATCATATTTCATTTAAACATGCTGTTCTGAGAATAAAAATGTATCAACGAGATTAAAATTAATTTAAAAGAAATATATTTTAATTTCTCGGGTTATTATATTATCTTCAAATCATAGTGTTCATGTGACAAACACAATCCAACATGATTTTCCTATTTTAAAATATTATACTGTTGTATTCTACCCCTTATGTAACTGACATCATCAAAATTTAATATTTATTTTAGTAAGAGAAGTTTTGATATTTGAAGTTAAAGTTTCATGAAACATATATTTTAAAATGAATTAATAAAAATACTCATGATAAGATATAAATGGAAATCGTTCATTTATAATAACACCTTACTAGGTTTACATGTAGGATAATATTGGTGGGAAATGAAAACAATGTCATGCAAGAGGAAAATAACTTCTAATGATTAATAAATTTTGATAAGGATAATTTATAACAATAAATTAAGAGATCAAAATAATATTAAGGATAAAAAACCATAAATATATGATGATTTGAAGTCCCATTTGATTCATTAGATATAAATGTAAATTGAAAATATTTTTTTCAAGATCCTTTTCCTAGAGATTAGTAAATCGTTTACTGTTACGATTGAAAACACTATAAAATGTTCATAACATTTCATACCTTTTTTTCATAGATCAATTTTATCATCATTTATTAATACAATATCTATATTTCTAAGATGAATTTTTATGTCAAAACCACTACAAATAAATTTCAATGTATAATAAGATATATCAAAGAAATCAATAAATTTATATTATCATTAATAAATCCCAAATGGATAGAAACGTTATCCAATATAGTAAATTAATCCCCAATAACACAATAATAACTCAAAAAACAAAACATAGTCAATTTTGTAAATAATAATCAATATGGGTCATCTAAACTATTTCTAACTAAATGTAAAACCTAAATTTTTATGAGGAAAGTCATTAAATAAACATTAAATTACACATAAAATATATATATTCACATAATGCCACATTAAAAATATGTGAATACCTTGGTCATTATAAAACCTTCAAAAAAACATTAAAACATCAATAATAAAATATTAGGTTGTTGAATAAATTCCAAAAATCCAAACATATATTAAACTCAAAAAAAGATATCATAAAACATAAAATCACCAAAAAATATCATGGCCACCCATACTATCCTATAAAAACACCATTATCATTATTATATCAACATAAATAACATATTATAGGTAATCTTACCTTAATCAAACATTTTCAATGAGGTTCACAGTTTCCATGAATCGTGATTCATTATAATCATCAATATTCAAATATTCGATCTAATAAGTTATGAAATATTATTTAAACAAAATCCACATGTGTTTCAGTATCATAATAACAATAATTCAATTGATAAAATATTTCTATAACACCATTCTCAAATAAACAAAAGTACATAAATCATAATAATTCACCTATGGTTATAGAATATGCTTAACCACGATCCCGTAGTTTTTTTGAGGTATATTTTCTTGAGGATTGGGGTATACATTTACATATTACAATATCTCCATATAATTAATGCATTGAAATTAGGGAATTTGTTTAATTATTTCTCAAATAAAATAATGGTTTTATTTCACTACACACTTTTACAAAACTCTAATTCTCTTCAAGAATATACTAGGGTGTTTATTACTATAATTATCACATATAGTAAAACCCTTATTTCAATTAATCCATTTAAACATTTGTGATAAGAGTTCCTCTATTCATTTGGATTTATATCTCATTCATAAGAATTATATAATTCATTCTCTATGATGATATAACATCACAATGTATCCTCGTATGATAATAATACATGATTGAGTAGTTTACTTTGAAATATTGTCTTTTTATTATCAAATAAATGATCAATATTTTCTAATGGATTATGTCCATTGATATAGTTTCAATTACTATTTCATTGATACATTTATAATCTATGGAATACATCATATTAGATCATCACATTATTTAACATAATTTATTACCACAAAACCGGTGAAACACATAACATAAATTGAAAAATTTATGTTGAACTAGTCCCATTATAAAAAACGTGGTTTCATTGGGTATACAATTAGTTTATACTCCATTAAAATTGTTGTTAATGTAAATGTGAATTATCCTAAGAATATAATACAATATATTCAAACTAGATGATTATTAAGCCTCTGTTTCATGTAGAAGCTGATCATTGAGTTAATCACAATACACCATTTTTGGAGGTATTACCCCAAGGTAAATCATTTCAAGAATAATATAAAATAGTAGTATATAGAAATGGAAATATATCTAGTAAAAAATTTAATTTTTAATTCCAAAAAAATTTATGTTATTCAATACTAATACTTATATTTAATTAAAAGATAATATTCCCTAATCGATGTCTTCTTAAATCCAGTTCCCAATGTTCTTTTACTAATCATTCTATGATACTCACTTTAGTAACCCCAACCCTAGTAGTCTAAAGCTAGTGTATTATTTATTATGTTTAAAATGATATGGGGAATATCTTCTAGAATTACATAATATTATAGTCATATTTGTAAACAAGATACATCCTTTAAATTCTCATTACATTTGAAAATAAAAAATACACAAACTATTTTATTTGACAATTATTCCCCATAGTGTATCCTTAGATATAATAATGAATGTTTAAATAAAACTTATCCATAGTTAATGATACATAATATATAGGGTTTTTATTATTGATATATATTTTGATAATAAAAATATCCATAAAAAATTAATGAGAAAAATAAAAGTTACATTTTGAAAATAACATTTTAATAATTTCACAATTTTTTTAAATTAAATTTAATTTCAAATAAAATTTCAAATTCATTAAAAAAATAATTAAAACATATAGGGTAAATTACCATATAAATTATATTCATTCAAAATATGTTTAAATAATAATTTCTTTCACATTTTTGGCAAAAACTGAAACATCAATTGTTTTGAAAACAATATGAAGATACATTAACAAAATAGGAATTAAAAATGTGGAATTATATTCAATATATCATTCTGAAATGGTTATATAAATTTTCAAAAACATTATTATAAAGCATGGATTTTTATAACAATGGATTTCTGACCTAGGAGTGAAATAAATTAATAATTATTTTAAAAAAAAATTCTGATTTATTATTTTTACAAATATAAGAAAATGTAATATTATTAAAAAAATCATCATAACAATAGTTTAAGAATGTATATTATTTAAATTTATTAATATCTTATAATTCCCCCATGGGAGACTTAATAATAGAAACACTAAAATAATGATGATATTTTGAAATAATCCCTTACCAATTTGGTGAAATATGAATCATAATACTAATAAATGAAATGAAATAAAATGAAAATTATAATAACATGATTATAAATATATTCATGAAATAACCTATCTAATTAAAATTATATACAACACACAAAGGAAATATGTTAGGGATATGTCATATGTTTTTTGAAAGTAAATGTGAGATTTGAAACCCATGCCCAAGTTATGATTTCCAATGTACATATCCTTAACACTGTATAATGGTATAATGCATGATATAAATTTATAATCAAACCATAATAATATTTCTAGTATCATATATTTTCTATTTATATATTTGTACCTCTAATTTATTTATATAATTCATTAGTTTCATTGTTTTGGGTGACAATTACTTTATTTTCTCAAGCGTGTTTTGTTAAGAAAATTTTGGTTCATGTCCATTGTATATATATATATTATCTACAAGATTATAATACTTTTATGAATATAATTATTACATAGTATATAAATTTTTATAATAGGATATGATTGTGGGACATAGAAAATTAATTGCATTGCTTCATGGGGACAGTTGGTCGTACACATGCACAAAAAATGATATATATGTATTAATGAGTTAATAGATAAGAAATTTATGGATAATTTAATTTTTTAGAATAGATATCATCTATTTTATATGGTGTAAATTTAATAATTATATCCATTTTACATTCCACGTAATGAATATGTGAAAAGAGAGTCACATCGCTTTACAAGCTGATAGTCTTCCGTACACATGAGCAATGTCATTATATTTGAAACAGAAGAGAATGTAAGAAGTTATATGATATATAAATATTAAGTTATAAAATTTATATCATAAATATCAGATACATGTGGAAAAAAATTCATTATATACATATTATCATGTTGGTGATGGAATGTGAACAATATTGGTTCACGAGGTGGTTGTATGTCGTACACACAATCGATGATTTAGTTTCCCATTTTAGGGAAGTGAAATGGATAAATATTATTCCAAAAAATAAAATAATATAATTATATGGTAACTACTATGGATATTATTTTTTAATTTTATTATATAATTAAAATTAGAAAACTGGGAAATTATATGATTGATCATTGTTAAGAAAATTACCTTCTATAAGAGAGAACTTCTTTAGATCTCATATTGAGGACTATAGGGATAAAATTTTGGGAGGAACAAAATATCTAGAAATCATATAGGGAATTTTTTGATATATTTTTTCATCTTTTGATAGAGAATATGTTAATGAAGTATTTTCATAAGTGAAGGGAGGTAGTTCTATTTTATATGTCAGGAAAGGGATCCCTCTTGAAAATTAATTTTTAATTTACCAATATAATCCAAAATGATAAACTCATTCATGTGAAATAAAAAATGAATTAACCTTAGGTTTGAAAATGCAATATTATATGTTACAATTATTATGACCCCACAAAAATTTAACATGTTTTATAACATTTTGATCCATTACCATCTTAGTTTAACAATCGATAAATACATTTTTATGTTTACTTAAATAATTAATTTTTATTGTATTAACTATTTGTTTTTATAAAAAAACATAGTTTTACATAATAGATAAAATAAATTATGATTATTACAAATATTTAATCCCTTTTTAGAAAATAATTCATATATAGGGTGTAAATAAATTTAAAATTATACCCACAAACCCAATAAAAATAAGGGTTTCAATGTTAAAATTTTAATCACACTATAAGTATTACAAATAGATATTTAATATGATATTTATTCTAATGACCTAAATATTGAAAATTTAACTATATTTGAAAATATTATTCTTTAAAATAAATATAATATATAATTTAAATTTGAAAATGTTAGAAATGATAAGTTGGATTTTAGTAAAAAGTTGTCTTTTTTCATATTCATTAAAAATAAAATAATTCAGAATAAATAAATAAAAGTAACAATACGATAATTTTAAAAGGATGATATAAAAAATTAATTTCTTTTTATAAAATACATTTTCTGAAATTTGAAGAAAATAGTTTCATCAAACATTTTTCACATGTGACGAAACTCTTTACGTAGAATAACAAATTTTCAAAAAACATATATTTTACATTTAAATGATTATTATTTTATTTCTAATCAATAGAAATCATTTTCTTACAAATTTATAAAATATTTTTGTTTTTTAATTTATTTATTAATAGTTATATTTTAATACTTAATATCTATGATATAATTTTCATGTAATAAATAATATTTTATAGGTGATTTGAATTTAATTTAAACTCTAAATTGAATATATCTCATATTAAAAATAGATTGAAATTATGTAAATGTAAATCTATTGTAACAACTCAAGGTGTTATATTATATTCTAATCCTATTTTTTCATGTCACAAAGTTTTCCTAAAAGGTTGTTATTTTATTAAAATGATGTGGTGTTACATAAACCATATCATTTACATATCATCTTTAGTCCTGTTCGTGCATTCCAAATTAATGGATAATTTTTCATGGTAATGTTAAAATAATATTATAATAGAGTAACACATTTTATTTTAACCATATTTTTTGTGAATCACAAGATATCAATGATATTTAATTTAATTAAAATGAAATAATTACAAAAGTATTGGGATGTTATACACAGTGTGTTTTTCTTCACGATATTTTGTCGCATGGGGCTCTATAGGTATTCCTCACAAAGAAGATAGATGAAATATTGTGTTTATATATTGGTTACTAATAGTATAATTAATTGAAGATGAATAATCTATATCCCTATTTTAAAATATATGATTTCTTTGATTATGTGAAAATGGGCGTATAATTTTTATAAAATCAAATTCTGAAATAGATACCATCATATGATATATAATGATTTGGACACTCTAACGATTTAATTCCAGTGTCTGTATATGTATTATGAGTATGTGGTGATGTTGTTTTGATTTATGAATGTAATGAACAAGCCTAGGTTTTATATAAATAGGTTATTTCGACTATATGATTATGATGTTAGATTTTTCATTATTTTTAATATATTATTTTATTCAATAATATGGTCGGATCATCAATAATAGACCATGAAGGTAATATAGTCTATTTAGAAGAATTATTTATATAAAAAGAAGTGTAAATGTATAAATTATACATTTTAAATTTTTATTATTCTTCACTTTAGTTCATATCATGGAATATCAAATGACCTATCAATGATTAAGACATAATATTCATGAAATTAACCAAACAATATTTCTAAATTAAAAGCTTCTTTGTATTATCTTGTTATCATTGGAGGTGGGTAACAAATTTTTATTATATTGTTCTTTCATATCATCGTTGACTATGAAATCAAATTATTTATTATAAATAGAGTGGCTTAAAAATAATTTTTAAGTGTTATTTATTGGATAATGTGTTCCCCAATTAATTGATTTCTGAATTAGTATAATATGAGATATATCATGAAGGATCTCAACAGGGGCTTGGAGGTGTGTTGATGTAAGAGAGAAAAATTAATTATTATGGGTGTATAAAGTAATGTCCCTATGAATTTGGTTATGATAAATATGATTTAAATATTATTGTTGTTGTTTTTGTGCTAATGATTTTTAGGAATTATTTTATTCTATATATTTTAATTTATTTCATTTATTAAATTTTTAGATTTATCTTCTCTTTAATGGATTTTAGTATTTTTCTAAAGATTTTTTGGTTAATTTAACAAATATTTTTGATTTTGGGATCATATATAGTCTCTTAAATATATATGTGGGGGGTTGAAACCATCTGTAAAAATTCATATAGTGAGAATTCTTGAAAGTCGTGATATAAATGGAATATGGTATAATTCCAAGAATATATTATGATTAGTTATAAAGTGAAAGATAAAATTAATTGAATTTATCATATGATAGTTTAATGTTCAATAATTTTATTTTAGTAAGAGTATGAATTGTGATAATTTAATGTGGAACTACTGATATAACATACTTTAAATGCTGATATTTTTTATTTTTTCTTTGAGGATGGGTTATATCATGTATTAATTCCTTGGATGAGTCTTTTACATTAATGTATGGTGGATGTTGTTCTAATCATGTTCCATTGTTCATATTTGGATATCAATTAGAGCATTATAATTTTTATTATGCATTAAATATGGTATTTTGGTGTCAGGGGTTAAAGAATGATGTGGAAAAGAATGTTTCTAAAATTCATTGGTGTTAATAGTTAATGATATAAATCTAGTTCCAAAAACATAGTAACATATAATTGAGATTACATTTCATAAATGGGAATATATTTCATGGTAATTTTATTAATTTTTCATTTATACTGAAAGGGTTTTCTTTAATTTGGGTTTGTAAATATTTATTTATGATACTAGCTCATTTATTATAAAATTAATTGAGTCCAATAGATTTTTTTATGAAGATTTATATTATTAATTTGTTTTGTATTCATTAATTTTCAAGGATTATAGTGTCTAATATTGTAACTCCATTTACCTCATCGATACAAAAATGGTTTTTAATGTGAATTTTATAAAAGTTGTGCCTTAACATCTCATTCCATAAAAAATATAGTATAATTGTGTTTGTGATCTTGTCTTATGAATAATGTTTTATCTTTTATACTGTATTTTTAAGTACATTGTATATAACATTATCATTGGGTGAGTATACAAGTAATAAATATTTATATTCCTACATTTCAATGAATTATTAAATGGGTTTTAATGGAAGACTATGTTATTGAACTTTATGATGTGTTGGTAGGGATAATTTATTTTGGTGGAATATAATGTCTGATATGAGAAAAAACATGTGATAGATATTTGAGATCACATGAAGGAAGCACAAAGTTGACAAAACCCCATTAAAATTTAATGAGGTGGTCGTTAGGGTTTGAGAGTTGAGGATATGTGTTATTTTATGTTTCTACTCATGGTTAGAAGTGATGTTTGTGGAATATATGTGAATTATTATAAAACATTATTCTATTTTATTTGGTGGGAAAAAATTGGTGTAACGGATCTAATAACTCACCCGTTATGGCTAGAAGAGATTAAAGACATGAATAATTTATCATAAAATTAATACAATTTTCATGATCCTTCTTATTTTATCGATTTGAGTTATGTGGATATCATGGATTCCTATATTTTTATACAGTATCATGTGTTAATTTATGATCAAATGGAGAATGTTCTATAAGGGTGAGTTTTTCCATTACATTTATTTCTTTGGTGGTTTGGAAATGTTAATGATAGATATTGGATGAAGGAATCATTGATTTAGGTATATTACTTTTTTGAGCTCATTATATTATATCAATGTGTATATTTTTTTAATTTCTGAAACTATAATGAATTTTTTATCATTCCCCTTTTTATGAATAAATATAAATATTTTTGTTGGAAAATGTCTTTAAATGGGAATGTAATACAGAGACCTAGATTATAATGTTTTGGTATATTTTTATAATTTATGTGGTTTTACAACAATGAATATTATAATGGTATTTCTTATTTTTTTATTGGAATTTTTGATGAAACACTATTTTATATAGATATATGATACATTTTGTGGGTGATATTTAAATTTTATGATGTTGTTTATTTTTCCTGTGAAGTGCTAAGAAAATCTAGAATCATATTTTCAATTTTTTTTATTAATCCATAATGTTTGTAATATTTTTTTAAAAAAAATATTATATTCAATGAGATAAATTAATTTTCTGATCATGATGTGTCATTTTTATAATATGTATAAATATATATTTTTTATTGGTGTTATATAGAGTTAAATAAATTAATGTGGTTATTTGAATGGGGTGAAATATGTAGAATGTAATTGATGTGTTGTTGGGGGATAATGGAGTTATAAAAAATTCATTCAGATAATTCAACATCCACCAAGGACACTCCTTATATATTATATTTATTCCTTGTTATATCTATATAAGAAAACCATCGATGACAATTACATGGTGGATTTGAAAAGGATGAATGAAGTACTAGATTATAGATGAATTATCCATGGTGATCATCAGAGGATTGATAAATAGTATGAATCCCTAGACCCACACTCTTTGATATAGTTCCCATAGAAACATGAATTGCATATATTTATTGGTAATATATGAAAATTATAACATAGGGGCATAAATAATTGGAAAATAAAAAATAGCTATTCAATGAAATATATTTGATGTATATTTTTAGCATAATATCTTTTGATAATTATGAAAAATCATATTGTAATGATCCCCATGTCTTTCTCAACTTATTCAATTTTTTAGAACATATAAGACACTATTTAATTTGTGACAAGTCTTCAACATCACCCATATATTATTCAACTTGGGGAATCTATCTAAACATGACACGTACAATACTTTTAATAATAACCATCTGGATGAAAACATATGAAAAAGGGGAGATTAAACAATAAATAGGTGAATCATATAAATAAATAAATAATGAAATCAACATGACCTAAATATTATGGCAGACATATATAAAAATTTTGAAGTTGTAAACATTTGGCATCATAGAGAATACTATTTCTGTGATAACAATGGAAGACATGGATATTAATAATTTTGACCTCATATAGATGTACCAGATAATTTCAGACATAAAAAACATGTAGTCAGGGCCTTGTGCCATGTCACATTACATATATTTGAGTATACAGTTAATACACATTGTTGAATTGGCCTTGCATACAACATATATCTATGCTAATTTTTTCTTAAGAGTCAATTTAATTCATTGAGGTGATACATGATTTCCCACCCCACTCATCACCTAATTATGTCAAACACATTAATAATAAAATTTGTCATAACCTGTTAAAAACTTCTTGGAGGAACCTATTACTTAATAATTAAATTTATATAAATATTATTAATAATATGGAATTTAATTAACTTTAAATATGTTAATAAAATAGATAGCATTATAATAACCTCTCCAGTGGAAGAAGGTGGGTGGTTAAACAATACATTGTAAAATTATCAATAAACCTCAATATTGGAATACTAATACTTTCCCACAAAAAATAAATTTCATAATTTCTTGTTGAACATCATCTTATTTGATTTTTATAAAATTAAATTTACACATTCTATAAGGAAATAGAATTATGGGAAAGACAATAATAGATTGACAGGATCATAATCCATCGAGAGAATGAAACTGGATGGTTTCATAAAATTCCATGAAGTGAGAAATATTATTCAAATAATTTATCTTATAAGAAGGAATATACCTTGAACAAAAATAAAATAATACCATGTAATCCAATAAAAGGTTAAAATGTTTTATACATTTTTGAAATACTTTCAAAATATGATCATGACACAATGAAAGAATATATAGTTACCAAAAATCATCACCATTGGAAAAATAACTAAATCAATAGAAACATGAATAATGGAAAATTATTTGTCCAGTTTGACTAGATAGAAATAAATAAAAAATAAATAAGAAAATAAGAGGATATTAAATAAATATAACACCATAGAAAGGGGGATCAGTGTATAACATGAAATATTTCTTCAAAGATCAGACTTGAGACCAAGAATACCACTACCACTAAAGATAAAATCCAATTAAAACCCAATGGAAGAGAGGGATTGAAGTAGAACATCATGTACTATAAATAAAAAAGTAATTAATGATATTATAAGTCTAATAAAAAATACATATATGTTGCATAAATTATATTAATCTCATAAATACAATTCCTGCATAAAAAAATGGAAATTGTGATGAAAACCCTTACCTTGTCTAGATTTGTTCAACACCTAAACCAACTGCACAGAATAATTTAGAGAGTTTCATCAAATAGATATCCAATATAATTATTAAAAATAATATCCATATTTACACCTCATTTATAATAATTTTTTAAATGTAAATAGTAATTATTGTGTACCTATATTCTACAACTGGCCTTAAAACATTTATCGTATTAAACATATTTTATGGAATTTGTGTAAATATATTTTATATTTGAAAATTCAACCACTATTTTAGTAAAACCCCGAGATTTTATGAAAAATATTCTGTTTAATTTTATTGATTTCTTGTGTTGTACGCCACACCAAAAAGATCGTGCACTACAGGTATCCCTGACTTGGCTTGCATTACCTGCAATCGTGACCTTCCACGATAGCGTGTGTTGTACGCAATATTCAGTTTCACTAAACAATGATATGTTATATAAATTAGCAGTTATGAATAGTAATACCCACTTTTTAAAATATTATAAATTTTATCTTTTGAAATGGACTTCATTTTTGGATTCAGAATATCGAAATTATCCTCGAGTGAATTTTTTGTATTTTTCTGAAAACATTCAATTTTTTATGAATAGTGAAAACACTTGGTTACTATTTAAAAACTGGCTTTTTATTTAAATAATTATTTATTTTAATTAAATTTATTTTAGGTCAAAATTTTTACATAAGACCTATATAAGTTCAATGCAATTAATTGGAGTCATTTTATAATAATTTTAGAGATATATGAAATTTATAGAACTTTTCATCGACTTTAACCACCTCTTAGGAGAATTTGGAAATTCACATAAAACTTAATTTTACCACTTCTATGAGTTGAATTTAGAAAATCCGAAAGACACGGTTAATATCAAGGATTAAAATGTGGTTCAATGAGATTAAAATAATTTTTGGTGAATAGTAACTTTTTAATTTTATTTACCACAGTTAAAAGTAAATAGGGTAATTAAGGGTAAAAATGATATTGTTATTAAGAAGGGTTAAAATAGTTAAAATCAAAATTTAATAACTAATTAATTTTATATATAGGATTATTAATAAGATAAATTGGACTATAAATATTCATTAGAAATCTAAAAATATTTCCTACCTAATGGTATTTTATTTATAATTTTTAGACATTAAATAATTTAAGTTATTTATGACACATTGGTGATGTAGTTTTTACCTAAATAATGTAATATTAAAATAATTCATATTATAAATAATGAAATAAATTTAATTTGAGACTTTTTTGAATTACGCTAATTTTATAAGTTAATATGACATGTTAGTATTGATTTAATTAACTTTTTTCGAACTAATCATGCTGTTATGATTTTCACAAAAATCAATTACCAAATAGTGTCAAAATTGACATAAATTAGTTTTTTTTAATATAATATCATTAATTTTTATATTATTCCTAAAAATAGAAGTATCGGCTGAATGACCTAGATACAGATATATATATTAATAATGAACCACTTGGGATTTTTTTGGCTTGTTAGAGTAATTTTATTAACCATATAGTGTAAGAAAATAAGAAGACACAGTAAAAGTTAAATTATTTAACATAGAGTTAAATCTAAATGATTAGGTTAATATTGTAACCTAAACATGTCTAAAATCAATTGGTTTAGAGTATTTAGACCCATCCCCACTTTAGCTTCGAAATAAATTATGTTTGAGCTATTATAATCAAAATATGACATTATTATAAAATAATATTTTAAGATATTCCAAAGGTGCCCCTCTCCTCCCTTATAAAAAGGGAACCTCTTCCATCTTCTCTTCACACCCTTTTGAGCATTTATGCTCAGCCAAACCCTGACCATTTCTTTTCTCCACTTCTCTAGAAACATTCTGGAGGTTCTGGTCTTCTCAAAAGACCAACTCTACTTCCATAAGAGAAAGCATAAAGGAGGTGCGTTGAAGAAGAGGTAATCTATTCTTCCGATTCTCTCAAGTTTCTTTCTTCTACTAATTCTTCTCTTTTAGTTGTCTCAATATTAATTAATAAAATAAGTATTACTTATATGCTGATATGATATAGTAAATATGAAACAACCCTATTTAACCTTCTATCCATCCTATGGAAAACGAAATCACCGCTCGTGCGTACGTATGGAATACCGACTCCATGCTGTGGTGTAATCTATTTTCGACCACCACCTTAATTGGATGGGTATAATGGTGTAAATAAATGCCTATATATGATTATTGTAATGTGATTTTGATTCTAAAATATTATGCGTACACTTCAATACAATTCCACAATCATGGGAATGGTATCATCGATCGTGCGAACGTACAGTCTACCTTCTCCACGACGCGATGAGATTCATTCTCCATGTTAACCATTCATAAATGATTATAAAGTATATATAATAAGTAATCATGAAATATATTACATAATAATGATACTGGATTTATGTATATTTATATATGTATTTCATCTATTAACTCTATTCAATTCAATAAGTAAACGAAAATAGCGTTCATGCGTACGTACAACCTACCGTCTTCATGAACGGTGTATTTCATTCCATTTATTGATCTATCATATATATATATGTATATACTGAATATATATTATATATAAATCAGGTTTTAAATTCTAGAATTATGTAAATCAGGATATAAGTAATAATATCAAGAACAAAAAGTCCAATCACGTAGGATAAATAAAACAATTTTACCCAAAACACTGCTTTAACATGGAATTTACAAAAGAAAGGGTAATATAAATTCATAAGTGAACCATTTATGACATCATAACAATGAATATCATTCTATAATAAGTAAATGACATTATTTAAATCATTATACAGGAGGTTCGGATACGTACAAAGCATATCAGACCTAAGGTAAGGGATAATTATTCCAATATCATTCTTATCCGAGATTGTTTATTTGTAAGTATTTACTGGGGTTATTGTTAACATCCATTTCCATGTTTTCTAAAAGTTTTTTCATTTATGTTTAAATTCCTTTTTACCCATTTTTTACTTTTACCTCATGTTATGAATGGAATCATTCTTTTGTTTACCATACGATGTACTTTTTGACTTTTCTGGAAAAAGTACGAGAAGAATGTTTTTTAACTTATACGGCATGAAAGGATTTTTACAGTTTTATAAAGCCTTATTTTCAAGAAGCTTCCTCCAAAATATTTCATGAATATTTTAAAAAAAATCCTTTTCTTTTAAAATTGAATGACATTTTATGAAAAGAAAATGATTTTTAAGAAGAAATGATATTTTCCTCAAGAATTCATTTCAAGTGTTTTATCAAAACCATTTTCCATCTATGATGACATTATTTCATATGTGTATGTTTCAAGTATAATGTCTCTATGATTTACATGGTTTAAATTTTCTTATTATGAAATGATATCAATTTATTTTTTATAGATTATGTGATTATGGGATGATGTTTACGAAACCCATTTTATTTGTTGGGTTATTATGAATGATGTATGTTTATTTTGGGGCACAAGTAAGAATGATTACATTATGAGATGGGTGGGACCTATATATCCATCCAATGCATTGGGTACAGATTTATATCTCATGATATAGACATGGATGGAACGGTAAGTTAATCTGGTTCAGTAATACATGACTGGAACGAGGAATGAACTCAATTCAGAAAGGGTCTCTGTCCACAAAGATGGTCTTTGTCCACAAAGATGGTCTTGGAAGCAATGCCCTGGATACTATTGAAATCATAACAAGTGCTGAATGGTTGACACAATTACATGATTTATTCCAATGCTATTTTATCATGATTTTTGTTCCTTTCGGATATATTCCTTACGTACTTCCATGATTTATGCCTTTTCTCAAGATTTTGATGTTTAGAATTTATGTTCAAGCTTTTGAATTCAAATGTTTATGGATTATTTTATGTTCCCTATGCTTACCCTTACCGAGTATTTGAGCTCAGACTTTTTATGTTTTCTTTTCCCCAGGGTTTAAACAAAGGTTTTAGGTATGAAAACAAAAGGGGAAGATATTTATGGGAGATGTTAAAGATCTTTCACCATGATTAGAAGATAATTTTCCAAGTTTCCAAAGACACTAAACTATTACGGTCCTTGTGTGTCTGTTCTCATTATGTATTAAGTATTCTGTAAAAGTAATGTAATGTGCATGTATTTCATTCTTTGGGTCGCTACAGTTAGTATCCTAGAAAAAGGTTTAGTCAACCTTTGGAAACTAGGATGTGATAACTTTAGTGAGATCCATAGAGATATTTCTAAGGTATGTCTAGAGATTTTCCTAATGTTAAGTATAAGTATATGTTATAGTCCTATAATAATGGTAACGATCATAGAATTTAACCTAAGATGTTAGATATTGAAGGAAATCCCCCTTGATTATGATTTTGGCCTCTCACACTATTTTTTTGGGTTTGGGAAATGGCTCGGAAAGGGAAGATTCATGGTAATTAAGGAAATGATGGACAATGGAATGATATTATTCATGAGAAACAAAATGAAATTGGATATGGAGATCCACATATTGTTATAATTCCTAATCATCAATCTCATAATATGATCAATAATATCAACTTTTGTATGTTTCCCGACTTAGCTAATAAGAGAAAGATGGAGTTTCATGATGATTATAGAGGAAGGAAAGTTCAATTTCTATCATGTAAATCATGCGGGAAGAGGCATCATGGAGAATGTTTCAAAGGAACTGGAAGATGTTTTGGGTGCAGAAAAGAAGGACACAAATCCAGTAAGTGAAAAAGAAAAGGTTCAGTTAACACCATGGATAAGCATAATGGTATTTTTACGACATCAACAATAGTTAGATGTTTTAAATGTGGAATTTATGGGAATTATGAAAACCAATTCCCTAATGGAAAATATCAGAAAGAGAATCAGCATGGTCATATGGGTAGTATTAATGTGGATGATGATGAGGAGACTACAAATGATATATGACATGAAAGAAGTGTTGAATCCTGGTCAATGGTTTAAGAAGGTAGTGGAATGATTGTATGTTTATCAAGAGTTATGTTGTATGGGTAATTTAATGGTACTATGGAATAAAGAAACATCTAGGGATTGTTACACTATTGTTTTTTCTAA
This sequence comes from Viscum album, assembly GCA_963277665.1. Taxonomy (NCBI): domain Eukaryota; kingdom Viridiplantae; phylum Streptophyta; class Magnoliopsida; order Santalales; family Viscaceae; genus Viscum; species Viscum album. Next base: position 1,249,929,145 of record OY728150.1, on the reverse strand, counting down.
AGTATTTGAAAGTATTTGTTAAATGGTACTGGTAACCATGAATGGTTATTCAGATATTTTTGGAAAGATGATGATATGCACATAATGAATGGATAAGGAGAAAATAATATGTTTGATAGTATTCATGAGATCATGATTTTTTTTAAGGAATAAGTGATATCATGGTTTTCATATACGAAATTTTAGGATTTTGGTATATGGAAAGATTTAACTTTTGACAGCACTCATGTTTTCACAAAGGTTCAATGGGTATACATTTTTTAAGAGAATACATGATTAAGGCCTTCGAATGTTTTTAATGTGACCAACAAGATATATCGTATGATATATTGGGGATAAATGAAGGTATTCACCTACTTGTTATGTGACCTCTCATGTAATCATTTTTTTACACTATGAGATTGGACAGAAGTATTTTTGATAAGCAAAAAGGATGTAATGGATTATGTTGCAAATCAGATAGAATTGTTTAAAGAAAGAATTTTTTTTCGATATCATTTATGGAATGTTATAATAATGTAGCTTTAGAAAAAGGTCAACCTGCAAGACGGGAGACAACCTGTTGCATCAGACAAGGCTGTAGGAATCGAACCCACAACTAAAGTGCGGCATTCTTTTATCACCTACCACTGGCCTACAAGAAGTCCCTATTTATTAGAAACCAGTTTTATTATATTATGCAGTATGATATATGAAGTATAAGTCCATTTTAGGAACCATATATGATTAATCTCACTATAGATGGACTTATGTATTTTTGATAACTTTTTCTAACCATTTTTTGAGATAGATGGAATGACCCATCATTCTATCACATGATCTGCTAACACTTCACGAATGACAAATTCAACTTTATTTCTTTAAGAGATGAAGTGGAAATTGTCCAAGGAACGACCAACGATGAGACTGTAAAAATATCAAGAAAGTATTTCTTCTAATTTCAATTTATTCATCTTTAGGGAAATGAACATGAAAACCAAAAATGTTGTCCAAGTGAACTTATATCCGATAGATCATACGTTACCTTAGATCATCACAAATATATGGCTTTGTGATTGTTTGATATTTCATAGCCATGTTGTCTACCACTATCAATCAGAACGTGATGGTTATATTTCTCTCACATATCCATATTTTCACATATGTTCTCTTATGTGGAAACCCATTGATTAGTTAATTTGGGTAACCATTACGTATCACACTTTAGTTTTTAAAAATTTGTTGTGGTATTACTTTTTACGATGTGGGTTTTTATTAATTAAACATTCAAGTAGTAAACCATTTATAACCTCGAAGAATTTCGAGGGTGAAATTCATTTTAAGCGGGGTAGAATGTAACACCCCGAGATTTTATGAAAAATATTATTTTTAATTTTATTGATTTCATGTGTTGTATGCTACACTAAAAGGATCTTATAATACACACATCCCTGACTTGGCTTACAGTACATGCAATCGTGACTTTCCACGATAGCGTGTATTGTACGCAATACCGAGATTCACAAAACAGCGATATGTTATATAAACTAGCAGTTATGAATAGTAATTCCCACTTTTTAAAATTTTATAAATTATATATTTTGAAATGGACTTTATCTTTTATATTCGTAATATCAAAATTATCCTACGGTGAATGTTTGGTATTTTTCTGAAAACTCTCAATTTTTGATGAATAGTGAAAACACTAGGTTTCTATTTAAAAACGGACCTTTTATTTAAATAATTTTAGGTTATAACTGATACATAATACCTATATACGTTCAATGTAATTCATTGGATTCATTTTATAATAATTTTAGATATATAAAAATTTTATTGAACTTTTCACCGTCTTTTACCGACCTACTAGGAGAATTTGGAAATTCACATTAAACATAATTTTCTGCTTCTGTGAGTGGAATTTTGAAAATCCAAGATACAAGGTTAATATGAAGGACTAAAATGTGGTTCAATATGATGAAAATTATTTTTGGTGAATAGTAACTTTTTACTTTTATTTACCACGGATAAAGGTAAATAGGGTAATTAAGGGTAAAAATGATATTATTATTATCCTAAAACATGTCCTAATTCTATTGGATAAGTGTAATTCGACATAAACAACCATAGGAATAAAATATGACCATTTAGGTCCACTTGGATTAGATTAGGTCATTTATTATTAAATTATTTAAAGAAGGGATAAAATAGATAAAATCAATGTCTAATAACAAATTCATTTTTAATATAGGGTTATACATAAGATAAATTTGACTATAAATATTCATTGGAAATATATAATTATTTCCTACCTAATGGTATTTTATTTATAATTTTTATACTTTAAATAATTTATGTTATAAATGACACAATCGTGATGCAGTAATTACCAAAATAATAAAATATTAAAATAATTTGTATTATAAATACCCAAATAAATGTAATTTGATACTATTTATGAATTACACTAATTTTCTAGGTCAATATGACATTTTAGTATTGATTTAAATATCTTTCATAAAACTAATAATTCTGTTATGATTTTGTCAAAAATCAATTACCATATAGTGTCAAAATTGACATAAAATAGTTTTTTAAAAAAATATTATATTATTAATTGTTATTTTATTATTAAAAATCTGAGGTTATGAAAAATCACTTAGATAAGGATATATATATTAATAATGAACAACTTGGGGTTCGTTTGGCTTGTTAGAGTATGTTTATTAACCATATAGTGTAAGAAAACAAGAAGACACGGTAAAAGTTAAATTATTTAACTTAGAGTTAAATCTAAATGATAAGGTTAAAATTATAACCTAAACTTTTATAAAATCTATTGGTTGAGATTATTTCGACCCATACCCACATTAAATTCTAATGAAATCAATTTAGAGCTATTATAAACCGAATATGACTTTATTATAAAATAATATTTTAAGATTTTCCAAAGGTGCCCCCCTCCACCCTTATAACAGGGCACCCCTTCCCTCTTCTCTTCAAACACTTTTGAGCCTTGATACTCGGCCAACAACTTTCCATTTCTCTTCTACAATTCCCTAGAAACATTCTTGAGGTTCTGTTCTTCTCAAAAGACCAACTATACTTCCATAAGAGGATGTTTAAAGGAGGTGCGTCAAAGAAGAGGTAATCACTTCTTCTGATTCTCTCAAGTTTCTTTTTTCTTCAACGTCTTCTTCTTTAGTTGTCTCATTATTAAGTAATAACATAAGTAATAATTATATACTGATATGTTATTATAAATATTAAACAACCCTATTTTACCTTCTATCCATCCGATGGAAAATGAAATCACTGCACTTGTGTACGTACGGAATACCGTCTCCACACCGTTGTGTAGTCTATTTTCGACCACCACCTTACTTGGATGGGTATAATGGTGTACATAAATAACTATATATGATTATTTTAATTTGATATTGATTCTGAAATATTATACATACACTTTAATACAATTCCACGATCATGGGAATGGTATCATCCCTTGTGCGTATGTGCAGACTACTGTCTCCACGACGCGATGAGATACATTCTCCTAGTTAACCATTTATAAATGATTATAAAGTATAAATAATAAGTAATCATGAAATATAATACATAATAATGATATTGGATTAGTGTATATATATGTGTATGTCATCTACTTAATTCCATTTAATTCAATAAGGAAACGAAAATAGTGTTCATGCGTACGTACGGCCTACCGTCTCCATGAACGGTGTGTTTCATTCCATTTATCGATCAATAATATATATATATAATGAATATATATTATATATAAATCATTTTTTACATTATGTAATTAATTAAATTAGGATATATGTAACAATATCAAGAACATCATGTCCAAACACGTACTATAAATAAAACGATTTTACCTAAAATGATGCTTTTACATGGACTTTACCAAAGAACTGGTTAATATAAAGTCATAAGTGAACCATTTATGACATCATAACAATGAATATGATTCTCTTATAAGTCAATGACATTATTTAAATCATTATACAAGAGTTTCGGATACGTACGAAGCATATCAGACTTATGGTACGGGATAATTATTCAATCTCATTCTTATCCAAGATTGTTTATTCATAAGTCTTTACTGGGGTTATTGTTATCATCCATGCCCATAATTTATAAAAGTGTTTTCATGTATGTTTAATGTCCTTTTTACCCATTTTTGACTTTTACCTGTTTTAATGAAGGGAATTTTTATTTTGTATAACATACGAGGTACGTTTTGACTTTTCCGGAAAAAGTACGAGAAGAATGTTTTTTAACTTATATGGCATGAATGATTTTTAACAGTTTTATAAAGCCTTATTTTCATGAAGCTTCCTCCAAAATATTTCATGACTATTTTCAACAAAAACCTTTTATTTTAATATTTATTGACATTTTTTGAAAAGAAAATGATTTCTAAGAAGAAATTATATTTTCCTCAAGAAATCATTTCAAGTGTTTTATCAAAACCATTTTCCATCTATGATGACATTATTTCATATGTGTATGTTTCAGGTATAATGTCTCTATGATTTACATGGTTTCACTTTTATTATTATGAAATGACATCCATTTCTTTTATATGGATTATGTGATGATGAGATTATGTTTACGAAACCCATTTTATTTGTTGGGTTATTATGAATGGTGTATGTTTATTTTGGGGAACAAGTAATAATGATTTCATTATGTGATGGGTGGGCCCTATATCTCCCTCCAATTGATTGGGTAAGCATTTTTATCTCATGAGATAGACATGGCTGGAACGGTAAGTTAATCTGGTTCAGTGATACATGTTTGGAACGAGGAATGAACTCGATTCAGAAAGGGACTTTGTCCAATAATATAGTCTTGGCAGGAATTCCTTGGCTACTATGGAAATCATAACAAGTGCTGAATGGTTGACACAATTACTTGATTTATTCCCAAGCTATTTTAACAAGATTGATGTTCCTTTCTAATATATGCCTAACTTACTTCCAAGATTTATGTCTTTGCTCATGATTTTGATGTTTAGAATTTATGTTCAATCTTTTGCATTCAAATGTTTATGGATTGTTTTATGTTCTCTATGGTTACCCTTACAGAGAACTTGAGCTCACCATTTTTATGTTTTATTTTCCCCAGGGATTAAAGAAAGGTTTTATGTAAGAAAACAAAAGTGGAAGATCTTTATAGGAGATTTTGAAGATCTTTCACCATGATTAGAAGATTATTTTCCACGTTTCCAAAGACACTAAACTATTATAGTCCTTGTGTGTCTGTTTTTGTTATGTATTAAGTATTCCACAAAAGTATTGTAATGTCCATGAATGTCAAGCTTTGGGTCTATACAATTTTATCATTTAAGAAACTACATTAGATGTTAGATTTCAGTTTATAAATCCATATTTTTCATTTCAAGGTCATTTTCTTGGTAACCCATGAATATGAAATTTATGTTGATCATGTTTCAGTAATTCATAGATAGCGAATTATGTTTTCATAATTATGGTGTTAAATGTGGATATAACCGTAACAAAATTGTTAAAAATGTATTAACATGTTTATATAAGATTATAGTATTACGTATGTTTTCATATTTATCTAGTATATAAATTTATAGTGTTGTTGAATTTGGTGGATAAAATGACCCAAAAAAGAACCCAGTTTGAATAATAGATGATTATGTGATGGTTTTCAGTTATATAATTATACCAAAAAATTACTTTTCATATTTATTTTTTTACTAGTGTCTTATATGGGAAATATAAATTTATATATATTATTATAAATGAAAGAAATTCATTTCTTAGAAAAATTATATTTTATTTTGAATGTTATTATTTAAATAATTGAATAAAAATTAATTGTTTACTGAACATGTCAGAAATATATTATTTTATTTTTTACAAAAACCATAATAATATCATAATCATCATATTATCCTTTAATATCAACATTATATAAAAAATTATAAATCAGTTATATAAAAAATAAAACATAATGCATTGTGGAGGTGGTGGTACACACAAAACACGAACAAAATTCTCCCCCTAATTGATAGGGCTTGAGAAAAAAATAATTCCATTAATATATTCAAATTAAAATTTATTAATGATAATAATATCATTTTGTTAGTGTTTATACAATTAATTATAAATAATATAATTAATAATAAAAACTATGTAGTTGATAATACTCATGTCAGGGACTCGGATTTTCCTTTATTATTCCTTGGAAAAGAAGGTATTATCATAAATAACGGAGTCTATTACCTTTTGAATTTATAATAGTATTCTAGGATGAGGAAAATGTAATTATTTAAATGTTAAATTCAATAAAAAATATTTCATTAAATTGTGATGATTTTTTCCATTAATAACTAATGATAATGGTAGATTGGGATTAACCCAAACATATTCAATATTAGATGGTTAATATTAAAAGTAAATGGTAACAAAATTGGAAAAGAAGGAGATGAAAAAAAAACTAGGTCAAAATACCCTCAGTCAATCATTTTTTATATTTTTTTGGCTTTGTTTACCCAAATATACATTAACCATAGTAATTAAATTTTAAACAGTGGTAATTAAATTTGATGATAAATCCTGTGATTTACCTTTATACTAAATTTTTTACTTTTCATCTCAAATTATAATAAAATTTTGTACTATAAATGTTCAAATAGTTTGAAATGATAATTTAAAAATATATACCATTATTTTTTTAAAAACCGTTTTTAAAGAACTATATTTTTATGGTTTAAATTTAAATATAAAGTCAAATTATATTAGATAATTAATATAGTGACATAAATATAATTATATTAATAAAATAAATGATATGAGGTAACCAATTCCAGCCAAAATGAATCCCCATTAAAAATACTTGATTCATATTAAAGGTCAACATGATTTTAAAAATTACTGTAACATTTTAATTAGTTATAAAAATGTTTTCCACTAGATTTATAGGAATATAAAAAAAATTAAAATTTATAATTTTATGAAAAAAATGTAATTAATTAAAATGTTTTTTGAATTTATATGTAATTAGTATATAATGTAAAATTAAAACAAATGATGTGTTTTGTGAAAAATGTATTTTTTTAATAAAATATAACCTTCTCAGAACAAGCTAAAAAATTATTTTTTATTCTAATATAAGAAATAAAAAATTTAATAACACATTAATTAATTTCATATTTTAAATTTTAATAAAATTATTTTTCTAATAAAATCAAAAAATATAATACAAAACCAAATAAATTATAAAATGAATATTTCTAAAATTAAAATTAAAAATTCTTATTTAATATCATTGACTAAATAAATTGATGTTTACAAATTTTTTATATCAATAATAATTTATCATTAATTTTATGGTTCTTGTAATAGAAATTCATATTTGATAATATAAATTTATTAGAAAATACTATTCTAAACAATAAATGAAATTAATATTTATTTTAGGTAAACTAATAGAATTTAATTAATAATAAAATTATTCTTTATTATATATATATATATATATGTCTTATCAAGGTTAAACTCATTCCTTCCCACTAATTCAATGGAAGGTGATTATGAATAATTCTAGATTATTTATATTTTTTCTGAATATAACATAGTTTCATTTATGTATGGTGCTTCATGGGGAATAAGTTATTAAACACACTGAGTTATTTGTTGGTAATTATAGATAATAAAATCTTGGTTTTACTATATTCTCCATTAAATTAGTCAATTCTTCATAATAGGGTCATAAAACTAGAGGGACTTCTATAAGGAAATAATAATTAACGATACACAATTATATGATCCTGATATTATTTAGAATGATGAATGAAATTTATCTATATGAAAAATATTTATAATGACTCTATAAAGTGATATAAACCATACGTACTATATGAATCATAACCATTAATGTAGAAATACAAAAAACTAATCCATATTTTTTAACATATTCTTAAAAAACATTAATAAAATACCAAATTGACATTGTTAAATTTCAATTCACTAATTTAAATATTTATGATTATAGAGAATTAATTTAAATTACAATATAAACCTTACTACCATATGTATAAATAAATAACTCACAATTTCCATCATAATAGTTATATACTAAAATTCATAACCATTTACATATTCTCCCTTATTCGGCTATAATACATTTTAATTTACAAATACAAATATATTTCACCACATCTTCTTCATTATTCTATATAAAAAACATTAACTAAAATTGATGTGATAAAATCGAATATATGTATAAGAAATTATCGTTATGAATAAGTGATTCCTTATGATTTTATTTTTACCATTTATACTTCCATATCATACTAGGACTCTCATTGATCAGTCCTTGATAATCTGTGATCATTTTTCTCTTATGTTCTTTAACAAGTTAGTGAACATCATTAATAAATCATTCATTATGATTAATAAATATAATGTGATTAAACAAATAACGTCCCCTTAGATTATTTATATATGTGTGTCATCTTCACCTCACTCATCATGTGTCAGAGTGATGCTTGATTCAAAAATAAACCAACAATTTTTAGGTTGATTACCCTTAGTAAATTTGGTTATATTTCTGTATCCACATTCCAAAATATATAGAATGATGAATTTCTATGAAAACCCACATAATAAATAATTTAGATAAATATCATGATGTTATCCATCACATAGTCATATTCCATGGGATTTCACATAATATTACCTAAAACATTTCGGCAAATAAATTGTCCATTATTTCCATTAATTTAAATAATACACTATCCCAATGGTTTTTATATACCTTTTATATTTTTATGATACATACCAATTAAAAACATAAATTATGATCTAGTAAATTCCTAAAAATAATATAATTCTAAACCTTCCATTATAATCCAAATATGATACCCCAAACCCTAACATCTAGATATAGTTCTTAGAAACACATAAATTACCTATCAACTTTCTTACAAGATGTAAAAGCTTATATATTACCATCTGCTATTAAAAATTAAATATATATTAATGAACCGCATATGTACAATGATATTTTATATTTTTAATCATTATAAAATTATAACACATCATGTACTAATTAAGCCAATGTCTTCCACAACTAAAAAATATTTTTTTATATAAAAAAATACATACTTAATGTTCTGTGTTCAAAATATCTTTTAAATTATTCCACATATTATATCCATATAAACATGTCACATATACTAATTTATCTTGTAACCAGGAGAATTGAATCAAAACAATGGGGTGAGCAAAAATTAGTAGTAATGAAAAAAATATAAATGAATAAATCATGTGATAAAGATGACAAAAATATTTTGGGAGGAACAGGTAGACAACATGAATCAATAATTAACATGAAAATGGGAACATAATATATCATTGATAATAAATTCAAATATGTATATCAAAAATATTAATATCATACTATATAAAAAATATAATTTTTTATATATTGAAAATATTTTTTGTGGTTGAGCAGTTAACAACAATAAAAATTAGGATATAAAATATACACTATGATAGATTTCAATATTTAAATATGACATTAAAAAAGAACAGAAGACCTAATGAGGCCTCAATCAAAGAACCATAAATCATAAAAAATTCACATCACTCGTCGTCAAATTTTTGGGAACATAACATTCATTGTCACTAACAAATCATAGTTAGAGAAAATGTCTCGAAAACGTGAAATATAGAACTTAAAAATTGTCAACGAGCTATCTTATCTTTCATAATCCATCACAATTAACTATCATGAACATCAAAAACATAATCACTATTAGAACAAAAATCAAGTGAGTAATCATAAAAGTCATCATCTACTAACACATTGAACAATCATTTCAAATATATTTTTATAGAAACTAAATCCCAACAAAAGCATAAATATATATATATATATATATATTGAAATCCATAACCATAAATAAATTTAAATATAGTTGAATCAATGAAAAATAATCCCATATATCCGAGCACCTAATGAAATCGAGCGTTCACTCCTCTATCATATTCCAAAGCCAATATATATCCATTAAATTTGATAAGGATTAAATATAACACAATAGGGACATAAAAAAAGTGGTGGAGGAGGAAGGATGATAGTCACAATATTTACACTATACCAGATGAAAATGGAATCAGAAAGGAAGGGTTGAAGATCAGATGGAACCCTATTCATTGTGGGTAAGAAATGAACCATTTTGTGCCAAATATCATTAAGAAAAAATAGATGAGAATGAAACCAGAAATTATACCTACTAAAACACCATCAAATGATATAAGGAAACAACTCCATATAATAAGTTGAAAATGATACACACCCAATGGTTATGTGGTAATGTAATGTCAAGGTACGAGAAATTAGATCGATATGAAAACAAAATATGGAGAAACCAAAAATTAAACAATAACCAATGAATAAAAGAAATGATTCTTTGGTGAGGATCAACAGAAAATTAGATGACCATGAGCATGAGGAACGAAAGGCCACATAATGAAGGGAATGAGGGGTATACCTAGATCCAGAGTGGGAACAATAGAGAGAACAGTGAGCCTAATTGAGAATGGTATAATCCCTAAAATTGACATTATTATTATACTAATGAATTTCATAAGTTCAAACATCAAAATAATTTTTTCAAGGCCATGTTTCAAGACTAATTATTTTTCTAATACCACAGTAAAGAGATCTTTATAAATGTAGATGGATTTCAAAAAAAACGAACCTATATTGTATCGTGAGACCTATTGATGAATTGTGGGGATATATAATTTTTGTCTCTACACTTCACCTGATCATGTTTTATTAATTCACCATATGATTCATCCAATAATTTCATCTCATTCCCTTAGGAATATTTTTTGAATAAAAACATGGGAATACATATAATGAAAAATATGGAATTTAAATATTTTCTACTATTTGAATTAATAGATAAAATGATCATAACATATCAAAAGAATGAATGTTTATTTTTTAAAAATACAATTCAAACTTGAAAATAGTCATCTGTATTTGAATAAGAATGCCTTTATCAATGAAAATGGAAGAAAATAATTTCAATGTGAGAGCTATTCATTATGAGTTATAATAAATTTGATTTCCGGACAATATAATGTAATAAGTAATTGGATATTAAAAAACAATAATAACATGTTTATAATTGATCAGGAATGAAATAGACTAATTCATTATATCATAAAAAATATAAATCTTTTTTCAATATGTTTACTTTTACCTCATGTTATGAATGGAATCTTTCTTTTTTTTACCATACAAGGTACTTTTTGAATTTTCTGGAAAAAGTACGAGAAGAATGTTTTTTTAACTTATACGGCATGAAAGGGTTTTTACAGTTTTATAAAGCCTTATTTTCATTAATCTTCCTCCATAATATTTCATGAATATTTTAAACAAAATCCTTTTATTTTAAAATTTCATGACATTTTGTGAAAAGAAAATGATTTTTAAGAAGAAATAATATTTTCCTCAAGAATTATTTTCAAGATTTATATCAAAACAATTTTCCATCTATGATGACATTATTTCATATGTGTATGTTTCATGTATAATGTCTCTATGATTTAAATGGTTTCACTTTTCTTATTATGAAATGATATCCATTTCTTTTATATGGATTATCTGATGATGGTATGATGTTTATGAAACCCATTTTATTCGTTGGGTTATTATTAATGATGTATGTTTATTTTGTTTCACAATTAAGAATGATTTAATTATGAGATGGGTGGGACCTATATCGCCCTCCAATGAATTGGGTGATGATTTTTATCTCATGAGATAGACATGGCTAGAATGGTATGTTAATCTGGTTCAGTGGTACAAGACTGGAATGAGGAATGAACTCGATTCAAAAAGGGACATTGTCCACTAAAATTGTCTTGGAAGCAATGCCTTGGCTACTATGTAAATCATAACAAGTGTGGAATGGCTTCCAAAATTACATGATTTATTCCCATGCTATTTTAACATGATTGATGTTCCTTTGTGATATATTCCTTACGTACTTCCAAGATTTATGTATTTGTTCATGGTTTTGATGTTTAGAATTTATGTTCAATCTTTTTCATTCAAATTTTTATGGATTGTTTTATGTTATCTATGCTTACCCTTACTAAGAATTTGAGATTACCCTTTTTATATTTTATTTTACTTAGGGTTTAAAGAAAGGTTTTAGGTAAGAAAAAAATTGGGAAGATCACTATGGGAGATGTTGAAGATCTTTCACCATGATTAAAAGATTATTTTACGAGTTTCCAAAGACACTAATCTATTATAGTCCTTGTGTGTCTGTTTTCGTTATGTATTAAGTATTCAACAAAAGAAATGTAATGTCCATGAATGTTAAGCTTTGGGTCTATACAATTTTATCATTTAAGAAACTACATTAGATGTTCCATTGTAGTTTATAAATCCATATTTTTCATTTCAATGTCATTTTCTTGGTAACCCATGAATATGAAATTGATGTTGACCATGTTTCAGTAATTCATAGACAACGAATTTTGTTTTCATAATTAAGGTGTTAAATGTGGATATAACCGTAACAGAATTGTTAAAAATGTATTAACATGTTTATATCATATTATAGTATTATGTATGTTTTCATAATTATCTAGGATATAAATTTAGAGTATTGTTGAAGTAGGTGGATAAAATGACCCAAACAAGAACCAAGTTTGAATAATAGATGATTATGTGATGGTTTTTAGTTATATAATTATACCAAAAAATTAATTTTCATATTTATATTTTTACTAGTGTCTTATATGGGAAATATAAATTTATATATATTATTATAAATGAATGAAATTCATTTATTATAAAAATTATATTTGATTTTGAATTTTATTATTTAAATAATTGTATAAACAATAATTGTTTACTGAACATGTCAAAAATATATTATTTTGTTTTTTACAAAAACCATAATATTATAATAATCAACATATTATCCTTCAATATCAACATTATATACAAAATTATAAATCAGTTATATAAAAAATGAAACATGATGCATTGTGGAGTTGGTGGTACACACAAAACACGAAAAAAAAATTCCCCCTAATTGATAGGTTTTGAGAAAAAAATATTTCCATTAATATATTCAAATTAAAATTTATTAGTGATATTAATATCATTTTGTTAGTGTTTATACAATTAATTATAAATAATATAATTAATAAGAAAAACTATGTAGTTGATAATACTCATGTCGGGGACTCGAATTTTACTTTAATATTCCATGTAAAAGAAGGTATTATCATAAATAACAGTCTATTACCATTTGAATTTAGAATAGTATTCTAGGATAAGGAAAATGTAATGATTTAAATGGTGAATTCCATAAAAAAATTTCATTAAATTGTGATGATTTTTTCTTTTGATAACTAATGAAAATGGTAGATTGGGATTAACCCAAACATATTCAATAGTAGATGGTTAATATTAAAAATAAATGGTATCAAAATTGGAAAGGTAGAAGATGAAAAAAAAATTGGTCAAAATAACGTCAGTCAATCATTTTTTAGATTTTTTTGGCTTTGTTTACCCAAATATACATTAACCATAGTAATTAATTTTTAAACATTAGTAATTAATTTTGATGATAAATCTTGTGATTGACCATTATACTAAATTTATTACTTTTAATTTCAAATTATAATATAATTTTGTACTATAAATGTTCAAATAGTTTGAAATGATAATTTAAAAATATATACAATTATTTTTTAAAAAACAGTTTTAATGAACTATATTTTTATGGTTTAAATTTAAATATAAAGTCAAATTATATTAGATAAAGAATATAGTGACATATATTTAATTAGATTAATAAAATAAATGATATGAGGTAACCAATTCAAGCCAAATTGAATCCGCATTAAAAATAATTGATTCATATTAAAGGTCAAAATGATTTTAAAAATTAATGTAACATTTTAATTAGTTATAAAAATGTTTTCCACTAGATTTATAATAATATAAAATAAATTAAAATTTATAATTTTATAAATATATTTAATTTTTTATTAATTAAAAAGTTTTTTGAATTTATATGTAATTAGTATATAATGTAAAATTTAAAAAAATGATGTGTTTTGTGAAAAATGTATTTTTTTAATAAAATCTAACCTTCTAAGAACAAGCTAAAAAATTATTTTTTATTATAATATAAGGAATAAAAAATTTAATAACACATTATTTAATTTCCTATTTTAAATTTTAATAAAATTATTTATCTAATAAAATCACAAAATATAATACAAAACCAAAATAATTATAAAATGAATATTTCAGAAATTAAAATTTATATTTATTATTTAATATCATCGAATAAATAAATTGATGTTTACCAATTTTTATATCAATAATAATTTATCATTAATTATATGGTTATTGTTATAGAAATTCATATTTGATAATATGAATTTATTATAAAATACTCTTCTAAATAATAAATGAAATTATTATTGATTTTAGGTAAACTAATAGACTTTAATTAATAATAAAATTATTCTTTATTATATATATATATATATATATATATAATCAAGGTTAAACTCATTCCATCCCACTAATTCAAAGGATGGTGATTAAGAATAATTCTAGAATATTTATATTTTTTCTGTATATAACATTGTTTCATTTATGTATGGTGATTCACGGGAAAACATTTATTAAACACACTGAGTTATTTATTGGTAATGATATATAATAAAATATTGGTTTTACTATATTCTCCATTAAATTAGTCAATTCTTCATAATAGGGTCATAAAATTAGAGGGACTTATATAAGGAAATAATAATTAACGATACACAATTATATGATCCTGATATTATTTAGAATGATGAATGAAATTTATCTATATGAAAAATATTTATAATGACTCTATAAAGTGATATAACCCAAACCTACTATATGCATCCTAACCATTAATGAAGAAATAAAAAAACTAATCCACATTTGTTTCACATATTCTTAAAAAACATTAATATAATACCAAATTGACATTGTTAAATGTCAATTCACTAATTTAACAATTTTTGATTATAGGGAATTAATGTAAATTACAATATAAACCTTACTACCATATGTAAGAATATATAACTCACAATTTCCATCATAATAGGTATATACTAAAATTCATAACCATTTACATATTCTCCCTTATTCGGCTATAATATATTTTAATTTACAAATACAAATATATTTCTCCACATCTTCTTCATTATTCTATATAAAAAACATTAACTAAAATTGATGTAATAAAATCCAATATATGTATAAGAAATTATCAATATGAATAAGTGATTCCTTATGATTTTATTTTGACCATTTATACTTCCATATCAAACTAGGACTCCCATTGATCAGTCCATGATAATCTGTGATCATTTTTCTCTTATGTTATTTAACCTGTTAGTGAACATCATTAATAAATCATTCATTATGATTAATAAAGATAATGTGATTAATCAAATAATGTCTACTTAGATTATTTCTATATGTGTGTCATCTTCACCCCACTCATCATGCGTCTGAGTGATGCTTGATTCAAAAATAAACCAACCATTTTTAGGTTGATTACCCTTAGTAAATTTGGTTATATTTCTGTATCCACATTCCAATATCTATATAATGATGAATTTCTATGAAAATCCACATAATATATAATTTAGATAAATATCATGATATTATCCATAACATATTCATATTCCATGGGATTTCACGTAATATTACCTAAAAATTTTCTGAAAATAAATTGTCCATTATTTCCATTAATTTAAAAAATACACGATCCCAACGGTTTTTATATACCTTTTATATTTTGATGATACATACCAATTAAAAACTTAAATTACCATCTACTAAATTCCTAAAAATAATATCATTATAAACATTCCATTAGAATAAAATTATGACACCCCGAACCCTAACATCTAGATATAGTTCTTAGAAACACATAAATTACCTATCATCTTTGATACAGGATGCAAAATATTATATATTACCATATACTATTAAAAATTAAATATATATTAATGAACCACATATGTACAATGATATTTTCTATTTTTAATCATTATAGAATTATAACACATCATGTACTAATTAAGCTAATGTCTTCCAAAACTAAAAAATATTTTTTTTATTTTTATATAAAGAAATTCATACTTAATGTTCTGTGTTCAAAATATCTTTTAAATGAATCCACAAATTATATCCATATAAACATGTCACATTTACTAATTTATCTTGTAACCAAGAAAATAGAATCAAAACAATGGGTTGAGAAAAAATTAATATTAATGAAAAAAATATCAATGAATAAATCATGTGATAATGATGACAAATTTTTTTTGGGAGGAATAGGTAGACAACATGAATCAATAATTAACATGAAAATGGGAACATAATATATCATTGATAAAAATTTCAAATATGTATATCAACAATATTAATATCATACTATATGAAAAATAAAATTTTTGTATATTGAAAAGATTGTTTGTGGTTGAGCAGTTACCAACAATGAAAATTAGGATATAAAATATACACTATCATAGATTTCAATATTTAAATATGATATTAAAAAATAAGACTAGACCTAATGAGGCCTCGATCAAAGAACCCTAAATCATAAAAAATTCACATCACTCACCGTCAAATTTTTGGGAACACAATATTCATTGTCACTAACAAATGATAGTTAGAGAAAATGACTAGAATATGTGAAATATAGAACTTCACAATTGTCAACGAGCTATCATTTTCATTATAATCCATCACAATTAACTATCATGAACATCAAAAACATCATCAATATTAGAACAAAAATCAAGTGAGTAATCATCAAAGCCATCATCTACTAACACACTGAACAAACATTTCAAATATATTTTATAGAAACTAAATCCAAACAAAAGAATCAAAATAAACAAAAAATATATATTGAAATACATAACCATGAATAAATTTAAATATAGTAGAATCAATGAAAAATAATCCCATATATCCAAGCACCTGAAGCAATCAAGCGTTCACTCCACTATCATATTCCAAAGCCACCATATAACTATTAAATTTGAAATGGATAAAAGATAACACAATAGGGACATAAAAATAGTAGTGGAGGAGGAAGGATGACACTCACAGTATTTACACTATACCAGATCATATTTGAATCAGAAAGGAAGGGTTGAAGATCAGATGTTACCCTATTCATTGAGGGTGAGAAAAGCACCATTGTGGGCCAAATCTCATTAAGAAAAAATAGATGAGAATCAAACCACAAATTATACCAACTAAAACACCATCAATTGATATAAGGAAACAACTCAATATAATAAGTTGAAAATGATACACACCCAATGGTTATGTAGTAATGTAATGTCAAGGTACAATTAATTTGATCGATATGAAAACAAAATATGGAGAAACCAAAAATTAAAAAATCACCAATGACTAAAAAGAAATGATTCTTTGGTGAGGATCAACATAAAATTAGATGACCACGAGCATGATGAACGAAAAGACACATAATGAAGGGAATGAGGGGAATCCTTGGAACCAGATTCGGAACAATCGAGAGAGGAGTGAGCCTAAGTGAGAATGGTGCCATCCCTAAAAATGACATTATTATTATATTAATGAATTTCATAAGTTCAAACATCAAAATAATTTTTTCATGGCCATGTTCCAATAATAATTATTTTTCTGATACCACAGTCAAGAGCTCCTTCTAAATGTAGATGGATTTAAAAAACGAACCTATATTGTATCGTGAGACCTATTGATGAATTGTGGGGATATATAATTTTAGTCCCTACAGGTCACCTGATCATGTTTTATTAATTCACCATATGAGTCATCCAATAATTTCATATCATTCCCTTAGGAACATTTTTTTAATAAAAACATGGGAGTACATATAATGAAGAATATGGAATTTTAATATTTTCTACTATGAAAATTAAATAGATAAAATGATCAAAACATATCAAAAGAATGAATGTTTATATTTAAAAAATACCATTCAAACATGAAAATATTCATCTGTATTTTAATAAGAATACCTTTAACAACGAAAATGGAAGAAAATAATTTCTATGTGAGAATCATTCATTATGAGTTATAATAAATTTGATTTTCGGACAATATAATGTAATAAGTAATTGGATATGAAAAAACTATAATAACATGTTTATAATCGATCAAGAATGAAATAGACTAATTCATTATATCCTAAAAAAGATAAAACATTTTTCAATATGTTTATGTAGTATGAATTTATATACAAAAATAATATCACATAATATAATTTGAGGGAATCATGTACTCACCATATTTGATATAATTTCAGAGAATAATCATATCATTAAGAATGAAAATTGATTTTTAAAAAAATCCTCACAATTGTGGGAAAATAAATAGCCAATTGGATAAGGGAAAATGATATTCCTAGTAAATACAATTACATAAAAGGAAATAATATTAGAATAATTCATAAGATAATAAATCAATAAAACCCCATTCAAAGGTATAATGTTTTATAATATATAACATATCAAAAAAATTCAATTTAGAAAAATCATACCCATACAACATTAGGAACCTAAAAATCAAATCGACTATGAAGATAGGGCTTGAAATAGAATAAAAAATACATTCACTATAAAATAATTCATGATATTATATATAAAATAGGAAATATATACAACATACAAATGATGATAGGTGTATAAATACAATATTTATCTCAATTACAAGAAATTCCAAACAAAAAAGACTTACCATGTCATGATATATTCTATACATACACTAAAAATCCTTATAAACTAAATTAATTTCATTAAATTAAAATTGAAGAGAATTATTCATAATTATAATCATATATACTCCCTATTTAAAATAATTTTGACAGAGATATATTAGTTAGTATTTACCAATTTTAAACACTGGGTATAAGTAATATATATCACATAAAACTAAGTTCCTAATATAGGGGGTGGTATATTTTATTTTTAAAAATTTTGTCTCTATTATATAATATAAAAAACTTTATTATTTATGTTGATAGGTATTGTATGAATCTCTAATTTTATTTTTATCTTGTTTTGGTTATGAACCATGGCTATGAAATTGATGATGATCATGTTTCTTTGATTCTCAATTAACACATGATGTTTTCATAATTAAAGAGTTAAATGTGGATGTACACTTAATATAAAATAATTTTACATACTTATAACATATTTTACTAATAAATAAATCCTCATAGTCATTAATTAAATATTTTTATTATATTTTTCATGTAGGTGCGTAACTGACCCAAACCATTATCTAGAATGTTAAATTAATGATTATTTGTTATAATAACTCTAATATCTCTATAAATGAAACATAATGTTCCCATTATGTTTTTATAAGTTGATATACGAAAATTTTAATGAATAATTACTAGATTAAAAATCAAATAAAAGTCATTACTTGGGAAAAAGATGAACTTCCTCTTAGTTCATTTCTTTTAGATGATAAAATTAATAAAAATCATGCATTGCAAACATTTGAAATAAGATCCCAAAAATTATATACCATAAACATAATGATATAATAAATTTAATATATATTCTTTAATACTATCACTAAATCCATAATTGCATGAAGGTTATTGAGAACAAAACATGTTATTTAATTGAGGGAGTAGTTTTCATGACACACAAAGAACAATGTTTTTCATAAACGATGTCATATATGAAAAAATACTGATAATACAATTAATATAGTAAAAATAAAGTTTGTAAATTATACTAACATAATTTTATTAGAGATTTTTTTAAATGTTGGGGCCGAAGCCTTAATTTATTATTTAAAGCAAAGACCTCTTTAGAGGGTAGATTTTGAACCCCCATTTTTCATGTAGGATAATGGGGTGCTTACCACTAAGCCAAACCCCAACTACATATAATTTTATTAGAGTGTATATAATAATATTTTAATAATAGAATTATTAATAAATACTATTTAGTAGATACTAATGACGTTGTGGACAAGACTATTCCTTATATACCACCCAAGAAATGAAAGGTATATGATAACTAATGGTGAAAAAATGAATTTTAAATTGTGATAGGTTATTATGGGGAGATAAATTGAAAAAATAAAAGGATAAATAATATTTTAATGTGATTCTTGAGGCCGTGAATATTTTACCCTTTTATTTGTAAATATTTGTTAGTTTTTGGGGTAACTGCAACATTTTAAATAATGAGTGGTTAATATTCATGTATCAAAAGAATATATATATATATATAGTAGGTGATTATCATTATTTTGGTTATAAAATCAATTAAAAATACCATTTTGACGATAAATTTCATGATTTAATGTCTCTTTTATTTTCATTTTCCCAAATACCCAAATATACTTTTTTCCTTGGTATGTTTTTTCAAACCATAATAATTAATTATAATAAATAAGAATCGGGATATATTTTTAAATATTTTAATAATTATAATTATAAATTTGGAAATTGTTTTATAAAATAAGGTTTTTAATAGTTTAAATAGGTAATTTTTAAATACATACCCATAATCACAAAAAAATAGTTTTAAAAGGAATAGAATTTGAAGAATTAAATTTATATATATGGTACAATTATATTGGATATTTATTGTAATGTCATAAATTTAATTTCTAAAAAATAAATAAATTATACAAGGCATCCAAGTTATTAAAATATTGCCTCCCTTGAAAAATAATCGATTAAAATAATGACTGAATATATTGTTTTATTAAATTATCATTTTAATTTGTTGTTAAAATGTTTTCTATAGGTTTTATAACTGAAAGAAATTAAAAAATAATAATTATATTCTTTAGATTTATATTTTATTAGTTAAATTGTTCTATAAATATATATTCTATTATTATATAACAATAATTTCATAAAACATACATGTTCATGGAAAATCATAATTTTGACTACTAGTTGAACTTTTCATAAAAAGATGAAAAATTTATACTAAATATATTTTTATAATATTAATTTAAAATTTTATTACGTTTTTTAGTTTAAAATTAATAAGATTTATAAATTATTTTATAGTATAAAATTATAAAATAAAATTGGAAACCAATTTCAATTTGAAAATGGAATTTGAATATTTTAACTATTATTATTTGTATTCCATATCAATGAACAACTAAATTAGAGATAGAAATTTAATAATATAAAATATAGTATCTCATTAATCATATTTTAAATTAAATATAAATCCATATAATGTAGAATATAATTTCTAGAAAAATATTTTCTAAATAATAAATTATCTTTGTCATCAATTTAGGTAAACTAATAGAATAAAATTCATATTAATGGTAGCCTATATTTTTCAATGTATATATAACTCACAAAGAGGTTATTCCTATTGATTACCTCTGATTAAATGTATTTTTTAATGATATTAATTATAAATTTATATTTTATCTAAATTTATCATGGTTTTTTATCAATGTAGCTTAAAGAGAAAACTATAGAACATAATTAGTTGTTTAAAGGTAATACTATATCAGATTTTGGGGAGATAAAATTTGTTGTATAACAAAATATTGGTATGTGACTCAAATTATAATCTCATATATAATCCTTTTGCTTATAGATTTTATATAAAATTTCATATAGTGTAGATAGTTCATAAAATATTGAATGAATGATTATATAGAAAAATTAAAATTATGTTTGATTTATGACATATATTTAAATTAATAATTAGTCTTATTAAATTATTTTAATTGTGATGGAATATGGAATTCATAGAATATTATTAAATATAATAATGTTTAGAAATAGGATATCAAATATTTTTGGAAATAAAATTTTATGATTATACAATATTAATTGATAGATATAGAAAGTCATGAATATTGGATAACAATTTTAATTGTTTCCTTTATTGCCAAAAAATGAAAATAATTCATATATAAAATATTGTTTATGATTTTATGGTTTATTATAGATGATAATTCTTTTATATGAGAATATGTTTAATATTTTCTAATTATTTAATGTGAATTTATAACCCCAAATAGTTGAAATTTATAAGAAATAGTTTAGAATATTGAGGATTATAAATAAATACATAGAAATAGGGTATCCAAATTTTTTATAGGATCCATGTGTCTATCTAAAAAATTATATATATATATATATTAGGGTATGATTGGGGATATAGTTTCAACATGTTACATAGGACCATTCCTTATAAGAATGATGTTCTTCAACTTTATACTGTTGGAGGAGCATTCTTGGAAGAATGTTACATGTCATGGGGTAATTTTAAATGGGTGAATCAGAATTGGCATTACATACTTAAATTTTCCTATAGGTTCCACTAAACCTAGTATTTTTTAAATTGTGTCATTATAATTATATGTTAATTATTGTAATTACGTAATCTAATAACAATGTCTAGAAAACCTTTATATTGTGATGTGATTAAGGATTGGGTGAGTTATAGATATATAATAATATGATTTTATCAAAAGGGTTCCTGATATGTGTTTTATATTTGATTTGGATATGAAGATATTATATTTCCATGATGTTATAAATGCTTGTGGATTTATTTTATTTTATAATATTGGAAAATTATATGTTTTATATCTTAAGAATGGTAAAAAATTATTGGTGTGGTCTAAATAAATTTTAAAAAATTGATAATAAAATACAATTGGTGACACATGATGTGGAAGTGGAAGTAATATGTAATGGTTTTAATATGGATGGTGTAATATTTGTGTGGATAAAAAGGATGGTCATATTAGTAATGATATATAAAAGGGATAAAATAGGTTTTGGTGAAATGATTCTTTCATTTAGGAAAACTATTAATACATTGACATTCCCCATTGTTGGATAATAACCTAATTGATTCACTTTACATATACATAATACATGGTGGTGGTAATTGAAAAAGAAATTCCCTAAATCCCTATATTATATTATATAATACGTACCAATATATAGAATATAGTATAAAGATGAAATTATATCACATTACTTGTGGGGAATATCAATTATTATTATATATGAAATCACAAGGGAACATCTTGGCTAGTTATAGTGTAAGACAATAAAATATTTTAGTATAATTAATCATGAATATGATTAATATAGATACTTCATTGTCATCATCAAAGCTGAATGAATGGTGTAATCATTTAGATCCCAAATAATAATATCTAACATTATAATAAATTTATCATATAATAAAACACGTTTTTTCCATAGATTCTAATATCAATCACACCACAAGAGTGGGTGAATTATATTTTAAAAATAATTAATAATTTTCCTTTTAAAACTATTAAATATCTGAAAAATAAAACAATATGATATAAGAAAATATTAATAAAAGTAAAATTAATGTAATGACTTAAATAATAGAATAATTGAGATTACTCATCTACTAGTAAGAGTACTAAACACTGTATGAAAATAAACAATTAGAATTTTACTATATTCTAATAAATGAACTTTCATATTAGAATTGAAAAAAATGTACATGTTAATAAAATATGGACCCCTTAAAGGTTATTATCATAACAATTTTTTTTCATAATGTATATGGTTAAAATTAAACCAGATTCATGTTTTTGTTCAAGAATACAACTATTGAATGTTATGACTTACAGAACCATTGAATCCCTCCACTTAAACCTACTAGAAGGTATTTAATTCAGAAAACTGAATGAATATATCATTAATTGTGTTTCATGCTCTTGATAAACCAAATAATAAGTTACCTAATTCTATATAACTGAAGATAAACTCTATATTACATAAGTAATCACTTAACTAGCCATAAAAAATAACTTGCTTTTGGAAAAATATCAACTGTCATTTAGATGGTATACTTTGTTCATCCACATCAGAAACTCAACCAATATGGCAATAAAATCTATGTTCATTAAAAAATAAACATCACAAATGTATTGACATATAAATTCATTTAGTATTGGAAATTATTCTAGTTAGAATCCTCTAATGAAACAATGATTTGTATGACTTCATGTGATTAGAAAATTTTAAAATATTTTTTTCACATTGTGCCTCTACTATTCAACAAAACATGACTATAATTATACTAAATAATCCAAATAATTGATTCATAATTTTCTATGATTAATTATAATTATATGAGTAACATCTTACTTAATCATGATTTAATATTGTTATTATATTTCACTATTAGTTGATGATGTTATTAGTTACTACTATAGAGCTCATAAAAACATGATTAAAACACTCATATAATGAGTATTTTCGGTCATCTATAACCATTGGTATTTTCAAATTCCACATATCAAAAAATTTCATAAAATCCTAAAATCTATAATATTTTTAGAACCCTCTTTTTATTATAATATCATTTAATGATTTTTTAGTCTTTATAAATCAAATGTAAAACAATAAACCAGTGTCAAATCAAATACATAATTTTTTTTTATTTTTTTAAAAATATAATTTGATTATATGAGTCATAAATATCACAATTTATATAAAAATGATAACAATATTAAAAAAATTGAACCGTGAGAATTTTAAAATGGAAAATTTATTATATTCAATTAACATTTAACCCTTTTGGGTATGTGTGTAAGTCTATAAGAGAAAAAAAAATTCATAATTTGTGAAATACATAAACCATTCTCCCAAAAACAATGAACCATAATATTAAATAAACATTAATTAAAGACATTCAACATGTAACTATAAGATATTAGAAAAAATAGTCCTTTAATTCCACTAAAAAAATTGGAATACTGAAAATCAATATTTTTTATTTTTCTATGCAACATAAAATGAAAATTCATTATTTGTTAGTTGATATTTTAATCTTATTTCTCAAATATTCGATGTTCCTTTGTTTTTCTATCAGAATTTGATAGATAATATTGAAAATATTATATTATTTAAAAAAATTTAACTTCTTTTGACTTTTATATCAATGTCAGATCAACAGAACTCTAATATAATAGTTTTAAAATAATACATTGATTAGTATAAAATCTTTTTTTTTCATTTAGACAATAGATTCTTCTAAAATGTATATTTTATTTTTTTTCATGGATAATAAAACTAAATTTATTAAATTATATAATTATTTTTGATAAAAATTATATAATTTTATAAATCATCATCTCAAAATATTTTTAAGATTATTTTTTTATGATTTTCTAAAAATAAATTATTTTGGGATCAATTATGAGATATTTTTTTTAAGAACTCTCATTCTTTTTCATTTAATCAAATTAATTTGAATATTAAATATTTTGTTGGATATGTCTTAAATTCATACTAGTTTTATATTATTATGTATAATCTAATTAATTTTAAGTTAAACAATATTATTAATGAATTTTCTGTAATTTAATTAAAATTTAAAAATGTGTATTTTTTCAAAATTCTATTTTCAATGGAATATTTACTTTTATATTAATGTTAAATTTTGTGACCTATGGAAAATGAATAATTTAGAATTTATTCCATATTAATAATAATAAGTATCATTTAATGTAAATAGGTCCATTTTTACCTTTTTCTATTTATATATTTTTCCTAGGTCAAATTTTTTCGTCACAATAGTGGGTAAAACATGAAAATTAATGTAAGAACTATGTGATAAGATCCCAAATTATTATTTCCAAATAATTCGATGAATATTTATTTACTACTATCGTATCCAAATTACATTTTATTTCATTTTTTATCCACTTTACATGATTATAATTTATATATTTTTTTAACAAAAACAATAATACAAAAAATGTCACATTAAATCGTTTAATATATTGAATATTTTTTCATGGTAAAGATAAGATTAAATATATTTTATGAATTAAAATAGATTCCTATAATGGTGTTAAATTTAATATATTCATTTTTATAATTTATATTTAGTTTTTTATAAAAGTATAATGGGTTAAAACACTGAATTCGTACTACTAGAACAATTATAATAAATGTCCAAAATCATGTGAATGATATTAAAAAAGATAAAAGTAATATTTTTTGGATAAATTATGAAAATATGCTAAATTTTTAGGTATATTAGAATAATAACAAACTATATATTTGTTTTAACACTAGTTTCATTTTTTCATGATATTTTTCATGTAAAAGTTTATAAATAGTCCCAAAAATGACTTCAAATGATATTTGATCTATTCAAATTAATAATAAAAAATTAAAAATTTACAAAAAAGAAACAATAAAACAAAATGATGTTAAATTTTCAATATTATAAACCATTTTCCATGTTTTTAATGATTTTTATTTTTAAAATATCAATCATGATCACAAAATATAGAAAAAGTTCAAAAATATTCATTGATTTTTGCCTATATAGATGCACACAATATATTATTTTAAAATACACAATGAATATAGATTTTATATCCAAAATATGAGTAATTATTTTTCCAATATTCCCGTACCATGTTATTCATCCAATATAGTTACTATAATAATCTAAATCAAAGGCCTTCAGCTCAATGTAAAGGATGATATCAAAATATAAGAAATATGTCTTGATTGATTTTTTTATTTTTTCTTTTATATCCTAATTCTATCAAAACAAAAAATTTATAATAAAATAATTATCTCTAGTAGAGTAAATTTTTTTGGTGATGGTAAATCTCTTTTCAATAACTTCTTATATCTAATGGAAAATGAAATAATTTCCAGGCCCACATACAAACAATCGTCCCATCAAACTGTTGTTCTTTGTTTTTTCATGAAAACCACTTATGGATACATAAAATTTTGAGTAAAATTAATACATATCATATTTAGAACATAATTATAATTCAATAAATATTACATATTATATAATTTTATAGTCACCCTTTAATTAGAAAGTGATAATGTCATCGTTGAGTACGTTTAGACTAACACCTCCATGATGAAATATGATTCATTTATCAGTTCCACGTAACATGGATGATCATAATGATTTATATATCTAATTAATTTTTTATTTATAATATTAGTATAATTATTTAAAATTAAACCATTAAATATTTTCATACATTTCTTCTATTAAATAAATAAATCCATCGCTCATGTATATATACAAAATACCCTACCTATGAACATATGCAAGTCTTTCTTACCATCAATCATACACGGATGGTTCAATAATTATATTAAATTTATAAAATTTAAAATTATAAAATTTTAATGATCTAAGAGATGATGAACATGTTACAAAATTTATGTTTTAGAATCATCAAACCAATGTATGAATGAAACATTGGATGGAAAGCACCATATGTAATGATTTTAATGATTAATTATTAATAAATTGGTGATAATAAGTTACACATGAATGATATATATTATGATAAGTATGAATATATCTCTTTTTTTAAATTTACTATATATTTAGTTTGTAGGGTGTCCAACATAGTGGAATTTCTAGGCAAGGATTTCTCATTACTATCATAGTTTTTCTAAGACTTAATTATTTTGGAACACATTTTTTATTTATTTGGGTAAAACCCTAAATATATATATATATATTTTCATTAATTTCCATTTTTTAACAATTCAATTACATTTAATTTCCCTGTATTCATTATATAATGAAAATATATAATTAGATTCAACCATTTCCATTGAAACATTGTGGCAAATGTTTTATTTTTATCCTCCATATCCATTTTCATTAAATTGTTATAAAGTAGAACATATCTAGGTTTATATGATTATAAAATTTTATCTACATCTAAATTAATTTAAACAAATTCTTGTAATTGTTAATGGTTTTTTAAAACATAATATTTCATTCATTCTTTAGAAAAGCATTAAATTAATGTTTTATGGCATTTTGAGTATGCACTAAATTTTTTTCAGTCATGATATATATATTATTTGATTTTTAATTATCAAGTTTACTTGAAAAATATATAAAAAAATAGATTTTCCATTATTTAAGATATTTTTTGTTTTAAAATATATCGACAACAAAAATTAATCTACATTGATATGATAATGGAAATTACTTTATTCTTATATTTTCAAATAAGTGTTTCAAGGGTTTAATTTTCAGAAATATAATTATTATAAATTATTTTATGCTAGGATTCATAGACATTGTTTGAGATGATTATTGTGCGATATATAGCTCTTGTTTATGAGTTAGCTTAATATTTATATCCAATACATCTGTTATAGTGAAGTAGTTAACTAGATGTAAGATAAATATATGAGAATTTTTGAATTAAAAGATGAATTCTTTCCGTTTTTAAGGGTTCTTCTAAAGGTCATGTAATGGTCATGTCTCGAGAATTTTTTTTGTATTTTATATGTTTTCATGTGGGTTTTTATGGACAAAATTTTCCAAAAATTATAAAAAATAAATATATTTTTATTCAATGATTGAGGACCCTTTTATTGATGGGATTTTTTTTAATGAAAAATGTTTTTTCATGAAATCTCATGACATTTATGTATCCTTCATGATTATGATGTTTAATTAATTATTTCATTGTGTATATAATATGAAATATTTTTTTATTTTATATATTGTCCTTGAGTATGTATAATGTTTTTTGGAATAAAATTTATTATAGAATACTGGAAAACATTTTTATGGGATTTCATAAATTTTAAATAGAAAAAAAGTATACATTATTTTTTATGTCCCTTATTGAGGTTATTTTTATCATAAAAAATTTGAAAACAAATCAAAACATATGGTAGCTTGGAAAATCATATGATGCAAATCACTATGTATGAGATTTTTTTCATGAATAAATCAAATAAATTATATAGAAAAAGATCTTCATATCATGAAATTAGTCCATTTATGAGACAGTGATATGGGTTTTTTCTAGTTAATGGTCATCTTTATTATCTATAAATATATATTATTTTTATTAATATAACTTACTATTTTTAATTTATGTTGAAACTCTTAATGGATTATATTTGGTTACTTTAGTAGGTATCAAAACAATTATGCGATGGATACGTAATAATTATGTGATCAGGGAATTCAAGTATAGAGTGTTGTAAGATTATCCAAACAATTTCATAATAAACTAAATTAAAAATATTTTCCTCAAAAGGTTCTATAAAAAATATTTTCTCCATTATCCACTAATTATATGTTACTTCCATCATTTTTAAATCACTAATGGATATATAAATATGATTTCTTTTATCTCCTATATCTTTTATAAGAACACAAAAATATTATAATTTTTAAACCTATATCATTATTATGAGGTAATGTTGAATTGTTATCGTCAGTGGAGATAATTTCCTTATATTGTGAATTTATAAAAAAAATTATGTCAGTAAATAACAAATAATGTAGATATTATTGTTGATAAAACATCTATACATCATTTCACTTTAGAAAATTAATAGATTGAAAAGAATTTGACATTGAATCTTGAAAACAAGTTTTTTGAACATTCCCCATAAAAAAATTCACTTAAACCATTCAAATTATACATATATTATTATATTTTCTAAAACAATTATAAAAATACTCTAAAATTTCATCTAGACTAGGATTTCTCAAAAATATAATAGATTCTAAGGAATTATTGATTTTTTTGTTATTTTCATCCCTCTTTTGATCTGTCTATTACACAACCATATAATCTATATGTGAATTATTATTCACATGATTGATTCTATTTACAATAATTTTGGGATCATCGATTCTATTTTAACATTATATAATTTTATTTTATGACCATATCTCTATAATGTGAATGAGATAGATGAAAATGAACATACATTAATATATTTAATTGATAAAATTTACTATTATTATGATTCATTTGAATAAGATGATTTTTATAATATATTATAATGAAAAATAATTTTTCTATTAGAGATGTATTTAATAACATCATTATCAGATATCCAATTGAAAATTTTAACACAGGGAACTTCATTCTCGATAATTTTTTAATCTTTTCCTACCATATCTACCTTTTAATCATTATTAAAAATATTTAAAAATATTTATAGTTTATTTTAATTTATTTTAGATGTATTATATTTTAGAAATATTATATCCATAACATTTCAATATTATTGTCTAAAATCCTCACGTTGTGATGATAATGATGAATACTTCCACGGAACATCACATTAAACCTTATTTATATTTCAATAAATATAATAATTTAAATAAAATATTAATTCATAAAAATTTACATAATATAATATTATAATATAAGTATGATAGGTTTTAGTAATATAACATATCAAAGGTTTCATTGATTAAATTTTCATATTTTTTCCCTCTTTTAAATTCTGACCAATAACATCTCTTAATAACTTTTTTTAGCATTTATTAAACCTAAAATAATGTTTCTTAACCGACAGTTATTCCATTTTTATATTTCTTATTCAAATTTATATTTTAGGTAAAAAAATGTAAATTTCTAATTACAATGAATCTCTTTATATGTAGATATAACGTTTCATTTTTATTGATGTTCCATTTGATGAACATAAACATTTACAAATTTCAAATTAATCTTATTAGGATATTCAAGGATATAATTAATATCTAGTTCTTCTTACATTACTTTTATTTTTTATCTAAATAAAAATTTATAACATATTTTTAACATTATTAGAAATAGGTAAATTTAAATTATCATATAACTTATTCTGTTAAAAATATTAAATTAATCTTATCATAGAGATTTTATAAACATTGATATTGTTTTCTTTAATAATATTATAATGAGTTTAATTTTTAAATTTATCAACATGTTATAAATTTTCATGAATTATTTTTCAAATCTAACTATATAACATAATAATCATTTTCTATAATACAATTTTTATAGACTTGATATTAGTTCATGTAAACATCAATATATTATGTTATTATAAATTTTTATAAATCCCAACATATATAAATCATCGATGTTAATGGAGTCCTTATATCCATTTCTGTGTAATAGAAATTAATTTACCCATTGAAATATTAATTAAAAATATAATATAATATTTATAATTTTATATATTTTTTCCTTTATGATAAATATACTATTTTTAGATTACGTTATAAAGAAACATCTATGAGATTACCTAGGTTCATGTAATATAAACATAAATTCTTCTATTAGTAATAAAAAAGTATTTAAATAAACATAACAATTGTCCTATTCAACCTATGTATGAAGGAAATTAATATAATCAGCTTTGGTCCTTCATCCATTGACAATATAAGGTTTCTATTACAATTTATAAATATAGTTATATTTAATAACAAAAAATCATAAATATTATGAACTATCTATTTTTATACTTATTCTTCCAACACATACATTTATATGAACAAGTATTTTTCAATGATCCACTGATGAGATAATGTTTCACTATTGATATCTCTAGAATAATGATCCTACGATGACTCAATAATAAAACTACATGTTAAATATTGATTATGAAAAAACATAAATTAATTCTCTTCTATTTTATAGTTAATACATTCAATGAACTCAATGTCATGATTATTATATATTATTTATAAGAAAATCATGATCTTACAAGATCTAATGGCTAGATTCAAAAGTACATGTTCTTTAACATTGCATAGTCCTATAAAATTCATTTATAATTAACTTATTTATTCTAAAGGATCTTTTAAAATTAGGTTTTTATAAATTAATGACATAATTCAAACATATAAAAAAAATAATACAAACTGTTAACTACTAAATCAACAACCATTTTTTCATAATACACACTATTTTAATGAAAACATGAAATATTTTAATGAACTATCGTCATGATAATCATCTTTGATTTTCCTTTTCACTTAGATATACATAAACCATATAAATAAATATCAAAACATAGTATGAGGAAACAAATCACATTAATGGATATAAAATAAAGAGTGAATTCATTAGTCCATGACTACTTAATAAATATGAAATAATTTTCAAAAAGACAATCTTTTCATTCATAATGTATCATATATATAATTTTTGAAACATGAGATTTAAATAAAATAAATAAAACATAATTAAAACCATAAATGTATATTGTGGAATTACTTACATAATATTGCAACCCTCATGGATACCTTAAGATTTTTAATCCTCACAACTTCTTTACAATGTAACTGTCACGACTACATTATAGAGTAACTATCATAGTTCACATGGAATAAACATACTGTCAAACTACAACATAAACGTACCCAATAAATTGGAAGGTGATATAGGTCACACCCATTAGCATAAAAAATTCCTATGAACCAAAACATTGTCATAAAACATGAATAATTTCATAAAAACATATCTTCATGATTTTGAAAAATATAATTATAAATGAAATGCTCCTTACAAATATCATTTAATGGATTTTTGAATTAATATAAAGAAATTAATATGTGTTTAATATAAAAATCCACACAATACTACACAATAATTTTTTTTTACAATAATAATCATATTATCGCATAATTAATGATGTAGAAGGTTAACCCAAAGAATAGAAATTGGGTTTATAATTCCCGTAACTTAGGGCCCTCTTACATAGATTCATTTTAAATGTAACATTCGAAATAAGTAATGAATAATATATTTTCTTATCTATGTCTATTTATGAATTATATAGTGTTTTAAAGGCTTAAAATGTGAATAAATCCAATCTTAAACATATAATTATCTAATATTTCTAAAAGATTGTTTTCCCGCCTTTTGATGTCAAAAAATTTTTTAATCAATCTTTTGAAACTTTTATAAGTTCTATTTGTCAAAATTAACCTATTCTTTATAATTTTAACATTGAAATTTACATTGGGTAAATTTTTGTTATTTTTCTAACAATGTTCATTTTTTTAATGAATAGTGAAATATATTACATTTTACTTCAAAACATATTTGTCATCTAATTTAATTACATGGTTAGATTATCTTTATAAATGGTTTTAAAGTGTAATTATAATAAATTTTTACCACTTAATCTAATGGTGGTCGGTATAATTAGATTCACTTTGAAATTGGGCATAAAAAATTTCAAAAATTTTCATAGATATAGTTTCAAAAAACCCGCTATTTGTTTTGACAATGGGAATTATTTTTAAATTAATTATTTCAATTTCTATGTTTATAATTTGGTAAAATTGATTCCATATTTGGAATCAGAAGGTCCAAATTATGTAATTAATACACTATTGTTTTTTGACATTATGAATAGTAACGACGGTAATTATCTTTAATTACCATGATTAATTAGTAATCAGGTATTTAAGGGTAATAAAATAATGAAATAATAATATAAAATGACCCCAACATCTATCCTAATTCTACTGGCTGTGTTATGGATAACCATGGGATGCCTTGTTTCAATCTTTGGGACCCCATGAAATCACTTTTGTGTGATAGTGACTTTTTATGTTATTATTTTTAAAGAAAGTTAAATATAACAAAGTATGTAATAACCAATTAAATCAATTTTAATTTTGTCTACATTAATGATATCTTAGACTATAAATATTCATTGGAAAGGTAAATATATTTCCTAAATCATGATGTTTTTTTATAATTTTTAAAAATTATATAAATTAATTGTTTTATGAAACCATGATGATGAAGCGATTACCTCATTAATGAACGATTAAAATAAAATGAAAAGATAATGTAAAATCTATTACATAAACATGTCAATGACCTATTGGATTAGTATATTTCGAACCCTTATCAACTTATCCTCTAAATATATCAATGGGTGATCTTTAAAATCCAAAACGCATTTCAATATAAAGTAATATTTCATGACTTTCCAAGAGTACACCTCCTCCCTCTTATAAAAGGCCCGCACCTCTACCTCTTTAAACACTCCTCTCAAGACATTGTCTCGGCCAAACTCTGCTCATTTCATCTCTCCACATCCCTCTCTTCTCCAACCCCTAAACTACTTTTATTCATTTATTTTGTAACAACACCAGTATCTTAAATATACTAGGATGTTGTTATAATAATTATTCGAGCTACACTTACAAACACCTACATCTAATGGTTAAAGAGCATACTGTTTCCGTGGATGGTGAATTTCTGTCTCAAGAAACGATGATTGTTCAATCTTCTTTTAACACCTTTCAGATTAGCCATTAAGATGTCACAATATTTATATATGATATATATTATTTTTATTATTTCCTTATTCTTTTGTATTTTTCATTTATGGAATGCCTTTATGGTTTCCATTATGGGTTAACGAGATATCTTCATTTTAGGAAGTGCGGACTACCGCCCCCTCAAAGTGATTTGATTCGTTAATGCCATATGTGGGATGTATGAATGATTGAGTTAATGATATTATATATGATATCATACTGGAATTATAATATACCTTTATATCATTATGATTTCATTCCATTAAATATGAAATACAAATGAATGTAGCTTTCATGTGTACGTACGGCTTACCGTCTCCATGAACGGTGCATTTCATTTCTTACCTCTAAATGTTATGTAATATTATAAATTCATGCATATACTGGATGTATATGATATATATTATATCTACATCATTAATATAATTTATGATATAATGGATATTTTACCACATGAACAACTTGTAGTTATAAGGAGTTTATTTTTGACTCAAGTACCAATGTTCGATAAAATGACCGTTATTAATTTAAATAATTACATAATAATAAGTGATATAAAAGGAATAATGAACTTGAAAATGGTTTTTATGAAAGTATAAATTAACTAATGTTTAATATTCAGTAGGTTAAAGAATGATCTAGTCAAGTCGGACCTGATGTACGGGACTTCATATCAATCTCCTTTCATTGAGATATCTTTTGTTTTATACACAACATTCTTTTATACAGTGTATAAACCTCTTTTACTTTTACTTTATTCAAAATGAATCTTTTTTATAAGAAGCGGTTTACTAAACGATAAAAAGGAATGTTTTTTTGTCATACTTATGCGGCGACAGTGACTTCTCTGCCGCCGTGACCATTATTTTAGTTTTGGCTTCCTCTACAAGCCATATCATTTTTTTAAATGAAATATTAATAACATGTTTTAATTTTCATTTATTTTGGTATAGAAAATGGTTTTCATAATGTTTTTATTATATCAATGTGTTTTATTGATATCTTGTGATTTAATTGTTGAAATGTTATGTTTTTTTATGCATGTTTTATGTGATACGATTATGTTATGGTTCTTGGGAATTGTTTATGATGATGGGTGGTTCCGTGATAAAATAAGGGCAGCTGAGCCCGATATATCTCTCCAATACATTGGGTAATGTGAAGGAGTTAAACGTTAAGGTTTCTACGAAAGGATTTAGGGAATATACTGTGATGGGTATTCCAAACATAAACATGACGGTTACTCCCTACGTAAAAATGTTATGAATGCCTCAAGTTACCTTTATGTTTTCTATGAGTTATTCATAAATCTTATGATTTCATGAGGTATGATAAAGTGATTATTTTTTATGAGTAAAGTATGATTTCATCAATTCATATGTATACATGGACTAATGATTTCATTCTTTACTTTTATATCCCTTACTGAGCCTTTTTATGCTCATCGCAAGTTTTTGAAATGTTTTTCATAGGTCAAGGGAGAAGTACACGATGTGATTATAGTGTCAAGGAAGTGTCAAGAAAGAATCCATTGTTTTATTTTCAATATGTATCCCTCAATGGGAAAATGAATATTATATTTTATGTAACCGCCGTGTTTAAATGTGTAATATAATGCATGATTTATGAACTAATTATCTAAATCTCTAAACCTAAAAGGATTTTCAATGTGTATTCTAGAAATAACTAAAGATTAAATAATGTTTAAGGCTGAGACCATATAGTTAGTATCAAAGGTCGGTTTAGATAACTTTAGGAGTTATAATTATAATAAATGATTATCCAAAAATATTTTTTTATGGTCAAATTGAAATGATTTAGCATTTGAAGATTACCATGTTGCTTCATCTAAGACATGTTTTTTCAGAATGGATTTCCGCAGAGGAAATAGGGAAGTAGTGTTTGGAAGGCATACAGAAGGAAATGAACTTCCGAATCTGCATCGTAAGATGATCAGAATTGGAAATGAACAGTTTGTTTCAGTAATGGCATAGTTGACTCAAGTGATAAATGGTGGTGGTATCCATGCACGAGATCAGCTAGATCAGCCACAGAGGAACATGCTAGTGGTGGAACATTTCATGAGGCAAAATCCCCCATCATTTAGAGGATCATCTGACACTGTGCTAGATTAAGGGTGGATTAAAACACTGGAGAAGATTTTCGATGTCATGGGCTGTTCAGCAATCAAAAGGACAGTCTTGCAATTTACCATTTGGAGGGTGAAGCCAATCAGTGTTGGTCGATGGTTAAAATTATCAGGGATGCTGATGAGATTGATGCTATCAACTTGTATGAATTCAAAGGTATGTTTCTTGAGAAGTATTTTCCTAAGGCTGTTAGAATTAGGATGGAAAAATAATTCTTGGAATGGACACAATAGGACTACTCAGTGGATTCTTATGAAGAAAGGTTCACTCGATTGGCAAGGAATTCTCCAAATTTTATCTGAGACCTTGATAGTAAAATCAATAATTTTTACTCAGGATTAAATCCAAAATATCGAAGGGCTTTAACTTCTCTTGAGTTCAAGAGTTATGAAAATCTTTTTCGATCTGCTGAGAAGGTGGAAATGGAGTTTTCCAATGATCAAGTGTTCTATAACAACCAACAGAAGAAGATACCGAGGATGTAGGAGAATGGGAAGAATTATTAAAAAATGTCCGATGGTAAGAAAACTAAGTTTCCAGTTTGTGATAAATGTGGTAAAAGGTATAATGGGGAATGTCTTCTGAATTCTGGAAAGTGAAACCAATGTAGTAAGATGGGACATAAGGCTCGTGATTTCACTGAAAAAGATCAGGGTGGTGGTAAAACAAAATTTTATTTACAATTATTGAAATGGTTCAAGTGCAATGAGATGGGTCATTATGAAAACGTGTGTCCGATAAAGAGCTAAAATGATGGGAAGCAGTCAGACTACAAGTAGAAAGGTGTGGTGAAATTCTTTGCAACTACTTCAGCAGATGTTGGGCCATCAAATGAAGTGGTATCCGGTACATTGTGTTTTTTCTCATATTATGCTAATGTGTTGTTTGATTCAGGGTATACACATTCTTTCATCTCGGAAAAATTTTATAGTAAATTGGAAATTGAATCTCAAGAAATGACTCCTGAACTTATAGTAAAAACACCTTGGGGAAATGTTAAGGAAAAATGAATTTATAAGAATCTTCCTATCCTTATCCATGGAAAGAACCTACTTGGAAAACTTATTGTTTTACCTCTAATAGAGTTTAATGTTATCATGGGTATGGATTGGCTCTCTGTTTATCATGCTAAGATTTATTGTAGAGCTAAATAAGTTTCTTTTTAGAATGACTTTCAGTTTGTGTACAAGAATGAACACTTACTGTTGATAACATATCAAGAGGATGAGAAACTTGTAAAAGATGGAAATGAATGTTACCTTGCACATATTATTGAAAACAAAGGAACTGTTCAGATTAATGATGTGTGGGTCGTGAATGAGTATCCTGAGGTTTTTTCTGATGAGATTCATGGAATAATACCAGATCGAGAAGTTTAATTTACTGTTGACTTAGTTCCTGATGCTAAGACAATTTCAAAACAACCTTATTGAATGGATCAAATTGAACTTTTAGAGTTTAAGGAGATATTGAAAGATTTATTATAGAAAGGTTTCATTCGGCCTAGCACATCACCATGGGGTTCTCCGGTTTTATTTGTTAAAAAGAAATATGGTTCTATGAGCCTTTGCATTGATTATAGAGACTTGAATAACATCAATGTAAACAACAAATATCCTTTGTCTCATATCGATGATTTGTTTGATCAGCTCCAGGGAGCTCATTGTTTTTCAAAGATTGAACTGGGATTGGGGTACCATCAGTTGAATGTAAGGGAAGCCGATATTCCGAAGACTACATTTCGTACATGATATAGTCATTATGAATTTGTAGTTATGACTTTTGGAATAACCAATGAACCTGCTGTATTCGTGGACCTTATGAATAGAATTTTACATGAGTTCTTGGATAAGTTTGTGGTTGTTTTCATTGATGATATTTTGGTGTTTTATAAAAGAAAAGAGGAGCATGAAAGACATTTAAGGGTTGTTTTACACACCTTAAAAGAAAAGAAATTGTATGGGAAATTCATTAAGTGTGAGTTTTGGTTGCAAAAAATTTCTTTCGTTGTTCACATTGTTTCAAAAGATGGAATAACTTTTGATCCTGCAAAAACATAGGTTGTTGAAGAATGGCCAAGGCCCACAAATGTAAATGAAATTCATAGTTTTATTCTTTTTTCATGATATTACCGAAATATTTTTAGAAATTGTTCATGGTTATCTAGTCCAATGACTAAGCTAACTCGGAAGGGTGTTAAGTTTATCTGGACAAAGGAATGTGATGATTGTTTTTAGGAATTGAAAAGAAGATTGGTGAATACTCCAGTTTTGGCACAACCTTCCAGGAATGGTGAGTTTTTTATCTTCAGTGATGATTCATTGAAAGGACTTGGTTTCATTATAATGCATAATAATCAGGTAATTGCTTATACTTCATGTCAGTTGAAAACTCATGAGGTAAATTACCCTACACATGATTTGGAATTAGCTGCTGTTGTTTTCGCTTTAAAAATTTGGAGGCATCATTTTTATGGAGTAATGTGTGAAATATATATCGATCACAAAAGTTTAAATTATATATTCACTCAAAAATAATTGAACATGAGATAGAGGAGATGGATAGAATTAATCAAAGATTATAATTTTACAATTCATTACAATCCAGGAAAATCAAATAAAGTGGATGATGCTTTGTGTCAAAAAAGTAATGATTCATTAACAATTTTGTGTTTGGAACGTGATCCTTTGGTTTAGGATTTGATCAACTTTGACATAGAAGTTATTGGTTCATGATTTTCTTCTGTTTTGTTTCAGGTTTCAGTGAAATCTTCTCTATCAGACAGAATTAAACTATCACAGAAGCAAGATAGTGAGTTACAGAAAAATGTAGAGCTGGTTTAGAAAGGTAAGTTGCCAGAATTCAACATTGATAATATTTGTGTTTTGAGAATTGGGAAGAGATTGTGTGTGACTTGTGAATTACAGTTGAAGAAATATTCGTTATGTGAATCTCATAGTTCTCTATTTCTAGTTCATCCAGGCAGTACTAAGATGTATAGAGATCTTCGTGAGTACTACTGGTGGGATGTAATGAAAAGAGATATTGGTGATTTTACTATGAAGTGTTTGGCTTGTCAACATGTTAAAGTATAGCGGAAGTTACCAAAGGGGATGCTTCAGCCTTTACCAGTACCGGAGTGGAAATGGGAGAATATATCCATGGGCTTCATTGTGGGATTGCCTAAGACACCTCGAGGTAATAATGAAATCTGGGTTATTGTTGATCGCTTGACTAAATCAACTCATTTCATTTCTATAAGAGATAATTTTTCCCTAGATCAACTTTCCCATTTGTATCTTAAAGAGATACTTAGGTTACATGGAGTTCCCCTCTCCATTGTATCTGATCGTGATACTAGGTTTACTTCTAACTTTTTGAAAGGCCTTCAGAAGTCGTTGGGTACTGAATTAAATTTTTGTACATCTTTTCATCCTCAATCAGATGGGAAGTCAGAACAAACAATTCAGACTTTGGAGGATATGCTACGTTCTTGTTCGATGGATTATCAGGATGTTGGGACCAAAAACATTCTTTGGTTGAGTTTTCATATAATAACAATTTTCATTCTAGTATACATATGCCACCATTTGAGGTATTATATTGGAAGCGGTGTCGAACTCCAGCTTTTTGGGATTAAGTGGGTGAAAGGAAGTTGATGGGACCAGACATGATAGAAGAGTTTGAAAAAAAAGATAATTTGATACAGAAACACATGAGAATATCTCAGAGCACGCAGAAAAGTTATGCAGACAATAGGAGTAAGGATCTCTCATTTGAGGTAGGTGATCATGTCTTCCTCAAAGTTTCACCCTGGAAAAGTGTGATGCGATTTGGTAAGAAAGGATATCTGAGTCCAAGGTTCATTGGACCATATGAAATTCTTGAGAGAGTTGGATCAGTTGCATACCGAGTGGCTTTACCTACATGTTTATCTTAGTTACATAATGTTTTTCATGTTTCAATGTTAAGGATGTACATACTAGATCCATCTCATGTTTTGAGTCTAGAGGTAGTTCAGTTGGAAGAGAATCTATCTTATGAGGAACAACTGGTCTTGATTATTGACCATAGGGATCATGTGTTATGGAATAATGTGATTTATCAAGTAATGGTTTTGTGGAAAAACCACATGATTGAAGAGGCAACATGGGAATCTAACAATGCAATGAGGGATAAATACCCCCACTTATTCGATATGTAAATAAATTGCGGGGACACAATTTTCTAATGGGGGGAAGGATGTAACATCACAACTAAGTAATGAATAATGTATTTTCTTATCTATGTCTATTTATGAATTAGATGGTGTTTTGAAGGCTTAAAATGATTATAAATCCAATCTTAAACATAGAATTCTCTAATATTTTTAAAAGATTGTTTTGTCGCCTTTTGATGGAAAACCATTTTTTAATCAATCTTATGACAATTTTATAAGCTCTATTTGTCAAAATAAACTTATTATTTAGAATTGGGACATTTAAATTTACATTGGATAAATTTTTGGAATTTTTCTGACAATGTTCATTTTTTTAATGAATAGTGAAAAATACTGCATTTTACTTCAAAACTACTTTTTCATCTAATTTAATTATATGATTAGATTACCTTTATAATTGGTTTTAAAGTTTAATTAGAATATATTTTTACCATTTAACCCAATGGTGGTCATTAGAATTAGTTTCACTTTGGAATTGGGCATAAACAATTACCAAACTTTTCATAGATATTGATTCAAAAAAACCTGCTATTTGTTTTGACAACGTGAATTATTTTTAAATTAATTATTTCAATTACTGTGTTTGGAATTTGGTAAAATGGATTCCATATTTGGAATCTGAAGGTCCAAATTATTTAATTAAGACACTTTTGTTATTTGACATTATGAATAGTAACGATTGTAATTATCTTTAATTATCGTGATTAATTTGTAATCGGGTAGATAAGGGTAATAAAATAATAACATAATATTATAAAATGACCTGAAAATGGGTCCTAATTCTACTAGTTGTGTCATGGCCAACCATGGTATGCCTTGTACCAAACATTGGGACACCATGGAATCACTTTTTTGTGATAGTGACTTTTAATCTTTTTATTTTTAAAGAAAGTTAAATATAACAAGGTATGTAACACCCAAGTAAATAAATATTAATTTTGTCTACATAAATGATCTATTGGACTATAAATAGTCATTGGAAATATAAAATTATTTTCTACATCATGATATAAATTTTATAATTTTTATACATTAAATAAATTAAATTTTTTATGACACCATGATGATGCAACAATTACCTCATTAATGAACGATTTAAATAAATTGAATAGATAATGTAAAATCTAAGACTTAAACTTGTCAAAGACCTATTGGATGAGTATATTTTAAAATTTTATCACCTTATCCTCGAAATATATCAATTTGGGACCTTTAAAATCCGAAACTCATTTCAATATAAAGTATCTTTTCTTGACATTCCAAGAGTGCCCCTCCTCCCTCTTATAAAAGGCCCCCACCTCTACCTCTTTACACACACCTCTCAAGCCATTGTCTCATAAAAACTCTACTCATTTCATCTCTCCACATCCAACTCTTAATCCTAGAAGCCTTACCTGAGGCAGGAAGGTCTTCAAGAAACCTTTTTGGTTCAAACCAAGAGGAGTTACCTGATTTAAAGGTAAAGACTTCTCTAATGGTCTTTTGTTTTATTTTGCTTCCCCAACCCCCTAAACTCTTTTTATTCATTTATTTTGTAACAACACCAATATATTTTATATACTAGGATGCTTTTATAAAATGTATTAGAGCTACACTTACACACACTTAAATCTAGTG
Organism: Viscum album; assembly: GCA_963277665.1. Classification (NCBI taxonomy): domain Eukaryota; kingdom Viridiplantae; phylum Streptophyta; class Magnoliopsida; order Santalales; family Viscaceae; genus Viscum; species Viscum album. Next base: position 1,249,886,933 of record OY728150.1, on the reverse strand, counting down.
GTTAAAGAGCATACTCTTTCTATAGATGGTGAATTTCTGCCTCACGAAACGATGATTGTTCAATCTTAATTTAACACCTTTCACGGTGGCCATTAAGATGTCATTATATTTATATATGATATATATTATGATTATTATTTCCTTATGCTTCTATATTTTTCATTTATGGCATACTTTTATGGTTTCCATTATGGGTAAACGCGATATCATCATTTTAGGAAGTGAAAACTACCGCCCCCTCAAAGTTATTTGATTTGTTAATTCCATATGTGGGACGTATGAAGGATGTAGTTAATGATATTATATATGATATCATACTGGAATTATAATATATCTTTATATCCTTATGATTTCATTCCATTAAATGCGAAATATAAATGAAGGTAGCATTCATGTGTACGTACGGCTTACCATCACCATGAACAGTGCATTTCATTTCTTACCTCTAAATGTTATGTAATATTATAAATGCATGTATATACTGGATATATATGATATATATTAAATATACATCATGAATATAATTATGGATATAATGGATATTTTACCACATGAACAACTTGTAATTATAAGGTGTTTATTTTTTACTCAAGTACCAATGATCGGTAAAACGACCCTTATTTACTTAAATAATTACAAATTAATAAGTGATATAAAAGGAATAATGAACTTGAAAAAAGTTCTTAATCGAGTAGAAATTAACTCAAGTTTTTTATTCAGGAGGTTAAACAATGATCGAGTCAAGTCAGACCCGAGGTATGGGACTTCGTCTCAATCTCCATTCATTGATGCATATTTTGTTTTATACACAACTTTCTTTTATACAGGGTATAAACCCCTTTGACATTTACGATATTCAAAAGGAATATTTTTTATATGAAGAATTTTACTAAACAAAAAAATGGAATGTTTTTTTTTCGTATGTATACGACGACAATGACTTCTCTGCCACCAGGACCATTATTTGATTTTCAGCTTCCTCTACAAGACATAACTTTTTTTAAATGAAAAATAAATACCATGTTTTAATTTTCATTTATTTTGTTATTAAAAATGGTTTTAATAATGTTTTAATTATATCAATGTGTTGTATTGATATCTTTTGATTGAATTGTGGAAAGGTTATGATTCCATTATGCATGATTTATGTGATACGATTATGTTATGGTTCTTAGTCATTATTTATAAAGACGGGTGGTTCCATGATAAACTAAGGGTGGGTGAGCCCGATATAGATCTCCAATGCATTGGGTAACGTGAAGGAGTTCAACATTAAGGTTTCTCCGAAGAGATTTAAGGAATATACTATGATGGGTATTCCAAACGTAACCATGAGGGTTACTCCCTACGTAAGAATGTTATGAATGACTCAAGTTACCATTATGTTTTCTATGAGTTATTCATAAATCATATGATTTCATGAGGTATTATAAAGAGCTCAGGTTTTATGAGTAAATTATGATTTCATAAATTCTTATGTATACATGGACTAATGTTTTCATTCTGAAATTTTATATCCCTTACTGAGCTTTTTATGCTCATCCCATGTTTTTGAAATGTTTTTCACAGGTCAAGGGAGAAGTACATGATGTGATGATAGTGTTGAGGAAGTTTTAAGAATGAATCCATTGTTTTATTTTAAATATGTCTCCTTTGATGGGAAAGATTAATATTGTCTTTTATGTAACTGCCTTGTTTAAATATGGAATGTATTGCATGATTTCTGATTTAATTCTCTAAAACTCTTAACCTGAAAAGATCCTCAATAGGTATTTTTGAAATAACCCATGATTAAGTAAGGTTTAAGGCTAGGGCCCTATATTAAAATACTTGTATAATGGTTAAAAAGTGAGTTATGGCTATTTTATAAGAACACATTAATGTTTATGACACCTTATATGATCATTATATAACATCATTCTAAAAATTTATTAATAATTTTGGGTTATTTGTATTGTTTCGGGTGAGTGTTTTGCAAGGTTTCCTTAGTCTCTTCATAATGGATTTTTATATCAAATTGAAGAGTAACTATATAAGTTGAATTAATTTTTATTAGTATTTTTTCAAAATATTTAATCATTACATAAATAATTATGCTTTCATATATGCTGATGAATCATTATATACAACACTAATGATATTTGTATGCATCATTTTTATGGTTCGTTCATAATCAAAAAATGGTTTCATTATACAACATAAAATTATGTATATATGTGAATTAAATAACATAAAATATGTTATATCATAAAATTTAAAGTCTATTTTGACCATTAAAATAGTTTTATGAAAATTAATGAATGAGGTAATATAAATTGAAATCAGATCGTCCACAAAGATAGTTTTTCGAAAAATCACGGACAGTGTTGATTTTTCTAAAATAAGAGGGATAGAAGAAGAAATAAGAGGATTTATTTTTCCATAAATATGATATAATTATAGTATATATATGATAATGGATTTTTCAAGAACTTTATATGTGTGGGTGTTATGATAGTATATGAAAACAATAAAATTGATAAAAAAATAAATGAATTTGAAAGATTATTTTTTAATTTTTAATACTTTTTTTCATTGAGATCCTCCATAAATACTTGGTTTTACATAATTGGTGAGACCAGTAAGACATGGACGTGGGTATTAACCTTGGGAAGGGGATTTGGTTGAATTTATACATTTCTCAATGCTTTTGATATTTGAGGAGAAGAGTGGTGAGGGGAGGTATTTGTAGTTAATGAGAGAGGTGTTTTCCATTATTGTAGTCACTATTTTTTTATTTTTTACAAGAAAATAAATTGAGATGGTCATTGTGACTAAAATAAAAAATTATAGATTTTTATTTTTAACCAATAACTCTTACATCATCCCTGATAACATAAAACATATGTCTATGGTAAATTATTATATTCCACTCTTCACCAAAAAATATATTTTGTTTAAAAAAAATCACAAAAATTCACCCCAACTGTTATTCAATATATAAAATTCAAAAATGAACTCCTTTATTTACAATAATTTTATATATATGAATAATATAATTTTAAATTTAAATCATAATGTATTCAAAAAGTACCTATTTTAAAATTATTACAATCTTTATAAGGGATTATAAAAATAAAAAATTCTCAAAATAAATTATTATAATAATTAGAAAAAAAATAATAAATTATGAATCATTTCAAGGAAAAATAATTTTCTATTAAATCATTAAATTAAATATTAACTTATAATTAAATATTTTTGACATAAAAATACCATTAGAAAATATTTCATTTTCAAAACATTTATTTACTTATTCCATGATATAAATATATCATGAATACTCATATAAGATACAAAAAATTTTATTTATAATCTAATAGTTGAGGATAGAATTATTTTTACCAAATTACTATTCCCAATTATCGTGTCTATATTTTAATGGACATGTTATTATTCCATTAATATAAATTCCTTAAATTCTATAAATATAACTTATTTAATTATAGATTTATAATGAAATTTAAATATTTAATTATAAATTGAAAGGAATGTTTAATATGTACCTGGGATATTACATTATTTATTCTGCTAGGATGGAAAATGAAGACATAATATGTTTATAGATATTAAAAAAAATTATAAACATTAAATTCTTTAAACATACACTTTTCACCAATTCTACCATTCAATAATACTCAAAGTCTTCCTTTTTCACTTTATTAATTCCCTCTGAGATAGAAGACTGTGCTACTACCTGAAACAACAATAAGGAATTTTCTACCCCAACAACATCGATGACCAAATTCATGAAATCATCAATCAATTGGTAATATTCAAAACATATCACGATTAATGATGAAAAATTATCTCTACTCAAGGAATCTTCCACTCAATTTTCTTTACTAGGATGGTAATAAATAGTAATGTCATAATCCATTATTAGTTCATGAAATATTCTCTACCTCATGTTTAAATCCTTATGATTGAGAATATAATTCAGTCATCTATGATCAATATATATTTTACATTTGGCTCTGTATAAGTGATTCCTCAAAATTTTCAAATCAAAAAACCATGGCTACTAATTCTAAATCATGTATGGGGTAGTTTAACTAATGAGGTTTTAGTTGTCTTGAATAATAAGAAATTAATTGATCGTTGAACATCATAACACAATCATGTCCCATCAATGAGGCATCAATGATGATGAAAAATTCACCATTTTGGGAATGCAGAGCCAAAACTAGGGATTCACCAACTTATTCTTTAGTTCCAAAAAACAAAAATCACATCCTTCTATCCAAATAAATATATCCCCTTTTCATGTTAACATATTTAACAGGAAACCTAAACATGAATGTTTTTTAACAAACCATAGGTAAAAAAATGTTAATTCAAGAAAACAATGAATCTGTATATCATTTGTAAGTCTTATCCATTCATCAACTACTTTTGTTTTAGAAGGGTCACCTTTTATTCTATAAATAATTAAAATATTCCCATGAAAAGAAATATTTTGCAACCAAAAATCACATTTACTAAATTTTCTTTATAATTTATCTTCATTGAAAGTTTTCAAGAAAATCCTTGAATATTTTTCTTGATCCCCATATATTTTAGAAAATACTGAAATATCATCAATAGACATGAAAACAAATTTATCTAAATTTTCATGGAATATTCTATTTATATTTTTCATGAATACCACATTTGAATTTATCAAACCAAATTGAATACAAAAACTCAAAATTCTCATATCTAGTATGAAATGTTGTTTCATGATATCATCATCCTTTACCTTCACCTGATGTTACCCAGATCTCAAGTCAATCTTGAAAAATATTGATCTTCCAATAGTGGATCAAAAAATTCGTCAATAGGAGAAATATGATACTTCTTATTAATAGATATATTAAACAAATAACTTTAATGAAAATAAAATATCATGGAACCATATTAATTTTTTAAAAACATAATAGGGGAACCCCATAGTGACTTTCTTGGAAGAATGATTCCATAATCGAGCAACTCCTCCAACTGAATTCTCAATTCAGGATGTACAACATGTGCAATTTGATAGAGGGTTTTGAAATTGTTTTAGTAGAAGGAACTAAGTTGATGTATAATTCAACTTCCAGATTAGGTATAACAAGGGGTAACTCATCTAAAAAAACATCAAGGTATTCATTTACCACTAGACCAAAATTAAACTTAACTGTTCCCTTGATTCAAAAATATGATCAAGATAAATTTCATTTCCATCTTTTTACAGTTTCCCAATTTCTAGAAATGTTATAAATTGTATGGATTCATTCAAGTATACTAACAAAAACTGTTTCTGAAAAAAAAACATCTATATATATATAATCAATAACATCATGATAAACAGATATCCAATCCATACCCATAATAACATCAAACACTTATACGGGAGAAATAAAATGGTTTACAGGCAATTTCATTCCTCAAAAATCAATAGGAAAAAACAGGTAATGCATTTTTACTGAACTATTTCCCATACTATATTGAACATAAGTTATAGTCTCATTCATTGATGTGAAAATTACAATTTACTAGAAAATTTATCAGGAATAAATGAATTTTTAGGCCCCATATCAAACAATACAGTAGAAGAATATCTGTAAACAAACACATTTACCAATATAACTTCAATGAATTAAACTGCATATGATAACATAATCACAAAAGATTTAATTACACCTTTCTGCTTATAAACATTCCAATTTCCATTATTTGGATATTTTTTAGGAAGGTATTTTCCTAATGAACCATCTCATGACATTTAAATCACTTTATAGTTTTTAATCAAGATTAATAATTGCGGAATTTTCATTAGAGTCAGTGTCCATATGTGTATAATTATCACATTAAAAAACCATTCATGTTTTGGTAAGTCATTCCCCTAGGTTATTTTTACCTACATTTTCAAAAACTATTGACTAAACTATTATACCTTTATATTTCATTGATTAATTATATGCCATAAAAATCCATTTAGACATATTCTTATACTTGTTTTAAAAGTATATGATATCATCAGAAAACTCTATTTATACCCTCTCAACACCTCATAATAGTTTCTCATAACATTTTAAATATTTAGAGTCTAATTACCTTTGATATATTAACTTGAATCCTGAGTGAAAACAATTTATTTTTCTACCAAGATCCTAAATACGATTTAGAGAATATTGTTCCAATTGTTTGATGTTGGATTCATTAAAATCCACTATGTCTCTCACTTTTTACTTCAATTTAAGTAATTGGTTTTCCATACAATGCGGAACCACCATAAAAAACTATTTTTCAAGATTCATATTTCTAAATTCATCTAATTCCAATGAATCAATCACCTAGAAATATCTAATATTTTTGACCATTGAACCCCACCTGTCATATACACCTTAAAGAAAATAAATTTCAAAAATACCTTTTTATTTCATAAAAATATCATGATGTTGAATATCTTATCAAGGGATACAATTCATCATTTAGCTACCACTAGGATAAGAAGATACACTAAAATAAATATGGTGTTTCCTAATAAAAGGTTCTATTATCATAATTTTCTTCTGTGGTATCTTTACCTGTTCTATTACATAGATTCACCACTGTTTATAACCATCATCAACTGATACATTACTATCACAAAATTTTAAATTCTTATTCTATCCATTACTGATTGTGGATTTAGAATGACAACATCCTCTTGGGTCATTCCTACATCATATTTCTTTTTTTCTTCTATAGAAAACCATTCTACACAAAAATATCATATATGAATCTATATGGTAATCATAAAATTCAGTATCATTTAATCATTATCAATTAGTTAAAAATAATTTATGGTATTTTATAAAAATCATAATAACCCCTAATGTTTTCCAAATTGTCATTGGATACCAACTATAAAGACCCGACCATAAACATCACATAATCCAATAAATTTGTATAAAATTCACTACTCTATATTCCAAAGGAACTTTTTAATATAGAGTTTTATTATGGTAATAGATAATTCATACATATCAACCCACAATCTTAATATGTGGATAGTAATAAAACAGCATACATTTTTTAAAAATACATACATTTTTATTAAAAACATGAAATATTTTAACGAATAGTCTTCAAGGCATTCATATTGGATTCTACTATGTTATTTCCCACACTTGAAGCCTATGAAAAAAACATTACTACATTGAATGATCATAAAAATAAAATTAAGTGATTTTAAAAAAGTATATAAATTATTAGTCTGTGAATACTTATAAGGCCCCATCCATAAACATTACATAATCTTCATTTAAGTCAATAAGTTGACAATATTTTACATTCACAATCTTTTTCGGTTTTATAGTTTTAGGGAAATTGTCCATTACTATTACATAACAAAACCATATAATTATGATGTGGACACTTCCAACAGTATACATTTCTTTAATAAACCAAAAATATTTAAAATGAAACATGGTTTCTCTTCTTGTATAATCATTATATATTTTTATTGATTTCATGCATGACTAGATTATTTCTTAAATACAATGAAAAATAATTCAAAAACATGGTATAAGAAGAAAAATATAAATAATTGATATAAAAAATTGAATGAAATCATTAGTCCATGAATATTTTAAAATAATGAAAATAGATTCCAAAAATAACAATTTTCATCAATAAAACATAAACTCATTAGCTTTTTTCATGAAATCATAAGATTCCTATAAAACATAATATAAATCATAAAACAAAATGGTAACTTATGAAATCCATATCTTAAATATTTTTTAGATTTCATTGCTAAATATGTGGTAACCTTCCCCACTATGTTCCAAAATACACATCATAGTATATTATCTAAATCACTCTAGAGAAACCATATCATTTAACTCTGTATCATTACCGAATGCATTGAGGAGATATCACAGGATTACATAAGCATAGTGTATCATGGAACCACACATATACATAATTAGTTCCCATGATCCATAAAATAATCATGACACACAAAACATGCATAATTGAAAAATAACATTTCCACATTAAAATTAGATTTCATCTTTACATGCCTCAAAATAATAAATGAAACACATTATTTTAAAATAAAATTGAAAAATTGAAATGTAAAAACCAATTTGTAATAGAAACATCAAATTGATATATTCCATTCATGATGTAAATTTTAAAAAAAACATTCCATGTTATTGAAATGATCAATCCAATTTTTAAACACATTTAAAACATTAATAAAATATGATTTTTTAATTAAAGTGTTAGAACCCCCATTAAAATATTTTAAAGGAATTAAATTTTTAAAACATTATTTTACAGATGAATAACTCTTTAAAACCGTTTTGAAAACATGGATATTAATTAGAAATATTTATAAGAATAAATCCTAAAAATGATTAAAATGATGTTTCTGTTAAAGAGACAATTACCACATGAGAAATGGTAGAAAAAAATAATTAAAGAATTATTAAAAAAACAAAATATATTACGTGTATATATTAATTAATGATATAATATTTAAAAAGCGTTTTATATACACCATATTAGACAATAATGTTGTGTAACAACAAGATATGTCTCAATTAAGGGATACTGAGATGAAGTCCCTTACAAAGATCATATCCTCATAATAATGATAAATCAATTACATAATTATGTGTGAAAAATATAAATACACCCAATATAAGTGGGTATTCATTGTAAAAAAATAAAAGTTTTTTCACATATATTCTTTTAAAAAATAAGGACATTGATATTTGACTCAATTAATGGAGATTGAGTTAATATTTCCATTTCTATGAGTCTGACTCATCATGTAAAATTGTTATGTTCCAATATAAAAAACATAGTATAATATCTATTTTTATGATATTTTTTTAATTTTTTTAATCCTTATATATCACTTATTATCATTTTATAAAATTTACTTAATTATTTATGTTCACATCGGTTGTTTTGTTTATGTTCGGTACTCGAGACAAAAATTTACGTGGTATGATGTCAATAATTCAGTAGCCATAATTCAATCATCCCCATAATAATATTCATCTCATAATAATAACATTAAAACATAAATTATAATTTTCATAAAAAATCACTCATTTATGGTATGAAAAATCAACAAACGTTATTATCATTTAGATGGTAGGTCGTGCGCACGCTTGGGTATCATTTCCAATTTTAATTAATAATTATTGAAAAAATGTAATAATTATTTTAACATTACGTAATTATGATAATATTATTAATATCATAATAAAAATTAAATAAACTTATATATATCATACATGAGATGTCGTGAATAAAAATTATTCATATTGCTTTCTGAAGGTCATAGTTCACACGTATGCATGAACGACATTATTCTTTTTATGAGCCTTAATAGAAAGATAATAAATTAGATAATATTATTTTAAAAATATAAATATGCCATGAATATCATATATAACATTTATTCGATCATTATAACTTTCCTTGATAGACGGCTATGGAAAACAAATAATATCTGTTCGTGGAGGGGGTAGTTATCATTAGGCACAAAAGATTAATTCCTTTCCAATTTAATGGAATGAGAGACGGAATAAGGTGATTATATTTTAATAATAAAATATTAGTATATTGAGGATAATGTATTTATTATTTCATCATGGTTTTAGGATATTTGAAGGATGAGGAAGAAGAAATAAAATTTAAACAATAAAAAATGATACCTCTTCTTCAGTTTATCACCTTTAAAGAACACCTTAACACCACTAAGGAGGGTTTTCAATTTATACTAATGCCTTTGGAATATGGTTAGGGAATCTAATAAGAACTTTTTCTATATCAATTATTAACTTAAAGACTTTTGATGTTTTCTTATTATAAGGGATGTTGTAGCTTTTTATAGGAGATGAGAGGGGCACCCTTCGAAACACTTATAATATTAAATAAATATAAATTAACTTTTGGATTTAAATTGTCTTAAAATGACTTATATATAATATAAGATTGTTATTGGTCGAATACTCATTATCAATTAAAAATTAGACATGTTGTAATATTTTTTAATCCTTAAATTTTTGTTTTAACCACTTTTAACTCCAACCACATTTTCAAGTAATGTTAACATTGTGAGTTAAAATAATTATCAAATAATGGATAATGTATAATGAATGACTAATTAATGGAAATTGAAAAAATTTCATACCATTTTTTCCAACTCATAGAATTTTAATAATTTTATATCATTTAATTAAATATTTGATATTTTTAAATATTAATTTTGTAATTTTTGACCCTATTCATTATATGACTTTTTTAAACAAATAATGAAAATTAATTCCTTCAAAAAAATAAATTAAATCGATCTTAACATGTCATAGACATCGATAAAAATTTATATGGGATAAATATGGGAAATAATATTTATTTTAATATAATTAATATCATTTATTTTATTCCTCCATTAATAAAAAAATTAGTACATCAAGATTTTTTCATGAATAAATTTTATAATTTAATGTATAACATGTATAAATAAACTATCATGATGTAGGTAATATTTTCAGATTTCAAATTACTATTTATAGTTGAATATATCAAATATATAAAATCTTATTAATTTTTTAATAAGATTATATATATTTATAATATATTTTTTATTTCCAATAAATTAAAAGATAAAGGCGTCATAATCAGAACCACATGGCTACCAAATCCCATATTCTCAACCCATTGGTTGTGCTATTTAGCCATATCTCACCAAATATGACTATTAAATATTAATTGGGTAATTTAATATTATATTAATAATATTTTTACCCTTATTTAAATGATTTTTCCTTGAAGCGTGTTAAATAAAAATAATTATTAATGTTACTATAGATAATATCAAAAAATAAATGGGACATATTGATATAGTTTTTACCTTATAATTATAAATTTGGATTCTATTTTTCCAAATTCAAAATACATAAATGGTTCAAATTTTTGAAAAATTTATCCCAATGATGGAATAAGATATCATTTGTTATGTAGAACCGATAAAAGATTTACGGGTATTTTTATCAAATATCAATGAAAAATTACTTTCAATGACAAATATTCGATTAATTGATAAAAAAAATAATCTAATTAATCGTTAAAACCATTTGAAAATAAAATATAACTATATAAAAAATTAGATAAAAATAAATTTTTTGAATTAAAATGCAGTACTATCACTATTCCTAAAAAATTAATGTTATCAAGAAATTAATAAATTTCAAGAAAGGTAAATTTTGATGGCCCACATCAGAAAAATAGGTTTATCTTGTCAAAAATAAAATATAAATTTGAGAAACCCATGATTTAAAAAGGGTTTCTCAATAAAAATGCATAAAACATCATTTTAAAAATATTAGATTATTTAATGAATAAAATTGGATTTATTATTATTTTAAGGCGCTAATATTTATTTGATGAATGTTAAAACATTTAAAAACAAGTATATATATAATTTAGTTATTTCTATTCAGTCCCCGCAATACAATGGCAAGAATTTTAATACTATTTAAAATAATAATAATAATATTGTATTATTTTTTTGTATAAATCACTATTGTATGCAATAGAATATTTCAGAGAAACCTATTGTTGAGTGTCGAGTAATGTTTTCTACAAAGAATTTATTTAAACATAAAATTAATATCATATTAATAAATATTTATGGATATGAAAAAAATTATTCTTTAAATACTTGGGATGTTATATCCTTACCCTCTTTTGGAGCTTTCATCCTCACAATTTTAAAAATTTTCTCAGTAATGTCATTGAAAACAAAAATTGGAAAATGAGTTACTAAAATAAGAACATTAAATGTATGAAGATGAAGTAAAAGATGTCACATGATGTTCTTATGTGGGATATAATTTATATGCACGGAAAACTAACCATCATGTACTCATAGAGGCTGATAGAAAAACATGATCTGGAGAAAGTTAACAACCACAAAAATAAATAAATTTTTGATTGGTAAAAAGGTCTTTTATTTTATATTAGGAATGATAAATGGGGAAAAATTATTTTCAGATCATTTACATAATGTTGGGGAATTTATTCACTACATACAAAAATAACGTAAGGAACTATACATACTTGACAATTAGACTCTCATCCATTAATCAAATTTCCCAAAAAACTCATATTTTTATCAATTTAATGAGTATTTAAGATGATATGGTCACACATGAAACACTATAATAAACTTATAAATCATCCAATAGACCACAACATATGATATACATATTTTCCCTATCTTAATATATTAACAAAAACCTAAACGGTTGGTACAAGATCATATATTTTTCCAAAAAAGAATAATCCATTTAAATGATAGGGAATACTTTTAATCTCCAAAAATCAATTATAATACCCATGTTCTATGTAGATAATTCAATAAGAAATGTCCTTAATTATCAAAAAAATAACCCTATCTATGCATGAATCCAAAAATTCAGTAGGATTTTATCACAATGTCTTCCATGATATGTTTAACATTTATCCCCATAAATAACATTAAATATCTTATACCAAAAAGTAATTTCCTAATCACATATTATCAATGAGATGTGAATAATTTCAATAAACAACTCAATTAACAATAATCCCACAATAAAATCACATATTCTTCCAATATATAATTCAACCATTTATACTCTTCTTAAATCCCATAGTATCTTATATTATTGGATCATATAGGGTTCCCAAAATGGTGAATATAATCTGAAATAAAATCAATGACATAATTTCCAAATCATTTTCCAATACCATGGTTATTTATTAAGAAAAAAATATATCTACAAAATAAATGTATTCTTAATACATAAAATCATTTAACTAAAATTAAAAATTCATACTAACTAGAGATATCATATAGTCCATTGGTAGGTGATGTGCCCATATCACACTTCAGTTGTGGGTTCAATTCCTATAGACTTTCGGGATGCGACAAGTTTTTTCTCATAATGCGTGTTTTCCTTTTTCAAAACCTATATTATTCTTATAAAATACATTAAAAATGATTACAAATCCCAAAAATAACAATAATATAATTTTACCTTCATGTTTATCTCATTCCCCACATTTTGAATCCCCAAGAAGTAATATCCTATAATTACCTAAAAATCAAAGATCATATAAAGGTTATCTATTAATTTATAAATGTGTGAAAAAACTAATAAATAAATCTTCCTTGAATATCATTTTCACATAAAAATCTACATCATTACACAAATTAGAAAAACTCATCTAGAGAAATCCAATCATCAATAGGGGATTAATACTTTTAAACATTTCATCATCATATAATATAACATAACTCATGAATTGCTTATGTGTTGAATTCATAATAATTCAGAATTTATTGAAGATCCATTAAACAATATTTTCCATATTATACCTTAATACATCATTTATACAAGGAAGCATGAATCATGTTTTAATATTCAATAATTTCTAAACATGATCAGATAACTAATCCATACCTTTCATAAGTCATTTTATGTTTCCTAATCTTCAATTGAAATGGAATTAGCTAATTCTAAAAATATAATCTTGTGTTATTACTAATCCCTTTCCAAAACAAGGTTCATTGAACATATATTTTTATAATGACCATATTCTACACATTGTAAATTTTTAATGGATAAATTTGAATGAACTTCATTCCCATTAGTAGAGTCAACATAATGCTTCTTTTTTACTGGTAATGTTATTACATTATAGCCTTCATTAACAAATATATAACATCATCATGTAACCTTAATAAAAATTACCTTCTATTTCATTCCAAATCCTTGAAACATATATCATTTAATATACATATCCTTATGATTATTACCTACACTTCTATGAGGACTTATTTATATAATATATGATTCCTTAGAAAATTCACCAAGGTTCAAGTGGTCAATCCAGACTCCATAGAGTTGGTTTAGAATAACCATTAGATTATTCATTATAGATTCTATTTTATTCATTTGACTATTTAGATAACCACTACATTTTCATTCCCATCCATTGTTACATTGGTGCCTGCTAGATCCAACCCTTTAATAAAACCAAATATGTTAGTGTGAGTATATCATTAAAATCATCATATACTATAGTATGAGAAAGATAAACATTAAGATATATATATATATATATATTCGTGTTATCGAAAACTCATAACTATGAAACTATATTATTCTAAGCATTTTAGTTATCTAAAACTCGTAACTTATTCATAAATAACACCCTAACCTCTAATGTTATCTAAACTGACCTGTGATACAAACTATAAGGCCCCAAACATAAACATTACATAATATTGAGTTTTATAAAAAAATTATGTTATTTCACATTGAGAAAATTTTTAGGCTTATAGTATTAGAGATTTAGGCCATTATGATTACATAAAAACCCATAAAAACAATGTAGACACTTAAAATGGTAATCAATTCTTCTATAAAATAGAATCTTTTAAAATGAAACGTGATTTTTTTCAATGATTTGTCATCATACCTTATCCTGGATCACATCTATGACTCGATTGTCCCTTAAATCATTTGAATAAAACTTCAAAAACATTTTTTTACCACAAATAGCTCAATAAGGGATATAAAATATTGAATGAAACCATTAGTCCATGATTATTTTAAAATCAAGATTGAATTTTCATAAAATAGTAATTCTCACTGATTAATCAAAAACTCTTTAACATTACTTGTGAGATCATATGAATCATATAAAACATCATAGAAATCATAAAACAGAAATGTATCTTATGGAATCCATATCTTACTTACAGTTCATATTTCACAACTATATATGGGGTAACAATTATTACTATATTTGGAATACCTATCACAATATATTCCTTAAATATCTTAGGATAAACATTATTGATTAACTACATCTCATTAAAAAATTAATTGGAGAGCTACCAGAGGTTCACCCACACTAGTTTTATCATAGAACCATTAGTATAAATATTTAATTCCCATGAAATATAACAAAATCATTACACAAATATATAATAAAGGAATGAAATAACATTTTGACATTGAAATAACATTTCATTTTTACAAGACATGCACATATTAATTAAAAAAAAATTATTTAAAAATAAAATTGAAAAGTTTTAAAATAAAAATAAATATCTAATAGAAACATAAATGTGGGAGATTCCATTTCTAACTAATATGCTAAATAAAACATTCCATGTTATTGAAATAATTAATCCAATTTTAAAACACATTTAAAAAATATAAAAAAATATTTTTGAAATAAACTCTTCCATAACATATTGAAACTTTTTAAATGAATTATAATTTTAAAACATTAATATAATTATAAATAAATCCTTACAAACATTTTAAAAACATTGACATTAATATGAAATATTTATAAGATTAAATATTTAAAATGCTTGAAATAATGTTTTAGTTAAATATACCACTACCACTTGAGAAACACATGAATAAATATAATTAAATAACAATTTTAGAAAAAGATTAATTGTAATACGAATATATTAATTCACAATATAATATTTAAAAAAGATTTTCATATAAAAATTATAAGATAATAAATATTCCTAACATCAAGATATAGTTCAATTAATGGATATTGAGTTGAAGTCCCTTACAATGATCATATCATCAGAATAAAGATAAATCAATGTCAAAATTTGGTGTGACAAATACAAATACTCCCAAAATAAGTTTATATTTATTGTAAAACAATACAATGGAATTCACATATATTATTTTTATAAAAAACCAATTACATGGATATTTAAATCAATTAATGCTGATTGAGTTAAGATTTCTATTACCTTGTGTCAGACTCATCACGAACAATAATTATATTCTAAAATAATAATAATTGTTTAATTTTTACATTCTTGATATTCTCTTTAATTATTATTATTACTTTTATATCACTTATTACAAGTTTATAAAAAATATATTATTTATTTATGAACAAAAAATATTTTTTGTTGATATTCAGTACACGAGTCAAAAATGATATTTGTATGACGTTAATAGTCCATGTCGCCCTAATTTTGTTATCTAAAATATGACATTCATGTAATAATAATACCTTTATTACATTAATTATAATTTTCAAATAAAACCAATAATTTATTCAATAAATAATGAACATTGTTATAACCATGTAGACAGTTGGTCATACATACACAGGGGTGAAATTTCTATATTTCATTTTTCATTATTGAAAAAAGTTAATTATTATTTTATCTTTATATAATGATCATAATGTTATTTACATGATAATAATATTTTAAATATACTTAATGGTATTATACAAGTTATGTGGTGAATACAAGCGATTCGAATAGCTTTGTGGAGGTGATAGTTCAAACATATGTACGAACAACATTATTGTTTTTATGTGCATGTAATATATGAAATTAAGAGAAATATTATTCTTGTAAAATGAAAAATATTTCATTAATATCATATATAAACATTTATTCCATCATTATAACCATTCATGAAATACGGTTATGGAAATCAAATTATATTGGTTCGCGGAGGTGATAGTTCACCCTTACGCACGAACGATTAATTACTTTCACATTTAATAGAAGTGGAGATGGATTTAAATGATAATATTAACAGAATAATATCATGTTATATTAAGGTTACATTATATATAATTTCATCAAGGATTCAGGATATTTGAAGGATGTGGATGAATAAAAAAATGGAAACATTTAATAATGATACCTCTCTTCGTTCATCACCATTGATGACACCATAACACCTCTAAGGTGGGTTCTTTGCCAAAAATAAAGCTTTAAGAATGTGGGGAAGGTTCATAGGAAGAGTTTTCATAAGATCCTTTCAGAACCAAAATTCATTCAAAGTGTGAGTATTTGAGAATAGAGGGTAGCTTATTATAGGAGAGGGTACAATCACCTTTGTAAACACATAAAATATTAAATTAATATAAATTAAATATCAATAATAAATGGTTGAAAATTCATTTAGTTCAAATATATGATTATTTTTTTTAATTCTTATAAACCAATAAAAATTTAACATTTTTTAACATTTTTTTATTCCTTAACAATTTATTTAAATCCATTTTAACTCTTACAATTGTATCATGTAATTTACAATTTCAGAAATTAAAAAATATTGCCAAAAATTCCAATGACTGAATAATTAATATAATCCGAAAAAATATCCTACCATTTGGCCAAATTATTTATTTTTAGTAATTTTATATCATTTAATTGAATAATTTATATTTTTAAATAGGAATTATTGCAATTTCAATCCTATTAATTGGATTTCTTTTTTAAAAAATTCATAACAACTTGGTTACATAGTAAAAAATACATTACCTTGATCATGAAATTTCACAGTCATCCATAAAATTTGTGGATGGAATAAATTATGAATAATTATATTTTTTTAATATTATAAATATCATTTACTAGTTTCTTCCCTTAATATGGAAATCACTTCTTCATCATTGTGACATAATTAAATTTTTTTATTGAGTGACTAAAAATTATAAATAAAATAACATGAAAATGTAAATATTTTTAGATTTATAATAACTACATATAGTGAAAGATATAACGATTCTTATCTAATATTAAAATTATTTTAGTAATAAGATATATGTTTTTATCATATTTTTCCTTTATATTAAATTAAAAGTTATAAGTTTCATAATCACACACAAGTGGATCTAATAGGCCAAATTTTCATCCCATGTGTTTTCATGTTCGTGCATATCTCATCCAATAGGATTATGAAAAGTGTTAGGGTAATTTTATATTATTTTAATATTATTTTTATCCTTATTTGACTGATTTACCCTTTAACCATGGTCAATAAAAATTAATTACGAAGTTACTATTGATAATGTCCATAAATAAAAGGGACATATTTACATAATTTGGACCAGTGGATTAAAAATAATCAGTCTATTTTTAAAAATTAAAAGCATGAAAATTTGAAACAATAAATTAAAAAAATTATCCCTTTGACGGAATAGGAAAACAATTTTTTTTAGGAAAAACTATCAAAATATTGACAGGTGTTTATATAATATTTTAATGAAAAATTAATTCCAATGAACAACATCATATTAAATGAGGAAAAATATGTCCAATTACACTGTAAAATAAATTAGAATCATGATATAACTATATAAAAAGTAATATGAAAAATATGTTTTGATTTAAAATGCAGTATTTTCACTATTCCTAAAAAATGAAGTTTATCCGAAAAATCAAAATTATCAACCAAGGTAAATTTTCCTTTCTCACATCCAAATAAAATGTTTATTTCTTAAAATAAAGCTTATAAAAGTTATGAAAACTAAATTTCAAAAGGGATCTCAATCAAACAATGATAAAACTACCTTTTATAACTATTAGAGTATTTTATGATTAAAATTGGATTTATTCTTATTTTCAGCTGCTAAACTTATATGTTTAAATTAAAAACATTTAACAAACTTGTATATACCTAATATAGTTAGTTATGTTCATTCCATCCAAAAAAAAGCAACGTGTTATCTATCAATTAATGTAATAATAATAATATTTAATTATTTTTCTGTATAGCTCAGTCTTGTGTGAAAAATGAGATTTTTAGAGAAATCTGTTGTTGTGTCTCATGTACGCTATTAGATAATATTTTACCATGAATATTAAATTATTATCCAATTCATATATATTATTTGACACAAAACAGGTTTATTCAGAAATTATCTAGGATGTTATAATACATATAAACATATGGTTTAATTTTCACAAAGACATACTTCTCACACATAATGTATCATATAATCACTTTGTGAACCATTATATTTCCATAAAACAAAAAAAATAAAACTATAAAGTTATCATAAGTAATTAAATACATAATATCTTAACTCTCATAGATACATTATGATTTGTAACCCTCGTGACTGCATTGCAATGTAACCCTCACATCATCCTTAAGGTGTAACTATCGAAGATACAGTTGGAGTAATTGTACAACCAACCCCTAACATAAGCATACACTGTAAATTTGAGGGAGTGATAGGAGCCACCCTTTATCAAACATAGTACCCAATAACATGAACAGAGTCATAAAACATATATAGTTTCATAAAAACATTTCTATATAATTTGTATAATATATTTTTAAATTAGATTTTATTAAAGATAAGTCCCTTAAAAATATCTTATAATTGTTGTGAGAGTTAATATAATGAAAGGAATGTGAGTATAGCCTATAAATAAACATAAAAAAATAGTATAAAAAAATAAGTAAACAAATATTCTTACTACATCATTATTAATGATGTATAAAGTTATACCAAAGAATCAAAATTGTGTAATGAATCCCCTTACCTCAGGTTGTTCTTATATAAAAGTGTATAAAACTCATTTATAATGGATAATAAATGTTATTAATATCTTACATATACATATTCATATTTATAACACCTTATATGGTCATTTTATAACATCATTTCACACATTTATTAAAAATATTTCATTGTTTCAATTATTTCAAGTGTGTGTTTTTCATGGTATCCATGGTCAGTTCGTAATGGATTCTCATATCCAACAGATGTAGAAAAACATTAGTGGAATAAAATTTTATTTATATGATTCCTAGATATTAAAATATATCATAAATAATTGTTTTCAAATATGATCATGAAACATTACTTAAAACATTAATGAAACCTATTTCAATTATTTTGGCGGTTCATTGACAATCAAAAACCAGTTTCATTATATTTCATAATATTATATATATATATATATTCATTATAGAAAATAAAATATGTTATATCATTAAATTTTCAATATGATTCCACAATTAAAATATTTTTATGATCATCCATAAAGGATTTCATGGAACATTAAAACACATTTTCCATGATGTCGGTAAATCATCAGATCATAGCCATTGTTTTTATTTTTAAAATTAGAGGTATAAGAGAAGAAGTATGGTGAATAATTTTAAATAAAAATATAATATAATTAATTTTTCCTTCCTCTTGGATGAGGGGAGGTAGACAAATTATAAGAAAATAAGAAATTATAAATAAATACAATGAAATGGAAGAGTATTTTTACATTTTATCTCTTCTCCTTGAGATCCCCTTTGAGGCCTACTCTTTAGCCTTTTTGTGAGACCAGCAGGTCCTAGACATGTGGATGATTTTTGAGAAGATTATTAAGAATAATTGAGACAATGATACAATCATTATTGGTGTGAGGAGAAGAGGTGGTGAGGGATGATATTTATAGTGGGTGATGGGGATTTTCGATTATTTTAGTAATTATTTTATTATTCTTCTCAAGGAAAGAAATAGTGTTTTTATATGTGATTAAAAGCTAATGAGTTAAATTTAGTTTAATCCAAGGGTCATTACATTGGTCTTGATGTTCTGAATATTTTGTTTAACATATAATGTATATATACTATAAATTGTCGTATTTCACTATATAAAAAAATTCTTGTCTCTCAAAAAAATCCCAAAAATTCACCACAACAATTTGATAATATGTAGAACTAAAAAATGAAATCCATATTTCGAAAATAATTTTTAGTTAGTATAAATGTAATTATTATATAAATTCACAATTATTCAAAATTTAGTATTTTTTAAATTATAAATAATTGTTTTACACGTTTTAAATTTAAATTAAGTGCCTTAAAATTATATTATAATAATAATAATAAAATTAAATATTTAAGAATATATTTTTTAAAAAAATATTTTAAATCGTTAAATTAATTATAAAATTTTAATTAATCATTGATGACTTAAAAAATGGAAAAACATAATTAACTGTTTCTAAAATATATATTTAATTATTCCTTGTTATACATATATCACAATTACACTTATAATATATAAAATTTTATTTATAATCTTATAAGTGAGGTTACTCTTTTTTATCCAGATTTCAATTACAAATGGTAAGATCACTATTTCAAGGGTCATGTTACAATTTCATTAGTATAAATTCCCCAAATTTTATAAATACCAGTTATTTCATTATAAATTTATATATAATTTTACATTTTATTTCTATAATGAAATGAAATTATTGTTATAAGTACCTAGGTTGTGACAATAATTAATTCCCAAAAATCATTTGAACAAAATTATTTTTTTAAATAATTTGGTTTTTTCATTCCATTATTTTATCTTTATAAAAACATAATCTTTATTTTCACAATAAAACTAAATAAAATTCATTAAAGTGTATCTTATTCCCTGTAACTTGAGGAAAATTTTCCTAAGAATCCATCATGTATAGATATTTACCAAATTTAAAAAGGATGGTTAATAAATGATATGGATAATAAGAGAAATAGATTTTATATGCAGGGACCACCAGATGATCTGAGTGGTTAGGTTAATGTTAGGTGAAGAACAAATATGTTGTCAATAATTTTATATATTAACATTAGTAATTGGTTTGATTGTTAGTGATTTGATACTTATGACTACAATCCAAATGGTTTTAGTTGCTAATTAGGGCTTCATTCAGGGGAGTAGTGGTAAACTATTGAAAGGAAGGTCAAAGGGAGTATATGGTAGAGGAATTCATAGAAAAATAAGGAAACATGACAAAACAATTGCACCTAGGTGGCTGAATTATGAGAAAGATGTGTAAATCCAGGGGAAGTAAGGACTACTGAAAAACTACTAGACCATTGGAGACAATATTTTGAAAAAAAAATATAGAAAAAGTTAATAGAGGGTGGCACATCTACCTATGAACTAGTGATGGCGACTAGCATTAATCAGGATTGTTTATGTTAAATGGTTGAAGTTGGTGACTCAAACGATCACGTTATTTATAATAGGGGTGATAAGGTGGGATAACGGTCTTAGATTCATGAGGAATTAGTGGTTTAGGATGGTCCCATGTCTATTCCATAGGAGCTATTAGGAATGAAGGATTAAATTGGTTATATATAATTGGAGAACATGGGTGGCTCTGTATGGGCCGCAATTTCGAAATCCATGAAAAAATTGTGGGACCTTCTTACAAACTCTAAAGAATAGATTCTCGAGAAGGTGTTTATTTTTCATACTTATAATGTAGAAGTTGAAAGGATGAATGGAAGAACAATTCAAGTGGACATAAATAAAGAGCATACCAACTAGATCGAGAAGAATAATCTAATTCTATGAAGAGTTCAATTATAAGATGATAATGGTAGGGGAATTCATTCATTCATGTGAAACATTATCCTACCAATTAGAGAAATTATCAAAAAGAACATAATAATAAGGAATATTATATTGTTTAGAAATTATATATTACAATCACATCTCATAGGTTCAATTTGGATTTTTGTAACTTTGTAATATTATTTACTATATGATGTTATTTGTTTAAATTATAGGTTTCACATATTATCTATAAATTTATTATAAAATATGAATATATCTTTAAACTATCTATAAAAATATGGTAATAAAAATAGGTGAGAAAAAAATATAGTGTTCCATCTATCAAGAATTTTTCTTCTATTAAATAGGATTAATCTTCTTGTATTGATGATGATTCCAAAATAATTATAACTATGAATTTTAAAGTTATCCCAAAAAATAATAATATATTTTTCAAATGTTTTCCAAATAAAATGACACAAGACAACCATAGATAAAGAAAAATAATTAATTATATAAATAAGAACATAAAACCTTTTAAATATTAAAAAACATTGTTATTTTCAATATAAAAACAAATAATAAGAATAAAGAATATTAGATTAGATCCTTGTTTGTAGTAACTTAATATATTAAAAATTAATACCTTGAATGATAAAAATTCATAGATTTATTAGAGTTAACAGTATTGTTTTTTTAAATATTAAATTATTTTACCATTCATTTGAAAAAAATAAATATTTTTTAGAATAACAACATTTGACCTTTCAAAATTGATTTCAATTTAATATAAAATTTATATTTTAGTTCCCCTAGTTCTATAATAATGCACATAAGATTTCTTTAGTCAACTGAAAATAGTATTATTATTACATTGACCTTCTTGTGGGATTTCTTGCAAGAATAGATGTAGTTCTACTTTGTCATATTTTCTGAATGAGTATCCCCAAACACTTTTACATGAAGAGATGTTATTGGAAAACGTCATTTGGATTATAACAATAGATGTAATTATAATTTAATAATTCTTATCTTAGGAAAAAATACAAATTTTTTTATTATTATAACTATTCTATAGATATGGTTATCTAAAATAGTGGAATATTTTATTCGTTTATTGTTTATTTCTTTGAAATTTTTATTCAACATTTTAATATTTTTCTTTAGTTTATCAAACCTAAAAATAAACTAGTTATTCTACTTTATATGTTTAGTATGTTTTTTTAATCATTAAAAAATGTAATCTAAATAAAGATGATTCATTTTTATGATATTTTTATATCATTAAATGTTTCTTCTACATTTATTACCATTTATAAACATAATATTTCATTTCATCAAATGCATAAGGTGCTGGAGTTGGTGTTCTTTAACTGAATTTCAAAATAGTTTATTAAATGATTATAATTATTTATGATGTATCTTATAACAACACTATGGTTTATTTATTATAAATTTTTTCATTACCATGTCTTATGTATATATTATACGATGAAATATAACGGAATTTCGCAA
Organism: Viscum album; assembly: GCA_963277665.1. Lineage (NCBI taxonomy): Eukaryota > Viridiplantae > Streptophyta > Magnoliopsida > Santalales > Viscaceae > Viscum > Viscum album. Next base: position 1,249,863,209 of record OY728150.1, on the reverse strand, counting down.
TAATGGTGAGAACTAGAAGGGGCCAAGAATGTAGAGACCCAATGCTTGACGTACATGTACATTACATTACTTTTTAGGAATAATTAATACATAACATAAACAATCACACAAGGACCGTAGTAGTTTAGTGTCTTTGGAAACTTGGAACATAATCCTCCAATCTTGGTGAATGATCTTCAACATCTCCCATAAAGAACTTCCTTTTTCTTACCTAAATCTTTTCTTTATATCCTCGGGAAAAGAGAACATATAAAGGGTGAGATAAAATTCTTAGTTAGGGTATGCATGGAGAAAATAAAACAAACCCTAAACATTTGAACTTAAAAACATGAACATAATGTTTAAACATCACATTTTTGAGCAATGACAAAAAACATGGCAGTACGTAAGGAGTAGATCATAATGGAACATCAATCATGATAAAATAGCATGGGAATAAAACATATAACTGTGGAAAACCATTAAGCACATGATATGATTTACATATTAGACAAGTCATTGCTGCCAAGACTATCTTAGTGGACAAATCCCATTTCTAAATCAAGTTCACTCCTCGTTCCAGTCCCGTAACACTGAACTGGATTAAATTAACATTACAGCCATGTCTATCTCATGAGAAATAAATCATTACCCAATGAATTGGAGGGAGATATAGGTCCCACCCATATCATAATGAAATCATTCTTATGTGTGCCACAAAATAAACTTAAAACATTCTTGATAACCCAAAGAATAAAATGGGTTTCATAAACATCATCCCATCATCACATAATCCATATAAAATAAATGGACATTTCATCATACGAAAAGTGAAAACATGTAAATCATAGAGATATTATACTTAAAACATACACATATGAAATAATGTCATCTTAGATAGAAAATGGTTTTGATAAAACACTTGAAACGAATTATTGAGGAAAATATCCTTTCTTCTTAAAATTCATTTTATTTTCCCAAAATTCCATGCAATTTTAAAAGAAAAGTATTTTATTGAAAATAACCATGAAATCTAGTAGAGTAATCTCTTTAAAATAAGATGGTATGAAACTATAAAAATCCGTTGATTCCATATATGTTAAAAAAACATTCTTGTCATACTTTTGTAAAAAAAGTAAAAAAGTACCTTGTATGGTAATCAAAAGATAGATTCATTACATACCATGTAATAAAAGTCCAAAATGGGTAAAAAAGGGTATTAAACATACATGAAACCATTTTTAGAAAACAGGGACTTGGATGTTAAATATAACCCCAGTACTTACGAATAAACAATCTTATAAAAAAACTATATTGGAAAAGTTATCCCTTACCTTATGTATGATATGCTTCGTACGTATCTGAACCTCCTCTTCTTTGACTTGCCTCTTCTTAAACACCTCTTATGGTACTAGGGCTGGTCCTTTAAGGATACCAGAACATCTATAATGTTTCTAGGTAACATGAGAAGGGAAATGGCCACAGTTTTTCAGAGCATCAAGGCTCAAAAGGGTATGAAGAGAAGAGGGAAGGGGTTCCCTTTTTATAAGGGAGGAGAGGGGCACTTTAAAAAAACATAAAATATTATTTTATAATAAAGTCAGATTCAGTTTATAATAGCTCAAAATTTATTTATTTCAAGGCTAAAGTGGGTATGGGTAGAAACCATCTCATCCAATAGGTTTTAGACATGTTTAGGTTACTATTTTAACCTTATTATTAGATTTAACTCTAAGTTAAATATTTTAACTTTTATCATGTCTTCTGGTATTCTTACACTATATGGTTAATAAACAAACTATAACAAGACAAATGAACCCCAAGTGGTTCATTATTAATATATATAACCTTATATAAGTCATTTGGCCGAACATTAGATTTTTTGGAATATAATAACAATTAATAATATAATATATTTTTTAAAAAGTATTTTATGTCAATTTTGACACTATTTGGTAAATGATTTTTTTGAAATTAATAACAGAAATATTAGTTAAATAAATTATAACTAAATCAATACTAACATGTAATGTTAACATATAACCTTAGTTTAATTCATAAAAAGTATCAAATTACATTTATTTGGGTATTGATAATATCAATTATTTTATTATTTAATTATTTTGGTAATTAATGCATCACCATTGTGTTATAAATAAACAAAATTATATATTGTCTAAAATTTATAAATAAAATACCATTAGGTAGGAAAACTTTTTAGCTTTCTAATAAATATTTATTGTTTAACTTATCTTATGTATAACCATATATTAAAAATTTATTAGTTATTAAACTTTGATTTTAACCATTTTAACTCTTCTTTAAAAAAAATAATAATAAGTATCCTAATCTAATCCACATTGACCTAAAGGGTAATATTTTATTCCTAAGATTGTTTCTGGTCGAATTAAACTTATAAAATAGAATAAGGACATGTGTTAGGGTAATAGTAATATCATTTTTACCCTTAATTACCCTATCTACTTTTAATCGTGGTAAATAAATGTAAAAAGTTACTATTCGCCAATAATTATTTTTATCTTATTGAACAAAATTTTACTCATTGATATTAACAATGTCTCTCAAATTTTCAAAATTCCACTAATAGTAGTGGTAAAATTATGTTTTATTTTAATTTTCAATTTCTCCTAGGAGGTGGGTAAAAGGCGGTGAAAATTTCGATTAAATTTTTATATATCTAAAATTATTATAAAATGACTCAAATGAATTACATTGAACATCTATAGGTATTATGTACCAATTTTGACCAAAAATAAATTTAAATAAAATAAATAATTATTTAAATAAAAATTTGGTTTTTATATAGTAACCCACTGTTTTCACAATTCATCAAAAATTAAAAGTTTTGAGAAAAATACCAAAAATTCACCCGAGGCTAGTTTCAATATTCCGAATCCAAAAATGAAGTCCATTTTGATAGTTAAAATTTATAAATTTTTAAAAAGTTGGTATTACTATTCATAACATCTAGTTCATAATAATATTATAATAATATCTCATTTAGTGAAACTTGGTATTGCGTACAACACACGCTATCGTGAATGGTCGCAATTGTGTGTAATGAAAGCCAAGTCAGGGTTGTGTTTAGTGCAAGATTCATTTGTTGTTGCGTATAATATAATCCAAACATATTTTATTTATACATAGAATATATATACATATATATACTCAAGGTTGCGTTAAATAACTTCTATCAAACGAACATGAAATTGTGGGTAACACGATCCAAGATTAGTGTTGTGTATACTGAAAGCTAATACAGTGTTGTGTATAGATCATATTAATCTAGGTGTAGCATACACAAAAAGATATTAAAGAAATTAAAAGGAATATATCTTATAAAATCTCAGTTTGTTACATTCTACCCCCTTTAAAATGAATTTCTCCTCGAAATTCATTGGGGTTATAAATGGTTTACTACTCGAAAGTATCTTTAATAGAATCCCACATCATAAAAAGGAATAAAAAAACATAACATTAAAAACTAAAGTATGAAACATAACCATTACCTAAATTTACTAATCACTGGGTTTCCACATAGGATAACATAGGTGAGAATATGTATATGGAAGAGAAATCTAACCATCATCTTCTGATGGAGAGTGGTAGAGAACATGGCTATGAAAATTCCAACAATCACAAAGCCATAAATTTGTGATGATTTAAGGTAACATCTGATTCATCAGATATAATGACACTAGGAAAACATTTCTTTTTGTATTCGAGATCATTTCCCTAATGTTGAAGAATTGTTGAATTAAAATAAATACTTACTTGATTTTGTTACAATCTTTCTGTTGTTTGTGACTTGAACAATTTACACATTATATCTTAATGAAATGAAGTTGAATTTGTCTTCTGTGAAGTGTTAGTAGATCATGCGATAGAATGATTGGTCAATCCATCTATCTCAAACAAAAGGATAGTCAAATTTATTAAATATACATATGTCCATCTATATAGAGATTAATCGTATATGGTTCCTAAAATGGACTTATAATTCATATATCATATCGCTTAATATAATAAAACTTTCTTCTACTAAGGAGGGACATCCTGTAGGACAGTGGTAGGAGACAAAGGCCTAACGCACTTCGGTTGTGGGTTCGATTCCCACAACCCTGTCCGACGCGACAGGTTATCGCCCATTCTGCATGTTGTCCATTTTATTAAACTACACTATTATAAAATTCTATCAATAATATCAAAAAAAGTTCTAGCCTTAAACAATACTAACTTATGTCCAACATAATTCATTCCAATCTTTAGGCTTATCTAAAATACTTCTGTCCAATCTCATAGTATAAAGAAAACAGTTACTAGAAATGTCATCTACCGATCATGTGAATACCATCATTTATCCCCCATATATCATAAGATATATCTTGTTGGTCACATTACAAACATGTGAATATCTTAATCATTTATTCTCTTAAAAAATAAATTACAATAGAAACCTAGTGAAAACATGAATGCTATCAGAAGTTAACTCTTTCTACATACAAAAATCCCAAAAATTCTATATACTCAAACCATGATATAACATTGTCCATACATCAGTCATGAGCACAATAATACTATCAAACATATAATTATCTCCTTATCCCTTCATTATGCGCATATCATCTACTTTTCAAAAATATTACAATCAATTTTCATGGTTATGGGAACCATATAATTATTGAAAACCAATACATAGATATTCCAAAATTCCACGATGCCATAAATGAGATTCCATGGTACTATTTTGAAATCCCATTTCATTAATAATTATTCATTACAAAACATAATTGTCATAATAAACATCACAAATAATGATCACATGTGACTTCCCTTTATCCTTTTCCTTAAGTGGTTGCTCACTTTGATCATCATTAACCCTTGGATTAGGGCATTGATTAGCATAATGCCCCATTTCCTTACACTTGATGCATTGAAGTGTTGGTGGAGCATTTTGTGTAGTCTTTTCTCAATTCATGTCATTAGAAACATTTTTCCCATTACTTCGGCACTCAGCTACTCGATGACCTTCATTTCTACCCTTGAAATATTTTCTAGTACCTTTTAGACTATCCCCACCATGCTTCTTTCCACACTTTGAGCATAAAGAAAAAGTATTCTTCTTTTCACCATTGTTATTATATTTCTCCTAGAACTCTGTCTTTAGTTTCTGGTCAAAACCATGAGATGGATATGTAACACCAATGTCTATTTCTACCATGATAGCACAATGCACAATTTCTTCATAGCTACTGTAGTCTATTATAGCTAATGCCCTTCAAAGACTTGGTTTTAAGCCACTGAAGAATTGATCAAATTTACATTCAGGTTGGATGATAAAGCCAGATGCATACCATTCAAGGCTTGTAGAATTCGCTTCGTAAATACCAACAAATTTGTCATCTTTTTTCTTAAGCTCAAGGAAATCATTTTCCATCTTTGTTCAATGTATACAGGGGAAGTACTTATTTAAAAATAAGTTCTTGAACTCATCCCATTCCATGGATTCAATTTCATCTAAGGACCTCGTATTCTTAATTAGAGTCCACCATTGATATGATTCACCTTCTAAATGGCAAATAGCCAGAATGAATTTTCCGTGTTCCGAATAACAATTTATGGAAAATATTTTTTAGTGGTACTGATCCATTGTTCAGCAACAAATTGATCAGAACACCCACTGAAAGAAGGTGGATGTTGCCTCATGAAGGACTCAAAAGAATATTGTTCCCTTATTTGGTCATTTAAAATTCCAGAATAATTCATAGCTTGTGTAAATATAGAAATAATATTTTTCTCACCATTATCCATGAAATTGGTTTGTTCAGGAGGACAATCATTGCATTTTCCATTACAATGATCAACATGGTTCCTTCGAGTTCTAACAATCGTCTAAAAACAAAAAAGAATAGTGTGAGAGGCAAAAATCATGCTAGGGAAAAAACATAATAAAGGGGGAGTTAATTTAATATCTAACATCTTAGGTTTAATTCTATGATCGTTACCACAATTCTAGGACTATATCCTATACTTATACTTAACCTTATAGACATCCCAAGACATACCTTAGAAATATCTCTAGGGATCTCACTAATGTTTTCGCATCCTAGTTTTAAAATTTAAATAAACCTTTCCTCTGATTCTAACTGTAGAGACCTTATGCTTGACGTACATGGAAATTACATTACTTTTGTGGAATACATAATACATAAAAAAATCACACAAGAACTGTAGTAGTTTTTTGTATTTGGAAACATAGAACATAATATTCTAATCTTGGTGAAAGATCATCAACATCTCCCATAAGGGTCTTCCTTTTTTTTCTTACCTAAAACCTTTCTTTATATCATGTGGAAAAGAAAACATATAAAGGGTGAGCTCAAATTCTCAATAAGGGTAATCATGTAGAAAATAAAACAAACCATACACATTTGAACCTAAAAACATTAATATAATGTTTAATCATCAAATTCTTGAGCAATGACATAAAACAAGGCTTTACATAAGGCATAGATCATAATGGAACATCAATCATGATAAAATAACATGGGATTAAAACATATAATTTTGTAAAACCATTATCCCCATGATATTATTTCAATAGTATCTAAGGCATTGCTTCCAAGACCATGTTACTGGACAAATCCCCATTCTGAATCGAGTTCACTCCTCGTTCTCGTCCAATAACACTGAACCGGATTAACTTACCATTCAGCCATGTCTATCTCATGAGATATACATATTTACCCAAAGAATTGGAGGGAGATATAGGTCCCACCCATATCATAATGAAATCATTCTTATTTGTGCCACAAAATAAACTTAAAACATTCATCATAACCCAAAGAATAAAATGGTTTTCATAAACATCTTCCCATCATCACATAATCCATATAAAACAAATAGATATTTCATTATAAGAAAAGTGAAACCATGTAAATAATAGAGATATTATACATGAAATATACACATATGAAATAATGTCATCTTATATGGAAAACGGTTTTGATAAAACACTTGAAAATAATTCTTGAGGAAAATATCATCTCTTCTTAAAAATCATTTTATTTTCCAAAAATACCACACAATTTTAAAAGAAAAGTATTTTATTGAAAATAACTATGAAATATTGTAGAGTAATCTTCATGAAAATAATTCGTTATGAAACTGTAAAAATCTGTTAATTCCATATATTTTAAAAAAACATTCATCTCATACTTTTTCTGAAAAAGACAAAAAGTACCTCTTATGGTAATCAAAATAATGATTCATTACATACCATGTAGTAAAAGTCAAAAATGGGTAAAAAGGGAATTTAAATATACATGAAACCATTTTTAGAAAATAGGTTCATGGATGAAAAATATAACCCTTGTACTTACTAAAACAATCTCTTATAAAAATGAGATTGGAAAAGTTTTCCTTTACCTTAGGTCTGATATGCTTCGTACATATCCAAACCTCATCTTCTTTGACGCGCCTCTTCTTAAACTCATCTTAAGGCCCTAGGGTTGGTCTTTTGATAAAACAAGAACCTCTATAATGTTTCTAGGGAATATGATAAAGTAAATGTCCAGGGTTTGGACCAGAATCAAGGCTCAAAAGGGTGTGAATAGAAGTGGGAAGGGGTGCCCTTTTTATAAGGGAGGAGAGGGGCACTTTTGGAAAAACTTAAAATATTATTTTATAATAAAGTCATATTCGGTTTCTAATAGCTCCAAATTGATTTATTCTGAAGATTAATTTGGTATGGGTCGTAATCCTCTCAACCTATAGGTTTTAGACAATTTTATGTTACTATTTTAACTTTATCATTTAGATTTAACTCTACGTTAAATAATTTAACTTTTATCGTGTCTTCTTGTTTTCTTACACTATATGGTTAATAAACGTATCATAACAAGGAAAACGAACCCCAAGTGGTTCATTATTAATATATATAACCTTATCTATGTCATTTGGCCAATAATTAGATTTTTAAAAATATAATAACAATTAAAAATATAATATTTGTTTTAAAACTATTTTATGTCAATTTTACACTATTTGGTAATTGATTTTTGTTAAAATATAACAGAATTATTAGTTCAAAAATAGTTAATTAAATAAATAATAACATGTCATATTAACCTAGAATGTTAGTGTAATTCATAAAAAGTCTCAAATTACATTTATTTGGGTATTTATAATATCAATTATTTTAATATGACATTATTTGGGTAATTACTACATCACCATTGTGTCATAAATAAATTAAATTATTTAATGTGTAAAAATTATAAATAAAATACCATTAGGTAGGAAATCTTTTTATATTTATAATGAATATTTATAGTCGAATTTATCTTATGTATAACCCTATATTAAAAATGTATTAGTTATTAAACATTGATTTTAACCATTTTAACTCTTCTATATATAACATAATAATAAGTGTCCTAATATAATCCAAGTGGACCTAAAGTGTAATATTTTATTCCTAAGGTTGTTTTTGGTCTAATTACACTTATCCAATAAAATTATTACATCTGTTAGGGTAATACTAATATCATTTTTACCCTTAATTACCCTATTTACTTTTAACCGTGCTAAATAAAAGTAAAAAGTTATTATTCACAAAAAATTATTTTTATCTTATTGAACCACATTTTACCTCTTGATATTAACCGTGTCTCTTGGATTTTCTAAATTCCACTTGCAGAAGTGGTAAAATTATGTTTTATGTAAATTTTCAAATTCTCATAAGAGGTGGCTAAAATATGATGAAAAGTTCAATAAAATTTTTATATATCTAAAATTATTATAAAATGACTCAAATGAACTAAATTGAACATATATAGGTATTATGTATCAATTTTGACCTAAAATAAATTTAAATAAAATAATTAATTATTTAAATAAAAAGTCGATTATTAAATAGTATCCCAGTGTTTTCACTATTCATCAAAAATTGAATGTTTTCAAAAAATACCAAAAATTCAGCATAGGATAATTTCGATATTCCGAATCCAAAAATGAAGTCTATTTTGAATGGTAAAATTTATAAAATTTCAAAAAGTTGGTATTACTATTCATAAAAGCTAGTTCATAATAATATTATAATAATATCTCGTTTAGTGAAACTTTGTATTGCGTACAACACACACTATCATGGAAGGTCGTGATTGCATGTAATGAATGCCAAGTTAGGGTTTCATGAAGTGAATGATTCATTTGTTGCTGCATATAATAGAATACAAAAATATTTCATATATACATTGAATATATATATATAATCAGTGTTGCGTAATATAACTTCTATCAAATGAACCTGAAATTATGTGTAATACAATCCAAAATTAGTGTTGTCTATACTGCAAGCCAGTACGGTGTTGCATATAGAGAAAGATAATCATGGTGTAGTGTACAACAGAAGATATAAAAGAAAATTAAAAAGAATATATCTTATAAAATCTCGAGGTGTTACAAGGAATATGTTATAAGAATGTTTTAAATCGGGGGATGATATTTTCTAAAAGATCATTTAAATTACCTGTTATAAAAGGTCATATGATAATTACAATTGAAACACATTATCATTGTGTTTTATAATGGTTATATCATATATATTATTTTATCAGATTAGACCACACTAATTGAAATCTATATTTTTACATGTCAATGGATATTCTTATTTGTATATGTGGTAAATTTTTCAATCAAATTTTGATTATAATTATTTGATATCATTAATTTTATACTATAATTTTTTGAGAGAGAAACAATGATGAAATATGATCATGGAGAGGTATGATACATTGGTTGAATCATTAGTGACATTTCATTAATGGATAATGAGAGAAAGGTATTCTCCCTTCTGTCCCATGATGGATGTTGATATCTAAGAACCTCCAATTGGAATGAATCGACTTTGATATATCCTTTCACATGGAATTCAGTGGGTGATATGATTGACTTAATTCATTAAATGAGACATCGACAATATAGGATGATATCGCTATTATAATTTTTTTTATTTAAGATACCATGATTAAGATATAATATTTAATGGTAATCATTTATCAAAGATTTAATGTCACTTTGATGAAAACATTATTGTGTGTGTTTTCCTTGGAGTATTTCTATATTATTAACTTGGATTATGATTTTTTAAATAATTCATATAAAAGAGATGTGTATAGTATAACATAGTAGGTGTATCAACAATCTCAACTATTTCCTAGTATTTACATTAAAAAATTTAAAAAATTATATTTATTCTTGTTTAGTTGATTGTAATATTTTAGTAACACATTATTCAAATGAATAAGTGGATAAATAATTATAATAACAATTTTATGTGATTTTAAGAGAATATAAAAATTAATGCGTATATGAATAATATAGTGACATTTATTAGATACATCTGCATTAATCAAAGCTCAAAAAAATACAGGGTAGGATAAGAAGACTGAGCTAAGCGATTTGAATGAAATGGTATAAATTATATTTATATATATTTTTAATGTAATAAAAATGTCAACTGAAAAATAATAAATGATATATTATTATAAGACATAGGATCATTAATGAATTATCTTATTGGAAAATTTCATGTTAGTATGTGGGCAACCATAAACCTATCATTACAAACTTTTTATTATATCACATTCTAAAAAGACTATAGTTGTGAACAATGGATAGATCAAGGAGATATCTGAAGAAATAGATAGAGATAAATATATCATGATTCATTTTATATTATCCTATGTCAACTAATTATGAGAGCACAAATACTTCATTATACATCAACAATACTTCTATCAACCACGAACAACTGAATTGATAAAGATCAGTCATGCAAGCACAAAATGATTGTAAAATTATGTTTAGATATTGAAATGAATGTGTGGATCACTTATAGAGAGATATTCAAATTGTATCCTACAGTTCAATGTTGTTTCATTGAGATCTATTCAACTAGATCATAAATGATGATGGGATTTCATGATAATTTAATTCTATATGTTATTATAATTTAAATATAAATTAAACTTTTAGATCGTCCATCTTTTGATTATGGAGTATTTATTTTCATGAAAAATTGAATTTAAATATTTAATTCAATATCTTAATAATCATTTACAACAAAAAATTTCATATATCAATTTTAATATTTATGTTGGTCATTCTATATATGATCATCCACCATTCCTAGAACAAAAATTACGTTTCTAAGAAGTCACATGTCTAAATTTTTATTATATTAATTCTATATAGTATAAATATATTTATTATTCCAATTTCATTCAAATGGATTCATTATTTATATTATAACATCACATTCAATTGAATTTTTTAATTCTCACAGACATATAAAAAAATTGGTTGGTATTAAAAAGAATTAATTTCCCAAAACACTATTTGGAGGTGTCTAAGGGTATGGTCGAACAAAAAAAGTACATGTAATATACTACCAAACAAATATCTATGTACCCAATTATTTAATATATATATAATGGTAAAATAATATTATTCTAATAAAATAACACATGATATCTAATATATTTTGATTGGCATGTAAATCCATATAAGATGGAACTTCATATTAAGTACTTTGTTCCGTGTAACCATCGTACATGTCATTTAATTATATTTTTATTACGGTTGAGACCACAACATCCCAATTTTTCATATATCAGATAGATGATATTAGGGCCAAAAATTCAACTAACTCTAATTCCCCATGTTTCATAAGACAGATAAAAAATGAAGAATCACAAACATGTCTGCAATAGGAAACACCCCCAGTCTATAGTCATGTGTTGTGGTTATGAGAAATATAAAATAATTTCTATATATCAAGGTATACTGTATGTTTTCTTCAGCACATAATGTGTCAATTTATAATGGAGATAATAATTAAATATATAATTATACATGTTCAATTTTTTTCTATTTTTTATTAATTAGACATCACAAAACATATTATAAGATTAAAAATTACAAACTAAACAAACTTGAAAATAGAAATTTTAGATTATAACATATAGGTTCATCTATGTACAAATTTTCGAAAACATTGATATTTAAATCTTCTTAATTTATTTAATTTTAAAAAAATATTGATGATTGTAACTGAAATATTTTTTGGATGTAATTTAGTTAAATGGAAATAATTGTAATAATTCACGGTATTTTACCTTAATTCAAAAAGAAATAATTTCACAGAAAAGTAGATTATAAATTTATGCTTATTGAATTCTATTTGAATTATCATGAGATTAGACCTGACCTATGTATATTATTGGTGTATTTTAAATTATTATGAATAAATTAAATTTTAGGATCTCTATGTCATCCCCACCGCCATAATATATATGTCTCTATGTAATCATGTTTTCATATCTGTAAATTGCTTTTATCAAATATATTGGATACCCTCACATACATGTGAGAAAAATATTTTGTATTATCAGAGCTCACATGCGAGAGGATGTAGTCTAAATAAAGGAACATAGGTGAAACCAATCAAGGGGATACAAAGGAGACAAGGTTGATCAATGCAACAATAACCAATATATGATTAAAGGTGTTATCCCATAGGGATGAGGTATATTTTTTCATCCTCCATATAAACTAAACCATAAGAGAATATCATGATAATGAAACTTATAATTATGTTCTGCCAGTTTCATGGTTAATAGTTTATATCATTCGATATGTTATGATGAAATAAAAAATTATTTAAGAAGAAATCCTGAAGGAATAATATATTTCCAAATTATGCATAAATTTTATTAGAAATGGTAAATGACATATGTGACATTAAATTAATATTAAAAATACATGTGAAAATATAAAATGATGTTTTATTCATATTTAAAAAAAACCCCCTAAAAATAATATTAAGTCAGTATATCCTTTCACTACATTTGTTCGAATTGATCGTATAGATAAATTTTAATGAAAACCAAAATTTATGGTGCTTTAAATTATAATTGACCTTTTAGAATGAATATTTGGGTTGTCGTAATGTGGATCACATCTTGGGATAACTAACGAAGAAGGAATCATTGTAACAAAGAGGCTAGGGTTGAGGAAATATTTAAACAAGAATGTATGAATGGCGAGTAATCTATTAATATAATGGAATAATGGGATAATGTTGTTAGAAAGTTACACATAACTAATAGAATTTAATTGAATTTTTAGGGATATTTTTGGTTTTTATTAGTGGAATATGGACAATTTCCACTATAATAACTATGAAATAATATATTTTAAAACTAATATTGAAGAATATTAGGTTTTAAAAAAATAATGGGATATTAATACATTTTCATTTAAATTTATGAATGTATTTCAGTAATTAATTAAAGTAATAATTATCTACTCTTAATTTATTGAAATGGAAAATTTAACAATAGTGGTGATATATTTATGATCCATAATAGAAAAGGATAATTTCCACACACATGTGAATTTCCTAGATTTGTATAAACACTTTAATGTTATCTTACACATTTAATCGAAATTATACATTATAGAAACCCCACATCAAAATTCTCATGCAAAAAAGGATGGATAAAATTAAGTATCTCTTTACCTAATGCATGTGGATGACACATTGAATGTACAATTTTTCAGGTTATCTTATATGTCAAGTTTTATGTGAAATAATATAATTATATGGATTCATATATCATCACTTATCAATATTGATATCTCTATCAAGATAAAGAGATGTTAAAGGGATAGGAGATCATCAATGCACTATTCATGTTCAACAAGGATGAGTTGGTGTATGTTGGGAATCATTTGGTTAACATGATTGGATGCATAGAATTAATATATGTCTTAGGTTTTATTATCAGTATAGATTTTTGGAAATATCTCATATTATCATCAAAATATAAAAATTTCTTCAATTTTGTCTGTATTAAAATATTATAAATAAGGGGAAGACACATTTCAAAAATTATACCCTTATTTTATAAGTTCATGATGACATTGGGTGTGAAAATCCCATGATATTTATGCTGAATACGAGGATTAAAAAATAAGAAAATTGAGTGAAGAATAATTATAGGAATAAGGATTTATAACACCATCATTTCAAGAAGAATAATATTTATTAGTATATAATAGAACATGTTGTGAATTGACATCTGATGGCAGATACGACCACATAAGTGGAACTACCCACATGAAAATAAGATATGTAAAACCTCATGTGTGTTTTTTGAAAGCTGAAATACTTTTATATCTACATGATTTGTATTAGACACAATATCTAGGGTTTACATTAGAATCCAAATACAAAAAAAATATTATTTTAGAAGGATTCTAGAGGTGAGGTGAATCTCTAAGATGCTAATGGAGTGAGGCTACCCACTCTATACATTTTAGACTACCATCATATGTTTTCAACATAATTCATATTAGTTTTAAATATTTCTTAATTTGTTATGATTTTTACCAGAGATAATCATTTCATTTTATTTTTTAATGTGGAATGGTTTATTTTCATTTATGAAAATAATGTTTTCATTTTTTATAAATAGAGAATATGTTATTTTTTGAAATACATAAATTAGAATATTTATGTATTTAGTTACAAAAACAAAATATTTTATAATGATACGGAAACTAATACATAAAACTCGTGTCACACCTAATTGTGTATTCACATTCATTGTAATGTAAATGAGAAGAATTTGATAATGTTATTTCAAAATGGTTATTTGGTCTATCTTGAAAATGAACCACAAGGAATATTCCATACTTATTTACAAGTAATTATGACCAAGAGATAATTTGGTGGTTAAATGAAACTATACATTGAGAATATAGAATTAGTACACACTGATGTATGTGGGAATATTTAGATAGAACAATGAGGTTGATTTTCATAAATCTTGTCTTATACTGATGAGATGTGGTGGTATGGTTATGAAAACTAGATGAAGAATATGTACAAATTCTTTGTGAAGTTCAAGGAGTTAAAGAATTAGGTTTTGAATCAAATATGTAAGAAGATAATGAAACATTGACCTGATATAGGTTATTAATATAATGACCAAGATTTTATATATTTTATATTTGATTGAATGATTTTAAATCAAGTCACTCATCCTTATACACTATAGGGAAATGATGTTCATGAAATTATAAAATGAGCCATATTTGACATGGTAAGGTTGATGATGAGCCACAAAATGGACCAATTAATTAGCTGGGGACACTAATTTTAGGAAGTATCAAATATAAAAAACTGAGTACCAACTAATGTGGTAATTGATATTCCCATAATGTTATAGAGTGGAAAACCATTTTTAGGATCATGAATGGGTTTGCGAGTCATTTGTTATGGATAACACAAGAATCAAATTACCACATCAATTCATGAATTTAATATTTATAGGTTATCCCATCGAAATAATTGGAATATATATATATATAATTTCACAAAAAATGAAACATTTTCAATACATGTTGTCTTTATTGAGAGGGAGACCATCCACAGGGAGGATAATAGGAGAAATATTCACAATGATACAATTTATTATGAGGATTGTAACAACCCGAGATTTTATAAGATACATTCTTTTTAATTTCATTCATATCTTCTATTGTACGACACAGCATGATTATCTTGCGCTATACGCAACACTGTATTAGCTTGCAGTATACGCAACACTTTTCTTGGCTCTTGTTACACACAATTTCAAGTTCGTTTGATAGAAGTTATTCTACGCAACATTGAGTGTATATATATATATATATTCAATGTATAAATAAAATATGGTTGGATTCAGTTATACGCAACAACAAAGGAGTTGTGCACTACATGCAACCCTGACTTGGCTTGCATTACATGCAATCGTGACCTTCCTCGATAGCGTGTGTTGTACGCAATACCCGGTTTTACTAAACAATGATATATTATTATAATATTGTTATGAACTAGCTGTTGTGAATAGTGTTAAATAAATTTTGAATTTTATAACATTATTATTCATCTTACACATTTCTAGAATATGGTATAAGAACAAAATAAAATTTTCGGCTAAAATAAGTATTTTTTAAAAAAATACAGTTTTGCCGCCTTTTGATGGCGCACCCACTTTAAATCTATTTTTTGAAATTTTTATAAGTTCAATTTGACAAAATAAAATTCTTCTTTTGAAGCAGGATATAAAAATTTACATTAGATAAAGTTTTGATTTTTTTCCAATAACTTTCATATTTTAATGAATAGTAAAAACACGGTATATTTTAATTAAAAACAACTTTTTTCATCATAGTATCTTATGTGGCTAAATTATAATATTTAATGGTTTTAAAGTATAAATAGAATATATTTTTACCATCTAATATAATTTATGTCATTATCATTGATTTTACCTTGAATAGGTAGGTTAAATCAATTCAATCTTTTGCAATGTTTTAAAGAAAAACCCATTTTCTTTAGACAAGGGGATTAATTTTAATTTAATTTATGCATCTTTTGTGTATTGAATTTGAAAAAATGGATTCTATATTTGGAATTATTTGTTCCAAATTATGTTAATAAGCTACTTTTTATTTTTGGGCATTGTGAATAGTAACTATGATAAATTTTATATACTATAGTTAAAGGTAAATCGGGTAATTAAGGGTAAATATAAGATTATAAAATTACACTAAAATTTAGAAAAATCCCATTGGATTGATAAAAGTAGACCCATATAACCTAAGGGTCAGATTAAATTCATTTTATGGACTTTTTTCCATGAAAATAATTTAATTATTATTAAAACCAAAGAATGTGAAAACATGTCACTTTCTTAAATCTTATAAGTATAATAATTTTACATTAGTGATAAACTTCATGAAACATCAAACATGAATAATCTCCAGAACTCTAATACAATTATATACATCATACGAATTTATTTATAATTTTTAGGGATTATATAATTATCATTTATTATGACACAAAGATGATGCAGTAATTGTCTTATAAATGAAATATTGACATAATTGATGTTATAAATGCCCAAATAAATGTAATTTGATACTTTTTGTTACTTAAATTAATTCTCTAGGTTACTATGACATGTTATTGTTGATACAAGTATCATGGTTTGAACTTATCATTCTATTATGAATTTCAAAAAAATCATGTACCAAATAGTGTCAAAAATGACATAAATTAGTTTTTAAAACAAATATTATATTATTAATTTTTATTTAATTCAAAAAAATCAAAGGTTTGGCCAAATGACAAGATAAGTATAGATATATTAATAATAAAGAAATTGGGGTCTGTTTGGCTTTTTATGGTAAGTTTATTAACCATATAGTGTAAGAAAACAAAAAGACACGGTAAAAGTTAAATTATTTAACTTAGAGTTAAATCTAATTGATAAGGTTAAAATAATAACCTAAACTTGTCTAAATCTTATTGGATGAGAGGATTTAGACCAATTCCCACCTTATCTTCTAAATAAGACCCTTTGGAAGCATTATAAATCGAATTTTACCTTAATATAAAATAATATTTTGAGATTTTCCTAAGGTGCCCCTCTCCTCCCTTATAAAAGGGCACCTCCTCCCTCACCTCCTCACACCAATTTGAGAATTCAAGCTCGTCCAACCCTTTCCAAAATCTCTTCTCCACTTCCCTAGTATCATCCTAGAGGTCCTTGTATTCTTCAATGACCAACCTTAGTTCTTTAAGTTTAGGTTAAGTGAAGGCCAGTCAAAAAGAGGTAAGATCCATTACCGATCTTTTTCAATTTCTTTCTTCTTCAACTTCTTCTTTTTTAGTTGTTTCATGATAATGTAATAAAATCAGTATTTCTTATATACTGATATGTTATTATAAATATAAAAAACTCTAATTAACCTTCTATCCATTTTACGGAAAAAGTAAATCACCGCACGTGCGTACGTACGGAATACCGTCTCCACGACGCGATGAGATTCATTATCCATGTTAACCATCCCAGAATGATTATAAAGTATATATAATGAATAATAATGAAATATATGACATGGTAAATCTACTGGATTGATGTATATATATATTTCATCTACTTACTTCCATTCAAGACAACAAGGAAAGGAAAACAACGTTCATGCGTACGTACGGACTACCGTCTCCATGAACGGTGTGTTTCATTTCATTTATCTATCTATTATATATATATATATATACTGAATATATATGATATATAAATCATATTTTATATTCTTGAAGTAATTAAATAATGATATAATTAATAATAATGTCAAGAACAACAAGTCCAAACACCTACGATAAATGAAATAATTTTACCCAAAATGCTTCTTTAACATGGAATTTACAAAAGAACAGGTAATATAAAGTCATAAGTGAACCATATATGATATAATAACAATTAATATGATTTTTTAATAAGTTAATGACATTATTTAAATCATTATAAAGGAGGATCAGATATGTACAAATCATATCAGACATAAGGTAAGGGAAAATATCACAATCTCATTTTTATCTGAGATTGTTTATACTTTGGTATTTAGTGGGGTGTATTTTATCATCCACATCAATGTTTCCTCAATATGTAATATTATTTCCATCCACCTACAATTGTTTAAATCCTATTATACCATTCAGTGTGTTTTTAGTAAAATATATGAAAGGAATCTTTTGACGTTTTTCGTACGAGATACTTTTTGACTTTTCATACAAAAGTACGAGAAGAATGTTTTTTAACTTATACGGAATGAATAGATTTTTAAAACATTATTCCCAAGAAGATTCCTTTACAAGTTTTCAAGTTTATTTTTAATAAACTTCTATTAGTTTATAATTTTTTGACATGTTAAGAAAGGGAAAGTGTTTTTGAAGTAGAAAGGATATTTTCCTCAAGAATGGAGTTCAAGTGTTTTATCAAAATTATTTTCCATATAAGATAATATAGGGTTCTGTTTCTATCCCTATTATTACATTTACTTGACTATGTTGTGATGGAAATATTTTTATGAATTCCATTATCTTAAATGAATTTTTTTATGATTTCATGATGTTTAAGATTCCCATTTTTATTACATGGGTTATGCAATGATGTATGATTTATGATTTTGTGACACACATAAGAATAGTATCATTATGAGATGTGTGGGACCTATATCTCCCTCCAATGAATTGGGTAAAAATTTTATATCTCATGAGATAGACATGGATGGAACGGTAGGTTATACCGGTTCAGTGAAACAGGACTGAAACGAGGGTGACTCGGTTCAGAAATGGACTTTGTCCATTAAGATAGTCTTGGCAATGAGTCTTGACTAATAAGATATGATTCACTATGATTATGCATGTATTCCACAAAGTTTCAGGTTTTACATTATGATTATTGGGATTTCATTTCACTACTATGATTTATCCCATGTTATGAAATTATGACCTCTTTTGCAGGTTAAGATTTCCAAAATGTTATGTTCTTATGAAAATGATGTGATTGATATTTCTTTTGTTTAACCTTACTGAGAATTTGAGCTCACCCTTTTATGTTTTATTTTACCCAGGATATAAAGAATGGTTTTAGGTAAAAAAAAGGAAGATCTTTATGGGAGATGTTGAATATCTTTCACGACTATTAGAAGATTATATTCCGAGTTTCCAAAGACACTAAACTATTACGATCCTTGTGTGTGTATTTTTGTTATGTACTAAGTATTCCGCAAAAGTAATGTAATGTCCATGTACGTCAAGCTTTGGGTATCTACAATTG
Source organism: Viscum album (assembly GCA_963277665.1). Classification (NCBI taxonomy): domain Eukaryota; kingdom Viridiplantae; phylum Streptophyta; class Magnoliopsida; order Santalales; family Viscaceae; genus Viscum; species Viscum album. Next base: position 1,249,843,461 of record OY728150.1, on the reverse strand, counting down.
GTATCAGAGGAATGGTTTAGTCAATCTTTGGAAACTAGGATGCGAAAACGTTTGTGAGATCCCTAGAGATATTTCTAAGGTATGTCTAGGGATGTCCCTAAGGTTAAGTATACGTATAGGTTATAGTACTAGAATTACGCTAATGATCATAGAAATAAACATTCGATGTTAGATATTGAAGTTACTCCCCCTTTATTATGATTTTTTCCTCTCATACTATTCTTTTGGGTTTTAGACGATGGCTGGAACCCGAAGGAACCGTGTTGATCAATGCAATGGACAATGCAATGATTGTCCTCCTAAACAAACAAATGTTATGGGAGATGGAGTGCAAAGTCTTATTGCTATACTTACACAAGCTATGAATCATTCTGGACTTCCAAATGAGCAGTGAAGGGAACAAAATTCTATTGAGACCTTCATGAGGGAACACCCACCTTCTTTTAGTGGGTATTCTGATCCACTTGTTGCTGAACAATGGATTAGTAACACTAAAAACATATTTTCAGTTCTTCAATGTTCTGAACATGATAAAGTCATCTTAGCAGTATATCGTTTGGAAGGTGAAGCTGCTAAATGGTGGAATCTTATCAAGAATACGAGACAAATAGATGAAATTGAGTCCATGGAATGGGACGAGTTCAAGAACTTATTTTTCAATAAGTACTTCCCTCGTATTCTTCGAACAAAGATGGAGAAGGAGTTTCTTAAACTAAAGAAAAAGGATGATGAATCTTTTGGTATATACGAAGCGAATTTTACAAGGCTTGCAAGGTATGTATTTGGATTTATCATCCAACCTGAAAGTAATGTTGATCGATTCTTCAGTGGCTTAAAACCAAATCATTGAAGGGAATTAGCTATAAGAAACATCAGTAGCTATGAAGAAATTGTGCGTTGTGCTATCAAGGTAGAAATGGAAGTTGGTATTACTTATCCATCTCATAGTTTTGACAAGAAACGAAAGATAGAGTTCAAGGAGAAATCTCAGAATAAAGGTGAAAATAAGATGAATGTTTCCTTATGCACAATGTGTGGAAAGAAGCATGGTGGAGATTGTCTTAAAGGGACTAGAAAATGTTTTATGTGTGGAAAAGAAGGTCATCGAGTAGCTGAGTGTCGAGGTAATGGAAAAAGGGATTCTAATGATGTGAATAAAGCAAAGACTGCAGAGAACGCACCACCAACACTTCAATGGTTCAAATGCAAGGAAATGGGGCATTATGCTAATAAATGCCCTAATCCAAGGGTTAGTGATGATTGACATGAGCAACCGCTTAAGGCAAAGGACAAATGGAAGTCACATGTGATCACTATTGGCGATGTTGAATATGAAAACGATGTGGTGGAATGATTAAGTGTTTATGTAATGGGATTCCACAATAATGTTGTATCATGGAGTATTGTAATATTTATGTATTGGTCTAATGTGGTATTCAATGTGATTGAGATATTTTTGGAAATAAGACGATATGTGCATAATGAAGGGAAAATGAGAAAATGAAATGTTTAACAGTATTCATGAGCTCATGATTGATATAAGGACTAAGTGATATCATGGTTTGAGTATATTAAATTTTGAAGATTTTGGTATGTGGAAAGTGTTAACTTTTAACTGCATTCATGTTTTCACTATGGTTCAATGGGTATTCATTTTTTCAAGAGAATACATGATTAAGGTATTCACATGATTGGAATGTGACCAAAAATATATATATATGGGGGATAAATGATGGTATTCACATGCTTGGTTGATGACATTTCAAGTAATCGTTTTCTTTATACTATGATCTTGGACCGAAGTATTTTAGATAAGCCTAAATATTGGAATGGATTATGTTGGACATATTCTAAGTATTGTTTAAGGATAGAACTTTTTTTGATATTACTAATGGGATTTTATAGTAATGTAGTTTTAGAAAAATGACAACCTGCAGGACGGGCGACAGCCCATCGCGTCAGACAAGGCTGTGGGAATCGAACCCACAACCGAAGTGTGATTGGCATTTTTAACCTACCACTGGCCTACAGGAAGTCCCTGTTTAATAGAAACTAGTTTTATTATATTAAGAAGTATAAGTCCATTTTAGGAACTATATAAGATTAATCTCACTATAGGTGGAATTATGTATTTTTTTGATAACTTTTCTATCCTTTTGTTTGAGACAGATGCAATGACCCATCATTCTATCACATGATTTTCTAACACATCAAGAATGACAAATTCAACTACATTTCTTTAAGAGATGAAGTGGAAATTGTCCAAAGAATGACAAACAGTGAGACTATACCAAAATCACGAAATTATTTCTTCTAATTCGAATTTCATCAACTTTAGGGAAATGATCTTGAAAAACCAAAAATTTCATCCTACTTCCCTTATATCCGATGAATCAGATGGTACCTTAGATCACCACAAATCAATTGCTTTGTGATTATTGGCATTTTCATAGCCATGTTCTCCACCACTCTCCATCAGAACATGACAGTTAGATTTCTCTTCCATGTCCATATTTTCTCCTATATGGAAACCCAGTGATGAGTTCATTTGGGTAACTGTTATATTTCATACTATAGTTTTTAAAGTTTAGTTTTGGTATTTCTTTTTACGATGTGGGTTTTTATGAATAGTAAACGATTTATAACCCCGATTAATTTTGAGGGCGAAATTCATTTTAAGGGGGGTAGAATGTAACAACCCGAGATTTTATAAGATAGATTTTTTTTAATTTCATTCATATATTTTATTTTATGACACACCAAGATTATCTTGCGCTATACGCAACACTGTATTAGCTTGCAGTATACGCAACACTTTTCTTGGCTCTTGTTACACACAATTTCATGTTCATTTGATAGAAGTTATTCTACACAAAATTGAGTGTATATATATATATATATATTCAGTGTATAAATAAAATATTGTTGGATTCTGTTATACTCAAAAACAAAGGAGTTGTGCCCTACACGCAACCCTGACTTGGCTTGCATTACACGCAATCACGACCTTCCTCGATAGCGTGTGTTGTACGCAATACCAGGTTTTACTAAACGATGATATATTATTATAATAATGTTATGAACTAGCCATTATGAATAGTGTTAACTAAATTTTGAATTTTATAACATTATTATTCATCTTACACATTTCTAGAACATGGTATAAGAACAAAATAAATTTTTCGGGTAAAATAAGTATTTTTCAAAAAATACAGTTTTTCCACCTTTTGATGGGGCACCCACTTTAAATATAGTTTTTGACATGTTTATAAGTTCACTTTGAAAAAATAAAATTTTTCTTTTGAATCAGGATATAAAAATTTACATTAGATAATGTTTTGATATTTTTCCGATAACTTTCATATTTTAATGAATAGTAAAAACACGCTATATTTTAATTAAAAACAACTTTTTTCATCGTAATATCATATGTGGTTAAATTATTATATTGAATGGTTTTAAAGTATAAATAGAATATATTTTTACCATTTAATATAATGTATCTCAATAGCATTGATTTTACCTTGATTTCGTAGGTTAAATCAATTCAATCTTTTGCAATGTTTTAAAGAAAAACCCGTTTTCTTTCGACAACGAGAATACTTTTAATTTAATTTCTGCATCTTTTGTGTATTGAATTTGGAAAAATGGATTCCATATTTGGAATCATTGGGTCCAAATTATGTTAATAAGCTTTTTTTATTTTTGGGCATTGTAAATAGTAACTACGGTAAATTTTATTTACTATAGTTAAAGGTAAATCAGGTAATTAAGGGTAAATATAAGATTATAAAATTACCCTAATACTTGGAAAAATCCCATTGGATGGATAATAGTAGACCCATATAAACTAAGGATCGGATTAGATTCATTTTATGGACTTTCGTCCATGAGAATAATTTAATTATTATTAAAACTAAAGAATGTGACAACATGTCACTTTATTAAATATTATACGTATAATAATTTTAATTTAGTGATAAAATTCATGAAACATAGAAAATGAATAGTCTAAAGAAATCTAATACAAGTAACTACATCATAAGAATTTATTTATAATTTTTTAGGATTAAATAATTATCATTTATTATGACACAAAGATGATGCAGTAATTGTCTTATTAATAAAATATTGATATAATTAATGTTATAAATGCCCAAATAAATGTAATTTGAGACTTTTTATGACTTACATTAATTTTATAGGTTACTATGACATGTTATTGTTGATATAAGTAACTTGGTTTGAACTTATCATTCTTATGTGAATTTAATAAAAATCATGTACCAAATAGTGTCAAAATTGGCATAAATTAGTTTTTAAAACAAATATTATATTATTAATTGTGATTTAATTCTTAAAAATCTAATGTTCGGCCTAATGACTTATATAAAGATATATATATAAATAATATACAACTTGGGGTTCTTTTTTCTTGTTATGATAAGTTTATTAACCATATAGTGTAAGAAAACAAAAAGACACGGTAAAAGTTAAATTATTTAACTTAGAGTTATATGTAATTGATAAGGTTAAAATAATAACCTAAAATTGTCTAAATCCTATTGTATGAGAGGGTTTAGACCCATACCCACTCTATCTTCGAAATAATACCATTTTGGAACCATTATAAATCGAATTTGATCTTAATATAAAATAATATTTTGAGATTTTCCTAAGGTGCCTCTCTCCTCCCTTATAAAAGGGCACCTCCTCCCTCTCCTCCTCACACCAATTTGAGCTTTCAAGCTCGTCAAACCCCTGGTAAAATCTCTTTTCCACTTCCCTAGTATCATCCTAGAGGTCCTGGTCTTCTTCAAAGATCATCCTTAGTTCTTTAAGTGGAGGTTTAGTGAAGGCGCGTCAAAAAGAGGTAATATCCATTACCGATCTTTTTCATTTTCTTTCTTCTTCAACTTATTCTTATTTAGTTGTTTCATGATAAAGTAATAACATAAGTATTTCTTATACACTGATATGTTATTAGAAATATGAAACTACTCTAATTAACCTTCTATCCATCCTACGGAAAAAGGAAATCATCGCGCGTGCGTACGTACGGAATACCGTCTCCACGACGCGATAAGATTCATTATCCATGTTAACCATTCCAGAATGATTATAAATTATATATAATGAATAATAATGAAATATATGACATGGTAAATCTACTGGATTTATTTATATATATATTTCATCTACTTACTTCAATTCAAGACAATAAGGAAAGGAAAACAGCGTTCATGCGTACGTACGGACTACCGTCTCCATGAACGGTGTGTTTCATTGCATTTATCTATCTGTTATATATATATATATATACTGAATATATATGATATATAAATCATATTTTATATTCTGGAAGTAAGTAAATCATGATATAAGTAATAATAATGTCAAGAACAACAAGTCCAAACACCTATGATAAATGAAACGATTTTACCCAAAACGCTTCTTTAACATGGAATTTACAAAAGAACGGGTAATATAAAGTCATAAGTGAACCATATATGATATCATAACAATGAATATGATTCTGTAATAAGATAATGACATTATTTAAATCATTATACAGGAGTTTTAGATACGTACAAAGCATATCCGACATAAGGTAAGGGAAAATATCACAATCTCATTTTTATCCGAGATTGTTTATACTTTTGTATTTAATGGGGTGTATTTTATCATCCACATGCATGTTTCCTCAATATGTAATATTATTTCCATCCACATACAATTGTTTAAATCCTATTTTACCTTTCATTGTGTTTTCAGTAAAAGATATGAAAGGAATCTTTTGACGTTTTTCGTACGAGATACTTTTTGACTTTTCCAACAAAAGTACGAGAAGAATGTTTTTTTAACTTATACGGCATGAATGGATTTTTAAAACATTATTTCCAAGAAGCTTCCTTTACAAGTTTTCAAGTTTATTTTTAATCAACATCTCTTAGTTTAGAATTTTATGACATGTTAAGAAAGGAAATGTGTTTTGAAGAAGAAAGGATATTTTTCTCAAGAATGGAGTTCAAGTGTTTTATCAAAATTATTTTCCATCTAAGATAATATAGGGTTCTGTTTCTATCCCTATTATTACATTTACTTGACTATGTTGTGATGGAAATATTTTTATGAATTACTTTATCTTATATGAATGGTTTTATGATGTCATGATGTTTAAGATTCCCATTTTTATTACATGGGTTATGCAATGATGTATGATTTATGATTTTGTGACACACATAAGAATGGTATCATTCTGAGATGGGTGGGACCTATATCTCCCTCCAATGCATTGGGTAAAGATTTTATATCTCATGAGATAGACATGGCTGGAATGGTAGGTTATACTGGTTCAGTGAAACAGGACTGAAACGAGGGTGACTCAGTTCAGAAATGGACTTTGTCCACTAAGATAGTCTTGGAAATGAGTCTTGACTAATAAGATATGATTCTCTATGATTACGTGTGTATGCTACAAAGTTTCATGTTTTAGGTTATGATTATTGGGATTTCATTTCAATACTATGATTTATCCCATTTTATGAAATTATGCCCTCTTTTGCAGGTTAAGATTTCCAAAATGTTATGTTCTTATGAAAATGATGTGATTGATATTTCATTTGTTTACCCTTACTGAGCATTTGAGCTCACCCTTTTATGTTTTCTTTTCCCAAGGATATAAAGAAAGGATTGAGGTAAAAAAGGATGATCTTTATGGGAGATGTTGAAGATATTTCACCACGATTAGAAGATTATATTCTGAGTTTCCAAAGACACTAAACTATTACGATCCTTGTGTGTGTGTTTTTTTATGTACTAAGTATTCTGCAAATGTAATGTAATGTCCATGTACTTAAAGCTTTGGGTCTCTACAAGGATATATAGTAGTTTTTATAGAAATAAATTCCATTGGTTTACAAGAATGAAGTTTTTATAAAAACACAAGTACTATATAAGAGGATAATAGTGGTATGAAAACTAGAGATATGTAATTTTATAGCCACTAATTATAGTTTCCTATTAGTAGTTGACAATAATGATCCTATATATTTCAAAGGTACAATAAATATCTCGATATCTAAAATATGACAAGAAAACATGAATTTTGATATGGATTACATATATAATAATAATGTTTGGGATCTGATCGAACCACTAGTTATTGTAATACACATTGGGTTAAATCAGTATTAAAGAGAAATGTGAAAATAAAATGTTAATTAAATACCTATAAATAATTTCTATTTGCTAGTTATATTAGATAATGTAATCATAAATACTATTATGAATCCTTTTCTCCAATTGCTATATTTAATTACAACATAATGATTATTTCAATATCAGATTAACATGAGTATTTGATTTTGGAAATGTATTTTAAAATTACATTCCTTATTAGGTTAGTTCAAGTGGATGTATATATTACACTACTAGAAGTGTTCATGACTTTAGAAAACTCCAGAATATTATTTATGTTGCATCTATATATTTTGGGATTAAAATACACTTCCAACTCATGGAAATTATGTTTCTATTAGCCATAAAAGAAATTGGATTCATTATGATGGAATTAGAACCAATGGATTAGAAGTGGTCCAGTGGATGTATTTGTGTTTTCTAATTAGTATATATTGATGAAATTTTACTAGTTTTAAATGTGACATCATAATTACTATAGGTTAATTAATGGTGGAGTGTATGATTATTTATGAAGTATGTAGGTGAGGCCACCTACATTATAGGGACCAAGGCCTTGCCTAAAAATCACGAGGATTCTTAGACTATTTAAAATACATACATTGATTTGATACTAAAGAGGTTCAGTATGGAATAATCCAATTAGGAAATTTTTCTATCCATATAAGGTATACATCAATATATGAGAATTTATACTTTTACATGAAATATAATTGCCCTGAATCCAGTATCCCAGATCTAGCATGTACATTATTTCATTGGCATTGATAAATGGGGTTAAATCATGAAGAACTATTTATTTAGTATTCAGGGAAATCCAAATACATACAAGATCTCCATTTTAAACTAGGGATAAAATATTAAACATCATAATATCAAACATTATGTATCATTTAAATCAATCAAAGAATCATTTTTCATATCCAATGGAAGGGAAACCATATTAGTGTGAGAATTAATAACCCTTAAGGGTAATGTTTAATAGAATGTAACTTTTGTAAATAAGGAATAATCAAAATAATATGTTAAGTAACTAAAAAATTTCATTTAATAAATAAAGTGATAGTAGAATACATCCATGGATAATATAAATGATAATAAATCATGGATAATTTTAACTAAAGATTCAGTAAATGAAATTATAAATATGGTATTTTTATATCATTGACATCATGATATCTATAAAATCATGGTCTTCTTCCAATAAATATTAAAACTATGTGTAAAAAACTATAATTCTGAAAATAGATTTTTTTCATAAGACCTATACCTACAACAGGGATACATATATTTTAGATCGCCACCTTCAAATATATTTCCATTGAATTACTCATATATCAAATATCAATTTAATTTATGAAAAATATTGAATTTAATTAAAAGTCCGTATTTAATAAATATTATTGAATATCGATGTTTTAACTAGTCAATAAATGATATTTCATTGTAAAACACTATATACAGAAATGATGTAAAATTGAGGTAGTAAGAATATCTATGATAATTAACTTGTATATTTATGGTAAATTTAATATACAATCATTTTAAGGGATTAAATGTTTCGAAAAAAGATACTTATCACAAAAATAAAAAGTTATTAGAGGTTAACATTAGTTTAAAAGCAATATAGGTCTTTTAATGAAATCATATAGATTGGAAAAATAATGTTAATTGATGTTATATATTGAAATAATATTTCATGAATGTTTTTTATTTTTAAAACCATTGAAAATTTTTGCAGAAGAAAAATTTCATAAAATGGTTACTGTCAAGGGGATGTATATTATCTCCAAGGTTATTAAAAAAATTATTTTAATTTTTATAAAGTTGTATAATCATAACATTCGAAAAATATTTTGAATTTATACTTTAAAAATATTTTAAAAAGATATGTATAATTAAATAAGTTCTTAATAAATAAATTTGGTAAATAAATGGTTATTTATAATGTTATTTTGGTAAAACATGGTTATGGAGGAAGAGTATATCTGATTTAATTGTCAATAAAACATAGTTTAGATTTAAACATTTATTTCCATGAATTTTTTAATTATGTGAGAAAAATATCAAATATAAAATATAAAATATGAAAATGTATAGATGATAATAATTATTTTTACATTTTTATTGATAAATGATAACAATCATTCAATAAAAATATATTCATTCAAAAATTAATTAGATATTGTAAAATAAATTCACACCACTAGTGTATATTTAGAATTATAACCCCTTGAAAAATTAAAATTTAATTGAATAATAAAATATCCCAAATAATTAGGTATTCTTGTTAAATACATCAAATATTTATAAAATAAACCACATAATCCAATACGAATGTGTCTCAATGGAATGGGAATTGAGATTAAATCCTTTACAAAGATCATACTATTTATGTGAGAAATAATCAAATAATTTACTATGCGTATCAACTATAAATCCACATAAAACATGAAGAAATACAACATAAAATAATCAAAATTAATTACACCAAAAAAATCAAAGATAATTAAGATGTAATAAAACACTATGAAAAGAAAATGTGTTAAGAAACAGCTTACAATATGGTAACAATAATTTAAACTAATCATGGATAAAACAATTCTGATTGAAACTAAAAATACCAAAAATTTGAATTATTCACGATATCTGTTGTTAAATGGTCATCATATAAAAAATATTAAATAAATTAAATGTGTAATAATAAAATATTTTTCAATGGAAGAAATTTTATATAAATTCTCAAACATCATGCATTAAATTTGTAAAACATTAATTTAGCTCATGTATAGTACTTTTAAATATTTTTTTAATTTATAAAAGGGACATATTTATATTTATAATATCATATATATTCCTCATGTGACATATTAAAAATGTTTGGTAAATAATATTTCATTATCACCATTATTTTATGTCTTATATGATTCATTTTCATCAGTATGTTTTATCACATAAGTTCTGATTCTTATCAATGATATATAGTTCCATGATTTCTAGAGTGATATTAATGCTAAAAATATCATATCTTTTCGTCATACCCCTTTTTTATAATCAATTTTCAATATTGTACATGGAAGACAAATCACATCGCTTTGTGGAGATGATTGTCCATACATATGTGATAGTAATGATATAATTAATTTCATAAGTGAAAAAGTATAGAAGATGATGTTATATTGATTTTATAGAATTAATATCATGTAATATTTAAAATATATATTCATTATTTTCATCATTATAACTATAATTTTGATATGGTGATGAAGAAAGTTAAAATAGTCCAAAAAATAACAGATTCCCATACACACAAGAGATAACATTTTATACCATTCAATGGAGAAGGATATGGAAGAATATTGTAACATAAATATAATAAAATATTAGTATAATATATATATATATATATATATTATTTTACATTACTTTTAAATACCAAATATTTTTTCATAAAATAATAAGTAAAAAAGAAAGATCTCAATGAATATGATTACCTTCTCTTAGAGAAACCACCTTTGGATCACTTAATTAGGACCATAGGATTGGTATTTTGGTAATAAAAAACCTTCATAACGTGGATAAGGATTCTGAGGAGAGTTTTTTTTAGGGATTTTTAAATACAAATGGATTAATATTTGTATATATATGAGGGGATCATGTTCCCTTTTATAAGTTGGGGATGGTATTTCTTGGAAAACAGTTATAAATTTTTCCAATATAACTAAATGATAAATTAATTACTGAGAAAAATGCTTCAAAATAATTTAAAATTTAAAATTTTTATTATATATGGTATAAATATAGATTTATAATTTTATTTTTACATGATTAAATGAAAAATATGGCATTAATTTATGGTTTGACTACCAATAAATTCATTTTGTCCTTCACCGGGGTAATTAATTTTTACTTTTTTTAAAATCCATTATATCTGATAACTATGTTTAAAATATTATATATTATTATATATGAGGATTATAAATGTATAATAACTTTTATATAATTAAATTAATTTGAGTGGAATAATTTATTATTGAAAAACCATACAAATCTTGTGAAAAATTGGGTTTTCAAGAAATGCATTTTTCAACTAGAAGATGACATTTCAAAAAAAATATTAATATTAATATTCATTGGATGATTTTAAATTAATAATTATATAAAAATTATATAAATTTAATTATATAATTATTTATTAATGATTTCTTTTTTAATTAATATGAATTTACATCCAGCCTTTATAATAGTTTTATTAAAATATCTATTTTTATATTGAAATGTTACTATCATTATTTATATCAAATTGATATTCAATAAATTTTTAATTACACATATTATAATAAATTACTAAAAATAAATCTAGTAATAATGAAATACTCTTTTTAATTATTCATAATATATTATTTTATTTGAAAATTGGAAAATATCATTCTTTGATTATTTGACAAATTTAGTTCAAAATAAATGTTCATCCTATCATATTAGAAATTTTTTATATGAATTATTAATATTTAAATTCATTTATAGTTTTTTTGAAATTTAATTTAAAGACACACTAATTTATGCTTAGGTGTTCCATTCTTCCATCCAATAAAAATTTATTCCTCAATTTTTTTCAAGATATTACCTTATAAACAAATCAGGAGGGTTCTTCTTCATATCACATCTACATCCCATATTGATTCCTCAGTGTAATGATTTTTACAATGAACCATTAATATTTGATTCATTTAATTCATTATCAACAACTATTTGGTATTAATATTCTACAAGGGATTATCATAGTAATATAGATTAGATTCTAGTAAATTTAATTATAATTGAAGACATGACTTTGATCAAGAATTTGGGATTTTTTACCTAGAAACCATATTCATTGTACATTATGATAATCATGTAATCATTGGATGAATATAAATAATATGTTTATCTCATCATTAATATTCTTTATGTGTGACATATTATATGACAATTTTTTATGAATAGACGTCACACTAAAATGCCATAGAGGATATAAACATTGATGTGATACCAAAAGTGCCATGAAAAAATTATTGATTATATTATCTCTGGCCAGATGATATCATTTTAAGGAACATAAATGATATAGGCTATCAGGGATGGGATGTCATGAAACTTTGAGGTACCTTATCATGGTGAGTTCCCTTGGTAAAATCCAAGAGGAAACTATGAGAATAGGACCCGTCTATAGGAAATCCACATTCACATGGGTCAGTGGATTTTCCTATCTATATACATGTGTATTGGTCCTTAGATATAAAAATTATTAGTAATGGGTAATATGACAATCAAAAATTTATGTATTGATGTAAAAAATGACACATATTTTGGCAGTGATTTGGGATATGTTTGGAGTATCAGAAGTATTACTACATTAATGAATAATGAAAAAATTAGTTGGCACTTATAAGGAAGTAGATATCTCATTTCCATGGATGGAAATGATATATCCTACCAAAATATATGACCATGGTATTCAGTAGGCATGTTCTATTCCAAAAAGTCAATGAATGAGAAATCAATTATATGGGTTGATGGAGCTTGCATGAAACACACTTTATTAGTGATATCAGGAAAAATATATTATATAATAGTGTAAGAATTTGTATTAGGTGACATGCAGTAGGTAAATTATCTAGTTTTTATTGGGTGCCTTGACCCATCACTTGACTAAAATCTTGTACTTTAGGCCAGCATGCATAATTCCAATGAAAAAGATGACTAGAAGGGTCACACACTATGTGTTTCTAGAATATTAGTTAAATAATATATTTATTTAACAAGATGATTAAATATTACTCCATATTGTGGTTTAATAATTATTCAAGTTTTCCATATCACATTTAATTTGTTTTTAGTTATTAAAGAGAATATATTACGGAGAGAATATTTATTTATCAACAATTAATGCAGTTGTATTTATTTAAAAAATAAATAGTCATTACTCAAATCCTGGTAAATATTAACGAGGATTGGTGTACAATGTTATCAGTCTTGTGAGAAATAATATTAAATATTATTTAATTATATCATGCTTGTTAATCACTTGACATCAAAATAATATCATTTCAATTATTATTTTACATGGGGGTTTTCACATGGAATAATAAATTAAGTAATTTCACAAGTGTTAAATATTTATTATTACCTAGTGAATTAAATGTGTTAAGCATGTTTCATTTTAATATTAGAAATAATATTATTATTTGACGTGGAGTTTTTAACATGGAATAATAAATTACATAATGGCACATGTGATAATTATTTATCATTATCTAGTAAATTAAATTACCCATTATATTATTATTCTCTATATAAGCCATGGGGTCATTCCATTTGCTAAAAAACCATTGTGTGTAAAAAATCCATGAAAAGAGATTGCATGCCTATAAAATGTTTCTATTTAAAATAACTATCTCATTAACGAGGGAGATCATCTTCTATCAGATCATGGAGAACACAATGGAAGCAATTATCAAGGTGATCAGAGGCTTATATCGCTAGAACAAGGATATTCCGCACCAGAACCTGGTTAATTTTTTGGAAATTCATAGAGATATGAGGACCACATGTGGATCACCACAATATGATTCATATCCTTGGATTCTACATCGCAATAAAGACATACCTCAGACCGATGGACAAACGCATCAATGGAGAAAAAATTACATTGGAGGAAATTCTACAATTAAATTAAATTAACAATAATCAAAATATATTGATCAACTCTTCTCAGTTATACATTCTCTCATTTGACTTTTATATTTGATTAAATTCCATGGATATTGGTGTTCATTATTGTATTAATCTCAGTTTAATCATCGATGATGGAAATTTGTAATGTTGGGTACAAGCCCTTCTGAGGCTTCTGCTACACCCAAAACCTACAAGTGGTATCAGAGTGCATTATATTTTAATTTATAATTATTTAGATAATTTATTATTGATTTATACTTTAATATTATAGTTTTCAATTCATGATTAATAATTATGTTAATCTTAATGTTGATATATATTCCCCCTTTTTTTCTCACAAATCTAACAGAGATAAATAATTTTATGTTTTATATTACATTAAGGATCTCATTATGAGGTGCCTGCAGTTCTGTCTAGATAACACCAGAATACATGAAATGTAGTCAGATATACACACGGTGTATTGGTGTTTAGTACATCATGAGTAGTTCATGAATTACTCAAGCCATGTGCATTAATTAAAATTGGTGTAGTTAATCCATACACCACATGTCGTCTAGGATGGAATAGTTCTTGATAAGTCAGAATACACATCATGTGTTCCACTAGTCACGTCGTATAGTCCATTCGAGCCAGGGTCATGTCATATATCTCATACATGACATACCTGAAATGTGACCATGTAATGCTAAGTCAACATGGCATGTGGCCCACATGATATGTTGTGTACTCTAAATATTTCTAAAGTACCCCTCACATGCGATTTCCCTAGGCTTATAATTCGGATGCACAGTGAGGAGGGTACTCTCCGTGTAGTTGGATCTACACATTGTCTACTATTTCTAGGTTGCACATATTTAAAAATATATTATAATATTATCTCAAACCACGATATATGTACAATCATGTGGGAAAAAATCTGGGACCCGACATGTGATAGGTGTTTGATATATATATGTTTAATTAACATCCCTATAATATTCAATGATCTTCACATCATTTATGATTTGTGTTGTAATTATAATTAGGTGTGCATGATACATGTCACATAAAATAATATGTATAAAAATATAAATACATGCTTGGTAGTTTTGGTTGGGAACTCAATGAGTTTATTCCAAGTTACAAGTTATATAAATAGTTATGGAAGAGAATCTCAAGGAAATTATAAAAAAGAATTAAGATGAAAATGATTGATTAACTAAAGAAAATTATTAATCAATTAGTGAATAATTTATCTAAATAAATAACTATTAATTAATTGAATTCTTATTTTATTAAAATGTGTTATTCTTTTCATGTATGTGGATGATAATGATCTAGACGTGACCATTGTATATGATTGGTTCCCTTTTAATTTAAATTAAATTTTTTTCATGTGTGCCTTGTCCTAGTTAATATGTATAGAATGTGTGCCCATTGTTTTTTATGTATACCCCCGTTTACCCCTCACTTTCATGTGAGTTAAAAAAATATGTAATGGATGAAGCTCTTGATCTAGTAGAGGAGGTTCATGTGAAGATCTGAGTTGAATCCAATCCATGGAGATACTAATGTGGATAGGTTGAAATATATAAACAAAAACCATTATCGGTTCAATGTGTTTCTCCCCTAGGCCAGTGTCAGTTTATCATCTATTATATAATATAACAACTAGTTTATTTCATGATCATACCATTTATTTTATTTTAGTCAGGATTATGGTTATTCATTATGTATATTGGAAGCGATCACATAATTAATGAACTAACAAGCATACATTATGGAACTAAAAAAATGAGTTATTCTTTAAGATTATCATTACATGGTTAAAAACTTATGTTTATCCCACATAAACATTAACAAACACGTGAAAAGATAATATATATAATATTTCCACAAAAAGGATAAAATCCGTAAATTAAATATTATGTTGGTTTAGACTTCCATTAGTTCATTAAGAAATGAACAATAGTTCAAAGTGCATGACCAATCATAGATGCAGTGATTTCAAATATTGCTTAATTCTCTTTTGAATGTATTGGTTTTTCATAACATAGTTTACATCAATGGTTGACTGCCATAAAATGACATGGTGTAACTTATAATCAATGTTAGAGGAAATCCAAAATTAAGGATTTTAGGATTTGGGAATCCACTCAAATGATCCAGGAGTTTTGATTTAATGTAGTTGTATTTTGGAATACCTACCTAAAACAATACAGGTTGATTGAACAAACACTAGTTGAAGAAATGTGAAGGGAAATATGGATCCTCAACTCTAGAATGTACAAGAAAGAGGATATTCTAAAGCTAATGGTGAGAGATAATGGGTTTTGACATAATACAGGGATACTAATAGATAATTATTTATTTATTTGTCTATATTTATCAATATAATGTACAAAAACAATTTTCATCTTAATTTTTAGAAAAAAAATTAAAAATATCATCAAAAATATCATTGTGATTTATACTTTAAATGGAAAAAACTCCTCAATAGAACTAAATTACATGGGTGGAAATGGAACCTTTGGGTTATCCTTGTCCATGAGAGAAAACATTATAATCTAGTAGAGTTTTTAACAATTGCGGATGGAAATAAGGTGAGTGATGAGGAAGTATCTCTATACAAGATACATCTGATTGACACTACATATGTTCAGTGCATTATTCATTCATATAACCAATGATCTATTGAAGAAACATGAGAAAATAGATACTTATAAAATTATGTCTCACCTTTTGGATATCTATCAAGTGATAGTGATACATGAGAGTTATGACTTCTCAAATTATTTTTTCACTACTAATCATGGGGAGTATTATCATGTTGGACAAAAAAAATCAATATTATGTGCTACATTGAACATCTAGACATCAGAGGGATTATATCCCTATATGATTTCTGTACATATCTCATAATATCAATGCTGCCTAAGTCCTTATCTAATTTTAGTGTGAATTATAATATGAAAAAATTTATAACAGTCGATCAGATTTTCATACCCTAATTCTACATGTTGATAAGGATTTGGGGAATGAAAATCTCACAATCCTTAGGGTGAATAAGAAGATAAAAGAAAAGGAAAAGGGGTATATAATTTATAAACAATCTAAAGCAACCCATCACTATTAGACCATGAAGAAGAAGAGCTAGAGGAAGGGAAAGGAGGAGGAGGTAGTATGCTTTGCATTTTTAAAGTCAGGCCACTATAATAGAAACTACACCCCTAAAAAATGGGAATCCAAATGTGCATTCATTATCGAGTTAAATATTTCAATTTATACACATTATTATTAGATAAAGCTTGTGGGACTCACATCTATATTCAAATGCTGAGACCATGTATATTCAAGAAAATTTCTAAAGGAGGGGTGGATTTGTGAGTAGACAATGGTGCGAGGTTGGCTTGTCTTTCCATTGGTGACTACCATCTCACATTCCCAACGAGGTTGATTTTGGTTTTACATGACTGTTATTATGTACCTAGTTTTACAAAGTACATAATTTCAATATCATTTTTAGATACCGATCGATTTATTTTAATGTTAAAATATAAGTGTTATCACTTTTATAAGGACAACTAATGTTATGGTATGAAACATTTAAACAATGGTCTGTATGTAATAAACTATGATAACAATGTGTTGTAAATTGATAGTGAACCATGTTCACATGACACATACTACACCAATTTAGAGCATCACCTTCATGGTAACGTAAAGGAGAAATGCCTAAAAAATCTCTATCTAGATGGTTATTTAGACCCTTCTGAGATAAAACAACTTTATTGATGTAATTATTGTATACAAGTGAAAATTACCAAACAAATATTTGGTGGATAGGGTGAAAGGTCCACATAACTTCTAGGATTAGGACACACTGATCTTTGTGAACAATTTCGATTAAAATCTTGAATTGGATATTATGATTTCATTAATTTTACTAATGACTTGAGTAGATATGGTTCTATCTACTTAATGATGTTTAAGTACGATCCTATTTGAGAAATTCAATGAGTTCAAAATGATGTAGAAAATATTCATGGTAAAAAGATAAATAAATTTCAATCGGATCGTGGTGGAGAATATCTAAACCATTTGTTCTTTAATCTTTTACAGGAGTTTGGGATTCTATCTCAACTTACTCTACCTTATACATCCTAGAGGAATATTGTTAATGATAGGAGGAACCATGCTCAGTTGGATATGGTAAGGTCGATGACGAGTCATGTAGGTCATCCACTATCCTTTTTGGGATATGCATTAGAAACTGCAACATAGGTATTAAACCAAGCACTAACTAATATCAAAATGGGATTCCCTTTGAGTAATAGAGTGGACATAGTACCACTCTATCGCATACACTTGTATGGTGTTGTGAGATGTTTGTTATAGGTTTTTCGAGAAAAAAACATGCACCCCAGGGCACAAAGTGTATCTTTTTATTGGATCCCAATGAAACAAATGGATACTACTATTACAACCACTCAGGAAAGAATGTGGATATTGCAAGATAGGTTATCATTCATGAGAGGGAGAACATCTTCAATAGGGATTGGGGTCAAGAATGACTTAGATGAAGTTGATGCTCATGATATACAATAGTTGGTACAGGTAAACAATCAACAGATCCCCACGGAAGAGGTATTTCATTAAACAGATGTATGGTGTAGGAGTACAAGAGATGTATGAAAACCAAAGAGATAATGTTTCATTATCACTAAGGATGGTGTCTCATTATTGATGTACAAGGATGAACCTCCCTTCTAAAAGGACACCATAGAATGCTCTAAAGATAAAAATGGCTAGAATCTATAAATATTGAGATAGATTAAATGTATCAGAATTTTTTTTGGGTTTAGGTAAATGCGCCACATGATGTAAAGACTGTTGGGTGGTAGTGGGTTTTCAAGAAGAATCCAGACATGGAAGGTCAATTCAGTACCTATAAATAAAATATAGTGGGTAAGTGTTTTAAAGAGAATCATGGAATTGATAATAATTAAACACTTTTTCATGTTTACATGTTATAATCAATAAGAATCATACGTTCCATAGCAATTTTTCCTGAATATGTGATTTCAAAGATGGATTTCTAAAACTCATTTCATAATGGTAACCTTTAGGAGGATGTATATATGACACAAAAAGAAGGGTTTGTGACACCAAGAGATGCAAAAATGGTATTCAAGATTAATAGATACATTTAGGTACAAAATTACCCATTATGGTCCTTTATAATTATATTCGATGAAGACATAATATAATTTGTTTTCATTAATAATGAATGTGGCCATGTATTTACAAGAAGTTTAATTGGAATGTGGTCATTATCCCAGTAGTGCATGTTGATGAAAAATTTCTTATTAGAAATGACATTCCAATTTTAAATTCAGTCAAGGACTAGTTTTCTATGTTCTTCTCCATGCAGGGCATTGTAAAAGTAACCTACATTTATGGGATCAAGATCATTCGAGATTGATCCAAGAGGCTGCATGGACTACGTCAATGTACACTCATTGATTAGATACTAAAAAGATTAAGTATGGAACAATAAAAGATGGGATTGGTTCCAGTGTCACATGGTATACATCTTTGCATGAAAATGTGTCCCCAGACAGTGCATGAAAAACATATGATGTGTATGTTTCCATAAGCTGTAGCAATTAGATCTATCATGTATGTCATGTTATGTACCAGACTTGATGTTTCCTATGCATTGTGCATGTTAATAATATATCAATTAGTTCTTGTAGAATTACATTGGATTTCTATCAATACTATCATCATGTATCTTACACAAACTGAGGATATGTTCCTTGTGTATGGAGAGGATGAGTAACTTGTCATTTGAGGGTATGCTAATGATGGTTATAAGATAGATTATAATGATCTAATGTTTCAATCAATATTTGTTTTTTTGTCTCAACAGAGGTGTTCTAAGACAGAAGAGATTAAATAATCTTGTTGTCGTTGATTCTATAGTGGAGTCCATATATATAGAGGGTTATGATAAAGCCAAAGAATTATATTCGATTCAAAAAGTTTTCTAGTATCATGATGTGGTTCCTAGTAGTAAAAACCCCATCAAATTGTATTTTGATAAAACTACAACATTGGATCTTGTTATGGATCCAATGTCAAATCAATAAAAAATAAACATTTTCCGAACATATCACCTCTTGAGGGTTTTCTATCAAAGGGTTGAAGTTGTATTGATAAGAGTTTCCATGGAAGAGATTGTGGCATACCCCATGACTAAAGGTCTATATCTGGAGCAGAATGAATGTCAAGTGAGATCTAGCAGACTGATGGTTATTACAAGATTTCTCTTGTCCAAGTGGGAGTCTGTTGGAGTTCGTTCCCTAAGAACACACTTCATTGTATTTTTTGATAAACCAATATTCATGGGATTATTATTAATAAAATATTTATCACATCATGATCATTTTTCTTTGTTACATATTATTTGATAATGTCCTAAGAATATATGCCACACAAATTGTTCGTATAGGATCTCTATTATGATGAAAACGTGATAGTACCATGACACTATTCTTCAATATATTTTCTATGACCGAATGATATCATTTTAGGAACACAAATTATACTCGCTATCAGGAGTGGGGATTCATGAAATTTTGAGGTAGCTTTTGATAGTGTTCACCCTTAGTAATATCAAGGAAGATATTATGAGAATAAGACCTACTAGTAGGAAATCAACCTTCTTATGCTTCATTGGTTGTTCTTATCTGTGGACTTGTGTATTTTTCCTTATACTTTAATATTGTTTGTAATGGATATTATGACATTCACACTTAGATGTATTTATGAAACTTGTGATGCATAATGTTCGCTATGAGGTAAGATATGTTTGGTGCATCATGAATAGTAATACAATAATGAATAACGCGAAAAATGAGTTGACCCATCTAGGAAGTATATATCTTAGGCCCTTTTATTTAAATGATATAGCCTACCTAAATCCTTGGATATGGTGATCATGAGGCATGTTAAATTATGAAAAGTTAATGAATGTGAAATCACACACATGGGTTGATGGAACTTGCATGAAACAGGCTTGATTGCAGAAATCATGATAAAGGGAATATGTTATATGGTAAGCATTTATATGTGGTGACATGTCATTATGCCCTCAACTTCAATCTCCTAGGTGCCATGACACCTTGCTAGATAGTAATCATGGACATTAGGAAAGACCCCCTAATGACAACGAGAAAGAGGCCAAC
Source organism: Viscum album (assembly GCA_963277665.1). Classification (NCBI taxonomy): domain Eukaryota; kingdom Viridiplantae; phylum Streptophyta; class Magnoliopsida; order Santalales; family Viscaceae; genus Viscum; species Viscum album. The sequence goes on along the minus strand of OY728150.1, from coordinate 1,249,822,309 downwards.
AGGATCACACATTATGTGTATCCAGTATCTTAGTGAAATAAATTATTTATTTAACATGTTGAATTAATAATATTCACGATTGTGGTTTAATGGTTATTCAAGTATACCCGGTCGCATTTATTTATTCGCTAGTTATTTAAATGAATATATTGTGGATCAAATATTTATTAATCGAAAAATAATGTTGTTATATTTATTTAAAAAATATATTTTATTTTTTCACGGATTAGTAAATATTGAAGAAGATTGAAAGACCATGTTTTGGGTACATAGAGAAATAATATTAAATGGTATTTAATTAAGTAATTTTTAAATATAACAATAAATTTAAGAACAAGTCATAGAAAAATTAGTATTTATTTTATTAATGGAAATGGGGTTTTCACATTGAATAATAAATTAAGTAATGACACATATCATTTTTATTTATTATTACATGGCGAATTTAATTTGTTATAAACATGTCATTGAAATACTATCATTGTTAATGTTATTTGAATTGTATTTTTTAAATGGAATAAGAAATTATGTAAGTACACATGTTATAATTATTTATTATTACATAGTTAATTAAATTATCTATTATGTTTTTGTTCCTTATATATTCCAAGGGTTCATTCCACCAGCTAAAAAATCATTTTTTAATAAAAAACCTCGGCGAAAAGCTTTCGAGCCTAGGGAAATCTTCCCTATCCTAGAATTATCTCAAGATAGAGATATATCCTCCTAAAATGAATCATGGATAATTATTTGGATGCAATTCTCAAGGTGATAAAATGATGACATCACAATCACATGGATCTTCCTCGCAAGCACCTTGAGAAACTTTTGGCAATGATTGGAGATATGAGGAGAACCTGTGGATCCCCACTATAGGATTCTTATCCTTATATTCTACATTGAAATTAAGTCACACATTAGACCTATGGTTGAACACATCAATAAAGAAATAATCACATTGGAGTTATATCTCTAATTTCATTAACCTAATTGTAATCAGAATATATTGATATTTTCATCTCACTTCCAGGTTATATCTTTTGTCTTTTTTCATTAATTAAATAAAATGTATACTAGTTTTCATCATCTTAATGTTCCCCTTTTAATCAATGATAATGAAAATTTTAAATGTTGGTTACACACCAATATTGTGCTTCCGCTGCGCCCAAAAGCTAACCATGCAAATACTTCATAAAAATTAATATATGGAACACATCATGTTCCGTATAGAGGCTTAGTGTAATTTCAATTGATAATTCACAACATGAATCATTTCTAGAATCTAAATATTTTTGATTATCATTGAGGTCATTTTCAAATTATTATGGAAGCTCTTGACACTTGTCTGTGGTTATACATTCAATAAAATGTGATCTCCCACTTGAAATTCCAAAAATTTCATATTCTTAATCACATGAAACGTTTTTATTTAACAAGATTATGAAATATGAGTCTGAATATTGTTTACCTTTTCTCATTATCTCCTTTATAATTTCATGTCCAACTTAATTCCTATCAGTCACTTCATCCCAACCTGTTGGAGTAAGAAGTTTATTTTCATATAATGATTTATATAGTTCCTTTTGAACAATTAATTAAAACTATTTTTAATTGGAACACTCTACCAAAGATAAATATTAATCCCACATACCATGAATGTTATGTGATCATGACCTCAACATGTATTCAAAATTTTCATTAGTAATTTCAGACTTTCGATGAGTTTAATGATTGTAGGTCGTACTCAAATAAAGGTCTGTTTAAATATTAATTTTTATAATCATCTAGAACATCGACAAAAATGAGGAATCAGAATCAGAAATAATATAAATAGGTGATCTATTGATATTTATAGATCCATTAATATATATTCTAGAAAGGAACTCAAAAGGTAAATCTTATCTTGTTCTGAAGAAATGTTATGATTTAGTAATGTGGGAAAAAAACCTATATTGCATAATTATTCTTGGATTATGTGGTAATACATTGAATAATTATATTATAATGTCGTCCCATTTCAATATAATAATTGGTAGAGGTTCATGACACATCAAGGTTGTTATCACTCAGCCTTACCCCATTGGAAAACAATGCGTCATGTTTCATTATCAACGATTTCTACCTTCTTTTTCCCCACCAAAAATGTTACCTCAAATCCCTATATGTAATAGTGCTACCAAGGTGTATAGAGAAAAAAAATATAATAATAATCCAATAATTATTATTTTAGATTTTGTTTTGATGGAGCACATAGTCTCATTCAAAATTTCAAAACACCATCATCACAAATAAAATCTCCCAATTTCCCATTATTCATTGGATTAGTTTTCTTCTGAAAATTTTCATGTTTACATTTTTATATTTTTATATTTTCTAATATTGATGGCTTCATAACAATATTAATATAGTCCTTGAATACTCTATTCACTAAATCCATAAATATTGATGGTGAATTTTTAATTCCAAATGGAATAACATGAACTCATAATTTTCATATCTCATTTGAAATAATGACTTTTGAATGACTTCCACCATTAATCACAATTGAGGATAATGAAAATTAAGTTCTATATTTTTAATATATTGAGGGCCCTATGATTGATAATATAATTAATCAATGCAAAGTAGATGATACTTTTTTATTATCATAATGGAATTGAATTTTAATTTTTACTACATAGGCTCGTGAATCAATCATTGATATTAACAAAAGTAACATGGGATCTCAAAGGGAAAACACTAGGGTGAATATATACCTTATCACTAAGCTCCTCTATTTTTTTCGTTAACTCCACTAACTGAAATGGGTTTATTAAATTGAGATGAATTTCTAGGTTTCGAAATTGGTATTAAATAAATTTGTATCCCAACATCTTTCTTTAATGGATTTATAAAAAATTTATCATTTAATACATGAAGGGATTTTTTTTACCATATGTACATCATAAATTTAATAATAATATTTTCCATACATATATTTTTCATTATCTTAGTCCCCACACATTTTCATTAAATGTGATGCTGGGCTGGGTCTATACATAACTCTGATGATGAGGTCACTACTCTAATGATATGAAATTCCCAATCTCAATGACATATTCTAATTTTCTACTTCATTCAGTAAATTTTTTCATCATATTTTGAAATAATTCTGACAAATATAATAATATAAAATTATACCATATATATGATAATAATTTTAAAAAATAAATAATATATATGTCTCATAATGGGAACTAACTAATAAATCCTTATTATATTGAATTTACACTAGGGGTTTGACTGATATCACACTTATTATGGTTCTTGGGGAAAATATAATTTTTATTGAAGACATGAGGCATATAACAATGAAAAAATATCCAAAATCAAATAATGAGTAGGTTATGTTTGAGAATATGAATATAGTGCCAACCACCACATCATTAAGGACTTCCACCTAAAATATAGTGATCACCCAAGACTCTCCTTCTACCCTTATTCACTACTTTGGTATTTTCCCTTAATTATTTGGAAATTTGAGTTTATAATTTCCAATTTATCTATATCTTAATCATTGTAAAACATTAATTTTATTCTTACCCTTGTAACCCTCAACTTGATGAACCATATTTATACATTTTAAACAAACTCCAATCCCTATAAATCAATTTCCAAGAAGTTTCTTCTAATACTTTTCACATCATGGATATTTTTTAGCTTTCTTATTACATGAAATGTTCTATATATCTTTGTGTTAATATTACGTATTCCTCTTTTTATACCCATTGAATATATTGGATTTATGAAATTCCTTTTTAGTTTTTAAGTGTGATAAAACTATTTTATCATATGATGATTTTTTTGAAAATCAAGAACCCTTTAGCTACATACTAATTAGAACCTTCATCCTTTTTTTGTTTTGGCATAGGTAATCTATCTTCATTCCATTGTGTTGCAGAAAAGAAAAGTATATGTCTCATAATGTTTCATTAAATTATAACCATTTCATGTACTTATTTGTTTTATTCTACACTAATTTTAAATATCAACAACCAACCTTTATTATCATCACCCATAATACAATATACATTATGTATAAACATTTCATTTTCATCATATCACATATATAGAAATTACAATTCATGGGAAATAGTCTATTACATAGGTACTATTGAATTATTTTTCCCACTAAATGATGGGTTATTTGGATACCTGAAGTGATACAACCTAAAAGAATCAAACTTTGGTCCAATAGTTTAATCCCATTAAGAACTTTCCAATAAAATAACCCAATTATGAAGCCACAATAAATTTTTGATCACCTTAGTTCCAAAATAATCTATATTGGATTTCTCAACAGGGAAATGTATATATTGACCATGAGCTATTATACAATTCATTCATCAAGGAAAAATTTATAAAAAATGGAATATAATGTGTTAGAGAAAGTAATTATTAATTTCATATCATAATACACTATTAATAAGCTATTATTTTAAATAACCTTAATTAAAAACTTTCCAATTGTTATTCATGAAATCATAAACATGGATTCATTACTAAAGTAGTTAAATCACAAAAAATAATTTAATGTTCCTCACAAGGTATTATAAGGAATATTTTAATTATCCTAAACATATAACTCAGTATTGTCAAACCATGCATGTATTTATTTTAATTATCATGCACTCTGTGATGATCATGAAAATTTAAATTTTTCCTTTTCAGATTTTTTATCCTTAGTTAAACATAAGCTAGAACCATGTCACATTTTAGTATTATACATGGATATATTACTATGAAAAATTACCTATTACATTCCATAAAAATACAATGACATTTTATTATATAAGTTAATATATCATCATATTCTATCTTAGATATATGTTCCCTAATCATTGATTTCATAAATATACTTCCGAAGTATTCTACATAACATGCTCTAATACCTATTGAAACATCCCAACATCAATAACCAAGAGCTGGATAATAATTCAATACATTGGTATAGTTTTAAGGGGTCAAATATGAAAGGATAGATAAGTTGAGTATCCATTAGGAGAATGACACATACATGATAGTAATAATACATTGGGGATAAAATATAAACATAGAAATGGAAAACATTCAGAATCTTTGAAATCATTCAATTAATTTTTATTCATATATTTGAGAATGGAAACAAAATAATGTTGCCATCAAACCTAGTCTAGGTTACGTACATTGTAATATATCATTGAAAAGTAAGGGATTATGAATATAGAATGCTAAAAAACTAAAAATTCATTCCATTTAATCAATAACATGGGTATGAAATTCATCCATAGATAATATAAATCCCAAAATATAATGAATAATAATAACTAGATTCTAAATAATGGAAAATATTCATTCAGGATTTCATGATATGAGATATCATGTTATCTATATCATTAAAACGTTACTCGAATATGATGTAAATCTATTGTTTAAAACCATTTTACTTTGGCCAACTTATGTATCTCTTGATACTTGTTGATGCATTGAGGGGACAAATAATTATATGTGAAACCCATCATTACATGACTAATGGATTTATTTTATATAATATTATTAATTTATTTCATCAACAATTTTCTTTGTCAATAGTTATCCATATTGAATATGAATATATAATATAAATATTTCGTTTAGTCAATCATATAACTTATGAAGTAAAATAACATATATTGAAAAGACATATTTTTTATGTAATACTATTATATAAGTTAAAAAAACTAATTTTTATAGTAAATTTAATGTATAATTATCACATGAATGTGAATGTTTCAAGATAATTTAATGACCCAAAATTCAATAATATATAAATGATGATTTTCAGTTCACTAGGACTAGTATTTTTGTAATAAATAATGTCATTTTGAAAAATAAGGGGAATGAAATTGAAAAAAAAAATATTTCATAAATTTTATTTTTATTTTAAAACCATTGGAAATGTTGTCAAGAAGCTCAATTTTATAAAATGGTTATGGTGGTAGTGTTAGAACCCAGTTCTTATTTTGATGTATGGATCATTCTTTTTCACTTTGTACGTTCAAAAATGGTTGAAAATTGGTCGATGGGAAGGTTTTGGGTCTATTTCATGACAAGACATGGAACTACACATCATATACATATATGTACATGTTTTGTATGTAAGGATACACACCATGTAATCCTAGTATACGACCATGTAATGGTTTGTCCAGAAAAATGTACAAACATTGCGTGTAAGATCATGTACATGCCATGTACTTTTTTTAATTTATTAATAAGTTGGGAAGTATGTCATTTCTACATATGGAAATGAATGACTCACCTTTGACATTTAGAAAACCCAAAATATCTGAATGATTGTTTTTCTCATAATTTTTTGTCTGATCTCCAATTCAAACACTGTCGGATCATTTTGATTCCAATCAGTGATCTCTCGATTCTTCTCAATCCTTTCTCCATTATTTCTTCTCTTAGGGAAGTTATTAATGGTCTAACATTTGTACCCATTGTGTTGATCTTCTCCATTATAAGTTTAATCAAACTCTGACCCTTGATAAGGAGAGTCGTACTCAAATTAGGTAGGTTATTTTGTGACATATGCAAATTATCATGATGTTTATATATGTTGGAGTGGAATGTGCATACATTTTGAAGGTCAATTAATGGAATAATGAACTTTATTTTTTCCAATTTTTGATTAGGTAATTATCATTATGATTTGAAATCATGTTTAGGGTTGTGAATATAGAGTTAGGTCCACCCCATGGGTGTGTTTCCCTTGGATAGACTTATATCCAAGAATGCATATGATGGTTGACATAAATTATCATTCTTTGGTTATTAAAAATTTATTTCTCATTATATGAATTTCCCACATGAGATACCTATTCTGTTAAACCTATATAATTGTTTAAATTATACAAAAATATTGTTATTTATTTTTCCCACATGAGTTATCCTTGTTTTTTTGTGTAATAGTTTAATTTTAATGTGTCAGTTATTATGCAAAGTATGCTCAGTTGAGTTTTTTATATTAATACCATGTGATTTTTTATTTCACATGTGTTGGTTCTATGATGGAATGTGAAATTGAATTATATTACAATAATAGGTAATTTGTAGTTGGTGAGCCATAGTCTCTATAAAAAGACAAGGATAAACTCACAAGACTAATTAGGCCTTATATACCATGGGTGAACCATTTCTTATTTAAAATATAATGGATAGGCTTAATAGGATTATTATGTAATGTCTATGAGTGAGCCATGGATACGGTGGTTGGGATCATTGAGTAATTTTTTAAAATTCCGAGTGAATCTAGGATCCATTGAGGGATACCAATTCCAGGATCGATTGGAAAATGATTAAATGATTAATAGCAAATGAGTTAACTATTACTAATATACAAGGTGTAATCAGGACTAGGCCATTACTCAAGAAATTATTTAATCTAGTCGAGGTGAATAATTAAATATAATGTTCTTAGACGCTTCTTCCATGAAAAATAAAATTTTTGCATTGCAACTTCAAATATACATGATTGAATTGTCTTCTGCGCAATCTATTGTGCTTACATTTTAGTGCCCACTATTTACATATTTCCTTAATGTAGGCTGCATATTATATATATTCCCTGAAAAATTTTATTAGATCGTAGGCAGTTTCCTACTGAGATTTAGTCTCACATATTGTTTCGGTTGTGGTTTTGGACTCTAAAAATATTATGTGATTAGAGTTATTGATCAGGGAAAGAGCCCTGTTATAGGTACTTGATGTGGTTCTTAGAAATTAGAGAGCATAGAACTGAGCTAATTCTTGAAATACATTATTGTTTATTTTCAATTTTTTAGCTTTTGAGGCATATATTTTGTTTTAATGTAGTGTAAATTTTAATATACTTTATGTGAAAACAAGATGTGTTGCATCATATTTTGTATAGAATTATGTTTGGTTTTTTATCTTACTAGAATTCTACTGTGTATTCCATTTTTATGTTTTTTACTACTTCTATATATATATATTTTTATCGGACTATGTTTCCATCTACTAGTGAGGGAATATATTCCCCATTATAATACCCTAGTCCCTCACTTCTAGTCATGGGCCCCCAGATTTTGGGTTAATACACATGATTTCATGTGTCCAATTGGGTTTGGGGAACCTATTGAGTGTCACATAGGTCTGGGACCTTAAAATGTGGAATTTGTTGGTTTATTTCATAGATTTTCTTACTATTTTTTCACATTAGATATGGATTGGGTGGAAAATGATTTTGGTAAATATTTGTGTCTATGAGTATCTACCCCGTACAAGTAGAAGACAAATTACCTGAAATTGAATTTTGATTTTTGGTTTTGATCTATTAAAGTTGATTTGATTTCACCGTTTGGTGACACACTTGATTTGATATGTTTTTTTTGATATCAGTGTCATTATATTTTTTAGAATCTTTATGATATAAGGTTATTCAATCTCATGAATCATATAAGAACTTGTTAGAAATCATGTTCCATTCATCTTGGACATGCCATTTTGGGAGTATTACATATTTCATAATGATGTGATAAATGTCTTTCTAGATATGAATGATGGAGTTATTGATATCATTATTTATATGCATGATGTTGTGATAGGTGTTTTGGTATGTTTAGTGGTAGAATTGGATTAAAGTGATACTTTTCTACATGTTGAGTATGGCCCATCATGGATTGGGGTTTGACAATTAACATTTCATCCATGGGATATATATTTTGTTGTTTTGGGATATATTTGATGCCAATATTTGATTACGGGGTGTATAGCCCCCACAAATCATAATTTGGAGCACAATTGCATTATTTTGAAAAAATAGGGGTTTGGGGATGTTTCTGAGGCTTACTATCTAGAATCCCAGACAACACTGTGTGTGGTTTGATAAACACACACCATGTGTTCTTATGTTCAGGAAGAGATAATTTTTTTAAGTACAAGATGTGTACTCAAAGTACACACCATGTGGTTTTTGACTACATATCTAGCCATGTGATAGAGAACATGGATTGCTTTATATTAATCAGGACACGTTGTGTACCTTATGTACGCTCTATGTAATTTTTCATTAGCAGAGTCATGTGGCTCTATCCATTTAAAAGAAAATGGCCATGAGAGAAGACTTGAGAACATGCCATGTGTCATCCAGAGACATTGTGTATGTAAAATGTTTACATGTCCAAGGCATGTAGAGTTACACAACCATGTGAGAGATTTAATATACACACCATGTATGATCCATACACACCATGTACCTAGGGTGTTTATATGCCCAGGTTGATGGGAGTATATGACCATTTAAGGAATTAAATGTGCATAGCGTGTATAGTCCTTACATGTTGTGCATGCATCTTTTGATATTTTTTGGGGATTCTATTATCCTATTTAGTTATTGCGCTCTTGAACTGTGTACCATGATAAAAACTCTTATACTGAGGTGTATGTTCCTGATGTTACAGAGAAATCCCACCACGATTACTTCATGTAGTATGCCAGGAGAGTGGTGAAGATCTCACCCCCAAGGTGGTAGGCCATGGGCTACTAGTGGACCCTACAATCATACCATTTGTTTTACTAGATATTATACAGGATGTAGGTTCTAATGCACTTTTTCATTATATTTATTTTAGGATCATGTAAAACATTCTTGGAGAACCACAACATGCCATGTCTTTGGTAGAACCAACATGAGTGTTTCAGTCGCCGCATCTACCCATGTTTTCTGCATAATGTCGGTTACAAGTTGTAGATTTATTGATATTGTACATGTTAAAGAAATTAAAGCATCTTGAAAAGAATATGAAGAGGATGGTCATGCTCATGACTTATATTATTGTTGATTCTACCAATAGGAGGTGGGAAGTTACCACACATACAATGAGTCAATGTGACATGGCACATGGATATTTTCGGATACTTATCTATGAATACATCAATCCCAAGACTATGAGGGACATTAAATCCCATGAGTTTATACATCTAGAGTAGAGAGCTATATCAGTTAAGGATTACTCTAACTGCTTTACTATGATCTAGTACTAAACACGTATTCTAATGTGGGATGATCAGTTAATGGATAGGAGTTTTGAGGATAGTCTCTGGTACGACATCTGATAGCAGGAGGATAACGTCAAACTGACTACTGTATATGTTATATTGTACTAGTTACCGATTATCATGAGTAATTAAAGGGAGTATGGAGGTTCTACACATGGTGGATTGGCACGAAGATATGGAACATTTTCGAAAAGTTGTATGAAGCATCGTCTAAGTCTTAACCGCAGAAAATATTGTACTCATAATTTATCATCTGGTAGCCATGTGAGGTTCTTCTAGTGTAGAAGAATTGGGAATACTAGACCTTAGTGAATGATGGACCCTATTGAGTGCCTAGCTTGTGGAATGACGGGCCCCTAATAGTGTTTCTGCAATATATTTCCACCAACATCTACTATGAGATGGTATACAACAGCTCCACATTCTGGAGAAGGGTTAGATGCTTCTCACCAGTTTGGAAACCGAATTGAGTTAGACCATTTAGGTCAAGGTAGTGGTCATGGTCATTTAATATGGACTCCATGATCTTAGTGACAATAGAGTTGGATAACTCTGGGTAGCCAGGAGGTGTCTAAAGGCCGTTGTACAAGCCTAACATAGGTAGTCCAATATAACCAGTAGGAGCAAGATCCCTATCTTTTTACTATATGACACATTATTACAGTCACCTCTATTTTAGCTGATATACTCTTTGATGAAATATATTCACATGGTTTTAGATATGTGCCCTTTTTGGAGAGCCTATGGCTCATTTTTTACTTATGATGACATTATGAAACTATACACATTGTTAGGGATTAGAACAAAAGTTTTACGAAATTTCAAAGAGTGGCCCTATGAAATTGATGGTTTTTAGTTCTTTTGATATCTCTATGTCGTAAATATGAAAGGATTGATTACATACATGGAATGGACCGCTTAAACTCATTTAAATCATTTGTCATTTGTAATCAATGTAATGTTAGTTTTAAGTCACTATGGGGCAGATGGATTCTATAAAAGGGAGAGTAGGATGTCCAGAAAATCTGAGTTGGATCTGAGCATCATGGGTTGAGTGTGGTGACAACACAAAATTCAAGTTTTTATTTGGATGACTAGGAAAAAAGGAAGATATATTTCCCTCCAATGGTTGGTCATTTTAGTGATGTTTTCACAAGTGAATTTACAGGGTTTCTTCTGGAGAGTGAGGTGGTGTTCATGATTGAGAATATTCTAAGAGATTCCCAAGTATCTAATCCTCCTTACATGATTGTTACGTTGGAGACACATGAGCTCAAGAGGATGTTATAGGATTTATATGCAATGAAGTTTATTTGATCTAGTAGTTCCCTTTGGGTTTCACGGGTCTATTTTTAAAATAATGATGATGGTACCTTTATTCTATGCCTAGATTATCATAAACTGATCCATCATATGGTTAAAAACCAATATCCCATTCCACAGATAGATGACATGTTGGATCAGATTTGAGGTGACCAGGTGTTCTCGAAAATTGACATAAGGTTATGACATCACTAGTTACATGTTCTATCTTCATACATTCTTCAAACCACATTTCATAGTAGGTACGGTCTATATGATTATGAGGTTATGTTGTTCAGTCACACGAACGCCCTATCAGTTTTCATGGAATTGATGAACTGAGTGTTCCATTGTTAAATGGATTCTTGTTGTGCTAGTTTCTAGGGAAAATATCTTGGTATACATTCATAATCATGATGACCATACCACACATATTTATATCATTTTGATTACAATGAGATAGAATCATTTATATTCTAACCTCTCAATGTTCCACATCTGGTTGGATCAGATTTTCTTCCTAGGTCATGTAATCTCAGAGGGAAGAGAATAAGTGGACCCAGATAAGGAGAGAGAATAAGATACCTAGGAGAATCCGAACAATTACTTGGAGGTGAGTTGTTTTATAAGGATGGTTTTTTACAATAGAAATTTAATACAGGACTTTTCACGCTTATTATTGTCTAAGAAGGCTTTGAAAAAAAGGTGTGAAGTACATATGGTCAATTTCTTATGAGAAAACCTTTTAAGAGCTGAATGGGTGATTGACATCAACATCGATACCAGTTTTCTTAATGTTTGGAAGGAATTACATTGAGTATTGTGACACATCAGATATCAGGCATGGAGTATTTCATTTTTATGGGGGATCGAGTTGTTGTGTACTGGTTGTGGTTGTTGTGGCCACATCAGAGGAACTATCTGATGCATGATCTCAAGTTAGCCGCAGTTGTTCATGATTTACATTGTTGGACGAATTACTTGTTGTGTGAGTGATTTGTGGTGTAAACACACCAAAAACTCCTCTGGTACTTCATTACTCAGTGTGATCAACATTTTTGGTAGCGATGGTGGGTGGAATACCATCAGTCTATCGACTATGAGCTTTCTTACATGACTATAAAAGAAAATGTTGTGGTATATGCACTGAGCGGGAGGGCTCAGATACTGGAAGTGTCGAAGGCTAGTAGTGAGTGGAAACTTATGGAGTTGTTCTATGAGATGCATCTAGAGGTGCATGACTGTCAGGGAAATACAATCCTTTATTCTTTTTGTGTGACTTCTACACTCTTGGACAGAGTGAGGATAAGACCACAATCATATTTAGAGGTCGATGTCCTCTGGGAGAGTGTATCAGGTGAGGATCCACCTATTTTTTGGATGGTCAGTGTTGATGAGATCCTGTAGATCCATGACAGTGTATGGGTTTCGGTGGACGTATGTGAATACGTTATTCATTATTTTCATGCCCAATCATAGGCATTGCTTCCCGGATTTACCAAGTTGTATCGTGACTTGATCCATTAGTGTTTTTTTCCTAGTATGAAGAGAGAGGGGGATGGTTTTGTTACAAGGTGTTCAACCTGTCAGAATGTGATGCCTGTACATTGATTTCCAGCCATGATTTTAAAGCAGTTACCTATTCTGGAATGGAAATGGAATGATTTTCTGATGGATTTCATGGAGGATTTCCCATGGTCGACCTATGGTAATGATATATTGTGGGTGGTGGTTGAAATACTTACAAATGTAGCTAACCATTTTCTATTCAATGAGTCCTTCAGTGTTTATGATCTTCAGAAGATTTATATTCATGATGTGATAAGTATTCATGGTGTCCATGATTCTATCATTTCAGATAGGGACTCCAACAATATATCTCATTTCTAGTAGACAATTCTGAGGGTACGAGGTACATGGGTTCTTCTGAGCATAGCATATCACCCTTAGAATGATGTCAAATAAAAGCGTACGGGAAAGATTCTAGAGGACATGTTGTGAGTATATGTCTGATACTTTAGGGGATCTTGGATGAAGAATATTCCCCTAGTTTGGTTTTTCCACAATATGAATTTCCAGGCTATTATAGATCTGGTACCATATTAGGATTTGTACAGTAGGCCATGTCGATCAACCTTGTACAGGATGGTGGTGGGCGAGGAACCTCTATTGGGACAATGTATCATGAAAGAGGCTTCTAAGAAGTTCTAGTTGATTAGAAGACGGATAGATACTATGAAACCTCTTTATAAATGTTATGTTTATTTCCTTAGGGACCCTCAAGATTTCACAGTCGAGGATCGAATATTCTAGCGTGTTGCACCGAGGTTTGGAGACTAGATAATCGGGAAACCAAATAAGTGATCCCTGAGATACATTAGTAAAAAATTTATTCTAGAGAGGGTCATGTTGGTTGCCTATCAATTAATGTTACCTCATAGGTCATGCATGTCATCATGAACATTTCTCAGTTGCAATGTTACTATTCAAAACATCTCACACCATTCAGCCCGAGGAACTGGAGTTGTAGGAAGATGCATAATTTGAGGAGAAAGCTATTAATATTGTGGATAATATTATAAAGGTTCACCATGGTCGGTACGGTCCTTTGGTACGGGTGCAATTTAAATACGGTTGAGTGAAGGATGAGACATGGGAGAGAGAGGATGACATACAACCACAGTCACCATAGTTGTTCTCCGATATTTCATCAACACCCTCGGAAGAGAAATATGGGTCTAATTTCCTTAAGGTTGATTTTTTAAGAACCTAATTCCTCAATAGTGGTATAGATCATTAATTTTCAGTTTTTACATACGAAAATGGGGGAAAAGAGGTCTAGGTGCTAGCAGTAGGCCTGTTACACGACATGAATGTGAACTACATGACATCAACATATTGGTATATATTGTGTAGGTAAGGCTACATGCCGTTTAATCCAAGAACACTACCACATAATTTTCAGACCAGGGAACTATATAGACACAACATGTTTTGTCAAGTACATACCATGTAAATTTTTGATTTGATAAATAATCCGAGATTTACGACATTTTTAAAAAAAAAATAAAAATGACTCACATTTGATGTATGGAACTCCATAAAAATATGAATGGGGTTTTGTATCCCAGATTCTTAATCTAATAATTGATTCAGACATTATAGCATCTGTTGGAATACCCTCAGTAAGCTTTCAAATCCTCTTGAGCCTTTCATCGTGATTTCTTTCCTTGACAATTTTGTTTAACGTTGAACGTTTATAAATTTTTTAAATCTACTATATTCTATGGGGAATCAAAGCCTGACGCTGGATGATGAGAGTCGCACTACAATTTTGTAGGTTGTTTTGTGTCATTCATGATTTTTTGATGTTTATATATTTCAGTTTGATGTGCTCCCACTTTTTAGGTTTTGTTTGATGGAATAATGAACCTTTTTATTTACTGTTGATAGTTAAGTAATTTTTTGATGATTTAAAATCATTTTCAGGGTTGTGAACCTCATGTTATGGCCACCCCATGGTTGATATTCCCATGGATGGTTATGTCCCCAAGAATGCCTATGAGGATTGACTTAAATTCCCATTCATGCGTTGTGAAAAATGATTTTTCATAAAATGAATTTCCAATTCTAGATTCTTATTATTAATCCTTTTTAATTATTTATATTACATAATAGGCTTGTTATGTGTTTCTCCCATGTGGATTATCTTTATATTGCTAGGTAATTGAATAATTGAAATGTTTTAGTTACTATGTAGACTATGCCCAAGTGAGTTGTTTATTTTTAATACTTTTGATAGTTTGTTCCACATGTGTTACTTCTGATATGGAATGTGAAATTGAATTGAAAGATAAAAATGGGTAATTAGTATTGGGTGATCCATAGTCTTGGTAAACAAACAAGGTTAGGTTCATATGTCTAATGACATCTTATATACCCTGGATGAAACATTATCTCAGTTAGAAGATAATTAACAAGGTTAAGAGGTTAATTAGGTAATGTTCTTGAGCGAACCACAGATAGTATGGTTAGGCTCATTGATTACTTTTTAAAAATGATTAGCATTATTAGGATCCATTGATAGATACCTTGATCGGCCTCTATTGTAAAATGAATAAATTGTTAATAAATCATGAGTTGATGATTAATTTTATATGGGGCATCATCCGGCCTAGGTCAAACCATGAGACATTAAGTAATAAAATAGATTTTAAAAATGAAATAGAATGTCTTATGATGATTCTTCTAATCCCAAGCACAAAAATGGATTCATTATTGACCTATTCTTGATTATATCATCTTATGAGACATTATTGGTGCTTAAATTTGAGTAGCCACATATTACGGCCTTCCTTATTGTAAACTTCCAGCTATATATATTCATTGACAGATTGGAACATGCCATATGTGGTTTCTTACTATGATATAGTCTCACACCCTATTTGGGTCATGATTTTAGACCCAAACTGATTATGTTTTTGCAGGTTTTCATCAGGGAAAGAACCATCATTCAAATACATGATGACCTATTTAGGAGTCTTAATGCATTGTACCGAGCCTAGGATAGCAATACTTCCTAGTCTATTTTTATTTTCTTTTTTCTCTTCAGAAATATATTTTTTGTAACTTCATTGTACTTTTTTGGCTGCTATCCTGGAACATGTGACATGTTACAGCATCTTTTGTATGGAATGAAGATTGTTTATTAACCTAATCAGTGTTCTGTGGTTTATTATAGTTGTATGTTGGTTACTAATTTTTATATTATATATTATTATTATGATATGTAATACTCTATAAATGAGGGAATTGTTTCCCACTATCACACCCTAGTCCCTTGTTTCTAGTTAGGAACCTCTAGAATTTGGGGAAATGCACTTGAGGCCATGCAACCAAATGGGTATAAGGCACCGATTGAGTAGAACACAGATCCATGAATTATTGGCAGTGATTTTTGTTTTCAAGGTACATGTAAAATAAATTTATTGAAATTTTACAGTGATGTCTAAAAGTTTTATTTCAGAAAAAAATAAAAATATACATTTGAAATTAATTTAAAAAATCGTGTATAATATAAAATTTCCATAATAAATTATTTAAGTAAAAAAATTATTTTTTGAATCAAAAATGAAATATGTGGATGTGGAAATTATTTAAATATAATATAAAGATAAACAAAATCATTATTTTATTTAAAATATTTTCTGGATTAAATAAATTATAAAAGATAAAATAAGAAGAAAGAAAAAGTGGGAAATCATTAAATATGAAACGGATAATGAAATTATTGTAGCTTATTAAGGATAATTGTTAATATTCATTAAATAAAAACATATTCAATCCCAAAAGCTACCACATCACTTTGTCTTGAGCTACTGTATGATGTATTTTTAAAATCTACCACATTAATTTATCTTCCAAATTACTCTAGATATCATTCTACTACATATATATAAGAACCATTTTAATTCATGTATACACTATAACTGCATTCATGAATATTTCATTTAGATGATATAAAGTATGATAATGAGATGCATGACCATCATTAAATCTATTATACTTATTATAGAATAGTACATACTCTTACATCAAGTTATTTTTTTCATAGTGAATGAACCCTTTACTCATTGAAAATTGGAATGACCATTCCCCATATATTAATTTATGTGACATAAAATATTTAAAATTACAAAGTCAGTATACCGACTACATTGTAGGTTCCGACCACTCCAAGATACATGTCATCTAAACTGAATTCATGCTATGATGTCAAGGTAAGTAAACAGATTTCATGTAATATACCAAACAATTACATGACACACATGCTCAATAAATTATTTATTTTTGTAAAATAGATCTTTTTTATCACTATCTATTTTTCATTATTTCTAACAATTATATTCACTATATTCATATACTATTAATTATATATTTTTTATTGATTTATGAAAAACATAAAAATTTTATTGAATATAAGAAAATATTTTTTAGATTATTTTAAAAATAATTAAAAGGTTGTTAATTTATTATTTACTTGCACAAATACAAACAATATATATTTCTATTGGTTAAATTTTAATATTTTATTTTTAAATATTTTTCTTGTTCTATTTTAAATTAAAATCTAGTTACATAAAACTTTCTAGAACAAATTTTATTGTAATTAAATAAGTGTAGTAGAATTTTGAATATTTACATATGATATGAAATTCGAATGTATTGTAAAATTTTAAATTGAAAAATAAAATTTTAAAATGGTTTTGACGGTAATGATTTGACCTTTTATTATGGAAATGGTATGTATCAATTGATGAACAATTCTGATTTTTATGAATTATCATTTATGTTTTGATTTAATGTAATTTTGGAATTCATTATTCGAGAAGAATATTTTTCCTTCTCTTGAATAATTATGATGATGAATTTAAATTAATTTAAATCGTGGGAGATCGTTGTGTTAGTTTCATAGATATTATTTTAATGATTTAGTGCAAATTCGAAGTAAACCATTGTTATAAAATGACATTTTTTATAAACAATGTAGATTTAATATAAAAGATGATGTCATGTCAGTCACTAGCCTCTGTGAGAAGTTTTTCATTGATTGATATATTTTCACATGCTAAATAAATACATCTATGACTTATATTAATTCCTTGAAGACATTTCCTAATAAATTTCTCATGTACCAATACATGTGATTCTATCATTCTATTCTTTTTAATATTTTTTATTGTTTCTAAAACATTACATCCCATTTCTCACACACACAATCAATTTTTTTTACTCATTTATATTATAAATAAATATTTTTATTTATTTATATTTATAATCTATGATGAAAATTGAATAAAATTTTTGGTGGTTAATTCGATTGAATAAACTCAGTGTGGAAATTTGTTAGTTAATCCCAACAAAATATTCATTTGTCTTGGTAATATATGCACTGGAAAATTTAGGCTTTAAACTAGATGTGATTCCCCATCAATTTTTTTTTTATACAACATATCTATCATTATGTAGAGAGTTATAAGAGTAAACTATGTCTAATTTGAACTAAACCACTATAAAACATCCTATTTTTATTCATTATTTTTTAAATTATAAACAATTTTATTAATTAAAAATTAGAATAATGTTTCATTGATGAAATGTTTAATTTATACTATTCACCCTACTCTTGAGAATCGAGAATTAAAATTTTTAATCCAAATTTTTTTGAAGATCAGACCTTCTTTTGGAATGTTTAGCTTTGTTATTATGTTACATAATACCAAATAATGGGAATCTGATACTGAAATTATTAGTATTTCTTATCTATAATATTACTATTATTGACACCATCAATTTTTATCATATAGTAAAATTATAAATGAATGATTAATTTTATCATTTCACTTTATAATATCAACCAATTTGTATCATGTTCTTATTACTCTTTGTTATATATTTTGCATTTATATTTTATTGTGCTAAAACATTACTAGAGAAAAAATTATAATTGAAAGATCATTAATATGAGAAGAATGAATAATACTTATGAATGGATTTAACATATTCAACCTCAAATTGATGAAAATGATTATGGTTATTAGAAATCCAAAATGGTGAAATACCTCATGAATTTTAGAATTGAACACTACACGGTCATGGTAAAACCATAGAATATACTATTTGCTAAAACTGATACTCCTATAAGAAATTATGCTACAAAAATATTTTAAAATACAATGCAGTAAGTATTTTTTATTTTTATTTAAATATATGAGTGTTTAGTCAAGTGTTTGTGTTTAATAAATCACACAATATTCAAAATATTTTACAAGTTTATCACCATATCATAGAAAAAATGTCTCAAACTAAACCTTGAATTATTTTTGATGATTATAATGTCATCATGATAGGTATTGAAAAAATGTAATATATATGTTACATATATTCAAAATAATATTTTAATGGAATAACTCATTAGGGATAAACATTAGAAAATACAATAACTATTGAATTATTAATAATATAATTACAAACTAAATTGCATGTAAATATGGACTCCGTTAATGAAGGAGTGAAATTTATAGTATATGCTCTTATGTAATTGATTAGATTAATACTTCATTATGTATAGTCATTGAATAACATAGATAAAGAAGAGACATTGAAAATAAATGGTGTATCATTTATATTATTAAATTGATGTTTTATTAAGTCAACTAATTCCAAACTCTACGATAGAGAAAGACAGTATACTGTTTAGATTTTAACTAGATCAAAAACTAAAGGGAGATGATGAAGAAAGTAATAATTATAATATTTATAATGTTACATGTTTTGAATAAATATTTAAAGTTCATATCTGGCATAAATTCTCATAACTAATAAATAATTAAAAAAAGTGAAAAATGCTTCGAAAACTAATTTCAGATTTATGGAATTTTCCAATTCTACTTAAGAATGTATAAATAATAATGAATTTACTAAAAAATCCTACATGGTTTTTTTTAATGATGAAAATTTCATTTGATGTATTAATAATGACATACAGTACCTGGATAGTGGATACTCTATTCATAAGAAAAATTTCAATTCAATTATAATCACTATAAAAAAATTCGTTTGAGGAACTGTTAAACATGGAAATAATTTAAAAAGAAATCTGAAATGTATTGGTAATGTTTGTATGTCAAATTATACTAATATTACTAATGTGATGAATGTGGATGGTGTAAATAAAATAAATAAGTATATCCCAATTATATTATGGTTTTATCGAATTTAAATTTCAAAATGATTAATTTACACCATTTATAGACTATTAATTATTATTTAATGCTAATCATAATGATCAAACTTGTACAATTGATTTTTATGAAATATTATATCAACATGAAAACTGTTTGAATGTTCGAAAATATGATAGAATTCTATATTATTTATAATTAGTTCATGTAAGTTACTTAATTTTATAAATGATATCTAGTTTTTTGAATGTGTTACAGTTACCCACTTTGAATAAAGAATAAATTCATGTTTTTAATTTTTCATGAATGAAAAACACCATATTTTTTTAATTACAACCGATTAATCAGATAAGACTAAATAGACCATTAATATAATTAAATATTGATTTATTTGGAAATTACCAAATTAATAACCTTGGATAAATGAAATAATCATTATTTTATTTTTATGATTATTTTATATTTAGCTGGGTTATTTTGTATTCATAAAAAAAATTAAAACATATATAAATTTAATATTTTTTAAAAAAATTATAAGGGTGAGTAATTATTTCAATTCACTTTGATAAATGAGTTTATTTTCAGAATTTAAATTTTGATTATTTTTTTCAAAATGAATAGTTATCTTATAAAATTTTATAGAGGAATAACACTATTGAAAAATAGTGTTATCGAATAAAAACATAGAAATATTATTGAAATAGATAATATTATGTTAATTTGAAATAAATATCTGAGAGATTGTTGTGATAAATCAAAATTATTATATTTTTAAATTTTAAACTAAATTCATATTAGAACTCTATTGACGAAAAAACCATATGATTTGATTCGGGGTAAAAATTAAAATTCATTATATATATATATATATATATATTGGAAGTAATGATTTTTTGTTAAATTTGATGCACGATGTACTTAATGTTTTCTCTTGAAAGTGATGAATGTAATTTTCTTTGTATATTATAATATGATTAAGGCTAATAGATTTTATAATAAAATAAATATTGGAATTAATTAATCTATTGAGGTTATCTAAAATAAAAAAAATGTAATCATTAATTATAGATAGGATTATTTTGATTATGAGTTTATATATAATAATTTTTTAGAACAAAAAACATTAGATAATGATGAAAAAATTACTAGGGAGAATAATCATTCTCATATTGATCCTAAATCATAGAATTTCCTTATTGATGTTTCTATTAAATATTTAATTGTTAATATTTACTCTAGAGATAAAAATAAATATTTTATTTTATTTTTTATACTAATTTTGATTTTAATTCTAATTTTCATCATAATAATATTAAGGATTCAATAAAAAATAATTGGCATATATATATTCATAAAAGGATCTATCAATTTTCTTATAATAATGTTTCTTCCATAGTGGAACCCCCTTTAAATACGAATTTAATTTTATCTAAATGCATTGTTAGAAATAAAATGGATAAATCTGGGTAGGTTGTTATGAATAAATATGTACACATAAATCACTGATATACTTATGATAATGTTATGTATTTATAAGGTTATTTTTTGTACATTTCATGAATATAATAAATTTGATTTTTGTTATAATTTTTTATTTTCCTGGTTTTATGTTATATGAAATTGAAGTGAAAGTAAATTTCTAAATGGATGTATTTTTATGAATTTCATGTTTCTCAATAACCTGGTTCTCAAAATATAAATTTTATAACAATTTTTAGATAATCAAAGTATTTGATTGGTCTTAAGAATATAAATACTATTTTTACCATATAATTACATTATTTCTAATGAGAATTTATTTTTATGAATTAAAATATGATCATAATTTATTCAACGAAATTAATTGTAATGAGATTAAATTTTTTAAAATTTTAGTGGATCATATGTTTTTGGATATCAAAATTATTTTCTTTATAAAGAGATTATAATTTTTTTCGAAAAGTTGTTTAGATGAATCTAATGGGAGAATTGAAATTATTTCATAGAATTCAATCACATTAGAGTATTATTTATTAATACAATTATGATTCATCAATAAAAAAGAATATTCTATGTTATTGAGAGGAATTATTGTATGTTGGAGGTATTTAACTTATTTAAAACCTAATATAATGATAAATTCATGTTTGTATGAAAAATTATAGTAAGATTTAATTTAATATAACATAATTATTATCAATTTCTTAATTTGATATATTAATGGAACATTAATATATGGATTATATTATTCTAGAATTTTATTTTTGTTTTATTAGTTAATCTGACAATGATTTTAGAGGATGTAGACATTATTTAAAATGTACAATAAGTATGTTTCATCTTCTTAAGAAGAATATAGTTTCCTTGATATTGGGTAAAAAATTTATACAATTACCAACTACTAAATGTGAGTATATATTTGTTGCATATTTTTAATAAAAAAACATCATATTAAAAAAACCATAACTAAATGTGGTTTTATTTATAAATATGTAATGATATTCATTGATAATTTGTCAACTATTTCTATTTCAATGATCCTGATAACAAATTGTAAAATTTACAATCTTGAAAAGAAAAGTAATTTTTACTAAGATTATGTTAATAAGGGTTATATTATTTATGAATATTTTCCAACAAAATATAAACTAGAGGATAATTTCACTAAAACATAATATTTTTCAAAAATTAGGAAAATAAAATTTGTTTTTTGGTCAGTTTTAAATTTTTTTTAAATGTTATTACAGTTTTTTTGGCTTACAGCAATATGAAATTATTAAGAAGAAGTTTTTCAGATTTTAAAATGATTTTTATCTTTTATATTCAAGCTTTTAATTTTGATAAAGACAAATAAAAAATTTCTGAAATGGGGGGAATTTAATAAAATCTTCATTATGTAATTTATTTTTGAAAAGGTGATAGTGTTTTGGTTCTTTTTTCCGATTTTTTTTATTTGAATGTTCTATTTATTCACAATAATTAATGTTACTCATAATTCCCAAAAATATTCTCACTAGGTCACTATAATTTACCATATATCGACCTATAGTACATGAAATACTATATTTCATATTTCTTATGAATGAAAATTATTATATCTTTTACTTTATGTTAAATAAATACATATATATATACACACATATATATAGACCTTGGATATCAATTATTTTTATTATGAGGGAATCATTAGACATTTATCTAATATTAATTGAACAATAATGGATGATAATTTTTCTATTTGGATACTCTAAAATAAAAATAAATCATTTCAATATTTCAGGAAAATTTTCTATTCATTATATTTTATATTTTTGGATGTTTTTTTAAATAGAATTCTATATGGTACTATTATTATAGTTTTTTATCCATGAGAAAGATATCAAATTTAAATATGTTTTTTAGGACATAATATTGAATGTGTTGTTTAGATTGTCCTAAAATCATTGAATCTTCTGATGAAAATTTACCAAATGTGTTACTAAAACTGAAAACGTGAGTTACACCATGTGATGAAATTGTTTTTAATTAAATTATTCATATGATATTTTATTTTATGAGATCTTATATGTTATTAATTAATTAAAAGCATTTTTATTTTTCATATCTTCTATGTCTATTCACTCCATGGGAATATACGATGTATTTTTTGAATATACACGATGAATTAATCTTACAACCTACAATGATATTCAAATTACTATATAGATATAGAAATTATATTTTTAAATGATTTTATACAATAACATTTAAATCTTTTTTCACTCTATCAGATGACATGAAGTATGAAAATGAGATATTTGGATGTCATTAAAGCTAACAAATTTGTAGTATCAAAGTAAGTAAAGATACCAATATTTATGTTTTTTCACAGTGACTAAATATACAACACATTGACTCACTATAATCCATAAGTAAATTTATATGGCCACATATAACAATATTCACATGGTCAGTTTACTAATTATATTTTATATGAACTAACTTCATGATATGATGTAAAATTATGTCAACCAACAACAAGACAAATACCTCAAAGTCAATTGGTTGTATTGGTAAGTTAAATACATTATATATTTTCCTAAATTCAATAATTTTTTAAGCTTGATAATTTTATAATTAGTTTGTATAATATTATTTAATTCATTCTTATACAATTTTTTATGTATTTTATTGATTTAAAAAATAAATAATATTATATAGAATCCATGAATATATTTTTCAATATAATTGAAATATATTTACTCGTTATTTATTTATTCTTTACATAAAGATATATAAATAGTTTATCTTTTGATATTTTATATTTAAATATTTATGTGGTTTTCTATGTCGTATTCATTTAAAAATTAATATTTACTAACATTGAGAATATTAAATCGTAGGTTTGTGTATATAATGTATTATAAATAAATACAAAATATATAGAAATAGCATAATGATAGAGTTTATTATAAAAGATTAATAATTATAGTCAAATTATCTTATGATTTTTGGATTTATTTGACCTATTATTTATAAACTAAATGAATTATTATATTAATAATTCAAACTGGATTGAATTATTATTTAATATTTGAATTCATATAGTTTTTGTAACTATAATTATAAAGTGATAATTTTATCTCTCTTTGATAACATAAAAGTTTAATATAAATTAAATTACCATTTTAGAGATTGTCATGTTATTTTAACATATCAAATTTAAAAAGATTAATGACACATTCAAAGTACATCGTTATGTAAAAAACCCTGTTTTTAGAATCACAATATAATTATAATAGACATTGATGTGATATAACACCATGTCATATGAACTAAAATTTCCATCTAATGTACATAAATTGGAGTGATGAATGAAAAATACTAGGAATTTTCTTACATTCAAATACATTACTACCAAAATAATAATTATACATCCCTAATTCAACTTCTTTTTTATCTGTTTTCTTGTGTTTATAAACATACTTCCCATATCGCATGAATATTGTCACTTTTTTATCACTTTGAATTAAAAAATAATTATTTTTCTCATTATTTTCATAGTAAATACAACATTATAATGTCTTACATAACAAACTAGGATTTTACAACATGCCTTTTCTAATATATATTTTTTTCATCGGTTGGAAGTATAACTCACAACACCAAGCATAAATGAATAATTAAATATTATAATAACCTAGTAGTAAAATTTATGAGAAATAATAATAATAACCAAATAAATATAGAAATATAATATATATTTAATCATATGTTTTTATATTCATCCAAATTATTTTATATGCATTAGAAAGGAATGAATGTAATTTTTTTCTAAAAAGACTATATTTTTCTAGAGGATCTTTTATCACCTTTTGATGGAGAACATGATTTAAATATAATTTTTGAAAGTTTTAAATAACTTATTTGAAGAAATAAAAATCATATTTTAAATAGGAATATAATAATTCCTTTTGCATTTAGTTTTGTTATTTTAGTAAAAACATTCATGTTTTGATGATTTTTGATAAAATATAACATTGTAATCGAGAACTATTATTTCATCTAAATAATTTTTTTATTAAATTAAATTTTTATTTATTTTTAATCAATAATTTTATAAATTTTTATAACATAACATTATTTATTTCATTGGATTCATTTTCACATGTAATGTGGTTAGAAAAATAGTTCAATGTTTTGAATGTTTTCACATTAAAAACATGTTTTCTCATTCAATCAACTAGATTAATTATATATTAATTTAACTAATCTTCCATTTTAAATATTTAAAAACATATTACATAATTGGAATCCTAAGGTCCAAATTTAGAAAATATGATAATTTTATTTTAGTACAATACAAAGAGTAACATTAGTTTTTTTCATTTCTATGGGCATAGTTGAAATATGTAATTAAGGGTTACAATAATATTATAAGTATAATAATAGTTGACTAAAACATGTCCTTGTTTTATTTTACACAATATGGTCAAAAAAATCGTCACTGTTATGATTTTATGGACTCTTGGGTGCACATAGATGAATTTAATAATTTATTAGTATTTTATACTATAGAACTTCTAATATGTCACACTTATGTTTTTAAATAGTGTTATAATTATGATATATACTTTTCTGAATATAATTTTGTCTATAAATTATAATTTAATTATAAAATTTTAATCATTATCAGGATAATAAAATTTTAATTTTTAGGTAATAAATAATTAATGTAATGGCATATTCAATGAAAATTTAGTAATTGTTTAATTAATGTGTATATAAAATAAAAGTTATTAAAAATATTAAACTAAATGTAATTTTATTTAATAATTTTATTCAAGAATTTATTAGATTAATTATACATATTTTGAATGTATTAATGGTTTTGGTTAGATTTTATCATGTTTATATGATATTTTTTAGAAGTAAAATAATGAAAAGTGTCAAAATTGATAGTAATTATATTTAAAAATAAACACTATTTTATCAAATGATATAATATTCATAAGGATATACAATTCATCCATATGATAGGGATGATATTAAAAATTCCATCATAGAGTTATTTGAGGTTTCTTTTTCATTTTATAGTATTTATATTAATCATCAATGTGTAAAAACACATATTTTCTTGGTAATAGATAAAGTGCTTAAATAAGGTTCAAAACCAAAATATGTGGGTAAAAATGAGACTAAAGATGTATAAATGTTTTTGGATGAGAGTATTATGAACCATAATAATATTAAATACTGAATAAATTAATTTTCATCCATTTTTTAATTTTATTTTATTTTAAGTTAGTATATTGATAGTTTCCAAAAGTGCATCTCACCTCAATTATAAAATGGAACCTCAACCATTAGTTACTCATACCAAATTTAGAATTATATCAAAAAAACATACAAATTTATACTTTAATCATCCTTATAAATGTTTTTGAGGTCTTGTTCTTTCAAAAATTACAAATCTATATTCCTTAAGAATATATCTTACAGAATTCCATCAAACAAGAGATAATTTTTTTACCGGGTCATCGAAGTTCATTTTCCCACTTACTTCATATTCTTATTTTTTTCAAAATAAAGTAATAAATCTAGGATCATATATATGATAATTTTGTATTATCATTATGTTACATCTGTATTCCATGTTTTTTCCATCATATGAAGAATGAAAGCATTGTGTGTGTGTGTGTGTGTCTGTACAACTTACCATCTCCACATCATCGTGAAATCTATTTTTATGTCCACATTACATGGATGTATATAATTATATGTATAATAGATATCTATTATAATTTTGAAATTATATTAACTCTAAAAAATAAATATACCAAAAACTTCTTTAATATTTCACCATTAATGTAATGATATCATTTCTCATGCGCACATGAAACCAATTATCTCCATAGAAAGATGTGATTCATTTTCCATGTTAACCAATAATGAATGATTATAAAAATTAATTTAATAAATGAAAATTATATTTTTAAAATTAATATTATTATTGAAATATTTTATATATATCATATACAATAGAACTAAAACATTCATGGTAAAACAATAATGAAAAAACCTGGAAATTAATTACTAAAATAGTAAAATGAATAAAATATTATTAATAATAATGTGACAAAAAATTATATGTGGATCACATATTTCAATAAAAATATTACTAGTATTCCATTTTAAGATAATAATATGTTTAAAACCATTATAAATGAGTTTTGGATACGTATGAAGGGATCCAAACTTACGGTAAGGGTTTTTTTCTCACATTTATTTTTATGGGACACATACTATATACACCACTTATTTCATTTTTGTGTGGTATATAATACCCATGAATGTTTTCTATGAGTGATATCATGTAAATTATTGTATTTTATTATAAATATAATTTTTTTCATTAATTAGGAATACAATTCTTTTGATTATAATGTTATAAGGGTTATTTCACCATGTAATTATTAATCGAGATTGTTTATGTTTAAGACTCATATGGAAAACACATTACCTCCATGTCCATGTTATATAAAAAAATCAATTTTTTACCTTTATTCTATGAAATTATTAAATTATTTTTCCCTTGTTTTACTTTTTTTAATGATATAAAATGAATATTTTGATGTTTTCCAAAAGAGTTACTTTACGAAATTTCTGACAAAAACATAGAAGGAATATTTTATTAACCTTAATGGAATGGGTTGTTTTTACAACAGTCATGATACTATATTGTTTTGAGGATTTATTTATAAAGATTAGTATATTTTTTTCTAATAAAATTATTTCTATTATAAATTTTACTTTTTAAAAAAAATCAAAATTAAAAAGTCAATTTATCTCAAGAATATTTTTATTATTTTATTAGAAAATATTCATCTACGTCAACATATATTGTTGGATATTATAGAGGACTGAGTTTAATCTCTAATGATACCATATTCCATATTTTATTGAATGGTTAATGACAGGTTTGACGAAGGATGTTTTATTTTTATACCATTCATGGTTTATGGTAAAGGTATTCACATATATTATGCTAGATTTACAATACATGTGATTATAAGGGATTTGTATCAACCTTTTTATATGATGAATGGATTGTACTTAGTATGTTATGGGTGGGGACCATTATATCCCCTTCGAGAATCCGTATGTCTCGTGACCTGGACTAGTTTGGGTATTGGATGAGGACTTTACTATATATGTATTGTGTCTTGGTTGATGCCTTAAAGGTATGATTATAATGTATGACATTATGAATTCCATTATTATGGTAGTAGTTATTTAAATTCCATGTGATTATTTGAATGGTATAGTTTCTATGGTTAACTTTTATCCCCATGTTATTATTTGTATGTCACTTTTTCATCAAATTTCATTCATGGCATATTATTCCAAGGTAATTGATTAAATTTCACGTGTTTATGTTCTTCACCTTAACCTAATAAATTATTATTATTTTTATATCTTCCACCATATACCCTTACCATAAAATTGAGATCACCGATTTCATATATTTTTTTCAGGATTCCCTTTAGTATGTTTTGACTGATATTAAGGGTTTAAAAAGGATAAATAATAGAAGACTCATTGAAATTAAATATGTTTATTATATTTCAAAATTTAATATGAATTTAATTTATGTATCTAGTTTACCAATACTAATAATCTATTCAGTCCTTTGGGATGTGATTAGTTATATCCCAAGCTGATGTAATAATTTAAGGCACCATTTCTAGGATACTGGGGTTTGGTTTTTTTAGTTGTCATCAGAGAAAGTTTAGTATTATTATTGGGAACTAGATTTAAGATAGCATATATTACATAAAATATTTTTGACATAATATGAAAATATATCCAAATAATCTATGATTTAGTGAGAAGCTATACAAAAATTTCCCTTTTCGGTTATGAGAGTCAATATTTTTTTATTTTATACAATATATATCATAATGTTATAATCTAATATCAGGTATTAAATTATTTAGACATGGCACCTATTAGATGAAATAGAAAACATATCAAAATATATAATCAATCTATGGATTTCGCCATATGTGCAACACCCCTGGAAAAGTGAGACATAAAAGGCTAAATGGGACTACCCATTTCAACAAGGTGTATCGTTCTTTTCGAGAGCCTGTTTGATTATAACTCCACATTTATGCATGCATGGCCTAGAGTAGTAATCAAGATGGGTGACCTTATGAGATGATTCCCAGGGTGTGTGTAAGTGATGAAAAAACAAACATAAAAAACATGTGTTGGACTATGGGGACGACCATTAGTCTGATAAGAGACCCTAGTGAGCAATATCCTATGGTGTTTTGGGGAGGCAACCAAGGAATTACTGTAGACCCATGGGGACAGATGATAAGATTCATGACCCAGGGAGGTGGGCCATGACAAATGGTTTCAGAGCCAATACCCAGCTGGAAGTGCTTAGGAACTGCCTGGGAATGATGCTTGGGGTTCAAAATAAGGGTTTTGTTCTTTAAAGGTGTCAATAATGTAACACCCATGGAAAAATGAGACTTAAAAGGCTAAATGTTACTACCCATGTCAACAAGGTGCACCTTTATTTTTAGGAGCCTGTCTGATTATAACACCAAAGCTAAGCATGATTGGCCTAGAGTAGTAATCAGAGTGGGTGACCTTCTTGGATGTTTCCCAGGGTTTGTGTAAGTGACGACAAAACACACAAAAAGAACATTTGTTAGCCTGTAGGGACAATCATTAGTCTGATAAGTGATCCTAGTGAGTAATAGCATATGGTGTGCTGTTAAGGAAACCAAGGTATTACAGGAGACCCATGGGGACAGATGATAAGGATTATAACTTAGGTACGCAAGGACAGATGATAAGGTTCATAACCCGGGGAGGCGGGTCGTGACAATAGAATGAAGATGATGCTATATTTTGAGGTGAAAATGGTGCTAACCAAATTATAACCATACAAGGACAAGATACACAGATTATGAATAATAACCATAATAATCTAGAGTATCCTAAAACACAATATGGAGGAACAAAATGAGATTGCTTATGGGGATAACAACCTCTATCATTCTATGGAACAAAATATCCATTTTTAGCACATTTGTAGATATTTCCTTAGGGAATATAATTATTTTATTGCGATGTAATTAATGGGAGAATGTGGTCATGGAATTTTATCACTGCTCAAGTGATGAAGATCAATGGTATTACTAATTAATAACACGAATGAGGAGGAAGACATTGAAATTATGGAATTGAATTATTTTATGAATTTAGTATTATAAAAATATTTACCTCACAAACAGTTAGTGGATATGGGGTGACATATCTTGAATCTGAGTAAAAAAGAGTCTGACATATTTATATGTATTATAAAAAAAATAAAAGAGTATAAATACATTTCCTAGAGTACACATGTGAACTAACTATTAATAATGGAGGATTCTGTGATGATTTATGACCAATACTCATTAAGATGCTGGTCTCACTAAATTTCACATTTTACAACGATATAGTATCTTGTGTAATAAGGATAGAGAAATAATTATCTATGACATTTTAATTTAAGTTAATCTAAAAGAACAATGAAATTATAGAGAAATAGATTTATTATGTGAAATAAGGAGGAATGAGATTCCAAAATGTGATAATTACTGGAAGAAATACCCTGATACTAGCCTGAAGATAATGGGAGTTTGTTACTAGTGTGGAGAGAAAGGTTATCGAGACTGTGATTGTATGGGAAATAAAGAGGATGTAAAGGTTAAATGTTTTGACTGTAATGATATGGGGATTTCTTAAAATGAATGTCCCATGAAATATGTATATATGTCCCAAAAGAAGCAAAAATTTTAAGTTCAAGATTATGATGTTACTAAAGAAGAAGTTGTGTAAGTAAACTATTTGTCTTTTTGGATTCATGAATTAGGTTATGATATTCATGTTATGAAAATAATTTTATATATAAGGATTTTACAATACGTTTTTTAGGTATTTGGATGGATCCATGAATTCATTAAGGTATTATGATGATCAAGGTCTTCGTATGTTTGGTATTTGGGATTAAGTGATAAAATATGTTTATGGAATATAATATTATGTGCATTTTGGAAATTTAGTGTCCATATTTCTTAATTTGTGTTAATTAAAATATAAAAGACTTGTTTTTTACATTAGTATTTTAAACGACTTATAATTTAAATAAATATGGAATGGATAAAGATGTACTTTGGATATTATTTCTTTTGGTTAATGTATGATTAATCATATTGGATAACCTATGATAAACATTTTTTATTAACCATTTAAGGCATTTGCTAACTTCATGACCCAACCGATTACATCCAATACAGAACTGGACCCATGAATTGTAGCATACCATCTGGTTCCAGTGATGTTCTCCTTCAACTTCGATCGTTATGAACTCCACTGTACTTTTCAAGACATCAACTTCGACGCAAATTCTTGGAGAAATCGGGTGGAAAACCAAGCGGGTACGGGCATCAGAACATAGGTAATGACAAATCATATTTCCAATCAACCAAAGAATACCTGGATTCTGGAATGTTATTGGGAGTCCAGGGAGAGAAATCCAGATTACCGTAACCGGAGAGTCGCATAATTGGTGAAATTCGAAGGACCACTAAAAGAGGAATAAACGAAAACCCTCCATAGAATGTGGAGAATTAGCCCAAACCTTGCAAAGATCCTCCTCATTTGAAAATCAAATCATAATATGCCTTGAATCCAGAAGTCCAACAACTGTCCAATCCTACAAATGCCATGAAGAGAAGACAAAACTATCGAAAGCATCAACGGAGGGCCTCTTCTTCCCAAAACGAGCGACCAGCGTAAGGTCCAGTAGTGCTGAGGTTTCTATGAGTTCCAGAGTATTAATCAGAATAGAATGATCGCCATCCACACAGGACTAAACTTTAGGTCTCCCTTAAATAGAGGTAAAGCAAGGGAGGGAAGATATATTTGTAAAAGGGGAAATCGAAGGGCCGATAGAGGGTAACGGAAGCGAAGGATCTTCTGCCTCCCTCCCCGGTCGAGGGGGGCCGAGGAGGGAAGACGACGCTGCAGCCATGGCCTACGCCATGGGAGGCAATGGAGGCCGAGTGAACCGGCCAGTCTTCTTGGTTGGCTTCACCACCATCCCCGATGGTAACTCCTTCTTCAAACTGAAATGGGTTCATCCAATAACCATCTTAGTAATCAATATTCACACCTTAGACCACTATAGCATACCAATTACATCATAGATTAGATTTTATTCCCCATTAAAGTCATAACTATCTCATGAGATATATGTCACCACACAATGATTTAAAGGGAGATATGTGTCCCAACTATCACATAATTAAAATTATAGATATGTGTTTTACAGGAACATAAATCATTCATCATTTCATAACCCATAACAGGAAGAGGGTTTCAATATACATTTATTCATAACATAACCAATAGAATAAAAATGGGGTTTATATACATTCCATCATTTTATCATAAATATAAACCATCGATGGTAATAATTAAGATGTTATCATTTGTTAATATAGAAATTAAATTACAATTAATATCAGAAAATGATATCTAAGATAAAATATTTTTTTTCAAATATCACTTCGACCAACTAATGAAGAAATTGAATTTTCTATTTTAAAATCTCAAATATTTTTAAAAATTCATTGAATATATAAATTAAAACATTTTTTATAAATAAACATGAAATATTTAAAAGCAACCAGGAAATATTTAAAGCTACATGATGGGATAAAATTAACTCATGTTGTATGGTTTATAAAAAACATTCATTTCATAAATTTTGATAGATAATTAATAAGGAACCATGATTGGGAAATGATAAAAAGTTTCAATTAAAATTGTTTTTTAATGAAAAAATTTGTAATATTTATTTTTCAAAATAGTAAAAAAATCAAAAAAAAATCTAGAAAAAGAGGAAAATAAAGATAAATATTCCCCAACTGATACATAAGTATAATTATTTTAAAATAATGAATGTATTGAGAAATAAATCCTTTCATCTATTTAATCAGTTGATTTATTGTATCACCCTGAGATTTTATGAAAAATATTCTTTTAATTTCACTGATGTCTTGTGTTGTACGCTACACCAATATTATCTTGCGCTATACGCAACACCATATTATCTTGCAGTATACGCAACACTATTCTTGGCTCGTGTTACACACAATTTGAAGTTCTTTTTGAAGAAATTATTTTATGCAACATTAAGTATAGACATTGTTTATTGTATAAATTAAATATGGTTGTATTTTGTTATACACAATGACAAAGGAGTCTTGTAGTACATGCCACCCTGACTTGGCTTGCATTACATGCAATTGCGACCTTCCTAGATAGTGTGTGCAGTACGCAATACCGGGTTTCCCTAAACAACGATATATTGTTATAATATTATTATAGACTAGCCGTTATGAATATTATTGACTAAATTTTGAATTTTATAACATTATTATTCATCTTACATATTTTCTAGAACATGGTATGTGAATAAAAAATTCAGGTAAAATAAGTATTTTTCAAAAAAATACAGTTTTTCCATTTTTTGATGGCACACCCACATTAAATCAAGTTTTTTACATGTTTATAAGTTCAATTTGTCAAAATAAAATTCTTCCTTGGAATCAGGATATAAAAATTTAATTTGAATAAAATTTTCATATTATTCTGATAACTTTAATATTTTGATGAATAGTAAAAACATGCTATATTTTAATTAAAAACATCTTTTTTCATTGAAATACTTTATATGTCTATATTATGTTTTTAATAAGTTTTAAAGTGTAATTATAATATATTTTTACCAATTAAAACAATTTTGGTCATTGAAATTAATTTCACTTTGAAATTGGACATGAACAAGTGATGATCTTTTGATAGTTATTGTTTCCTAAAAAATGCTATTTGTTTTGATAATGGGAATTACATTTAAAATTAATTAATGCCACTTATATGTTTTGAATTTGGAAAAATAGACATCATTTTTGAATTCTGAATATCAAATATAGATTAGGCTTAATGTTTGGTATTTTTTTGAAAAACATCAATCTTTGATGAATAGTGAAAACACTGAGTTTTTGGTTAAAATCGACTATTTATTTAAATAATAATTTATTTTATTTAAATTTATTTTAGTTAAAAATGGATACATAATACTTATATAATTTCAATTAAATTCATTGGAATCATTTTATAATAATTTTATATTAATAAAAAATTGTATTTAACTTTTCACCGTCTTTTACCCACCTCCTAGGAGCTTTTTTGATTTTTCATAAAATGTAATTTTAAAGCTTATGTGAGTTAAATTTAGAAAATCCTAGAGACATGGTTAATATCAAGGAGTAAAATTTGGTTCAATTAGATAAAAATTATTTCTGATGAATAGAAACTTTTTACTTTTATTTACCACGGTTAAAGGTAAATAGGGTAATTCAAGGTGAAAAGAATATTATAATAATTCAAAATTAACTTAAAACTTGTCAAAACATTACATGATGTGTAATGGAAGACCATGGGAATCCTTGGGTCGATTTTTGGGACCCCTTATAACCACTTATGAAAGACAATGACACATTATATTAATTAATTTAATGTAAAGATAAAATTGGCATTGAAAAAACTCTTTTAGTAATTAATTTTTATAAGGGGCTATATAAATTATCTTTTTGACTATAAATATTAATTGGAAATATAAAAAGATTTCCTACATGTTGGTATTTTTTATAATTTTTAGACATCAAATAAATTAAATTATTTATGACATAATAATGATGCAGTATTTACCTCGTTAATAAATGATTTAAATAAATAAGATTATAATGATTAAAATATCTTCAAAAACCAGTCCAATTTATATTGGCTGATTTTATTTCTAATATGAGTTATCTTATCTTTGACATTAATGTGTTTTGGACCTCTCTAAACAGAATATAAGTTTATAATAAAATAATGTTTTCAAACTTTCCTAAAGAGCCCCTCCACTCCCTTATAAAAGGAGACCAATTCAATGCAATTTCTCACACCTCTCAAGCCTTTTGGTTCGTCAAAAATCTGCCAAAATAAGATACCTACATCCCTCTACTCCCCCTTGAATCCTAACATTAGGCAGAAGACACTCCAAAATGTACTTTTGGATCAATCCATGGTATGTTACCCAAATTAAAGGTAATAGTTTCTCTTAAGTTGTTTTCTTTTATTCTACTTCTCCTACCACTAAACTATTTTTAATAATTTATTTTGTGACAACACCAGTATCCTCAAAATACTATGATTTTGTTATGAGATGTATTAGAACTACACTTACACACACCTTCATCTAATGGATGAAGAACATAATGTATATGTGATGGGAAACTAACGCCTCACGAAACGATGATTGTTCGATTTTCTCCTACCGCCTCTCATGGTGGCCATTATGATGGAACTGTATTTATATATGATATATATTATCTTTATGATTTCCTTATTATTCTTTAATTACCAATTATATCAATCCTTTATGGTTTCCAGAGTTGGTAAATACGATAATCTCATTTGAGGAAGTGCGGACTACCGCCCCCTCAAAATGATGTGATTCGTTAATGCCTTATGTGGGATGTATAAAGGATGGAGTTAATAATATTATATATGATATTATTATGGAATTATAATATACCTATGTATCATTATGTTTTAATTCCATTAAAATAATAAATTGAAATTAAAGTAGCATTCATGTGTACTTACGGTTTACCGTCTCCATGAATGGTGCATTTCATTTCTTACCTCCACATGTTATGTACTATTAAAAATACATGTATATTCTGGATATATAATGAATATATATGATATATAAATCATTATTTACATTCTTGAAGTAAGTAAATCATGATATATTTAATAATAACATCAATAACAGTAAGTCCAAACACGTACGATAAATAAGATGATTTTACCAAAAATGTTTCCTTAACAAGGGATTTACAAAACAACGGGAAATATAAAGTCATAAGTAAACCATATATGATATCATAACAATGAATATGATTCGTTAATAAGTCAATGAAATTATTTAAATCATTATACAGGAGGTTCAGATACGTACGAATCATATTGGAACTAAGTTAAGGGAACATGTTAACCCAATTTCTGTTCAATGGGTTGATCCTCCTTTTCTTGTTTATGTCATTCATTGATTATGTGAGAAATTACTTTTTATATCTTATCATGTATTTATAATTTCTTTATGTGAACTTATAGTTAATACACATAAGTGATCTATTTTATTTAGAAAAAGATCTTTGTAAGGGATAACTTTTCCAATCTCGTTTTTACCCGATATTGTTTATTCGTAAGTATTTACTAGGGTTATATTTATCATCCATGTCCCAATTTTCTAAAAATTCTTTCATGGATGTTTAAATTCCTTTTTACCCATTTTTAACTTTTATTACATGGTATGTATGGAATCTTTCTTTTTTTTACCATACGAGGTACTTCTTGACTTTTCCAGCAAAAGTACGAGAAGAATGTTTTTTTAACTTATAAGGCATGAAAGGATTTTTACAGTTTTATAAAGCCTTATTTTAATGAAGCATACTCCAAAATATTTCATGAATATTTTCAACAAAATCCTATTCTTTAATAAATTGCATGGCATTTTGTGAAAATAAAATAATTTTGAAGAAGAAAGGATACTTTCCTCAAGAATTCATTTCAAGTGTTTTTTCAAAACAGTTTTCCATCCAAGATGACATTATTCCATATGTGTATGTTTCAAGTATAACGTATCTATGATTTAAATGGTTTTACTTTTCTTATTATGAAATGATATCCATATCTTTTATATGGACTATGTGAGGATGGGATGATGTTTATGAAACCCATTTTATTCGTTGGGTTATTATGAATGATGTATGTTATTTTGTGGCACAAGTAAAAATGATTTCATTATGAGATGGGTGGGACCTATATCTCCCCCCAATGCATTGGGAAAAGATTTATATCTCATGAGATAGATATGGCTGGAATGGCATGTAAACCCGGTTCAGTAATACAGAGCTGGAACAACAAGTAAACCCGGTTCAGTAATGGACTTTGTCAACTAAGATGGTCTTAGAAGAAATGCCTAGGCTACTATGGAAATAATATCATGTGATTAATGTTTTTCCATAATTACATGTTTTATTCCCATTCTATTTAATCATGATTAATGATTCTTTATGATCTATGCCTTATATACTACCATGTTTTATGTCATTGCCCAATATTTTAATGTTTAAACATTATATTCTAGTTTCTATGTTCAAATGTATATGATTTGTTTTATTTTATCCATGCTTACCCATACTGAGCATTTCAGCTCACCCTTTATATGTTTTCTTTTCCCCAGGATATAAAGAAAGGTTTTTTTGTAGAAAATAAAGGGGAAGATCTTTATGGGAGATGTTAAAGATCTTTTATCATGATTAGAAGATTATTTTTTCGATTTTCCAAAGAAACTAAACTATTACGGTCCTTGTGTGTTTGTTTTTATTATGTATTAAGTATTCTTCAAGAGTAATGTAATGTCTATGTATGTCAAGATTTGGGTATATACAGTTGGTATTAGAGGAATGTTATAGTTAACCTTTATAAACTAGGATGCTAAAACATTAGTGAGATCCCTAGAAATATTTCTAATGTATGTCTAGGGATGTCCCTAAGGTTAAGTATAATTATAGGTTATAGTCCTAGAATTACGGCAACGATCATAGAATTAAACCCAAGATGTTAGATATTGATGTTACTCCACATTTAATATGTTGTTTTCCCAAGCTTGATTTTTGCCTCTCACACTATTATTTTTGGGTTTTAGACGATGGATGAAACCCTAAGGAAACGTGTTGATCAATTTAATGGAAAATGAAATGATTTTCCTCCTGAACAACCAAATGTGATGGGAGATGGTGTGCAAAATCATATTTCTATACATACACAAGCTATGAATCATTGTGGACTTCCAAATGAGTAGATAAGGAAACAATATTCTATTGAGTCCTTCATGAGGCAACGTCCCCCTTATTTCAGTGGGTCTTCTAATCCACTTATTGCTAAACAATGGATCAGTACCATTGAAACGATATTTTCCATACTTCACTCTTTGGAACATGAAAAAGTCATTCTGGCTATTTACCTACTAGAAGGCAAAGCAGATCAATGGTGGACTTTAATTAAGAATACAAGGCCCCATTGTGAAATTTATTCCATGGAATGGGATGAGTTCAAGAACTTATTTTTCAATAAGTACTTCCCTCGTATTCTTCGAACAAAGATGGAAAGGGAGTTCCTTGAGCTTATGAAAAAGGATGATGAATATGTTACTTTATATGAAGAAAATTTTACAAGGATTTCAAGGTATGCATTTGGATTTATCATCCAACCTGAATGTAAAGTTGATTGATTCTTTAGTGGCTTAAAACCAAGTCTTCGAAGGGCATTAGCTATAAAAGACATCAGTAGTTTTGAAGAAATTGTGTTTTGTGCTGTCAAGGTAGAAATGGAAGTTGGGGTTACATATCCATCACATGGTTTTGACAAGAAACGAAAGATGGAGTTCAAGGAGAAATCTCAGAACAATGGTGAAAAGAAGATGAATGTTTCTTTATGCTCAAAGTGTGGAAAGAATCAAGGTGGAGATTGCGTAAAAGGTACTAAAAATGTTTTAAGTGTGTAAAACAAGGTCATCGAGCAGTTGATTATCGAAGTAATTGGAAAAATGTTGTTAATGATGTGAATAGATAAAAGACTATAGAGAACTCTCCACCAACAATTAAATGCTTCAAGTGCAAGGAAATGTGACATTATGCTAATAAATTCCCTAATCCATGGGTTAATGATGATCAACATGAGCAACCTCTTAAGGAAAAGGATAAAGGGAAGTCTCATGCGATCATTATTTGTGATGTTGAGTATGAAAATGATGTTTTGTAATGATTAAGTGTTTATGTAATGGGATTTCAAAATAGTATCATGGAATCTCATTTATGGTATTGTGGAATTTTGTAATATCTATGTATTGGTCTAGTGTGGTTTTCAATAATTTTATGGTATCGGTAACCCTGAAAAGTGATTCAAATATTTTGGAAAGTAGATGATATGCACATAATGAAGGGATAAGGATAAAATAAATTTTTGGATAGTTTCCATGAGCTCATGATTGATATAAGGACTAAGCGATATCATTGTTTGAGTATATAGAATTTTTTAGGATTTTGGTATGTGGAAAGAGTTAACTTTTGACAGCATTCATGTTTTCACTATGGTTCAATGGGTATTAATTTTTCAAGAGAATACATGATTAAGGTATTCACATGATTGAAATGTGACCAACAAGACATATGAGGGATAAATAATGGTATTCACATGCTTTTATATGACCATTTTATTAATCGTTCTCTTTATACTATGAGTTTGGAAAGAAGTATTTTGGATAAGCCTAAAGATTTGAATGGATTATTTTGAACATAAGTTAGTATTGTTTAAGGCTAGAATTTTTTTTCGATATTATTGATAAAATGTTATAATAATGTAGTTTTACAAAAAGGCAAACCTACAAGATGGTCGACAACCCGTCGCGTCGGACAAGGATGTGGGAATCGAACCCACAACCAAAGTGCAACATGCCTTTATCACCTACCACTGGCCTACAGTAAGTCCTTGTTTAGTAGAAACCAGTTTTATTATATTAAGAAATATGATAGATGAAGTATAAATCCATTTTGGAACCATATATGATTATTCTAACCATAGATAGAATTATGTATATAACGTTTGCTAACTTTTCTTTGAGACAAATGGAAAGACCTATTATTCTATCACATGATCTTCTAAAACTTCATGAAAGACAATTCAACTTCATTTCATTAAGAGATGAAGTGGAAATTGTTCAATGCGCGAAAAACAGTGAGATTATACCAAAATAAAGTAAGTATTTCTTCTGATTCAAATTCTTCAACTATAGGGAAATGATCTTGAAAACAAAAAATGTTGTCCTAGTGCCCTCATAAACAATAAACCAGATGTTACATTAGATCATCACAAATTTATGGCTTTGTTATTGTGGGCTTTTTCATAGCCATGTTTTCTACCACTCTCCATCAGAACATGACGGTTAGATTTCTCTTACATATCCTTATTTTCACCTATGTTCTCCTATGTGGAAACCCAGTGCTTAGTTAATTTGGGTAACTGTTACGTTTCATACATTAGTTTTTAAGGTCAAGTTTTGGTATTCATTTTTACTATGTGGGTTTCTATTAAAGAAACTTTCGAGTTGTAAACCATTTATAACCCTGACAAATTTCGAGGGAGAAATTCATTTTTCAGGGGGATAGAATGTAACACCCCGAGATTTTATGAAAAATATTTTTTAAATTTCATTGATGTCTTGTGTTTTACGCTACACCAAGATTATCTTGCGCTATACGCAACACAATATTAGCTTGCAGTATACGCAACACTATTCTTGGCTCGTGTTACACACAATTTCATGTTCTTTTTGTAGAAATTATTCTACACAACATTAAGTAAAGAAATTTTTTAATGTATAAATGAAATATTGTTGTATTTTGTTATACACAACCACAAAAGAGTCTTGCACTACACACCACCCTGACTTGGCTTGCATTACATGCAATCACGACCTTCCTCGATAGCGTGTGCAGTACGCAATACCAGGTTTTACTAAACAACAATATATTGTAATAATATTATTATGGACTAGCCGTTATGAATTGTATTAACTACATTTTGAATTTTATAAAATTATTATTCATCTTACATATTTTCTAGAACATGGTATGAGAACAAAATAAATTTTTCGGGTAAAATAAGTATTTTTCAAAAAATGATGTTTTTCCACCTTTTGATGGAGCACCCACTTTAAATCTAATTTTTAACATGTTTATAAGTTCAATTTGACAAAATAAAATTCTTCCTTGGAATTAGGATATAAAAATTTAATTTGGATAAATTTTTCATATTATTCTGATAACTTTCATATTTTGATGAATAGTAAATACTAGCTATATTCTAATTAAAAACATATTTTTCATCTCAATAATTTATATCGCTAGATTATATTTTTAATTGGTTTTAATGTGTAATTAGAATATATTTTTACCATTTAATCTAATGTTGGTCATTAATTTCACTTTTAAATTGGAAATAAACAAGTGATAATCTTTTGATAGTTATTGTTTCTTAAAAACACGCTATTTATTTTGATAATGGTAATTACTTTTAAAATTAATTAAGGCCACTTCTATGTGCTGATTTTGGAAAAATAGACATCATTTTTGAATTCAGAATATCAAATATAGTCTGGGCTGAATTTTTGGTATTTTTCTAAAAAAACTTTAATTTTTGATGGATAGTGAAAACACTGAGTTTTTTGTTAAAACCGACATTTTATTTAAATAATAATTTATTTGATTTAAATTTATTTTATGTAAAAATAGATAAATAATACTTATATAATTTAAATTAAATTAATTGTAATCATTTTATAATAATTTTGGATTTATAAAAAAATGTATTGAACTTTTCACCGTCTTTTACCCACCTCCTAGGAGCTTTTTCAATTGTTCATAAATCTTATTTTTACAGCTTCTGTGAGTTGAATTTAAAAAATCCGAGAGACATGGTTAATATCAAGGAGTAAAATGTAATTCAATTTGATAAAAATAATTTTTGGTGAATAGTAACTTTTTACATTTATTTACCACGGTTAAAGGTAAAGAGGACAATTCAAGGTTAAATGAATATTATAATAATTCAAAATTACCTTAACACTTGTCCAAACCATATTTTATGAGTAATGGCCGACCATGGGCACCCTTGGTTTGATTTTGGGACCCCATGGAGCCACTTATAAAAGATAATGACACATTAGATTATTTAATTTAATGTAAAGACAAAATTATCATTAACAAAAATCCTTTAGTAAATAATTTTTTTAAGGGGATATATAAATTATCTTTTTGACTATAAATATTTATTCAAAAGCTAACAAGATTTAATAAATTTTTGTTTTTTTTTTATAATTTTTAGACATCAACTAAATTAAATTTTTTATGAAACAATAATTATTCAGTATTTACATCATTAATAAATGATTTAGATAAACAAGATTATAATGATTAAAATATCATCCATAACCTATCCAATTCCTATTGGATGATTCTATTTAAAATATGAGTCAATTTATCCTCGACATTAATGTGTTTTGGACCTCTTTAAACCGAAGATATGTTTATAATAAAATAATGTTTTCACACTTTCCTAAAGAGCCCCTCCACTCCCTTATAAAAGAAGACCAATTCTATGCAATTCCTAACACCTCTCAAGCCTTTTGGCTCTTCCAAACTATGCACAAATAAGCTCCCTAAATCCATCTCCTCCCCCATGAAGCCTTAAATTAGGAAAAATACACTCCAAGAAGTTCTTTTGGTTCAATCGAAAAAAAGTTACCCAAATTAAAGGTAATAGTTTCTCTTAAGTTGTTCTCTTTTATTCTACTTATCCAACCCCTAAACTCTTTTTAATCCTGTCTTTTGTGACAAAACTGGTATCCTAAAAATACTAGGATTTTTTAATGAGAATTATTATAACTACACTTACACACACCTCTATCTAATGGATGAAGAACATAATATTTCCGTGATAGCAAACTAACGCCTCACGAAATGATGATTGTTCGATTTTCTTCTACCGCCTCTCATGGTGGACATTATGATGGAAATGTATTTATATATGATATATATTATGTTTATGATTTCCTTATTCTTCTTTACATTCCAATTATATCAAGTCTCTATGGTTTCCATAGTTGGTAAATATGATAATCTCATTTGAGGAAGTGCGGACTAACGCCCCCTCAAAGTGATGTGATTCATTAATGCCTTATGTGGGATGTATAAAGGATGGAATTAATGATATTATATATGATATAATACCGAATTATAATATACCTATGTATAATTATGTTTTAATTCCATTAAAATAATAAATAGAAATGAATGTAGTGTTCATGCGTACGTACGGTTTACCATCTCCATGAACGGTGCATTTCATTTCTTACCTCCGTATGTTATGTACTATTTTAAATACAGGTATATTATGGATATATAATGAATATATATGATATATAAATCATGATTTACATTCTGGAAGTA
Organism: Viscum album; assembly: GCA_963277665.1. Classification (NCBI taxonomy): domain Eukaryota; kingdom Viridiplantae; phylum Streptophyta; class Magnoliopsida; order Santalales; family Viscaceae; genus Viscum; species Viscum album. Next base: position 1,249,778,466 of record OY728150.1, on the reverse strand, counting down.
AGTAAATAATGATATAAGTAATAATAACATCATGAACAATAAGTCCAAACTCGTACAATAAATAACATGATTTTACCCAAAACGTTGCTTTAACAGGGGATTTACAAACGAACGGGTAATATAAAGTCATAAGTAAACCATATATGAAATCATTACAATGAATATGAATATTTAATAAGTCAATTACATTATTTAAATAATTATACAGGAGGTTTTGTTACGTACGAAGCATATCAAACCTAAGGTAATGGAACATCTTAACCCAATTTCCATTCTTTGGGTTGATCCTCTCCTTCTTGTTTATGTCGTTCTTGGATTATGTGAGAAATGAATTTTTATATCTTATCATGTATTTATACTTTATTTATGTAACTTTATAGTTAATACACATAAATGATCTATTTTATTTACAAAAAGATCTTTGTAAGAGATAAATTTTCAAATCTCGTTTTTACCCGAGATTGTTTAGTCGTAAGTATTTACTAGGGTTATATTTATCATCCATGTCCATATTTTCTAAAAATGCTTTCATGTATGTTTAAATTCCTTTTTAACCATTTTTAATTTTTACTATATGGTATGTATGGAATTTTTTTTTACCATACGAGGTACTTCTTGACTTTTCCAGCAAAAGTACGAGAAGAATGTTTTTTTAACTTATACGGCATGAAAGGATTTTTATGGTTTTATAAAGCCTTATTTTAATGAAGATTCCTCTAAAAGATTTCAAGACTATTTTCAACAAAATCCTATTAATTTAAAATTTCGTGGCATTTTGTGAATATAAAATGATTTTGAAGAAGAAATGATACTTTCCTCAACAATTCATTTCAAGTGTTTTATCAAAACCATTTTCCATCTATAAATACATTATTCCATATGTGTATGTTTCAAGTATAATGTTTCTATGATTTACATGGATTCAATTTTCGTATTATGAATTGAAATCCATTTCTTTTATATGGATTATGTAATGATGGGATGATGTTTACAAAACCCATTTTATTCATTGGGTTATTATGAATGATGTGTGTTTATTTTGTGGCACAAGTAAGAATGATTTCATTATGAGATGGGTAGGACCTATATCTCCCTCTAATTAATTGGGTAACTATTTATATCTCATGAAATAGACATGTCTAGAACGGAAAGTAAACTTGGTTCAGTAATAAAGGGCTGGAACGGCACGTAATCCCGGTTCAGTAAGGGACTTTGTCCACTAAGATAGTCTTCGCAGCAATGCCTTGGCTACTATGGAAATCATATCATGTGATTAGTGTTTTTCCACAATTACATGTTTTATCCCCATCCTATTTAATCATGATTAATGTTTCTTTATGATCTATGCCTTATGTACTACCATGTTTTATGTCATTGCCCAAGATTTTGATGTTTAAACATTATGTTCATGATTTTAAGTTTAAATGTATATGATTTGTTTTATTTTATCCACGCTTATCCTTACCGATCACTTGAGATCACCCTTTATATGTTTTATTTTTCCCATGATATAAAGAAAGGTTTTAGGTATGAAAATAAAGGGGATGATCTTTATGGGAGATGTTGAAAATCTTTAACCATGATTAGATGATTATTTTTTCGACTTTCCAAAGACACTAAACTATTACAGTCCTTGTGTGTTTGTTTTTGTTATGTATTATGTATTCTGAAAAAGTAATGTAATGTCTATGTATGTCAAGATTCGGGTCTCAATATTTATATTCCACATTAATGAATAAAAATTGAAAAACCATAAATTTCATTTGAATAGATACATTCATGGCATATCATGGGAATGGGGAATTATATTCAGTCCATGAATGTATAGAGGTTAATAACATCGAAATATGTATCAATTAATTATAAATTAGTCAATTTATCTTACAAATATCATATCATTGAAATTAATTCTAATAAAAATAATTTATTTTTCTGTATCAACTATAATTAAAAAAAATGTTTATGTAAATAATTTAACAATAAATATTAATTAAACACATCATACTAGCCTAACATAATCAATGAAGTAGGGGTTCAACCTAAATAATGAAAATTGGGTTATAGATTCCCATAACATAAGTATAAATAATCTTTTAAACTCATTATATTCTAGAAAAATAAACAAATATTTTTATTTAATTTTATATTATTTCTTTTATATCACAATTTATCATTGTATAAAACTACTTAATTATTTTATTTCTCATTAGTTGTTTCGTAGATATTTAGTAGTTGAGTAAAAAATAAATTTTGTGATATATATATATATATGGTGAACGTTATAATTATTCAATAATATAATATAATCTGGAAATATTTATAATTTTTATAAAAAAAATTATGTTTTTCAATCCATCTATTAAATATGAATTTGAAAAATAAACAACGATTCAACAAATGAGATAGTATAACATATGTACATATAATTAATAATTCCATTTTTCAATATTAATTATGGAATAATGAAAAGTTTTATTTTATTTTTAAATAATGATATTAATTTTGTAAATTTCTTATAAATTATTTAAATAAACATTTATAAATAATTCATGTTATATCGGGATAAAAAAATAAATCACATCACTTCATAGAGGGGTTTTTCTGCATGTACGCAGTAATGACATTATCAATTTTCTATGGATGGAGTGGTATGGATTAAAATAATATATTATATTTAAATAATATCATATATAATCCTTAATTATATCATTATAAATTTTCATTATATATCATTATGGCAAAATAATTACACATATTCACGAGGCGATTATTCTCTATACACCCGAACTATGAATTCTTTTCCCATTTGATCGAAGTGGAGGCAGAACAAATTCATGAGGCTACTAGAATAACATAATTGTTTGTTTAATATTGTAGATTTATTATTTTATCAGGGTTCACCATATTTTTTGGGATTTGGATGACTAAACACAATAGAAATGCTTCATTAAAAAGGATACCTCTTCCTTGGAGAATCCTCATTTTCCTAACAAATTAAGACCATAAATTATGGTATAATGCCTACAATAATACTTCTATAATGTTTATAGGAAAAATAATATTTCAGTTATTCATTTATTGTGTAGAATATATTGGTTTTCTGGTTTTATTGAATGAGAATAAGAGGATACCATTTATAGGATAGAATAGGGATACTCTTAGAATTTCAAAAAATGTTAAATTAATATAGATTAATTTTAAATTTTGAATAGATAAAAAGTGATTAATTTAAAATATAATATACATATGTGTCTAAATAGATTAAAAATTAAAAAATATATATATTTTACTATATTTATATGCTTATATATTGGATTTGATACATATTTATCCTCTTTAACTATTATAGTGACAATATGAATTTATACACTTTGAGAGATAATATAGTAACATTATATTTCAAAATGACCCATATATGGATCAATTATTAAATAATAAATGTCATACCCATCATTTGATTCAATTTATGACTTTTAACACATTCATATCATTTTTTAAATTATTATTTACTTTAAAATACTCATATTGTCAAATTTTAAGGACTATTGATTACTAAATATTTAATAATTTCAAGATAAAAATTATAATTATAACTAAATATTAAATTACATACTAAAAAAGTGTGTTCCTTTTAAATAATTATATTATCACATTAATTATCTCAAAAAATATTAATTTTAATATTTTAGAAAAATTTATTTTATATTTATTTTAATAAACAAATAACTACATCAACATTATGTAAGAATTTAAAGAATTGATTTTTTAAAAAAAGAAAAAATAAATTACAATGATGAATAATTTTTTTATTATTATAATAACTATTTCTATTTTAATATATCTTCGTGATAACACCATATTAAAAACATTATAATTATTAAATATATGATTCTGTCATCTTTGTTGTCTCTTAAAATAGAATATTATCAATATAATAATAACCTAAAAATGGAAATAAAAGTCCAAATATTTGAAGATTCAATTATTATTAAAGTAAGGTACTCAAAAAATAATTTTTTTTCAAGTGGATATGCCATTTTATAGTCCTTAACATAATTCTTTTACCCTTGAATAACTTATTTAAATGTTCAGGTGGTAACAGAATTTAACAACGTTACTATATATAATATTCTATAAGTAGGGGTCTTATTTCAATAATTAGTACCTATAATTTTAAATATGGGTTTTTAAAATCTAAAAATTGATGTATTAGAAATTTATATCAAATTGAACTGAAAAAATACAATGAAAAAATAGTTTTTTCGGAAAATTGACCAATTTTAATAAAAAATTGTTTTATATTTAATTCAAGTATAATATTAATTTAAAAACCCATAATTAAGTCATATTAAATAAAATTGAAATATTGAAATTTATAACTATTCAAATACATAACCTAACCTCATAAATTTAAGAGAATACAATTCGAAAAAAATCTATATTTTTCTCTATTAATTGAAAAATCAAACATTCCTAGAAAATTTAATATTTTAAAAATAAGAAGATGTTGATATTATAATTTAGATAAATAACATTGTTTTATAAAAAATTATATATATGATCTAAATAATAATTATAAAAGTAAGTAAGAATAAATTTTGAGAAAATTGAATTTTTTAAATAATAAACCGACATTTTTAAAAAATATACGATTATTTTATAATAATCATCCAATAATTTTATATTTACTAGTGTGTATATATTTAATTAATAAATATGTTAGCCATATTAATTTACTCTATATTAATTTTGATGTTGTAACAATCACATAATAATAGTTTTTTGTTCATCTAAATACAGTGTTTTGAATCTTTTACGCCGTCAAACATAATCTTTCCCATTAAAAACATTGGAAACTGAATTATCCCACCCATTAAAATATTTTGACCTCAAAATTTGTACTTATTCTCATTAATAATTTTTTGAATTTTCAAAATTAAATTTTTGAAATCCCATATCATAAAAGGGTTATTAAAACATCCAATTTAAATGAAATAAAGGTAATTACCAAGGTCGTCTAGATTAAAACATACATAGCTTCCATATAAGAACACATGGTCATTGAAGATAAAAAATATCTCCTAAGAAATTATTTATAGTGATATAAAACACATTCATGAGAAGTATAACCATAAAACCCCATAAATATTTGATGGGATAAAATGATAATGATTTAATAGTAAAAAATGTAAATGGATAACATTTTTGTTTCAATATAATTTTCCTATCATCAATGAAACCATTAACCACCTAGAGTGATAATATATAGAAAAATAAATTTTCATGAAAAATAGTATTTTATCCTTTAAAAATTTTTAACCACAAAATAAACTTTTTCTAAGAATTCTGTTATATATTTCTTATTCCTGAATCTCTATAATAAACATTGATGGATAATTAATTCCAAAAAAGGATAAAATTATATTATTCTTATCATCATTCATTAACCACAACAAAAATCGTTATAATATTCTAATTTTATTCCCTAAAATGATAAACCATCATATAATGAAATCTACATTAAAAAAATTTCTATTGTAATTAAAAAATTAAAATATAGGACAATCAATAAATAATTATCCTTAAATTTTTTTTAAATAATTCTGAATAAGATTGAACAAAAAAAATAGGCATCCTTGTTCTACAGAATTATTTCATCTATATATTATCCATCACTCATAAACATTCCTAAAAAAATAAATTCAATAATAACAAAATCTCTATGATATGATAATAGTTTCTATAAATAATATTAACTACCATCAGTCTTAAATAAAATCATATGTTATTTGAAAAGAAAATTTATCGATTGCTCAAATAATATTCTATAAAATCATATATGTTTAAAAAAATATTGATATTCCTCTGAAATAACATTAATCACTTAACCACTAAATGAATATCTAAATCAATGTTTATCTATATGAGAAAACATATATTCCCCCAAAAACATATTATTCGTCAATAACCCCATTTAATACTATATCATTCTAAAAATGAATTTATGTATTCCAGTGGTTGGTGATGTACCCATTTCAGTATTCAGTGGAGTATTAATACCTGATGGACATGATGGATGTGAAAAGTTATCACTTCTCCCACCTTTTGGCCTTTTTATAAATTTATCCTTTTCAATTCAAGAAATGTTAGAAACATCCTAAAAATTTACAATAATATATTATACACTAAATAAATATTTTAACGTAAAATGATCCCTCATGCCTTTTGTTTTTCACCCAAATATTTAATAAACCAAAACTATAAAGAAATTAATATCCCCCAATGTGTAATAATTTGTTTTAAAATTTCATAACATAATACCTCAAAAGGATGTCTAAGACACTGGAAATTTGGTCTTATATAGCCCTAAATGTATCTATAACTCTTAAGATAAAATCACATTAAATAATCATAACCTCTACTTTTATCTGAACCATATTCGGATACCAAATTTAATGTCCAAATACTCGTAATTCATGATTCGGTGTAAAAAACATAAAAAAAAATTATTGATTTAATACTGTATATCGGAACTAGATTTTTCAATAAAAACATATAATTTCCCATAGAAAAAATTGGTAAATTATATACCTAAGACCAGTTATATTTATATTTTTTTGGTAATTATGAAAAATATCATACATAAAGTAGAAAAATTAAGAGGTGGCCGGGTAAATTCTATATCATGTCCAAAAATTTATTTACATTAACTATGCTTCATATACATATCCTACTTAAATCCTTTATACATAAATTTTGTTAAAATAAATTTAAGAAATGGTTGAGCATAGATGTACAATAAGGTTAACCATTAATATTACATAAGTAGAACATGAGAATAAATGTATGTGAATATAACATTTGAAAATTATAAATAATTTATCAAAACTAGAATCTAGATACATGGTATATATTATGGATATTCATCAAACATGTATAAAAAAATAATTAAATGGAAGAATCTATGAGAAAATAACATAAAACATGGAATTATTTATTACACAAAAGCATTGATAATAAAAATGTGGACACACCCCCTGAGCTGGTCACACCACCAACCCATGTGGAGGCTATTTCTTTTTAAAGTAATTATTTTACACCTAAAATCATTATATTAGTCATGGTTCACTACAAAGTGATTTATAGAAGAAAAATTCATTTACTAAACCTAGTTCACTCCCCATTCTAGTGATGTCTATAACAAGGGATATAAATTATTAAAAAATGTATTGGATGGACATATGGGTCTTACCCATCACATAATGAAAACCATGAATATATGTGCCAAAAATACATAAATCATTCATCCTTTATAAACAACTAAAAATAAATAGGTTCTACAAATATTTTATTATAACATTTCCATTGGAAAAAATGGGTTTCATAATAATTTGATCATTTCATCATAAACATAGGCCATGTATGGAAATAATAATTATTCTATAATTTTTAATATCCACATAAATTTATATGATATATAAAACAATTTATTCTAGACAAATTTTTTAAATTAAAGATCAATTGAAATAAATATTTAGTCAAATTACTCTTTATTTTAAATTCACATAAATTTTTTTTAGAATGTTGGATGAATATAAATTAATATATTTTCTTTGAAAATTATATTTTTTAATTTAATGTATGATTCAAATAACTCAGGACACATGATGTGAAAAAATTCACTCATGTTGTGTGGGTTAGAAATAATATTTTTTATTATTTTTTCTAGGAAATCCACAAAGTACATTTTTATGAAAAGGATTAAATGATGTATTTCAAAAATATTGGTGAACAAATAGTACAAAATTATTTAAAACAATAATAATTTTTTTATTGAATGAATATAATTATATTGAATATAAATATCCCTCATCAATGACTTATTTATAAAAAATAACAAATAATAGTAGTACTATGAAATAAATTCTTACAAAATTTTAATCTGTGGAATCATATTCCAAATAAATGAATCGTATTTAGTAAAAATGTAAATAAGATGATAATAAAAAAAATTATGATATAAGATTTTGAAGGTCATTAGATACACATCATTGAAGAATATAGGTTCATTTCAACAAAATATTCCCTAGTGTACTAAAATTGAGGTGAATTACCATACAAATATCACATTATTGAAGTGCGTATTAATAATATAATAAATTATCTATATAAACTGTAAATATAAAAAACAAATGTAATTAAAAAATAATTAATCAAAATTCATTTCATATATAATATTGGCACACAAAAATCAATGAAGTAGTGGTTTAACCCAAATAATGGAACCTGAGTTAATAATTCCGTTACATTATGTCCAAATCATAGTGTACAATCTTTATCTTCAGGAAAAATAAACACATGTTTATTTTTAACATTATTCAGAACCATTTAAAAGTTTTATTATTCTATTTATTTAACTTATTATCATGATAAAAATTACATAATTTTTTATGTTCACATAGAACATTGAGATCATATTTGGCATTTGAGTGTAAAATTACATTGTTATGATGTTTATAGAAAAAGTGGAAATTATTACATCATATATAGAATATAAATAATGAAATAATGTTAAATTTCATAAATCAATTATAATTTAAAAAATCAATCAAATTCATGTATGAAAAATGAACAATGATTCAATTATAGGTATGGTAGGCCATACGTACTCAAGGGTAACGTTTCTATTTTTCAAATAATTATTGAATGAATGTTAGTTGTATTTTATCTTTACATAATGAAAAAAATATAATATATATCATAATAATTCATTAAATAAGATTAAATAAATTTTTTATGTGACATGTTGATGACAAACCAGACACATTGCTTCATGGAGGGGGTGGTCCAAACACATGCATGAACAACAATATCTTTTTTTACACGTGGTAAATTAATATTTTAATAGTTATATTATAATTAAATAAATATTAATATACAATTCTTATCTTAAATAAACATTATATCCATCATTGTAACTAATCTTGAAAGAATATTATGACACCTGAATTATATCAGTTTAAGAGGTGGTACACCACCATAAACACGAACAATGATTTATTATACATTTTTATAGTTTTTGTTATGGAAATAGATTATTCCAATAAAATAATAAAATTTTAATATATTTAAAATACAAAATTCTTTATTATTTCATGGTTGAATAAGGTTTTAGGGATGTGGAATAGTACACAAAACTAAAATGAATTATTATAAATAATAATTATTCTTTAGAAAATCTCCTTTTCTTAACACCTTAAGACAACAATGGTTGGTGTAATGCATAATACAATGCATCAAAAATGTAGGTAGAGATTTTTGTATGATATTTGGGTTGGTTTTGTCAGTTCTAATATGGGATATAAGTGTGAATAAATGAGAATCATAGGTTCCCTTTTATAAGAGTTTAGCGGGGTAAACTGGGAAACTTACCAAAATATTTTATTAATATAAATTAATTTTCAATTTGAAAAGGATGAAAAGTGAATAATTTATAATATAATAATATTATTTGTCTAAATAATTTCATAAAATAAAATTTATAAATGTTTTAAAAAAAATTATACCATTATCATTTAGTATTAAACCTTAGTTTACCCCTTTAACTCTTAACACGATCACATTGATTTTTATTATTTTAGGTTGAATGTAGTTATTATAAAATTCAGAAAAACCCATAAATCGATCATGGATTAATTGGTTAATAGTTCCAACATATTTGGGATGAATTTATTATTTTTATGAAATTTAAAACAATTAATAAAATGTTTTCTACCAAGTAATATTCACTTTTAATTTTATGTACTATTCATGACTTTGACATTAATAATTTCATGATAAGGCTTATAATTCGAAACAAAAATATTATTATATCCAAAAAATTAAATATTATCTTTTAAAATATAATATAATATTTATTATATAATATTTTGTTTTATTTAAAAGTTTTAGTAATAATTAATTTATATTTCTATTAATAAGATAATAATTGCATTTGTGTTAAATATGAATTTCAGGTGATTGTGTCTTTAGATAATATTAATAAATAATTAAAAATTCAATATAACATTGAATAATTAAAATGGATAATTATTTTTTAATATTTATCTTTAATGAAAAAATATTAAAAAAATTATATATATTAAAAATATTATTATGATATAATTAATATTTCTTTATATAAAATATTATAAATGGCATAGTGACATTTGAAATGGAAGCTAAAGGAAATATATTCATAAAATTATTTATTATGGATGAAAACATATCATGAAATAAAATTTAGGCATGTTTAATGGTCATTTAATAGTCCTGATCTCATTAAATTCATCATTAATTACCTAAATTTCCTTTTATCACCATAAAAATGTACTAAAGTTAATATTCATGTCTAAATCTAAAAGGATCCTTTTTAATAAATTTAGACACAATGATTTAATATATGAGATTCAATTTTTAATAATACTAAAAAAATAGTTTTATAATTAAATTTATAAATAAACTTGATATATGAAATGAAAAATATGTTTTTTGAGAAATAAATTCATTATGTTTAAATTGATTTGTATTTAAATTAACTTATATGATATATTTAAAATTCATAAATTTAATTTTTTAATTAAAAAAATTAGAAAAAATTAAAACTAATCTAATTGATAATTCCATATATCAAATACATAGAAAGTATAATTTTAAATAATAATCATTATTTTTCACTATTTATTTGAAAATTAATGTTTTCATAGAATATTCAAAATGCAACTATAGGAACATTTTTATGTGATAAATTAAAAAATATAGTTCATTTGTATAATATGAATTTTATAAATTCATTATAAATTAGTTATAAAAATAAATTAAAATCATTTCTAATTTTAGTGTATTTTTCCAAATAATAAAATTATCTTTCTAAAAAAATGTGATTATTTGATAATCATTTACCAATTATTATAAATTGATATATAATATCCTAATTATTTTATAAATTATTGATTCTAATTCATACCTATTAATTTCATTTCTAGATATAATGGCCACATTCTAATATTTAATTTTTAATTTAATCTATGTGTATTATATCTGTTATTTTAGAGAACATAGTCATTCCTTAAAAAAATATAAAGATATTAAAATAGTAAAACATTTTAATAATGAATCTAAACGGTAATGTATTGAAATGGATAATGAATTGTTGAATAAAATTGGTATTCTGGATATATTTATTTGTAAAATATTATAATGAATGGGATTAATATTTATAGTGGTTGTAAATTAAAAATGTATTGTAATGTATTAACATGAAAATAAAATACAGAATGCAATTGTTACTTTTGGATTGTTGATTTCTTTTGTTTTGTTATACATTTATAGGTGGTAGAGGAAATGGTGGATATTATGAGGATTTGTTGAGTTTTTAAGATTTTGAATTAATGTTTAGATTTTAATCCATATATTTGGATTGTATGTGTGACCGTTGTATGTTTTAATTTTTGTATGATTTTAATATTCACCCCAACCACATCAAGAAAATTTTATAAACCTCCAAATGACTCTAGGGGTTGTTCCCAAAATATAGATAGTGATGAAGGAGGGAATGATATTCCATCAACTCCAATCACTTATCCTAGATGAATTGATATTCATAGGATTTGATGTACATAAGCCAAAATTGAACTAGTGGTTATCATTAATTATATGATTAGGTAGTTCATGATGATTTTTATTAATACTGTATGAAGGAAAAAATATTTCTGTACTTCATGTTTACGATACCCTACTTTTATAAATATATGACTATGGTAGAGGTGTGATGTGACAGAAAATATGTATTTGTGTGAGATGTGATGTGACGGACCAAGTATCTTTAGGGGAGATGCGATGTGATAACCTATGTGTCTTTAGGTGATATGTGATGTGATTACCTAGGTGTTTTCAGGTGATATGTTATTTGGTGAGATTTGTTTCTTTATTATAGATGTGAAGGATAGTTTCAAGTGGGGTTATAGGCATGGTGTTGATTCCTATGTGTCAAAAAAGTATCATATAAATGGATTGGAGCACCAGGATGTGAGAAATCATTATGTGAGAGAGAAAAAATCAGTGGTAAACTTGTACGAGGAAGCCTGTTTATAGATTTGTTCCTTATTGTGTTATTATTAATTGATTTGTTATTTTTTGAGTGTTCTAGAGTGTGGATGGGTGTGATTTTTTGATTTTCATGAAAACATTTGGTTCTCTCATTTTCTCACTGGTACATTAGTATTCTCATTTCACATGACTATAGGAACCCTTCGGTATGATCTATCATAGAATTCCTATTATAATAAACCACATATTTTAATGTTTTTTTTTGAAAAATTTTGTAAGGAATTCATGTACTATTCTAGACATTCCTAGATCATCATTTTTATTTCTTTCTATTTAACCAACTTCAGAAATTGTTTTGCGAATTTTTTCAGAAACTATTTTATTCATGTATAATACACATCCATTTTGGGATATTTTTTGTTCTTAATATTTTAAATCATTTTAGGGGGATTCTCAAAAATTTATATATCCTATCACGGAATTCTATATTGTATTGGGGGAAATGCCTCCCTTATGTGTGATTTTATACCCTTGGGGATAGTTACACTCTCGGGTCCTACTACTGGAGGGACTCAAGGGTTATTGTATCTCTTCCATTATTATTGACCCTATAGGGGTATGTTCAGATGGATTGGGTTATTCCATTATGTAATGGGAATTTCAAAATTAATTTTTTGGAATATATTAATATAATTTTTTATTAAAGAAATTAAAAATTGGGATTAATGGGTAGTAATGGATGTAGTTACATTATAATATTACATTGAAATCATTATTAACCTATGTACATTATTTTTTCATAAATTCAATATGAAAAAACTACATTTGATGAAACATAATCCCCAAAAATAAAATAAAATTTATTGGAAAAAAAGACAAAATAACATGAAAAAATAGTTATTAATAGTTGTGAATGTGAAGAAAAAAAATTAAAGGGAAGGAAAATAGTTATGAGTTAATATAATAAATCAGTTTTGTAAATTATCTTACCATATTTACCACATTATTGAATATAGTTAATTAAGATGAATTTTTGAATTCCATCTAATTATAATATTTCAGATAATTATTTGACGGTATGATAAAATAAAATAGAATAAGTTGTTATTCATGATGTAATAAACTTAATAACATTTCAATGAGATGTTTTCAATCCTAAAATCATAAATTATTCACGAAAATTTTTGAAATGAACAAAAAAATAGAAGAAACTTGATGATAAAATAAATTGGAAAAAAAATGGAAAATAATAGAATAAATATATGTAAAAAGTGATCATTGAATGATACAATAGAACTATAAATTAATGTTAAAATGGAATTAAAAACTACTTTATTGGGAATCATAAATAGTTATCAATTATTATAAAAATTCATTATATAAATTATTAGTTCTGAATTATTAAATTAATTAACCTAGTTAATTAAGGCGGATTTCAAAATCCATTATAATGAATTTATTATTATAATAATTTTATTTTCATCATATAACAAGAGTAAATTTTTTATTTTTGGTGGAAGTAACATAATATATTTTAATGGAGAACTATTTAAACCTATGAACAATTATTTTTCACATTTTAGTTGGAAATTAAGTAATATAATGGGAAAAAATAGGTCAAAAATATAAAAATATATTTAATAAAAAAAATAGAAGTAATAATATTTATAAATAATGATTGATTAATGTGACCAAAAAAATAACTAATGAGAAATGTAAGTAATATATTTTTTAATTTGGAATATGAAATATATATAAATTAAAAAGATAATGCTTTCATGTAAATGAGTTAAATTTACATATCTATTTTATGAAAACGGTTATTTTAGGGGAATACCATAATTCTTTATTATCAATATCTTATAAGGAAATTTTTTGTTTATTTATATACATACATTAACTTTAGCATCACTAGTTTTTATGAAATATTTTTTGTCATGTAAATTTAATTTCATGGATTTCTTACGTTGCACTCAACACTGATGTCATAATGAACATTGATTTATTATTAATATTATTATTTATAAATGAAAATTATGAAATTGATTAAAATATTGGATATATAAATTTTAAAAGACACATTTTAAAAATTATTTTTAATTGTTATATATAATTAAATAATTATAATATGGTACTGAATTTTTTAAAATGTATTTATTTGCAATGAAAGATAAATTTTACTCAACAAATCATTAATATTTAAAATATTTACAAAATAAAAATACATCAATTTAAATATTTTATAATATTTATTTACCAAAAAATAAATTCAATTGTTGGAATAAACTTTTCAAAATCTTCTTTGGGTGTGTTTTTGGGATTTTTTTGAGAAAAAATATCCTATTGATGAATAGTAAAAATGATTTATATTTATATGTATCTTTTAAAAAAAAACATTGTCCTATATAGTATTAAAATAGTTTTAAAAGTTAAAATATAGAATTAGTATAATAATTAATCCAATATAGGTCATTGGAATCAATTTCACTCTTAATGTGTGTGTAAAAACGTTTTAATCATTTGATAATTTTTATTTGGGAATCCACTTTTTCGTTTTGCCTGTGAGTTTAACATTAAATTCAAATTTCCTCTTTCTGTGAATGGAATTTTAAAAAATGGAATCCGTACATATAATAATCATAACTAACAATGTACGATAGGTTTAAATTATATTTTCAGTAAAAATGAATAGTAAAATGGTGTAAATGAATTATACTGTTTATCTGTAAAATGAGTTTTTGTTGGGGTTAAAAAATGATTAGTTGTAAAATAAAATTAAATAAATGTAAAAATATAAATTTATGGAAATATTCTTGAACTATATCTTTTATGGTATATTAATGATCCATTTTTTGTGTCTTTTGAAATGTGAAACATTCGATTATAGTTCATTCATTTCAAAAATCATGTATGTGTCATATCCAACAATTATAAAAGGAAACTCCCTCTTTTATCCTCTTGGAACATCCAAAACAATTTTAATTACTAAATAAATTTCCATATATAATAATTATTTCCATAACAACATCCTATAGTCCATCTATTTATTATTAATCCCCCTAGAAAGGGAATTATGGGTAATCATAAAGGGTTTCTCATAAGAAATGGAAAATTCATAATCCTATGTATTTGTATTAATTATTATTTCAGCTCCTTCAAATAGTATCCAAATATTATTATATAATATAAAAATTATATCCCATATATTTATGTTTTATTATATTATTTTAATACCCAATATCAATATCCACTTCCATCAAATGGTAAATTTATCCAACGATCATGTGTACAGAGGACATCCAGCCTCACGAAACATTTTAGATGTTTTTCCATCACCACATGTACCACAAAGATACAATTTAGTATTTAAATTATTTATGTTTAATTTTTTATGAAAAAATACTATTGTATTTATGATATCTCATATACATTCATGGTTCTCATTCCATGGTAATACAATAAGTTCACTCATGTGGATGGTGGACTACCGCCTCACGATGCATTGTGATTGCATCATCAATAACGATTTACAATATAAGTAACAATGATTATTTTAATAAAAATATTTTGTATATGTCAAAATTAATTTATTGTGTAAGGGTAATATATAATTTAACATTCTATCATTTAATCCACTAAGAAAATGAAAACTACATTATTGTGTTTGTTTGCACTACCGTCTCCATGTACAGTGTAATCCATTTCTATCTCTAAATTTGATAGATAAAATATATAGATAATGAATATAAATATATATGTTTGTATAAATTTTTTCATTGATAACATTATTTATATTATGTAACAATGTTTAAATTAAATTAAAGAGAATAGGAACCCAATATATACAAGATAATTGATACATTTATTACCCGGAACATGATTTTGACAAAGGATATATTTATAAATAGGTTAAAAAATGACATCAATATACTATATATGGTATGATAAATATTATTATGGTCCCATAATATATAAATATATATAATACAATATTTTTATTATTCATGAGTTTAGAAGTAGTACAAAAAAAGTTGATACTTAATGTAAGCGATTATTAATCAAATTGTATTCTTTAAGACATATATATATTATGAACATTTCTAATTCTATGAGAATTATATACAACCCATTCTACATGTAATATAATTAATTTTTTTATTATAATGATTTTTTATAAATTTAATGTTATTCCATCATGGGGTTACATTTTAAAAGATACCAAACTAATATTAAAATTATGTTACAATCTAATCCTATATAGAGATTGATTTTGATATCAAATTCGATGATGAATTATTATTGTATATTTCTCACGAAAGTATTTACATTTTTCTCCTCTATTCTATTATTTGGAATATATTTGTTCCCTCAACTTTACCCCTTTTTATTTATGAGACTAACAGAATGATTTTTAATGAATTTATGACATTATTTCACTCTTTAGTAAAGAATAATTTTTCTTTATGTATCCATATTTTACAAAAAAATATTTTTAATGCACATTTTATTACTACTCAAAAATTATTTTTAATTTGATATTTCCCTTTCAAATATTTACTTTTTTAAAATATTTTTATAAGAATCCTATTTTAGTTTTCTAAATGAAGTGATTTTTAATATCTGAAATAATGTTAGAGGCTTATTATTTTTATCATGTACAACATGATAAAAAATTTACACTCTAGTGACTGGTCAAATAATTAAATCATTATTTATAAGATTATAATTTAATATTAAAAAAATTATTTTCAAATTGGATTATTTACATTCAATATAGAATAATTTATTTATAAATTGGAAAGATTTTTTCATTAAGAAATGTTCCTATCGATCATTCTAAATTATTTTGCATCTAAAATGACATCTATTTATGTATCATATTCTTTAATAGGGATATGATACCAGGATGTCATTTTTTTATTTTCTACATGATTTCATTTTATAATGAAATTATGATTATGAAACAAGTCTCATTTCCATGGTTCATACTATGATAAAATGCTTATGAAGACGAATTCATTTTCCATAAGTAATGTTATAATGAAATGATTGAAAGATTGTAAAGTTTTTATATTTTCAAAATGTTACTCTATGATAAAATGATTATGATACCCATTTCCTATTTATTATGATTTGATGGATGTTTATGATCTTGTAGAACATGTATCTATGATTCATATTAAACGATGAGTGAGATTTAAATCACCCTAAAAATAATTAGGTAAATATTTTTATCTCACAAAATAAAGTATATAGAAATTATTAGTGAACCTAGTACTATTATGTTTGTTTTCCACTCTGAAAGTAGTAGAAGTGATCCTTGATTACTATAATGATTTTTGGAGTAAACCCACTACACTCAAATTGTTTTGATAATTATATGTGACAACTAAGTAAATGATTTTCTATTCATATGTTAATTCCCCAAATTAATGTTTATATACCATATAACTTTAACTAACCCTATCAATTTTAGTTAATTTCAAAATATATTTCTGTGAATTTATAATAATAAACTTCTTATCAATATTACATCAAATAGGATGAAATCTTATTCATGATGTAAGTAAAATAGTAATGTTGCATTGAGTTGTTAGTAAACTGATTAATGTTGTTTCATGTAATAGTTGGAAATTAATAAGAAACAATTGATGAAACACAAACCTCAGGAATAAAATTAAATTTAAAGAAATATATATAAGGAATTATATATAAAAATACTAATCAATTTATTTTAAAAAAATAAATAATGAAAAAGGGAACAATAATGTTTTAAATTGGGATGGATAAATATTTATTAGTTAATACAAAAATGTAATCATATAAATTATTTAATTTACTTATCAAATTAATTAAAAAGTTTAATTATGGTGAATGTAATAATTCATTATTATCAATATATTAACATCATCATTTTTATTTTAAGTTAAAATATATCAAAGGAATTATTATTCCTAGAAGAATTAACTATATATTATTGCATTGAGTATTTATAAAAATGGAACATTAATTTTTCAAGAAACATTTTGAAATGAATAAATGGAAATTTAAGAATGGTGATCAGAAAAAATAAATTGATTTTTTTGGGAAAAAAATAATATAAAAAGTATATACAAATGAAGATCAATTTATGTCCCAAATATACTATTATTATAAATATAATGGAAGCCATAATGTTGTTAATTAATAAAGATACAGAGTTACCAATTAATATAATAAGGCATTAAGTAACTATGTTTTTTTGACTTATTAAATTAATCAAACCTTTTCATGAATGTGAATTTGAGGATTAATATTTAAAATTTTATTATTAAAATCATTTTGATTTAATCATGAAATAAATTGGATGAAATTTTATTCAGTGTGGAATTTACATAATACTGTTAAATTTAGATGTTTAATAACAGGTTGAAATTAATTATCCATGTAAAACTATAAAATTAGAAATCATCATTAGAAGAAAAAATTAGTTAAATATAAATATAAATGTTATATAATAATTAAATATATAAAATATAATATTCTAGTCTATTTATGCGATGAAAAAAATAATTAATGTGAAAGGGAACAAATCAAAATTCAAAAATGGGAAACCAAAATAGTTTTTAATTAATACAATAAAGTAGTGAAATTAATGGGTTAATTTTTAATATCAAAATATTAATAATGTTAATTATTTTGAAATTCAGAATTCATTATTTTGTATATATTATTCTGATCTTTTGGAATTTATGATATAATAACCTGATGAAAACATTATTCATTGAAGAAGTTACTTAATATAAACTCATTGATAAAATTATAAACCTATGATCATTAATTTTCATTAAACATTTTGAAATTAAAAAACCTAAATGGAATTTGTGTAAGCCTAAAAATTATATATAAAGATAAATGGAAAAATAATATAATAAATATTTGGAAAATATGATAAGTTGTTGTTAAAAAATTATAATTGATTAATGTAAGGTGTCATGAAAAAGTAATAAATTTGGAAAGTGATATACTAATATATTTATATGAAAAACTAGTGAATAAATGAATTAATTTAAAAAATCTAATTAATTAACACTATTAAATAATATAACATTTAAAATTAGTTTTTTTTAATTTATTATTATTAAATTTTTAATTAAAATAATAATTAATTGAGATGAAAATTTTCATGAAGGAAGTAAATTAAAATAATTTGAATTATATTTTTATAATCCTAAGAACAGTAATTTTCCATGAAAAAATTAAAAATAAACTTTCATGAACCTATCAATCCAATGGTACCCCTCCTTGACTAGAAATGATGGAAGATAGACAATTACCCCTGAGTCCAACCTTCAAGAGGTCCAATGTTGCAATCTATAACTAAGGGTATAAAATTTTCACATATGGATTGAATTACCCTATATTAGGATGTTGGGTTTGGAGATATAAAATCAACTTCAAATAGACTCAATTAGATAATATATAGATAATACCTAGACTAGCCCACAATCCATGTATAATGTATAAAATACGAATACTGTCTAAAATTAAAACCATAAATAAATTTTTTTACAGTGACTCAGAAAAACACTAATTTCCTAAATAGTAATGCCTAAAATGGTATATTAAGACCTCTTGAAAATATTATATATTTTTTATATTTTTTGTGTGAGCATAACATGTGAACTGAATATTATCAAACCCAATTTTCTTCAAGAACATATTAAAAATAAAAATAATTCATCCAATAGAAAACAACTAAACAAATGTAACCTATGCTGGTCAAATAACTAACTCCATCCCTACCATGTCATGCTCAAATAATATAACACCATTGTTAAATTAAATTCTATGATGTATATTGATAAAATGGGTACATCACACTTATTTCCAATCGATTTTCTACTCTCATACAAAAAATAATACTTCATTCCCCTCCCATATCATTGATATATTAATATAAATAGAATCCAAGGAAATAACATCAAATATCTCCAAAATAAACTTATAATGTCAAATAACCTACCACCTAATTACACATGGGACAAAAAATTACATTTTTACCAAAATAATAACTAAAATAATAGAGAATCACGATCATTATGGACATCAATATTATTATCTGATTCGATGAGGAAAACCCACCAATAATAAACCCTATATATTCTCATAAAAAATCACAAAATAGTGGACTATGGACTACATAACATTACAACCCACGTTTATTAAACTCACCAAGAGTAGAGACATGGAACGAGGTGCAATCCAGTAAAACATTTACACGTGAAGGATTTTGAAAAAACCACCCCCAAATCATTTGGATGTTATAAAATGGACCTCGATGTGGGTGGGGTGTGAATATATATCACATTAAAAATTATAAGTATATATTTATCAACCACACATATATTCAAAACCAATATATTCATAAATAGAGTATCGTAATAACATGAAAACAACACCCCCTGAGTCCTCAAAACCACCCCTAATTCACTAACACATCTAATGTATGATACAACATAAGAATGAAACATAATTTGACAAACACCACCTTTATTTTCTAGATAATACCTTTCATGAAATCCTTATTATAAACTATATAAATCATCTAGACCATTTATTTTTACATTAATAATCTACTCAAACCACACATCCCATATTTATTAAATATTTCCTTAACAAATATGTCCCACTACATATTTTATTCATCATGATTTTAAATTATCACATAGTCAAGGGCTCTAAAAACAAGTCAATTCCAACATAAACATGTCTACAAATATCCATAATTTTTCAAAATTGCATTATTAATATAGAATCTCAATAAAAATAATCTCAAAATTGATAAAAATGCGATACCATTTCATTTACTATAAAATTAAATTAAACTAATTCATTGTCTTCATTAGGATGATGCATAAAATCTTATATGTGGAACAAAGTATTATCCATCTCATGTGTGAAATTATAAGAATGATCATGTATCCCCTTCCTCAAAAAATTATAATCAGTCTTTTTTCATGGTTGGAACAAGAATAATATGACCTCTAATCACCAAAATAGGTCAGAAAAAATGAAAATCATTGATAAATATAAAATATATAATTCTCTTGATAAATAAATCTCTTGTTCGATTTCTTATCTGGATAATGAACAAGGATAATGTATGATAAAGGAAATTGGAAAACCCACCGAAGTCCACCAAGGATTGATCTCCCATAGATATGGTTGGAATCCAACATGAATTGGGTGAAAATCCTCTAAATAACACATACGATCCACCGAAGAAAAAGAAAAATGATTTGGGAATGGTATTATTTGAGAGTCCATGAGATTTTATAGGTATTATAGAATAAATAATATCATGAAAAACCCCAAATCACAAAAATGTATAACTACATAAAAATATAATTTCTATAGTGTAGTTGGACATACAGTGCTATTGTTGGGGTGGTTGATGTTTTATCCGAGATTCATGGGGCCTTTGATCTATATATCCAAACAACCGAAGAAATTTATATGGTGAAACTGATACCACCACACCAAATAACCCATTAACATATTAAAAGGACTCATTATACCATTGATCTATAAATTATCCACTGCAAACCATATTTAAAAATAAGAATCAACCCATAGGGAGTCCAAAACATAGCCATGTCACCTCACCATAACCCTAATAATTTATTGAGGAATTTAAATTCTACATCAATGCCTCTGTTCTATATCCTAACTCTATAGTATGTGGATTCCCATTTTATAGTTTCCAAAAACACACTATATCACAAAAACCATCCTAATTAAATATTTCAGCTAAAACTGTTTATTTAAAATTCTAACTCTCTCAAACTATCCCCATAATCATTCATAAATAGATTTATCAAAATGAATTTGGATGGATGTTTTATTGATTTAAATAATATATCATTTAAACAATTCTATTCCTCAATATTAGAAAATAAAAATCATAAAAGGAAGGTTTGGATCAGTACCACCATCCTATGACATGCCACTTAGGGATATTGTTATAATAGAAACACTAATTACATCTCACTAAAACATTAAAAACCTCTTATATATAAAAATAATTTAACCACCATTCAAAAAATATACACAAACCAATAATAAAAACAAAAAAATCATCACACATAACAACCCCAATCACACAAATCAATAAATTAGTCCCTCTATATCATGATATTATCTTCATTATGTGGAAATAACTTGCCTGAATTGGTTGAAAACATGTCATAATATAAAAATTCATAATTAAGAAGAGGTATCCCCCTATACATATCATGAAAGTTTTAATACATGACACATTATCAACAGAAAAACACATTGAATAAAAAATTAAGATTTAATAATCAAATTCTCTAAATCAATCAAAGAAATAAAAAACAAAAAAAATCTGTGTATTGGGAAAAAGTGTATATCTCAGGTTCAAATGAACATTCCTTCGTGAAACCATGCCTCATAAGTAATTTATTGAAGGGAATGATTCCTTTATACAATACATTCTATAAATGAACATGGACATCTTCTATCTTCTCTAAGAATATCACATCATCCTATATATCCAACTCTACCCAAATATATTCATTGGATTTATCATTTAGATTCCAACATTGTCGAGTAACAATGTAGATTTCATAAATCACTTCAATCCATGGTAGAACTTCCAACCGATATTCCATGACACTGATATAACCCAACACCTGGAAGGGACCAAGGGAATAGGGAAAATTCTTACTCCCCCTCCCAAACCTCTTTTCCCCCTCTGATATGAGACCCTCAAGAACACATAATATCCAACCTCAAACTATTCTTAAATCTGCTTACAATTTACATAGGAATTATGATGTTTATGCACCACCCTCATCCACACATAGACCATATGAATCATTTTTTTCATTCTCTACTCTATATCAGGACTAAGAACTACAAACTCTAAACGTTCATCTAGAATAATAGAGTATTAAGTGGTTGTTTGTAGAAATCCTCTAATGGTGGTTTGTTTATGGATGAATTATTATTATTCATATAATAAAACCCAAAAAATATAATGTGTGTTTCTAAAAGTACAATAAATCCCAAGAAACATTCCCACAACATATCCAACATTGTTATGATGATCTACTATGACTTTCCTTCTGTATTAGTGTGAAAATCGGTTCAATTTCATAAAAGAGTGTAAACATCATACTAAAATACTCTCCAAAATCTAAATATAAAATGGGTTCCCTAATCCTTGACAATAGAACACCATACACCCTTCTACCACATAACCTCATAGTCATATACATTTTCCTAGACATCTACGATAACTAACTACATGATTGATAGTAAGTGAGATGAATCCATCAACTAGTTCATGATTTTATAGATAGAATCCAAATTTCGTTTTATAAGGGAAACTATGTGATAATTTCTATTGAGATATCATTACATTTCCACTTAGTGATTTCTTATTGTTGTAACAATCATCAAGGAACATGATGTTCTTCTTTACAATCTATAAAACCATACACAAATGTGGAAACTATGCCACCACAAGTTTCATCTAAGACAACCAAGAAAATTCCCTAAAACCTCAGTACATTTTATAATATCATAGGTGTACCAATAATTTTATGATATAAGAATCATCAAGGAAATAATCACGAATATCTACTAGGTCAAAAAAACCTTCCCTAAGATAATATATAGTATTGACCATACTCTAACCTCCCCTCTAGGGAATCACCATGGCTAACATGATCATCCATCACGTATGGCTATTATTCTATCCACTACGACTCATCCAAAACATCATTATATAGTATTTCAGGATTTTTGTAAATATAAAACATCCACTCTTAACTACCACTACATCTAGGTTAAACATTGGTAACTCCTACATAACATTCCAAAAATCCATGGACTCTTGGATAATATACTTCCATGACATCCTACTCAATAAATACTCCACAACATTCCCATTTATTGTGGTGTTGGATATCTCAAGTCATAGTTATTGAAAAACTCTATCAATGCCCATTTTCACATATTTAGATCAAATTATGATAATATATTCCTCAGTTATTATGATAACAAAAGACTATAAATTGTTCTCCAATGTTGTAATTATGCCTCATATCTAGTGTGAAGGCAATTGAAAATTGCTCCAAATAATGGGTGGAATAGTTAAACATATTAGGACATAACCACCTGGTGCTATAATAGATCATCACAATCCTTATTATCAATAAACATCAATATCCTAGGCCAAAATCATCACAGAACACCCCAAACATCACCTCTTCATATGGAAAATGGATCACTAAATCATGGATCAATATCCCATTCAGGTAGTCAAACATTTATTGAAAATAATTAATCTAGATAAATAATTGTACATTTATGGTAAAAGATTTGATCAGAGCCACATTTAAAATAAATATGATAAAAATCTCAATTAATACACATTATTAACATGAAAATCAAGAATCTCTTTCACATTCTTCTGTGATTTCCATCAAATAATGGCCACAATATTCGATGTGTAGAAGGATATATCCTACCGACACACAAAATACAATAGTTAAAGCACACCTCAAATCTATAAATTCCACATAGAGAAAAAATATTGATTTGGTGGTGAGTAATGACATGCTAGATATCTATGAAATGATCTATATGCTCTTACTATGACTCCATGTAGATCATGATATCATAATTGAACACGATGATGAAATGGTATATGGAATCATAGAATAAGGATATTATGACCCCCATGGATGGATATTATTTCTTTAGGAAATAAAATGGTGTGTCTATGAACATGAATATCCTATACCTTTATCTAAAGGAAATCTTCATCATATCATGATATTTCACCCTCATCTGGTGATATCTTGTCACCGGTCAATCATAGAGAACTAAATAGCTCCCAACAACTCGATATGAATAATATATCCATGGAGGGGTGTAGTGATTATTTATCACCACCATATTCAGGCTCTGGTACCCTATATATAGCCTCATACTACTATTTTCCATCTTTAAAAATAACACTAGCTCACCACATGAAACCATAATGGGCTATATAAAACCATACAAAATATGTTTTTCTATAAAAACCCTCTAATCCAATAACACTTATGATTCTATATGATATACATATGTCTAAATTATAGATGTTTTTGATGGAAAATATATCCTAAAATTGATATCATGTTGAGGGGGTAGTGTCACAACCTCCATGAGGAAGAGATCCCTAAATTCCTTGATTACTCTTGGAGACTCCACAATCAGAACATAATATAAATCAATTAAAATCCCTACCATCAAGAAAATAAGGTGATAAAAATAGATAATACCCATCTAATAAACCCCTTTAATGCCTAAAACTACATGATGACTATAGACATCTGATAACAACACCATCCTTTCAAATAATTCGATTATAGAACACATACAGTACAACCAACCAATGATAATGATTATATTTTATGAATATGTCAATTGAAACAAAATATACCAAGGAGAATAATGTTTCCAAAAAATACTTCTAATACCTGGGTACATATAAAACAATATGTTATGTCCTATGAGGTGTGTAGTCAGCACTATAGGAATTTGAAGCCTTTCTATGCATAGTCCCAGAGCATAGATTAAAGAGTGTGAAACAATGGAGTGAGATGCTCAAAACCAATATGTAATAGTGATGGGTATATGAAAATTTTATAATAACTGAATAGATATTCCTTCATTCTTTTTTTGGTACATCCACAATAAACTCATATCCATAACTGAATTCTATACCATGCTATCGGTGAAAAATTCTGTAGCCACACATTGGTCAGGGTCTTTGAAGTTGAGGAACATCCTATAGTCAATGACTACCTTCCTTATAGGTTTTATTTATTGGATAATAATTCAAAAATTTTTGTTCAAAAATCCTTCATAGTGGATGTTTATGAGGCTGAAATGGAACACTGTGAACACAAGCCAACAAATCATTGTAATCCACTAGGAATTGATTCTGATGATGAATATAAACCCCATTGGATAAGAACACATCCCCAATTACCTTTGGAAATGATCATAATTCAATAGAAGAAGGAAAAATTATGATAATGAGTTAAATTACACACTAGAAAAAAACCCAATGGTTCTATAAAATGAGACTGATAAATGATAATATTGAACCTTGAGGAACCCTAATCATTCCATTACCATGGTTACCTGTATTGTGAGTTAATATGCATGATCACCACCTCATTGTTGTAAACCCCAGATTAAATTGGAAAGATAAACATATTGACCATGTACTAGAACTAATTATATAGTGCACCCTCAATAAATCACACATAGTAATATTAAAAAATAAAACAAAGAAGGTAGAAGTTTAGATGATTGATAAACATTATCCCAAGATCATACAATGATATTCTCCTATACTGATTAAAAAAATCATACCACATCAATGATTATTTTTATTTTAAAAGAAAACTAATCAAACCCCTTTAGTAATTTCTCATTTTCATCCTCTAATTCCATTATCCCCATGTGATACAAGGTAATTCACTAATGAGTTTCACCCATCATCTATCTAACTGCATGCATGACCAATTTGTCTATCCTGGAAAAAAATAGATAAATCATTACTAAATATCCTGGAATGATTGTTATTTCTTAAAATAAGATATATTTTTTATATAATTTATAATATAATACCACTAAAAGTAATATATCATTATTTTCTGAAACTTATCATCACTGAACAAGTCATACAGCTGGTAGTCGACATAATGAACGTGTCGTAACTCAGCAGCCTGAACTAATTGTAGAAAAAACACAAGATCCATGTCTGAAAACGAAGACAAGAATTCCCTAATACGGGTAGTATATTATTTTATTAATACTCATTTAATTAAGTAACATTTACATCCAATAACCACCCAATTTAAATAATAATACAACGAACTATAATACATGAACCTCTCTAATGTATCATTTCTATAGGATGTGCCACCTAACATGGATATTTAGTAGTATTTTATTACGTGAATAAGATCATATGAGTCCTAAAATTCCATATCCTATTATTTCCTCCTTAGTATAAGTCACAAATCATGATTATCTATGGATATTTTCCAACCAACTCGTAAAATCATCATAGTTCTTTTCTCTAAACTTTAATATATAATGTCAACCAAAAAATATTACCTAAATATTTCTAGAACCCATCACTCCAGAGGTACCCATAATATAAATAAAAATAATTTAACATATTTTATGGCCCCTAATTCCTACCTTTAGTAGGCCCTAATATGATGACTATAACTGGAGCAATTAAAACAACTCATATGAAAGGGAAAACCAACATTGATAATGTAGGTTTAAGACATAGGGAAATAATAAAAATAAAATATTTAGAATATTTTAAAGAAATACCCCAAACCATCCCCCAATTAGTGTATAAAAAATTCCAAGTGTTAACAATTTAAATACCCAAAAGAAATTCATAAAAGAAATAACATAGAAAAAACTCTAATGTTTGTCCCTATAATATAAAGTATGATCTATAGAGCTCTCCTAGAAACAATTAAATATAATTTTTATATAAATGAGATGAGAATGAATTGTATAAAAAATAAGATCTTACACAAATTATGTTATTGATATGTGAAATGGGTGTACTAATGAACCAATGAGAAAGAACAAAAACCATTAGCGAATAAGAAGGTCAACTAACAAATCACATCCTTGCAATGGAATTCATAGCAAAGAGGTCGTCCAAGTATAATAACATACCATGAATAATATAATTAAATGGGATATCCCACACTGATTTCCATCTATTTTTTAATCCTACAAACTAATATCCTATATCATTGCACTTACATAATATCCATATAATCCTACCCGAGGTCACCTATGCATCCACTTCACAACACATTTGATGACATTGAGGATATCACATCAAATATCAATAAAAGAAACCTAGTCCATCATATTACATCTCTACCATAGTTGAAGGAATAAAAGTATGTTATCATGATATTAATGGACATCCACATCATTCCCATATTTTACAATACATAGCCCCAATAGTGAACTATCCCATCTTTTGATCAAAAGAAAACTATTGTTACATTTTGACTTATGGTCACAAAAACCAGTGTATATAAAATTCCTCTGGAAGAGAGAGTTGTATAGAGGGGGTGTAAAACCTTATGTCCTCTTCATTAATATATTGTGGACCCACCCCCCCCCCCCCCCCAATATTTGGGTATTGAAAAATAGTGCTTGATGTAGATGGAATGTATATATAAATCACAATAAAAATAATAATTATATATAATATTCAAACACAAAATTTCAACCTTTGGGTTTATAAAAAAAGTACCATGCCAATTCTCCACATTCCCCCCAGGCCCAAAAACCTCTTATAGATATTTTCCATAATCGAATGGATAATACCATAAAAGTAATCCACACCATAAGCCACATTGCACATTATTTTGTAAATAATTCAATTCAAAACTTCCCAATTGGAAACTATTATCATTTATCAGACTTAGTTATTATCACATTTTAAAAACTACTCTATCTTGACTGCCCATTTTAATTAACGTGTTTATTATCTACTAAAACCCATTATCAATTGTAGTCAAGGTGATTTAAAAAATTCACATAATTAATTTTTTAAAAAAAGATCCATTTTAAACAAACTGAGGGATTTCAAAAACAACTATTCCTTCAATGGAAACAACTATTTAAAATATTAATAACATTAAAATTGATTTAGTTAAAACTTGTCTTTATTTTCCCGTCCCCTTTGATATCAATTAAAACAATTCATTTTCTTCTAATTATGGTCTATACAATCTTCCAAAATGAAACAAATACATGATCCTACCTAATTATCATTCTATATGGAATGAAATAAGATCCCCTAACTCAAATTGGGATTTCAAAATTTTTTACAGTGTTAGAATTAGAGAAATATGATAGAAAAGAACCGAAATGAGATGAATCATCTTGATCATCCAAGATCGAAAAAAACTACACCATTTTCTAACTAATGAGTCTTAATAACCAATGGAACCATTTATATTATTCATATTTAGATGAATAATAAGGATAAAATTAGGAGTATGAAAGAGTAAACTACACCAAACCCATTAATGATCCATCATTAGTGGATGGGGTAGAAATAAAACAAGAATAAGGTGAATCACCATATAAAATTCCTTAGAGCCACCAAATAACTGGAAGAAAATATTTTTTGAATGTATGCTTTGAGGTGGCCTAAAATTTTATTGGATATTCTTGAGAAATAAAGGCCACAACATAACCTTCCACAGAACATTGCATAACTGATGAAAATAAGAAAGGCAATTGTGTAGGGGATTAAAATATGAAAGTGTACAGATGGTCAAAATTATTTCCAATAAACACGGTGAGATCCACATTGAAGATCTTCAAATCTTGGAGAAGGAAAAAGACACAGCTGAGACCATCGCACATCATAAACCATTATTTTTGAAAAATTTCATATGATATCTTATCTCATTGAATATATACCTTGAAAAATAAATACCCCAATAATGATCTCTCTAATACTCCATGCTACAACCAGGAGAACACACCACATCTATTCCAAAAAAGAACGAAAAAAGTTCCACCTCCATGCCTTTAAATTTCTTTTTACCACTCCACACCACATCCACTAGCCTTATAGTAAATTATATTTATCCACACTATAGAAACAAATGTAGTATAATTTCTCACCTATTAATATTCTTTTTTCCATATAACAACCTCAAAATATCCCCTAGAAACCTCTCTCATAATAATAATAAAAAATAAATTGTTAGATGCTTTATTTCTTTACATGAAAATGAAACAATTATTAGAAACATTGTAATAACAAATCCATATATAAGAAATTAAAAATAATGATGAAAGAATTTATAAATATATTGATCAATAGATATAACTAAATTTTTTAATTATTGTGATATAGGAATAGTAATATTTTTAATTACAAAACATAAGCAGTTTCCAATAAAATAACAAATCACTTTTGTAAATGAGTAAATTTTATATCTTGTAATAATTAATAAAATCAATTTAAGGGGAATTTCATAACTAATTTTCATGAATATCTTACTAAGAACTTATGTCCTTTATGTTGAAGTAATTATAATGTAATGCTACTAATCAAGGAAGTATCTTAACCATATTATGTTGAGATATTATTAAAACTAAGAACAATAATTCATTATTAAACATTTGGAAATGAATAGTTGGAAATCATTTCAATGTAATCATAAAAAATAAAAATCGATCTAAATGAAAATTGGTAGAATTAATAACTGAAAATTATGATCAGTTGAAGTTACAAATAAATTTATTGACATAAAGGGGAAATAAAAAAATTAATTGGGAAAGGGAAATATTTAATCATTAATTCAAAAAATAGTACATAAATTAGTTAAATTAACTAATGAAATTAATTAAAACAGTTAGTAATGAATAATTTCATCAGGAAATTATGAATTTATTAATTTAATTTCTCAGAATACATAATTAATTAGCTAGGATGAATGTCTATTTATAGTAAAATTATCATAATAATGTTTAAAATTATTTTTTAAAACATTGGAACAATAATTTTTCATGTAACAGTTCTAAATCGACAAACAACATTGGATGGAAGACAATTATAGAAAATTTATATATAATAGAAAAATAGTTGAAAAAATATAATGGAATACTGGGCAATTAATGTGTGAAAAAATTTAATAATATGAATGTGAAACAATAATGTAGTTAATTACAAAGTAGAAATAGTTATTAAATAATAAAAAAATGTATTACAAAATGATTTAATTTTATTTATCTATTTAACTGATACTGTTAATTAAGGTGTATTTAATAATTCATTATTATGAAGATATTATAATGAATTTTTTATTATACGATCATATAAATTGAATGAAATATTATTCATGGTAGAATTATGTTAATAATATTTTATTCAAAGTTTTAAACCATAGAACAATAATATTGACCATAAAATAGGGTTGGGGAAATAATTATCAATTATTACAAAAGAAATAGTATGTAAATTTTTTAATATGTCATATCACTTTAATTAACCCTATTAATTTTAGTAAATTTCATAATAAAAATTTGAATTATTTATTATATTTTTTTTGTCACATCATGAAATAATGTGGTTGAATTTTTATTCATTGTTAATGTAATATAATAGAGTTTCATTGAGATGTTTTGAAAATTAAGTTCATTAATTTTTTGTGTAAAATTTGGAAATGAACATATAACATTGAAATAATCACAATACTATGAAACAAATTTAAACGGAATAAATAATAGAATGATAAATTTGTAAAAATTGTGATCAATTGATATGATAGTAAATATGATAGGGATGTAAAAAATTTTAATAGGGAAAGATAAATAATTTCAAATTAATAATTGAAAAATGTTAGGTAAATGCGTTATTTGTACTTGTAACAATGGATAATATATTACATTAATATTTATTTCAGAATACATTATCATGATTATATTATTATGAACATTCTGATTAAATGATGAAATAAATAGAATGAAATTACATTCATGATGGAAGTAACATAAAGGAATTATATTGATATATTTGTAAACCTATGAACATTAATTATTCAAAAATGGTTGGAAATAATGAAGCAGAAATAGGGGCAATACAAGAAAAAAATAAATTTAAATTTAATGGGAAGAATAATAGAAATAAAACATTGAAATTGGGATTAATTTATTTTTTCAATAAAAATAATTACCATGAAAGGGAAATAAAAAGCTTCTTAATTTGGATTTAAAGATAGTTATAAATTAATATTTAAAATTAATATTTAAATGAGTAAATTATATATATTTAATAAATTAACACTATTAATTATTAATAATTTAAATATTTATTTTTATGAATTTATTTTTATAAATATTTTGGTTGCATAATGAATAACTGGGGTAAACTATTATTAATGTTATATGTGACATTATAATGTTAAATTGGGAGGAATGTAGATATATGAATTTTGTTTCTAAAATAAATAAAAAAATATATATGAAATATTATAATGACCCCTCCCCCCCAAGTCACCCCTTATTGGTTACCAATAAGCGTAGATATATAATTAAACATAAATAATTCCTCTAATAGGATATAGTTTTGTGAAGAGACCTAGGGGAATTTAAATCTCACAAATAGGATGCATTACCCTCTATATGGATTTATGGATTGGGATATAATATAGAAACAACTACTAAACAAATCCTCCTCAAACAAAAGAAGAATGAATTCCAATATACGTTATGAATATAGTTATATATAATTAAAATAAATGAAATGGAAAAAATATCCAATAGTATTACCGTAAAGTTGTAATAGCTACAGAACAACCCCATAATCAAGTAAATTCTACATTGATCACAAATAAACTCTATCATAAATGATAAAACATTAAATATATAGGTAGGATTAATATAAAATATACTTAGTATGATCATACCAGAAACCTCTCATTAATGATGAAAATAAACGATCTAAATCCCATTGAGTAATCAAATTAAACAAATATGTCACCTAAATAGGTTTTCTATTATTCTACCATCCTCGATAGGAATTAATCACCAATTATAAGATATATGTAAACATATAATATTGCACATAATATCTATGAAAGGTACTCTAACACCATATCCCCATAGTCTTTCCACACTTAATGTCAAACATCGTGATACACCACTCTCCAAAAGTAATCTAGCCCCAAGACATGTGGTCTTATGTAATTTATCATGTATCTTATTCACCACATCATCCCATACACATTCATTGATAGAATATTAGTTTTTTCAAGGATCCATTATATCCCATAAGTCCAGTGTTAAACTTCAATCCATCCAAACTCAAGCATGACATACTAAAAAATAATACATAATACAATATATCCTAAGTCTCATGTGTGTGAAATTAACCACAAGACAATACATCTCTCTACACACCTACGTGAGGAAATATAGTCATTGTGTATACTATCACATAATCTACTTGGGTAAGTGTGTTGGGTCGGGGGGGGGGGGGGGGGTTGTTATCCAACCATTCGACACGAACTGAATATTTGGGAAAACAGCCTTCCAAAGACTACTAAACATCTATCCCCATACTAACATTGGTGGGGTACCATATAAAATCATAAAATGAACATGATATATACAAATATATATATATATATATCACAATCTCACTATAATAAACAACATATCCTTACACTCATGTTCCACTAACAGCGTACAAGTCTCCAAGATACCACAAAATAAGCCTAGGTATCGAAAGCATATAACCCTAAAATAACATTAATGAAATAATGATTAACTATTTAATTTTCATTAATTTTAATTTCATGATTAATAGTTTATCTTATAAGACATATTTCGACATTAGAATTAATTATCTTCTATTCTAGTGTTTTTTATCATCCCAAAACCAATCATCGAGAACCATCAACATAGTTTCATTAATTTATTTTTTATTTCATAAATTATAGGAACACTATGACTATGAAAAAGTAACCAAAAAAAGAATCATTGATAGTTCATAGTATAAAAATACTTCATATAGAAGGAAACTAATTATATAAATAACATCTCATCATTAAGACATTAAATAATAAGATTCATTATCACGAAGTAATCCCAAATTATTGAACACCAACCTTGAGTAATCCCACCATTAACCCTTTTATTAGGGATTATGACATCACATACACCACTACACCTAATAAAAAATTTAGATTCCCATGAAAACATCATCATCATCATCATAACATGAATCCCATGAGTAGATACCTCACAAATATTAGACTAATAGTGATTTCTAGTTGATTATGTTTTCAGAAGATACAATGAATCATATCCTGATGGACTTAATATGTTATTATTACAAGTAAACTAGATATATTCATTATTTCTATATTAAAATAGAAAATAATTATTAAAACATTTCTTTCATGAATAATTTTATTCTTTCGTGATTATAATTGTATATTAATAATAATAAACTTCATGCATACCTTAGATAATAAAAAATTAGGGGATATCTCAAATTCATGGTAAGGGTTGAATACATAGGAGAAAAAAATGCATCAATGATCATAATCAGCTGTGAATGTAAAGTAAGTGAAAATATATCTAATTCAAATAACTATACAATCATAATTAGATATTTCATAGTCAAAATGAAATTGTAAATAACCAAAAAAAAATCTATTTAAACTATAAAATTTAAATGAAATACATAAAAAGATAATCTCAATCTGGGGATCACATTTATAATAATAGATTTTGAATTTTTATAGATGGATATTCTTAATTGTATGATTTCATATTTTGGGAACTTGATACTTCTACCATCAAGACCACTCATAAGTTAGTTTCAAAATATGTCTATTAAATGATTTTAAACAAGATTATGTATTTGCCTCATGACATATAATGATTCATCAAGGGGATATATAATACTAGGAAATTGCCTTTACTACATGTCCAAATAATTCCATACACTTAAAATGATCATTTTAATTCATTAATCAATTTCCCATTCCATTAAATATCTCTATTGATAAAGGAATATGGATTATAAATATTTCCCTAGTCAATTTAGTAAATATAAAATAAAAACAACGTATTTATAAATGGGATATAATTTAATTAGTTATCATTTACATGATAAATAATGTGAATATTTGGGGAAAATTTAATGTCTAATGATCAAAATGAAGTTTATATTTTTATAAATAGGTAATAAAAACTAAAATATATTAAGAAAGGGAATGAAAATAGATTCTGTGTTCAAATTATCATAACCCATCCATAAAAATATAATGGATCTTATCAGTAATATATATTCCCAATGGATTATGAATAATGGGTTTTTTCATTTATTAATAAAAATACCAAAAAACTGCATTAATGATTCTTGAGGAAAATATCCTTTTCATATTAAGAATCAATTTTTATACTAATAGTTTCCTATTCCTTTGGAAATTAGTTTTTTTTTTGAAATAAATATCTATATTTATAATAGAATTTAAACAAAAAATCAATGTTCATGCTGTTATGAAATTCCCTTCATTTCATGTATGTTAAAAGAAAATTCCTTTCACATTTTTATAAAATCCAATTAAGTAGTGTAATGATAACAACATGAATATTCCATATATAAAATTATGTAAAAAATGAAAATATGTAAATAAAATTAATAAATAATTTGTAAATCGATTAATTTATTTTTTTAATTTTTGTAGAAATCACGGTTTATAAAACATTTGTTTTTAGTAAATGAGATTGTGAAGTCAAATTTTCATAAAAAATTATTAATTATTTTATGTTACAAAGATTGGGAAAATGTAACTATTTCTTGAAAAAACAATAAATAACCAAATAATAATAAATATATATTATTTTATATGATAATTATCAAATAATATTTTTAAACAGAAATTAAAAAAATAAAAAATCTCCCTTAGAATGAGATTGTAAAATAAACCCTTAGAATGATTACGACATTGAATCCAAAATACATAAATGAATCAATTATGTGTACTGAATATAAATAGACATAAATAAAGAGTATATACAATATAATACATTCAAAAATAATTTCAAACATAATCCTAGAATATTAATGATGACAAAGATGTAATATTATCCAATAAAATGAAACCAAGATATGAAATTCTCCACTACTAGAAATTTTTCATTTTACATCCCCTTGGACTTTTTTAGATGTTACCCCATTCACCTGGATCCACATCTCTCTTCTCCTAGGGTTTCTGCATCCCTATGGTGGTGATGACTCAACCATCTATCTCTATATTCTTCATAATTCTATCGATCAGGACTTATTTTTCATTATCAATTCTTCCTTTCTGGTTTCTATTTCTCTTCTTCGATCTAGGGCTCAAAGCCATTGGTTTTCCACCCATATTCAATCGATCACCCTGTTGGTTGTTTTTTGTGGATGTACTTGGATGGTGTCACTTATATATGAACTCTTGTTCCCTTTCACCTCTCCTAGATAGAGCTTGTGCATCGGTTCAAAGAGATTTTGGGTTATGTGGTCTGGTTGTCAACGGGTTTCTAAGCACATCTAGATTTGACTAGTATTAGATTTACCTACTATGGGTTTTCAGCTCCATTGAAGTTAGAGACATTCAGAGAGCATAGCCAGTCAACCCTTCCCAAACCTCACGTTACTCATCACCTCTTTGACTCGGGTCTAGAGCCATGGAACTTTTGAGGTTCGACGATGTGGGGTTTGGCGGCTATCAGTGCTCTAGTCCAGACATGATGTCGTATTCCTTATGGAATCAATTTCTTCCTCTTCAGATTCTATTTGTGTTCATACTTCAATGAAATTGGTGATTATTTTTTGTTATTTTCATCATGGTGTCTTTCTATTTGATGACTATTTGGTTTTGAATTTTATTTGGTTATCTATTTTTGATAATGTTTGCTTCTAGGAAGTGATGAATGTTGATGGTCATGGCGATGACGTTGTTGAAATGACATTGATGTGGGTTTTCAGTGATGGTGGATCTTATGGGATGATATGTGGCTGGGTTCTCACAAATGAAGTGATTTCATCTAGGGGTGGGGCTGATGTTTTTCTTTTTTGGACGATGATGATAGTGGAAATGGATTAGTGATGATGAGAGTGATGATGACGAGGAAGACTCGTGTGAGAAGGCGGTGAAGATTCCAGTAGGTCTCTCCAGAATTGTGATGATGGGGAGGCTTATAGTCAGGGCATT
This sequence comes from Viscum album, assembly GCA_963277665.1. Lineage (NCBI taxonomy): Eukaryota > Viridiplantae > Streptophyta > Magnoliopsida > Santalales > Viscaceae > Viscum > Viscum album. The sequence goes on along the minus strand of OY728150.1, from coordinate 1,249,741,525 downwards.
TAATGGGATGGGTTTACGACTTAAGGAATTCACTCAGATCAAGATGAAATATTTGAAATTATGACTTTGAAATTTTTAATATTATTGATACATTGTCATTTGTTCAATCATTTTGAAATTTTTGGTTACCACTAATCCATAGAGTTGCTTTTTAAAATAATGAAAAAAAATATATGAAGTAAAACCCCTTCGATTAAATAATTCAAATTAAAACATAAAACACCCTGAATTATAAATGAATCAATATAATACTTTTTAGAGGGGATGTATGTACAATATATAAATGAAATTAGGTGAATAAGAAAAAAAATAAGACTTAATGTTGGGAAATGGAATCCATGTCCCTTACCTCATGTTTTTTATTGAGCATGAATAACCTCATATACAGTACATTCTAAAATTATATTAACAAATATTATAATAAAATAATATTATTATGTCATATATGATCATTTTATAATATCTTATCACCCATTTGTAAATTAGATTTTATTATTTTCATTTCTAGGGTGTTAATTTCCTTATTTTCTCATGTTTTTTAATGAATGTTATGTTCTTATGTATATTATATTGTTACATAATATATAGAATTATTATCATGAAATAAGTATCTTATTATATATAAATTATTATTTTAATAACATTCATTAAATATGGTTTTTATAAATTAATTATGTTATCATCCTCGGAACGGTACCTCATACGTACGCATGGGTGACATCCCCATTTTTAAGTAATCATTATAGAATAAAAAAAAGAAATATTTTATATTTATATAAGGATAATAAGATCCAAAAATAAATATTTACTTATATATACTTATATATAATCTATTTTCATTGGTTATCAAAATAGAGTCACATAGCTTTGGGAAGCTCGTTGTCCACATGCACACGAACAACGTTATCATCATTATCTGATTGAAAAGGTGAAAATGAAAATGAAATATTATATATTAAGAATTAATAATATTTCATTAATTTAATAAATATTTCATTTATATCATGTATATATAGTGACATTTAATTGAAATACCCGAATAATATATCATTTTAGATGATTATTCATTACATTAAAAAAACACGTGAATATGGACCATTATAATTTTGTGTATTTGGAAATTAAAAAAAAATTCAATCCTAGTGGAAGATCATGAACATATCCCATATAGATATTCATCTTTATTAGTTTTTCCTAAAACCATTCTTCATGACCTAGGGGAAGTAATCATAAGAAAGGGGTGATCTTAGATTATTAGTAATGGTAAATAAATGAAATGTGTAAGAATAACATGAACAATGGGTATATAACTTGAGTATAACATTGGAAGATAATGCTCTGCATATTGTTGATCATAATAATTATTAGAGGTTCATAAGGTGTGAATTATAATGATATTTCGAGCATAATCAATGAAAAAATTAACATAGTAATAAAACTAGGAATTTTGGGTAAAAACGTAAACATATATTTTTATTTCCATTATAACCAAAACAATTACTGTTAAAAACATTTTGGTTGTATATTTCCACTCCCCAAATTATCTTGGTAGACAAGGTTTACTCTAATTTTCATTTTATTAGTATGATTTCACTCCTCATTCCATCCTGGAAATCATTGTTCACTCCCATGTCCATCTTATTAGCATCTGTTTACTCCTCATACCATCATTGTAGTCATGGTTCACACCCATGGACAACATATAATTCATGATTCTATCCAAGGTCCATCTTTATCTATGTCATGATATATTAATCATTACCTAAAGCATTGGATGAAAATATTGTTCCCAACCTTCTCATAATTAAATCATACAACCATGTTCCACAAAATCATTAAAAATATTTTCACTACCCATTCAATGAAATATACATTTTAAAATTTTAATCATATCATAACTTGTTGAAAAAAATATATTTATTAATCATTTAATCATTAAAATAGTCCATGAAAGGTAGTTGGTTTTAAAATCGTATAACCCATGAATGTGAAATGGGTTTCATAAATAGAATGACATATGGTGTAAGCTATATATATAAATAATGTGAATTAAACCTTTAGATCATTTCCTAAAAAAGAACTGAGTAAAATAAATGTTTATCATCTTGGATGGAAAATAATTTTGAAATAACTTTCAAAAACATCTATTGAGGAATATATACTTTCTTTTATGAAATATGATATTTAGTACATAAAACAATCTAAAAATATTTTTTATAGAAATTATGATTAAATAAATTAAATAAGACTCGAAATTATATATAAAATTTTTTCCATGAAAAGATAAAATATGCATCAAACATTTTAAAAACATTTTTCATCAAAAACAAGTTGAAATGTAATAAATAATGTGTGAAAACATAATGAAAACAATTCCCTCTAATGTCCTTTTAATACTTATAAAATGATCTTGAAGAAAATTTAAAACCATTTTCATTTAAAATACAATGAAAACATATATATTAAGCAAGATAACCAATTTTCTAGAAAAAATATAAAAAAAATTGATAACCATTAGATAACAATTTTTCCAGCAAATTATTAGAAAACGTATAATTATAGGTAGAAAAAGTTTTCAAAACAATTTTCCTTACAAATTAATAAATGAATATTGAAAACATTTTGATAACCAGCTTTCTTAATAATGTATGAAGATGTTTTAATATGTTTGGAAACCATTTTTCTTGAAAACATATAAACAATTCTTCAAAACAATTTGATAGCCATTATCCATGAAAATAATTTGAATAATTATTAATTAATCTTGAAAATGTTTTGACAATTATTTTTCATGAAAAATTATAAATGAGTCTTGAAAACGTTTATAAAACCATTTCCATGAAAATTAATTGAAAACCTATAAATAAAGCATGAAAACGTTTTGAAAATAATTTTTTGATAATATATTTTTAATTTTTTTTAATAAAACATAAAATTTAAACCTGGAAGGAAATTATTAATCAATTAATATTGAATAAATCCTTAGATGTCGTATGAGGTTAAATAATTCCTTTTTAATGGAAAAAATGATAGAAATTGACTCATTCGGAAAGACACAATAATACTCCTTTGAAAACAATTACAAAATAAAAAAGGAGTAAAAATTTATTTTAATGACCATATAATAATATTATAATATTAATGGAAACCATTTTTAGAAAACATTGTTTTCAAGGGACACAGATTTATGACAGAAGAGAAGGTAAAGTTGGGCATTCGTAAGAAACTGTTCATAACTATATTATATATCATAGAGTAAAATATAGAAAAATTAAAATAATAGAGAATTTATATCAATAGGGAAATGAAATTATTTAATTTATTTGTGGATGGGATATAATATTTTATTCAAGGAACCATAAAATTAAACAATCTCAAAATGTGATAGGATAGTCTCAATAAAATCATAAAACATTTTTACATGGGATCATACACTACAATGTAAGAAAATGAAATGAAATAATCAAAAAAAAATATTTATATTAATTTTATAACATGTAAAATGGATGTATATACACCTCATTATTAAAAATATTTAGGTTCATAAAAAATATGTGTATCAAAGATGGAAAATTGAGACAAAACTATTTTTCTTATTTGGTAACATTTACAAAAAAATTTCCCTGAAATAATGATCATAAAGTTGATATGTAAATATCTATAAATTTAATTATAAGATACCTAGGATACAAAATGATTATTACATACAAAACTCCAAAGTAATGATTGGATAACATATCTTGTATCTCATAAAAATTTAAAGTGAGATGAAATTCCCTTACCTTGTGTCTTGACTCTTCTCGTGCTCATAAAATATTCCAATATAATAAATATAACTTGATTATACATATTTTACATTATAATATTCTTATACATAATATAATATATGGTATTATTATGACCTTATATTACATCCTTGTTAATGACAATGTATTAATGTTTTACTTCAGGTAATATTTTCATTGTTCTTCGCATGTGTCATAATTTTTTATATCATTAGTCTACATAATTATATGATGATTCTAAAATGAATACCATGATATAAATATCTGGTATATCCATTATATGTTTACTAAAAATTCTGTTTAATAATGGAGTTTGAAATGGAATACACCGTACATGGAGACGGTAAACCATAGAAACCTATAAACACTATTACACTTTTTATTCTTATATTAAATGATTTAAAGAAAACAAAATGTATGTATAAGTTTATAATATATGTAAATAATAGTTATAATTTTAAATATCTCATATATTCGCACTATTACCATCCTTAAAACATTCCATGTAGTCGGTGAATGAATCACATCACTTTAAGGGTGCCATGGTCCACACTTCATGAAACGAAAATTTGGTCATTATATTAAATGAAAATTAAAAATATATGTTTTTGAAAAGGAATACAGATACATAAATAAAAAATGAATATAATATGTTTCTAATATAAATATATTTTACATTATAATGGCTACCATGGTAGGTGTTAATGGAAAAATGAACAATCATCGTTACATGAGACAGTAGTTAGTTGTAAACAGAAATAGTGTGTTCATTACCCATTAGATGGAGGATTGTGTATCAGTAAGTCTAAAAACATACATAACAACATAATAGTATATATATTTTACTGTTTTGGTTATATAATAAAAGTATGTAGACAGTTGGAGGTTGTGGAGATAGAAAATAAAATAATGTACTTCAGAGAAAATGATACATCTTAATCAGGTAACTCCTTTTGGTTTGTGCCAAATGGATTTTTTGGATAGCATTATTCTATTAGGAAAGGATAATAAGAGTAAGGAAGGATTTATAGGAAGTTTATTGGTCTGTTCACTGATAAAAATAAGTTTTTTGAGAGGTGTGAAGAAGAGGAATAGTCGGTGGCCTTTCATAGGGAAAGGATATGACTCAGTTTGAATTTTTTTTTAAAAGTTCTGTGTACATTTACAATTAGTAAAAATGTCATATAAGACATAGTAAATAATTTTTTTAGGTTTTTTTCCTAATTATATAAAACTCATGTGTGTTGTAAAAGTTTATAGGTCATTTTTTACTTAATTATAAGGTTTCGTCCAAAATTCTATTTAATTTGACTTTAATCATTGTGTTCAATTTTAATAAATTGTACTAATGATTTTGGTAAAACATTAAGTTGATATAATTAGAATATAAATATAATACTAATTATAATGGAATATTTTAGTTTTTATAAATTATATTAATATAAAATTGAAAATTAAGATTAATGAAACTACCGTAGATGTGACAAAATTTCAGGTTTTTTATGTAAATAAATGTTCAAAAGTTAGTTATGTTTTTATGTTCAGTATCAAAGTGAATTTTATTATATTTAAATAAATAGTAAAAATAGATTTATAATTGATATAATTATACATTAAAGTAAATATAATTTAAAATATAAAATAAATTATATTTTAAACAAAAATGTTGTTTTTAACTAATATGATGTAGATTCAACTATTCATCAAAAATAATGTTACACCGAAAAATCCCAAATATTTAACCTATGATAATTTTGAAATTATGACTTCATAAAGAATTTTATTTTATTAAATTTAATTCTAAGTGTCTAAAATTAATTTAATTATTTTTCAAAGATGTCTATGAAAATTCGTTCATTTTTGAAAATAATATTTTTTTTAACATTTAAAGGCTTGATAAAAATTATATTTATCAATATAAATATGATTTATTCATATAAAACCATTATAAACAAATTATAAGTATTTATTACTATTAATAATACTATTTTTTAATGTTTAGTCTATATCTAACTCATTTATATAATTATAACAACAAAATCATGTTTTATACAAAATTGATATTTAGTGTAACGTACAACAGGTCCATGTTCTAGGTGAATGGAATAATTGAATTAGTGAATTTATTGACATAAATGAATATTTAATTTATTTTGTTAAAACTAATTTGTGAAAATAATAATATTTCATATTATATTCAATCAGTTTTCTTATTCATTTATTATTAATTGTTAATTTATGAATTAATAGTATATTTTACAAACCATATATTATCATAAATTAGTTAATACTATTCATACACTCATTTAACATAAAGGTTTTTCTAATTATATTAAAAATAATACTTTAATAAAATATTATCTTTCAGTAATCCTTTTTCATTTGTATTACACTAGTCATCAATGAATGTCGGTCTTGCATATAACACTTGCTAATCTGCATGTTTCGTGTATTGTGGGAAAATGTTTATGTTGCATGTAGTTCACGAATAACATGGTGTTTCATATAACTATAACACCCCAACGATTTAAAAATAAATTGAAATTGATGTATCACTGAGTCTGTATAAATTTTTTTTTAAGGAGATAGTTGTAAATAAGCCTTTAAATAAAAATTTCACTTCTATTATTTGAATTTTGAAAAATGAGAAAATATAGTTACAATAAGAATGTTTTTTGGAGTCTAATAGGATGTACATAATTTTTAGTTAACAATGACATAACATTTTGAATAATAATGTTACCCTTTATAATTTTAATATGATGTATGAATAGTAACCTCATCAATGAATGTATTTTTATTAATTTATGATTCATTGGATAATTTTTCAATGTGCGATAAAATCAATTGTAGATTTGAAATTTTTATTATTTAAAAAATAATGATTTTATTTAAAAATAATTTTATTTTATATATAAATTTTTTTTAAAAAGAATTTTGTACATATTTTAATTTTACACATCGAAAAATTGTTAGGGTGAATATTTTGGATTTTTGTAAAATGTCCGACTTTTTTATGAATAGTGAAATGCGGTAATTTGTTGGATACATAAATTATATGGTAAATATATTATTACAAGACTCATGGATGATGTAATCATCCTAGATTTAATCACTCATTATCTAGATACCATTTTTTTTAAAATTAAACAATACAATTCATATTATTGAGAAAAAATGTTAAATTAAGGATTAAAATAATGGAAAACCCATCCTATTCTCCACTATAAATACCACCATCACCCCATCTCCTTATCACACCACTAAAGAATTTATAATTTTCTACTATCAAACCAATATTTTTAAAGGCTCTTATCCATGTACAAGACCTTCCCTTATCACCAAAATCCCAAAACTAAAGGCCCTAAGGAGGATACTAAGTAGAACAGATCAAGAGGTTAAAATCATCTTTCATTTTCTTGTGTTTTCTTTTCAATTATTTTATTTTATTATACTCTCTTCACATCCCATTACACTAGAGGCATTAAATATATATTATTATATATATTATTGATTTTTATCATGTTTTTTGAAAAATCAATCATCATTCTTCCTATCCACTTCTTTTTATTCAAAAAATAAGAACAACATCTGTGATATGTCGATTAAAAACATCATGGACAATGTGTCTTTAATTTGAATTAATTACATTAAATCATGTTGTAAAACCATATTAAGGTATCAAATATATTTTAGATTTTATTATATTACATTTATTATGTTTTGGGATTAAATAATATCTGTTAAATTGATTTTATATTATGAAACAAGTTTCCAATTATCGAGGAACTTCCAAAATGATCTAAATGAATATCCCTAATAATTTATCTAATGGTTCATCCTAATACCATATAAAAATGATTTATGGGATATTAAAATATTCTGAAAACATATTAACACCATTTCATTCCACTTCTATAGTTTATTATCCATTGAACATTAAAATCGGTTGTGAACCAACTATGGAAATCATGTAAAGCACACACCCAATACAATGGAAATAACAATATATTATTAATAAATGGGTCAAATGTTGTTATAATATGATCCCATAAGGTGTTTATCAGCAGAATTATGATTTTTTATAATACTAATTGCACCCTCTTATCCTATATAGAATATATTTATACATGGTTGAAGTTAGATGAACCTGATGTAAGTTAGTTCTTTACCCAATTTCCATTCATTGGGATAACCTTATACTTAATTAATTATGTGCTATTACGATTATTTTTCTAACTAATTTCATTTATATTATGATTTATATGTGGAATTATATTATATATACAAAAAACGTTTATTTTAATAATTATCACTTCAATTATGTGAAATTTGTAATGAACCTTCCTTTAAAAATACAGTTTTAAAATTCTATTTTTTGAAATTAAAAATAAATGTTTTTCTACTATTATTAATTCTTTCTGATTATGTTATGGTTCATGGTATTTTTTTTCTGATGAATATTGGGAACGATATCTCCAACTTATTTTTGGTTTATATGTATATTTTTGGTCGGTTGTGTGGTTACTCCAAGTGTAACTTTGATGGATACTCTATAAGGTAGATGTGATGTTTACATTATAAGGTAACCATGATGGATACAAATCATAAGGTAGAAACATGGGATACAATATAAGTAACTAATTCCACAATATACACATATTTATATATATATATTTTTTATGGAAATCCTATATTTCCCAAGGTAAGTATATATGGGTGAGATGTATGTCATTGTGAAAATGATTTCATATGATTATAAGTGTTTAGAGACTGTTGGTTTCTTCCATTATATTTTTTTCCATTATTGAGATTTTTATGCTCACCCCATATTTTTTAAATTTTCATCACAACTTTTAAATATATTTAACATAATGGATGAATTTATTTATATGTTATTTATATTTATCAAAGAAATCATGTTGTTGTTTTGGGTTATATATATTATGTTTTGTACAAAATGGATACTATTTTAATGTTACATGCATTTTATTCATGTGGGTTGATATGTTTGAGTTATGTCCTTTAATTATAAAACTATAAACAAAAAAAATATTTGGGATTCTTAATAAGTGAAATATGGTAGGAAAAGAAAGATTTGGTAGTGTTTAAGGTAAATTCCTTATATTTGGTATTAGATCATGGTTTATATAATTTCCGGAGTTAGTATGACATTAATATAATAAAATAAATTCTTTTTATCTTATAATTATGTTTAAATGGTATATAAATTAAATATTTCCATTTTCATCATCTATGATATGCCTATTCAGAATGGTTTTATGGTGAAGAAATAGGGAAGGTGTTTTTGTAAGTACTAGAAAGGATTATATCTTTCTAAATATTCAACTAGGAATAGTCAGAATTGGAACCGGGTAATTTATAATAGTTATGGATTAGCTGATGCTTAAAAATGGTTGTGGAATCCATGAATGATAACAACTAGATATAACACAAATGAAAATGAAAATATTTGAACATTTTATGAGGCAACACCCTCCTCCTTTCAGTGGACCTTCTGACCTAATAGTGATTGATGGATGGATTAAATCCCTTGAAAAAAATTTAATGTTATGGGATGTTTATATAATCAAAATTATGGTCTTGAAATTTTACATTTTTAAGGTTAAACTATAACACCCCAAACATCCATGGTACGATTCTCTTTGAATAATACAGTAGTGTGTGTTGTACGCAACTTTGAGATTCTAGGACACCGTGACCAATCAAAATAGTCATTATTCATAGTAATACCCACTTTTGGAAATTTTATAAATTTTATTCTCTCAAAATGGACTTCATTTTTTGTATTCAGAATATTGAAATTATCCTAGGGTGAAATTTTGGTACATTTCGGATAACTTTTATATTTTTGAGGAATAATGAAAATTACTAAATTTTAATTAAAAACAACGTTTTTAATCATAATAATTAATTGTAATAAATTATTTATTTGAGTGGTTTTAAAAAATATTTTTAATATATTTTTTCATTTTAATACAATGTTGGTCATTGGACATAATTTCACAATTAAACCGGACATATACAAGTGTCAATCTTTTGATAGTTATTATTTCTTAAAAACATGCTTTTTTGTTTTAACAGCGGGAATTAATTTTAAATAAATTTCTTCCACTTCTGTGTTTTGAATTTGGAAAAATTTATTCCATATTTGGAATCAGTATGTCCAAATTGTGTAAATCGGTAACTTTTATTTTTATACATTTTGAATAATTTCTTCGATAAATTTTTTATTTACCATGGTTAAATGGTAAATTTGGTAAATTAGCGTAACAAATAATATTATAATAATAATAAATTACCCTAAAATGTTTCCTAACCTTATTGGTTGATACATTCCGACCATGGGCATCTTTGGTTCGATTTTGGGACCCCATCGAGCCCCATTTAGGGGATAAGGACACTTTATATTAATTAAGTTAAAAAAATTCAAAAATGACATAAGCATATATCTTTTAGAAAAACAATTTTAACATACGTTTATATATGATATATTTCTGACTATAAATATTAATTAGAAAGATAAAAATATTTCATACATAATTGTATTTTATTTATAATTTTTATACATTTAATAATTAAATATATTTATGACCCAATAATGATGCAATATTTTCATTATTAATTAAAGAATCAAATAATTGGTATTATAAAAGTTAAAATAAATATAATTTAAACCGTTTGATGTCATCCACGAATTTTATTTATTAATATGACATGTTAGGATTGCTTAAATTAATTTGGTTCGAAATAATAAATTTGTTAAGACTTTAGTAAAAAAAATTTAAATATTTTCTAAATTGGCATAAATGAGTTTTTAAAACAAGTATTATATTATTAAATGATATTCTATTCCTAAAAATCTAAGGTTCTGCCAAAGGAATTATATCATTATAGGTGTATCATTAATGGAACACTTGATGGTCTCTTGTATGTATATAGTACGTTTATCAATTATATAATATAAAAATACAAAGTGACATGGTAAATGTCAATGTAATTAACTAAGAGTTAAAACTAAAAGATATGGTTAATATAATGACCCAAACCTGTACAAAATCTATTGGATGGAAGGATTTAGACCCATCCCAACCTCGGACATTGAATAGTGTACTTTGGAGCCATTAGAAACTGAATATGAATTTATTATAAATTAATACTTTATGTTTTTTCTTAAGAGCCCCTCCTCCCCCTTATAAATGGACACAACTTATAACCAATTCATCACACCTTAAATGCATTTTGGATAAGCCAACCCCTGCCAAAATACTTTCTCAGCATCCTTCGATTCAACCTGGAGGCTTTAGTCTGATCAGAAAGCCAACCTATGGTGTGATTTTGATCAAATCAAAATTAACAACCCGAAGAAGAAGTAATGTTTTCACCACCCTTTTTCAAGTTCCTTTCTTCTTAAAATTATTCTTTAGTTGTTATTTAATTTCTAAAATAATAAATCCAGTGTATTATATATATTTTGATGTTATTATAAATATCTTATAACCATATTTACTATTCTATATATCCTTTGAATGACATGTCACCATACGTGCATACGTACAGCTTACCGTCTCCACGTCGTGGTGTAATTGTTATTCAAAACATTATTGTCTTTATGGGTATGCTAATGATATGTAATTGATGTAAATAATAAATATACCCTAATAATGATTCTGTATATATGATATGTCATCCAATTATATATTATATCAAAATAATGATATTGTCGCTCGTGCGTACGGACGGACTACCGTCTCCACGAACACGATGACATTCATTCACCGTCGTATCCATGCAATTATAATTATCATTTAATGATTAAATATAATGTTTAAAGACTTGATATAATTCTGGATATGAATAAGATACAACATATCCTTAACAAACATGGCTTATGAAACAAAATATATAAAATAAAATGAGTAAGTTAACACCCGAAACGATGATAATACTTAGATATTATTAACAAATCAATGTTAAAAGATCATATATGATATCTTATTAATGTATATGATTCTTTTATAATTTAATAACAATTATTTCACCATTATATAAGAGTTTAACCTACCCTCATCCAAGGAAATGTACAAGTTAAGGGTTTATTTCACAATCTTTGCACTATCTGAGGTTTTTTACACAAAATTATCTAATAGGACCTCTTTGTCATCCACATCCATGTTTCTTAAAAATGTATTTCAAATAATTATTGATATTATAAAGAATATGGGTTAAAGTCATTTATACCCTTCTTTGAATTTTTATATGATTTTTATAAAGGAATCATTATGTCATTTTCCAAACAAGGACCTTTTTAATATTTTCGGCAAGTTAAGGTAAGAAGGTATTTTATTTAACTTATATGGCGGGTGTGACTATTTTCCACGATTATAAAATATTTGAAGCTTCTATTAAAGATTCTAAGAATATTTTCAAAGTAAATGTTTAATTTTATAATTATGTGACTTTTAAATGATTTCAAAAAAGAAATATTTCTCTAAAATAGTTATGATTTCATCTATGTCAAAATCCTTTGATAGATTTTAAGCTTACTTGAAGTTGATTTATTATGATACAAAACATCAGTATTGTATTGAAGGTTTTGTGATATGTTTGACTGTGTATTTTTTATATTTATATCATTTATGGTTTATGCAGAAATTATTGACATTTTGTATGCTAGTTTTAATATGATTGTTTATGTAATGTTTAAAACTTTTTATATTGGAATGCATTGGACTAGTAAGTGATGGGTAGAGCCCGCTATAGATCCTCGATGCATCGGTAGGTCTCATGAGACAAACTAGTGTCTTGGAATGAGGCCTTAACAAAATCATATTTGTTGTATTGGCACGAGGCCTTGGATATGTTGTTATGATATTATGGCATTATGCATTCCATCATTATGAAAGTGGTTATAATATTTCATGTGATTATTCCACTAGTAGAATATCCATCTGAATATGTATATGGAATTATTTCATTTTATTTTTTCCATATTATGTTGATGGTCATGTTTAAAAAGATTTTGTTTTAGTTGTACATTACCTTAAATGTTTATGCATATTTATGAAAGTTTCCTCTATATTGTTATCCTTACTGGAAATTTGTTCTCACCCATTTCTATGTTCTATTTATTCTAGGATGTGAAGAAGTATTTTATGAATGAACTTCGGGGATAGTATAAGGGGATATGATTGTGGAGATAAGATGTTGTTGTAGTTTTATCTTTATTATGTAATGTACGACTTATGAATGTATCTATTATTTTCAAAGCTACTAAACTAATCGGTCTTTCGAGACATGATATTTTGTGATCATGATAATGTTATATAATAATGCACCGACTCTGGGTAACTGGGGTGGGGGCAGTATAGTTGGTATCATAGGAAGTTTAATACAATCCTTAGAAGCAAGATTTAGATAAACTCTGATTATAACACATAGACTTAATATGGACTTTGTAGATTAGTATAGAAGAACTTCCTAGAATTTTGTTATTGTATATATTTTTAGAGTTTTCTGAGAAATACATCCCTATCTGGATATGAGCAGGTAGAGGCGGCTCTGGCACATATGTACCTAGGGGTAAAACCCAAAAACAATTCTTTGAGCTTGACTCAAAATGGGAACTGGTGCATGACAATGGGTCTTACAACACTCATGGTTACAACACTCCCGGTGGATATTCTTAGGATAATTATCATTTTCTATAAAATCTATTATGAAGTGTTTATGAGTATATATTTCCTCAGAAAACATTTTTTTATGAGTATGGATTATATCCATAAATAGTTCAATTTATGATAAGTGTTTTACAAGTATGGAATTATGTATTTTGATTCATAAACTGATCTAGTTTATGATATTGTTTAGAAATATCACCTAGTGAAAGAAATGTAAACTATATCAATGCACGAACTCCATGTCGGGATTGCCCTCTTGCTCAAGATAATTAAAGTGGAGCTAGTGATGCAACGAGTGCTGATCAGCTAATCACCATACTATGACAACTCACTTAGGTTATGAATAATATCCTTACCCATATGGAGGACCCGGATCTGCAGCATGGAGGATCAATGTTAGATCGCTTCATGAGGTAGCAACCACCATCATTCAATGGGAGTAAAAATCCATTAGTAGAAAACAAATGGATAAGTTCCCAAGAGAAAATATTTCAGGCTTTTGGGAATAGTGAAAGGGAAAATGTTATCATGGCAGTTTATCACCTCACTGGAGATGCTTATCAATGGTGGTCATTAATACAAAAAATGAATTAATATGATGAAGTATCAAATATGGAATGGAGGGAGTTCCAAGAGTTTTTCTTAGAAAAATACTTTTCTTGTGACCATCGAGAAGATATGCAATGGAAATTTCTGAGTCTGAGGAAAAATGAGGATGAAAATGTCACAAAGTATGAGGCTATCTTTACAAGGATAGCTAGTCATGCATCAGATTATATTCGTAACCCAAGAAGTAAGATTGATCGTTTCTTTGATGGGTTAAAACCATTTCTCTGTCGAGATTTAGTCTCACAATCTTTCTCGTTGTATGAAGATATTGTCTCTTGTTCTATCAAGAGAGAAAATGAATTAGCTAAGTCATACAAATTTAAGGAAAAGCGAGAGAATAAGAGATCTTCTGACCACTCTGGAAATAGAAATAATGGGAAGAATGGAAAAGTTGATTATCCATCCTTTAGTAAATGTGGGAAAAAATACCCTGGTACTTACTTGAAGGGAATGAGAGTCTGTTACAAGTGTGGTGAAAAAGGCCACCAGGATCATGATGGAAAGAGAAAGAGAGTTGATGTCAATGTGGAATGATATAATTGTAGAGAGATGGGACATTATGAAAATGAATGTCCTAAGAACTAGGGGAAAATACCACAGAAAAGGTCAAGGGATCAAGGCCAAGTTTATTCTATCACTACTTCTGAGGTAGAATCTCCAAATGACGTGGTGGAAGGTAATTTAATGGTAACCTCAAGTTTATAAAATGCTTTAATTTATTCTGGATCATCGAATTTTTTCATATCTACCCGGTTTTCTAAGAAAATTAGAAATTTCCAATTTGATTTAACAAGGGAGTTGTGAGTTAAAACTCCAAAGGGAAGTATCATTGCAACAAAGTTTTGTGAATCAATCCCCATTAGAGCACATATATGTTCATTATCCACTGATCTAATCGTCGTACCTATGATTGAGTTTGATATAATCCTTAGTATGGATTGTCTTTCAGAACATGATGCAATTATTTATTATAATAAGTAGGAAGTTATGATTATTGATGTTGATGATAATGAACACCTTATCTTTAGAGTAGAATTGTCACCACCTAATTCATTTCTAGATCCACCCCCAGTAGCTCCACTAAATTCAATTATTGGGGAGGAAGAGAATTAAATGATTGTGGGTGAGGAAAGGAATGTTCAAATATAGGATGTACCTATTGTGAAAGAATATGTAGATGTGTTTCTGGAAGATTTACATGGACATCCTCCAGAACAAGAAGTTGAGTTTTCCATTGATTTAATTACAGGATCAAGGACTATATCCAAGACCCTTAATAGAATGGCCATAGTGGAATTAGTTGAACTAATGAAACAACTAGATGAATTGAGTAATAAGGGATTTATTCTCCCTATTGTTTCTCCATGAGAAGCCCCTATTCTTTTTGATAAAACGAAAGATGGATCTATGAGGTTATGTATCGACTACAGGGAGATCAATGCTATAACAATAAAGAACAAGTATCCACTACCTCTCATTGATTATTTATTTGACCAACTGCATGTAGATCAATACTTTTAAAATATTGACCTTCGATCTAGATACCATCAGTTGTGTGTGAATATGGAATACATTCTGAAGATAGAATTTCGAACCAGGTATGGGCATTATGATTTTATAGTAATTCCTTTTGGGATGACTAATGAACCCTCTGTTTTCATGGACATAATGAATCGAATTTTCAAGGAATATCTTGATGACTTTGTAGTGGTATTTATTGATGATATCTTGGTATACTCCAAAAGCTACAATGATCATGAAAATCACTTGCGCATTATATTGAAGACTCTGAGAAGACATTAATTATATGGGAAGTTTAGCAAGTGAGAATTTTGGCTTTAGGAGATTTCTTTTCTTGGCCATATTGTCTCTAGGGATGGAATCTCTATTGATCTTTCTAAGAAAAGTGAAATCCAAGAATGTCTACCACGAACGAGTATAACCTAGGTACGCTGGTTTAATTATTTAGAAGGTTATTATTGAAGTTTCGTCCAGAATTTTTCCCGGTTGGCAAACCCATTAACGAAACTCACACGTAAAAGGGTTAAATTTGTTTGGACAAAAGAGTGTGAAGAATATTTGGAAAAACTGAAGAGAATAGTATTCAATGCTCCTATAGTGACTCTACCATCGGGGAATGTTGGGTTCATTATTTAAATTATGGAATTGAAGAAAGGAATTGGTTGTGTCCTTATGCATAATGATAGAGTTATTTCCTATGCATCATGACAGCTGAAAATTCATGAGAAAATCCATCTTACTCATGATCTTGAGTTAGCTGATGTAATCGTTTCTTTGAAGATATCGAGACATTATCTCTATTGTGAAAAATGTGAGATATATACAAATCATAAGAGTTTGATGTATATTTTCTAACAGAAACAACTCAACATGAGGCAAAGGAGATGGCTTGAACTACTCAAGGATTATTATTTCACGATAAATTACCACACAGAGATGTAAAATAAGGTGGCAGATACATTGAGAAGAAAGGATCATGGTGTTTTGAATGTGATGAGAATTGAAAGGGATCCTATTTTCATGGATCTAGTGAAGACAGATATAGGAAGTATCATGTAAGGTGAAACATCGATACTTTTTCCAATGGTTTCCAAACCATCTTTACTAGAAAGGATAGAGAGTTCTCAGACCAATGATGATGAATTTCAAAAGAAGATTAATGTTTGAATAATGGGAGATTGAGTGAATTTGTGTATGAAGATGGAATTTTGAAATTTGGGAAGTGGCTTTGTGTTCCCAATATACTTTATGTAAAAAAGGGAATTTTTGGATGATGCTCATAGTTCCAATTTCATTATACACCCTGGGAGCACCATATTGTATAGAGATTTGAAGGAAAATTTTTGGTGGGACAACCAGAAGAGGGAGATTGCTGATTTTGTGTCAAGATGTATGGATTGTCAACAAGTGAAATCTGGAAGGAATCAACCTAGAGGAGTCATGAAACCTCTTCCCATACCTGAGTGGAAATGGGATAATATCCCTATTGACTTTATCATGGGACTACCAAGGACTCCTAGATGGAACGATGCAATATGTGTCATTGTTGATCGTCTTACAAAGTCAGCACATTTTCTTGCTATAATGGATGATTTACCACCTGAATGTCTAGTAAGGCTATATATTAATGAATTTTTGAGACTTTATGGATTACCCCTATAGATTTTTTCTGATCGTGATCCCCGTTTTACTTTAATATTCTGGAAGATTCTTCAGAAGGCCTTGGATACTAAACTTTGTTTGAGCACTGCCTACCACCCTCAAATAGATTGAAAATTAGAATGAACTATTCAAACCTTATAAGACATGTTGAGATCATGCTCACTAGACATTCAGGGTTTGTGGGATCAATATTTACCTCTGGTGGAATTTTCCTATAACAATAGCTTTCATTCAAGTATTCAGATGTCACCATATGAACCTTTGTATGGAAAGAGATGTCGCACACCAACCTGTTGGGATGACGTTGGTGAAAGAAAGGTTCTAGGCCCATAACTGGTGGAGGAAATTATGGAAAAGGTAAAGGTAATCGAAAACCACATCAAAACAGCTCAAAGTAGGCAGAAGAGCTATGCCGATAACTGAAGGAATGATTTGGAATTTCAGGTAGGAGACCATGTTTTCTTGAAGGAATCTCCATGGAAGGGAGTTATAATTTTCGATAAGAAAGTTAAATTGAGTCCTAGGTACATCGGACCTTTCGAAATTCTAGAACGAATTGGGGCTGTAGCATACCGTTTGGCAATGCCACCAAATCTCTCCAAAGTTCATGATGTGTTCCACATATCACTATTGAGAAAATACCTGCTTGAACCAATGCATGTACTCACCTATGAGGAATTAGAACTGGAACCTAATCTGTCTTATTGTGAAGATCCCATCAAGATTCTTGATACAAGAGATCAAGTGCTGAGAAACCATACAACACATCTGGTAAAAGTTCTATGAAGGAACCATAAGATGGAAGAGGCAATGTTGGAACCGGAGGAACATATGATGAAGAACCACCCAAGCATTTTCATGTGGTAGTATTCTAGAAATTTTGAGGACGAAATTATTTGAAGGAGGGGAGAATGTGACATTCCAAGCTTCCACGGTACTATTCTCTTTCAATAATACAGTAGTGTGTGTTGTACGCGACTTTGAGATTCTAACACACCGTGACCAATCAAAGTAGTTGTTAGGAATAGTAATACCCACCTTTTGAAATTCTATAAATTTTGTCTCTCAAAATGGACTTCATTTTTTAATTTGGAGTATCAAATTTAGCCTATGGTAAAAAAAAATTACTTTTCAGATAACTTTTATATTTTGATGAAAAGTGAAAAATACTAAATTTTAATTTAGAACAACTTTTTTAATCAAAATAATTAATAGTAATAAATTATTAATTTGAGTGGTTTTAAATTATATTAGAATATTTTTTTTACCATTTAATACAATGATGGTCATTGGACATAATTTCACAATTAAACCGGACATAAAATGTCAATCTTTTGATAGTTTTTTTTTTAAAACACACTTCTTTTCGACAGCGAGAATTAATTTTATATTAATTTCTGCCACTTCTGTGTTTTGAATAAGGAAAAATAGATTCCATATTTGGAATCATTATTTACAAATTTTTTAAATAGGTAACATTTATTTTTAGACATTTTGAATAATTACTTCAGTAAATATTTTATTTACCATGGTTATAGGGTAAATCCGCTAAATAAGGGTAAACAAATAATATTATAATAATAATAAATTACAATAAAACATGTCCTAACCTTATTGGTTGATACATTTACTACTATGGGCATCTTTTTGTTGATTGTGCGACCCCATGGAGCCACTTGTAGGTGATAAGGACACTTTATATTAATTAACATAAATTAAATAAAAAAATAAAAAAATCATATATCTTTTTGAAAAACAATTTTTACATAGGGTTATATATGTTATATTTTCCACTATAAATATTAATTAGAAAGATAAAACAATTTCCTACATAATTGTATTTTATTTATAATTTTTAGACATTTTATAAATAAATTTATTTATGACACAATAATGATGCACAATTTTAGATATTAATGAAAGAATCAAATAATTGGTATTATAAAAGTTAAAATAAAAATAATTTGAAAGTTTTCATGCCATAAAAGAATTTAATTGGTTAATATGACATTTTATTATTTCTTAAATGAATTTTTTTTTAATTAATAATGTTTTTATGACTTTAACAAAAATAAATTATTAAATATTGCCAAAATTGACATGTATGAGTTTTTAAAACAAGTATTATATAAATAATTGATATTCTATTCCTAAAAATCAACGGTTTTGGAAAAATGACTTATATCATGATAGGTGTATCATTAATGTACCACTTGGAGGTCTCTTGGATGTATATAGTATGTTTATTAACTATATAATATAAAAATACTAAGTGAGGTGATAAATGTCAATATAATTTAACTAAGAGTTAAAACTAAAAGATAAGGTTAATATAATAACCCAAAACTGTCTAAAATCTATTGGATGAAAGGATTTAGACTCATCCCCAACTTAGACTTTTAATAGTCCGCTTTTGATCCATTAGAAACTGAATATGATTTTATTATAAATTAATACTTTATGTTTTCCCTAAAGAGCCCCTCCCCCCTTACAAAAGGACACAACTTCTATCCAATTATTCACACCTTAAATGCCATTTGGTTAGGCCAAACCCTATCCAAATACTCTCTCAACGTCCCTCACTTCAACCTAGAGTCCTTATTTTGATCATAAATCTAACCTAAGAAGCCTTTTAGATCAAATCAAAAGAAAGTACCCGAAGAAGAGGCAATGTTTTAACCACCCTTTTTCAAGTTCCTTTCTACTTCAGATTCATCATTCATTGGTATTTCCTTTCTAAAATAATAACTTCAGTATCTTCTATATAATGTGATGTTATTATAAATATGGTACAACCATATTCATTATTCTATCCATCATTTGAATGATATGTCATCATACGTGCGTACGTATGGATTACCATCTCCACCTTGTGGTGTAATTGTTATTCAAAAGCATTATTATTTGGATGAGTATGATAATGATATGTTATTGATGTTAATAATAAATATAAAATTATAATGATTCTGTATATATGATATACCATCCAATTATATATTATATCAAAATAATGATATTGTCACTCGTGCGTACGTACGGACTACAGTCTCCACGAACGAGATGAGATTCATTCCCCATCATATCAATGACATTATAATTCTCATTTGATGATTAACAATAATTTTTAATGACTTGATATCATTCTGTATATGAATAAGATACAACCTATCCTTAACAAACATGGCTTATGTAAAAAAATATATAAAATAAAACGAGTAAGTTAACACCCGAAACGATGATAATACTAAGATATTGTTAAAAATCATTGTTAAAAGATAATATATGATATCATATTAATGTATATGATTATATTATAATTTAATAACAATTAGTTCACCATTATACAGGAGGATAAACTACCCTCAACCAAGGATAATTACAAGGTAAGTGTTTATTTCCTAATCTCTTCATTATCTGAGGTTGTTTATATTTAATTACCTACACGATGTTTCTTAAAAATGTATTTCAAATCATTCTTACTATTTTACATAATATGGGTTAAAGTCATTTATACCCTTGTTTGAATTTTTATAAGATGTTTATAAAGGAATTTTTACGTCATTTTCCAAACAAGGAACTTTTTATCCTTTTCGACAAATTAAGGTAAAAATGTATTTTTTTAACTTATACGGAAGATGAGGCTATTTTCCACCATTTTAAAATATTAGAAGATTACCTTAAAATATTATAAGAATATTTTCAAATTAAATGATTTATTTTATAATTACGTGACTTTTAAATGATTTCAAAAAAAAATATATGTCTCTCAAATAGTTTTGATTTCATCTATGTCAACATCTTTTGATGGATTTTAAGCTTATATGAAGTTGATTTATTATGATAAAAAAATCCAAATTATTTTGAAGTTTTTATGTTATGTTTGTATGTGGATGTGTTAGTTTTATACCATTAATGGTTTATGGAAAAGTATTGACAATTCGAATGCTAGTTTTAATATGCATGTTTGTGTTATGTTTAAACCTTTTCATATGGGAATACATTGGACTTAGTAAGTGGCGGGTGGAGCCCGCTATAGCTCCTCGATGCATCGGTAGGTCTCATGAGACAAACTAGTGCCTTGGCACAAGTCCTTGACCAAATATTATTTATAGTCTTGGCAAAAGGCTTTTACTACATGGTTATGATAGTCCAGCATTATGCATTCAATCGTTATGAGAGTGGTTATTGATATTGTATGGGATTATATGACTAGTAGAATATCCTTGTGAATAAGTAAATGAAATTATTTCATTTTATTTTTTCCATATTATGCCGAAGTTCAAGTTTAAAAGGATTTTTTTAGTTATACATTTCCTTAAATGTTTATGCTTATTTTTGAAAGTTTAAGCTATATTGTTATCCTTAATGGGTATTTGAGCTCACCCCTTTCTATGTTTTATTTTTTCCATGATGTGAAGAAGTATTTTATGAATGACCTGTAGGGATTGTATAAGGGGATATGAGTGTGGAGACAAGATGTTGTTGCATTTTTTACTTTATGATGTAATGTAAGACATAGGAATTAATCTAGTGTTTTCAAGGCTACTAAACTAATCGGTCTTTAGAGACTTGATCTTTTGTGATCATGCCAATGTTATGTAATAAAACACTGAATCTGGGTAATTGGGGTTAGGGCATTACAGAAACTGATCAGTGGTGGTCAATTGATTAGAATATATTGGATATACGGGATATTTAACCCTTAGAGTGGGATGAATGTAAAGGCTATTTCCTTGAAAAATATTTTTTTAAGGTTGATAGAAATAGGATAGAGAAAAAATTCCATGAATTGAGGTAAAAAGAGGAGGATTCTATGGTAATGTATGAAGAAAACTTCAACCAATAAGAAATATAACCTCTAAATAATATTTGGGATCTAGATAATAAAATCAACTGCTTTTACTCACGATTGTAGCCAAGACACTAAATGGAATTGGCCTACCAAGAATTAAAAATATATAAAACACATGTATTTTGTGTTGAGAGGGTAGAACTGGTGTTTTCTAAATATCACGAGTAATTTGAAATCAAATAGAAGACGAGGTCTATATGGAAAGTGATGAGTATGAATCAGTCCATGAAATCTAATGGTTAGAATCTCATGTGTCTAGTTTGTTAAATGTGTTGTAAAAATAACCCTAGGGAATTTCATATAGAAAAAGGGAAGTATTTTTGATGTGGAAAGTTATGACATATGGCCAGTGATTGTAATAAATATGATATTAAGTTAAATTCTAATAAAAATAGTAATGTTTTTCAAATGTGGTGAAATGAATCAATATGAAAATGGTTATAAAAATAATCATCTACGTGATGAAAATTAGTCAGGATATAATTATAAAGGGGGACTGAGATCCTTTGCAACAAGGTATTTAGATTTTGGGCCATCCAATAAAGTGGTATCAGGTACTTTTTGAATATACACAAATTTTTTAAAACACTTTTTTGATATAGGGTATACTCATTCCTATATTTCTCATAAATTTTATCATAAATTGTAAATATCAATTTAACAAATAAGTTGAGAACTTATTTTTAAAACACACATTGGAAATATTATATATAAAAGTAATATTATGAATTTTATTATAATTGTATGTGAATAGAAATTATATAAAACCCTTTTAGTTTTTTCCTTATTGTAGTTTTATGTCATTCTGGTTATGGATTGCCATTTTTTTTATTATGCTATAATTTTTTATAGTGCTAAATAAGATGATTTATAGAAATATTTTATTTATTAGGAAAAACAATCCCATAATGTTGATAATATATTTCCAACCTGGGAAACTATTGGAAGATGGAAGTTAAATTTATCTTTCTCAAATTGTTGTAACAATGGAACTATTCAAATTAAGGATGTGCAAGTTGTAATTCATACCTTGATTTTTTTCCTAACTAGTTACCTGATTTTATACTAGATCGATATGTTGAATTATTAATTTACATACTTCTTGATGATATTCCAATTTCAAATCAACCATATAGAATGGATTAAATGGAACATCATTAATTGAAAAATTAGATGAAAGAGTTTCTTGAAAAAGGATATATTCATCCAATCACATCACCATGGAGATCTCCTATTTTCATTCATACTAAGGGAGAAGGATTCATGGTACTTTAAATATATTATAGATCATTGAATTAAATTACTGTTAAGAATAAGTACTCTTTTACTCGCATCGTTGAGTTGTTCGATCAACTTCAGGGAGCATATTATTTTTACTACATTAACCCGAGATCTAGGTACCATCAGGTGAAGGTGAAGGAGGATAAAATTCCATAAATATATTTTCAATCTATATATTGTCATTATGAATTTGTTATTATTATGTTTATTATATGAATAATATATTTCATGATATCATGGATAAGTTTGTTGTTTTTTATTGATGACATTATGTTTTATTCTAAAAGTAAATAGAAGTATGAAAATCATTGAAGGGTTTTATTTAAACCATAAAATAAATGAAACTTTATGAAAAATTTAGAAATTTTGAAATTTGGCTGCAACAAATTTGCTTCCATGGTTACATTGTTTCTAAGGATACATAAATATTGATCCTACACAAACAAAAATTGACAATGATTGTTCAAGACCCAAAAATATAAATGATATTCATTGTATTATTAGTTTGGAAGACTATTCCTGAAGGGTTGTTGAAAAAAATTAGGGTTATAAATTCAACTGAATATGTTAACATGAAATGGAGTGGAATTAACCTAGAAAAAATAATGTGATGATTGTTTTCAGAAATTGAAAAGAAAATTGGTTAATTCTCTACTTCTAACAATAGAAAATTGAAACATGGAGTTTTTATAATACAGTTATGCTTTGATAAAGTTACATTGTTGAGTTCTGATGCAGAATAATCTTGTAATTTCATATGCTTCAAGAAAACTAATACATCGTGAGTTTAATTATCGCATACATGATTTGGAATTAGCAGTTTTAGTTTTCACTGTAAAAATTTAATGGCATAATTTATATGAATCCACATGTGTAATATATACAAACCACAATATTATAAATTATATATTCAATAAAAAGTAATTAAACATGAGGAAGAGAATATAGCATTAATTGATAAAATATTACGACCACATAATCAGTTACCAACCTAGAAGAGCCAACCAATTGACAGATTCCATGATTCCAAAAGATCATGCATCATTAACTATGTTACGGATGAAATATGAATCATTGATTAATAATTTAATTAATATTTTCTAGGAATTATATAGTGTAGGAAATTCCTCAGTTTTGTTTCAGGATTCAGTGCAGTCATCTTTATGACATCCTTCCTTTTTATTACATAACTTTTAATTAAATTTTACAATCAAAGGACCTTTAAAGTATAGTTTCTGGGAAATCTGGAACCAAATACATGAAAACATAAAATAGTTACTTAAATTCCCTATAAATTACTATTGAAAATTTTATCCTATGAACAAATACTGCATCTCTTAACCTAGATACATATATCAATAGAAAGGGTGAGTAGAAATCCTAGTAAGGATAGAAAGTGATTCAGTTTACTTTTGATATCAATATGAACTTGACAATGACATGAGAAACTGATGTAGCTGAATTTAATAAGGAAAATAACTTGTAACGTAACATGAATATGGGGATACAATATTTAATTTTTAAATTCCTAATAATATCCCCACGGTTTATCCCCAATGTGTCTTAAAAACTACCAAGGTTATTCGCCTAGGTATCATGAAACTTGTCATCTCTAGAAATTAAATTCTTTACCCAATGCATTGGAGCACTATCTGGGCGCACACATAATATGTATTTATTTTTATGTTATCCAAATAGATACTAATCAAACATTTAATAAATAACTCATGGAGAATAAAAAAGTGGGTTTCATTTCAAAATCGTGGTGTTTAAAAGGTTCTTAAAACATGATCATTATGTCATTTATAACCCATAGAAAGGGTGTGATGGTTATATGTATCTCAATTTACAAATAAAATATATCATTTTTGTGTATTTTTGAATAACCATATAATATAAATAGGTATGGGTATTCACATAAATAAAACAAGAGAATTTATTGAGAGAATGATAGAGAAATTTTGAGATGAAATTTCTACAGCATAACGAATATATAACACGGTTTTAGAAAATATTGAACTTCGAGGGGAAAATAGTCACCCAATCATAAATAACTCATTATATAGTAGGTGTATATAATAAAAATAAATAATATCATTTTCAGGATATTTGAAGGAAATACCATATAAAAATGAAACTCGAAGGATAAGAGAAGATGTTATTTCTTTTACAAAAATTTGGCAGCCAAACGGTGTCACATAAAAATTTAGAAAATAAAATAATAAGAGAATAAAGGTTCTATCATTATTTTGACCTGAAATGGATATTAATAAGAATATATAAGAATATACAATAAAGTAATAATATGTAAACAACAAGATATATCATAAAGGAAATCTTGACTAAATGAGGAAGGGATGTTTCCATCACTATGACGAGTAACATCGAACGCTTGAAGGTTGTGACATAGGGGGGATTGAGGGAACCTTGGGAGAAATCTTTTAGAGGTAAAAAGACTATATATTTGTTCATTAGTATTTTTTAATGAAAATAATTAGGGAATATCTTGGTATTTATAAGAAAAGTGGGGAAATATTTAATTTATTTCCAAGGGACACCTCATCGGTGGTATTTAAAATCTATGGTCATTGCGATTGTATTTTTTCATGGTATTGGCCTCTGGGGAAAACCCGAGGACTATAATACTATTTATATATTTACCCAAATGATTAAATAATTTTTACATCATTAATGATGTCGTTAAACTCCCGAAACTCAAAGCAATATTTTCAAAATTCACCGAAAATTCTACTGTTTCAAAAAAATCCCAAAAATTTACCCTAACCTAATATCAATTAATTGAATTGAAAAATTAACTCTTCTTTATGAAAATAATATTATAAAAACATTTATTTTAACTTTTAAATAAAATCATTATTTATTCCAAAAAACTATTATAAATCTATAACTTGTTTGGTAACACATTGAAAAAGTAATCAAGGTCCCATAAATTTATCGTATTACCATAATATAATAAATAAATAATTTATGATTACATTTTATGAAAATGAATTTCCATTTTAAATTATTAATATAATTATGAAATTGTAAATGAAATATTTATGCCATACAAAAATACGAAAACATATACTATAACTTTTTTTCCCTTTTGAGATATCTAAATAGCCTTTATACATTCACAGGTGAAGTTTCTATTTTTATAGCTGATTTACTATTATACTATTCATCAATGTTCATAAGGGTATGTTATATTTCATACTTTACTATTAAATGAAAAAAAATGTTGACCACATTACACTCTAAATTTCATACTGATTACAATAATAGATGACCATTTTTTGAAAATCATTTCCCATTATTAATTATTTAAAGTTCACATGAATATTTTAAAATAACCTTTTTCCAAAATTCCTAAACATTATTCATCCTATATTTATCCAGAAATTTTAAAATCCCAAATTTTACCATTATAATAAATAACTATTTTTTTATAACAGGGTATTAAAAAGGTATCTAAGGCCTCATTATATATCCCCTTATAACACATGTATATGACCTATGTGTATTGTGTGTTATGGTGATAGAATCTTAGGGTGTCTTGGACAACATTTCCGGAGTGGTGATTTCTATCAGCTTGAACTTCTCCCTTAGGTGATTCTGCTCATGCTTCACATGTTGAAGTAGATCATGGTCATGGTCCAGAGCAATGCCTAGAGATGCTACCACATTCCCATTATATGACTAATGGGATTAATATGGACCGAGTCTGTTGGATGAGGCCATCAACTCTTTTTTTGTATTAATTAACCAAGATTACATTTATTTATAAACAATAATTGTAATGTTAAGAGTTCATTTTCTAGCGATCATATTGACTAACTGTCATATAATGGTCGAAACCCAACGTTATCACTTCATTAATTACTAGATTTAGTTTGTGCTGTATAAAATGAAATGACACACATATTTAGGAAACACATGTTAATCAAAAGTACAGGATGTTTCCTTCACCCCCCATTAAAATTTGTGTCCCTAAAATTTTACCACGTACTATAAGAAGAGATGAGGTGTAGTTAATTCTACCACATAGGCTCCTCTGGTTCCCACGTGGCTTCTTCACATTTGTGGTTCCTCCACAACACCTTAAAAGGAGGGACGTCTTTTTGCATAGAACTTTATCTCTATGATCCAATATCTCCACTGGCTACTCCCTAGAAGAGAGGTCATGTTCTAGTTGTACCACCTATGGATTTAGTATTTGTTAAGGGTCATGTATGTACTTTATCAAGGGGATATATAGAATACATCATAAACATGTGCTAGATTTGGAGGAAGTGCAAGGTGATAGGCCACTGATCCTATGTGATTAAGGATTTCAAAGGGAAAAATCAACATAAGTTTGAGCTTCCCTTTCTACCAAAACCACCTGACTCTCTCTAAAGGTGAAATTAATATAAAGACATTGTAAACAACATCAAACTCCAAGTCCCTTCGACGGTTGTCATCATAGCTCTTTTGCTGACTCGGAGTATCCATATTGTGTGGCTGGATGGCATAGACTTTTTCTGTCATCTCTTACACAAGATTTGGACCAATAAGCATTCTCTCACAGGCTTCATCCCAGTATTTATGAATTCTACATAGAATCCCATATAGATCTTCATATATTTCCATTTGAATTCTTGAGTGGATGTTTTTTTTGTATGATAACACAACTAAAGGGAGATGTTGATCCCATCCACCGTTCAATTCCATTGAGCATGTTCTCATTGTATCCTTAAGTGTTTGAATATTCCTTTAGAATTGTAAAACATTTTGGGGTTTATAGGACGTACTAAAATTCTATTTAGCACTCAGGGCATGTTGAAGACTTCCTTAGAATTTTGATGTGAACCCTGGATCATGATAAGATATTATAGAATGTGGAACTGCATGCTGCCATACCAGTTACTTCACATAAATCCTGGAAAATTGATCCAAAGATAAATCTTCTTGAACAAAGATAAAATGGGCCATCTTTGTGAGACGGTCCATAATAACTCATATCACATTATTTCTATTGGAAGTTCTCAAGAGACTATTGAAGAAGTCTATAGTGATATTGTTTGAATTCCATGCTGTTATGGGTAGAGTTTTCAATACCCCTTTAGGAAGTTGTCACTCTGCCTTCACATGCTGACATATCAGGCACCATGAAGTGTAGTCAAAAATATTTCTTTTCATATTATCCCAAAATTTTTTACTACAAACTGGGTACTTTTCCACACGCCGTGTACTTTGGCGGTGTAGGATGCGTACACAGGGAGTCAATGCCTGTCAATGATGAAGGCTATCAAAACAGACTACATGCCTTGTATAGGGTATTTTCTACACCGTGTATTTAGTCGGCAGGTGAATAGTAAGGTGGTGGAGGTAGCCGCCAGCGGAGAGATAGTACAGACTCTATAATCAGGAATACATGCCATGTACTCATTTCAACGTATGAACAGTTAGGGGATAAAAACGTAGCCGTAATAGGAACAGTTAAATGAGAAAAGTAAATGTTGCGTACTATAGAGTACACACCGTGTAGTTTCTTTTTGATTAAAATGGGAAGTAGCCTCCATTGTTCACATAGGAAGCATAGAACACCGAAGGAGAGTATGAGAGACAACTGGAGTTTGGAGGATCTCTCAACCGCACATCGGTAGCCCGATTCCTACGTCATCGATCTCCTTGGAACCGCACGGGTAAGCTCTTGATTATCTTAGATCCTTTCATACCCATTCTTTCCTGAGGTAATGTTATTTTAGTTTGCATTAGATTATTTTCATCTCATATATGCTCTGTTCTTGTTTGTTTCGGGAGGCGTTGTTCACGTATACTGATCAGAGACGACCGAGGTAGGTGGTCTGGTTTTATTTCCAACTATGGTGTTGAAATTATGTACCATTGTGCAATGAACCAATGTTTGGGGTGTCGTGTGGCTGAGGCCTTGGCTGTTTTAAATACCTAGAACTATATAGGTAATTGCATGTAACAATAAACTATTGTTTGGGATCACTTCCTGGATCCAGGACCACCCCGGGGGTGCGTTCCTCTACTTAGATATTTGTCCAGGATACCTAAGGGTATGCCACAATTATAATGTGAATTACTTTTTATTGATAGAACCTTTATAAATTTTTTTTTGATTTGGGCTTGGCTTCTTTCCTTCAGCATATGGGAAGTGTTTTTGTTAGCCTGATGGTAGTGTTTATTTTAGCCTATGGGAAACCTTTCTATGTCCGTGGATAGTAGATTTGATGTCTATGGGAGACACTTCATACGCATGTGGGCAATATCTTTTATGCCTATGGGAAGACACCTGTGGGTTTTGACTTTGATTACATAAGTGTAAGGATTGTATGGCTGAGGATTGTTTTATCATGAATATTCACTGTGGTGATTTTCATATGTTGTACCTACCTTGTAAAATCACATGCTTGGCATGGTTAAAAGAATATTTAAATGGAAATATAATTGGTATAGTTAGTTATTTTTGAGTGCTTCTTAGTTTATAGCATTTACTACTACACACCGATACTGCACATTTTCACTAATAGATGGGAACAAGCCTTTGGTGGGTGCCTACTGGGATATATTTCTCACACCCTGTTGGGGTCATGTCTTCGGCCGAAACTGAATATATTATTAAAAGTATCGATAGGGGAATGAGCCCCTGTACAGGTGCATGATTGTAGAAGAGGATTAGGAGAGCAAGGAATCGAGCTTAGGCTTATGATGCTGTTGCGTTCTAGTTAATCTGCTTTGTTCTGTTTTCTTCTACCTTTACTTTAAGTTGTATTGTATTGTATTGAAGTGTATCCTGTTTTGGCTGTTTTCATAGAACTACTGACATGATGCATCTTTATATATATGATTGTTGGTTCCCTTTACATTAGTTACCCATTTCAGTTGTATATTGTTTATTGTTTCTACTGTTGTATTTTATATTTCAATTCTTCTATGCTACACATTGAAAAAAGAGGTCATTGTTTCCCCACTATCAACCATGGTCCCTCTCTGATAGTCGGTAGCCTCTTTCATTTAGGTAAACACACTTGATGACTTGTGACCAACCGGGTTCGAGGCACCCATTGAGTTGATTCTAGACTCAGGACGTTACAAAGTGGTATCAGAGAGGTTCTTTTCATTGACCCTTAGTGAGGTATAGGATGAAAAATGGTAGTGGGTAATAAGCTGTGACTGAGAGTAGCTAACCTGCGAACAGGGAAAAGCCAATCTACCTTGTTATCATAATTATTTCTAGTTTTTCAATTTTATAGTTAATTTTATTTTCACTGTTGGGTGACACACTTGTGATTGTGCTGTTTATATTTTATACATGGGTTCTATTTGGTATCAACCCGATGAGATGAGGGTATTCCAACTCATGCATTATTTAGGAACATGATAGAAATCACATGTCATGCATTATTTCCATTCCATGTTAGTGCATTTGAAATTTCATGATGTTGTGATAGTTGTGGTGCTATAAAATCATGATGTTGTGATAGCTACTTTGATAAATACAATCTATTTGATAGGGTATTTTAGTGTGAGGATGCTGATAAAATAAATGCCAAAAGTTGCTTCTTGAGGAGTATGGGCCCTCAATGACTGAAATTTGGTGGATCAAAAATGCGTTTAATTTGTTATAACATGTGTAAGATGCCAAGATTTTATTGGCAGGGAGTATTGGCCCTCATGAATTTCAATTTGGCATTAGGTGGGTGTTCTGTGTTTTTCGGGGTTTCGGAGTAGATTCTAAAGATTAATGTCTAGAAAAAATAGTATACACACTGTGTAGTTCTATGGAAACATGTCGTGTGTTATTCTGTTCCGGAAGAAAGTAAAAAAAATATGTACACACCGTGTACCCTCAGTACATGTCGTGTACTCCCTTCCCATGTCAAAGGTCGTGTTGGTGGGGACATTGGGTAGGGAATGGCTTAGGGGAACACGTCGTGTACCGATTGTACATGCCTCATAGTGTTGACCAGGTGTCCTCCCATGTAACTAACAACACGGACGGAGGAAACCTTAGGTCATACATGCCATGTCTACTTTAAACACCCCGTGTTGTCTGACCGAGGAACCTGGCCATGTCACAAACTACACGGGTCGGTGTTATCTTTCCTAGTACAGGCCGTGAGCACTTGGAACAAATAAGGACCGGGCCTTAAAACCTTACTTAATATTGAATTAAAAGAATAATTAACATTGACGATCTTTTAAGGTTTTGAGTTTTAGAGAATTAGGATATAACTATTACATCTCAAAGATTACAAGGTAAGAACATCTACTCAGTCTCCATTTTTTTTAGAACATATAAAATCTTGAACAAAATAGTCAAGTCTAGTTCCTTGTTTTAGACATCATGACATTTCCTTGATGTCGTCCTTTACCATATTCCACTTTATGTCATGTGGAAAACATTTCAAAAACATAGGATGAGCATAAAAAGCTCAGTAAGGGTTATAACAATACGGAAAGAAAACATTAGTCCATGTATACATAAGAATCAATGAAATCATACTTTACTCATAAAACATAAGCACTTTAACATACCTCATTAAATCATAATATTTTGGAATAACTCAAATAAATCATAAGACATAAAGGTAACTTGAGGAATTCATAACATAATTATGTAGGGAGTAACCCTCATGGTTACATTTGGAATACCCATTACAGTATATTCCCTAAATATCTTCTAAAAAACCTTAGCGTTTAACTCCTTCGCATTTCCCAATTCATTGTAGAGCTATCATGGGCTCACCCACCCTTAGTTTATCACGGAACCATCCAATTTCATAAACACTGCCCAAGAACCATAACATAATCGTATCGCATAAAACGTGCATAAAGGGAACATAACATCTCCACATTTCAATCACAATACATCAATACAAAAAATTTATATAATCAAAACATTATCAAAACCCTTTTTAATACCAAAATAAAATAAAATTAAAACATCGTATTTATTTTTCATTAAAAATTTTATGGTTGTAGAGGAAGCCGAAACTCAAATAATGGTCACGAAGGACGAGAAGTCGTTGTGGCCACATATGTACGAAAAAAACATTACCTTTTTTCATTCAGTAAAAGGTTTCTTATAAAAAATATTCCTTTCTAATAAACATAAATGTCAATGAGTTTTATACAATGTATAAAAAAGGTGTGTATAAAACAAAATATGACTCAGTAAAAGGATATTGAAATGAATTTCCATAACACTTTAAAGATTTTAACATTTTAAAACATTAAAATCCATTTAAATAAATACTTAAAACACATTTTGAAAACATGGATATTAATGAGAAATATTTATAAGAATAAATCATTAAAACATTTAAAATAATATTTTAGTTAAAGCGTTTTTAACCAAATTCGAGACACTTGAATACTAATAATTGGGGAATAACATGTAATCAGAACATTATAATATCATGAGAATAAAGGTATTCATGATATAATATTCTAAAGGACATCATATACACCATGTAAGATTGAATTGGTGCATAACAACAATGAAGACTCAATATAAATGTAAAATGTGATGAAATTCCTTATAAAAAAGGTATCCTTAAATTAAGGATAAATCAATCTCATAATTATGTGTGAAAAATATAAAAACATCCAATATAAGTTGATATTATTTTTAAAACAACCAGAGGTCATTCACACATATTCATAGGATGAAATATTCAATAACTACAAGTTGAACCCAAAGAAATCGAAATTGGGTTAAGAAGTTCCCTTGTAAAAATTTGACAGCCTAACCTCGTCACTTTAAAATTCAGAAAATGAGTTGATGAGAAAAAAGGGTATCTCATCACTTGGAAATAAATTTTACATCAATAAGGATATATTAGAACATGTCCCAACATAAAAATATGTAAATTAAATGGCATAACAGAAAGAAGTCTTTTAACAAGAGGAGTGTGAAAGGTTCCCCTACCGACTTGGGTAACTTTCGAAACGTACACCCCCTGAAATAAGAACTATAAAACATTGATGTAAATAATAATAAATAAAATTATATTACAAGAATAGTATAATAATGGGAATTATATACACCACTCAATGTAAATGGTGGAAAATGTATCATAAATCCCACGGGAATAAAAGTGGGATTAAAAATACATTACGAAAACTCGGAAGCCAAACAGTGCCACATATAACATCCAAAAATGGATTTATGAGATCCAATAGGGTCTCTCATAATATGGACATAAAAATTATATAATTATTAATATAAAATATCATCCCCAAACATAAGAAATATGAGATTAAAAATGACATAAAAGAGAGTACTTAAAAAGAAAGACAATGGTAGGATCCCTTACGAAAATTCGGCACTCTAACGGCACCACTTAAAAATTAAAAAAATGAATTGATGAGAGTAAGAGGGGGTATCTCATCATATGAAAATAAAAATTACGGTATGGTGAATATAAAATAACATCCTACAACATAATAAAATTGAGCATTAATGAAATGACATACAAGAGGGTACTTGAAAAGAAAGAGAGAGGCCAGATCCCTTACCTCAAGTCCGACTTGTTTTGTTCATTTCATTATATTCCTGAATAATAAATTAGGGTTAATCTCTAAGTTCTTAAGAACCTTTTTCATGTTCATTATTCCTTTATATCATTTATTACCATGTTATGAACATTATTTAATTATTTAATTTAATAACAGTCGTTTTGTCGATCATTGTTACTTGAGTCAAAAATAATCATGTTATAATTACAAGTTGTTCATGTGGTAAAATAGCCATTATATCCAGAATTATATTCATGATTTAGATATCATATATATCATATATATCCAGCATATACCTGCATTTATAATATTACATAACATTTAAAGGTAAGAAACGTAATGGACCGTTTATGGAGACGGTAAGTCGTACGTACGCATGAACGCTATTTTCATTTCTATTTCGTATTTAATGGAATTAAAAATAAATGATAAATATATAAATAGTATAAATAAATAATAATATATATTTTATATAGGTAACTTATTTTCATTAATTTAATTCTTTATACATTCCATGTATTGCTTGAATGCGTCACATCACTGGAGGGTGTAGTAGTCCACACTTTCCCAAATGAAATTATCACATTTGCACAAAATGTAAAGCATAATGGTATGTTTTAAATGTAAAATACATAAGAATTAAGAGTAAATAAATATAATATATATCATAAATAAATATATTTCCATCATAATGGCCACCATGAGAGGTGGTAGGAGAAGATAGAACAATCATCATTTCCTGAGGCAGTAATTCGCCATCCGCAGAAACAGTATGTTCTTTAACCATTAGACAGAGGTGTGTGTAATTTTAGCTCTAATACATCTCATAAAAACATCCTAGTATATTTAATATACTGGTGTTGTTACAAAAGAACGTAATAAAAATATTTTAATGGGTTGGAGAAGCAAAATAAAACAAAAGAACACAAGTGAAGACATTACCTTTAAATCGGGTAACTCCTCTTGGTTTGAACCAAAAGGGTTTCTTGAAGTGATTTATGCCTAAGGTAAGGCTTCTAGGATGAATAGATGGATGTGGAGAGATACAATTACTAGATATTTTCTGAGTTAATGGCTTGAGTGGTGTAGGTAAGGAGGTAGAGGTGGGGGCCTTTTTATAAGAGGGTGGAGGGGCACTCTTGGAAATTCATGAAATGATACATTATATTAAAATGTGTTTCGGATTTTAAAAGTCCGACATTGATATATTTCTAGGATTAGGTGATAAGGGTTCGAAATATACTCATAAAATAGTTTTTTGACAATTGTATGTATTATATTCTACTCATCTTTTCATTTTATTTAAATCGTTCATTAATGAGGTAAATGATGTATCATCATGGTTTCATAATAAAATTAATTTATTTACTGTCTAAAAATTATAAAAAAAACAAATATGATGTAGGAATTTTTTTTATCTTTTTAATTACTATTTATATTCCAAGAGATCATTTATATAGAAAAAATTAATATTATTTTACTTAGGTGTTACATACTTTGGTTACATTTTCCTTTCTTTAAAAAAAATATGATAAAAGGTCACTATCACACTAAAGTGATTCCATGGGGTCCCATGGTTGGAAAAAGGAATCCCATGGTCGGACATGACACAAAAAATAGAATTAGGACACATTTTGGGGTAATTTTATATTTTTATGATACTATTTTCTTACCCTTAATAACCCGATTCCTTATTAAACATGATAATTACATATAATTACCGTCATTACTATTCATAATGTCCAAAAACAAAAGAGTATTTATTAAATAATTTGGACCTTCTGATTCCAAATATGTAATCCATTTTATCAAATTCAAAACATAAAAATTTTAGTAATTAATTTAAAAGTAAATCTCGTTGTCAAAACAAAAGAGGGGTTTTTAAGAAGTAAAATATATCAAAAGATTGAGTTGATTTGACATCCAATTGAAAAGTTAAATTACTTAAAATGACCAAAATCTTATTAAGTGATAATAAAATAATTCAATTATACTTGAAAAACAATTAAAATGATGATCTAAATATATAAATAAATTGGATGAAAATGCAGTTTTGAATTAAAAACTGTATTTTTCAGTATTGGTAAAAAAAAGACATTATCATAAAAATACTGAAAATTAACCCTAAGCTATATTTGATATTAAAAATTTATAAATGATGAAAATTTTACCAAATTCAAAACATAGATGTTTCATTAATAAATCATATAGTTAATTCATGATTTCAAAATAAATAGCGTGTTTTTAAGAAACAATAACTATCAAAATATTGACCCTTGTTCATGTCTCTTTTCAAAGTAAAATTAATTATAATGACCACCATTGAATTAAATGGTAAAATTATATTCTAATTACACATTAAAATAATTAAAAAATATAATATTATCATATAATTAAATTAGTTGAAAAGGCAATGTTTATGTAAAATGCAGTATTATTCACTATTCATTAAAAAAGAACATCGTCAGAAAAAAACCAAAAATTTATCCAAAGTAGATTTCAATGTCCCAATTCTAAAGAATATGTTTATTTTGACAAATGGAGCTTATGAAATTGTCAAAAGATATATTTTAATAAAATTCTCCCTCAAAAGGCGGTAAAACAATCTTTCAAAAATATTAGAGTATTTATTCTTAAAATTGGATTCATTTGCGTTTTAAGCCTCTAACATTTATTGGATAAATGTAAAAATATTTAACAAACATATGTAATAATTTTTTAGTTAGTTCTGTTCATTCCCACCGTTAAAATGGATATGCATTGACTATTTAAAATAATATTATTATATTATTAGTGTGCAGCATTAGATTTCAAAGAAACATGTGGTTGTGTATTGGGTACGCCATCGAGCATAGCATTCCCTTTAATGTAATATTAACATTTTTTTCAAAAATATTGATAAACATGAGAATGTAGTATTATTTATTTATGTGGAATGTTACATCCTTCCCCCATTTTGGGAATGGCATCCTCGCAATTTTAAAATTGGGCTTGGAAACTTCATGGAATGCCCCACATCGGAAAAATATTCAGCCGAACTATCACTTCAAAAGAATGAAAGAGAAGTACAGAGGTCACCCGAGTTAACCCATACTAGTATTCCATGTAGTAAAACATGGATATGGAAGAAAAAACAAAGGTTCATTTTCTAAGGGAGAGTGATAGAAAACATGTTTAGGAGAAAATTAACCACCAGAAAATCACAAACTTGTGATGGGTTAAACGGTATTTGATTCCCCAGTTGGAAAAGTTAACAGACAACATTTTAGTTTTAAGTTACATTTCATTGAGGAATTTTTTTTATCATAACTAAATCATATGTAAACATACTTACTTGTCATGTTGACTTTCATCTTTTACTAGATTTCTTACACAAATTCATATTTTCTCCAAAAGACAAGTATTTAGGAGGACTTGTTCACATTAAGAGTACTATAATCGACTTCATGAGAATCACCTAATCAAAAAAAGAAAACTATATGTTTCACATGTCTTTAGACCTTAACCAAAACCAAAACAAAAAAGGTTCGTACAAGATCAGATTATACCCAAAAAGGATAATCCTTTATAAAAAATATCAATTCTTAATCTCCAAAATTTTTCAAACAATACGCAAAGTTCAACAAAGACCATTCAATAAATATATATCTATAAAATTATTCAAAGTAATCAAAACTATGATTGAAACCCAAATCTATGAAGGATTTAATCACATAGTCTTCCAGGATAAACCTTAACATTTATCTCTTAATAACACCAGTTACTCCTAAAGTCTCATACTAAAAAGTAATTAACCTAATCACATATCCTCCATGATAGGTTAATAATTTCCATAGATAACCCAAAATCCTCTTATTCTAGATTCATAATATCATATAACTAAAAATAATTAGTCAAAATAACCAGGGACTTCACTTAGTACAGTGGTAGGTGATAAATACTAGTTGCACTTTTGTTATGGGTTCGATTCTTGTAGCTTTGTCTGATGCGATTGGTAGTCAAACGGTCTACATGTTGTCCTTTTTCCAAAACTACATAATTCTTATAACATTCCCCAAAAAGAGATAAAATCTAAAAAAATAACCATAACATAATTTATCCTCAAGTTTATCTCATGTCATTCATTTTCCATCATAACATATAGTTACCCATAATTTCCTCAAAATTAAGGATCATATAAACCATAATGGTTACCTTTATAATTAGTACATGAACATCCACATCGAGTTGGTTCTCTAAAACATGATGCATTATAGAACTCACTAAGGATAATGTGGTTAATCATGACTCATGTTAGTTGGTTTAGAATAACCACGAGATTTCTCATTGAATCACCCATTTCATCTAGTCTTTGAATCAGAGAACCACCACAGTTTCCTTCAAACCCATTGACACTTTGGTGCCTGCTAGATCTATCCATTTACTACAACCAAAAATGTCAGTGTGAGTATATCAACAAAATCATCATGTACTAAAGAGGAAGGTAAACATCTAGATATAATCATCCAAGTTATCTCAAACTCATTCCAACATTCATAAATAACAATGACTCTATCTAATATACTAACCATTGTGGTTATACACAACATGTCACTAATGCTTAAACAATACTCTATCCTCTAAGGTTATCTAAACCGACCTTTGATACAAACTATAAGGACTCAGCCTTAAAACATTACTTAATATTGAATTAAATGAATAATTCACATTGAGGATCTTTTTAGGTTTAGAGTTTTAGAAAATTAGGACATAACTATTACATCTCAAAGATTACAATGTAGACACATCTACTAAGTTTCCATTTTTTTCACCAAATATAATCTCTTGAATAAAAGATTCATGTCTAGTTCCATGTTTTAGACATGATGAAATTTGCTTGATCTCGTTCTTGACTGTATTCCACTTTAATTCATGTGGAAAACATTTCAAAAACTTGGGATGAGCATAAAAAATCAGTAAGGGGTATAAAAATACGGAAAGAAAACATTAGTCCATGTATACATACAAATCAGTGAAATAATACTTTACTCATAAATCATAGGCACTTTAACAGACCTCATTAAATCATATGATTTAGGAATAACTCAATGAAATCATAATATATAAAGGTAACTTGAGGCACTCATAACATTCTTACGTAGGGAGTAACCCTCATGGTTACATTTGGAATACCCATCACAGTATAATCCCTAAATCTCTTTTGATAAACCTTAGAGTTTAACTCCTTTTCATTACCCAATTCATTGGAGAGCTATCACGAGCTCACCCACCCTTCGTTTGTCACTGAACCACACAATTTCATAAACAATGCCTAAGAACCATAACATAATCATATCACATAAAACATGCATAAAGAGCACATAAAATCTCCACATTTCAATCAGAAGATATTAGTACAACACATTGATATAATCAAAACATTATCAAACCCATTTTAAATACCAAAATAAAATAAAATTAAAACACGGTATTTATTTTTCATTAAAAAAAGTATGTCTTGTAGAGGAAGTAGAAACTCAAATAATGGTCACAGCGGTAGAGAAGTCATTTTCGCTGCATACGTATGACAAAAACAATACATTTTGTAGTTTATTAAAATACTTCATATAAAAAAGATTGATTTTTAATAAATGTATTAGTCAATGGGGTTTATACACCGTATAAAAAAGTTGTGTATAAAATAAAATATGCCTCAATGAAAGGAGATTGAGATGAAGTCCCATACCACTTTGAAGATTTTAACATTTTAAACCATTAATATCCATATAAATAAATCCGTAAAAACCATTTTTAAAACATGGATATTTATGAGAAATATTTATAAGAATAAATCATTAAAACATTTAAAATGATATTTTAGTTAAAGAGTTTTTAACAAAATGGGAGACATTTGAATACAACTAATTGATGAATAACATTTAATCATAACTTTATAATATCATGATAATAAAGGGATTAATGATATAATATTCCAAAGGATAGTATATACACCATATAAGAGTGAATTGGTGCATAACAACAACGAAGTCTCAATAGAAATGTAAAATGAGATGA
Organism: Viscum album; assembly: GCA_963277665.1. Classification (NCBI taxonomy): domain Eukaryota; kingdom Viridiplantae; phylum Streptophyta; class Magnoliopsida; order Santalales; family Viscaceae; genus Viscum; species Viscum album. The sequence continues at coordinate 1,249,701,521 of OY728150.1, read as the reverse complement.
AATCCCTTATAATGAAGGTGTCCTTATATTAAGGATAAGTCAATCTCATAATTATGTGTGAAAAATAAAAATACACCCAATATAAGTGGATATAAAGTGTAAAACAACCAGAATTCATTCACACATATTCATAGGATGACATATAAAATAACTACATGTTGAACCCAAAGAAATCGAAATTCGGTTAAGAAATTCCCTTGTAAAACGATGACAGCCTGACGGTGTCACTTTAAAATTACAAAAAGAAGTTGATGAGAAAATAAGGGTATATCATCACTTGGAAATAAATTTTAAATAAATAAGGATATATTATAACATATCCCAACCTAATAATATGTAAATTCGATGACCTAACAGAAATAGTCTTTTAAAAAGAGGATGGTGAAAGGTTCCCTTACCGACTTGGGTAACTTTTAAAACGTACACCCCATGAAAGAAGGACTATACAACATAGAAGTAAATAATCATAAAAGAATTTATATTAGACAAATAATAGAATAATGTGAAGTACATACACCACTAAAAGTAAATGGTGGCAAATTTAGCATAAATCCCATGGGAATAAAAGTGGGATGAAAAATCCCTTACGAAAACTCGGCAGCCTAACGGCACCACTTAAAACAACCCAAAATGGATTTATGAGATTAAATAGGGTGTCTTATAATATGAAAATAAAAATTACAGAATGTGGAATATAAAATAACATCCCCAAACATAACATAGACGAGCTTAAAATAAATGACATAAAAGAGAGTACATAAAAAGAAAGAGAGAGGTAGGATCCCTTACAAAAATTCGGCAGCCTAACAGTGCCACATAAATATTCTAAAAATGAATTGATGAGAGTAATAAGGGGTATCTTATCATATGAAAATACAAATTACTGTATGGTGAATATAAAATAACATCCTCCAACATAACAACATGGAGCATAAATGAAATGACATAAAAGAGGGTTCTTGAAAAGAAAGAGAGAGGTTAGATCCCTTACCTCAAGTCCGACTTGTCTTGCTCGTTTCTTTATAATCCAAAATAATAAACTAGAGTTAATTTATACTTGATTAAGAACTCTTTTCAAGTTAATTATTCCTTTTATATAACTTATTACCCTATTATGAACATTATGTAATTATTTATGTTAATAATGGTCGTTTTTTCGATCAGTGGTACTTGAGTCAAAAATAAACTTGTTATAATTACAAGTTGTTCATGCGGTTAAATATCCATTATATCCAGAATTATATTCATGATTTAGATATCATATATATCATATATATCAAGTATATATTTGTATTAATAATATTAAATAACATTTAAAGGTAAGAAATGAACTGCACCGTTCATGGAGGCGGTAAGCCGTATGTACGCATGAACGCTATTTTCATTTCTATTTCGTATTTAATGGAATTAAAACTAAATGAGAGAGAGATATATATATATATACATTATAGTTCCAGTATAATATATATGTTATATAGGTAACATATTTTCATTAATTTCATTCTTTATACATTCCGTGTATTGCATGAACAAGTCACATCACATGAGGGGGCGGTAGTCCACACTTCCTCAAATGAAATTATCCCATTTACACAACATGCAAAGCATAAATGTATGTTTTAAATATAAAACAAAGAAACATAGATAGGAAATAAATAATATATATATCAAAAATAAATATAGTTCCATCATAATGGTCACCATGAGAGGTGGTACGAGAAGATAGAACAATCATCGTTTCGTGAGGCAATAATTCGCCATCCACAGAAATAGTATGTTATTTAACTATTAGACAGAGGTGTGTGTATGTGTATCTAGAATACTTCTCATAAAAACATGTTTTTATATTTATGATACTGTTTTTGTTAAGAAAAAGAAAGGAATAAAAAGATTTTAGGGGGTTGGAGAAGCAAAATAAAACAAAAGACCACAAGCGATGACATTACCTTTAAATCGGGTAACACCTCTTGGTTTGAGCCAAAAGGGATTCTTGAAGAGAATTATGCCTATGTTAAGGCTTCTATAATGGAGAGAGGGATGTGGAGAGATAAAATGTGTAGATATTGGCAGATCCAATGGCTTGAGAGGTGTTGGTAACGAGGTAGATATGGGGGAATTTTTATAAGAGGGAGGAGGGGCACTCTTGGAATGTCAAGAAATGTTACTTTATATTAAAATGAGTTTCCAATTTTAAAGGTCCCACATTGATATATTTCTAGGAAAAGATGATAAGGGTTCGAAATATACTCATCCAATAGGTTTTTGACAAGTGAAAGCCTTATATTTTACATTATCTTTTCATTTTATTTAAAGGTTTCATTAATGAGGTAAAAGATGCATCATCATGGTGTAATAAAAAATTTAAATTATTTAATGTATAAAAATTATAAAAAAATAATATGATGTAGTAAATATTATTATATTTTCAATGAATCTTTATAGTCCAAGAGATCATTTATGTAGACAAAATTAAAATTATTTTACTTACGTGTTACATACTTTGGTTACATTTTCTTTTCATTAAAAAGATATGATAAAAGGTCACTATCACACTAAAGTGAATCCATGGGGTCTCAAGGATGGAATAAGGCATCCCATGGTCGGAAATGACACCAAAAATATCATTAATCCACATTTTGGGGTAATTTAATATTTTTATAATACTATTTTCTTACCCTTAATTACCCAATTACTAATTAAACGTGATAATTAACGATAATTACCATCGTTACTATTCATAATGTCCACAAAAAATGAGTCTTAATTACATAATATGGAACTTATGATTCCAAATATGGAATCCATTTTATCAAATTCAATGCACAGAAATTTTAGTAATTAATTTAAAATTAAATCCCATTTTTAAAACACAAGATGGGTTTTTAAGAAGTAAAATTTATCAAAAGATTCACTTGTTTTTACATCCAATTGAAAGTGATATTACATCCAATGAACAAAATTGTATTAAGAGATAAAATAGTAATTAAATTATTCTTTAAAAACATTTAAAATCTAAATCTAAATATATAAATAAATTGGATGAAAATGCAGTTTTGAATTAAAAAACTGTATTTTTCACTATTCATTAAAAAAAGACATTATCAGAAAAATACCAAAAATTAACCCGAAGATATATTTGATATTCCAAATTCAGAAATGATTTCCATTTTTCCAAATTCAAAACATATAAGTTTCATTAATAATTCATATAGTTAATTCCCGTTTTCAAAACAAATAGCTTGTTTTGAAAAAACAATATCTGTCAAAAGATTGACACTTGTTTATGTCCATTTTCAAAGTAAATTTAATTCTAATGAACACCATTGAATTAAATGGTAAAACTATATTCTAATTACACTTTAAAACAATTAATAAAGATAATATAACCATATAATTAAATTATATGAAAAAGAAGTTTTGAAGTAAAATGCAGTTTTTTCACTATTCATTAAAAAATGAACATTTGTCAGAAAAAAAACAAAAATTTAACCAAAGTAGATTTAAAATTCCCAATTCTAAATAATAAGTTTATTTTGAAAAATAGATATTTTAATATTTTCATAAGTTAGATTTTAAAAAGGTTCTCCATCAAAAGGTGGTAAAACAATCTTTTAATAATATTAGAGTATTTATTCTTAAAATTGGATTCATTTTCATTTTAAGCCTCTAACATTTATTGGATTATTGTAAAAATATTTAACAAATATATGTAATCATTTTGTAGTTAGTTCTGTTCATTCCAGCCATTACAACAGCTAGGCATTAACGATTTAAAATAATATTTTTATATTATTAGCGTGCAACGTAATATTTCAAAGAAACTCGTTGTTGCGTATTGGGTATGCCATCGAGTATAAAATTCGATTTAAATTAATATTAACATTTTATTCACAAATATTTAGAAACATGATAATGTAATATTATTTATTTATGTGGGATGTTACAGAACACGTTGTGTAGTTTCATTCATGTAGTCGGTCGTGTACTGAGCAACACGGGTCAGTCTGGGGATTCTTTGAACACACCGTGTATTTTTGGAAAATGTTGTGTAGTTTTGTTTAAGAAGAGTCGTGTTGATTAGCTGTGTAAAATGACTCGGGTAGGGAAGGAGGATTCAAATACACACTGTGTATTCATAAGACTTGTCGTGTGTTTGGGGTGTTACAGGACCAGTTTTAGCTGGAGTACACACCCATGTGGATGGCCTATGAGAAAATGTCGTGTAGAATTTATACATGCCATTTAGTCAAGTTTTGTAAATATTGAATGCATTCTTTCTCTGGTTCCCTTCCTGGCCTCCTCATTTTTGGTATTTGATAATCTTGATCTAAGGTGTGCATTTGAAAATTTAGAGTCATGCCACCGAGATGACCACCAGTTGTTCGCCAAGAGAGCGGCAACGAGTATACTCCTGAGATGGTAGGCCATGGGCTACAAGTAGATCCTCCACCAGTGCCAGATGTGGCGCCAACCGTTATACCGGACACAAGCACGAAGGCACAATTCCGTGAAGGCTTTATACAGTTCATGCAGACCTTCCAGGGAGCACTGCAGACCGCCACATCTATGGTAGAGCTGACCCGTATCTTCCAGCAGTAGTATCCTCTTACGTTTTCAGGTTATGGCAGACCGCAGGCTGCAGAGTCATGGATGGATTAGATGCAAACTATTTTTGATCATCTCGAGATGCCTCTGGGGCGAAGGCTCATGCTCTTTACAAACATGGTGCGTGATTCTGCCTAGAGATGATAGGATGTTACCACCCAGTCTGAGAATCACCGTGACATGGCATGGGATGTTTTTCAGGTAGCCTTCTACGACTTCTTCTTCACGGAGAGGTTGAGGGTAGATCGAGCTCAAGAGTTCATGAATCTGCAGCAAGGCACAATGACAGTGATGGATTATTCTTATCGCTTCACTGAGATTCAGAATTTTTCTCCCATTGTGGTGGGTGGTGAGGCATTTAGGGCTATACGCTTTGAGGATGGTCTTCGATATGACATCTGATCACTAGTTAATGTTTTCAGGTTGCCTACTATGCATACTATTGTGACCCAGGAACTGATTACTAAGCCGAAACTATGGGAATCTAGTGGTGTGGGCCAGGGTGGTTCGACATCATTTTCAGTTACTATTTGTACTTATAAGAAGAAGAGATAGATGGACTACTCTCATGGTGTTATTACTAGACAGAAGAATACTTTAGGTGTCTAGGTCATGTGCTTCTAGTGTTGTAAAGAGTGGAACAAAAGACCACAGTATCCACGTGACTTAGTGGAGTGCCGAGCTTGTGGAAGGATGGGTCATCTCCAGCGTTATTCCAGGGAGTTTCCACAAGTCAATAGTGAGAGGGGTTTTGTGTAGACTCCACATGCGGGAGTAGGACCAGTAGCTTCTTACCATTCGGGAAATTGGGGTACGTTATGGTGTGCAGACCGAGATGCTGGTCGTGTTCATGGTAGCCAGACACCAGGATCATAGAGGAAGCAGGGCGGGTAATCTCAATGTAGCCAGGCTGTGTTGTAGTGTTGTGGCACTGGGCAGGCATATGCAGTGTAACAGACCCAGCAGAAGCAGGATCCCAAACCATCTACTGTCAGAGGTACTATTTTAGTAACAGCTATTTTATCTTTAGTACTTTTCTATATGGGTGTTACACGTAGCTTTATATCTGTTCCCGTTTTGGAGAGCCTTGGGATCTATGTGTCTTATTCTTCTCGTGTTATGGAGCTAGACACTCTGTTGGGGACTAGAACGGAAGGTTTGCATCAGTGCAGGGAGTTCCTCCTAGAGGTTGGTTGATTTCACTTTCTATAGGACCTCTATGTCTTATAGATGAGGACTTATGATGTCATTCTAGTGATGTACAGGTTTGTATCCCATCTAGCCTTTGTGGATTCCTATCATCGCAGGGTGTGTTTTATATCACCAGAGGGAAGAGAGTTTCTATACAAGGGCGAATAGGATGTCCATGTGAGCTGAGCTGGACCCGAGCATTGTGGGAGAGGTGGCATGACAACCCAGATTGCATGTTTATATCAGGATGATCAAAGAACTTTTCAAATGGATTTCCCTCCATTAGTAGATCATTTCAGATATGTCTTCCCAGACGACTTTTCTAGTCTACCTCTTGAGTGTGAGGTGGATTTATCAATTGATCTTGTTCTAAGAGCAGCACTTGTGTCCATTCCTCCTTATTGGATGGCTTCAACAGAGTTGTAGGATCTCATGAGGTAGTTAGAGGAGTATCAGGAAAAGGTTTTTATCTGACCTAGTACTTCTCCTCGGGGTTCTCCAGTCCATTTTGCGAAGAATGCAGATGGTACCCTCAGACTCTGTGTGGACTATCGGAAACTGAGCCAGCTGATGGTTAAAAACCGATATCCCTTATTGAGGATTGATGATCTTTTTGATCAACTTCATGGAGCAAGAGTGTTCTAAATGATTTAATTGAGATCTGAATGTCATTAGTTATGCATTATACCATCGGAAATACCGCTTACAGCTTTTCAGAGCAGATATGGTCTATAAGAGTACTTGGTTATGCTGTTTGGACTCACGAACGCGCCAACTGTTTTCATGGATCTGATGAATTGTGTGTTCCATCCTTATCTTGATTAATTTGTGGTAGTCTTCGTGGATGATATATTGGTGTACTCTCACACTCAACACGACCATGCTACCCATCTTGAGATCGTATTGAGTTCACTGAGAGAGCATCATCTATATGATATTCTCTCAATGTGCCTCTCCTGGATAGACCATATTCACTTCCTGGGTCATATTTTCTAAGAGGCAGGAGTTGCAGTAGACCCAAAGAAGGCGAGATCAGTAGTTTCCTAAGAGAATCCTAAGAACGTGTTTGAGATATAGATTTTATTGGGGTTGTATGGTTACTAACGGAATTTTATACAAGACTTCTCTCACTTAGCAGTGCCGTTGACGGGTTTGATTAAGAATGGTGTGATATTTGTTTGGTCAGAATCTTGTGAGACTAACTTTCTAGAGCTGAAGGGTAGGTTGACATCATCATATGTTCTGATCCTTCTAGAGCAGAGGAAGAGCTATATAGTTTACTATGATGCGTTAGGGATTTGGTAGGGAGCAGTGTTGGTGCAGGGTGATCGAGTTGTTGCGTACGGTTCTCAATATTTGAGGACACATGAGACAAATTACCTGAATCATGACCTCAAGTTGGTTGTAGTTGTTTATGTGTTGCGTTGTTGGATACTTTGTCTCTTGGGAGAGAATTTTGGGGTTTTCACTGACCAAAAAAGTCTCAAATACATCTTTACTCAGCGTGACTTGATCCTCAGACAATGAAGGTTGGTCTAATACATTCTGTCTTTTGACTTTGTGCTTCCCTATACACCTAATAAGGGTAACACAGTTGAAGATGAACTAAGTAGAAAGAATCAAATAAAAGCAGTGAAAGAGGCTAGTGGTGAGTGGCAGCTTATGGATTTGTTCTCTAAAATGAATTTGGAGGTGCACGATAGTAAGTGGAGAATCTATCTTTCATCCTTAGTTTTGACTTCCACCATCCTTGATAGAATGAGGATGAGACAACTATCAGATTCAAAAGGCCTAGTTCTATGGGATTTGAGGGCAAGTGAGGACCCTCCTTCTGGTTGGACGAAAGGTAATTATGAGGTAAAGTGTATCCATGGATGAGTTTGTGTTCTAGGGGACATATGCAAGGAGTTGATGCGGGAGTTTCATGCTTCAACTTGGGCTATGCATCCCGTAGTTACCAAGATGTATTTTGACTTGAGACGTCAGTATTGGTGGCCGGGTATGAAACACGATGTAGCTGGTTTTGTTACGAGATGTTCCACTTGTCCACAGGTGAAGGCAGAGCATTAGAGGCAAGCTGGACTATTATAGTAGTTACCCATTTCTGAGTGGAAATTGTATGATGTCACGATGGACTTCGTGACTCGGTTTCCGAGGTTACCTTGAGGCAATGATTCTATGTGGGTTGTTGTGGAAAGACCCACAAAGGTGGATCACTTTTTTCTGATCATGGATACCTTCGGTGTTGATGAAATTAGGAAGTTTTACATCCAAGAGGTTTTACGTCTTCATGGGGTTCTACGTACTATCATTTCAGATAGGGACACCCGCTTTACATCGTGTTTCTGGCAGAGTTTTCAGATTTCATTAGGTACATAGGTGATTCTGAGCATGACTTACCACCCTCAGATAGATGGCTAGTCATATCATACGATACAGGTGCTTGAGTACATGCTACATGCATGCATCATGGAATTTATGGGATCTTGGGAGAAGCATATACCCTTAATTGAGTTTTCCTATAATAATAGTTTTCGGGAAAAATTGAGATGGAACCTTACGGGGATTTATATGGAAAGAAATGTTGATCACCCTTGCGCTGGTTAGAGGTAGGTGAGGCAGCTTTACTATGACCATGTCTCCTACAAGATACTTCTGAGCAGGCCTAGTTGATTAAAAAGCAGATGGCTACCACACAGTATCGTCAGAAATCTTATGTTGATCACTACAGACAAACCATAGAGTTCATGGTCGGAGATCAGGTTTTTTTACATGTTTCTCCGTGGTTAGGAAAGAGGTGGATTAGGAGATAGGGTAAACTCTCACCAATGTTTGTGGGGCCGTTTGTGATTCTGGAGAGAGTCGGGTCGGTTGTGTATCGGTTGTAGTTACCACATAGGTATTAGGCCATGAAAAATGTCTTCCATGTATCTCAGCTTCATCGTTATAATTCAGACTTGTCTCACGTCTTTCAGCCTGATGAGGTTGAGCTTCAGTTCGATGCATCCTTTAAGGATAATATGACTCGTATTGTTGATAGGAGCACGATGGTCCTCCGAGGCCGGTCATTTCATCTCGTAGGGTGATATGGCAGCATGTCCGAGTGTAGGATGAGACCTGGGAGTGGGGGACCAACCAACATGCTTAGTGTCCAGATTTGATCACAACATTATCTTCTCCACCCTTGGAAGGGAAATTCAGGGACCAATTGCTCTAAGGGGGTAAGTTTGTAAGAATCCGGTTCTTATTCTTGAGGTACAGGTTTCTTCTTTTCCTTTTTCCTTATGTTTTTTTTGAGAAAATAAGTAAAATTGGGAAAATCAGAAATTTTCTGACTACACGCCATGTACTTTTCCACACGACGTGTACTTTGGCCATGTTGGATGAGTATACAGGGCGTGAAGGCCTGTCAGTGAAGAAGGGTGTAATAACTGACTACACGTCATTTATAGGGTATTTACACGTCGTGTATTTAGTCAGCATGTAAATAGTAAGGCAGTAGAGGTAGCTGCCTGTGGAGTGATGGTACATGTTGTGTAATCAGGAATACACATCATGTAATAATTTCGATGAATGAACAATTAGGCGGTGAAAAGGTAGCTGCTAGAGAAACAGTAAAATTATAAAAGTACACACCCTGTACTTGATAGTACACACTGTGTATTTTTTTTAAAACATGCATTAGCCTCCTCTATTCACAGAGAGTGCTTAGAACATTGGAGGAGAGCGGGAGAGATTCCCAGAGATTGGACGATCTCCCGACCACACCCTGGGAACCCAATTTCTATGTTGTTGATCTCCTTGGAACAGAATGGGTAAGCTCTTCCTTCTCCTAGAGTATTTCTTACCAATTATTTCCAAAGGGAATGTTATATGAGTTTCAACGAGATTATGTTCATCTCAGATCTGCTCTATTCTCATTTCATTAAGGAGGTTTCATTCATGTATATCGATCAGAGACGATCGAGGTTGGTGGTCTAATGTTTATTTCCAACTGTGGTGTTGAAATTGTGTACAGTTGTGATGTGAACCCATGTTTTGGGTGTCGTGTGGCTGAGGTCTTGGCTGTTTTAAATATGTAGAACTGTATAGGTAATTTAATGTAACTATAAACTGTTGTTTGGGATCACTACTTGGATCTAGGACCACCCCGGGTGTGCGTTCCTTTGTTTATCCATTTGTCCAGGATACCCGAGGGTATGAAATGATTATAATTTAGTTGATTTTTATTGAGATAAAGTTTATATAAAATGGTGTTTTATGCTTTGGGATCGTCCCGGGTCCTTTAGCATATGGTAAGTGTTCTTCTTAGCCTGAGGGTAGTGGTTCGTTTATCCAGTGATCAACCTTTCTGTGACCTTGGGTAGTAGATTTTGTGCTTGTGTGCGACACTTCGTACTCCCGTGGGAATTATCTATTTTTCCTATGGGCAGACACATATGGGGTTCGACTTTGATTACCTGAGGGTAAAGATTGTATGTACAAAGATAGTGTTATCATGAATATTCACCATGCTGATTTTTATATGTTGTACCTGCCAATTTAAATCACATGATTGGCATGGTTAAATGAATATTTAAATTGTAATCTAATTGGTATAGTTAGTTACTTTTGAGTACTGCTTAGTATATTTGATTTATAACTGCACATTGCTGCTGTACATTTTCACTAACTGTTGGGCACGGGCCTTTGGAGGGTGCCTACTGGGATTTATTTCTCACTCCTTATTAGGATCATGACTTCGGCCCAAACATACTATATTGTTGTAGGTTTCGATAGGGGAAAGATTCCCTATATAGGTACATGATTTTAGCAGAGGAGTAGGAAAGCATTGGATAGAGTTTAGGGTTGCAATGATGTTGCGTTCTATTTAATCTACTTTGTTCTGTTTTGTTCTACCTCATACTTTGAGTTGTATTGAATTGTATTGTAGTGTATCCTATTCTGGATATTTTCGTAGAACTAGTGACATGCTGAATCTTTATATATATGACTTATAGTTCCCTTTACTTCAGTTTTCCATTTCAGTTGTATATTGTTTACTTCTTCTGCTGTTGTATGTTATATTTCTTTTCTGCTACGCGACACTTTGACAAATGAGGTCATAGTTTCTCCACGATCAGACCTGGCCCCTCACTGGTAGTCTATAGCCTCTAGCATTTGGGGAAATGCTCTTGAGGTTATGTGACCAACCAAGTTTGAGGCACCCGTTGAGTGGCTTCCGGATCCAGGAAGTTACTGCAGAGCTGTGAGCATCATCCATTAGATTCATCTTTATTTTCTGAATAGTTGTAACACATAGTCTTATATGAAATTTCAGTACTATTTATTGATCAATATTGATCTCGGTAAACTTTCCATCCTTCACATCCTAAAACATCTTTTGTAACAATGTATCTTCTTTCTGATCTTTCTTGATCTTATCTAGTAATGTTTTTTGAGGAATCATTTGGGTTAGGGTGGATGGTGTCCCTTCAATTATGTTTCTCATGTTTATCTTTACTAGCTCATTGACCAAAGGATCTCTTTGAATCCTCATCATGGACTGAAAAACTAGGTCTTTCATGCTTAATGAATCAGCAACGTTATTTTCTCTTCCGGGATAATAATGAATTGAACAATCATAGTCATTGAGAAGTTACAAATATCACCCCTACCTCATGTTCAAATTATTTTGTGTGAAAATATACTTAAAACATTGATGTTCTATGTATATATCACATTTCTCCCCATAAAGATTGTTCCTCCATATATTCAAAGCAAAAACAACCACATTTAGCTCTAGTTCATGCGTATGATTGTTTAGCCCAAGAGTCTTCAATTGCAATGATGCATAAGCAATGACCTTGTCATTTTTCATGAGGATACACCCAATCACTTTTATAAATGCATCACAAAAAATTGTGAATCCTTCTCCACTTGTGGGAAATGTTAACATGGGTGTTGTAAATGATATCTGCATTACCTCGTGGAAAAATTCCTCGCACCCTTTGCCCATATTAACTTTACCCCTTTTCGAGTTAACATGGTTAATGGATTAGATCATTGTGAAAAGGTTTTCACAAACCTATTATAATATCCCACAAATCCAAGGAAACCACGAATCCCAGTTATCTATGTAGTTTGAGGCCACTCCTCTACAACTTTTGTCTTAGCAGGGTCAACTGTGATTCCTTCATTGGTAACAATGTGTCCCATGATAGAAAATTATTGTAACCAGAATTCACATTTGCTGAACGTTTTGAAAATCCTCTCCTTTCGTACAGTTCCAATATAACCCGTAGATGATCCGCAAGCTCCTCACGATTTTTGGAATATATTAGAGTATCATCAATAAATACCACCACAAATTTATCAGAGGTAGTCCTTAATTACTATATTCATCAAATCCATAAAAATAGTAGGTGCAGTAGTCAGTCTGAAGGGAATAACAAAAAAGTCATAATGCTCATATCTTGATCAGAAGGTAGTTTTTGGAATATCTTCTTTCATCACACTCAATTTAATATATCTAGATTGAAGATCAATATTAGAGAAGAATTGAGCCCCACTAATATTGTCAAATTAGTCATCAATTCTTGGAAGAGGGTATTTGTTGTACCATGTGACCCCATTCAGTTCTCTATAATCATTGCATAGTCACATCAATCAATCCCTTTTCTTGAAAAAATGGTGCTCGCCATGGAGACACACTCGGTCGGATAAAACCCATCATTAAAAATCACAGAGTTGTTTCTTTAACTCCCCCAACTCCACATTTTCCATCTGATAAGTTGCCTTTGATATCAGATTGGATCCCAGTATGAGTTCAATGGAGAACTCAATCTCTCTTTCTTGGGGAGGTCCGGGTAAATCTTCAGGAAATACGTCAATGTATTCTTGGACGATGGGGAAATTTTCTATCCTCAAACTCTTATTTATTTCTTCTTCTACATTGATCAACTTCATAATGAAACAAATAGGAGGTTCTTGTATACAAATATCTATTTTAGTTGCCACTCCTTGGAAGATAACTGTATGTTTTCCATTCAAGACTACTATGATTTCATTGATTCTTCATTTGATCATAAAATTATACTTTGAGAGCCAGTCCATCCCTAGTATAACGTCAAATTCCAGCATGTTAATGACTACTATATTTGTAATAAATTTTTTCTCACGATAGTAAATTCTAATGTTTCAAAACACTGACGATGCTAGGATAATCCCATAATGAGTCTTGAATGATAACTCCACTTTTTTCAAATTAAGTGTTGATTCTAAATTCATTGCAAACATGGAGGAACTAAATAAAAGTGTAGAACTAGAATCAAACAAATTTCTTTCTAGATTTGAGAGATCAATAGGAGTACCAACCACCACATCATTTGGCACTTCATCTTTACCCATAGTGATTTCAAAAGTACAACCTCGTTCACTTGGCTGTTTTTGAAGCTGATGGTGTTTTCCCTCCACTACCCTCGTATTTTGACAGTGATTTGAAAAGTGTATAAGTTGTCTACACTTATAGAATTGGACATCAAGAAGGGCTTGCACCATCTTCCCATGGTCGTTAGTGTAGGTAATTTTAGACATCACCTCACTACAACAATTTCATGCAATGTGGCCATCACTACCACACTTGTAGCACTTCTCGCTCATGAGTAGGTTGTTCCACATATACTTATTCCCACATTTTTCACACGTGGGATTTTATGCATGCTTGCTTCCTCTTCTTTGAACGAATATCCTCCCTATGATTGGCTTCATTGATAACTTCTTTTCATTTGATTTATGATACCAATGTGTCTAACCAAACTCTAGTTGGCCCTTCATTGCACTCTGTACGATCTCCTCATAGCTTTCATAGTCTCTATTGTCTAGATTAGACCATAGATGAGGCCTCATTCCACCAAATAATCTATGAACCTTCCCATTAGGATCCATAACAAACCATGTGGTGTAACAGGAATTCCATGTAAAGTTCATCTCATAGATTCCTATAGATTAATTTTCCTTCTTCTTTAGCTCGAGAAACTCCATCTCCATTCTTGTTCTCATGGAATGAGGGAAATAATTACTAAAGATAATTCCATTTAACTCTTCACTCTAGATAGCTTCTACATCCTCTATTGGTCTCATGTTTTTAATCAGTTCCCACCACTTACCTGCTTCTCCTTCTAACTAATAGATAGCCAGGGTGACCTTCTCTTTCTCTGAATAGCGGAGTACTGAAAGTATCTTTCAATAGAGGTGATCCACTATTTATCAATCAATGGGTCGGTCAACCAACTTAATTATGGTGGCCATTGACGCATAAAACACTCAACATAATGTTGTTCCCTTCATGGTGAGATCATTCTATTAGCTTGGTTCAAGTTATTTTCCATAACATGAGTCATTTGGTTTATCACTCACATGAATGTTTCCATTCCGGCTTCCATCAGAGGGCCATCAGTGCATGGTCCAATGTGGTCACCATTTTCATGGTTCCTCCTATTTCCTGAAATTTTCTAAAAGAATAAAACTTCAGTGAGAATCTTTTTTGTTTTGAGAATATTTTATCTATAAATTATTTTATGTCTTAAGTCTTCAAGCATTGAACAATTACATTTATCTATAAAACCGTTATAATGATTCATAAAAAAAATTATAATTAACCAACCATTTCCCCCATGAGTGTCGTTACCAAGAGTGAAACATGACCCGTTTTCAGGTACCATGATACCATGGGTCAGACCCAAAACTCTTTGTCAGATTTTTCACTCCTAGGTACATTTGTGCCCGAGCCAGCAATCTTTATCGTATCCATAAAGGGACGTATTTTCTTGATAAAAAACATACTCAATACTCACAAAATTACCCGAAAGTATTCTTATATTTAAAACTTTATATAAGGTTCTTCCTAAAGATTAAATAGCCTAATTTCTATATATAACTAAACTATCCTTTGATACTATCTATGGAATCCAACATTTCTATTACATAATTGTTCATCACATTTTTCAAACAGAGGACATTTAAAGCCTAGTGTCTCGGAAATCCGGTACAAAGTATATGAAAACATAAAACACACTTTTATATACCCTTGAAAAGCCTCCTAAGAAGTCATCCTATGAACAAATAATGCATCCCCTTACCTGGAGATGAACATCAAAAGAGAGGGTGAGAAGAAAGCCCAGTAAGGAAACCATGGGATTTAGTTTACTTTTGATATCAATAAGAACATGATAAAGACATGAGAAATGGATATAGAAGAATTTAATAATTAAACAAACATGATCCATACCATGAATATGTTGATACCACATTTTATTTAGACATTCATGAAAATTTCACCATGTTTAATCCCCACTGTGTCATAAAAATTACCAAGGTTATTCTCCAAGGTGTCATGAAACTTGTCATCTTAAGAGATTAAATTATGTACCCAATGTATTAGAGCACTATCAGGGAGAACCATTAATATGTTATTATTTTTATGTGATCCACATAGATCATAATCTAACATTTGATAAAT
The DNA here is from genome assembly GCA_963277665.1 of Viscum album. NCBI lineage: Eukaryota > Viridiplantae > Streptophyta > Magnoliopsida > Santalales > Viscaceae > Viscum > Viscum album. The sequence continues at coordinate 1,249,686,226 of OY728150.1, read as the reverse complement.
AAATCATGGAGAATTAAAGAAATGGTTTTCATTTCAAAATCATGAAATTTTAAAAGTTCATCAAAACTTGATTGTTATGTCATTTATAACCCATGAAAAGGGAGTGAGGTTTGTATGTATGTAAATTATAGAATAAAATTATCATATTTTTAAATTTATTAATATCCATATAAATGAAATTGTTATGGGTATTCACATAAATAAAACATGATAATTTCCTGAGAGAAATAGAGAGAAATTTTGAGATGAAATTTCTAAAGCATAACTGCTATATAACATTGTTGTAGAAAATATTGTAAAGAGAGGGTACAAGATTCACCCAATAATAAATAATTATTTATAAATTAATTGTAAAAAATTATAATTAATAAGATCATTGTATCGATATTTGAAGGAAATACCCTATGAAAATTAAACGCGAAGAAAAATAGAAGATGTGATTTCTTTTACGAAAATTTGGCAGGCTAACAGTTTCAATTAAAAATACAAAAAATAAATTGATGAGAGAAGAAAGGATATCTCATAATTTGGACATGAAATTAAATATAATTATAATATATAAGAACATAAAAATACATAATAAGATATAAATTAGATAACAAAACTTAAATGAAATCATGACTAAAAGAGGAGGGTGAAAGTTTCCCTTACAGTGAAGAGTAACCTTGAATGATAGAAGTTTGGGACCATTGGTGGCATGAGGGAACCATTAGAGGACTCCATGGGAGGTATTATAACTACTAAATCGTTTAGAATGATTTTGGAATGAAAATAATGAGGTAATGTCTTGGTATTTATATGAAAAGTGAGAGAATATTTAATAAATTTCTAAAGGACACCTCATCGGTGGTATTTGAAAGACCATGGTCTTTCCCATGGTATTTCCACATGGTATTGGTTACATGGGACACCTCCTATAATATCATAGCATTCACAAGTCGACCAGAATTATTACAAAATTATTACAACATTAGTGATGTCATTAAACACCAGAAAAGAAAAACTGTATTTTCACTATTCATAGAAAATTCAATTGTTTCAGAATAATCCCAAAGATTTACACTAAAATAATATTGATGCACTAAATTCGAAAATAAAATCCACTTCATGAAACTAATATTCTAAAGATTTGTAAATTATTTTTTAAATAAAAAATTACTTATTCAAGAAAAAAAACTTAAAATTTATAACTCAATTTGTAACACCTTGAGAAAGTAATCCAAATACAATAAAATTATCATATAACCATAATATAATAAATTAACAATTTATAATTCATTTTAAGAAAATTAATTCCCATTTTAAATTATTAAGCTAAATATGAAATTGTAAATGAAATATTTATGACATACAAAAATACCAGAAGATATACTATGGTAATTTGTTCACTTTTAAGATGTCTAAATTGAATTTATACATTCATGGGTGAAGTTTCTGTTTTTTGGTTGATTTACTATTATTTACTGTTCAATAATATTGAAAATATTATGTTATTATTTTTACTTCTCTATTCACTGAAAAAAGGAGATCCTATTAGACTCTAAATTTATTACGGATAACAACTATAGATGACCTTTTTGTGATAACCATTTCAAATTATTAATACATAAGGTTTACATGAATAATTTGAATTACCCTTTTAAAAATGTTTATCCATAATATTCATCCTATATTTATCTAGACATTTGAAAATCACAAATTTTACCATAATAATAAAAACAATTTTATTTATACTAAGGGATTACAAAAAGTATCTAAATCCTTGTAACATAGCCCCTAATATCACCTACATAAGACCTAAGTGAAAGGTGTGATATGATGATAAAATCTTGGGGAGGATCAGACAACATTGGTCGATTGGTTATTTCTATCAGCTTGAACTTCTCCCTTATGCCATTCTGTTCGAGCTTCACATGTTGAAGCTGAGCTTGGGCTTGGTCCAGTGCAAACCCTATAAATGATACCTCCTTCTGAAGCTCTGACAGATGGGCTTCTAACGGCCCGAGTCTATTGGATGAGGCCCTCGAATCTTATTTCTATACTAACTAACCAATATCACTTTTATTTATAAACAATAATTATTACGTTAAGAGATTAGATTCCAATAGTCATATTTAACAACGATCATATTGACCAGTGGTCATATAGTAGACGAAACCCAACGGTATAACTTCATTAATTAAAGGATTTAGATTGTTGAATATAAAAATAAATAACACAAAAATTTAGGAATCAAATATTATTCCAATGTTTGGGTCGTTACAATCATTTCTATACTGATTTAAACAAGTGTAGAAGGAAGACTGGGAGTTACATAAGAAGTAATAATTGGATAAAATGTTTATGTTTTGAAGATATAACATTGATAAATATTATATTCTAAGAGTTATAAAGAGATAATGTATGCCTTTGGATTATTATCTATAGAAAGAGTTATTGTGTTCAGCTCATAGTTGTCTACTTTTTGTTCATCCTAGTAGCAAATATTTGTATAGAGACCTTTCTGAGTATTACTGGTGGTATGGAAGGAAATGAGATATTTTATATTTTACCATGAAATGTTTGACATGTAAACTGGTTAAATCAGAGAAGTAGTTACTAAATATGATTTGTCAGCCTTTATAAATGCTAGAGGGGAAATTTAAAAATATATCCATGGACTTCATTGTGGGACTACCATAGACATATCAATGGAAAAATGAAAACTATGTTATAGTTTATCGTTTGAATAAATTTTCTCACTTCCTTCCTTTTCAATAAACTATTTGAATAGAATATATTTCTTGATTGTACCTCAAATATATTTTCATGATACAAGGATTTCATATTTCTATTGTATTTTATCATTATCCATGTATCAGTTCTATCATTTTGAATGTCTTTCGGATGTCATTTGTTGTCAAAAAAGATGATTCAGACTTTGGAGGAAATACGTTGAGCTTGTACAAAATATTACCATATAATTTGGATAATAATTTTTTTAGTTGAATTATCATTTAATAACATTTTTTTCATGTATACAGATGGAATGTTTTGATCATTATTTGGGAATTTGTTTCTATCTCTATCTTTTTCGGATAAAGTCATGGAATCGAAGTTGATGGGATAATAATTAGAAGAGGAAGTACATGAAAACGTGATGATGATCTATAAATATAAGAGGATATATTAGAGTAGGAAAAAGGTTATATAGATAATAGTAGGAAAGGCATTTGTTTTATGTCAAGAGATCATATTTTCCTTAGAATCTCACCTTGGAAAAATATTATCCATTTTTGTAAGAAATAAAAGTTTATTACATGGTACATTTGACATTATGAAATCCATGAGAAATAACGATAGGTTTCCTATCGAGTATCGTTGCCTCCATGTTAATCTTAGCTACCCAATTTATTTCATATTTTGATGTTGATAAATATGTTCCATATCATTCCAATGTTTTGATCCTAGAATAAATTAATCAAGAAGAATACCTTTCATATTAAGGGAAACCTATTCAGATTAAATATCTAAGAGAAAAAGCATTTCTAAATATTGTAATCTACCATGTAAAGGGTTTTTGGAACAACCACATGGTTGAAGAAGAAACCTGGGAATTTGAAAATGTTATGAGAGAATTGTAACCTCACATGAAAAATAAGTAAATTAAATTGTGAGGATGTAATTCCCAAAGGTTTGGGAGAATTTAACACCCAAATGTTTAAAAAAAGTTAAATTCATAAAATAATAAGTATCTACATAAAATCACAATTTTATGGAGATATTTTCAAACTGGCATTTAAATATAATTTTCCCACTTCTATTATTTGAATTTAGAAAAATAGACATATATAGTAGCGATTAGAAAAATGGTTTGGATCTTGATAAGAAAAAAATAATTTTTTGTGAATAGTAACCTACAACTATGAATATTAATGTCACCCATATTAATAATATTATTTCCAAAAAAATATTAACCCCAAGAATGAATGTATTTCTACTAATTTATGAGACATTGATTACTTTTTCAAAGTGTTATAAAATAAGTGGTTGTTTTAAAATTGTTATTTTTGGAATAAATTATGGTTTAATTAAAAAATTATTTTTTTCATATTAAAAAAATATTTTCTTAAAATGAATTTCACTTTTAAATTCTAACCATCAAAAAATGTATAGGGTTAAATTTTGGTCTTTATTAAAATACTAAAATTTTTATTTATTATTAAATACAATAATTTATAATATATAAAAATTATTTGGTAAATAAACTATCCATATAATCCTAGATGATGTAATCACCCATGGTTTTAACTGACATGCTCTATTTACAGTTTTTTTTCACATGAATCATGTATATTCATAGTCGTGAGTCATTATATTGTCCTTATAATGAAAATAATGGAAAACCACTCCTCTCCTCATTTATAAATACAACCTTCACACCCCCTCCCCACCCCTACTTCCTCTCAAACCTCTCATGATTTTAGAATTTACTATATTCTTCTCAATTCCCTTCCCAGGTATCTTCCCTCAGTACATGTCATATTGGTCTCATCAAAAGGCAAAAATAGAAGTCCTTTAGAGGGATATCAGGGATAAGAGATCCAGAGGTAAATATCATCATTCATTTTCTTATGTTTTCCTTTCTATTATTTTATTTTCTTTACTATTTTCTTTTACTCTTATCCAAATTTACTGAATGATATAGTATTATATATATTCTGTATTTTTTCATGTTTTGGAAAACATTAATCATTCTTCATCCTCCCATCATCCTCATATTCTTGAAATAAAAACATCATATGTGATGTGTTGATTTACTAACAGCGTGGATGATGTGTCTTCAATTTCCCTTACATCCTTAAAAGATGGGTGTAAAAATATTTTATTATTTGAAACATATATTAATTTATATTATATATCCTCTCATATGTTTTATAATTAACTTATATGAATAATATTAATGTTATATGGTGAAACATGTTCCTGATTATTTAAGAACCACTAAAATCGTCAAAAAATATCACTAATAATTTATTTAATGATTAATACTGATATCATATAACCAAAATTATTTATGGAATCATTAAATATTTTGAGAATATATTAACACCATTTAATTCCACTTCTAGTGTTTCATTTTCATTTGACATGAAAATTCATTTCAAACTTACCATGGAATTTATGTAAAGAACGCTCCTAAAATAATAGAAATAAAAAATTACTATTAATAAATGGATCAAATTATTTTTTAAATGATCTCATAAAGAGTTCTATGATTCTGTATAAAAATAATAACAATATTTTAACCATTATATATGAGTTTTAAACAAGTTTCATGTAAAAATAACCTAAGGTCATGAAATTATTTACCCAATTTCCATAATTTATGTTAACCTTCTACTTCATTAATTTTGTTCTAATAAGATTATTTGTTAAAAATAATTTAGTTTAAATTATGATTTGATATGTGTTTTGTAGTGTATAAACATAATCCTTTCAATCTATTTTATCTCACAACAATTATTTGAATTTTTTTAATGGCCATTCCTTTAAAAATCCTTTTTTAAAATTCTATTTTACAATATTCAATATCTATATTTTTTTGAAATTATTCATGTTTTATGATTATGTTATGTTTCTTGGGAATTTTTAATTATAAATGGTGGGACCTATATATATCTACAATGAATTTGGGTTTGTGTAATTTGGAGGACGTCCATATGGTTATTCCAAATGTAATTGTGATGGTTACACATAAAGGTTACCATGAGGGCTACACTTTAAGGTTGCTGTGAGGGTTAGAAATCATATGGTAGCTGCAAGGGTAAAAATATTTGTAATTAATTACAACATAAACCATTATTGATTTAAATATATTCCTTGATTATTTATGTAAATCTCAAAATTCACAAGGTATGTATATATGGGTGAGAGGTATGTCAGTGAAAAAATTATTTCATAGTTTTATAATTTTTCATGGACTAACGAATTATTTTATTCTTTTTATATAACTTACTGACCTTTTAATTCTCTTCATTTTTAAATTATTATCACAAGATATAATGATGTATAAGAGAAGGAAGCATGTCACGTTATATTTGATGATGTTTTTTCAAAGAAATCATGATGTTGTTTTCTGTTAAAATGTTTATGTTTTTGGAGAAATGGATATTTTTTTAATGGTACCCAATTTTTGTGCCAGTGTTTATATATATATATATATATATATTATTATTATTATTTCATAGCTTTCTAAAAATGAAAACATAAAAGTACTTTTGTAATGAATTGCAGTGAAATCTAATTGAAATAGCTAGATTATGTAATGTATATTTTTTGGTACTTATAATAACACAAGACAATCATAGTGCTTGAATATAAATAGAACTATATTTAGTGTCTCATAAAATAGAAAACATAAAAAGGTTATCATTATACAAAAAAATAACTATATATAAATTGGTTATATTCTACCCCCTTATAAAAATTCGGCCCCAATTTTCATATGGGTTATCAAAGGTTGAACACTTGAATTTTTCATTCATAAAAACACACATCAAAAAAATTAATACTAACTATTAATTTAAAAAGGGGAAAATGGAACCATAATGGTTACACATAGTAACTTATAACTATGTTTACACATTGGAGAACAATGTTTTGGAGTGAATATTTGACAAGAAGGAAAATCCATAATATTTATTATGATAGATTGAGGTCACCAATCATAAAAACCCAAATGATCAATGAAAGGTTAAGGGCCTAAAAGTCATTAATATGTTATTCTTTAAAAGGCTATCAGATCAAAAAAAATAATGTATTGGTACAATAAATTTTAATTTTTGATCATTATACTATTATTGACTAATTATTTTATTAACCAACAATAAAATACACCAAAATACACTTTTAGAAGATATTAAGACTAATAAAAGAATGAAAATCAAAACTATTTATCAATAACTATTCTTGAAAAAAAATATTGTTAATACATTAATCTATAAACATAAAACTAACACAATCATTTCATCATAAATAATAATTCATCAAAAATAATAATTCATCGAAAATAATAATACATAATCTTCGAAATTGTGCAGGTCTATGGTAGGTGTAAAGAATTTATCATCCTTAGTTCATGGGTTCACGACCTATGAAATTTTCGTACATGATTGGTTTTCACCGTACATACATCATACCCTTTTCTAAAACAATACTTATGTAATTTATTGAATGAATGTTTTGGACAACCTTAAAATATGGATGATCACAAATATCCTTTTATTGATGGTTATTAATATAAACTCTATAAATATGTACCTCATCCGAAGTTTAACATAATTTTTTCATTTATGATTAACCTTATAACCCTTTTGAATGATGGAAATCCAATTCATTAGCATGATTTTCTTGAAAAACCCATAACATAGATCTCACATATATCATGAAGTACCATTTGCTTGTCACGTTCCAAACATTTGAATACCCTTATATTATATTCCCTTGAAACATGGTAATTACCTTAATTAAAATTAAGTGTATACTGGATATATTCTATAATTTCAGAAATTTTGAAAATATCATCAATGATATTGTAACCCTACTATTAATTTGTCCTTACTTAGTTCCATGATAACCAATACCCTAAAATTTACATATTCATAATAGAATTGGCTTAATATAATGAAAATATTAATAGTTACCATTTTTATTATAATTATCTCATTGTCATTAATTCACCCCTAGTCCATCGAGAACATTAAAAACAAACTTGTAAATACTAATAATAAAACACAAGTAGAACAAATTTTTTGTATTTCATCAATCCTATAACATATTTTTTGAATCCAAATATATATAAACTATTGTAATTTCACTTGATCCTTATCCTATTAATGTGGATTCCTAATACAACTACACAATACAACTTTCCTTTTACATTTCATATGTAGTTTCCAAATCATAAACAATGTAACCATTACTTGAATCTCCTTGCCAATCTTCATAAGGATCATTCCTCTTGAGAAATTAATTTTTATAATGACCCTTCATTCCAAATTTTAAACACATTACCTTCAATTATGTCATAGGAATTCCAATATTCTAAATCATTCCATTAACTAAACTATACAATTTTTCTATGTAGTCACTTGCTTGGGGTTATTATTTTCCAAAATCCTACCATATTATTTTTCATGTAAGACATTCACATTGGGAATTATTTCATAATATCTAACACAATGGAAAATGAATAATTGTTCCTCAAGGGTCAACATTTTCCAAAATCTCAGTGAACTCCATTTATATCAACCATGGTGAGTCCAAGAGTTGGTTAAGGAATCAGTTTTTAATCATACTCCATGAAAACTAAATAAGCATGATCGCAACAACATCCTCTCTAGTGATCATCCCAATTGACTTCATATAAAAAAATGTTCCATCATATTCAAAATTAATTAAGTTCCTTCTAGTTACTTCCATTTCTTAAAACTGGAATTCTAGTGTGAGCCTTACTTATCAAAATAGAAAACTATGTAGGATGGAAAATATTTACTCATGGAACTTCAAAATCATGACGAGTTTTTTAATATATAACACTCAAGGTTCAGAATAGGTTATTTACATCCATATTATATCTAAATCCTTCCGGATTGTGTGTAAAGTGTTTTTGAATTTCCAAATCATATCCCCTAGGAGTGTTAAACTAGGTGTGTAGTGAGGATCTTTATTGTGTACAATATTACACTGAATCAGGACTGAAACATCTTGTTGAAGTTCATACCCATAGGTAAATATGTTCTAGTGCCGCATTTACCTTGTAGTGTCCAAACATGGAGGTACTCCATTGAAACCACCCACTCTATTCAATATCATAATTTGAGGACATTTTGATAAAATTTGAATCATCATTGTACATATCTTTAGAGAAATCCTTAAACATATTAATAGAAATATTTCTAGGGGCCTCGTTGTAGTTCTCTCATCATAGATTCCATTTTTTGACTTATCATTTAATTTAATACCAATTATAGGAACAAAGAAATGACATAAATGGATATAACATAATTTTATATAAATATTCTGTACATTAATAAATTTCATACTCAATGACCATAATTGTTTAGCGTCTCAAGAATTTTTGAAAAAATATTATACCACAGTGTAAGACCTTCAATATCTCTCATAAAAATCTCCTCCTTTAGTACATTTGCTAAAAACAACTCTTCCTAAGTATGAAAAAGGAAACATAATAAAGCGGTGAGGTCATATACTCAGTAATGGTAAGTAAAGGAAATGCATATGAATAACATGAAAAAAAACGTATGGTACAAGAGAATAACATTTAGATACAATACCCGATATATTCAGGATCATAATAAATATTATATGTTTATGGGGATGAATCATATGGAAATGAATAACATAATCCATGAAATCATAACCTATGAAAAAAACATGGAATTGGGTAAAATAAAAAAATATATAAAATTATTTCCATTGTATCTAAAGAATTACTGCCAAGAACATCTTAGTAGTATGGGCTCACTCCCCATAGCATCTTGGTTGTCATGGTTCACTACCATGTCTACCATAGTAGCATGAGTTCACTCCTCATACCATCTTTGAATTTATAGTTAACCCCCATCTTAGTAACTTGATTTCACTCTCTATACTAGCTTGGATGTCATGGTTCAATCCCTTTGACATCTTAGTATTCATGGTTCACTACTGAGACCACATTCGTCTATATCATAATATTTAATTCTTTACACAATGCATAGTTGGGATATATAGGTCCCAATTGTTTTACAATGAAATAATACATATTTGTTCCACAATATCATTAAAAATAATATCATAAATGATGAAATGAATTGGGTATTATAAAAATTTAATCATATCATAACATGTAGATGTAACTAACATAACACTTATTAATACAAATTCTTGAAGATCATACTAAATTTCATATTATGGAAAAAGGTTATATATAACATATGAACTTATTTGGTTTTTTATTTTTGGATTTTAAAATACCATTATGAATTTTTACCACTGCTAACATAGCTTTTGAATAGTGATCACTTGATTAGTAAAAATATTGGGCTCTAACAAATCCAATTGTCTCATTCAAAGGACGTGATGACTTCATCAAGTATAATTTCTCTATATGAAGCCCATTTGTCAGATCTTGGAGAGTAGGTAGTGTCATTTGGATTTGATTGTGACAAATCCCAATCAGATCTTTAACACGTTAAGCTTGAACATAACCGCCTATGGGAGAAGTAGAAGTTCATAGATATTAACACTAGAGCAATGTTATCCATCCCACCCCAAGAGTCTATAACCCTCAAATACCATACCCATAGTTATTATTCGATTTTTCAAGGGGTTATGTAAAAAAACTGTAGAACTATAATTATATTCGAAATTTTTGTATAGAGAATATATATTCATTTTATTATTGTTTCTTTGTAAATTGTTTTTAATGAACAAATAATATTTTTTAGTTAATATTAAATTATGAAATCTATTTGAATGAATTATTGGATTTTTGAATTAAATGATATTATAATTAAATATTATTACTAAATTAAGTTTTGTTAAATATATATTATTATATAATTTCTATGAATACAATGGTAATTTCTATTATTTTTTGAAAGTAGTTTTTGTCAAAACCTATTAATTTTCGATAAAAATGATTTTTTATTTTAAAAGTAAAAATTAACATATTAAGAAAATTATTTACATAAAATGAATATCAATTTTGTATTCAAGAAGTTTAAATTATCTAATGGTGATTTTTTCATAATTTTATGAGATAGTCAAATTTTTTGGTAAATGTTAAATAATGTATAATTATATAATGTGATTAATGACATCATAATGACTGAATAATGATGTAATAAAATAAAATAAATGATTTTTTCGTCCACTATATATTTTACCATTAAAATAATTTGATTTCATATTTCATTGATTAATTTTTTGGTTCCATTGAGGACCCTCCAATACTTATAATATATTTTAAATTTTAAAATGATTTCCATGATATTGTGACTCTCCTCCACATAAGAAAGCCAAATATTTAAAAATATAAGGCCATTGTATAAATTAAAAAAATGTTTTAGACTCCCCTTTGGTAATAAACAAGGGCAGAAATCATGGTTTGGTTTGTGGTTATGATTAGTTTAATGTGTGGTGTCCAAATCATAAATAATAAATAATTCACACTCTTTTCCAATATAAACCCACCCATTCTCCAACATCTCTTCACTCAAAACCTTGAAAATATTTCCTACTGAGCCTTCATCTTTATAAAATCCCCCCCAAGAACCCAATGTTCCAATGAAGCCACTCTCAGGCACCTCCCAATCCATCGAGACCACACTTCAAAATGAGGGACTTCTTCCACTCTCATTTTTGTCCAAGTTTAATTATGTTCTTATAGCCATGTCTTTTAAATTACTAATGTTGTGGAATGATTTTTAATCTCACCTTATACATGTATCCTTAATGTTTGAATAATGATAAACCCATTTCCCCCTCATTAATTATTCCCAGGTACACTCTTTACCATGCTGAAATTCTATAATGGGTTTCTTCCTTTCTCATTTTGTCCAAGCTTTTCTATGTTATTATTAAAATTTATTTTCGATTAAAAAAATTGAGGTATAATTTTTCATCCCACCAATACCTACCTCAGTGTTTTTGAATGATTATTAAACCCTTTTTGTCCCATCAATTCTCCCCATATTCACTCGTTACTATGCTGAAATTCTATAAGAGATATCTAACTCTTAATTTATATTAAAGAAATAAATTTCTATTGTGAATGTAAAATCAATTTCATATATTTGGAAATGTATCAATATGGCCCCGTACTGTCCATTTCTGGTACATGTGATGATATACCCATTTCTCACTCATCAACCATCTTTATAAAATCTTATGTCACACAGTTATGCTGCTGAAATTGTTTCGTGATTCTTCAACACAATGCCATTGTGTTGTGAATATCATGCACATTTCACTATCAAGGGTATTAACCTTTATACACATTTACATATTTATTTTATAGTTTAATTTATTAATTCCACATTCCTTTATCATGGATTAAACCATTATGTTTAATGAATTGATTATGATCTATGTAGCACACTAATGCATGGAATGAAATGACTAAGAAGGGTGCGGCTTGATACTGCTACAATGCATTGGGTATTGATTTTTATCATGATACGTCATGTTATATTATTATTTACTAATGATGATTCATGTTCATTGATGTTTTACTCATTATTCATGTGCAATGATGCTTGGATCATGCTAATTTCATGTTAAATGTTGTTGTTGAATTTCAATGTTATGATAATAATGTTATACCAAACCTTTATGTTAATGTTTCTCTTATGATCCATTGATATAACTATTTCTTAAAAAGTATATTATTTTTCTTTTAATTAATTTTTACTAAATTACTGGGATTTATAGATAACCATTTTATTAAGAATGTCCTCGGATTATCCCATGCAATGCTTAGAACAAAAGAATATAGTGTTCATGTAAAAGATGTTTTCAACAATATGTTGTGTTCTATATTCTATGTTGTCATGTAAATTTCCTAATTTTCTCAATACACTATGCCTCTATATCCTTGGAGTTTTCGTAAGTGAGTTTTTATGTAATAAATCATATTTATATGTGTAATAAAGATAAGGGTAGTTATATTTGGTATCAGAGGATAGGTTTAGTTATTTGTTGGATTAGGATTAGAAAACTCTAATGAAATCTATGGGGATATGAATAATCATAATAAAATACATCACTAAATTTTGAGAAGTATAGAGTAATAATTTTATAAAAAAATACATCCATGTATGGATACGAACAAGTTGAGGTGGATCTGACACCGATGTATCTAGGGGTAAAACCGAAAAACACCGCTTTGAGCTAGACTCAATCGAGAACAAGTGCACAACAATAGGGCTTTCTGAACTATTGGTTATGACACTCTCGATATATATATTTTTTTAAATTCATAATATTAGTAATAAACATTAATAATGGAATAAAAAAATCCCCTTATAATATAAGTTATGAAATAGCTCAAACATAACTTAGATTTAATCCTAAGGAGTCCCTAGTTAGGATATACTTATCATTTACATGATTATCCTTTTATGTTAAAAGATTCCTTTTTTATGCTCAATACCTAAGTATTAAAAACCAATAATTGTATTCCATATATTATAGTTAATATATTGCAGGAGGGAGATCATGAACAATTCATCCCTCTCTTCCTGAAGAACTACTTTGAAAGATCATACGGATGTCATGATCAGATGACATTGAAACATTTTCAAATATCCATGTTACCTAGAAACAACATTATGAGGCATCCAATACATCTAACATAGAATGATTCTTTTAAGAATCAGGTAGTGTCCATTGGGGAATCTTGCGGTCTAACCATTCTTACCATGATAAGCATGGGAACTACCATCAGCTTATTTGAAAATTCTATTATTTATTTGAAGCTTTTGATGCACAAAATATTTTCTACATGCTGAAAAAAAGGAAATCTTCTATGTTGTCTATATATATCAAATTATATATTTTTTCACTGGGTAAATAAAAAATGTCTCACAAATACCATTTTTTGGAATATTTAATGATTAATCAGCTAGAGTTTTTTTATAATAAACAGGTTCATGAAAATATTTCATAATTATATATAGGAAATATATTTTCAATGAATTATAAATGCTTCCATTGATATAAACCAAGGTGCCTGAGGGGTTTCTGGGAAATGAATGTATATGATTTTCAAAATATCTGGAGGTACCATTGTGACACATGAACCCTTTCTACATGAAGATAATTATAATTGGAAAATATGATGATGTTGTCAATGAAATAAAGGAAATTTACCTACTCCTATTAATGGTATAGAATTTAAAATGAAATTTAAAGGGAGAAGTTTCCTAGGGGGAAGATTGTAATGACCAAATCATTTATTAATGAAAATTCCTCATTATGTAATTAAATTTAATATTATGAAAAATGGTTATATAAAACATATACACTCTTTTGGTTTTTTGTTTTTGGATTTTAAAATACCATTAGGAATTGTAATCGTTGCTAATATATCCTTTCAACATTGATCCCATGATTAGTATAAATATTGGGATTTAACAAATACAATTTAGCCATACAAAGGAAGTGATGGAATCATCCAGTAGAATTCCTTTATACGATTCCCATTTACATAGCTCAGAAAGGATGTGGCGTAACTAGGCTTCTCTCTTGAACAATCCCAAGTAGAGATTCAACATGAAAATCTTGAATAGAACCTCTTACAGGTGAAGTGTATGTTGATAGAGATTACCACCTGAGTGATGTTATCCAAGAAACCCCAAGAGTTTTTTAATATCGCACACTATACCCTTAGGTATTGTATTTGTGTTTTTGGTGGTTATGTAACACAACCCATTCACTATGATTATGTTCATTATTTTTGTGTAGAGAATATGCATTCAATTTATTATTGTTACATTGTAAATAGTTTTTAATACAAAAATAGTATTTTTAAGTTAATATTCTATTATGATGTCAATTTTGAAGAATGAATGGATTTTTTAATTAAATATTATATTATGGAAATATTATAACCAAATTATGTCTTATTAAATATAATTGATCATATAATTTTAAAGAATAAAATATTAATTTTTATTGGGTTTGAAAACTATTTTTTCGAGACCCCTGAATTTTAGAAAAATGTTTGTTTTTATTTTAAAAGTGAAAAATCACATATTCATAAAATTATTATAAAAAAATGGATTTTATTTTTTATTCAAGATGTAAAAATTTTCAAATGGTGAAATTTTCATAATTTTCTTAAAACATTATAAATTTTGGGCAAAAATAAAATACCATGTAATTATATTATATGTTTTATGATATCATAATGAACCAATAGTGATGTAATAAAAAACTATAAATGTTATTTTATTAAAATATAATTTTCCTTTAAAATAACGATATTTTAGATTTATTCGATTAATTTTATGGTGTTGTAGTTGGCCCTCCTTGACTAATATAACATTTTAACATTTAGAATGATTTTCAAGAGAGTGTGACTAACCACCACATAAGAAAACTATGATTTTAATATTTTAGGCCATTCGCCACATAAAATAATTTTTTCCATTACCCTTTGGAAAAAACATAGGGAAAAACCATGGGGTGGTTTTTGTTTTTTGTTAGTTTAATTTGTGGCATCGAAAACCTAAATAATAAATAATTTGCTCTCTTTTCTTATATGAACACACACAATCTCCGACTTTTCATCACTAAAAACAAATGGAAAACATCCCTACTAGGACCTACTATCATTAAAATATTTCCAAGGTGACCAAACACCCAATAAACTACTCTCTCACTCCTCCCAATCCTTTGAGATCACACATCCATGTAAGGGATTTCTTCTCTCTCATTTTTGTCCATGTTTCATTATGATTTTATACCCTTGGATTTTCAATTAATAATGTTGGGGTATGATTTCACTCCTCCCATATACATCCCACCTTATGTTTTAATTATGATACACTCTATTCTCTCTCATTAATTTATCCCATTACACTTGTTACCTTTCCGATATTTAGTAAGCTATTCCATCCATTTTCATTTCATCCAAGTTTCGTTATGTTGTTATTCCATTTTTTCCATTTAAATATATTGGGGTATAATTTCTCACATCCCCTATACAAACCTTCTTATTTTTTAATAATTAGATACCCTTTACTCTCCTATTAATTCATCTCATATACACCTGTTTCCATGCCGAAATTCTATAAGGGATTTCATTCTCATCATTTATATTCTAGAAATTCTTGTGTATTATGAATCTAAATTACATTACATATGTTCAAAATTGTATCTATATGACAACCATAATGTCCATATCATGTTCAGATTATTAGATACTCCATTATTATTCATTAATAATTTTTATTAATTATTATGTCATGTCGATCTGCTGCTGAAAATGAACTACCATTCTTTATAACAATGTCATTGGGTAGTGAATACAATTCTCATTTCCATATAAAAAGGATTAAACTTTATGCACAATTGAATATTGATTATATTGTTTCATGTATTGATTACACATTAATTTGTCATTTATTTAATGATTATTTTTATTGATTCGATGGTGTAGGATCTTTGTTGCATAATTATGCATGAAATGAAATGATTAAGAACAGTGTGCCCATAGAGTTCTCCAATGAATTGGGTAAAGATTAGTATCATGATACATAAAGTTAAATGAGGGTTTACTCATTCTAATTCAAGTGAAATTATGGTTTACTCATGCTTCCTACTCAACGATCCTTGTCTCATGCTAATATCATGTAAACTTTTGTTTCCACATTTCCATGTTTTTATAATTACGATATATCATGCCTTTTTCTTAATGTTTCTATTATCCTCCATTAATATACATATTGTATAACATGTATTTTATTCTTCATGAACAACATTTTTTACTCCATTATTTGGATTTATATCTCACCATTTTCTTATGAATGCGTCATAATATCCCATGAAATGTTATGTACGAAGAATCGTTCTTGTCATATAAAAGATGTTTTCAATAAAGATATTGAGTTCTATGTTCTATGTTGTCATGTAATATTCTTAATTTTCCCATGAAACTAGGCCTTTAGATCTACATAGTTTTCTAAAGTGTGTGTTTATGTAATAAATCTTTTTTATGAGTGTAATATTGAGTAGGGTTGTTATAGTGGAAGCGGAAGGTTTCATAGTCATTTCATAATAAACAAATCCCGTGAAAATAATCAGGTTTTAAAACTATATAACCTGTGAAATAGAAAATGTTTTAATAATTTACATGACATTAATAATAATCCATTCATATAAAGAATATGAATATAACAATTAGATAATTTCCATAAACGTCATGAGTAACATCAATAGAGTTCATCTTACATGGAAAATAATTTTGAAATATCTTTCAGAAATTCTTATGGATGAAAATATCATTTATTATTTGAAAAAATAATTTTAATACATAAAACCATTTGAAAATAATTTTACAGAATATAAAATTTATACCTAAAAGGGAAAAATTATATCATTTGAAATTCATTTTCCTTGAAAACATTAAATAACTTTCAAAACATTTTAAAACAACATTTCATCAAAAAACATTTAAAAATTACATTAAAATCATGAAAATGATTTGAAAAAAATTTCATTGAAAATATATAAATAGAGCTTGAAAAACATTAAAACCCATTTTCATTTAAAATATATTGAACACATATAAATAAATTATGAAAAAATTTAAAAGACCATATTTGTTGAAAACTTATAAAATAATCCTAAATAGGTATTAAAAACAGTTTTTATGGAAATACATTGAAGACAAAAAAAATATTGAAAACGTCTGGAAAACCATTTTTCCTTACAAATTATAAAAGAAGCATGAAAAGTTTTTGAAAACCATTTCCCATGAAAAAAAGTTTTAAAACATTTAATTAATTCTTGAAAACCTTGTTTAAAAACCATTCCATGAAAATAAATTGAAAACTTATAAATAATTTTTGAAAATGTTATGAAAACCATTTTTAGAAATCTATATTAAAAAAATTCAAAAAATTAACTATTAAATAGGAAAATAATTTTTTTTAAATTATTAATGATCGATAAATCCATATTTGTTTTTTGAGGTAAAATGAACATTCATTTTTCATAGTTTTAATGATAGAAAATTGCCTTCTTAAGAAAGAGAGAAGATTATTCCTTTATAAACATTAATAAAAGAAATAAAGGGTGAAATGGTACTTTGATGATTATAGTGTATTTATAGAATAATTTTGCGTACCTGTTTATGAAAACATGGTTTTGAAGGGACACACATTTTTTACCTAAGAGAAGGTACAGTTGAGCTTTAGTAAACACATATTTTTAACTATCTTTCATAACATAGAGTTGAATATTGTACCAATAAATTGATTTATATGGAATAACCAGAGGAGAATAAAAGACATAAATGTATTGAGATGCAGTTTGTAAGATTTTGTTAATGTATGAATACACATTAACGATCTCAAAAAGCGATGAGATTTTCACAATAATCTCTTATAACATGGTAACATGATATCATACTATAAAATGTAAGAAAATGAAATTACATAATGAGTAAAATAATGTTAAAATAATTAGATTCATGATATAACATGTAAAATGGAATTATAAATTCCTTGTAAATAAAATTATTTTCGTGTATAACAAAACACGAGTCACATAGAAGGAAAATTGAGACAAATTCATTTTACCAATTTGGTAAATTTTTAAACATAAATCTCATGAAAGAAATACCATAAAATGGATTTTTAAATACCCATAATTTTATCTATATGAATCATTGGATACAATCACTAGATGTACAAACACCACCTTAATGGAAACAGTGGGGAAAATTGCTTGTATCTCATAGAAATTAAAAGTGAGATAAAATCCCCTTGCCCTGTGCCTTGACTCCCTTCGTACTAATACATGATTACTGTATAATTAATATATTTTTATTATAAATCTTATACATAATTATATTATTTTACATAAATCAATATATTATTAGATTATGAACATATATTACCCTCTTGTTTACAATCCTAGGTTTAGGTCTCACTTTGGGTAATATTCACTTTCCTCGTCGCATGTTTTTTAATTTTTTATATCATTTTTCCTTACAATTAAAACATGTTTACAAAATATAGAACATGATATAAATGTTTTTTATATAAAATATATTTTTATTATAATAATCTATATAAAATAGGAGTATGAAATGGAATCCACAATTCATGGAGGCTCTAAGCCTTAAATATTCATTATCTTTGTTTCAATCTGTATTTTTCCACTAAAAGAAAGAAATAAAGTGAAATATATGTATATATAACACCTAGACAACACTCTTATATACTTTGTACATGAATATTCTTCGTAATATTTTTTTTAAAATGGCTAAATAACTACACAACATATTACTTAAATGAGGACCTTTTACCGATCTAGGATTGAGAGGATTAGACATCATGTCATATTTATCAGAAATTAAAAACCATTAAAAAATCCAACTATGCTTATGTAGGATAAATCCAAGATTTATTGCATATGAGTTAGAACATCTAATATACATGGGAAAAACATTTAAAAACAATGGTTTTTCATTCAATTTCCCAAAAAAGGGTTAGTGAAAATTGTTTTCAAAATTACCTTTACATTTTGAAACAAAGGCCATTGGAAATAAATTTGAAATATATTTTGGTAATTTTTTTTAAAATACCATTTATAGAAACATACTTCTTTGAAATCATATAAATAATTTTTTTTGAAGAAAACTATGCTTTTGGAAATGAAATGAATACTCTAAATGTATTTGCGCTTTAGAAAATAATAATTCTTGGTAATGCTTTAAAATATACCAGTGGTTCATTAGAAGATACTATACAAGCCTATGAAAAAAACATTTTGGGATAATTAAACATTGAAGGCTATCTTGGCATACCAACATAGAAAATGACGCATTCATTCCCAATTAACCTTCTATATTTACAATGTTTATGTCTCCCAATTTTACAAAAACATTTTAGGATTTCTTTTCTAATATATACATTTCTCATTGGTTTTTTAGTCTTGGAAATTCATGGAATTATATTTATAAACATATGTGTTTATATATATATATATTAATATATAAAATTTCTAAAAAAAACTGAATCATATCATTTTATAGTATTTTCTTATGTATGTGAAATTATCATAAAATAATAATATGTATACATGAAATAATATATCATCTATCAAACTCTTAAAGACCTTTTTTATATATAGAGTAACACACACACACATATATATATATATGAATAATAAAATGGATTCATATAACATAAATTCATAACAGTTCATTGAAAAATATGATGTTCATATCTTGTAATCGACATTCATGAATGAAAATGTAACAATATGATTTATATTAATTGAAAAATACTATAAAATATGAAATATAAAATGAAATCCTAACATAAATCCCATATAAATGATCATTATTTTAAATTTAAATATAATGGAATAATCGATTATATTTTTATTATCAAATCATATTAGCAGTTTAACTGAATAAGATCTATAAAATTAAAAAAATGTCACACAAACATATATATAAACAATATTAGGTTGTAACGATAAATTCAAATATAAAACCATTTTTCATTTCAATAAAATGAATATATAATTTTCTTTATTCAATGCTCATTAAAACACAAACTCAATTGGATCTTAATTGGAAACACAGTTTTGTAATGAATTTGAATGACCAATAAAAATAAATATAATATAGAAACAATATTTGAAGTGGCAGACTACATATGTAAGTAAAATTGCAACTAGAAAATGTAAAAGTAAATATATATCTTTCTAAAGAAAGTATATATTTGAGGAAACAAATAATTGAAGTATCATTCCATTACTAAAATTCAAGATAAATAAATAGTAGTATATCCTTTACTAAAACCCATTAAATTTAAGAATTAAATTTTAAAAACATCACTCCATTCAATTTCATTTACACATATTATATCTACTTGAAAATAAAATAATAATAAAGATTTATTGAAATATATATTAAAATAATAAGATCTTAAAAAATATATATATTTTAAATATTTATCCCTTACCTGTAATGGAACCTTAACATACCATTTATGGTTCTAAAAATGGCATTTTAATGTGATTAATTTCTCTTAAATTTCTCACAGAGAGCAGTAGTACCAAATCAGGTATGTACAGAATGTGCATCACTCAAAAGATGGAGTAAAACATCTCATTATACATTCCCCTCAAATGAAGAGATAAAATTATCTTTTTATAGACATAAAAAACTATAGTTGTATATAATTATATGAAAAATTTGGTTTATATCATTTAAGAGAAAATCGTAACTGATAACTGAATCCCTAAATAATATATCCATAAAGTAGATTCGTTGAATTTTGAAACAAATAAAAGTACTTCCATAAAGTTGATGTTAATGTTCAGTATTTTTTATAAATAATGTATAGATACAGATATAATCTATTATGAAAATTTCAATTTGAAAATAAGATATAATTTGAAGTAATGGATTATTCACAACGCATTAATGCAGATACACACAATAAAGAATCAGAATTGCAGAAAATCAATAGAAGCATCATTTTATATGGTTTTAAACAATATCATTTGATGATAAATACAAACAATTTTAAAAGTAGTTAATGAAATTATATACACCAATAGGAAACAAGTTGGAGATATTGAATAAATAAGTAACATTTAATGAGATCACATTTATTTTTGGACAATAAAAATAATAAAATAACATCTAACTGAATGATCATAGATTCTTCCCATTTTTTTCAAAAAAACAACATGGTAAACTAATTATTGAACAATAAACGTGACTCGAAATCTATTCTTACGCACTCAATCTCATATCCAGATACAGGGTGTTTCTCAGCTTTGAGCTCTACCAATGCTATGTTTGATCTTTTTTATTCTCAACATCGACCTCGCATCAAAAGGAAAAATAGCCCAGACATGGCTTGATTCATCTAATCTGATGGAAATAATATGACAAAACTTCAATGATGATGTCCTCGATATCAGTCTTGAATCGTGATTGCCACTCTAGAATGGCGACATCCTCTAAATTATGATTTCTCCATCCCTAAGCACGTACTGTGTTTCCCCATATACTGAATCCCTTAATTAATATCTAATTTTTTATTTAAATCTGTTTTCCTGATTATTTTTATATGTATCAATTTGTCATAATTTTTTTCATTCAAATCAATTATTCTTATATTATTACTTATATAATAAAACCAAATTATAAATATATACAATATTGAAAAAGATATCTAGATTACTTTAAACTTAATGTTTGATAATATAATATTTTTAATATTAACATTGATTATATTTAGTTTATAATATATTATAAAATATCACTTCTATATTTTTTTAGAAAAAATATTTTTAATTCAATAAAATTTAATGTCAATAGCATTTAAAAATCATTTCAAAAAAATTATTTTTAATAAAAAATAGTATTTTTGTTTTAATTATATCATTTATTTATATTTATTTATTAACTATAATTTCATATTTTAATTAATAATTCCAAATTTTAAAGTTTATTATTTAATAAAATAATAATAACTTAATATTTAGTTACAAATATGGAATATTTAAATTTCTAACATTGATTCTATTATTTAGACATGGGATTTTACAGTATAAGAATATTATATCATTAATATAAAATTATAATGTTTTATATACCATATAATTTCACTAAATAAATCATTAATACATTCCATATAGTGCGTGAATGAGTCACATCACTTTGAGGGGGCGGTAGTCCACACTTCCTCAAACAAAATTATCATATATACACAAAATGAAAAGTAAAAAATATGTGTTGTAAACACAATAAAGATCATTTAAAAAAATATAATATTTGAAATATATATATAGATTTTCCATCATAATGGCCACCATGGTATGTGGTAATGTAAAATTGAACAGTCATCACTTCGGGAGGTGGTATTTTAGAATACACAAAAACAGTATGTTTGTTAGCCATTAAATGGAGGTGTGTGTATGTGTAAGTCACCCATTAACATAAAAAAATACTTCTATATTTGGGAGAAATTTATTTTTTTATAATAATAGAGTAAATTGATTTGGATTGCATGGAGATGGATAATAAAAAAATGGAAATGAGAGAAGACATTACCTCTAAATCATGTAACTCCTTTTGGTTTGTTCCAAAAGGCTTCCATGGATTTCTTTATGCCCAAGGGAATTCATATTTGAGGAAGGTAGTATTATTGGGAATTTTATTGGGGAAATCTTGGCCAAACATAATAGGTTATAGAGGTTTGAGTAATAGGAAGAGGTGGTGGTCTTTTATACTTATGGAAAATGACTCAATTGAAAAATTTTAAACAAACTTTGGTGTACACCTGTCCTTACCTAAAAAAAGTCATAAAAAACCAAACCAAATCAACCATACAAGTTTTTTGGATGCACTATGGTAAAAAAACGTGTTTGGGAAAGTGGGAATGTCATTTGGGCCCTTAATTTCATTGTTTATTATGTAATTAAGCATAATTTGACCTTAATCACTATGATTAATTTTAATTAGTTTTACAATTTATTTGGAAAAAAATTATTTCCATATTAGTAGAATTAAAATATTATAATTATTAAAATTTTGTATATTGGTTTTCTAAATTTAAATTCACAGAAAAGGGAAAATTATGATTAAGGTTAATCCAGCCAATGGTATGAAATGTAAGGTTTTTAATGATGAAAATTTTTCAAATGTATGTTATGTTTTTGTGATCAATTTCAGAGTAAAATTTTTTATAATGAGAAAAACTAAATTAATACATTAATAATTTATATAATGTGACCATAAAAAAATAAATTATAATTTAACATTAATAATTTTTTTAACAAAAAGTCTGTTTTTAACTAAAATGAAGTAGATTTCACTATTCATTAAAAAGTGAATTTATCCAGAAAAATCCCAAGAGACTTCCATAGGATAATTTTCATGTTATAAATTCTAAAATGAAGTAAATTTTTTAAAATTAAATATCTAATTTTTATTAAAAATATTTATATTGTTTTTTCACAGATGGACATGAAAGGTAATTCATGTGAGAAAATGTTATTTTTAAATGTATAAAGGATTTATGAAAAAATATATTTAACATTATCCATATGTATTATATAAATATAATAAATTTAAAAATATATGAGAAGTAATTATTACTATTCATAATAATATGTTTTAACAGTAATGTTATAACTAACCCGTTTAAGTAATTAGAACCGTAAAATGATGTTTTGTTGAAACTTAGTATTGTATGTGATCTGCACCATATTGAAGTTCAGTGTGAATGGAATTTCTAACACAGTGAATTGAAATACAAATATTAATATTTTATTTATTAAGGTAAAATAACTTTTTGACCATAATAATATTTCCATTTATATTCAACAAGTTTTTATATTCATTTTTAATTAGTTGGAATCCTGTGAATTAATATTTTATTGTATAAACGTTCATGAACCACCCCGGGTCGACCCTGAACCATTCACCAAGGCCAGCCTGTGACATGTCCTGAGAGATGTTTCCAATCCTCTTGGAATAGAGACAAGAACCAAGTGCTCCAATTGAGTACAAGAGGGAATGAAATCACCGAAAAATAAACAATAACCAAACATATGAAAGACACAAAAAACCAAATAAAATTTTTAAAAAATTAATTTGAAAATCATTTGTACAATGAACTAAAAATAAGACTGAACCAAAAAATTAAACCAACGCAACAAGACAACCAACTAACTCCATTTAACCCCAATGGTCACTCTCCATAAAAATGATCACACATTTCCCAAGGAGATCAAAGTCATGATGAAATAAGCACAAGGGCTAAAAACAGAATAAGACTATATACGTGAGTTTTAAAAATCAGTTGGTCAACTAGAAATTCTATTCCCAATGCACTTCCATTAAAATAAAAGAACCATCAGTTTCCAGTTTTAAATATAATAGATAAAGGCATGTTTTCCAAATGAGGTAACACGATATACAATTCCCAGAAAAAAACTTTCATGTTGTAAAAATAAAAATGGTATTAATAAAATTCAAAGAGGTGAAACATCAAAATGAAAATATTTTCCAAGAGGGGTTCTTTAAATAATGTAAAATTTTAAATAAATCACATAAATTTCTTAATTTACCAACCAAACACACTGTGTGTCGATGGTGAGTAGAAAATAACCAATGAGCACAAGTCAAGGGAACACCCCTGGGCATTGGTTAGTTGTGAACCCCAGGTACCTCGTATCTTGGTGAAGGTAAACATAATAAATATCCATTCTTGGGCACACGAGAAAATAGTAGAGATAATACCCATAACCTAGTTGTCCGCCAAAACTATCATCATCATTATTTAGTTAGTGTTTTCATTGCCAAACTAGCTACCTGAAACAAGGTAAAAACCCCACAAGATCACTATCATACTAGTACACGTCCTCCAACCTAGACACATGTGATTCCACATAGTGATACATCAAGTTACACATATTATCAAATACAATTTTCACATGAAAATTATTTTCCAAAACAATAAACACACAATCCACCTGCAAACATTCTTCTCATTTCATTCATGGATCAATAAACCACATAAAATTTTCATAAAACAATTTCAAGGAAGTTAAAATCCTTTCAGCAACTATAAAACAATCCCAATTGATGAAACATTGTATATACATGTAAAACACTCATTCTTCATTTTTATTAATGGCTAAACGATCCATTAAATATTTTACCTAACCAACATTTTTCAAAGGCACAATTACGACATTTAATAAGGAGGTTAAAAACCTCAATTTTATGATTCAAAATTTTTTTAATATCCTTTAAAATATTCATATTTCGTATCCATTACACAGCCCTATTTATAAAAGTTCCAAATGGGCCTTCCATTGGCAACACATGTCAAAACACCATAAAAACAATACCATTTCATTCTAAAAACCAAATAATGTTTGGAATCCAATAAAGAACCCAAAAAATCACTTTCAGAGATTTAAATATGATTATATTTCCAAAACCATCATTTTATAAAACACTTAGAACATAAAATCCAAATGGGAAACTTACCGAACCCATGGCATACACATTTTACCAAAACAATTTACTTCATGCACTTGAAAAGGAATAAAACCGCAATGGAATCACATAAATTTATTCATGATATTAAACCATTTTCAAAATATCACAATCCATGTTTTAATGAAAAAAAACATTTGAACAAACATTCAGTGTGCTCCATTTTAACAAAACAACAACTCTTTACAAAAAATAGGGTTTTAATAGCTACATTGCATACCGAACAAATTATCCAAAGCGTAAATTACAATTTTTAGTGTTTGAAAAAGGTTAAGACAACATGAACCATATAGATCATAAATACAATGGTAATGCGCAATTGGGAGAACTACCTCAAATCCTTGGAAGAATGGAAACGCACACCCAAAAACTCCCACTGTGGTTTCAGAAAACCTAGATCTACAAAGAATAGACCAATTAATAAAACCCCATAAAAAACCAGGGGAAAACATAATCCTATGTTGATAATTTCCATGGTTATGATAAAAACCAGATAAATGGGATGGATAAGGAACCGGGAAGTGGAAGGAGAAGAGTTTCATGTAGGAACCATGATGAATCGCTAACCTTTGGTCAGAAATCACCCAAAAATCCTTCCAAAATGAGGTAAACAAATGAAGGCACCCCTCTAGTAAATATCCAATAGGAATGGATTCAAATGGGAGTTGGAATCACCCATATAATATTTTATAGTGGATGGGCTATTTTTCTACACGGTTTGGAAAAATGTGTGCATACCGTGCGAGGGATACTTGAATGATTCTGCAAATTCTCATGGCTAGGATTCAGGGTTTGGGAAAACCGTTCTCAAGCCATGTGTCCTGAAAAGTTGGATAAATACCCTCAAATGAAACCCCAAACACTAGGGAACCCCACCCAATGATTCTTGGACGATTTATACACAGAAAGGTGACATTGTGGGTGTCTAAAACTCTACAACACAGAATATTATTGGAACATATACTGAGAACAAAAAAGAGTGAAATATTTTACAATGAAAACACTTCAAAACTCAACCCTTGTAACACATGGGACTCGAGAACAATAATATTATTCACAATAAACCAAACTATAATCCAAAACCTGAAAAATTTGGTGTGAAAATTATCTCCAACCTTAACTCATTCTATCCCATGAAATCCATAACACATTCGAGCTACTTGTTCAAAACCTAAAGATTCAAAATAAACATGATTCAACATAGTCTCCTAAGAAAATTTCACTCCCCAAAAATGGAATGTAATCATCCTGACAGAAACAATACAACAACTCCCTACCACATCCTGAGATCAATGGAAAAGTTTAAACTGCCACATCTCCAACCAAAAATATCACTTCCCCAAATATAATAGGGGACAAAGGAACCGAACACCTATAAAAAACATACAACATCGAAATTAAATTAAAGCCAAAACCGAAATAGATCACCAGTATAATGGAGGGACGAATTGACTCCCCACCATTAAAATTCAACTAGCCTCTACCAAAACCCCAACATTGATATTAATGAGACCCATAGTGGGTCTTCCCACCATTAATAATCAACTAAAAATAACCAACTGAGCATTAAACATGAACTTGAGTTCTTACATTCCCTCATTGGACAACCAAAACACTTCTATCATAATATTCCAAATCTAAAAAGGACACAAGTTATGAAAAACACATCAAGGGAATTTACACAACCCACTCTTGATCAAATGAGACAATAACTAAGACAAAACATCCCACACATACCCAAAACCTCCACCACATGGGGAATAGATGGAAGGGGTATATTGAATGGACCACTAATATAAGGCCCCAGCCTTAAACCTTACTTAATCTTGAGTTATTACAAGACCACACATTGAGGATCTTTTCGGGTTTAGAGTTTTAGAGAATTAGATCATAAAACTTTCAATACATTCCACATATAAACAGAGTGGTTACATAAAGATAGTATTCTTCATTCCCATCAATGGAAACATATTTAAAATAAAACATGGATTCTTTCCTGACACTTCCTTGACACTATCATCATATCATGTACCTTTCCCTTGACCTGTGAAAATCATTTCAAAAAAAACATGGGATGAGCATAAAAAGCTCAGCATGGGTTATAAAAACATGGAAAGGAAACAAGGGTACATATATACATAATAATGAAATCATACTTTACCCATAAAACATAAGCACTTTAACATACTTCATCAAGTCATGAATAAATCATAGAAATCATAAGACGTAAAGGTAACTTGATGCATTCATAACATTCTTACGTAGGGAGTAACCCTCTTTGTTACGTTTGGAATACCCATCAAAGTATATTCCCTAAATCTCTTCGGAGAAACCTTAAAGTTTCACTCCTTCGCGTTACCCAATGCATTGGAGAGCTATAACGGGCTCACCCGCCCTTATTTTATCACGGAACCACCCGTCTTCATAATAATGCCCAAGAACCATAACATAATCATATCACATAAAACATGCATAAAGGAAACATAAAATTTCCACATTTCAATCACGAGATATCAATACAACACATTGATATAAAAACATTATGAAAAAAATTTCCAATACTAAAATAAAAGAAAAGTAAAACATGGTATTTATTTTTCTTTTAAAAAGAAGGTATGGCTTGTAGAGGAAGCCAAAACTCAAATAACGGTCACGACGGCGGAGAAGTCGTTGTCGCCGCATACGTACAACAAAATCATTCCCTTTTGTCATTTAGTAAATGCTTCGTATAAAAAGGATTCCTTTTGAATAAACATAAAAGTAAAATGGGTTTATACACCATATAAAAGAAAGTTGTGTGTAAAATAAAATATGCCTCAACGAAAGGAGATTGAGACGAAATCACATACCTCGTATCCGACTTGACCCGACCGTTCTTTAATCTCCTGAATAATAAACATGAGTTAATCTCTACTTTCTTATGAACCTTTTTCAAGTTTATTATTCCTTTTATACCATGTTATTAACATCATGTAATCATTTAAGTTAATAATGTTCATTTTGTCGGTATTTGGTTCTTAAGTCAAAAATAGACTTCTTACACTTACATGTTGTTAATTTGGTCAAAGGTTCATTATATACAGAATGATATTAATGATTTGGATAACATATATATCATATATATTCATCATATACATGTATTTATAATATTACATCACATTTAGAGGTAAGAAATGAAATGCACCGTTCATGGAGACGGTAAGCCGTACGTACGCATGAACGCTACTTCCATTTCTATTTCGTATTTTCTGGAATGGAATCATAATGATATATAAGTATATTATAATTCCAGTATAATAAAATATATAATATCATTAACTTTATCCTTTACACATCCCACATATGGTATTAACGAATCAAATCACTTTCAGGGGGCGGTAGTTCGCACTTCCTAAAATGAAGATATCGTGTTTACCCATAATGGGAACCATAAAGGTATGCCCAAAATGAAAAAAAACAGAAGCTTAAGGAAAAAATAAACATATTATATATCATATATAAAAATAGTGACATCATAATGGCCACCACTGAAGGTGTTAAATGAGTATTGAACAATCATCATTTCGGGAGGCAGAATTTCGCCATCCACGGAAAACGTATGTTTTTTAACCATTTGATGTAGCTTTGTGAGAGTGTAGCTCAAATAAATCTTATAACAACATCATAGTATATTTAAGATACTGGTGTTGTTACAAAAAAAGTAAATAAAAAGAGTTTAGGGGTTGGAGAAACAAATTAAAACAAATGAACATGAGAGAATGAATTACCTTTAAAAGTGTAACTCCTTTTGATTTGAGCCTAAAGGCTTCCTTTGAAAGGATTATGCCCAAAGGTAATCCTCTAGGATGAGTAGAGGGATGTTTAGAGAGTAAATGGGTAGGGTTTTTCCGAGCCAAAGGCTTGAGGTGTGTGTGAAATGAGGTAGAGGTGGGGGCCTTTTATAAGAGGAGAGGAGGGGCACTTTTGGAAAGTAAAGAAATATTACATTATTTGAAAATGTGTTTCGGTTTTAAAAGGTCCCAAATTGATATGATTCGTGGATAAGGTGATAAGGGTTCGAAATCCACTCATCCAATTAGTTTTGTACATGTGTAGTTCATAGATTTTACATTATCTTTCCATTTTATTTAAATCGTTAAATAATGAGGTCATCGATGCATCATCATGATGTCATAAATAATTTGATTTATTTAATGTCTAAAAATTATAAAAAAATACTATGATGTAGGAAATCTATTAGTTTTCTAATGACTATTTATAATTAAAAATCTGATCTTTATAACCCCATGTAAAAATTCTTTTCGTAAGACATATTATGTTTGTGTCATTTTTACATTAACATTTAATAAAAAGTTATTTATGTCATTTCCCAACCAAAGTGTCTCCATGGGGTCCCCAAGTTGACCCATGGCTTGTCGTGGTCGGCCATGACACAACCAATAAGGTTGGGACATGTTTCTAGGTCATTTCATATTATTAAAGCATTATTTATACCTTAAACTACCCTAATTACCACTAATCGCGATTAAGAACTTAATAAGTTACTATTCACCAAAAAAAATATTTTAATACCATTGAACCACATTTTACTTCTTAATGACAACCATGTATGTCTGATTTTTGAAATTCAAAACACAATGATGGAAAAATTTCATTTAAACGGAAAATCAGTTTTTATAAGTACCACTTAGTGGTTTCACTATTCATCAAAAATTGATGTTTTTCAGAAAATTACCAAAAATTCACCCTAAGCTATATTTGATATTCCGAATTCAAAAATGAAGTCTATTTTACAAAATTAAAAACATATCAGTCACATTAATTAATTTAATAATTAATTCCCGCTGTCAGAGCAAATAGCGTGTTTTTATGAAACAATAAGTACCAAAAGATTGACACTACTTTGAGTCCAATTTCAAAGTGAAATTGATTCCAATGAACACCATTGGATTAAATGGTAAAAATATATTCATATTACACATTAAGACCAATTCAAAAGATAATCTAATCATATAAATAAATTAGATTAAAAAGCAGTTTTGATGTAAAATGCAGTATTTTTCACTATTCATTAAAAAATGAACATTGTCAGAAAAATATCAAAAGATCACTCAAAGTAAATTTTGATGTCCCAATCATAAAGAATAAGTTTATTTTGACAAACATAGTTTATAAAATTGTCAAAATATAGATTTAAAAAGGGTTTTCCATCATAAGTCAGTAAAACAATCTTTTGTGAATATTAGTGTATTCCTTGCTTAAGATTGGATTTATTTTCATTTTACGCCTCTAAAACACTATCTTAATCATTAATAGACATAGATAAAAATATATATTATTCATTACTTACTTGGGATGTTACATCCATCCCCCCTTTAGAAAATTGCGTCCCCGCAATTTATTTACTTATCAAATAAATGGGGGTACTTATCCCTCATTGCATTTTCAGATTCCCATGTTGCCTCTTCAATCATGTGGTTTTTCCACAAAACCTTTACCTGGTGAATCACCTTATTCCGTAACACTTGCTCCCTGTGGTCAAGAATCTGGACCGGTTGTTCCTTATAAGATAGGTTCTCTTCCAGCTGAACTACCTTTGGACTCAAAACATGAGATGGATCTGGCATATACTTTCTCAACATCGAAACGTGAAAAACATTGTGTACCTGAGATAAACTCAGAGGTAAAGCCACTCGGTATGCAACTGATCCAACTTTCTCCAGAATTTCATATGGTCCAATAAGCCTTGGACTCATCTTTCCTTTTTACCAAATCTCATCACACTTTTCCAAGGAGAAACCTTGAGAAAAACATGATCACCTACCTCGAAAGATAGATCCTTTCTCCGGTTATCCGCATAACTCTTCTACCTGCTCTGAGCTGTTCTCATTTGTTTCTGAATCAGCTGAACTTTTTCTGCCATCTCTTCTACCAATTCTGGTCCCACCAACTTCCTTTCACCCACTTCATCCCAGAAAGCTGGAGTTCGACACCGCTTCCCATATAATGCCTGAAATGGTGCCATCTATATACTGGAATGAAAACTGTTATTATATGAAAATTCAACCAAAGAGAGATGTTGGTCCCAACATTCCTGATAATCCATAGAACAAGCTCGTAGCATATCCTCCAATATCTGAATTGTTCGTTCTGGCTGCCCATCTGATTGAGGATGAAAAGTTGTACTAAAATTTTATTCAGTACCCAACGACTTCTGAAGGCCTTTCCAAAAGTTAGAAGTGAACCTAGGATCATGATCAGATACAATGGAGAGGGGAACTCCATGTAACCTGACTATCTCTTTAAGATACAAACGGGAAAGTTGATATAGGGAAAAATTATCTCGTATAGCAAGGAAATGAGCAGATTTAGTCAAGCGATCAACAATAACCTAGATTGCATTATTTTCTCGAGATGTCTTCGGTAATCCCACAACAAAGTCCATGGATATATTCTCCCATTTCCACTCTGGAACTGGTAAAGGCTGAAGCATCCCTTTCGGTAACTGCCACTCTACTTTAACCTACTAACAAGTCAAACATTTCACAGTAAAATCAGAAATATCTCTTTTCATTCCATCCCACCAGTAATACTCCCGCAGATCTCTATACATCTTAGTACTGCCCGGATGAACTGAAAACGGAGAACTATGAGCTTCACATAACAACTCTCTCTTTAACTGTGAATCCCAAGGCACACACAATCTCTTCCCAAATCTCAAAACACAATCATTATCAATGTTGAATTCAGGAAACTTACCTTTCTGAACCAGCTCTACCTTTTTCTGCAACTCACTGTCTTTCTTCTGTGCTTGCTTGATTCTATCTGATAGAGATGATCTCACTGATACCTGAAACAAAACAGAAGGACTTCCTGGACCAACAACTTCTATGCCAAATTTTATTAAATCCTTAACCAAAGGATCACGTTTCAAACACAACATTGTTAATGAAGCATTACTTTTTCGACTCAAAGCATCAGCCACTTTATTTTCTTTTCCCGGATGGTAATGAATTGTACAATCATAATCCTTGATTAATTCTAGCCATCTCCTTTGTCTCATGTTCAATTATTTCTGAGTGAATATATACTTTAAACTTTTGTGATCGGTATATATTTCACACTTTACTCCATACAAATGATGCCTTCAAATTTTTAAAGCAAAAACAACAGCAGCTAATTCCAAATCATGTGTAGGGTAATTTACCTCATGAGTTTCCAATTGACATGAAGCATAAGCAATTACCTGATCATTTTACATTAGGACTCAACCAAGTCCTTTCAATGAAGCATCACTGTATATAACAAACTAACCATTCTATGAAGGTAGTTCCAAAACTGGAACATTCACCAACCTTCTTTTCAACTCCTAAAAACAAAAAAAGTACCTGATACAACTTCATTTGATGGCCCGACATCTGCTGAAGTAGTTGCAAAGGATTTCACCACCCCTTTCTGCTTGTAGTCTAACTGCTTCCCATCACTTACGATATTTGTCGGACAATCATTTGCATAGTGACCCATCTCATTGCACTTAAAACATTTCACTAACTGTAAATCAAATTTGGTCTTACCTTCACCTTGATCCTTTTCAGTGCAATCACGAGCCTTATGTCCCATCTTACCACATCGGTAGCACTTTCCAGAATTCAGAAGACATTCCCCAGCATGAATTTTTCCACATTTATCACAAACTGGAAACATAGTTTTCTTACCATCTGACTTTTTGAAGAATTCTTACCTTTCTCCTGCCACCTCGGTCTCTTCTTCTGCTGGTTGTTATAGAACACTTGGTCATCGGAAAACTCCATTTCCACCTTCTCAGCACATCGAACAAGCTTTTCATAACTTTTAAATTCACGAGACGCTAATGCCCTTCGATATTTTGGCTTTACTCCTGAGTAAAAACGATTGATTTTACTATCAAGGTCTCGGATAAAATTTGGAGCATACCTTGCCAATCGAGTGAACCTTTCTTCATAGGCAGCCACCTTGCCTCAATTCAAAGAATTATTTTTCCATCCTAAGTCGAACAGGCTTAGGAAAATACTTCTCAAGAAACATACCTTTGAATTCATCCCAGTCAAGAGCATCAATCTCATCCGCGTCCCTGATATTTTTAACCATCGACCACCACTAATCTGCTTCACCCTCCAAACGGTAAATAGCAAGACTAACCTTTTGATTGTCGGAACATATCATGACATCGAAAATCTTCTCTAGTGCTTTAATCCACCCTTTAGCTAGCACAGGGTCAGATGATCCTCTGAATGATGGGGGATGTTGCCTCATGAAATGTTCCACCACTGACGTGTTCCTCTGCGGTTGATCTGGCTGATCTCGTGCATGGATACCACCACCATTTATTTCCTGAGTCAACTGAGCCATTACTGCAACAAACTGTTTAGTTCCAATTCCGACCATCTCAGGATGCTGAGTCGGAAGGTTATTTCCTTCCGTATGCCTTCCTAGCACTGCTTCCCTGTTTCC
The DNA here is from genome assembly GCA_963277665.1 of Viscum album. Classification (NCBI taxonomy): domain Eukaryota; kingdom Viridiplantae; phylum Streptophyta; class Magnoliopsida; order Santalales; family Viscaceae; genus Viscum; species Viscum album. Next base: position 1,249,651,917 of record OY728150.1, on the reverse strand, counting down.
TCTACGGAAAACCATTCTGAACAAACATGTATTAGATGAAGCAACATGGTAATCTTCAAATGCTATATTAGTTCAAAAAAAATATTTTTGGATAATCATTTAATAGAATTATAACTCCTAAAGTTATCTAAACCGACCTCTGATACCAAATATAAGGCCCCGGCCTTAAACCTTACTTAATATTGAATTAAATGAAAAATTAACATTGAGGATCTTTTCAGGTTTAGAGTTTTATAGAATTAGAACATAACTATTACATCTCAAAAGATTACAAAGTAGTCACTTCTACTAAGTTTCCATAATAAAAAAAACTCTTAAAAAGAAACGTGTCTAGTTCCATGTTTTATATAGGATGACATTCCCTTGATCCCATCCTTGACCTTATTCCACATTAAGTCCTGTGAAAACATTTCAAAAAAACTTGGGATGAGCATAAAAAGATCAGCATGGGTTATAAAAACATGGAAAGGAAACAAGGGTACATATATACATAATAATGAAATCATACTTTACCCATAAAACATAAGAACTTTAACATACTTCATCAAGTCATGAATAAATCATAGAAATCATAAGACGTAAAGGTAACTTGAGGCATTCATAACATTCTTACGTAGGGAGTAACCCTCTTAGTTACGTTTGGAATACCCATCACAGTATATTCCCTAAATATCTTCGGAGAAACCTTAACGTTTCACTCCTTCGCGTTACCCAATGCATTGGAGAGCTATAACGGGCTCACCCGCCCTTAGTTTATCACAGAACCACATGTCTTCATAATAATGCCCAAGAACCATAACATAATCATATCACATAAAACATACATAAAGGAAACATAAAATTTCCACATTTCAATCACGAGATATCAATACAACACATTGATATAAAAACATTATGAAAACCATTTTCAATACCTAAATAAAAGAAAAGTAAAACATGGTATTTATTTTTCGTTTAAAAATAAGGTATGGCTTGTAGAGGAAGCCGAAACTCAAATAACGGTCACGACGGCGGAGAAGTCGTTGTCGCCACATACGTACGACAAAAACATTCCCTTTTGACGTTTAGTAAACGCTTCGTATAAAAAGGATTCCTTTTGAATAAACGTAAAAGTCAAAGGGGTTTATACACCGTATAAAAGAAAGTTGTGTATAAAATAAAATATGCCTCAACGAAAGGAGATTGAGACGAAGTCCCATACCTCGTATCCGACTTGGCCCGACCGTTCTTTAATCTCTTGAATAATAAACATGAGTTAATCTCTACTTGCTTATGAACCTTTTTCAAGTTCATTATTCCTTTTATACCATGTTATGAACATCATGTAATCATTTAAGTTAATAATGTTCATTTTGTCGGTATTTGGTTCTTAAGTCAAAAATAGACTTCTTACACTTACATGTTGTTAATTTGGTCAAAGGTTCATTATATCCAGAATGATATTAATAATTTGGATAACATATATATCATATATATTCATCATATACATGTATTTATAATATTACATCATATTTAGAGGTAATAAATGAAATGCACCGTTCATGGAGACGGTAAGCCGTACGTACGCATGAACGCTACTTCTATTTCTATTTCGTATTTACTGGAATGGAATCATAATGATATATAAGTATATTATAATTCCAGTATAATAACATATATAATATCATTAACTTTATCCTTTACACATCCCACATATGGTATTAACGAATCAAATCACTTTCAGGGGGCGGTAGTCCGCACTTCCTAAAATGAAGATATCGTGTTTACCCATAATGGGAACCATAAAGGTATGCCCAAAATGAAAAAAAACAGAAGCTTAAGGAAAACATAAACATATAATATATCATATATAAAAATAGTGACATCATAATGGCCACCTTTGAAGGTGTTAAATGAGTATTGAACAATCATCGTTTCGGGAGGCAGAATTTCGCCATGCACAGAAACTGTATGTTCTTTAACCATTTGATGTAGTTGTGTGAGAGTGTAGCTCAAATAAATCTTATAAAAACATCCTAGTATATTGAAGATACTGGTGTTGTTACAAAATAAGTAAATAAAAAGAGTTTAGGGGGTTGGAGAAACAAATTAAAACAAATGAACATGAGAGAATGAATTACCTTTAAAAGTGTAACTCCATTTGATTTGAGCCTAAAGGCATCCTTTGAAAGGATTCTTCCCAAAGTGAATCCTCTAGGATGAGGAGAGCGATGTGGAGAGAGTAAATGGGCAGGGTTTGGCCGAGCATAAGGCTTTAGGAGTGTGTGAAATGAGGTAGTGGTGGGGGCCTTTTATAAGAGGAGAGGAGGGGCACTTTTGGAAAGTAAAGAAATATTACTTTATTTGAAAAAGTTTTTCAGTTTTAAAAGGTCCCACATTGATATACTTCGTGGATATGGTGATAAGGGTTCTAAATCCACTCATCCAATTGGTTTTGGACATGTGTAGTTCATAGATTTTACATTATCTTTCCATTTTATTTAAATCGTTAAGTAATGAGGTCATCACTGCATCATCATGATGTCATAAATAATTTATTTTATTTAATGTCTAAAAATTATAAAAAAAATACTATGATGTAGTAAATCTTTTTAACTTTCAAATGACTTTTTATAATCAAAAATATGATCTTTATAACCCCATGTAAAAATTCTTTTCGTAAGACATATTATGATTGTGTCATTTTTACTTTAACATTTAATAAAAAGTTATTTATGTCATTTCCCAACCAAAGTGTCTCCATGGGGTCCCCAAGTTTACCCATGGCTTGTCTTGGTCGGCAATGACACAACCAATAAGTTTGGGACATGTGTATAGGTCATTTCATATTATTAAATCATTATTTATACCTTAAACTACCCGAATTACCACTAATCGCGATTAAGAACTTAATAAGTTACTATTCACCAAAAAAATTATTTTAATCTCATTGAACCACATTTTACTTCTTAATGACAACCATGTATGTCGGATTTTTTAAATTCAAAACACAATGATGGCAAAATTTCATTTAAACGGAAAATTAGTTTTTATAAGTACCACTTAGTGGTTTCACTATTCATCAAAAATTGAAGTTTTTCAGAAAATTACAAAAATTCACCCTAAGCATTATTTGATATTCCGAATTCAAAAATGAAGTCTATTTTAAAAAATTCAAAACATATAAGTCACATTAATTAATTTAATAATTAATTCCCGGTGTCAGAGCAAATAGAGTGTTTTTATGAAACAATAAGTATCAAAAGATTGACACTAGTTTGAGTCCAATTTCAAAATGAAATTGATTCCAATGACAACCATTGGATTAAATGGTAAAAATATATTCATATTACACATTAAGACCAATTAAAAAGATAATCTAATCATATAAATAAATTAGATTAAAAAGCAGTTTTGATGTAAAATGCAGTATTTTTCACTATTCATTAAAAAATGAACATTGTCAGAAAAATATCAAAAATTCACACAAAGTAAATTTTGATGTCCCAATCATAAAGAATAAGTTTATTTTGACAAACATAGTTTATAAAATTGTCAAAAGATAGATTTAAAAAGGGTTTTCCATCATAAGGCAGTAAAACAATCTTTTAAGAATATTAGTGTATTCCATGCTTAAGATTGGATTTATTTTTATTTTAAGCCTCTAAAACACTATCTTAATCATTAATAGACATAGATAAAAATATCTATTATTCATTACTTACATGGGATGTTACAACTAAAACCAAAATAGACAGTTTTCCCATGCTCGACATCTATGAATTGATAAAACTGAGATGGAACATGAAGAACATGGGTGGTCCGGAAAAGGACATTGGTCAGAAACATGTATTTAAGAAGGCATAATAAAAGGCATTGTGTGAGGGGTAAGTCCACCACGTTGTTTGAAACCATGGGGAATCCTTCTTTGATAGAGGACCCACAATAGGAATAGTGAATTTTCCTCATCGCAATAGTAGATTCACAATCTTATCCCGACCTCTCAATCCTCTGGTATTCCTTACCATGCGCTAACATCACACCAAGACATATGGCTAGAGCTCTTATGTGAGAAGAATCTACTTCCTCACAGTCAAGATCTTCTTATATCTAACTAGAACCCCTTCTTATAATGACACAAGATTCCACATAAACCTCATATGTAGATACAATGGGAAAATCTAGACAGTGAAAATCACTTCTTCAAACAAGACACTTTTAATCAAACATGGGCTAAGTATTCACACAACCATTATCCCTCACTCCGTACGAGGAGTAGAATAAACATGGAACACAAAAAAGCACCCCAATATAACTAAGCACAAATTACACAATCGAGAGAATTACCATAATAGGAGGGAACATTAAATCAAACCCAAAAAAGATATATATCCCCACAATAAGTTGAGGAATCCTCTTAAGTGGAGGATTTAATATTTGATATGAACCCCTAGGTTGATCAACTAGAAATCATGCCAACATAGAACTATTTATAGACACATCACTATATCTAGAAAATCTTTATAAACCCATTGGAAATTTCTCTTAAACAGAGCCAACAACAAGATTCCATCTTAAAACACAGGAAGAGTATGACTTCCAGATAATAAGGAATTATAAAAAAAGAAACAACACTTTTGATTCATAAGAAAAACTAGACACATAACCATTGGTTTATAAATAAACACCACAATTTTTCTTCTCAAACCCATTTTGAGAAACAAACAAACTTGGTGGATTTTCCCACTCACCAATGGTGTTCCATTGAGTCTCCCTCATATGCGCATTTTAGTGCCACCCTAGGAACCCATGCAATCCTACCATACTAGGCATCCATATACATTCCCATATGCCACCATGCATGAGAGTACCGATGAACACAACAAAGGCTAAAACACGAATCCTAATTTTCTAATCCAAAACAAAACATTTGCCTCAATTCAAAAATCAAATATCTTCCAAAGATGCACTAACCACCAATTCATGAACAATTTCCAAATTCCCACAGAACAAAACATTTTACAATTCATGAAAGATAAACCCCATATATCTCTACCAAAATCATGTCCCATAATTCAAACATTGTTTTTATACAATTAAATAATCCACATTTTTTCAAGAAATATTTGATTACAAACCCATTCAATTTAATTTTAAAACAAATTCCAAAACTATCATTTTATTCCAAATCTCTCTTTCCCATTATAAAAAATTCTCCCAAGACTCTTTTCATAAAGCAAAAATCCACCAAGACCAAAACACATTTAAAAACATAACATTAACTCAAAACCAATTTTTGAATACATTTCATCAAATTATAAAACTTTTCAATTCCCCAAAACATCCCATTTTAAACAATATTTCAGAACTACATTAAAATAATCCATTCAAAAAAAAAATAGTTCAACAACCAATATGATTAGATTAGGGATATTCAATTATGTTAAATAATTTATTTTTTATTCCAATGATTATTTTCATAAAAACCCAAATTTCAAATTTCATTCTTATATTAAATTTAGAATACTCATCTTCCACTTCTCAAAATGAGGATATTCAAAACAAAATTCAGAATTCAAGAAAGGTCCAGGAAACCCACAATGGGGAAGTAGTGTTGGTGGGTGACATGACCATATTGTTGGCGGCTCTATGTCAAACACAATAATTAGACAATAAAAATGAAAATTTTAATTACATTTTAGGGGTATTAAATGTTCTTTTTTGATCTTATTGGCCATAGATAGTGGATTTTAATTTTGAACATCCATTCTTATCATTTGCACACTTCATGCCTAATGTACACCAATTTATTCTGAATGATTAATCAATTTCTAGGGAATGTAATTTACAATATTTTAATTTGATATTTTGGTAAATTTATCTACACATTAATATGAAAATTTTTTATTTAGGGACAACTGTATGATTCATAATGTATGATGGAGATATTTTGTGATGAAAGGAAACAATTTTCAAGAAGGCGGATTGGACACCATCCAAATTATGAGATTGTGGGGACAAAAATACAGACCCAATGAGTCCCAAATGTCTTGATATGATAGAAGTAACATAGTGAAACATATAATTATTTAGAATCCAGCACTAATTCACCCTCTCTTATGGTTATTCTGGCATCCCATGTTAGAGATTAAATTCTTGGCCGGATTCTGCAGCCCAGAAAAACATCCCCACAATTTAAACATATCTCAGGAACAAAAAATTCGATTCAGCTTAAATTTTACAGAGATATTGTAGGCATCTGGTGAGTCACTTGTGTCTTCTATATCCCACACTAATTCGGACATATTAAAGGCCATATAGGTGCGTCTGTTCGGTGGATACCAGATGGATGGCACTTTGAGTCAAGGATAAAGAGGTCCACTCTTCCTTAATTTCCACCACCCTAGGCCTACCATAATGAAGTGGTATGCATTGTACTACTAGAGGCTCGACCTAGGCCTCCCAAAATGCCTATTTAATGCATGGTGATGAAGTATTTAATCATCTTTGAGCATTATTTCATTTTAATGTTATGCTGCCAATTTGATGTTGTAATCGCATTCCTTCACTTGTACGTTCTTGAATTACCTTAGCTTCGTTCTAAAAGTTCTTCATATTCTTGATTCCCATTATTTTAATAATCTCTTTGATAATGTTTCCTCACGGTGTGAACTTTTTCACACCAAATATTGTGAGATTATCACTCAATGGTGGAGTGATCGTTATTTCATTGTTTTTTCTTCTCCAATTCCTCCCTCGTGAGTCTACTTCCTGCTTCCATTGAATCCATAGAATCAATGGAGGGATAACACACTTATGGGTTGAACCAAAGGAGTATAAAGGGGTTTTATTTGATATTATTTCTCAATATATTGAGGTCTAATCACTTCTTTTAAATGATATATTTATTTAATTATTATAAAACCTCTTCATCCTTGTGGAATTTATGGTCACACTCATCAAGTGCTAATACGAACCATTACCTTGGAGTGCTCAAAACATTTATACTTCAAGTGTATGGGTGATTAGTATTAGGGTGTGTAGGAATTAAACCAATATGTGATTATTTTTTTGACCTCCTTAAATGAACCCATCTCAAAAATAAGAAATTGAAAACAACATTAAAATAATGCATCCAATCCACCTCTTATAACAACCTAGGATCAACCATTCTCATAATTTGAATTCATTTAGGACTTTTAGTGTTCACATAAACCCATCTAAAATCATCCTAATGTTGGAAACTTAATATCTAAAAATATTTTATAGAATGTACGTGTACGTAGGATACTTCTTGGGTCTATGAGCATTCAACAACACAAGCTAAACAATAAGCGACCGCTTAACCCTAAAATCAAGGATAAATTTGCGCGAGAAAAAATTTTAGCACCATTTCAAAGGAACCATGTAAATAAACTTAATCACACATTCTATTATCTCCCATTTCTTTTATTCTCTTTAAAATTATATTATCTTTTCATTGGGTCATTTTTTTTCTTTTGGCGCATGTCCTCCTATACTCAGGACCAATCAAACCCTCTGGTTATGGTGGATAGTTCTGGGGTTGGGGAGTCAAGTACACCAAAGGAACACTTTCCATTATATCCCAATCATCCTAATACTCCAGAGTCAAAAATTTGATCCCATATTAATGGAATTTCATCAAAGAAACAATCTCATAAACGAGGGTGGGAACCAAAATGGAAATCCAAATGAGGCAGCCCCAAACATATTAAATGCAATCAGTCAATCCATGAATGACTACCACACACCTTCCTAGACCAATTCCCCTCATGCATTAGACACAATTCCCTAAGATATTCCAACTACATATTTAAACCCCAAGTCATATGCCACCTTCCCACATTCCATGGAATTGAGTCCAAGATGCCATACCTTCATGTTATGGAGTTCAATGACATTATAGGAACCCTGTGTCCCACACCTCATCTAGAATCATCTAAGATGATTCTATTTCCTTTTTCTATAATGGATCTAGCTACAAATTGTCTAAACAATTTTATACCATCATCCATCAATTCTTGTGACCAATTACAAAGTGAATTCGACCAAAAATATTATCCACACCATAAAATGATTGCACTTAAAAACTACATCCTTTTTTTTTTGAAAAACAGGAGATTCCTTTTATTAACCATGGAAAAGGTTCAAAGAAACACCCTACATGGTACCTGAATATGTAAGAATTTTCTATGAAGGGTTGGGTTCAGAGAACAAACAATTCAATGATATGATGTGTAATGGATATTTTAAAAACATATCCCAAAATGATTCTTATCGGTATCTAGAAAACCATGTTGAAGAAAACCTAACATGGGGTACATCACCTTATTCTGAAAAGCCACAAAGAGATATTGGAATTCATAAACATAGATAATAGTAAATCTTTAGGGCTAAACTCGCAGCACTCCCTAGGAATGTTTAAGAGATAGACCTCTGTAAAGTCCATGAAATTCAAATTGTAGACCCTGTTTTCACAATTTGTGAAAAACATGACCATAAGACTGAAAACTGCACAACCATTCCATTCATCGAGGATGTTATTTTAGGATGAACCCCAGTGGAAATAAATGACTTGAACTTTTAGAATCCTCAATACCAAAATACCTTCATCTGAAGGTATAATGACCACCCAGGATTCCGCTGGAAAGATTACCAACAACCTAGCCAACAACAGGGACAAAATACATACCCCCATCAGAACTAAAAAAATAACCAGTTCCCAACCCAATATTTCCAATACCAATAGCCACCGTTACCTTTTCAACAAACCATCCTATAATTTCCTGGACCTCTCCGGCCCATTCCTTTGTCAAAAAGAGGGTTTTGAAGTGTTCTAGAGGGTAAAATGGACTTTTCCCACACTTTTCAGAATTTTGAAACTACACTCCGTGTAGTGTGAGTACACGCCGTTTACCCCTTCGCCGGGTATACCCATTGTTGAATGTTTTCTCATTACATTGTGAAATAATTGGGTACACGTCATGTACACCAAACTACACGTCGTGTAGTTCCTCCCCATGTACGTGTTACCCTCAAACCGTGTGTTGACTAGTCAATGACTGTGTGCCCTGTTGGATTCATGTCCTTGCCATGTGAAATAAATGAGTACATGATGTTTAGCCAATACTACAGGTCGTGTAGTCCTTCCCCGCATATGCGGTACCCTTAACTCGTGTGTTGACCAGTCAACGGCCGCGTACCGCGTTGAAGGCCGTGTTGGAAGCCGCATGGTGGCCACGTGAAATAGACAAGTACACTTCGTGTACCATAAAGTACACACTATGTACATTTCTTTCACGCCTATAAAAGGAGGGGTCCCCTCATCCTTTTCAACACACCCCTCTCCTCCCCTTTCCTTTGAGCAGAGTTCTCACAAGAGACTCGAAGGCTCCTTTTTCTTCCATAACTTCTTCATCCGAGCTCCGATTTACGATCCATCAGCATCCACGGGATAGTAATGACAAGGCTGAACTTTTGAGCTTGGATCCATTATATTTCCATCAGCCTTTCCATTCCAACATCCATCCGAAGAGGTTTTTCTGGGATTCATCATAAGTGACGGACACCGACAGACATCTTCTATGGTTGATCCGTGGGAGCGTTGTGATCAGAACCTGTTGATGTAGGGATCTTACCTTAGTCTCTCTAAATTGTGCATCATTTGGGGTGGGTTTCCTATTGTTTACATGAAACACATTTTAACCAGTTTAATGAAGATAATAATTGTCTTATATAATGGGGATGAGAAGTTGTGAATGTAGTTACTTTATGTTACATCACGTGATATTATGTTGTGAATTGAATAAGCTTATGCCTACTGAAAATCACGGTTCTTGGGGGCCTTTGCATGGGTAATTAAATGTTCCCTATCTTCTAGACCGTGTTTTTAATGGAACTTTGTTGAATTTGGAATTTGTTTAATCACGTAATGTTGGATGATTTATAATCTGGAACCCTTGTGTGATAACCCCAGTTGAACGAAATGGAATAACAAACATGTGGGTGTTGTCTTGGATACGTGGTAAGTGATGGGGGTGTTTTGTGGGTTGTTGTGGATCGTGTGAGCAGTGGGGATGCGGTTGGCTTGGTTGTGGGTTGGTGTGAATGGTATGTTGGTGATGGGAAGCGTGGCTGTGATAAATGTTATTAAAGGGGTGATGATGTATGGTGTGGTAGTTGTTATGGAAATTGGCAGCGAGGCTGCAGGGTTGGGTCTGAATGTGAACGAACTAGGGGTTGTGAATAATAAATAAAAGTGTAAGAGTTAATGAATGACGGGGCTTGCTAATGAAACAGAATAATAATCAATGGGTTGGTTGGTCGTTATGAAGGACTTGGTTGTGTTGCTTTTGTTTTCCTAACATGATAAGTGGATGGCAGGGATATGTTTTACGAATGATCATTGTGGTTGGTTAAGGATAGTTGCCCAGTAGTTAAAGAACTAAAAAACTGATTCTGTTGAAACATGAAAACATAAATGGGGCTTCGAGATTTTTTGTTGTATGCATGCTTCGTTGTAGCAGTGCCGAGGCACGTGCTCAGTTCTCTGATTAGAAGACATAGGTTGGGCTGAGTGTTTGGTGTGTGTGTGTATATATATATATATATATATATATCTTTGTGTTTTATCGCACCCCACACATGTTGAGAATTTAGTGCCGAACACTCCCATTTCATGGGAGAGGGTGTTTTCTCTTTAGTTACTAGCTCCTTCCAGCTTCTTCTTCCCTAGGCTGTGATGGCTTGAGGCGACCTTACACCCAAGACTCTTCTGGTAGGTTTCAGTTGGGGTGGTTTATCCCAAGACTCTTCGGGTAGGTTTTACTATTTCCCAAGAACCTTCATGATGAGGCCCAGGTGTGTGCGGGGGGGATACGTGGCTGTGAGGCCCAAGTGTGTGCGGGTGGGATAAGTGGTTGTGAGACCCAGGTGTGTGCGGGCGGAATACGTAGTTGTGAGGCCTAGGTGTGTGCGGGCGGGATACGTGGTTGTGAGGCCCAAGTGTGTGCGGGCGGGATACGTGGTTGTGAGGCCCAGTTGTGTGCGGGCGGGAAGAGTGTGGTAGCATCAAGACGTTCACTGTTAGGAAGAGCAGCTAGCTAGTGGTGGAAATGGTGTGGTGTAACCAATACTCTTGTTCTTATATACTACTACTTGTTGGGATTGTGTTTTTGGTGAGTGTGCCTGGTGAGGTTGGGTGGATATAATTCCTTGCTAGGTTTCTTCTGTTGTTCTCACGGGACATTAGGATGTCTCCCCACTTGTGCACGAGGGCTTTAGGTTTCCCTACTGAGTATACATGTATGCTCACCCTACGTTTACTTTCAAGTTTCTAGGAGGACTACTAGGGCCATGCGGGACCCTACTAGTCGAGACAGTTGGAGTTGATATAGTTTTCTGTACTTGTTTTCTTTTGTATTGTACGTTTTAGCATTCTTGTACTTGTACCTTGTTACAAAACCTTTTAAACATGCATGTGGGATTGGTTTGGGTTTATTTCTATACACTTCTTCTTTTCCTTTTTGGTGGTTGACTTGTCCTATTTCCCGATCTTAAATAATAAAAGTGCAATTCCTCCCATATTTGTGAAAACTTATACCCTTGGTACTAGTCGCCACCCCGGGGCCTACTGAATGCGGGACTCAGGGGTCATTATCTCCCTTTCACCATTTCCAGCTCAGGTGGGGCATCTTTAGTGGAGGGGGTCATGACAGAATGGTATCAAAGGCAGGTTGAGAGATAGGATGGAGTCTGGAGTTAGGCACAGTGAGGATTGAATGGGATGATAGGGAAACAGTGTTGGTTAATCTTGGTGCATGACATAGGCCAGGGAAGATAGGCTAGGACATGGGATTTTAGGGCCCCCGTGATACGATGCAAGGACTTTGAGCCTACCAAATCACCAAGTGAGACTACATTAATTGCAGGGTATTGGCCCTAGGAAAGGTATATGCATCATTATGATTGTGTTTTATTTGATTTGGGTGTTCTGGGAAGTAAATTGAAATAAAATGATAAAATGAAACCCTGAGAAATTTCCTCACTACTTGGGCTTAGGAGATATTTGTTTACCATAAAGCTATGGAACCTGGACGTCGTCCCTGGGTGACTCAGATGGCCGAGGCCCAGGAGATTCAGGCGGTCAATCAGTTGAGGATTAGCCGAGAGGAGGATGATAGCCAGTGGCAGAAGACTCTCCGTTCTTTCCAGCGGTAGAACCTCATGAAGTTCGAGGGTAGTACTTTGGAGACGGAGATGGAGGGGTAGCTTGAGGAGCTAGGGATTTCTTTTACCTTGATCTGTGCTCCGAGGGAGTATTGGGTTCCCCTAGCAGTTAGTCAGCTGAGGGGTGAGATGCGATAGTGGTGGATGCTCTACCTCAGAGAGAGGATAGAGGCAGAGGTTCCATGGGCTGATTTTGAGAAGGAATTCCAAGAGTAATTCCTTTCTTCAATGATCAAGGCAGATAAGCGGCAGGAGTTACTCTCCCTTCAGTATGGGAGTTTGTCAGTACGAGAGCTGGGGATCAAGTTCAAGGATCTCCAGCGCATTTCTCCGGATCTCTTTCTGGATGAGGAGTCTCGGGCGAGACATTTGGAGGAGGCACTTCGTCCTTCGCTCCAGTATACTATCACCCCCTTCACCCTTTCGACATACTTGGCAGTACAGAAGAAGGAAGAGGTTGTAGACAGGATGCACTCACTGGGAGGTGCGCAACGTGATGGGTTTCAGCCAGGTTCTTCGAAGGGGAAGGTAGTCAGCATCAGGTCTCCTGCGGCGGGACCTTCCAGGTTCATGCCAGTGGGGAGAAGGCCCCAGCTATTCCAGTTCAGATCTCCAGGTCCTCATCCCTTTTTCCATGAGCCCAGGACTGAAGTGTTTCTCTTGTGGAGGTTTCATGCACATTCAAATTCAGTGCCCAACCCGAGCTCAGTACGGTGGAGGTGGGCAGGTTCAGTGCCCACTTCAGCAGCAATAGTTTCCGGTGAGGCTCTTCCAGCAAGAGCGGGACCCTGCTACTCCAAGGGAAGACCTTGTGGGAGGAGGCCGACCTCAGGGTGCTCCTCAGGGACCTCGACCAGGGTGTGGTTGGGGATGTGGATGCCATCAGAGAGGTAGAGGGGCTAGGCATGGGCAGTTTCACAAAACAGGGTTGGCAGCTCCAGCAGGACCAGATGTGGTATGTGGTACGATTTGTTTCTTCGGCACTCTCGTTTTTTCCTTCTTCGATTCAAGATATTCACACTCCTTTGTTGCACCTGGTCTAGCCCATTATTTGGGACTAGACATAGAGAGACTTTCCGTACCACTAGTGCTGAGTACACCAGTTTGAGGCCAAACCATTATATCTTGTGTTTTATAGGGATGTGGGATAACGTTGGGACCACATCGATCTAGTGGGGATCTTCTTTTTCTATAGATGCAGCCATATGATGTCATCCTAGGCATCGACTAGTTTTCTTCCATTAGTGACGTTATCTACTGCTTCCAGAGATGAGTCGTGTTCTCCGACGTGGACGGGCAGCGTGTAGCTTTTGTTGGTGAGAGGAGATATCAGGTGGGAAGTCTTTGTGTGGAGCCCCTCCTTTCTTTTTTAGGAGGGTTATCAGTGGTTCCGGCTGATACAGAGATGGTGGATATCCCAGAGGTTGTTGGGGAGTTCCTCGATGTTTTTCCCGAGGAGGTTGTGAGTATACCCCCTCGACATGACGTTGAGTTCGGGATAGACTTACAGCCTGGTGCCCTTCCAATTTAAGTGGCCCCTTATCGTATGGAACCATCAGAGTTGTGGGAGTTGCGGATTTAGATTGAAGATCTGATGGAGAAGGGTTTTGTTCGACCCAGCGTGTCTCTATGGGGTGCTCCAGTTTTGTTCATAAAGAAGGAAGATGGTGGTCTCAGGCTATGCATAGACTACCGAAGGTTGAATCAGGTAACTTTCAAGATCTGTTACCCACTTCCAAGGATATATGATATCTTCGACCAACTGAGGGGAGCAGGATGGTTTTCTAAGATTGATCTACGATCAGGATATCATCAACTGAGAGTGAAGGACAGTGACATCTCGAAGACAGCTTTCATGTGCATTTATGGGAACTTCGACTTGGTAGTGATGTCGTTTGGAGTTACCAAAGCACCAGCTATGTTCATGGACTTATGAACATTGTATTCCAAGAGTTTCTGGAATGGTTCGTCGTTGTGTTTATCGATGACATCCTGATCTACTCAAGATCAGAGGAGGAGCATGTTGAGCATCTCAGGGCAGTCTTGGAAGTCCTTCAACACCACCAGCTTTACGGGAAATTGTCGAATTGTATGTTCTTGATGTAAGACGTACAATTTCTTGGGCATGTGGTGTCTCATCATGGAGTTTCAGTGGACCCGTCGAAGGTGGAGGCAGTTGTTTCTTGGGCAGCACCCAAGAGCATGGCAGAAGTTCGTAGTTTCCTGGGTTTAGCGGGTTACTATCAGAGGTTCGTTTCGGACTTCTCTCGAGTTGCACCTCCATTGAAACCTTTGACTAGGAAGAACCATATCTTCCTATGGTGTGAGAAGTGCCAGAAGGACTCGAATACCTGAAGGAGAAGTTGTTCAATGATCCCGTACACCGGTTGCCATAGGAAGGGTTGTTGTATGAGGTGTTTTGTGATGCTTATGGCCTTGGTCTGGGGTGCGTGCTGATGCAGAAGAAGGGTGTGATCTGTTATGGGTCTAGGAAATTGCTCCCTCATGAGTGTAACTATTCCACCTATGACCTGGAGCTTGCAGAAATACTGTTCGCACTGATGTTGTGGTGACATTACCTCTTTGTAGCTTTGTGGTCTTCTCAGATCACAAGAGCCTGTGTTGTATATTCACTCAGCGTGACATGAACTTACGGCAGCGGAGATTGGTCGAGTTCCTCCAAGACTATGATTTAGATAACTCTTACACTAAAGGTAAGGGCAACGTTGTGGTTGATTCCATGAGCAGGAAGTCACAAAAGGAAGTGGTTCAGGAATCCACTAATGCTTGGAAAGCGATGGGAGAGCTGGTCGCCTTGCACTTGGATGAAAGGAAAGAAGGTTTTAGAGGCTGTTTGTTTTAGATGTAGGTGAAACCCTCCTTATTGCAGCTGGTGGAAGAGTCTTAGAGGGGGGACTACAAGGCTTAAGTAATGTGGGATCATTTCGATCAAGGAAACGCTCCAGAAGCATGGTCAGAGGATAACCGACATCGGATGCTTTTCCATGGATGTGTTTTTGTTCCGGAGGCGATGCGTGAGGGATTTCTCCGTGAGTTCTATATCTTAGCCTTGGAAGTACATCCAAGAGTTTCAAAAATGTACCAAGGCCTGAGGGAACAGTTTTGGTGGCTCGGGGTGAAACGGGCAGTGGCAGAGTTTGTGGCTAAGTTCCTAGTGTGTCAGCAAGTAAAGGCTGAACACCATGTTCCCAGGGGTTTGATGCATCCATTAGATGTCCCTGAGTGGAAGTGGGATGATATCTCGATGGAATTTGTCACAGGACTACCCAGAGCACAGGGAGGTCATGATGTTATCTAGGTGGTGGTGGATCGTCTGACGAAATCAGCTCACTTGTTAGAAATTAAGGAGTCGTGCCCGATGAGTACCTTAGCACAGAGGTACGTAGACAAGGTGATGTGTTTTCATGGAGTTATGAAGAATATAATCTCAGACCAGGATACTAGGTTTAACTCACGAGTCTAGAGGGGGTTACAACATGCTTTTGGCACCCAGCTACGCCTTAGCACTACTTTCCACCCCTAGACCGACGGGCAGACAGAGCGGACTATCCAGATGTTGGAGGAAATGCTACGAGCATGTGTTTTGGATTTCGGAGGGTCAGGGGTATGACACGTGACTTTAGTAAAGTTTTCGTAAATCAACAGATTCCACTCTACTATTAGCATGGCACTTTTTGAGGCTTTGTATGGAAGACCATGTCATTCACCCATTTTCTAGGAAGAGGTTGGTGAGACATGTGCTCCTGGGCCAGAGGTAGTGCAGAGCACCATAGATAAATTCCATCTTGTACGTGAGAGGATGAAAGTGGCTCAGGACCAACAGAAGTCTTATGTAGTTCTTCAGAGGTGGCCCTTGGAGTTTGAGGTGGGAGATCACATGTTCTTGAAGGTTTCCCCTCGACGAGGGTAGCAGAGGTTTGGGAAGGGGAGTAAGCTCTAACCTAGGTTCATCGGACCATTTGAGGTGCTGAGGTGAGTCTTAGAGGTGGCATATCAGCTAGCCCTTCCACCTTAGTTGGAGAAGGTTTATAGCGTCTTCCACGTCTCCCAGCTTTGTTAGTACTTACACAAAGACTCTCACGTTATCGACTGGGGAGAGTTAGATATGGGAGACGACATATCATTAAAGGAATGACTAGTCATAATCAAAGATCGTAAAGAGAAGGTGCTCCGTGGATGAACCATTCCCTTGGTTTGGGTGTTGTGGGGGCATGGTGGCCTCGAGGAGAGCACTTGGGAGCGGGAGACCGAGTTGCACACTCAGTAGTCGGAGTTGTATTGACTTGTTTTTTTCTTTGTTATTCTGATCTCTGTTTTGATGTTATGATTTGTACCTTTGATATATGGAATGCTTGGATTGTCAGTTATGAATCCTTTTGTTTCCTTGTTCTCTTGGAGTGTGTAACATGTCCGGGCGTGTGGGGAAGGGAAAACCCTAACCCTTAATCAAGGTGCATTAATGCGGATGTGATTGAACCCGTGCCGGCGAGTCAGTGCCGCCTAAAGTGGATAATATCTCGACATAGGAAATGGAATTTTCCCCCACCCATGTGTTCAGGCAGTGTGTGGGTTGTGCGGTGTTAGGGGCAGTGTAAGTTGAAAAATCCTAATGTATGGAAGTGGGGAGACCCGATTCTTAATCGGGACGCATTAATGAGGATGTGATTAAACCCGTGTTGGTGAGTCAGCGCCGCCTAAAGAGGATAATATCTCGACATAGGAGAAGTAATTCCTAACTCGTATAATTAGGGTGGATGGTTGGGTTCCTATTATAATAAGATCCCTAAGAGGTATCTTGTTGGGTTACTCTGGGTTGGTTTTGAATTCTCTAGGATGAGAATGTTTTAAGAGGTATCTGAGGTAATGGCCCAGACCTCTCCTGCCCATTCCTTTGTCAAAAAGAGGGTCTTGAAGTGTTCTGGAGGGTAAAATGGACTTTTCCCACACTTTTCAGAATTTTGAAACTACACGCCGTGTAGTGTGAGTACACACCATGTACCCTCTCTCCAGTTATACCCCGTGTTGAAAGACATGTCCTTACCATGTGAAATAATTGGGTACACACCGTGTACCCAAAACTACACGTCGTGTAGTCCCTCCCCACATACATGTTACCCTCAAACCATATGTTGACCAGTCAACGGTTTTGTGCCATTTTGGAGTCGTGTCCTTGCCATGTGAAATAAATGAGTACATGCCAGGTAGGTAATACTACATGTCGTGTAGTCCCTCCCCGCGTACGTGTTACCCTTAATCCGTGTGTTGACCAGTCAATGGTCACGTACCGCGTTGAAGGCCGTGTTGGAAGCCGCGTGGTGGCCGCGTAAAATCGCCAAGTACACGCCATGTGATTTTGTTTTTCACGACTATAAAAGGAGGGGTCCCCTCCTCCTTTTCAACACACCCCTCTCCTCCCCTTTCCTCTGAGCAGAGCTCTCCCAAGAGACTCAAAGGCTCCTTTTTCTTCCATAACTTCTTCATCTGAGCTCCGATTTATGATCCATCGGGGGCCACGGGATCATAATGACGAGCCAGAACTTCTGATCGTGGATCCATTGTCTTTCCTTCATCCTTCCATTTCCAACTTCCACCTAAATAGGTTTTGCTGGTATTCAAAAAAAGGGACAGACACTGACGGACATCTTCTAAAGTTGATCCGGGGGAGCGTTGTGACCAGAACCCGTTGAGGTAGGGATTTTACCTTTGTCTCTCTAAATTGTGCATCATGCGGGGTGGGTTTCCTCTTTTTTATGTGAAACACATTTAAACCGGTTTAATGAAGATAATAGCTGGCTTATATAATGGGGATGAGAAGTTGTGAATGCAGTTACTTTATTTTACATCATGTGATTTTATGTTGTGAATTGAAAAGGCTTATGCCTTCTGAAAATCACAGTCGTTGGGTGTGATTTCTTGAGCAATTAAGTTTTTCCCTATCTTCTAGACCGTTTTTGTGAATGGAACATTGTTGAATGTGGAATTTGGTTAATCACATAATGTTGGATGATTTAAAATCTGGAACCCATGTGTGATCAACCCGTTTGAACAAAATAGAATAACGAACATGTGGGTGTTGTCTTGGATACATGGCATTTGATGGGGGTGTTTTTGTGGGTTGATGTGGATCGGGTGAGCTGCGGGGCTGCGATTGGCTTGGTTGTGGGTTGGTGTGAATGCTATGTTGGTGATGGGCAGCGGGGCTGCGATAAATGGTATTAAAGGGGTGATGATGTATGGTGTGGTTGTTGTTATGGCGTTTGGCAGCGGGGCTGTAGGGTTGGGTTTGAATGTGAACGAACTAGGGGTTGTGAATAATAAATAAACGTGTAAGAGTTAATGAATGATGGGGCTTTCTAATGAAACGGAATAATAATCAATGGGTTGGTTGGTTATTAAGACGGACTTGGTTGTGTTGCTTGTGTTTTCCTAACTTGATTTGTGGATGGCAGGGATATGTTTAACGAATGATCGTTGTGGTTAGTTATGGATAGTTTCATAGTAGTTAAGGAACTAATAAACTGATTCTGTTGAAACATGAAAACTTAAATGGGGTTTCGGGATTGTTTGTTGTATTGATGCTTCATAGTAGAAGTTCTGAGGCACATGCTTAGTTATCTAATTAGAAGCCATAGGTTGGTCTGAGTGTTTGGTATATATATATATATATCTTTGTGTTTTATCTCACCCCACCCATGTTGAGCACTTAGTGTCGAACACTCCCATTTCATGGGAGAGGGTGTTTTCCCCTTAGTTACTAGATCCTTCCTACTTCTTCTTCCCAAGGCTGTGATGGCTTGAGGTGACCTTACACCCAAGACTCCTCGGGTAGGTTTCGATTGGGGTAGTTTAGCACAATATTCTTCGGGCAGGTTTTACTATTTCCCAAGAACCTTCGGGATGAGGCCCAGGTGTGTGCGGGCGGGATACGTGGTTGTGAGGCCCCAGTGTGTGCAGGCGGGATAAGTGGTTGTGAGGCCTAGGTGTGTGCGTGCGGGATACGAGGTTGTGAGGCCCAGGTGTGTGAGGGCGGGATACATGGTTGTGAGGCCCAGGTGTGTGTGGGTGGGATAATTTGTTGTGAGGCCCAGTTGTTGGCGGGCGAGAAGAGTGTGGTAGTTTCAAGACATTCGTCGTTAGGAAGAGAAGCTAGCTTGTGGGGGAAAATGGTGCGAGGTACCCAATACTCTTGCTCTTATATACTAATACCTATTGTGATTGTGTTTTTGGTGAGTGTGGATGGTGAGGTTGGGTGGATAGAATTCCTTTCTAGGTTTCTTCTGTTGTTCTCACAGGACATTAGGATGTCTCCCCAATTGTTCACGAAAGATTTAGGTTTCCCTACTGAGTATACATGTATGCTCACCCTACATTTACATTCAGGTTTCAAGGAGGACTACCAGGGCCATGTGGGACCCTACTTGTTGGGATAGTTGGAGTTACTACAGTTTTCTGTACTTGTTTCTTTTGGTATTGTAATTTTTAGCTTTTTTGTACTTGTACCTTGTTTCAGAACTATTTAAACATGCATGTCGATTTGGATTGGGTTTATTTCTATACACTTTTTCTTTTCCTTTTTGGTGGTTGACTTTTCCTATTTTCCGATCTTAAATAATAAAAGGGTAATGCCTCCCATATTTGTGAAAACTCATACCCTTGGTGATAGTCGCCACCCCGGGTCCTACTGGAGGTGGGACTCGGGGGGGTCATTATCTCCTTTTCACCATTGACAGCTGTGGAGGGGCATCTATTATGGGAGGGGGTCGTGACACATCCCACCTCCAAAATATCACCCTGGGATAAACCGATAATCTCAAGCACCAACCCAAACTGTTCCACAAACCCTACTATATCAATTGTGCAAAAAAATGGAAAGGACGATCACATAAGTATCTTCCCTAAAACAATAACTCCAAACCATAAAAACTAGAAAGGTACCCACACATACTCATGCGGTACCACCCTCAACTTCAATAAGAGAGATTAGTAATACTCAAAAAACTCATGAACAAATAAAGTTTGTGATAGTTTTATGAAGTGGGAAATATATTGAGAAAACATAACAACTAATTTAGAACCCATATAAAGATTCATAATTGGATAAAAACTCAAATTATCCAAATGATCAAACTGAAAAACACGATAACATTGTCAAAGAAACAACTCTTCATCAAAAAAACCCCACAACCTGCACCATTTCCACAATGCATGAGGGGGAAAACAAAGCCTGAATTGAGTGAAACATTGAGGTAAATCTTCTCACAAGTCAAGTTGAACATTTCCCTTCTTGATGCGATCCAAACCATACCTACCTAATCAAAGTACCATAAGGACTTGTGCAATTTTAATAGAAAATTTTCACATAAAAACCAAGTCCTTTTGGCTGATAATGTGAGTACCACCATTCAAGGGACCATTCCCCCTAAGATGAAATACCCAGGTTTCCCTTACATAAATGTTAAACTATGAGATAGAAAAGTTTTCAGGGCCTTGTGTGACCTTGGTTCTAGTGTCAATATCATTACCTATTATGTGTACTTACAGTTAGGTCTAGAATAGCTCCAACCCACATCTTTCACTATTCAACATGCTTATAGTAGCATTTGGCTTCCAAAGGGGATTTTAAAGGATGTTCTAGTTGAGGTTGAAAACATCATCTACCCTATTTAATTCATTATCCGTGACATCCTTTCAAACATTATTAATAAGGAACAAACCCCAATCATCATTGTTCGTCCATTCCTTGAAATAATCAACTCTATTATCTTAGTTCGAAACGGGATCACGACCATCACTATTGAAAACATGAGTCTAGACATGAACATCTATAATTCAAGTTCACAAATAGGGGGTGATGAGGACATTCATGAAGTAAACATGATAAGAATCATTGATAATGAATCCATTGAACATCAAGGAATATTTGATTGATATTTAAGTCAGGATGAGATTGATTTCCTTTGTTTACATGAAGGATGATTATCTCCTTTCCTTAAATCTTTTTCAAACTTCTCTTATGATGAAGTCTTAGGTCGAACAATCAATGAAGCCTTTTTGGAAACCACTTTCCTAGAGACCACTCCAACTTCCATCACTAAATCTGATCAAAACAATCTTGTAGTCGAAACTTCTACATGTGGGGAATCAATCATATCGAAAACTCTAGGAAATAAAATTGATCTTGATCTAATGTCCCAAAATTTTACTGAAATTCTGAACCAACATGATCATTAATTGATGGAACATACTGCAACACTCATGTATTCCTTCCAAGGGGAAAATCAAACACATCTAATTGTCAATTCTTCTTCTCTTGAAGGAAATCATTGGAGGATGCATCTATATGTCATTAGGAATCATAAGAAATCCAATGGTTGGACTCTGTATGATATCCCTGGGATTATCCCACTAATCGTGACTCATTGGATTGTTCTGGAATCTGATTCAAATCCATGTCATCGTCCTCAATAGAAACTCAATCCTAATCTCAATGATGTAAGGAGAAAAGAACTTTTGAAATTGTTAACATCTAGTATCACCTATCCCATAGCTGAGAGTGAGTGGGTGATCCCAATCCATGTGGTTACAAAAAAGGCTAGAATCATAGTGATAACCATTAAGGATGGTAAGATTCTTACAACAAGGGTGAGTAGTGGCTAGTGAGTCTGCATCTACTATATGAAGCTAAAATCATTTACCAAGAAGGATCATTTCCCCTTTCCATTCAATAACCAAGTCCTTGAGAGAGTGGCAGGTCATGTCTTATACTATTTCATAGATGGGTACATGGGGAATAATCACATTGAGGTCTCCCTAGAAGATTAAGGGAAGACTACATTCACATGTTCATTCGATACCTTTTCTTTCAAACACATGCACTTCGAGTTATGCAATGCCTTGGGAACCTTCTGGTGTTGAATGAAGTAATATTCTTAGACATGGTAAGGGATTTTCTAGAGGTCTTCGTGGATGTCTTCTTTCTTTTTGGGAATACATTTGAGGGATTTCTGAGGAATGTGGATAGAGTCTTTTCAAGATGTGAAGATATGAATTTGGTCCTAAATTGGGGAAAATGCCATTTCATGGTTAAATAGGGACTAGTTCTAGGACATATAGTCTCAGGTAGGGGGATTGAAGTTGATAAATCCAAGGTTTACACTATTTGTCACCTTCCAACACCCAAAAATTTCAAGGAAGTGATGTATTTCTTCTGAAATGATTGTTTATGTAAAAGGTTCATTAGTAATTTCTGCTCCATTTCTAGATGACATTGTGTAATTTTGGTGAAGGATGATTTATTTTTATAGACAGAAAGCTGTGAGGAATCATTCTCTACACTCTAGTCAGCTATTATCTTTCCAATTATAATGAAATATCCAAATTGGAATCCTCTTTCGAGATCATGTGTGATGCAAGTGACATTAATGTTAGAGAATTCTTAGGATAGTGGTATCAGAAAAATCCATATGTCATTACTTATGAAATAAAATCATTTAATGATGCACAAATCAACTACACCACCACTAAGAAATATTTTCTTGTTGTTGTTATTTATTTAGAGAAATGTAGGTCATAACTCTTAGGATCACCCATCACTGTCTTCACTGACCATTCAGCCCTGAAATACCATTTTAGAAAACAATATTCCTAGGATATATTTACTAGTTGGGCCCTTCATTTACGAGAACTTGACCTCACAATCAAGGACAGAAAATGGGTTGACAATTTTTAGCTGATCACCTCTCTAGGATTAAATTCATAGTCAACTCAAATCACCTTTTTGTGTCTTATTCATTCCCTAATGAACACATATACTCTATGAGTAATTACACTTTGTATGCCGACAAAGCCAACACCTTGGTTATAGAAGTCATTCTCTAATTCTTATGGACTCATGCTCGATGAAAAATAATTTTTGATGTTAGGAACTATGTGTTTGATGATCCATAACCCTATAAGTTTTTCCCTGACCAATTCATTATGAGGTGTGTCCCAGAATCTGAACAAGTTTCAATCCTTAAATTTTGTCATTGTGAGGCATGTGGAGGTCACATTTCATCTATGAAAACATATTCTAAGGTTTTTCAGTGTGGTCTCTTTTGACCCACCCTCCCAAGAGACACCTACACATTTTTTGAATGTTTTCATAACTATCCACAAGTAGGTTCCATCACAAAAGGAATCAAATTCCAACCACTCCCATCTATGTAATTGAAATATTTGACTGATGGGGAATCGATTTCAATAGTCCCTTCCCAAACTCAATAGGATATTTGTACATACATTTAGATGTCGATTATGACTCCAAATGGGTTGAGGCTATTCCAAAAAAATTCAATGATCATCAAATTATGATTATATTTTTAAAAGAAAACATCTTCTCTAGATTTGGAATTCTTAGGGATATCATTAGTGATCGTAGAACTCATTTCTGCAATCTTCTTTTCTCAGTAATCATGGAAAGGTATGTAATTTCTCACAAAGTGTCCATATCATACCACCCACAGGTGAATGTTCAAGATGAGTTATCCGATCGAGAAATCAGTAAAATTATTTAGAAAACCATTATTATATCTAGGAAATATTGGTCAAGAAAACTCTTAGATTCTCTTTGGGCCTATCGAACCGCATTTAAAACCATTTTTGGAATGTCCCCATATATGTTGGTATATGGTAAATCATGCCAATATTTAGTGGAGATTTAAAATAAGGCCTTTTGGGCAAGTAATAAAATTATTTATGACCTATCATTGTCGAAAAGAAAAATAAAATTA
Source organism: Viscum album (assembly GCA_963277665.1). Taxonomy (NCBI): domain Eukaryota; kingdom Viridiplantae; phylum Streptophyta; class Magnoliopsida; order Santalales; family Viscaceae; genus Viscum; species Viscum album. The sequence goes on along the minus strand of OY728150.1, from coordinate 1,249,627,897 downwards.
GATCTCAATGGAATTGAGGAACTTAGGATGGAGGCTTAGGAAAATTCAAGGATCAATAAAGAAAAAGTACAATCTAACCAATATCAAAATCATAAAACCGAACACACTGTACCAGGTAAACATATTATTTTTTATAGTTCTAAACATCATTTACACCTAATAATGTTGAGGTCTAGATGGTCAAGTCCATACATAGTGTAGAAGTTGTATCCCCATGGTGCTGTTGAAATTCAAGATCCCACCAATTGAAAAACCTTTAGAGATAATTGTCATAGAGTCAGACAATTCATAGAATCATTCCCCAAACATGAAGTTGATGAAGAATTTTGTGAAAAAATATTACATGTAGAAAAAAATCAATTAGGGGTCCAAGTTGAGTTAACGACGTTAAACAAAGTGCTGCATAGGAGGAAACCCATGGTTTTCAAGTTTCCAATCATTTTGTTGTTTTAATAATCCGTATATGATTAATAAATCATTTTGATATTTATAAATTAATAAAAAAATAGACTATTTACATGTTCTTCTATTATGAGTATGGATGGGTATGAAAGGGGAGTGCCAAATTCATCTCTGTCACGTGGTGTGATCCCTGAGTAATACCTTACCCAGAAATTTAAAAAAAAGAGAATGTCTCATCAGTTCCTTTTATTTGTTTATGCGCTTTTTGGATAAAATAAAAAAATATATAATAATAATAAAATAAAAATTCCACATTGTAGGTCTTAGGGAAAACCCCATCACAATCGGTGAATCCCTGGGGACTCGAACCCAGGACTATTGGGAGAGAGGGGCGCGAGCTTACCACCGACCTACGACTTACAGTGCTTCTTTATTCTATAATTTTTTTATATACTTATATTTTTTTAGTATATGAATATACATATATATATATATTGTTTTGTTTCATTTATTTTTTTCATCCACTGGGGAATTTACAGAGTGACATGGAGATAAATGGATAAAAATGGAGAAGCATGAATTTAAACCTCAACCACCAAGTTACTACATTCAATAATCCTTGTTTTCAATTTCCTTTTTGAACTCCCATTTTCTTCCTCCACCCCGTTCTAATTTTTCATTTTATTAAACAGTGGGGACTATGTTATTTTATGTAGGGGGAGATAAAATAAAAAAAATTCTTTGGTGTCAAAAAAATAAATGATTTGAAAAAAACATGTGCCTTAATGGAAGGAAAAATTCCATTAACCTTGAACATGAAAATAGAAATTTTACCCATTGAAAATGAATATCAAATATTTTATCGTCCCTTAATTCTAATTTTAATCCTGGTCTATTTCATGAGCATAGATTTTGGAAAGTGTCTCTGTCTAATGTGATATTTCATTATTTATATTTTCATCTAAAAAAGAATCACAATGCACATCCCTTGGATAGTGGTGTATTGGTTTGAGTTCATGGGGTACCCCAAATAAATATCATAGGTTTGGTGATCATTTTAGTTATAATTTTAGTACTCTAAAAAAACAATAAATGTGTGCGAAGAGCAATGAAATGATCTCATGAGTGGGTTTCAGCACTTGGGGATCGTGACCCCATAGTTGTCTGATCGAAAGTTAGTAATTATATCTCTATTTATTGTAATTTAATTTTTTTGACAGATTTAACTTAAGATGATTCCTGAGGATGTGTTCTTAAATTGTTGCCCTAAGGTATTTGAGCCTCATTGTCATCGGCAATGTCTCACTGCACGAGTTGACTCTTTTGATTGCAAATTCAATTACCATGGAAAAATTGCAAAAAACACCAAAAAATAAAAAAAAAATAAAAAAATAAAAAAAATATAATACACATCTTAATATTGAAATGTGATTCCACTTAACGATTATTTCTTTTCCCCCTCCAATAAATATAAACCCCCAGGTCAAATGTGATACACAACACATCATCACTCTTAATTGATATTGGATAAAATATGGAGATGAATTTGAACAAAGGAATGGGCTTGGGATTTAGATCTCCTTATAGAACTATATGGTATTAAAAAATTTTGATGTGTTTCATGATTTTTTGGAGTAAGGGTTTTTGGTAAGCATTGTGTATTAAAATGTTTTTGGAAAAATTAATTCTAATTTCATATTGTTGAGATACATTTTTCTTAGGACTAGAAAATCTCAAGTTGGGGGCAGGAGTGTTATTGTCCATTATAAATAAATATGTTAATTAAATTTTAATTGTATTAAATGTTTGCTTTTTATATTATGGTCTTGAGTTAGGGAATTTTTTTAATATCCATTTTCATTATTTGTGCACATCATGCCTATTGTACACCAATTTAGGCCCAATAATTCATTTGATTTTATTGAAATTAATTATCTATATTTTAATTATATAATTTTGAAAAAGTATATATGCTTCAATATGAACATTTTTCATTTATTAATCAATGGATTATTCATAATGTGATATGGGGATGTTTGGTGATGAAAGGAAACAATTCTGGGGAAGGCAGATTGAACACCAGCCCACTGATTAGAATGTGGGTCCCACAATACAGACCTCCTGAGGCCCAGATTTAATGGGATGAGAGAATAAATATAAGAGAACATATAATTATACATAAACAAATGCAAATTTGGAATCAATTGTGGTTATTCAAGTGGCCCATTTTAGAGATAAAATTCTAAGCTGGATTCTGCGGCCCAAAAAAAGATCCCACCAAAATAATCATATCTCATCATCCAAAGAACAAATTGGAAAGATATTTTACATAGATCTAGTAGTAATCAAGGGATTAAATTTTGTATTATATTGAATACTCTAATTCTTCCATCTTGATGGCCATCTAGGCGGGTTTGTTCAGTGGATGCAAGCTAGATGCCGCTTTGATTTGAGGATAAAGAAGTCCACTCTCCCTTACTTTCCACCACCCTAGGCCTACCATAATCAAGTGGGATGCTTTGAAATATTGTAGGCTCACCCCAAGTCTCCCAAAATTTCTACTTATTGAAGTTGTGTATATGGATTTAATCGCCTTTCAGCATTGTTTCATTTTATTGTTATGCTGCCAATTTGATGTTGTAATCACATTCCTTCAATTGTTAGTTCTTGAATTAAATTTTTTTCTTTATAAAATTTCTTTATATTCTCATTTACTATTCTTGTTCTTATTACATTGATACCATTTTATCAAGGTGTGAAATTTTTCACACCAATCCATGTGATACTATCAAACAACCGTGGAGTGATCATTATTTCATTGTTTTTTTCTCCAATTTCTCCCTCATGATTCATCTTCCCATTTCCATTGAAACCATAGGATGAATGGAGGGATAACCCATATATGGGTTGATCGAAGGGAGTTTCAATGGGCTGTATTGGATGTTATTTATCACTCCATTAATGGATATTCACTTCTTTTAAATGAGATTTTTATTTGTTGATTTTAAAACCTCTTCATCTTTATTGAATTTAAGGTCACACACTTCAAGTGCTAATAAGAACCATTACCTTAGAGTGATCAAAACATTTAACCTTAAAGTGTATAGGTGATTATTATTATGGTGTTTAGGCATTAAACCTGTAATTTATTATTTGTTTTACCTCATTAAATTTACCCATATTAAATATAAGAAATTTAAATATTAAAAAAATAATGAATCCAATCCACCCCTTGTTATAATCTAGGATCAACCATTCTCATAATATGTATTTACTTAATTATATTAGTGATCACTTAAAACCATCTAAATTTAACCCAAGTATGGTCACATAATATCTAAAAACATTCCATAGAATTTACGTGTCCGTAAGATACTTCTTAGGTCTATGAGGATTCGATAACCCTAGTTAAACTTCAACAGATTGGTTAACCCTAAAATCTTGGGTAAATTTGGGAGAGACCACACACCACCAACACATAGTGTCTTATTATGACCATGAACCAACTCCAAAACGAATTATAGTCCCTAAAATCTCATAGAGACCATTATTCCATCTCCACTTGTCATATCCCAACACTAAATAATCATCATAACCAAACACACTAAAAAAACTGGACTTCTCATGGGCACATGAGGATCAGAACTAGTAAGCATTCATAATAATCTTCTCGAACATACCACTAAAGTAAAAAATCTCCTACTCCATATAACTTTACATTCCCAAATAACTAAGGTTGCTCTGAAAATAATGATTGACTAAGTGACAACCTCCTTTGAAACCATTTTTTTATGAACCAGCCTGAGTCAACCCTAAACTGGTCACCTAGGCCAGCCCGTGACAAGGAACGAGAGGCATTCCCAATACTTTTGGGATTATGACCATCACTGATGGAATCAATAGAGTACAGGATAGAACCATTTGGACCAAAAATAAACAAGAACAAAATAAAGGAAAGAAATAAACAATCCAATAAACATTTATTACAAATGAAATTGAACAAAATTTGTAAAAGAAAGTGAAAATACAACTGAACCAGAAAATTCAACCAACCAAACCAGAAAACCAACTAACTACATGTGATCCCATTTTTAACACTCCAAAAAATTATCACACATCGCCCATAGTGATCATACTCATGCAAATACCTGCATAAGGGATAAAAACAGAAAGACGACTATTGGAGCGAGTATTAATACTCAATATGTTAGCCCAATATTTTATTCCTAGTTCACCTACATTAAAATAAAAGAAACGTCAATTTCATGTTTTAAATACAAGATATAAAGGTATTTTTCCCAAATGAGGTCCCATGCTATAAAAATTTCTGGGCAAAAAATTGCAAGTTGTTTAAAGAAATGTTAGTAACAATATTTAGAGAGGTGCAACTTCGAAATAGAAATAGTTTTCAAGCGGGACTCATTAAAGAATGTAAAATTTTAAATAAAACATAGAAAATACTGAATTTACCAACCAAACACATCGTATGATGATGGTGAGTACAGAAAATCCAATGAGTACAAGTCATGTGAACACCCCTAGGCACTAGTTAGTTGTGAGCCACATGTACCTCATATCTCAGGGAAGGTAAACATAATAAATATATGATTGTGTGCACACATGCCAAAAGTAGAGAAAATTCCCATAACCTAGTGTTCCCCTCAACAACCTCATCATCATTGTTTATTTAGTGTTGTCATCATCAAACATTCCACGGGAAACTGGGGCCAAGCCCCATGGGATAACTAGCATACTAGTACACGTCTACCAACCTAGGTACTTGGGATTACCTTTAGTTCTCAATAAAGTTACACATATTATCAAATACCAAATTCACATGAAAATTACATTCCAAAATCATAAAAACACAACCACCTTGAAAAAATGCTTCACATTTCTTTCACGATCAATAAACCACTTAAATTTTTTGTAAAACAATTTCAAAGAGTGTAATGAGGATTTTCACATACAACTCATTCCAGAACACTCATTTAATGATAAGAACCCAACAAAACCATACCAAATCATATTTTTCATCCGTATAAACATTTAATAAAATCATTTCATGGACCATAAAATAATACCTATTGATGAAACATGGTATATACATCTAAAATTCAAATTATTCATTTTTATGAAAGTCCAAAAATGCCTTCAAACATTTTAAAAAACTGATATTTTTCAAAGAAACAAATGCCACATTTAATAAGGAGGTGAGTACCCAAAATTTTACTATTCAAACATTGGTAACCACCTTGAAAATATTTAGACTGCATATCGATTACACAGCCATTCTTATAAAAGTGCCAAATGGGATTTCCTTTGGCCACACCTGTCAAAACACATTAAAAAACAATACAAATTCTTTCAAAAAAACCAAACCATCTTGGATTCCACATAATCAACCCAAAACAAATTTCCTACTTACAATATTATTTTAATGCAAAACCAATCATTTTAAACCACACTGAACACATAAAATCCAACTAGGAAACATACAGAACACATGACATGCACTTTTTCCAAAACATTTAATTTTATAAACTTGAAATGGAAACAAACAAAAATAAAATGAAATAAATTTATTCAAGATACTGAACCATGATCAAAATACCATAAACCATGTGATAAAGTTGGGAAATAATTTCCACAATCATGCAATGTGAACAATATTAACAAAACTACCCCACATTACACAAAACGTGGTTTTAACTGCTACATTACAAACCCAACAAATTATCCCAAAAGTAAATTACAATTCATAGAGTATTAGGAAGGTGAAAAAACATTAAATTGGTGGATCATAAATAAAAATTTCAATTTAAATGGGAAACCTACATCAATTCCTTGGAGGAATAGAAACACACACCTGAAAACTCACACTGGGGGTTCTGAAACGCTAGATATACAAATGAAAAACAAAATAGAATAAAACCCCCATAAAAAACTAGGGAAACATAACACTAGATAGATCATGCCCATGTGATAATAGAAAACCATGAATAATTAGAAGAATAATGAAGTGGGAAGAGGAAGGAGAAGAGTTTGATGAAGAAACCATGATGATTCACTAACCCTTGGTGAGAAATAACCACAAATATGGTCCAAAAAAATAAATCTAAGGAGGGGCTCCATCATACCGATATAAAATAGTTAAGGCTACTATTGGGAGGTGGAATCACCCAAATCGGATTTTTAGAGTGAATGTCATTAAGCCCATAAGTGGCTATACAGTTTTGCTACACGGTTTGGAAAACCGTGTGCACACCGTGTGAGGGGATACTTGAATGAATCTAAAAAATCTCATGGGTAGGATTCATGGAATGGAAAAACCTTGCTCAAGACGTGCGACCTATGAAATTGGATAAAACCATCAAATGACATCCCAAAAACATGGGAACCCCAAATAATGATTCTTATTTGATTTAATCTCAAATATCAGAACTTTTCGGTGTCCAAAAATCTCCCAACACAAAAAATATATCTGAATAAAAACAAAGGAAATCCAAGAGTGAAATATTATATAGTGGAAAGAATACAAAATAAACCCCCGTCCCACTAAATTCCCATGAAGAAGACAATGATTCCCAACGATTTAAAATTTAAAACAAAACATGAAAAACTGCAGGTGACAATTCTCTCCACCATTAACACTTTCTGCCCCAAAAAAGCCACTACACTTTCTATCAGATTTATTAAAAGATAAGGATTCCAAATCAACACTATCCAACCTCTTTAGATAATGAAATTTTTCTCTCCACAAATGGATCATAAGCATCTTGACCGAAACAAAACAACTCAGAACCACTTCCTAAGAACAAATTTAATCATTAAACCACCACATCTCTAAAGCTACGTAACACTTTCCAAAATTAAAGAGGATACAAAGGAACCAAGCACTAAGAAATGAATATTTAACAACTAGATTAAATTTAATTCAATAATAAAACAGATCACCAGTAAAGTGGCGGGCCGAACAGACTCCCCACCATTAAAATTCAAAATTCCTATGTCAACAGCTCATGGGAGATCATAAAAAGACCCATAGTGGGTCTCCCCACCATTAAGAATCAATTAAAAACGACAATATGAGCATTCAACATGAAATAGATTTGGGCCTTTCCCTAATCGGCCAACCAAAAATCTTCTACCATGAGAATTCAAAGCTAAGAAAGACACAAGTCATGAAAAACACATCAAGGTAATTTAAATTACCCATGCCCGAATAAAGGGGACAAGAATTGAGACAAAACATCCCACACAGACAAGAAAACTCCACCACATGGGGATGGGTGGAAAGCTGCCCAATTCTTGGTTCACTAAATCCAAAATAAACAACTAACCAACAAAAAATGTCTATGAATGGATAAAACCGACACCTCACCTGAATCATGTGGGTACTCTACACTTGGAAACTGATCGAGAACCATGTTTTTTGAATGCATATGCACAGAAATTGCATGAGGGCTAATTCCACCACTCTCTTTGAAACAATGGTTAATGATTCATTGATAGAGGTCTAACAATTAGAATACTGAAAGTTATTCATTGCAATAGTAGAGGCACAAGCATTACCAGAACTCTCAAACCTCTAGGATTACTGACTACGTGCCAAATTTACTCTAGGACCTAGAGTTGGAGCTCTGATGTGTGAAAAATATACTACCTCACAGTCAAGAAGATTCTAATCCCCAACTAGAAACTGTTCTTCTAATTCCACATGATTCCACATGAACCTCCTAATTAGAAACAAATGGAAAAGATAGATAGTGAAACAAAATTCCTCAAACAAGACACTTTTACTCAAACATTGGATAATGATGCACACCACATCTCTCCCTCCCTCCATGGGAGGAGTATAATAAACAAGGAACACGAAAAACCACCACAATATCACTTGAAAAAACTTTTATAACCAAGAGAATTTCCATAATACGAGGGAACAGTATATAAAACCCAAAATCTAGATACTCCCACAACATGTTGAGGAATCTTTTTAAGAGTGTAATTAATATTTTAAATGATCCCTTATGTTGATCAACTGGAAAGAATTCTGAAATAAAACATTCTATAGATGCATCACAACATCTAAAACATCTTCATAAACCCACTAAACATTGCTTTCAAACTAAGCCACCAACAATATCCCATATCAAGACACAAGAAAAGTATGATTTTCATATCATTGGGAAGTATAATGAAATAGAAAACCATCTGAGACATACAAAAAACCTGTCATATAAGCATTGGTTTATAAAAAAACACCATAATTTTTCAGCTCAAATCACTTTTGAAACAAAAAATAACTTGGTGGATTTTCTCACTCACTAATGGTGTTCCCTAGATTCTCACTCACATGAACAATTTTGTTTCACACTAGGGACCCATCAAATCATGTCATACTAGGTATCCATCAACATTCCCATATTCCACTATGCATGTGAGAACCCATGAACACTCAAAATGCTAAAACAAGAATCCCCATTTTCCATGCCAAAACAAAAAATTTGTCTCAATTCAAAAATCATGTACCTTCTAATGATACACTAACCACCAATTTAAAAAAGATAAGATTCCTACACAACAAAACATTTTACCATCCTCCAAAATGAAACCCTATAGGAATCTATCAAAATCATTTCCCTTTATTCAAAACATTTCTTTTCATCATCTCAACAAACCTCAAATTTTCAAGAACTATTTGATTAAAAACCCATTCCTTATATTTTAATACAAACATTAAATAAAAAGATTCTATTCCAAATAACCCTGCCTCTTTTTCAAAAATTCACCCAAGCCACATTTACTAAACAAATATGCACAAAGTCTAAAACACTTTTAAAAAAACTATCCCCTAAAAACAAATTTATGAACCCATTTAATCAAATTATATCATTTTTCAATTCCCCAAAACATTCAATTTATAAAATATATTTCTGGACCAATTAAAAATATTCAATGCATTAAAAAAAATTCAATAACACATATGATTAGATTAAGGAAATTCAATTTTATTAAATCATTCCCATTTTATTGCCTAGATTTGTTTCACAAAAACCCAAATTTACAAGGAATTTATTATATTAAATTTTGAAAACTCATTTTCCAATTCTCACACAAGGATTTTGAAAACAATATTTAGTATTCAAGTAAGTTCCTAGAGACCCAAAAAAGGGAACTAGTGTCGGTGGGTGACAGGACCAAATGGTTGGTGACCATACGTCATACACAACACCAACATAGAAATTCTTGTTTAGACCACGACTCGAATACACATGGATTTCTGGGCCATTCGAGCTAAGGGGGACCATTAATCCAATTCCCCTTGTCAAATCCCAACACAAAATAATCAACATAACCAAAGACAATACAAAAATCAGGCTTCTCATTGGCACCTGGGGATCAGAACAAGCAAGAGTTCATGGCGCTCTTCCTGAACATACCCCTCAAGTCCCGAAAATACTACTCCATCTAACTTGAAATCCCCAACTAACAAAGGTTACTCTGAAAATAAAGTTCTGTTATGATCAAACCTCCCTTGATACCATTTTGTCATGAACCAACCTAAATCAACACTTAACCAATCACCTAAGCCTTCCAGTGAAAAGTCTTTAGAGTAATTCCCGATCCTCTAGTGATGGAAAAAATAATCAAGGGAATCAATAGAGTAATTGAGGGAAAAATTTAAGCCAAATATAAACAAGAACCAAATTGAAGAATGAAACAGACATCCCAATAAACATTTATAAATAATGAAATTGAACAATGTTTGTACTAGAAACTGAAAATACAACTAAACCAGAAAACTCAAACAACAGAACCAAACAACCAACTAACTCAATGTGACCCTGATGGTCACCCTCCATCGAAATGATCAAACATCACCCAAGGTGGTCAAACTCATGGAGAAACCTAAACAAGGGATAGTAAAATAAGAATACTATAGGCATGAGTATCAAAACTCATTAGGATATCTCGATATTCTATTCTCAATAAACCCCCTTTAAAATAAAAGAGACATCAATTTCAAGTTTTAAATACAATATATAACATACTATTTTCCAAATGTGGTCGCATGCTTTACAAATTTCTGGACAAAAACATGAAAGTTGTATAAATAAAAATTCAAGTAACAATATTCAAAGATGTGCAAATTCGGAATGAAGACATTTTTCAAGGAAGCTGCATTAAAGAATGTACACTTACAAATAAAACACAGAATCTGTAGGATTTTCAAACCAAACACACTGTATACCAATATTGTGATCAGAAAATCCAATAAGAACAGGTCATGGGAACTCCTCGAGGAATTATTAAGTTGTGTGATCTGGGTACGTTGTATCTCGGTGACGGTAACTGTAAACAATATATGTTTTCATCCACACGAGCGACTAGTAGGGAGAATACCCATAAACTACTGGTCCCCCAACAACATCGTCATCATAGTTTAGTTAGTTTTTTCATCTTCAGACATGTTATTTGAAACATTTTCTAAACCCCAAAGGATCAAAATCACCCCAGTACGTGTCCGTCCACATAGATACATGGGTTTTCTTTTAGTTATCAATCATGTTACACATATAATCAAATGCTCATTTACCTTGAAAATTCCATCCCCAAACAATAAACACCCAATCATCCTACAAATATGCTTCACATATCATTCACGGATCAATACACGACTAAAATGTTTCATATAATAATTTCAATGAGTTAATGAGGCTTTTCACCTAAAACACATTCAATAACGCTCTTTTAAGGATAAAAACAAAAAAACCATACCCAACCATATTTGGACGCCATAAAAAAATTTATTAATGTTTTTTCATGGACCATAAAACAATCCCAATTTAAGCAACAAGTTATATACATGTAATACACTCATTGTTCATTTTTATTAAAGGCCAAATGAGCCTTTGAACATTTTAGCAAATTATAATTTTTTCAAAGAAAAAAATAACACCTTCAATAAGGAAGTGGGAAAACAACAATTTATGATTTAAAAAATTGGTATCCACATTAAAAATATTCCAATTTCATATCCATTAAACAAACCATTTTATAAATGTGCCATACAGGCCTTCCATTGGCAACACATTTCAAAAAATCTTAAGACCAAAAACAACTTCTTTATAAAAACCAAAACATTCTTGGAATACATATAAGGAACCCAAAACAATTTCTTTTCATGTTTTATTATGATTATAACTTCATACCAATTATTTTAAACCTCACTCAACTCATTAAATCCAATTGGATACTTACCGAACACATGGAATGCACTTTCTAATAAAACAATTAATATTATGCACTAGAATGAGATGAAAAAATATATGGAATACCATAAATTTTTTAAAGCTAGTGAAAAATGTTCAATATACCACAAAACATGTGATAATAAAAAGAAATCATTTGAAAAAACATGCAGTGTGCACTATTTTAACAAAACAACACAAATTTATAGAAAAAAAGGTTTTAACAGCTACTATTGATACCAAACAATTTATCCAAAGATTAAATTACAATTATTCGAGTAGGAGGAATGTGAAAACAAGATAAAATATATGGATATTAAATAAAATGGTCAATTTAAATGGGAAACCTACCTCAAATTCACAGAGGATTGGAACCACACACCCAAAAACTCTTTTCATGGGTTCTGAAACCCTAGATCTACAATGAAAAGTCCTAATAGAACAAAACCCCCATAAAAAGCCTAGGAAAAACATAACCCTAGGAAGAGAGTGACCATGGGAGAAGATAAAACCATGAAAATTTGAATAATAATTAAGATGGAGGATAAATGAGAAGATTTTGATAAAGAAACCATGAAGAATCATTATCATTTAGTGAAAATTCACCCCAAAATCAGTCCAAAACAAGGTAGAACGAAAGAGAAGTGATCTCTGGTCGATAGCCAATAGGTAGGGCATAAAATGGGAGGTGGAATCACACTTATGAGATTTATAGTGTTAATTATATTAATATCGTATGTAGCTATACAGTTTGGAAAATTATGCGCAAACCAGGCAAGGGGTACTAGAATAAATCTACAACGTCATAAGGTTTTGTTGCATGATTTTTAAAAAAACATCCCCAAGCTACGAGGCCTGAAATATAATATAAGGACCATTAAATTACACCCCAATCACTAGGGAACCCTTCCCAGTGATTTTTTGATTATTTAAACAAAAAATGGTAATATTGTGGGAGCCCAAAACTCTCTAACATGCAATTTTATCAGAACACAATCCATGGAAAACCAAGATTGAGAAATTATAAAATTGAAACATGTCTAAACACAACCCCCATTCCACCTTAGAGTTGAGAAAAAGTCTTGGATTTCAAACGACCCATACAGTAGGCCAAAACTAGAAAACCTGGGTGTGACATAAACAATATATTTTTATAAATTAGCTAATAATATTAATAAACAATAATTTTACATCAAGGTATTATATAATTATATTCAATGATAATATTTTAATAATAAATTACTATTCATTAAACCTTGGTCTTGCATGTAACGCAAGTCATCGAAGAAGGTCATTGTTGCATATAATGAAAGATAACCTCTAGGGTTCTGTCTACAGAGGGAAAATGATTATGTTCGGTAAGTACACAAGTAACTTTGTGTTTTTTATAACAAAATCGATCATATTTCTTTAATATAAAATGAACTATCTTCATTTTTTTATGAAATAAAAAATATCAAAAATCTTAAATTAAACTGAAAATAAAATTTAAAAACCTCTTGGTGATGTAATATATATTAATTATATATAAACTTATTAAATGTCATGTAACGTATTAGATGAAAACTAATTATATCACCATGTGAGGTGGTAGTTTTTCACACACCATAGGTAACATTTTTGTATCCACTATTGAAGGGGAAGTAAAAACATTTCTATACAATATAAAAAACTGTTATTGTTAATATGATATAAATAAAATGTATATACATTTTATATATCAATATAATCATCCATGAAAAGTGGTAATGAAAAATATAATTACATCAGTTCATGATGTGGTAGTATTCCCTATAAACAAATGAAAATTTCAGAACCCACTTTATAGAAATTTGGATGGTTGTAGGTCATATAAATAACATACAAATATATCTTTATATGGACGATAATTACCTTATCATATCATTACTATTTAAAATTAATTAAATTTTGTGGAGGAAGAACTAAAGAAACACTCATTGAAGAACATTACCTCTAATTCGAGTAACCTCCTTAGGTTTGCATGAAAGGAATTCCTATGATGAATTTAATATTTTATTAAGGATTAAGGGACTATAATTGGTATTTGGGGAAGTGATTTAGGTATTTTATTTATTTTAACCAATATGGTTTGATGTTGCTAATAAGATAGTATATAGGCGTCTATTTATAAGTGAGGTGAGTTGAAAACATGTAATTTAAAAAAGGAATAACGATGTCTTTCACAAGAACAAATTGTAAAAATATATTATTCTAGAGATTTTGGTAGTATAATTTCAAAATATATAATTCCAATATATTTATAATTGTTTTATTTCAATTTAACCTTAATAAATTTTTATTAACCCTTAGTAAATTAATTTTTAGCTTAATCACGATAAAAATTTTCTATATTAATTTTTGGTAAAAAATTTGAACATATCAGATAACATAAATTATCCTGATACAATATTTTTGACAAAGTTTTAAAAATTTTATTCAAATAATTTAATATTATTTATATAAAATTAATCCCATTGACACAACCTAATAGGGGGTTTTAAAAGAGAAAATGTTAAAAACTCTACAATGATTTTATATAGAAAGTCAGTTTGAAAATTTTTAAACTGCCCTCATTTTAATTAATAATTACTTCATTAAAATAAATTTTCTATAAAACTAATTAAAAATATAACTTATCCTTTTATGTTTATTAAATGAAAAAAATGTCTTCAGATAAAATTTTGTGTTTTTTACTATTCAAAAATAAATGAATCATTTTAGAAAAATCCTAAAAATTAACACTATGTTAATTTTGTATTTATAATTTCCAAAAAGAATTATATTTCATAAAATAAAATTTCTAAAAGAGGTAAATATTATATTTTAATTAAGTGCTCAATTTATGAGTAGACAGTATTCTAGATAAAATAATGTTTTTATGGAAATATTTCAATTTATTTTAAATGATTATTATTTTATTTATAATAAATATAAAATTTTTTTACATAATTTAGTTAGTACGAATCATTCATTGTAATTTTATTGAATGATTATAACATTATACAATATTACAGTTCATTTAGACTCGGGGGTGTGCATTCCTCATTCATTTAAAAAGTTTTAAGATTATTAAATATATTTCATGTGTTATTCTGGCATGGTGTTGGAAGTCACATACGCGGTTGAAAAAAATATTTTTAGTTCAAAATACCTGGGAGTTACAATATACCCGAGAGAAATTAATTGTTTCATCTAAACATAATATTCATCTCAGTAATCATGCGTTTTCTATTTAAATATACCATTCCCTAAAAATCCATATAATAACAATGATTCATAAAATACACTCTTAATTAGAAAAACATGAAAGTAAAACAGTCATATATACCAACATGAAAATAGGTTTCTATATAAAAGAACATTAGAGTAATGTGAAGATAAGGAAGTGAAATAAAATTTTAAATTATTATAATTATTTATTTAGGTAATTTATAATAATAAATTTATAGATTAATTGAATGTTGATGGACTCAAAATAATCTATATTGATTTAAAAGATATTTTGATTCATAGAATGTTATCCCAATAGGGTAAAAACTATATTCAAAGAACGTTTTCCTATTATTTATGAATTATTTTACTCTAATGTAATTTACATATATATACATACATGATACATTTCTTTTACATAAGAAACATTTCATCATTTGGTTGTTCATAAATCAATTTCCATTTAATAACATATTCCAAGAAATGAATATCCAAAATTGATTTTCATTATTTCAAGAGGCTTAATATTTAATTTTAAACAATATTAATATAAAAAAAATAGTGATAATTTTTTTCATCCATATATAACTATTTTAGAAAAAAAATATACATTGCACACATTATTAAATTTTATAAATTAAACTCCAGACCTCAAATATTACACCACTAGTTCATCATTAATATTTATTTTTCGAATAATTTATTTAAAACTATTACATATTAAATAAGACATCACATATTCAAGTTTTACAAGCCAAACCATTAATTTCCTTAGATCATTGGTTCATGCACCACATCATTTCCAGAGGCGTTGCATGGTCACCAAGTATGTGGGTTATCCCCTTTCTAGATTATATTAATATAATTCTGTTAATTCTCTAAGAAAATATGATAGAAATTTGTGAAAAAAAAATTTATCACTAATGATTTTTTATAATGGTTTTTTGTACCACCTAATAATTTTATGAAATAATTTTTTAGTAAATTTAATCTTTTTGATGTTTTCCATTTTACATAATACTGAATATAGATTTCGTGGCATGAAAAACACTATTTTTTCTTACAATATATAACAAACAAATTCAAGACTGCACTACAAGAAACATTTGGATTAGCTTATAGTATTTACAACACCATTATTTGGCTCTGTTACACTCTACACTGAGTTTATTTGATTGCTTTAATTACAAAAAATATCAAGTTTTACAAAAAAGTATTATATTATTAAAATATTATTATTTTATATAATAATATATAACAAAGCCATATAATTAGTGAGTATAAATATTATTAACTATATTATGAAAATATATGGTTTATAATATTAATTCATTGGATACTATTTAATTACAAATGAATATATATACAAATTCATTATAAAAGAAATTGTTTTATTTTTGTTCTCCCAAATCATTTTGTCTTAATAAATTAAATTAATTGCAATTATTGAATTATATTAATGAAATATGTATTTTATATATTTATAAAAATATTTTTTATACTCATCCAATATATTCTTTTATCATTTGATAAGAATAACACCAATGTAATGGATAAAACACTATTTTTTTTGAAAATTGTAATTTTACTGCCTCTTAATGGTGAACACATTTTAAATATAATTTTTCAAACTTTTTTATTTTTTATATGAAAAAATATATTTATTATAATATATCTAGATAAAAAAATTTCTTTTGTTGGTTTTTTTATATTTTTGATCTATTTCATATTTTGATGAATAGTGAAAAATACACAATTTTAATTAAAATATGCTTTTTCCTAAAAATATGTTACAGTGTTTAATTACATTTTTTATTTTTTAAAATTATTATTATTTCAAATTATTATATTCTTATCCAATTTAGTTCATTTAATTAAATTTATCATTGAGTTTGGATATAAAAACATTTCAATCATTTGTACATTTTCACTTTAAAAACCAGTTTTCTCGTTCCATCAACGAGAATAATATTAAATTATTTTTACAACTAATTATTCTGAAATATTAAAAATATATTTCATATTTTAAACCAAATTTTATAAATTTATTATGTATTTAACCTTTTTTTCAATATAAATAGTGACTTTAGTAAATATTAATACCATATTTAATGGTAAATCTTGAAATTAAAGGGAAAAAATAAAATAAATATTTAAAAACTACCCTAACAATTTCCAAAAATTAATTGCATGATCATATTTCGAACCAACGACACATACGGATCCAAAATTAATAATTTAATATACACATTTCATTGAAAATGACTCAAATGTTATTAAACGAATAGGGAGTGACAAAAATTCACACTCTTACATTTAATAGGTATAATATTATTAATATAGGGACAAATAGAAGATATAATATATTATACATTTTATTATTAATGTAAAAAAGTATTATATACATCATATAAATTTATTTTTAATTTTTAATGAATTCATTATTATCAAAAATAATTAAAAAAATGTTGATGTCGTAATTACTCAATTAATAAAACAATCAATTAAATGACACTAAAAATATTAAAAGAAATATAATTTTACTTAATTAATGGGTTCAAATAATTTCTTGGGATAATATTACAATTTTTGGGAGTGTTAATTAAGTTTTTTTTAAGTCATATTACTATATTTATTTTTTTAAATTGAATGATGTGAATAGTGTAAAAATTGGAACACACTATATTTTATGAAAATAACTTTTTATTAATTTATTTAAGATTCGTGAAAATATTAAATTATTAAAATAGATGAGATATCATATAAAGTATCAGAAAATGGAAATTTATGGTTCAATTCGACATTGTATTTAAAAATCACATCTTATGAGTATAAAAAACATTGTTACCATAGTTAAAATTAAAATGGATTAACTAAGGTTTAATTGAAATGAAAAGGATTGAAATGAAATAAAAAATGTCTAAAATATATCGGTTGACTATATTAAAATTTTATAATATTTTTGGATTTCAATAAATGTAATTTTTAACTTGATTGTTGTAAGATGTATTAAATTTTAAATTAATATTTTCAGATATTCCAAAAGTTCTATTCACCTTCATTATAAGAGGAAACATCTTACATCACATATTTTCATCATAATGAGAATTATATCTCAACAGAAATATTCCAATTTAAAGTCTCCAAATCCCTAGACACATTCTTGATGTTCTTTTATTCTGAATGTACCATCTCTAGAGTCATTTAGGGGAGTTGAAAGCTGTAATTATGAAGAAGAGGTAATCGCTCAAACCAATCTCTCCCTCTTTCTACTACTCTATGCATACTCTAAATCTATGATATATTCCATAAATTAATAAATTAATAATAATAAATTTATTAAATTTTATGATGATTATGAAAATATCATAATTACATCACTTTTTCTTATAAAATAAAAATATGAATGTATCGGTCATGCGTACGTATGGATTACCATCACCACGTAGTGATATAATTAATTTTACATCATCGTCTTTGATAAAATATAATTATTATTTTTTAAAGATTATATGTGATATTTATGACATAATTATACTTTTATAATTATAATAACATGTCTACCTTTTTTCACCTAAATATCTTTAAAAAATGATTGCATATTTCATGCGTACATATGGATTCCCATCTCCACGATCAAATGTGATCAATTATTCCACTATATATAACCTGGATTATAATTAGGATGATTTTTATTAATATATATGATATATAAAACTTAAACGGTATTTTTTATGATAATTTATCATACATATTCATTTATATCAATATGAAAAGAAAATGAAAACAATATGCATCAATACGTAAGACCTACCGTATCCAATCATGATGTAATTAATTTTCAATTTATAAATTTTTTGAATCAACATAAGTACATGCTTATTAAATATATCATAAATTAATATTTGTGTATTATCATTACAAATATTTTCAAATACATATATATTTAAAAGGACCAAGGATAACAAATCAAAACATGAACAAAAAACAAATCTATTTTTACCAACAACATAACCCAAACCTAGAATTGATGATAAATGGGTAACATAAGTCCCTAAGTAAATATTATTTCATATATTATAATTTAATATGATTATTTAATATATTTTGAATAAATTTATAATTATTTTACAGTGGTATTTCATGTGTTTGATGATAGTCAAGATATATGGTATGATAATTTCATCTCACTTTTTCCCCTGAGATACATTCCATATTCATTACTAGCTACTTTTTTTTTGTATACACTGAACAATGAAATTTTATATCATTAATTTCATTTTTTAAGGATATTAAAATATTAAATTTTTTTTATTCTTTCATGGGGTTCATAATTCATAACTTACTCATATTGTAAGACATTTATGTCTCAATTTTATTCCTTTGGGACACATTCCTTATACAATAATTATCTCTTCAATGTGGTGTATATACTACCCATAAATGTCTTTTATGAGTCTTATCTATGATATTAAGTGATTTTAATAGCCATATAAGTTTCTTTCTTTTATGTGGAATATGATAGTACTGATTTTTATGCGATGAGTACTTATTTCACAATCTCATCAACATTGCAGATTGTTTCATTTTAAATCTCCATCGGGGAGTATTTATCTTCCTCTACCACCCTTTATAAAAATGGTTTAAAATGTTTTAAACATTAAACTATTTATATCCAAAGGTATTTTTATCCATGTTTGAATTTTTACAAAATGGTTTGAAAGGGGTATTTTTGTGTTTTGGTACATTTTGAATCTTCTGTAAAAAGTATAAGACGAATGTCTTTTAATTTATAGGGCACAAATTTGTTTTTTTATTTGATGATTCTTTAATTATTTAAATCTTACATTAAAATCATACATGTTTACTTTTTAGGATAATTTTTTCATTTAAAATTACATGAAATTTTAAAAAAGTAAAAAAATTTCAAATAAATTATATTTTCTACATGAATTATTTACAATTCATATCTCAATTCTTACTTAAGTTTTAATGGGGATATTTTTCAAATCTGATATCTCTATTATTCCTATGGGGTTTTTATGAGTATTATGTAATTATATTAATGAAACTTATTTCATTCCATTGGTCTTTTTATGATTTAATGAAGTTTATGAATCCCATTTCATTCCAAGGGTTTTGATATGATGCTTCATTTATGTTCTTGCCACACAAAATGAATGTTTTTCATTATTTTATGGGTAGACCTATGTATATCTCCAATGAATTCGGTAATGCTACATTTATTAGGAGACTAAAGGGTATATGGGATGGCATCCCAAAAAGAAAATATGAGGGTATACTGGAGGGTATCCCAATCTCAAAACAAGAGGGTATATGGGAGGAAATCCCGTTCTAGATGTGCGTACATGCAGGTTAGCCCAATACCAATTGGTTACGAAGGTCTTAAAGGAAGCCTTGACAAAGTGTTGCTAAATTCGTACATGTCTTCCCTAACTTCGTTCACAATACATACCTGAAATTAGTTGAGTATAATTTTATGTAAATTATTGAAAAAATTATAATTATAATAAATCTATGAAAAGTGAAATGATATTAATAAAATATAAATGATTAAAATTAGTTTATATAAAATTAATATTAATTAACAATAAATATGATTTCTAATTCTAAAATAACTATTTTATCTATTAAAATATTATTTGACTAATTTTCCATGATTATTATTATATTATATAAAATTTTAATTATTATCATATAAATTTCAATTCATAAAATTATTAATTATTATGAAACAATATTAGAAATTGAAAATATTTAACTAATAAATTTCTAATTAAAATGTTTTTTATTTGAATATTATATAATTTTATTAATGTAATAAATATTCATTAGTAGAATTATTTAATTCTTTTAATCAGCATAACAATTTTTTTAGACAATAATTTTCTTTAATTTTATATAATTGTGTTTTTTGGTAAATAGTGAAAAAATACAATTTATAATAAAACATTATCACTTATGAGAGTATCAATAAGTAATTATAACTAAAGATATTATAAAAAAATTTTCATGAACTAAAAATTAGTTTTTAAGTTAAATAATACTTTCAATTTATAATAATATTTTATTAATTTTTAAAATATGCATCATTTCCCCAATAAAAATATTTTTCACTTTTTGAATTAATTAGTATTTTCTATGAGTAATTTATATTCTATATTTATTTTAATGTCACAAAAATTCTATATTTTTAATTGTAAAACATATTAAAGAACATAAATAAATAAAATTTATAATTTTATAAAAACTATAACTTTTATACATAAAAATACCATTTTTCTAAAAACATGTTATTACATGTTATATGGGATAATGTTAAAATTATTTTTTGTTATAGAATAAATTTTATTTTATAAAATGGTTTTCATAATTCAAATCAATTGTTTCAACTTATTTAATAATTACCATTTAATTTTCATGAATAAAAAGAAAAGTAGTTTGGGGAAAAAAATTTACCATGGAAAAAAACTAAAAATTGTAATTGTTATAAAGATAAGAGTAAAATAAATAAAAATATTTTTATCAATTCTGTTAATGTTAATTTATGGGTTTTTATTGACATCATATAATCCCTCACTCAATTTTTGTATATATTGTATCTTCATTTGCTGTGTAACTTGTTCTATCGTTATTTTAAGATGATATATTGACAATAATATCATTCTATTATCTAAAAAATATCCCCAAATCCACCTTATTTATCTAATACTTATAATGATAAATATTGAAGAAATTTGTACTTTAGTATCTCAAAATATTATAACCACTTTTTAGAATCCTTTTTATTGTTAAACACCAATCTAAGTATCTTTATGGTGTTACCCAATGTTGGACATCCAAATGGATATGTAATGTTCTATATTGTGTTCTCTTAATATTTTCCTAAATATACCACCCCAAGAGATTAATATCCATGAATGTTTCACCACATCATCATTTTCAATATTATAATATTTTATTACACTAATATAATAACCATGTATACATTCCTCAGAAACCCTTTAAAAAATGATTACATCATCAAAACAATTTGTGGAAAACCACATTCGTGAACAACATAGTAATTTTCACATAACCACATTACATATCTAGTTATCAATTACCATTTAATTATTTATTATGATATTTTTATTTATTTTTTTATTTTCAATTAAAAAAAGACAATATATTCCCATAATTATATAAAAATGGACTCAAGGATTGTTCGTATGTGTACTCTACAAGCTACAATAAACTAACATACTTAATTTTTGACTCAGATATTTTTTTTATATATCCAAATCTCTTCAAATATAGACACCACTTTTCAAAAAAAATATTATAATCATTGTAATATTCAATTTTTTGTAATTTAAATAAAACACCTCTTGAAAATAATTTATTTTTATATTTATATCAAAATAAAAATTGTCTATAAAAATAATTTCATAAAGGATTCATAGCCTTTATGAAAGGTAAGAATTTCATTCAATATAGTAGAATATTTTATGAGATTTATTTAGTTCTAAGAAATATGTTAATATGGTATTATAGAGACTATAGATCCTCAATGACAAAAAAACTAAAAATACTAAATATATTATTTCATAAGAACCCTGTTTTTTGAAATGTAATATATTATATACCTAATAGTGTCTTTTATTAAAATTCACTATCCACTGTTAGTTCTAGAATAAATTATTTACCCTTGGGAAGACATAAAATTTGTCTGTGTCACGGGTATGGAAACATCAAAACTAAGGGTAATTTATTTATTATTTTTAATAATATTTAATATAAAATAAATTTATGTATCTCTCGAAATGTGTATGGTATGATAAATCCATGAACACAATCTAGTTCGTGATATATGTTTTACCCTAGGTGCGACATAGAATTTGTGCACGTTGTGTTTTTGATAACACCATAAATGATTGTAATTTTTTTATTAAATTATTATAAAATTGTTAACTTAAATATTTGACTCATTATTTTTAATACTCTATCTCCAATGGATGCCAAGCCTAATTCTCTATCATACATGGATCATTAAAACATAGTATTTCAACATGTATTGAACTAGTAATTTTAGAAGCTCTTTAATGGGGGGAAATAAATGACCCCAAAATCATTCTTTATTGAATATAATATTTACTCAGATGTTTTATATTTTTGGGGAATAGAAACCGATTGTAAGAATTTTTTTTAAAAAAATACTATTGTTTCCCAATTTTTGTTTTCATTTATCAGGTCGAGGAAATAATAGTTATCCTATGTGCATGATCAGGGATGTCACCCAGATCCCATGGCGTTCTTCATCTAATTTTATGCATGTGGTGAACCCCCCCCCCCCCCCCCACCTTTGTATTTGTATCATCAAGTAGTTTTAAATTTTTTTAAATTTTTTTTTTAAATTTCATTTTTACATTACTCTTTTATTATTGAAATATTATTTAAAATAAAAAAA
Organism: Viscum album; assembly: GCA_963277665.1. Classification (NCBI taxonomy): domain Eukaryota; kingdom Viridiplantae; phylum Streptophyta; class Magnoliopsida; order Santalales; family Viscaceae; genus Viscum; species Viscum album. The sequence goes on along the minus strand of OY728150.1, from coordinate 1,249,604,539 downwards.
ATTAAAATAATATAATAGAAGACAAAATTAAGAAATAACTATCCAAATATAATAGACAAACTTATCAATGGAAAATGAGAAATATTATCAATTGATAATTTGTCTAAATGATAATAACATATATTTATCTAGGGATAATATACATTAATTTATAAATGAAAATTTCATTGAATTATGAATGAATAACAATTAAAATTATAGAAAGATATTAGTTTTTTTATAAAATGGAAATATTTTAAAAAGAATCAAATGATATTTTCTGCATCGATAAGTGATAGATTGTGAAAAATTATCAATAAATAATTATAATTGATAGATTTTTCTGAAAAAATTAACTATAAGGTAATTTTATAATTATATGTGGATAATTATTAGTAATTATAATTCAACCAATATATAAAATTTTCTCTTCATAGTTTGTAATTTTTATAAAATATAATTTTGGAAAACTATAAAATGATAATTACAGAATTCTAGTAATACGAAATTGTAAAAAATTATCATATGATGTTTCAAAAGAAATATAAAAAGATAATTTTGTGAAATTATAAATAATAATTATATAAAGGTATCTATCAGTAATTATAAAAGATTATCTAAGGAATTATAAAAGAAATAATTGAATTATAATTTATAATAAATTATCAAAACATAATTATAAATGTATAATAAATATTAAATAATAAATAGATAATTATATATAAATAAATATTCTCATGTAATAAAAATCCATCATGGAAAGAAACTATTGTAACAACACTCAAAGAATCAATAATAAAAGGGTCTCTTGGACTACACACACATGCATGGGATTAAAACCCTGAATGGTATAAAATTATGAAATATATAATCCAATAATTGAAGAAACAAGAAATAATATCCCACTAATGTAAGAAAAATCCTTATTCAATGTCTCTGATGTTAATAAAAAAATAAACCACCGTGCGATGTTGGATAACTACACTGGAAACCCATTAGTTAAAAAAATCTCATAATGGTACTTACTATCATAATGTGGGTGTGCAATAAACTAGGAAGACGGTGTTGGGGGACCTCTTAATAGTGTGGTGGTATGAGGTAGCCATGGTTTCTTGTTGATTTTGTACTTGAGGTAGCATTTATTTTTCATTTGAAATTCATCGTATGATAGCTCTATCAATATGAGTAAAACATATTGTCATCTAGAGGACCTGACTGACATGGTTAAAGGATGGACAATGAAAGTATTCATCTCCATGACACTATAATTATTCCATAAATTTACTAGTTGGGTTAATTTAACTTATTCATTGATCTTCCAGTATGGAGTCAAAGTATATATGGCCAGGGGTTTGGGTGGCTTATTTAGAGTAATTCCACAGAGTTTTGGGTTTTAGGATAATTTGTGTTGTAAACACATTATCATTATGGAATATATATTTTATACAATATGAAATTAGGTTATAGATGCACTCACTAAGACCTACATAGTCTTTTAATCAAACCATTATCAAGAATTTATGTAGACTTATAGATATTTCTGAGTGATCATGTGAAGGGGATGGTCAAAGTGGTGGATGGATGAGTAGAGGATCACATAGAAATAGGTGAAACATGATTCAATATTGAGGAATTCTTTGCTTTTGTAATTTATTTATTTCATACTTTTTATTTAACTAGAAATTATTTTGAAATTATGAACTAATTTCCTCAAATTGAATGCAAGGAATTTATATAGATTCCATATGTTTACTCATACAATATTTAGAATTATTTATGGTTCAGTATGGATCCAATTAAATTATTTTTTTGTAATAGTATTCCCACTAATTGACCACAAACCATGATACTCATCAAAATTATCTTGTGTATGGGGGGTGTGATTGATTTAATTTATCATTCCTTCTCATAATTGGTGGTTTTTTATCTAGATGTTAAAAAAATTGTATCAAAAGGTGATGATTAACTAACATGTTCTTATATATTCTATTATATAAGAAAATATTGATATGAAATAATATATTTGGGGCTATCGAAGGAGAACTATGTAACTTCCTGACCGATATTGCATAGTTTAAGTCTAAGTGCCCATAATGTGGGGGAAATTTGTTTCATGTTACCATTAATTAAATTCAATGTGGGAGTCACACATGGCGATGAAATGTAATCGATGAGATTGTGATTGTAATCATTCATCATAAATAGGAACATAGTTCTATATGCCATATATATACATGTTGTTGTGTTGCATAGTTCTTTTTTTTAAATTCCATGATTTCTTCTATATATTTGAGATATTTTCCCTTTATATGATATAACTTTATTTCTATTTTGGTGAGATATATCATTTTTAGAATTAATTCATACTATATAGAATGTTATTATATTAGAATATATATGATAGATATGGCTAAAATGTTAGGATGGTGTCCAGGGGTATTTATTAGAAGTTTATAAATTGGGTTCTATGTAAAATCCTTTGATAAATATAGTTTGATAATATATAATTTTTAAGGTTTTCCCTCACAATTATATTCATAATGATATGTTTCCTTCATGTTATATAATATATAACCGAGATACGGATTTCTGAAACTACACTGGATCTAGTTAAAATACTACTATATGGGGTGTTTTATATTTACCATTAGACAAGTTAGAAAATGTATTTGAGCCTACTCTCTCTATTTCTTTGTGGTTTAGGATGTCAAGCCACATTGATTGGAATTATTTTTCTTATTTTCCTCCTTAACCATAGGTGTTCATAACTATGGTAAAATATTCTCTAAAATAAATTCCATCATTCACCATTCATGTAGGGTTCCAGAGGCCATGTGGATAATGATGATCATGTTGATGTCCTTGTGGGATTCATTGGCCTTGTCAAAACTCTAATCGCTCAACAAGTTAGGTAGTGATTAATCAAATTCTCGGTGAACAATATATTTTCATAACCTTGTATTCGATTGTTTCAACCATGTGGTAGGATATAAAGGTATAATATGATATCTTTTTGTAGAATAGATTTAGAAATCTGAATACATTAACATGTGGGGAACCTATGATTCATTCTATGAAGGTATATGTAGTCTTCAGTTGGTCTCTTATTATAATCTGAGTGAAGGTTATAGTGAATAAAAATTATCCCTTTACTTGGATAGATTATAATTCAAATTAGTTATAGGTATTCTAATGGTTATCATTGATTGATATTTGGTGGGTATATAATAATTATCAGGTTAGAGAGGAGGAAATCATGAAAATGGTATTTTATAGAAGGTATGAGTTATAAAATTTCATAATTTTCTCATTCATATTGAAAAATGTTCCAAACGTGTTCATGGAGCTTGTGAATAATATCATACATTCATATATATACTTGTTTGTTGTAATGTTCATTGATAACATTCTGGTCAACTCACTGACTCCTATGGAGCATGCCTAACACCTATAAATTGTCATCTGTACTTTACAATCACCTTGGCATTACACAATATTTTTGAAGTGGGACATGTATATTTAAGAAGGGATGTAACTAGAACATATGTTGTGTAAGAAAACAATATATATGGACTTAGAGAATGTAGTGGAAGTGATGTATTGGACAAATACTTCAAATGTGTTCAAGATAGGTATAATCATTGTCATAAAAGGATATTATCGATTCAATATCAACGATTTATCCATACTATTAGTACACATGATATAACTGATGAAGATGGGATTTAAATTATTGTTTTAGAAAAATATTAGGTTTATTTCCATGAATCGATGATTATATTGATGATAGGTCCAATAATAATACTCTATGAAAATGGGATTGGATTTACAGTGTATTGTGATGCATCAAGAATTAGTATTTGAGTGGCGGTGATGTAAAGAGATTGAGTTGAATAATTTCCATATTGATTCCTAATGGCCCATGATTGGAACTATACTGAAAATAATATGGATATATATGTGATGGTTCACACTAATAAGTGCTGGTGAAGCTATTTTTTTGTTGATGTATTTTTTTCTTACATTAATCACAAGATCCTTCTTTGTGTCATCATGTTGTAGGACCTGAATATGATATAGGCACATTGGATTGGGTATCAACAGATGTTTTAAATTACTATGGATTATGAAAGAAGGAAAGTTAACATCGTTCTGCATGATCTTAAAAATAAAATTTTGGCAGAGCAATAGCTTAGTGAGAGGACATCAGAGGAGCCATAAGGCTTGATTATATTTTTGAATGATTGGAGGAATGATTCCTTATAGGGACAAGTTTCTTGGAATTTTTCTTCCATGGTAGTAACATCATCACATATGGACCACGTAAATGTTATATAGGATTCTAACATAGAGTTATATATAATGATAGAATAACTATCTAGTGGTGAGTCGATTTTTAAATGGTCAATGGTTGATGAGGATGTTATAATGTTATTAGGAAGAATATAAGTCCTACTATTAATGGGAGAGATGTTAAAAATCGATTATAAAACCTATATATGTACACTAAATCCTAGTGTGACAATAATGTATCATGGTTTTATGCTCTAGATCTAGTGCCCAATGATGATGAGTGACATTACTGGTTGAATCTCATGATGCCATACATGTCTGAGGGTGAAGGCTATGCAGTAACATCTCATTGTGTTACTATAGAGAAACATGTAAACACTATGGAAGTGGGAGGATGTTGTGATGTATATTGTGATATAGTTTCCACAGACCATGATGATCCATTATGTATATTCATTGATTTTAGATCGAATAATGGTGACTAATAACTTCTTATCGATCATTGAGACTCACTCAATGGAGGAGCTGGGAAATCCCAACCTCCATGAGACTGTATACATTCATTGAGTATTCATCAGATTTTTATGAGGTAGTGTGTAATCCTTTTCATCACAATTTTTCGAGGGATTTTAGAAAACACTATTGAATCAAATGACATTTATAATTATAAAACTACCCCATAAAATAGAATGCCAATGTTTACTGTACACATATTAGTTGGATTTTTTTGGAGCGTGTCTGATTTACATCAATAGTGTTTGGGATGATCACAAATCCTTGGATGATTTTTAAAACAACTTTGATTTTTCAATGTATAGATTTAGGATACTATATAGATCATTTCATAGAGTAGGAACTATTATTGTATGATATTATGACTCTTGGAGTTCTTGTAATTAGTTTTTGAAATGTATTAAAAATATTAAATATCATTCCTATAATGATTTCATAAAAAATTTGATAAAATATTAAATATGGGATAAAATATAAAATTATTGATCTCCATTATTTTTAGAATGATGGATTTAACCTATTTTTTATATAAATAGTATTGTCATTGGGTGTTTTCTTAATGTACAGTCTATGGAGAATTAATAAAATAAATAAATAAAATTATATATTTTATTTAACACGATGTAGGGACCCAATATCTTTATATTTAAACATGAATATTTACAATTCTCAGTGTTTTTATAATAAACATTAGAATATATAGATATTATAATAGAGAAAGCGTTGTCAAGAAATGATGACATTACAAGCGTTGTTTCACCATCAGAATAATAGGATCATACTAAAAACAATTATATTCATTTGTTCTTCATTATCAATAAATATAACTCAATGTTGTATGGTATTTTATTTAGATTGATCCATGTATTATTAGTTATATGATGAATCTTAATCAATCTACCAACAAAATTATTTATGATTTTATCATTATATGGATTATGGAATATTTTTTGGTGATTATTTCATGAACATTTTTTATTTAATTTTTATCTTCATTTCTTATTCTAACATCAATTTATTGATGTTTAAATAAACATGGATGAGCATAATTTATCATTTTCAATTTCCTTGGGTTTTTACGACCGTTCATCACGAATTAATCATCAGGGGTTCATTTTAATAGCGGTTCAATATAAAACCGATATAGAAATAATTTCACAACTAATTCATTGTGAAATGAATTGTTATAATTGATCTAGGATTAGATCAAAAATACCCTCAAGAAGCATCAATGGATGATCAATTGGGTATTGATATGGATATTTTTGTGTAAAAACCAAAACATTAATCAATTAAATTTATCCTTTGTTGTAGTAATGTCATTATAACATAAAATAATATTAATAAATAAAATTCCAAATCATTCTTAAATGAACTACTACTACACCATTAAACCTAAATTTTCTACTTTTGTGACATGAATTTTGAAAATATGACATACATAGTTGTTATCAGTAAGATCTTTGGAGTTTTCCGGAAACAAATTATTATTTTTATCAATAGTAACATAACATTATGAATAGTAATGTTACCCAAATGTGTAGTAATATGACCCTTATGAATAAAAAGTCATTAAAGTGAATTTTAACATTATCAATTCAAGTATAAATAATATTTATCTTTCTTATATATGACAATATGATATAATTACATTATAGTGTTGGTATTTTTGTATGTCATGAATATTTACTAAATTATTTACTAATTTGAAATAAAATTACTTCCATATAATTTATTCATAAAATAGTATTTATCTATCTTATGATTATATGGTAATTATATAAGGCCTTAATTAATTTTACAAAGTGTTAGAAAAGTAGTTTTTAATTTTTAAATATGTATCTTTCAAGAAAATTATTATTTTAATTAAAAAATAAATTAATCATATTTAGAAACTTATTTTAAACAAAACAAGGTTCATTTTTTAATTTTATAAATAAAAAAGTAGTTAGGGTGATTTTTTGGGATATTTCTAAAATATTTGAATATTTGGTGAATTGAAAAATTCGATAATTTATAGAATATGCTAAATAAATGAATTTCTACATCATGATTAAGTCATAGATGATGTAAATGGCCACTAGTTTGAACTCACATGCACATATTACTATTTTTATTCAAAATAATATTTATTATTAAATGAATTTTGGTGAAATAATAAATTAATGAATATAATTTTGAGAAATACTCTCTCCCCTCTACTATAAATACCACCCCTCACAACCTAATTTCTTTAAACCTCTCAAACTTCAATCATTGTCTTAATTCTACCCAAACCTATTGCATATCCCCTCACTAATGTCAATGATATCTTTTTCAACTCAAATTTCTAGGCCTAGGTTCTTTAAAGAGGATCTCATAAGGGGTATTCAATAGTCAATTGATCTCTATTTTTTCATTCAATTTCCTTTCAAATTTATTTTCTTTTTTCTCTTATCCATAAATTATCGTATCCAAATGTCATGATAATTACAGTATGATATATATATATATATATATATAATTATATCATGTTAATGGAATATTAATCCTTATAATCCTCCCTGTCCCTTTGTTTATAAAAATGAAATTGTTTCCTGTGATGTGTTAATTTACCTACATCATGGGTTATGAGCTACCATTTTCATTATACTCCTTCAAGGAAATCAATAAAACAATTATATTTCAGAAAAAATATTTTGATATGTAAATTATAACCCCTTTTAGGTGCTTAAAATAACTTTTATACATTATTCTAAATAGTAAATGAAAACATGTTCACTTTGATCATAAAACCGCCAATGTTAACCTAAAACAATAATCCTTAAATATTAACTAATCATTCATCCACATGGTATATAAAATAATTCCTTAAAAGATAATTTAAACTCATGGAAGATAAATAATAACATTTAAAATTAGATCTGTATGTTTATCCATGTTCTACATGTACTCCCAAACACATGTATATGTGAACCGTTCATGAAAAATAGGAAAAAGAACACTCCCAGATAATGAATTTATACTCTATAACACATCCAAATTCCCATAAAAGAACTTATTGAAACCATAATGAACCATATTCCTAAATAAAATTTTTATTGATTTTTAATTAATGAATCTAATTTTAGTATAGAGGACATTAAGGTGAAGAAATTGTTCAGGTACAAGGTGCGGGGAATTTAAAAATTCAACTTTCTTTCTTAGGGTTTTCACTTGATCACACAATTTTATACATGGATATTCCCTAAAAATAATTTTATCTTTATTATAATTTATTTTTTTTGATATTCTTTTTTTTTGAGTTTATCTCAAACACTATGCCTTTAAAATAAATCTTCATTCAAAAACACACCTTTTACTTCCCGCTCATTTTTGATGGATCATGTATAAGGTATGTTATTTTCTATTTAATTTCGGAACCCAAATTTTATGAATGTATTACTTATGAATTTGAAACCATTACATTTCATAGTATTTTTTATTCATGATTTATATACATTTCAATTTTTATTCATGATAATGTTAACATTATGATGTGATGGGTGGGGCCTAAATTATTAAGCACAATATTGATGTTAGTAGGTGATGGGTTTGCCCAGTATTATACAGTTCTCCAATGAGTTGGGTTTTATAATGAATCTAATGAGTTAAAGAGAAATATTTCTCAACATTATTATAGTTTTTTTTCAAAAATAGGTCTTCTATTTAACAACTAATATATAACGCTTTATTTTATGGATTTCCACTTTTCATGCATTATTATTTCTTCCTATCATGATTATTATCATATTCTTATGTTATGATAATAATGATTATACTCAACCCTTGTTATATTGTCTTTTGTTCATGTCTAATTTAAATTATTTTAGCTCACCTATTTTTTATGTACATCCTCATGTGATTACTTTTATTAATGAGAACTCATGGTCCAGTAATAATCTTTAGAATAAGAAATTAAATGAATTTTTATGTTTTATGTTGGAAGATTTATGTTTGGTCCATGTTTTCCCAAGGCACTAAGCTTTTGGATCCGCTTTGTGTAATTATTTCAGTTTATTTATCATTATAATAATGTCAATGTAATGTATTAAAATAATGTTCACTATATTTGGTATCATAGGAACAATTTAGTTAATTTGGGAATCAGGATTATAGAACATTAGTGGAAACCCTAGCACAAGACTACGAATATGTAAGCACACAATATGATTTTCTAAATACAGGGATCCAATAAGATATGATTTAATTTTTTATTTCACAACGTAATAACAAATTTATTAATTATATGTAGACATAAGTTTGATCTACCAATTTTGATTTTAGAAAATGGTGGAAACTAAGAAAAACCATTCCAAAATCCCATCTGAGGGACAATGCAGTGATTTATCTAATGAAATCATCAATACATTGGGAGGTGGAGTTAAAAAAATTATGCAAGATGATTTCCGAGTTATCTTAGGTTATGGATAATAATAAGAATAATGTGTAACATCACCTTTCACCTAAGAGGAAGCAACATATTATCGAATGTTTCATGAGGCAACGACCACCGAAATTTAGTGGATATTCTGATCCACTAGTTGTAAAATAGTTAATCAACACGACATAAAAAATTATTTTTTGTGATTCACTATTCTGAGATAGATAAGGTTACTCTAGTGATTTATTTTCTCGATGGAGTGCTCAGTGAATGGTGGGATTTGATTAAGAATTGCAGGATAAGGTATGAAATTGATTATATGGACTCATAATAATTTATAAAATATTTCCCTAAATAATATTTCCCAAAAACACTTCATATGTAGATGGAGAAATAATTCGTAGAGCTGAATAAAAAGGATGAAAGATATGTCTCGTTCTATGAAGAGAGTTTTAAAAATCTTGTAAGGTATGCTTCATGTTTTGGTATCAACAATGATAGAATATTCGAAATATTATTTAGTGTATTAAAACCACATATTTGAAAGGATCTTGTAATTCGTGACTTTGGGAGTTATGAAGATGGTTTTTGATGTGATCTCAGAGTTGATATAGTGATTGGAGAATGGCCCCTAAACTATGGTGATAGGAAATGAAATATGGTGTTTCATATAGGAGGATCTAACCATAATGTTGAAAAGGAAACACAACCACCAACATGTCAAAATGTGGGAAGAAGCATAATCGGAATTGCCCAAAGGGAAAGAGAAATACTTCATGTTTTGGAGAGAAGACCACCAAGATCAAGAGTATCTAAAAGACATGAGACAGAAGGAGAATATCATAGAGTAAAAGAGAGCACCACCCATGGTCAAATGCTCTATCAGTAGAGAGAAAGGGCACTATGCAATAAAGTTCACTAATCCATGATCCCTCATGGGTAATCACCATCATCATAAACCAAAGATAAATGAGGAAGGGATGTATTATTCCCTCACTACCCTGGAAGTAGATAAATAAAATGTGGTCGTACAAGTTACACTTCTTATTCACTCAAGTGTGTAAAAAGAATTTTTTATTCTAGGTCTACACATTCCTTTTAATCTCCCATGTTTAATAGAACTAATGAATAAAATCCCCAAAACCATCATGTAGAGATATCTATAATAACACCAAGTGGTAAAATAATTGCATCCCAAGTGTTGGAATTATCTACTATTGGTTATTGTGGGATGATTCTTCTTTTGAATCTCATGATACTTTCCTTAGTTTAATTTGATGCTATAATCCGAATTAATTCAATCTTGTTATATAGATACCATATCAACTATCGGTAAAATAAAATATCTTGCTATATTATGAATCATATAATGTTCCTATAAAAATTCAAAGAAGATCATGAATCTCCTTAGAAAAAACCCTTCAACTATGTTGGTGTTTATTCCCTATGAAGAGGCATACCTCACTCAAATTTTTGAGTCAAGGGAATGTGTAAACATAGTGTAAATGCCCACCGTGAGGGAATATAGTGATATATTTACTGAAGAGTTACATGTACATCACCTTTATCAGGAAGTCGGGTTCTCTATTGAACTCATACCCAGAGATAATCTAATCTAAATTTGTCTCTAATGGTTGGATCTTATTGAACTGGAGGAGATAAAGAAGTACATGTAAGATCATTTGAAAAAAAGGGTTCATACACCCTAGTGCATCCCCCTGGGGTGCACCAGTGCTCTTTGGGAATAAGAAGGATTTAATCATGTGGTTGTGTATAGATTATAAGGAAGTCGGCAAGATCACCATAAAGTGATACTATCATCATTTAGGTATTGATGACTTGTTCTATAGGTTAAGATGAGATCAGCACTTTGTAATGGTTGATGTCCATTCTGGATATCATCAACTAATGGTGAAGAAGGAATATATACAGAAGAATGCCTTATGTACATTTTATATTCAGTATGGGTTTCTAGTTATGCCATTTGTACATACAGATTCCCTTACAATATTAAGGTATTTGATGAAAAGATTATTTAGAAATTACCTTGAAAATTTATTTTTACTTTTTATTAATTATATTCTCAAATAATCCATGAGAATGGAAGAACATGAAGAATATACCAGACTTGTGTTGGAGACATTGAGAAAGGAGAATTTGTACAACATGTTCAACAAAGGTTGAATTTTGGATGATGAAATTCATGTTATTCGTACATGTGATCAAAATAGAGGGAATTTTTATTGACCCTTAAAAAACAAAGGATACTGAGGAGTGACCCAGACCCTCTACTGTAACAAAAATCCATAGTTTTTTAGGATTTTCATGTTACTACCATTGTTTTGTGGGAAATTTCTCCCAATTTTCAAGCCCCCTAACCATGTTTATAAGGAAAGTGGTAAATCATCTATGGATGGGAGAATGTGAGGAAAGAGTCAAGGAGATAAAGAGAAGCCTCATTACTGCACATGTACTCTGAATAGGGAAATGTGGAAATTTTTTGGTGATATACAGTGATGCTTTGAAAAATTCTAGGGTGTTGTAAATATGAAAAATGATAATGTGACATCTTATGCCTTACAACAATTTAAAATCAATGATAAAAACAACCCGACACATGATCTGAAGTTAGGATCTGTGATTTTTTTCCTATAAAATATGGTTGCACTACCTCGATGGTGGTAAGTGAAAAATATATACTGATCTTACAAGTATATAGTATTTATTGACACAAAAGGATCTCAATATGCATCAAAGTATATTTTAAGAGCTAATAAAATTCTATGATTCCCCTATTCACTACCACCATGTAATGGTGAACAAGGGATATGATGCACTAATTATAAAAGAACATGTTACTCTATCGATGATGCAGATTGAGAATTACCCTATCTTCATGGATATTCCAAGGATTGATTTGGAATAAATAATGGCAAGGAAGAAATCCTACGTTTCCCAAATTTTTTTTCCAACAATCAATCCATGAGAAGATTAATGAGGCAGAAAATGGATGACTTTGGGTTACAAAAAAAGATTAATGCGGCAATGGAAGGGAAGTTACAAAATATCCATATCGAGGATTATGGTTTGATTCATTTTGTAATGAGTTTTCTTTTCCTTCATCATCTGGGATAATGAAGGATCTATTTGACAATAAACATAGCTCAAATTTCTATATCCATCCTAGAAGCACCAACATGTACCACGATATACGAGAAAAATTATGATGGGATAACATGAAGAAGTAGATTTCAGAATATACCTCAAAATGCTTAATATGTCAGTAAGTTAAGGTGTAGTGACAAAAGTACAACAGGATGATGCTACCATTTCCTATTACCCTTTGGAAAAGGGAGAATGTCACCATGGACTTTGTCATGGGTCCCCCTAAGACGTCCAAATGAAATTGTACAATATGGGTTGTGGTGGAAAAACTCACTAATACTTCCCATTATATCGGTATTTTGGTAGATCTCTCTCTTGAGTAACTTGTAAAGATATATGTGATGATGTGGTGAGACCTCATGGGGTTCTACTCTCGATTATCTATGAACATGATCCAAGGTTCACCTCTAAATTGTGGAGGAGTCTCGGACATCTGTTGAGTACTGAATTAAATTTCGGCATGCCCTATCACCCCTAAATTGATGGAAAATATAAAATGACTATTCATATTCTTAGAGATATGCTAATAGCATGCTCTTTTGAATTCGAAGGAAGATGGGATCAATATCTCCACATGGTTGAGTTCTTTTATAAAAAATTCTTCCAATCGAGTATCTAGATTTCTCCATATAAATATCTATATAGAAAGTGATGTAGAACTCAAACTTGTTGGGATGAAGTTGGAGAAAGGGAGATACTTGTTACTTATCTTACAAAAGAGATGATAGAGAAGGGTCAAGTCATCCAATAAAATATCAAAGATGATAAGATTCAAAAAAGGAGCTATGATGACAACCGACTAAGGGACTTGAGTTCGATATTGGAGATGTGGTATTCCATCTAATATCACTATTGAAGATAGTAATTGGGTTTGGAAGGACAGTGATGTTAATCCCAATGTACATTTTTACCCTTTGAGATCCATGACTGCATAGAAGTTATGGACTATAATCTTTCACGTAACAAACCCTTATGAATAGTAATATTACCCTTCTGAATAGTAATATTACCCTTATGAATTGTAAACCTACCATGTGAATAGGAACCTTATAAATGATATTATAAATAAAATTTTACCATCATATAAGTGGGAATATTATATAATTACATTATACTATTGGTATTTTTTTAAGTCAAGAATATTTAATGATTTATTAATTAATTTAAAAGAAACATTATTTTCATAAAATTATTCATAAACTATTTTTTAGAAGTATTATGAATATATTATAATTTAATGCGACCTTAATTAATTATTCACAGTGTTTGAGAAGAATTTTTTAATTTCAAAAATTTTATAATTCATGTAAAATATGAATTAAATTAATAATTAAATTAATAATATATTAAAATTTATTTTCATGAAATGGGTTTCATTTTTGACTTATACACATTGAAAAATGGTTATGATATGATTTTGTGATTTTTCTAAAATACATGAATTTTTTTGAATAGTGTAATTCGAAAACTTACAAAATATGAAAAATAATGGAATTTAGGCCTCATTCGTGAGTGATTGATGATGTAAATGGACATTGGTTCAAACTCACATTAAATTATTACTATTTTTTGTCACACAAAATCTCAGTAATGCTTGTCTTATGGGGAAATAATAAATTAATGAATATAATATTTAGACAACCCATATCTCCTCTCCACTCAAGCTTCAATACATGTCTAAATTCTTCCCAGAAATCTTTTATATCCCCTCCACCACGTCCTAGAGATAATTGTTTCATCTAGATAACAAACCATGGTTCTTAAAGAAGGATTCAGGGGGAGGATTCAAGAGGTAATTTCTCTCTCTCTTTTCATTCAATTTCCTTTCAAATTTCATTTTTTTCTTCTATTATCATAAACTTATCTTATCCAAATATCATTATAAATACATTATGATCTATATACTGAAATTATAACATTTTAATTAAATATTATTCATTATTCTCATCTTTCTCTCCCTTTTTTATAAAAATGAAATCTTTTCCTGTGATTTGTTAAATTACCAACATCATGGGTGATGTACATCAATTTTTCATCATCTCATTCAAGGATTTTATTAAAAACATTAAATAGTTGAAAAATTTAATATATATGTTTTAACCCATTATTTATTCAGAAAAAAACATTTATACATTATACATAATGATAAAAAAACATGTTCATTGTGATCTGATAACCGCCCAAGTAAACCGAAAATGATCATCATTAAATTTTAACTAATGATTCATCCACATGGTATATAACATAATTTATTAAAAAATCATTTAAACTTATTTATGATCATAAAAAACATCTAATATGAGTTCTACATGTTTATTCATATTCTACACAGACTTAAATTCTTGTGAACTAGTGAACAGTTCATGAAAACTATGAAAAAACAATCCCAAACAATGAATTTAAACTCTATTACTGATGAAATGCCCAAAAAAGACATTAATGAAACCATAATGAACCATGATAATTTATATAAGTTTTTTGAATTGTTATTTATGGAATATAATTTCATTAGATAGGAAATTAATGTGAATAAATCATTATGATACAATGTAAGAGGAATTCTCAAACACAACATTATTTGATCAGGTTTTACCGCTTTCACACTATTTTAAGTATGGATATCACATAGAACTCATTTTTTCATCCCAATAATACCTTCTATAGGATATTCATCTTTTCCACTGATGTTTATGTCAAAAACAATGATTACCGAAAGGACACTTCTTTCCAAAACATACATTTTACTTCCCACCCAAAGTTGAGGGTGCTTGTATCAAGTATGTTATTACCTATTTCATTAGAGAACCCAATGTTTATGAATTTATGATTTATCATGTGAAAACCATTCTATTCCACGGTAGTGTTTATGTTCAATATTGATATAATTTCTATGGGTCATGCATGATAATGATAACATTATCATGTGACAGGTGTTCCCAGAATTATATAGCACAATGTTGATGTTTTGATGTGACGAGTGACCATGGAATTATGTAGTGATCCAATGCATTGGGAAGTGTGATGAATATCATGAGATAAAGTTAAATATATGTAAAATAGATGTTATCATTTTTCAAAAAAAAAATTGGTAGTAATCCACTAAGACATGAGGTTTCATTTTATGCATTTCCCATTTATAATAATTTTCTTGATTATTCACGTTTGTTTATGATCCTATACCTATGTTTTGATAATAATTATTAATATCACCCAATTTAATATTGTATCATGTTCCTATCCTCTTAATTTATTTCTATCTTACCAATTTCTGATTTATATCCTCGTGTGATTACGTTTATAAAGGATAAATGAATGGATAATAAGAAGATAGATAAGAATAAAATAAATAAAAGATTATGTTTTATGTCGTAAGACTTGTGTTTGGCCCTATTTTTCCCAAGACACTAAAACTTTGGATCCTCTTTGTGTAATTATATTATGTATTTTTCATTAAAATGATTTAAAAGTAATGTATGAAAATAAGGGTCTCTATATTATATTCCAAATGTTTCTGGTGAGAATTGATCATGTGTATTGATTGTTGAATTTTGTGATAATTAAGTACGGATTTCTAATGATTAAGTGATAATGTGACTCAATCAGTCCAAATTTGAAATTTTGTAGGGGATATTTTTAGAGGAAATAATTTTGATTGTGACTCAGGTTTAAAAAAAGTAATAACCACATGTTCTTTGAAATCCTAGGTTACATTTCATGTAATCCATAATCACAGAACATGTCTCAACCATTGTGCATCCCATGGGTGCCACATAGATGATAGATATCAAAGGATAAGTGAAATCTATGTCATGGTGTGTGACCCTTACTTGGAATCATAGTGAGTACGTCTAAGTGTACATCTATATGAACAATTTAAAATTTATTAGAGATGTCGTTTACTCAAAAAAACACATAGGTATGCAATGTGTACACTAGATGTGCCTTTTAAATGAACATGGTTAGGAGTACATGAGATCAGACAAGCCGTGTACTCAGACAGGAACGTCATGTACGAGATAAGATTTGTGGGTAGAGCCATGTGCTGAAAAGACACATCATATAGTTCTAGTACATCCCTTGTACTATACTAATAAATCATCAATCCAATTTACTATTCATAATGGATATTTTTCATTAGGGTATGTTCACATGATCCTTTCTATGAGGGTTTCTATAGGACTATATCCCATGCATAAGTTGTCGTTCCCATTTGTGTATATTCATTATTGAATTGAGTTGTGGAATTCATTCATGGGACCTTGATTATGTTCCTCTATTATCAACATTTCCCTAGGTGGGGTTCTTTATATCGTTGTGACCAATAATAGGTGTTCATCGGTCCCCCAAATAATTGGTAAATACATATTGGGTTAATGGTATACCATATGGCTATTTCTGTGATCACCATTTTCTGTAATAACATCATCTGACATCTAGTATGTAAATCATATGGTGAGACCCTACGAGATAGGCATCTCATATTGATATCATCAATAATATTTGAATCATGCAGTGTGTTACCACAAAAATATTCCCTATAGAACATTTAAGAATAATTCCTATATTGGAATTATGGTTGTGGCATGACCATGATATTGTGTGACTATGTTAAGTATATCAAGATATTATTGTCAAATGTGCTTTATACCTATAACTTGATGAGATGATTGTGTTTCATGAGGTTATATTCATAGTGATTTCAGGGTTCCCTGCTAGTTGTTATTATACGTACCCATGTAAGGTATTTTCCAATACATGTCATTTCCTATGTAGAGAGTTTAAATTTTGTTAGAGTCACAGTAGGAATAAGACTAAGAAGATATTATTTTTCAAGATATACTAAGTTGTGTTATTGTGGTTACCATGACATTAGTCCTTTTCCATTAGTTCATATTGGGTATTTTATCAATTTGTATTAGGAAGACTTTTATTTGGACATGTTTAATTACCGTACATTTTTTTATACTCTAATGGTGGTATTTTATATCTATGAATGCATGAATATGAGTTGTTATACATTCCAACATTTCATGGTTTTGCAGGTGTGTACATGTGTGTATGTATATTCTGTTAAGGACTCCCATGTGTTTAGTATGCCTACTTCGAACTCGTGACCACCAGCTAGCCTAGTGTAGGTGGTTATAGAGTAGTCACGGAAATGCACCCATTGTGATGAGTTGTGATAGATTGGTATCAAAGGTATTTCATCTACATTATAACTGATGTTTGTGAAAGTGGTTTGGTGTAACAGTGTAAAGGGATTCATGTCTGTCTATTAGGACTTGGACTCTAGTATCGGTGTAGCAGCTGATATATCCAGACAATAGGACTCTAACAACCAATGTGTCGACTTGGAACTTTTTGACACTGGTTTCAATGAAAACACTGATAAATTCATTATGTTGGAATGTTTCATGGTTTACATGTCCCTATTGAGTCATCGCTTCATATATACTAATTGATTGTGGTACATATTGTTTATTATAAGATTCCTCCAAAATTATATTCAATCTAGGATTTCATAGTATTGTTAGGAAGATGATAAAATCAGTGATGAGACTTCAATACAGGGCCCAGTTTATGATGTGTTACCACTTTGTGGTGTAATAAATTTACCACCAATTTTCATGTAGTAGATAGTACCCATAATATTGGAAGATGAGGTGTGTAGAATGATCATGTATCAAGTGTTTCAAAGCTATGAAACGATAGGGATCATTGGTGACCCAGACCCATAGTCATGTGAGGATAGGTTTGAAGTAGTGACATGATTCATTCCACTTTTCAGGACACCGACAGATCAGATAGTGGTGCTTGTAGTGAGCCTTCCCCATGAATGTGCATGATAATAGTGGGGTGTAGTGACCATGTAGTATGAAGCAGAAAATTTTTCATTTTCATTGTTTTTGTCACGTTTATAGAGGATTTATATATATAATTATTGAGATCTGACCAAATCTAGAAACTTATACGGTATTATAAGGGTGATATGAATGTGGATGAGTATTCATCGATGTTCTCCAACCTCTCTCAATAATTGATAGATATAGTTCATGATCATTTATTTTGGGATCATAACATTTAGAGAGTTATATAAAGATAAATTTCATACATCATGATTCCATTATCAATTAAAAAAATCATGGGAGATACATTTTTCCTTGCTGATCTAGTTTTCAAATTTGAGTATACATAGTCATTTCATGTCGACAGTGGGAAGACAAGAAGAGAAGGATCACCAACATGGGGCTAATAACATCTACATGTAACATTACATGGGAGAAATTTAAGGAGGAGATCCTAGAAAATGGTATCTATAGTTCAGGGATCATATTAGTTAAATAGTCATCATAGAGAGAGATGGTGAAAACCTACGATAGTTAAGGACATCATGCATATGATTCTCCAACCTGATATACGTATAAAAAATTGATTATAGATGGGACACATATATAGAGGAATCATTAAGATCACAATGATCTAAAGGATGATGTTCATGGAAGATGATATGGAAGTGAATACAGAGTTAGTGGATTCTTTGACTTGTTTCTACCACCACCCCTACATTTTCCTTTTCATTCATATGGTTGTGGTAGATAGTGGTGAGGAAAGGAAATTGTGGTCAGGGATTATGACTCCTTGTCTTAAGGGATGATTCATATATGATCAGCTTCCTATCTAGTTTTACTATAGTATTTATATATATAGGTAAATGGAACTCATTTTTTTATTACTATGGTTAGATAATTAGATATTTTTATTAAACCCTATGATTTAACATTTCACTCATCCAATCTTATATGAGGGGACTCAGCGACCAAAATATTTTTCTGATGTTGTGACATAACTCTTGGAGGAGAGAGTTTCATTGGGGATCACTTTGTAATGGTATTGATGACATATTATTAAATCATAGGTACATAATGATTATATATTATTCCTTCTCATATATGATATTTCTTGTAGATGATGTAGTGTTTCCAATGAGATGAGAGGGTGTATTCAATTGTGGGTGAAAATAAACCTAGTAGATAATTTTAGACTCATTCCTAGAAGGGTCTAATAGATTATAAATAAGTTTTATAACAAAACCATTGGGGAATTTGATGTAATGAGTTTTTAATTCCCTATTTTCTTTATGGTAAGTGGATGTTTATCTCAGGGATTCTCAAGGCTTACATCCCAAACAAGATATATAGTATTATATACTTCTACACACTATGATATCCATGATATTTTTACCTGAATATGTTATGGATTCCATAGGAAATGATGAGAGGAGGTTGTTTATGGTGGACTTACAAAGGAAGCCCATAATTAGCTCCAATCTTTTACACTAGCTTGCAACAATTTTGACCACCAAGAAGGAAGGATAGATCAAAACGTTTTGTGTATATTTTCATTGCCTAGAAATGGTGACCATAATGAAAAAAGTTTCATTACCATAGACCAATGTCTTAGTTAATCATTAGATGGGGGAATTATGGTTCTCTAAGATTGACCTCAAATCAGTCTATCGCTATCTATGAGTGTCAAATGTAGATCTACAGAAAAAGAAATTAAGATGTATCTACTATCACTATAAGAACATAGTGATTCCATTTGGAAAGAATAAGGCCCCATAAATGTTCATGGGAATCATGAACTATGTCCTTCATGGTTTTCTCATCTGGTTTATGGTGTTCATAATCAATGATATCCTAGTGAACTCAGTGTCTGAGGAGGATCTTTTGAGTCACTTCAGAATTCACTTGGACATGCGCCCAAAGAACCATATTCATGGGAATCAATTGATTTAATAGTTTTGGATTCGAGATTTTCAAATTCATGGACATGTCATCTCAGAAGACGGTGTAGTAATGGTCCCAGAAAAGGACATGGTCAGAATTTCTTGGCATCCATCCATTAGTGTGACAGAGGTGTAGTAATTCCTTGGATTGTTACGTACTTTTGGATATTTCTACCTAGTTTCTCTAGGGTATTACCTCCCATGGATTATTTTACCAAATTGGGGTGTCCATCCCTTTAGACATAGAGGTATCAGAAGGATTTACAAGTGATAAGGCTATGAATGTTGTGATATCCAATATTTTTATTTCTAGATGAGGGTATTTAGTATATAGTGTTATGTAACGTATAATGGATTAACCTTGGTTTTGTTTTGATGTAGAGGTAGGTTTTTATTTACTATGGTTCAATTCAGTCGATAACAAATTAATAGATCTAAATAAACCATGATCTTGAGTTTGTGGTGATAGTATTATCACTGGAGGTGTGGTGAAAATAACTAATGGGAGAGCAGTTTATCATCAATTATTACCATAAGAGTATCAATTATATCTTCTGTCATAATGAAATTTACATGAGAAAAATGTAATGGATTGATTTATTATTGGAATATGAATTTGAGATTGTACATATATATATTGTAATTGGAATGGGGTAGTAAATTCGTTCATCCCTATATCATATTTGTAGTGGTAGATGGATGAAACAGATTTGTTAGCCTCCATGCAGTTATCTATAGGTGAGGGGAATGGTTCATATTACCTCTAGTATATTTTTGTTACCCATATTCTTTAATAGATATTCAAGGGGGAATATCATTGGGATATCGACAGCGATACCCTACATTTTCAAATCTCCATTGGACATTCCCCTACTAGATTTTATTGAGGTAGGGGTTATTTCCTTATTTCTAGAAGAATGTTGATGGTTACCAATTATATTTGAGATGTCGTGTTGAGGGAAACTAAGACATAAAACATAAAGGCACAAACACAAGAGGAAAATATTTACCATAAATATCAATGTAATTTTTGTGGGCTAATGATGATGAATGGATTTGTGGAATTGGCCACTCAATTCCTTACAGGAATGTATGGGAAGGCTGTGAATCAGGTTCCAGCAGGCGAATATCAACCCCTTGAGTTAGTAGAGTGGATGTGAGATTCAGTGTATTTATAATTTATCATGAAAAAATCATATACATCCATGGGACATAATTCCATATTGGTGGTCATAGACTAGCTGACCATAGAAACCCACTTCTATGAAATTCAATAGTAGCGATTAGAAGATAGCATGAGAAGGTTATACATACATTAGATAGTATTCCTATAGAGAAACCCATCAAAATTTATTTTTTTACAGTGATTCTGATTTACAATATTGATGATGAATAGGATTTCAAGAGGAAATTTGGATGCATGTTCATTTTAGCATGGTGTTTCACCCCCAGATGGTTAGCTAGACTGAGTGAACCATTATGTTATTGGAGAAAATGATATATGGTTTAATGTTATACATCAAAATTAGTTGGTAAGACCACCATCTATTGATTATGTTTGTGTACAAAATTAGATAAAATTAATTACCAGTATAAAAAATTAGATAAGGTACAAATAAACTAGGACTGGTTTTGGACTACATAGAGTTTTTCATCATCATATTCAGGTGAACGATGGAGGAATTATGAGATCGAGGATGGATCATATGTTTTTATGAGGGGATCAAATTGACATGGATTATGGTGATATGAAAATTTCAGAAATCAATAACAAGGACTTCTCATCCTATTCTAGATACATCATATATTTGAATGGTAGACTTAGTACATTTCAATACTATAATAGCTTGATTGGTTACTTGACACCCTCCACATGTCGCATGTGATGAGATACATGCATGAACTATCACAGGTTATTGACTATGGTATGCTGGGCTTTGAGGATTGGGTTAACTTTGTAAAACACCCAATTTTTCTCAATGATCAGTATGAGGGGATCTTATATGGGATATAAATTCTTATTGTGTGTGCAATGTGGTATAACATGAATCTTCTGAGGAGTACCTAGGAGTAGGATACCAAAATTCATGATTAATACACACATTTTGTTGTGTTCTATTTTGTTTGTGGAATCCATGATTTAAATCCACAAGGCAGGGATAAGGTAACAACTCATATTTTTACATGTAATACATTAGGATAGTATTTGGATCATTTTCATAGTTATGTAATGAAAAAATGAGAGAATCTAGATCCCATTGTTATCATAATTCATTCAGGAAATATATTCAATTTATTTAAAATCACATATTTTTAGTTTTCCTAAAAAATTATAATATCTCTTTAATAGATTCATTCATCATAAATCATAGTATTCCATTGAGTTCAAAACATGGGATTCAACCTAATCATGGAATAATAATTTTTGGTTTAGGGAGATTTATTAATTTTTAGTCATGGGAGATTAAATAATATAAATAAATGAAACTTGTTATTTTAATTAACATGATGTGGAGACAATTATCTCTCTATTTAAACAAGAATATTACCAATTATCAGGTCTGACATCATAAACATACAAATTCAGAGATTGGATTCAAGAGGCCTCCTTTGTGAAAGTGGAAGACAGGTTGTGGATTGTTGTGCCATCAGGATGTGAGGAACATGCTAAGAATAAGTAATTAGATTTATAATTCATTGACTGTTGATCCCTCATGATGTAGAATGTTGTTTTATATAGATTCATCTCTATCTTATTATACCTATAGTAAATGTGAATCGACTAACCTATTAATTTATTAACTGTTCGGTTGTATTGAAGGTTTGGGAATATCTTTTGGAAATATTAGGATACATTTTTTATTAATTTGTATCATCATTCATTGTTCTTAAATTAACATAATGAGGAAAACCCTAATATAACCTCGGTTTGATCCATTATTGCATGTTTCTAGTTTTCACCAACCATTATTCAATATTTAATAATTATAGATTTCATTGACCACTGGTTCAAGGGATATCAGTGAAATAAATTTTTGTTCAACAAATTCAGGGAAAATGTATTGATAACCTAGATCCAAATTGAGTTTACAATGATTTTAAGAAGCCGTGATAGATGTTTGTCCATGTAATAGTTTCGGGATAATTGTTCCATGTGTTTTCCATATACGATAATGGTACTATATAATGGATTATTTTAGAGTGGATTAAGGCATGGTTTCAAATGGATAAGTGATGAAAATGCTTGGTGAGACCAGATCTATGATCTTTTATGGAGATTGGGGGAGG
Organism: Viscum album; assembly: GCA_963277665.1. Lineage (NCBI taxonomy): Eukaryota > Viridiplantae > Streptophyta > Magnoliopsida > Santalales > Viscaceae > Viscum > Viscum album. The sequence continues at coordinate 1,249,581,110 of OY728150.1, read as the reverse complement.
AATTAGAGGTCATAATTTCATAGTCTTACAAATAGGAATAATTGAAGTATCTTTGAAACCACATGTAACATGGATTCTAATCTAGAATTACATTCCATGTGGGACCCTGTGTCTAGCATTTGGGTTTGACAAAGAAGATAAATCTTACACAATTTTTCACTACTTTCACACGATGTGCTCCACTTTCCTCAAATCATGTACACTACCAAAGAGGGTACACATACACATAAAAGAGTACACGTGATCTGATAATCTGTGCACATGACCTGGAAACATCTAGGATGGTTTATTCTTGTGGATTTATATATATGGACACATGAAAGAGTATATGGTCTGGAACACTCTCTATACTCAGACTTATACATAGGAATGGTCTGTGATACAAGGGTAGAACATGGTTCTGATGAGACAAAATAAAAAATTCTAGTAAATTCTACACACTCTTACAATGAAATATTTGACCCCATATCCTCTTCATCATCGGATAGTGTCAGTATGGGAGATTCCTACGATATTTTAAATGAGGATTATTATGGTATCATGTCTAGTAAATAGGATAGTGATCCATACTAAGGAACATATTACTTGAATATAGTTGTGGATTTACATTGAGAGGAAAAAAGGTAGATATTTTATCCTAATATTTTCCATAGGAATGGATCATGGTATCATCATGACCAATAATAGGTAACACCCGAAAACATTAAAATATATTTATTTTTTAATAGATTTAATTAAGTACTAATAGTTAATGTTTTTATTGAAATATATATTATATTTCGAAAAAAATATTTTTTACCATCATTGATTATCCAATGAAAGAGTTAAATATTAATTGGTTATATTTTTATACTCATGTGATTTAGTATCCATAATCACTACTTTTAGTGAATTTCATAATTTTTACCTCATTTAATATCATTGTGCAATTCATGTTATAGGTGTGTCAATTTGTGCCCAATTAATAATCAGCATTTGAAATTCTGTATATTTATTTTCTCAATTTGTTATCTTGGGATATGATTTATCACATATTGTGGAACACTTATTCTTATTGGATAAATTAATGAATATCTATTTATGATGGACATATTTTGATGTGGATGAAAATAATTATCAAATCATAATGGGCCTTAGGCCAATAAAATAAAATTGAAGTATATAATTCATGGCCAATGAAAGAAAAACCATGTAACCATATGTAGAGAAAGATATAGGGATAATTTAATTAAACTATTTATAGATCTCATTTTATATTCTTCAAGGGGATCTATTTTGATCTATTTGAGGATTAAATTATGGGCCATATTTCAATGGCCATAAATTCATCCCACCAATGCATCATAAAATCTGCATGGAATATCTAATTGGGATTAAATTTTTACATAAATTATAGGAAATATAGAATATCATATTTCTATTATATGGCCAATTCTTATTTTCCTCCATTAATATGTAATTTTCATGTTAATGTGGTAGAAATATGCTTATTGGATTTTTATTTCAACATTGAAAAGTTTAATTTACATTTTATTACCCACCCATGATTCACTATCTGAATTAAAGAGAGTGAAATTTAATGATGGTGATATACCTACAGAAACATAAATTTCTATTTAAGTTTTGTTTTTGGTATAACTGAGGGGTATATTTTATTCTTTCAATTATATTGTTAGGTTTTCACTTTCTATTCACATGTTTTCTTTTCCTATGAAACTTATTAAAATCGCCATTGTTTCATAAGAAATGTTATTACTATTCTATTTTTATGTTCATATTAATATCATGTTCATAACATTTCATTATGGTTTTATACTATTCACATGATATTTTTTGAAATTATTAACACAATGGGGGAGTGGTCATTATTTCACTGTTTTTATTCTTCAATTTTACCTTCAGAAGTCTACTTCAAGCATCCGTTGATTTAAAAGAAAAAATAAAGGACTAATAATCTTGTTTTTTGATCCATTGTAGTATAATTATGATGTATTGGATTTTATTTCTTATTTTAATGATTATTAATCAATTAATTTGTTGAGTTTTTCATTTAATGGGTTCATTTCTACCTATTACTTATTAAATTGTATCTCAAAACAATCATGTTCTAATACGATAATTTTCAATGGATTCTAAATAAAAATGATACTAAAATTGTATTATAATGTGTATGGGAAGGTGTTAAATTAGTATTTTATATAGTTATATTGATTTCACATTATTAATTATCCTCATTTTAATGAAGTTATTATAATTTTAATAAGAATTAATAAAATCAACCCTATGTGACAATCATGTATCAACTCATTATATTAAATTGAATTCACTTATACAATTAAACTCTTAAATTAATAACTCAATTTAAACCCATGTTAGAAAATACAAATCCAAATCACCCATATATAAATTATGTTTCTTTAGGCTTCTTCTTATGTCTCAGAGGATTTGATAACCCAAGATTTTCTATAAGTGACTGATTAAAACATATAACTTGGTTAAATTTGTGTGTCACCCAATATTATTGACATTTATTGGGGACCATGTAATTATCCTTACATCACATTGTTCTCATATCACCATTCTTCTCTATTCACACCACAATTTTCTATTCTCACTCTGAGGTTCACTCAAATTGATATCCATTTTGAAGAATTACAAGCAAGGGGAATATCTCCTTACTTTGACTACACCACACTAAGTCTTCTGTACAGTGACCATCCAAGTCAATATTGTTTATAGAATCAAAAACTGATTGAACCACACTGTTTAAGCTCTAATGATCCCAAAAACATTACAACCATTAATGAGTTTCAATCCCAACCATTCCAACAATATAATGGTCCTCCTCAAATAGTCTATTTCACTCAACCACATGATCAACCTAATCCACAACTATTACACAAAAAACAATATGAAAAAATAGATAGAATGTATTCTGATTTCTCATTATTATTATTTTAAATAAATTGTACCAAAATAATAGTTTAACACATTCCCACCCAAATTTTCCCTGGTTCATAATTTGATGGAGAATATTGCTACAGAAAAACATCTCTTCATAATTAAAAAAACTAATCATTTGAATCATGGGGACCTAGAGAACATGAATAAATTATTTTTTTGTCTATAATTCAAGATTAAATTGATTTTTTGGATTCCAAAGTGGATAATTTGACATGATGGACTGTGTTTCTTAAAGATAGTTCTATTGAAGATTTTCTAGAAACACCACAAAGTAATCCATTGGGATAAATAAAAAATATATATTCCATACCCATTGATATAACTTATCTAATCCAATTGGTTGTTGAATAATTTATCCAAAAGAATGAAATTATATTAATAAATTTCAAAAGTGAAACTGAGTTCTATTCAATGTCCTGACCCATTTCTAAAAGTGCAAGACAACATGATCTCAAATTCAAGGTTCTTACATCCCCTCTCATGTCTTCAATCGTAGTGGGTATCAAAAAACCTATTAGTTTCCATTACATCATTTCCCATGAAAAATAAAAAAAAATATCCTTAATGTCTTATGAAATATTGAAAAAGAAATTGGATGGACACTTTTAAATATTTATACAATTATCCATTTCACTAAAAACAATATGATTTTTCATGAATCACGTCATGAACCCCTCCCCACAATGTGTACCCCTCCTTGGCCAGTAATGTGAAAAGGAAGATAATGACCCTCGAGTCCCACCTCCTATAGGCCCTGGGTTGGCGACTAGCACCGAGGGTATAGTAAACACACAAATGGGAGGCATTACCCTCTAAGAGAACACATGTGGAAGAGAGAGATAGGATAGACATCAATCAAATCCAACTCAGAACTGAAATATAAACGAAACCCAAGTAAATATATGAAATGTCTTGCAAAAGTACCACAACTGAAAGAGAAAACTAAAAGTACCCAAAAGAAAGTAAAATGGCAGTGACCACAGGCCCGGACAGCTCCTCCAACCACAAGATAGTAGTAACCAGCTTGATCTCCATCCTGCTCCATGTGACCAAAAAAATAGTTTATATATACATAGGGTGAGTATAATAGTATAGTTAATAGGATCCTCCCCAAGCCTCTAGTGCAAAAGTAAAGAAAGCATGCTAATGACCAGTGAACAACAAGTGAAACTAACTCGTCACCTAAACATGTATACTAAGTTCTCAGCCTCACCATGGCTACTCTCACCAAGTAACGCATACAAGAATATAGAATATAGTAAATAATATCAAGGGTACCCCGCTACTACTTCCCCACTGGTTTTCCGCTTTTCCCCAACGACTTACGTCATGTGCATCTCTCTCCAAAGGCTTGCCCGTAGACACCTGGGCTAAGCTCCATTATCTGCACCTCGTGCACCACAAAGGCTTTCCCGTAGACACCAGGTAGAAGCACCACACCATCCTCATAACCAAAAGTAATCGGGTATATTCTGGGACCCACCACATCCCGCATAACTTGTATCATACTACGGGTATTATACCTCAAGCCATTATAGCCCATACACCAAGTAGGGATCCTCAAGCCATCACAACCTATACACGTTACACCTATAGTATTCCATAGGATACTATATCCCAAATATATGCGTGTAATATAACCACAAGCCATTACAACCCTCTACACACATATACGGGAAACTAACTGTTGTGCATGTTGTCACATGTATCTACTAAGAGAAGAGAGTGGGGCCAAAGGGGGTAGTCAGCCATTCGTCCTCCCACCAGAATGTTGGGAAAAACACCCCCCTGGGCTCAGAATACCTACGGTGCCAGTTGCCCTTACCGATAGGGTGGAGTAGCTTATAGAAACACAAAAAGTACAGAATATCTATATATCTCACATCCACACTATGGGCATTACCTAGTCATAGATACAACTGTAGCTAACGTCTGTCAGACTCTAGACTGCTACTTCTAAGACTAGGTATCCTATAAGCACACAAACATTTTGAGAGCTTTATTAGATTACTCCATTCTCATTTTATCAGTTCCACTATAAGTTAATTAATTCTTTAAACATTAATTAACCATGAACAATTCCACATTAAATTGAATTGGCATCACATTCAAAATCAACTGCTCCTTTTAAGATTCACATCAACTTTAAATTCCAGTATCTCCATCTCCGTGGATTATCACCATTTAATCAAACTTTCATTAGAGAATTACTTTCCAATATTCCCAGGAATTATAGAAAGGCATCCTATGCTACTAAACACAAAGTGGGCTCAACACGGTGAGTATATATACTACCTTTCGAGTCTTTTTCGCATATATAAAGAACATAGACCCATTCTCTCTTGAGAGGCTAAACACGGAAAGCATGTGGCATACCTCACGTGTCTTCGCCTCCTTTGGAAGGAGGGTAAGCAAGACCAATTGCCTTGAGTAGTGGGAAAAAGTAAAGAAGATAAACAACCAAACAAAATCTCCAACATCTAGCCATCACATCCATCCCATACCATCATCCTTGGTGTCCTCCCTGACACCCACATGCATAAGTTGATGCATCTCGCCACCCTAGGCATCATCCGCTACCACAACCACAAGTACCCATGCCTCCACATATCACAATATCCATCCAGGCTCACATCACAGCACAAGCAGCAAGAAAACACAACGTCACATCAATAGCCTCTTGACCCTTTAACAATCAAGAGGGTAACTCCGAACCCTTTAATAAATTCTCACACAATATATTCTTTAATCCATATTGAATTAGTAGATTTTTCATTCATGGGTTCCAATTACGGGAGACCTAATTAGTATTCTATCACAATTAAACAACCATGCTTACTTCCCTAACTTGATTAACATCAAATTAGAACAACTACAACAACGACATCAACTGGATTCATTTTCATGCCTCTTTATCATTATCCAATTAATTAAAAATAAATTCCGGCTTTACGTTCATTATCAATTTCCATCAAGAACGAACAAATAATCAAATAAATCATAGATATCACTCTATCTAGTGAAACATGAGGCAAACCATTATCACGGTAAAAATCAAAAACATGTTATCAACAAATTATTTTAATCCAGTTCAAGTATTTAATTGGGTCAATTTCATTGTGATCCAAAGGGCAAAATCATGCTAATTCTTTTTCTGCACAAATACAATTAGAGAAGCCATGAATACACTACCTCAACAATTCTTGACATTCTTTATCCACACAACGGGTCACAATCCTCTTCTCGCGACAACTACATCCACCCAAAGATGCCACGGTACGACAACACCAACCAAACTCCAAGAAAAACCCATTATAAGCATGGAGATTACATGCTATAACATGGAAAGGAGAACAAAAAAAAATTAACCCCAAAGAATGATGATACACCATACGTTATATGGAAGATTGATCGATACAGCTCGGTTGCATCAAAACAGAGCAGAACCAATCCTAGGAGTAAAGTTTGATTGTACAACTCCTACATGAAGGATTTAAAGGTTATAGATTCTCATAGCTGATACAAAGAGGAAGAACAATGGAGAATTATATCTCGTCCCTTTTTGAAGGTTTAATGGGGAGACTGTTTAAGATACGTTTAATTCCCCATTAAAAGCAGATCACATTAACCCACGCGGTTTGAAAAAATAAAACATCTCGAGCCATAGGAATAATTAATATAGGATTTATGGCATTTTAATCGGCCTTAAGAGTCCTTAAAACAAGGCTTTAAATGTATTTTATGTCAATGGAAACGTCAAAGAGGTGAGACTGTAGGAAGCTAGAATCACTGTTCACATACTCAAAATTTTGAAAAGGAAAGAAAAGGTCACCGTTAGACCTCACCGTTCTGGAAACACTGTTCAAGTATACAGTTAGAAGGTCACTGTTAGAAGGTTACCATTCCGGAAACAGTGTTCCAGTCTACAGTTAGAAGGTCACAGTTAGAAGGTTACCGTTCTGGAAACACTATTCAAGTCTACAGTTAGAAGGTTACCGTTTTGGAAACAATATTCATGTCGACAGTTAGAAGGTTACTGTTCTGGAAACACTGTTCAAGTCTACAGTTAGAAGGTCACAATTAGAAGGTTACCTTTCTGGAAACATAGTTCAAGTCTATAGTTAGAAGGTCACAGTTAGAAGGTTACCGTTATTGAAACATTGTTCACAGAATTGGAAATTCGAAAAAGTGTTGGGGATAAGTCACCTTGACCTTCTAGAACACCTCCAACACCACAATTCAACAAAGTAATGGACCACAGAGGTCAGGGACATTACATTAGATACCTCTCAAAACATTCTCATCCTCAAGAATTAATAACCATCCCAGAAGAAAAAGAGGATTCCGAACAACCACCCTATAATATACCACTAAGGGGAACACCACCATGAGTTGTTCTAAAGATATAACAAAACTACAACATCCGAGAGTATGGGAACAAACAATCCATATCCAAACCATTCAATCCTAACATCACATCAAAGGTACAAAAATAAAACACAACACAACAACTTAAAACAGCTCTGGGTACTGGACACGCATCTGTGACTCGCGTTCCCAGGTACTCTCTTCCATGCCACTATGTCGCCACAAGACACGAACCAAGGGAATAGAATGCCCACGCAACACCTTCTCTTTGTGGTCTTTGATCTCCACAGGTCACTCCTGGAAGGTTGCGTCATTATCAATATCGATCTCTCCCCAATCGATAACATGAGATTCATCATGAAGATAACGATGGAGCTGTGATACATGGAAAACATCATGTATCCGACCCATCTAAGGGGGATGTGCTACTCGATACTCCACAACTCCAACACGAGCTAACACCTCAAAAGGCCCAAAAAACCGGGGAGAAAGCGTACTTCCACGACCGAACCTACGCTGCCCATGACGGGGAGTCACCTTCAGAAGCACATGATCCCCAACATTAAACTATAAGGGTCTCCTTCTTTGATCAGCATATGATTTCTGACGATCTTGCGCTATCTTCATCCTCTCACAAATCACCTAAATCATCTCAATTGTATTCTGCACTAGTTCCGGTCTGAGGATTGCTGACTCTCCGACCCCAGTCCATCACAACGGAGAACGGAAAGGCCGACCATACAGGGATTCAAACGGCGCCATACTAATGGTGGAGTGAAAACTATTATTGTAAGAAAACTCCACCAAGGGTAGGTGCCTCATCCATGAACCTCCAAAGTCAATAACAAAATAGCACAACATGTCTCCAAGAGTCTGGATGGTTCGCTCTGTTTGTCCATCCGTTTGAGGATGAAACGCAGTGCTAAGGCATAGCTGAGAAGAAAAGGCTTGTTGGAGACCCCTCCACACCCTTAAGGTAAAATGTGGATCTCGATTAGAAATGATCATCCCAGGGACTCCATGAAGTCTCCCCACCTCCTCCAGATATTTCCTCGACAAAACTTCCACTGAGCTCGACTCCTTGATCGCTATGAAGTGGGCCGATTTTGTTAAATGATCCACTACCACCCATATAGCATTATGTCCTCCCAGAGCTTGAGGTAAACCTATAACAAAGTCCATTGATATGTCCTCCCACTTCCACTAAGTAATCTCTAATTGTTGGATAAGACCACCAGGAACACGGTGTTCAGCCATCACCTTCTGGCAGACTAAACATCATGACACACACTCTGCAACCGCACGCTTCAGCCCAGGCCACCAAAACTGACTCCTCAAGGATCAATACATCATTGTCACACCAGGATATACTTCCAAGGGTGTACTATAGAACTCTCAGATACTTGTCTCACGCATCACCAAGGGAACAAAAATCCTTCCATGATACAACACTAGGTGTTGTTCATCCTTCAACCAACCATCAGGGGCCTCACCACTAACAACTTTGTCTCTCCAAAATTCCACATTTGGATCACCCAACAGGGAATCTTCCACATTTTGCATTAGGGACGACTGCACCGTCATCTGGAAAAGACATCCTCTACCACCAACTTCTTTCATATCAAGATGCAAAGCTGACAGTTCCTCCATTACTCTCTAGGAATCACCAAATTCATGCACAACGTCATTAAGTGACTTTAGGCTCAGTGCATCAGCTACAACATTCACTTTTCCAGGTGTATACGATATTTCAAAGTTGTATTCCTGCAATAACTCCATCCACTGACATTGCCGCAAGTTCAAGTCACGTTGGAATAAAACATAACTAAAACTCTTATAATCGGTGAAAACCACAATGTGCTCACCAATGAGGTAATGTCTCCACAAATTCAGAGCAAACAGCACGGCTACCAACTCAAGATCATGGGTGGAATAGTTGTATTCATGGGGACGTAACTGCTGAGACCCATAGGAAACAATTGACCTCTACTACATGAGAACACAGCCTAGCCCCAGATGTGAACCATCACAGAAAACATCAAACTGGACTCCCTCCGCTGGAAGACAAAGGACCATAGCACTTACCAACTTCTTCTTTAGATACTCGAAAGCTGCCTGACACTGATCAGTCCATATGAATGCTTGATCCTTCCTGTTCAGTGTTGTCAGAGGAGTCACAACACGGGGTAAATTGGCTACAAACCTTTTATAATAGCCTGCAACATCAAGGAAACTTTTCTCCTCTAACACGGTCTTGGGGGATTCCCAAGACACCACTGCTTCTATCTTTGATGGATCCACAGCTACTCCCTGTTGGGACACAACATGCCCCATGAAACGATCTTCTTGGGCCCAAAACTCACACTTCGACAACTTCCCAAACAACTTATGTTGGCGAAGAACTCCCAAAACGGCTCGTAGATGCTCTGCATGCTACTCATCATATGTGGAGTACACAAGGATGTCATCGATGAAAACCACAAAAAACTTGTCCAGGAATTCACAGAACACAACATTCATCAACCCCATGAAAATAGCTGGAGAATTCGTCACACTGAATGGAATTTCAACAAACTCATAATTCCCATGACGACAACAAAAAGCAGTCTTCGGGATATCCTCATCCTTTAGACGCATCTAATGATATTCTGAGCGTAAGTCGATATTTGAGAACCAACATTCACCCATCATTTGATCGAATAAGTAATCAATCCATGAGAGAGGATAGCAGTTCTTTATTTTCACTTTGTTTAATCGATGATAATCGATGCACAACCGCAAACTGATGTCACCCTTTTTCATAAACAATATTGGTGCAACCCACGGTGACACACTTGGCCGATCAAAACCCTACTACAACAGACCATCAAGCTGAATACGTAGCTTTCGTAACTCAGAAGGGGCTATCCTATACGGAAACGTAGAGATAGGATATGCTCTTGAATATAGCTCGATCCCAAACTCGATCTCTCGTCGAGGGGGTAAGGCTACAACCTCTTCTGGAATGACGTTAGGGTACTCCTCTACGACCCTAGGAAACACCAACTGCTGAACCTCTGAAGAACTCAGCATCATCTCATCCATCATGGATGATAAGGATGGAACTCATCTATGACTCATCCGAGGATCTCGCTCACCAACAAACAACAATTTCCCTCCATCTTCATCAAAGAAAACAACCTTCTTCCTGTAGAAAACCACAATATCCTGCACCGAATACAACCATTCCATGCCAAGGATGAAATCATATGGTTGTATTCGTAAACATAGCAAATCTTCGCAAGAGCGGTGTTGCCCCAACACTAGCTCACAATCTCTACATATTTCAAACAAGTCGGATCGACCTCCAACTGGCGTAGTATATGCCAAGGGCACTGGAAGCCTCTCTACCTCATGTCCCAAAGTATGGACAAGGGTAGGTGATATGAAGTAGTGTGTTTCTCCTGAATCAAACAAGGCATACACCAAGGTAGAAAACAAGAAAAGGGTACCTCGAACGACATATGGCTCGCCTGGGGCAGGCAATGCTAGAGCATGAAGCTGACCACGACCTCCTCCACAGCCTCTCTAACCCTGATGACGACCACCACCATGGACGCGCTCTGCTCTCTGAGGATGGGGAGCGTCATGGGGATATCCTCTACCTACACCATCTACCCTCTGGTGATCTAAAGCTGGTGCAACCTGTTGTTGTTGCCTCGGCTGGAACTACCTCAACGGAGGAACCTGGAGGAGAGCGCCCGGTGAACGATGACTGCTCTAAAATATCGGGCACTCCCGCTGCTGATGAACATGACCACCACAAGAAAAACAAGCACCTGAACCCTTGGCATATGCCTGATATTTGCTGCCTCTAGAGAAACGAGATGGGAAGGGCTAGGACCTACCCCCAGGTGAACGAAAACTCTTCTGCCCTGAAAACCGGGATCCCCGGACCACAACATTGGTTCGTGCGGAATCATGACAATTCCCATCTCGTGACGATCTAGTCCTAGTCAAAGTCCTCTCAACAACCTCTACCCTCTCCAACACCTCAAGATATGTCTTTAGCATAAATGGGGTGACATGGCGCTAGATCTTTGGATGCAAAGCCTCCTTGAAATGCTTCACCCTGGCCTCCTCATCTGGTAATAGGTCTGAAGCATATCGTAGAAGGTTCCTGAAATGGATACCAAACTCTCAAACACTGGAGCTCCCCTGTCAATGGCTAAGAAGCTCTTGGAGACTGGATGCCTTTGCAGTCAAAGAAAGAAACTCGACTCTAAACCTATCTCAAAACTCCTCCCATGAGATCGCTGGCTCCTCGCGATCCTCTAGGATCAAGAACCACCACTGACTCACTGCTCCACGCAGCATCATCACAACCAAGGACACGTGGTGTTCCATCCGAGCACGAATCGAACTGAAGCCTATCTAGCCCTCCTCCAACCAGTCTTCTATGACTACATCCGAAATGTATCCCTCGTACTTCTGTAGACTCTGGTGCTGAAACTCTCAGAGTGTCTTCCTCCATGTGTCACCGTCATCAACCTCTACTCGGTGGAGATCTGCTAAAATAGCCTGTTGGGCATCTTCTACGCAAACATAACGAGGACGTCGACCTGGAGCCATACCTGTAAACTAACAACTGTTAGAGCTCCTAAGCCTGGTATATGGAAGACTCAACATTAATTAATTAATTTTTTGTTTTATTAATTTTATGTTAACATATCCCAAGGTCTACCAATTCAAACACAGGAACAAGGAAGAATGATGAATGATCCTTTCCTAGGTCTCTACCCTGCAACCAGTATCACTTTTTTTAGTTTCCATTGTAAACATAAAGGTCTGTACGACAGATCATAGGGGGGCATAAACGCCTATGTCTCAGTTGGTCTCCAGTGTTTACCTCACTTGAAAAACATGAATGACACTGTTTCCCTACCAACCCATGTAACCTCACGTGTGCCTAACTCCAAACTACATCTTATCCCTCAACCAGACCTTTGATACCACTTTGTCACGACCCCCTCCCCAAAATTGTACCCCTCCTGGGTCGGCAATGTGAGAAGGAAGATAATGACCCCTGATTCCTACCTTCAGTAGGCCCTAGGTTGTTGACTAGCACCGAGGGTATAGTAAACACACAAATGGGAGGCATTACCCTCTAAGAGAACACATGCGGAAGAGACAGATAAGATAGACACCAACCAGCCCCAACTCAGAACTGAAATATAGAAGAAACCCAAGTACATATATGAAATTTCATGAAAAAGTACTACAACTGAAAGGGAAAACTAAAAGTACCCAAAAGAAAGTAAAATGACAGCGACCACAAGCCCGAACAGCTCCTCCCACCACAATCAAGTAGTAACCAGCATGATCTCCAACCTGCATCAAGTGACCTGAAAAATAGTTTATATATACATAGGGTGAGTATAACTGTATACTCAGTAGGAACCTCCCCAAGCATCTCGTGCAAAAGTAATGAAATAATGCTAATGCCCAGCGAACAACAAGTGAAACTAACTCATCTCCTAAACAGGTATACTATGTTCCTAGCCTCACCATGGATACTCTCACCAAGTAACACATACAAGAATATGTTGGGCGGAGAAAAACGGGAAGTGATGGCGAGAGGGGGGTGAATTGCCTTTTAAAAAATAATAACAAATTAAAATCAAAGTGAAAGATGCAGCGGAAATAAAGAGGAAATCACACAAGAAATTGATAACGGAGTTCGGCCAAAAACCCGGCCTACGTCTCCGCTCCCAACTCAACCGTTGAGAGATTCCTACCGCTTGCTTTTCAATGGTTTTAGCAAGAAACCCACTAGGCTTTGAGGTAGCACTAGGACCTATTACAGCTTGCTTTTGATGGTTGAGCAAGAACCCACTTGCTTTTAATGGTTTAGCAAGAACCCACTATCCTTCTTACAGGTGAAGGATAGCTCACCTATGTCTCAAGCTTTTTAGAGGAAAAGCTTGTGAACCTCTTCACACCTTAGTGGTGATGTGAAACCCAAAAGAAAGAGGGGATGAGAAAGAGTTTGGGGTTTGTAGGCACAAACCCAAATTTAAGCTCAAAATAAATAAAACAATGAAAAACCGTATTTGAGAAAGTCTTGGGCGCCTTTGATTGATTGGAGATGTTGAAGGCCGCTTCCAAGCTTCTTTGAAGGAGCTCCTTGGATGTGGAATTGGATGGAGCACTTGGGGTTCCCTTGGAGGTATGCACCGGAGGTACGCCAAATGATCAACAAGGTGTCTGTGGGCTTCCGTATGGTTCTGGTAGGTGTCCGGGGCTTCCTTGTCCTTTATTTATAGGCATGGAACCCATTGGGGGCCTTCAGAGCCGTTGGAGGCCAAAAGAGGGTTGACTGGTCAAAGCCAACGGCTAGTTTGACTGGGCTACCGGCTGGCCGGTACAGCTCCACCGGCTGGCCGGTGCCTTGGAGCAGGGTTGATGCTTCTGTCCAGACTCCACCGGCTGGCCGGTGGTGAGGCCACCGGTTGGCCGGTGGCAAGACAGTAGCTTGCCATTCTGTGCAGGTGCCACCGGCTGGCCGGTGCTGAGGCCACCGGCTGGCCGGTGCTGAGGCAGTAGCTCATCCTGTTCTGTCTGGATGCCACCGGCTGGCCGGTGCTTGGCCACCGGTTGGCCGGTGGTCTGGACAGAGGAATGCCTTCTGTCCAGGCCACCATCGGTTGGCCGGTGGTCTTCCACTGGTTGGCCGGTGGACTGAAACTCAGTTCATTTTCATTCCTTCTTGGCCCAATTCCTTGGAAAACTTTTGCCTATCAACACAAACACTTAAAACAAGATTAGAAACATAATAGGGTTATTGTGATCATGAAAATTAAACCTCGAGGGGTTTGAGAGGTACAACAATCTCCCCCTATTTTGATGATCACAATCACCGAAACAAACAATGTAAAAGACTTAAAATGAGAGGCATGCTTTAAAAGATTTTTCCCCCAATCAATCAAGAATTTCTCCCCCTTTGTGATTATCAAAATAGCACGGGGCATAAAACTTGATTGAGGGAAATGAGGATTTTAAACCAATTGAAATTTTTGAAATTTGAATTGAAAGTTTTGAATCAAAAATTTTGAAATGAACAATTGAATAACAGTTTGAATTGAAAGTTTGAAATAAAAAATGAATAGAAAATTTTGAATTGAAAAATTTGATACCAAGAGTTGAAATTGAAAGTTTGAATAAAACAAAAAGCTTAAACAAACCTAACTCCCCCTAAATAAAAACAATAAATCACCGGGGAGAGGTAATAAATTTTGGCCCGGAGAGACTCGCCAAAAGGGATTTTTCAATCCAAATTTGTTTCATGGCGGGTATTCTCCTATAAAATTCATCAGAAAAGAAAATAGACTTTGGTTGGCCGTACCGGGCATTTTTGCAATCACACTCATAAATGAGGTGCCCGGGTTTTTTGCAATAATTGCAAAATTTATAACTAGAGCTCCCCCTTACAAAAACAGTTGGAGCATGGGAGGAGGAAGCTTGGTTGGTATATCCTAGCCCTTGGGTGGTTCTTGAAATTCGTTGGGAACCAAGCAATTTTGAAAGAATTTGTTCCCCTTGGGTGAATTTGGCTAGGGATTCTCTAAGGTCCTTGATGGTTGATTCCAAAGAATCAACATTTGGGAAATTTTGGATTTTGAGGGACATCTCCTCCTTCTCTTTGAGAAGTTTTTCTTTTTCGGAGGAGAGTTTTTTGAAAGACTTTTTTAAATCAACAAATTTTGAAGAAATCTCATGAAAACCATTTTCTAATTGGTCTCTCACATGTTGGAGTTCTTCATAAGACAAATGATTGAAAGAATTAGAAGAACTAGAAGACGAGGAAGAAGAGTCGGAAGATGATACCTCATGATTTTCCATTAGGCATTTTTTACCTTGGTCGCTCGAGGAGAAGGAGGAGAATGAAGAGGTGGAGCTATCACTCCATGTTGCCTTTGAAGCCTTCTTCTTTTTCTTCTTGGCCCTTTTCTTGTGAGGTGGGAAAACGGGCTTGATCTTTTCGTCGGGTTCTTGCTTTTGATCGGATTCTTGCTTTGGGGCCTCGCTAGTACCTTCATAGGTTAGTTCTAAAAAATTCCAAAGATCGTAAGAAGTAGAGCAAGTAGAAATACAATTAAATACATTTCTATCTAACCCGCAATGAAGAGCATTCATGGCTTTGCCATCAAGCTCGAAATTTGCAATGTCGGCGGGGGTCCATTTAGACTCATCGGGATAAGAGAGCGTAAAACCATGCATAACAATTCTAAAAATAGGATAGCCAATACTTTTAAGAAATGTGGTCATGCGGGTTTTCCAAAAACTATAATCGGCTCCATCAAAGAATGGAGCACGATCCAAAGAATGTCCTTCGGGGGATTGAGAGGAAGAAGCGGTAGAAGCCATCAAAAAAAAATAGGATCTTTAATTTGAAACCGGTTAGGGAATTATTCAAATACGTCCTCTGATACCAATTGTTGGGAGGAGAAAAACGGGAAGTGATGGCAAGAGGGGGGGTGAATTGCCTTTTAAAAAATAATAACAAATTAAAATCAAAGTGAAAGATGCAGCGGAAATAAAGAGGCAATCACACAAGAAATTGATAACAGAGTTCGGCCAAAAACCCGGCCTACGTCTCCGCTCCCAACTCAACCGTTGAGAGATTCCTACCGCTTTCTTTTCAATGGTTTTAGCAAGAAACCCACTAGGCTTTGAGGTAGCACTAGGACCTATTACAGCTTGCTTATGATGGTTGAGCAAGAACCCACTTGCTTTTAATGGTTTAGCAAGAACCCACTATCCTTCTTACAGGTGAAGGATAGCTCACCTATGTCTCAAGCTTTTTAAAGGAAACGCTTGTGAACCTCTTCACACCTTAGTGGTGATGTGAAACCCAAAAGAAAGAGGGGATGAGAAAGAGTTTGGGGTTTGTAGGCACAAACCCAAATTTAAGCTCAAAATAAATAAAACAATGAAAAACCGTATTTGAGGAAGTCTTGGGCGCCTTTGATTGATTGGAGATGTTGATGGCCGCTTCCAAGCTTCTTTGAAGGAGCTCCTTGGATGTGGAATTGGATGGAGCACTTGGGGTTCCCTTGGAGGTATGCACCGGAGGTACGCCAAATGATCAACAAGGTGTCTGTGGGCTTCCGTATGGTTCTGGTAGGTGTCCGGGGCTTCCTTGTCCTTTATTTATAGGCATGGAACCCATTGGGGGCCTTCGGAGCCGTTGGAGAAGTCCTCGGAGCCGTTGGAGGCCAAAAGAGGGTTGACTGGTCAAAGCCAACGGCTAGTTTGACTGGGCTACCGGCTGGCCGGTACAGCTCCACCGGCTGGCCGGTGCCTTGGAGCAGGGTTGATGCTTCTGTCTAGACTCCACCGGCTGGCCGGTGGTGAGGCCACCGGTTGGCCGGTGGCAAGACAGTAGCTTGCCATTCTGTGCAGGTGCCACCGGCTGGCCGGTGCTGAGGCCACCGGCTGGCCGGTGCTGAGGCAGTAGCTCATCCTGTTCTGTCTGGATGCCACCGGCTGGCCGGTGCTTGGCCACCGGTTGGCCGGTGGTCTGGACAGAGGAATGCCTTCTGTCCAGGCCACCATCGGCTGGCCAGTGGTCTTCCACTGGTTGGCCGGTGGACTGAAACTCAGTTCATTTTCATTCCTTCTTGGCCCAATTCCTTGGAAAACTTTTTCCTATCAACACAAACACTTAAAACAAGATTAGAAACATAAGAGGGTGATTGTGATCATGAAAATTAAACCTCGAGGGGTTTGAGAGGTACAACAGAATATAGCATATAGTAAAGAATGTCAAGGGTGCCCCGCTACTACTTCGCCACTAGTTTTCCGCTTTTCCCCAACAACATACGTCCTATGCATCTCTCTCTAAAGTCTTTCCCGCAGACACCTGGGCTAGGCTCCACAATCTGCACCTCGTGCACCACAAAGGCTTGCCCACAGACACCTGGGAAAAGCACCACACCATCCTCACAACCAAAAGTAACCGAGTAAGTTCTGGGAACCACCACAGCCCGCATAACGTGTATCAAACATCGGGTATTATACCTCAAGCCATTATAGCTCATACACTGGGTAGGGATCCTCAAGCCATCACAGCCTATACACATTACACCTACAGTAGTCCATAGGATATTATATCCAGAATATATGTGTGTAAAATAACCACAAGCCATTACATCCCCCTACACACATATACGAGGAAACTAACTATTGTTCCTTTTGGAACATGTATCTACTAAGAGAAGAGAGTGGGGCCAAAGGGGGTAGTCAGCCATTCGTCCTCCCACCAAAATTTTGGGGAAAACACACACCCCCCCCCCCAGGGCTCAGAATCCCCACGGTGTCAATTTCCCTTACCGACAGGGTGGAGTAGCTTATAGAAACACAAAACATACAGAATATATATATAACTCACATCCACACTATGGGCATTACATAGTCTTAGATACAACTAAAGCTAACGTCTCTCAGACTCCAGGCTGATACTTCTAAGACTAGGTATCCTATAAGCACACAAACATTTGAAGAGCTTTATTAGATTACTCCATTCTCATTTTATCAGTTCCACTGTATGTTAATTAATTCTTTAGACATTAATTTACCATGAACAATTCCACATTAAACTGAATTGGCATCACATTCAAAATCAACTGAACCTTTTAAGATTCACATCACCTTTAAATTCTAGTAACTCTATCTCCGTGGATTATCACCATTTAATCAAACATTCATTACAGAATTACATTCCCATATTCCCAGGCATTCTAGAAAGGCATCTTATTCTACTAAACAGAAAGGGGGCTCAACACGGTGAGCATATATACTAACTGTCGAGTCTCTTCCACCTATAGCAAGAGAATAGACCTATTATCCCATGATAGGCTAAATAAGGAAAGAACGTGGCATGCCCCGCGTGTCTTCAAGTCCTTTGGAAGGAGGGTAAGCAAGTCTAGCTGCCTTGAGCAGTGGGGAAAAGTAAAGAATATAAACAACCAAACAAAATCTTCAACATCCAGCCATCACATCCATCCCATACCATCATCCTTGGTGTCCTCCCCGACACCCACATGCATAAGATGATGCATCTCGCCACCCTAGGTGTCATCTGATGACACAACCACAAGTCCCCATGGCGCCACATATCAGAACAGCCATCCATGGTCACATCACAGCACAAGCAGCAAGAAAACACAACATCACATCAATGGGATCTTAACACTTTAACAATCAAGAGGGTAACTCCGAACCCTTTAAGAAATTCTCACACAATCTATTCTTTAATCCATATTGAATTAGCAGATTTTTCATTGGTAGGTTCCAATTACGGGAGACCTAATCAGTAAGATATCACAATTAAACAACCATTCTTTACTTCCCTAACTTTATTAACATCAAATTAGAATAACTACAACAACGGCATCAGCCAGATTCATTTACATGCCACTTTATCTTTATCCAATTAATTAACAATTAATTCCAGCTTTAAGTTCATTATCAATTTCCATCAAGAACGAACAAATAATCAATGAAATCATAGATGTCACTCTATCTAGAAAAATATGAGGCAAACCGTTATCATTGTATAAAGCAACAACATGTGATCAACCATTTCTTTTAATCCATTTCATGTTTTTAATTGGGTCAATTTTATTGTGATCCAAAGGGCTAAATCATTCTAATTCTATGTTTTGACATATACAATTAGAGAATCCATGATTCCCCTTCCTCAACAATTCATTACGTTCTTTATCCACACAATGGGTCACAATCCTCCTCTCGCGATAACTACATCCACCCAAAGATGCCACAATATGACAACGCCAACCAAACCCCAAGAAAATACCATTATAAGCATAGAGATTACATGATATAATATGTAAAGGAGAACAGGAGAAAATTAACCCCAAAGAACGATGATACAACATACCTTATATGGAAGATTGATCGATACAGCTCGGTTGCATCAAAACAGAGCAGAACCAATCCTAGGAGTAAAGTTTGATTGTACAACTCCTACGTGAAGGATTTAAAGGTTCTAGAATCTCATATCTGATAAAAAAAAGGAAGAACAAGGGATAATTATATCTCATCCCTTTTTGAAGATTTAATGGGGCGACAGTTTAAGATACGTTTAATTCCCCATTAAAAGCGGATCGCATCAACCCATGTGGATTGACCAAGTAAAACATCCCGAGCCATAGGAATAATTAATATAGGATTTATGGAATTAGAATCGGCCTTATGAGTTCTTAAAACAAGGCTTTAAATTTATTTTACGTCAAATGAAACGTCAAAGGGGTGAGACTGTAGGAAGCTAGAATCATTGTTCACATACACAAAATTTGGAAAAGGAAAGAAAAAGTCATCGTTAGACCTCACTGTTCTGGATACACTGTTCAAGTCTACAGTTAGAAGGTCACTGTTAAAAGGTTACTGTCCTGGAAACATAGTTCAAGTCTACAGTTAGAAGGTCACTGTTAGAAGGATACCATTCTAGAAACACTATTAAAGTCTACAGTTAGAAGGTCACAGTTAGAAGGTTACCATTCTGGAAACATTGTTCAAGTCTATAGTTAGAATGTCACAGTTAGAAGGATATCGTTCTAGAAACACTGTTCAAGTCTATAGTTAGAAGGTCACAGTTAGAAGGTTACCATTCTGGAAACACTTTTCAAATCTACAGTTAGAAGGTCACATTTAGAAGGTTACCGTTCTGGAAACACTATTCAAGTCTACAGTTAGAAGGTCACAGTTAGAAGGTTACCGTTCTGGAAACACTGTTCAAGTCTACAGTTAGAAGGTCACAGTTAGAAGGTTACCGTTCGGGAAACATTGTTCCCAGAACTGGAAATTCGGAAAAGTGTTGGGGATGAGTCACCTTGAACTTATAGAACACCTCCAACACCACAATTCAACAATGTAATAGACCAGAGAGGTCAGGGCCATTACAAGTCAATTTCAAACCCTTCATAAAAATACCATTTTAGAATCAATTAATATCTAATTAATGTGGTGGAAAATGTGGTCTTTATAAATTTTAATGTTTGTATTGGATAATTTGGTGGCTCTAAGTCAATCTAATGAAATTAAAAAATGTTATTTCTAGGAGTAATATCATATTTTTTTCTGTTATTTTGTTAAGGGAACCGCCATTGTGATTCCGATGTTATCTAATGTTTCTTTTTTTATGATTTAATAGTATAATTATTTTATCATTTTCATATAATACACATGTATTCCATATTTTATAACTAACATTCAGTCACACCAATTGAGTCTACTTGTGACATGAAGGATAAGTGATAAATTTATTATTGGTGGGTCATCAGTTTCAAAAAAGGTGATTTTGTTCTATGATTTCATTAAAAATTTAATTCTCCCCCTCATTCATCAAAATTTTTATATATCCCTTCTCTAATCATTCAAGAATAAGGTAATTATCATTCTTTTTTGGGGTAGTGAAAATATATGATTTAAAAAATTTGGCTTTTTGGAAAATTTAAATTATTTACCCTTCTAAGCGTTAATGTAAAATTTCAATCATATCAACCGGATGTCAAATTATAGTTAAATTCCATGATTATGATTTAAATACATCTTTTACACATGATCATAGTTATTGTAATGTATTGTTATCTGATGTGACATTCAATGTTTACATTTTCAAACTATTTATCCAAATTCTGAAATTCATTTCGATTAGATTTAGTTTCTACATTTGAGATATTGAATTCCTTTCCTAATAGCATAGTTTTTGGGGAAACATTTAGTTTAAATTTATTATACAAAAAAATGAAAAAAATTTCCTAGAGAATTTTTTTCCTATATTCGTGGTGTTCAACTCTTGTGGATCATGAATCCATAGTTATTATTCCCAGATTGATGATTTACATCTCTATTGTTGTAAATGGAATTTAAAAAATGAGTTGATTCTGAAACATGGATATTGAGAATCCATTATTATAATTAAAAGAGATGTTATTTCTAACTCTATTATGGTTAAAAAGTGAAAACAGAAAAAAAGGAAAAATGAATGAAGAAATTGGATAGTAGTATTAATGATTAATTTGATTCCAACAAAGATCTTCTATTTTTACACTTGAATAGGAAAATTACCCCTTGTCTATTGTGATGAAAAAAAATCATCAAATTTAATTGAAAATGGATGAAATATAGAGATGAATTTCTATAATGGAATTATAATGTGTTAATATATTATTATGAACCTATCTAGTTTTAAATGACTTTTATATGTTTCATGATTTTTTTTCAAGATTTATTTTGATGAGCATTGCTTGTTATTTTTTTGAAAAAGGGAATACATTTTTAACATTATTTAAATTTTTTATCTGGGATATAAAAAATAAATTATGGTTTTAGTGTGATTATAGAATTATGGACACTAATATTAATTAACTGTAATTTAATATTCATGTGTTATGATTTTCATAAACACCAGTTTTAGTGAATTGTTATTTGAACCTCATTCGACATCATTGTGCAATTCATGTTTAATGTGTTCCAATCTAGGCACAATTAATCATCAACAAGTGGAATTAAGTATATTGATTATTATAAATTTATATTTTCTTATACGATTAATCCATTTGTCTGTAACATTTTATTATTTTAGGATCAATGGATGAATCACATGAGAAGATGGGCTTTTTTCCAGGGATGCAGAAATTTATGATCAAAGCAGAATGGGACAAGGGGCTATCAGATAAAATTGTAGCCAAAATTTCAGGCCCTTTAAAGATAGAATTTTAACGACAAAAATATAAAATTATTTTTATAATTTCATTAAACTATGTATGATCAAATTATGATTTATTCATGGAGATTCAGGGAGCCCCTGTTTAGGATTAAATTATGGGCTAGATAGAATGACCCATAATGTTATCCCATCAATTTCATCATAAAATCTTATTACAATATAAATTTGGGAATATATATATAAATAAATTATAGGATATACGGAATATTATATTTATCTTCTATGACCCCTATATTTTTTCCGTCATTAATGAATAATTTTATATCCAAATGGCGGATAGATCATGATACAAATTTTCAGAAAAACATTGGAAATTATATTTTCCCTAATTCCCACCAAAAATTGACTATTCAAATTTATTGAAATTATATTAATAATGGAGTATAAAACCAAGGACCCAAAATATCTATATAATGTGTTGTAGGTAATTAATTATGGGGAGATGTCTTATTCTTTCTATTGTTTTGTTACGACGCCAATTTATATTCATGCATCTATTTTTCACATATACATTATTCCAGTAACATATTTTTCTTAAGAAATTATCTTCATAATATTTTATTATGATATTATTCATATCAAATTGATTCCATTTCCTTTGGGAGTGAATCAATTCTCATCATATTTTGTGAAATTCTTCCTAGAACAGTAGATTGGTCATTATTTCTTAGTTTTTGTTCTTCAATTCCTCCCTCTTGAGTAAACGTCCCACAAACATTTATATAATGGAATCAACGGATGAAAAATCATCTTATGTTATGATCCAAGGGATTATAAAGTGTTTTTTTTTATTATATCAATTTTTTGTAATTCTTAACAAATTTCATTTTTTTTAATTCATTAATCTTCTATATTTGGCATCCTTATTGAATATTTTTCACCCAATGTTCAGGTCCCAATATGATCAATTATATTGGAGTGCCAATGAAAATGTTCATCCATTTTTATAGGTGATTATAATGCGTATGTTATGGGGTTAATATATTAAGTTATAAGGTTATATTGATTTCATTGAATGAACTATTCTTGTGTTAAGGAAATTGAAATTTTTTAAAATGAATTAATCAAAACCACCTAAAGTGATAAAAAATGATCCAATAAATTGTTCAAATTTAATTCACATACATAATTGGGGGAAAATAAATCTACAAAACACCTCCAAGGTCATCATTGGTAAACCTAATGCATCATTCTATTCAAGGAAGCATGCATATAATCTTGTGTTAGGTGCACGCAAGATTCAAGGTGTGCACGCAAGACTGGAATCCTATATTTAGGATCTTATGTTCTCAATGAGATTTTTTATCCATTTTCATCAGAGGCCAAGAGAGAAAACAAGGGATTACATACACAGGTTTTGGTTGCTTTATGCATGATCTAGCCCCACATACAAGGTATTTTCGTGATCGATGTGACATCAAACATGGCTCTCTGAACTCACTAAATCTTGTCCATGAAAAAGTTGTCTTCCACATAGAATGTAATATGTGAACCTACTAGAGATATTTTATTATAAATACAAGGGAACCCTATTCATTTTTATGATGATCCATAATTCAAACTGTATATCTACGACAATTAACAATCCTCTACGACATTGTGAAAAGACTATGGAAGCCTCAAGGTATGGGATCTTTCTCGGAATGTGCCCTTTGGTTCCCCCTTCATGTGGGAACACAATTTATTGACCCTCAAACACTTTATTTTAACCTAATTCAGTAGCATGAAAAATTAGCCTATTGGGTGCAACCCGAAACCAATGTGCCACCCAGTATTACAGTCAACCAATCGTTTTTTCATGAGCCCTCCAATCAATCACACACCCGCTCTTTGAGGCTCTAGGGGTTTCCATTACTCTAGATAAATATTTATGGGGACCTCTTTTGTGTGAATCCATTTTCATTCATTAACAGCATCTATAATACACTCTATAATTTTGGATAGGGGTTTCTTATTCTCTCATGTGGTGTCCCTTATTATGGTGACCTACTTCATTCCTTTCAGTATAGGAATCCTAATGAATTTATTTTTTTAGTATATCCATGCTAACATAGAACCCACAGTCAACCACTTGTCATCACTATTATATCCTAACATTATTTATTCAATTTCATTACCAAAGGTTTATAGGAATCATTTATGTGTGTCCAAGGGTTTGAAATTGAGCCCCCCATGTACATGCTACAGGATGTTAAACATAAAAGAACCCAAGTCCTAGACACCTAATGTGGAAATGTGATCTCACTATGTATGGAAATCCTAGTATGTCACTATATATGCATGAAAAAGAATGAATTACTATGAATAAGAATAGAGAGGGGATGTCCATTGGGTGCTAATTACATCCTGCATGTTCATATCTTCATCCCACTCCCTTTGTTATTTTTCATCTTGTGTGCCTTGTGCAGTCTCCATGTAATCCCAAACACCTCTTTTGATGTTATTCCCTGCGTATAATTGAAATGAAAAAATATTCCTCTTATAGTATGAGATCCACATCACATAGAATATCAACATCCTTGAGCGGCTTCTACAAAAAATTCAAACACCATGTCTCACTGATGCATCTTTTGATACATGACTATCTAGTCAGCTACTCCATCTTGTTTCTCACAATGAGAATGAATCAAGTAGAATTAGAGGATATTTATAGATTTGAAACCCTTAACCTTCCCAAAAGGTATCCATCTGGGAGTAAGCCCTATGTCGCTCACTTCTGAACTACACATGTTTTTATCCATGTCTTTTATATAGGGTACGTCATATACCTCTGATAGGTTCAGTAACATCCTATGGTAAATAGAAGTCCACCCAAATAAATATGTAACATCCTGATGTGACATATTTATTTTATGGTACACATCCACTTGATTCACCCCATGGGGTTTCCTTATCCCTCATATATCACCTTCTTCATCCAACATCCATCATGATTTTTCCTTTGGATACAACGTCCCATTATGTTCTTGACAAATAAACACATGCCCCATTCCCATCTAATACACCTCCTTATGAGTAATACCCAAATTCCCCATAATAAATATGGGGAAATTAATTCCCAACAAACAAGTATATGTAGGAAACCTTCATGAGGATCAATCCTAACACCCATAACAATCAACCATCCCCATCCATTCCATATAAACTCATCATCAATTTTCAACCTGATTTTACTCAGGCTAACACATCCTAGTAAAATCATGAAATCCTTCTAGGTGATTTCTAGACTTAAACCACGTATCTATGAGACATTTTTATCAATTGTCACTCCCTCTTCATGAAAAATTAAAATAATGAAATACCACCTATTAATCATGGGATGGCCAAGGAAAACCATATATGAAATTCCTCTAGAATGAGATACCCCGAGATAGAAAAAGGATTCAACATATTCCATTCCCTTTATAATCCCTCCGATGTGGAAAAATATCAGTGACCAATGTTATAGAGTCTCGACATGCCATAGATGATCCATGTGACTCCACCCTGACCAAATTTTACCACCCTTTCAAAACCCCTTTTAATGTATAGACAGAAGCAATGTAATTAAGCCGTGTCCATAATAATATGGAGCTAAGAATTTTTTTGTGAACTCGTCTTAATCATTAAGGCAGACCAAACTATGCGACATGTTTCAAGATGAAATACATGGAAGGAGGAACATATATCCTATCATCCCAGTTTGGTCAAGGAGAAAATATTCCCAATAATTTTTTGAATGTCAACCACATTTGGGAAATGTGATTGTGGGGTAACCATGAAATGTCACTGAACAATAAAACATGAGCAATGTTCCCCCCAATGAATGTGTCAAAAACCCAAATGGTGAATCTGATGTGAATCTTTTCTCATTTAACCATTAGGATTTTCCATAATGGTCAACAAATCAAGGATTAAACTAAGACACTGTAGATATCATCCCTCAAATAGAAATGGTGAACCTGACAAGTACTATTATCATCATTACATGGATTAGTTTAATTTGATACATCCCAAGGTAAGAATGTCCCAAAATCTAGACATCTAATGCCAGGTCCAGCTAAGAACATAGTGGGCCTAGCATGTAACTCGCCAGAATTTGGGGTAGTTAACCCTTGGTCATTACATCCTGTGACATCATTAGCATGGATCTCTCTATATACCCATGGATGATCGAATGATGTTGGGGAATTGGGAATTTTCTTCCTGATATCTATATTCATTGTTTAATCTTCCGGTGTTGTCAGGCCAATTCTATAGGAATTTTACCCCCCTCCCCACATGTAGGAATTGGGGTAAGAGAAAAAATATTGATAAAACGTGACATGACTCTTCCAATTCCTCTAAACCATCCATGAATAAAAATATTTGGCTCTTATACCCTATCCATCCCCCATGAATCATCTAGAAGCAACTGGTGTACACCCTCATATATCAGTTTGGGAATGAGTGTGTCATTCCCACAAGGGATATAGAACATCAGTACTTAGAGACATTTTTCCTCCTCAACACTACCACCCCAAGGGCCATAAAATGATCCACTAATCCCCACTCTTATGTTAATACACATCAAGGGAATCTCACAAATTTTTTTATACAACTCTCTCCCCAAATACAAGGGGTAGGGGATGTTTGGGTCACCTAAAGAATGAAAAATTATGGAAGTCTCTTAGGAGGGATCTCAATGGGCCTCCTCAACACTACCAAAGACTAGTCCCATAGGCCAAAACATATATAGTCTCTACCCATAAACTTCTATCCCTAGTCTAGATGACTCAATACTAATGTCGGGCCAAGGTTCATGAATATTTCCATCACGGGGAATCAACATCCATATCTGTTGGGGTAAACACTATCACTGGAGAAGTCCACAAGATCCCTTCAATTGTAGTAGAGGGACCCATCAGTGTCTGATCTAGTTCAGGACCACATCCACCTCACATGTTGGATGCGTGGTCTTTTTCAATTATTGGATCTATTAAAAACCATTGTGGTCAAACCTGTGATGATGAGATCTCGTATGAAGGCCCTCCCCATTTCATCTTTATCTAGATTGGAGGTACTACACTCTCTCACTCCCAAAAAATATCCCCCACATGTTCCCAGTATCTACCGGAGTAGAGGAATTCCCACATCACCATCATACAACATGGAGGTCTTCTTGATGCC
Source organism: Viscum album (assembly GCA_963277665.1). Lineage (NCBI taxonomy): Eukaryota > Viridiplantae > Streptophyta > Magnoliopsida > Santalales > Viscaceae > Viscum > Viscum album. The sequence continues at coordinate 1,249,553,836 of OY728150.1, read as the reverse complement.
TATAGTTCTAGATATGGAGGAACTGCCCATGTATTTAACTAAAAATTATGGAGCCATCCATGTACCATTCCCCGCACAAGTGGAGGACCTCACCATAGAAACAACCACCAAAGATAAGGCCATCCTAACTTCTTTAGTGTCCAATATGATGTTCCTCCCGATAAAATAACATACCAAAGTTGAGGGGATCCCCACACCCTCAACCATCATCATTGAGGACCTCCCCATATCAGCACAAGATCATATAGAGGTCCTCCCCTCTAAAGTAAATATCAATGTAGAGGCGCTCCACATTTCCACAATGATATGTACAAAGGAAATCATCATTAAATAACTATAAAAAACCAATGTGGTACTCCCTATGACACAAGTAGTCATCATGGTTTTCCTAACCATTTCTTCATCATCTCAACCAGAGGACATCAACCCTCAAGAACTCACCACCATATTTTTCTTTCCTATGCGTATAGTGACCAGTATGATGACCCTCCCTATTCAAATGTTTCTCAACATGGATTTCTTCTTATTGTCTCATTGGATACATAACCATGTTTTTCTTACACCTTATATCACCAAATAAGATCTACACCCAGAAAAACTGACAAAAAACATGGATACCATCTCCATGTTCTTGGTGATTGAAGTTGTCGTCCTCTATACCTTTTCAATATCTATCTGCAATGATGTCCTCATCACGCCACCCACATCTAGGGAAGAGATCTTACATTATATAGTGATAACTTGTATGGAATAACCCCCTATATCACCAAAAATAATAGTGGTGGTCCTCATGATGAAATTGACCTAGAGAATGATGGTCCTCCACATTTCAATGATGTACCCTTCCATGAAAAATTGTCTCATTGTAAATGGAAAACATATTTCCACCATTGGAATAATGTTGAGATGCACCAGATTGTTTTCAATTCCATTATCTTATTTGGTACTGATGTTCAGTGTGATTCAGTGATAGTGGCATCACCTAAATCCTCTATATTAGAGTCTGATGTAGGATCTTGATGGGTGATATTCATCATATCGATTGGATTAGTTCAACGGATCCCTAAATATCTTTTTATGTATATGCATGAGGTGAATGACCGGGTACCCTTCCTCGATCTCATGGTGTTGTCCTATCTATGATCACCAAATTCATTATATATATCTACAAGAGATCATGGAGAATATTTATAGTAAATTGTAATCCATGAACACCCGATGGACCTAAATATGGATTCTGCTACCCTCGCACATGAGGTAGTGGTTGACACCCCATCCAAAAAAGATGATTTTATCTGGTCAGCACCACCTTGGAGAGATGACCCATCATAATATGATCATTCTGTTCATGTATTATTCTATCCACTATCCAGCCATCCACTGTAGGATTCCATATGTGTTTCATTGGTAGTTTCTCAGCATGTAATAATTAAATCTTGGAGATTCCAATAACCAAACCCCACATCTATATAGGGAATCTTGTGGGAAACCCTCATTAAAGATTAGTTGTCTTAGATGTTATGGTCGATTATTATTCCCGGATTTGGCATTAAGGAGGCCCTCATTCTTGATAAGATTTCATGCTCTCACTAGACCATCTAAGTGACATGTTTTCTCATTCAAGAGCATCATGTGTTCTACCCAAGGATCCATGATCATTTCCATGGAATTATCCATCAATTCCTTATGGTTTATTTTGAAGCACATTTAGTGGTGTAGAATCTTGTGTCACCTTGTTACCACTATAACCTTAAAAATAGATGTGTTTAGTGTTTTACAGTGATACTAAAACTCAATGAACAGGAAAACATGCATGTCCAGATCCAGAGCTAGGGGAATTATGCTTCCCTCTACTTCATTCATATAATATGACAAACTGACAATCCTAGAAACATAGAGGATATGACCCTGGCCATTTTCACAATGAACATGGTTATCCCAGAAAAAGCCCAAGATAGTGACACTAGAATGCGATGAGGAAGAGATTGTGCTCCCAAGGACAATGATGAATCAGGTTGACCCCACATGTTTTTACACTCTCCTACAGAGGAAGGTACATGGTCTTTTGAATCCCTCCACATCATTTCCCATCTATATGAAAACTGACAAGGGTAAAGGTCAATTTGGAATCACAATCCACCCGACCCTTCCAATTCCAATAAAGATACAGAGTTTGACCGCATCATGATAGCCTTACTCTAGATGATTGAATTTTGGAGTTGTTTCACTGACGCTCTCCCTACATAGAACCTTGCAAAGCGGTTCCCCAACTATGGTGAACCATGGCATAATATTTTCCATCCTCCCTTAAGGATATAGGGGAATTAATAGGACCCCCCTGGATAATTGTTCCATCAATATTGACATTCCCATGCATCCTGATAGGGTATAAACTAGAATATATGGAATGTGAGTGTGGTATGTGTTATCAAATCTAACTCAACATCATGATAACCTCCCTCTAGATCCAGTTCTAGCTGCTCCACCAGTTGCTCTTCCAAATGCTCCACAAGTCAATCTAAATTCCTTTGTGTCTACATATCTTATTACTGAGGCAATCAAGTCATTGGAGGTCATGAATCCTCATCAAGAAAAGAACCTTGGCCAGGATGATCTGATAGTTACACTCACTTTTTTCCTAAAATACCTTGACACACAACTGGTGGAAGTCCCACTTGATAGAATTCTATATCCAGAATAGGTGGATGGAATCCAATAATTCTTTGGTTTCACAGAACCAACCTTAACCTCATTCAATGGGAAGCTTGAACCATTACAGCATCTGGTCCACATTGTCTTAGGGTGAAGACACATTTTTTGAAGTCCATAATAGAAATATGTCATCACATTCAAATGCTTTGGGTTGACATTTGATGGGCCAATGTTTAGTCAGCATAGCCTACTACCAATCAGGTCTATAGCTAGTTGGGTCGATCTTATAAGGAATTTCTTTTTCCAGTTCATCTCCACCACACAGAAGAATTTTATTACTAACCTATTCAAGTGAAAGAAACATCCATATAAGTGAATTGCAGAATTTTTCACTAGGTGGAAGGGCCTCACTTATTCACTCGACACAATACTGACTCACGATTAACTAATAATGATAATTGTTGGTAATTTTAATACTGAGCTAGTCTCATCCCTCATCACCTAGAGCTTCCAAGGTGGTTTTCTTGATTTCTGTAAAAAGGACCAGCAAATAAAAGAATACTTGTTGTATATCAAGAAAGAATGTCAATTTAATTCAAAAACCCATAAAAGAAGAGATTCCAAGGTAGATACTGTTTTCATTTAATGTATAGTGGCCCCTATGAATATAGATTTGATACTAGTAGAGACTCATCCATAGCCACACTAAGGGAAACTACCTCACTCTCAGCCTCTGGCTCAGCAACATCTTTAATAGAATCTATGTGATCCTCCCCACAATGAACCACTACATGCTAAGAGAGAGAATCAGGATCCCTCCTCATGTCAGAATCCATCCACTCACCCAGGCCAAGCCCCAAAACCACCATTACCATATTGGAGGAACAATACATACTCATTCAGGGAGGATTAGGTTCTCAGTTATTTCTGATGTGCCTGATATTAAAGACTTCTGAAGCTTCTAGAATTTAGGAATCCCCAAGAGGCTGATCTCATTGATTTCCTTGACTACATAAATTATCATAGGACCCTTGGGCATACGATCAAGAAATGTTACATGTTCATGGGTTGGCTCTTGCACCACGTAGATAAACATGTGGTCATATCAAGACCAACCTCAACTTATGAAGAATGTATCTCTAGAAATATTGACGGACACATTTAATGTGAATGAAAGTATGTCTTCAACTATAAGACTCCAAAGTGTGATGATTGGTTGGACCGAACATCAGTCACTCACATCAATGGTGTCATTCATGAAAATTTAAATATTACTAATCCTACTTTTTTTATGTTCCTTCTCCAGTTGACACTGCTAATATGTACACATCACAGTCTTTTGACTCTTAGAAGTGTAGGCATCAATGGATTAAGGGAAAAAAATCCCCCATCATTTCTAATTCCCTAATGAACTCATGAAAATATCATTCATCCAGATATGATAATCTCTACAATATTCTTCCCAATATTTTAAATTTCCTCAGATCATGAGGAGTATGCCTCTGTGAATACCATCATGCAAGAGGATCCCTACATGACCCCTGATGATAAAGGGTATCAGGTGAGTCCGAAGAATGTCTCTAGATGATTCCAACATTAATGGATCTGAGGATATGCGAATAATCTACCTTATTTGGATTTTGATTAAATCCATCCATGAATGATACTGATACCCAACATTATTTTCAACATAGAGCATAGCAAGAATAGTACTCTCAACCTATCTTGTAAGATTCATTTAAACCGCCAACATGTTACTCGATCTGGGAGAACAACTATGGTTGCATCATAACCAGTCACCTCCAGTTATTTCAAGGACTCATCTATTCGATACTCAACAAGTAATGACCTTGCATTATAGATCTGATGTGAAGAAAAACATATCCTACATGAGTCAAAAGCCGCCAATTCGACAAGTCGTGCTTATCAAAACTCCAACAAAAGAATATCCCCTGGTTAGTAGGAATGTCCACCTGTCATGGATGTAGGATGTGATTATGATCCTCTTCATCATTCTTACAAATCTATAGATCCCCAGTGCCATTTTTCTGTCACAATACATGCTAGAATCCCTCAAAGAATTCTTGAGGAACCCCCTATTGTTTAAACATATGTATCAATCATATAATCTTTCCATGATGAGGAAACTGGATGAGAAAATTAAAATCCATCATCTCATTATCAAGAGAAGATGAATTCTCACTTTTAAAGTAGAATATTTACCCATTGTACATCAATGATCAGTTCGATGGCATAGATGTCTATCGCAGTCTTGTTTATACATGTTCTAGGATTAAACTTGTCACAACCTGATGCTGAAAAGCAAGGTCTGCTAAAGTAGATATATTTCCCTCTAACATGAAGATAGAGTACTGTTCCAAGATAGAGAATAGTCTATATGGAACAATTTTCATTGGGAATCAGTTCAGTGGCCTTATTGGAAGCATTGAATTCATGGTTTTCTCACATGATACTGCATAAAATGTGCCAATGGCTGTACCCTAGGATCATATACATGCAGTTTCTCACTCTTCACATCAATAATTCCTGAAGTTCTCACACATTGGTCAAGTGGGCATGCTCCAAGGAGATGTATCTCCCTCTTACTCTTGTGATGCCCACTAATTTTATGTCGACTACAATTGTATCAAGCACAATGGGGTTCTTAACAATGAGGTTGAGCACCACATTTCTACGGCAGGCCAATTTATGGACATGGAAAACACATTCATCCTTTTGATTAACTGGTTGGATGCCACAATTCCAGACACGGGACATTTCTTCTCCATTTCTGAGAATATGGAAAGACATGTTCCCATGTATATGGAATGTTTCTAGATTACACCATACTCCTACATAAGAAAAGTTAGAGTGATTCTAGAACCCTATGCTCATGAAAAGTATCATAATTATCACCTTATAGGTATAATGATGCACTATACATTCATATTCATTTGAGGTGAGTTGAGATGACAAAGACCAACATGTCATAAGTATGTTGAAAACATTAGGCACGTGCCCCTCAATCGGAGGCCTGATGGAATCAAGCTAATTATTGTTTCCACTATGGTTTCCTTAGATAATGGCGTTCCTTGAAAAGAGTGTACATCATCCAATGAAGGAACAAGTTTTCCTCTATATTTAGATGGATTGGATGAACCGTTTCCTCACACTGATTCGCCTTCCTCAAACTAAGAAGAATATTTCTTAGATGCTCCAACTGTATTTGACGAGGGTGTATCCACTACCACCGATGAGTTAGATTGGCTTAATTATGGTACTGAATAAGATCCAAGGACAATGCTGATCTGTTCAACAATGCATGTTGAGGAATAATAGAAATATTTGGATTTCCTAAAGCAAGCTTGTCATATGTTTTCATAGATCTACAATGAGAATCCAGGGCTGGACACTCAAGACTTCTATATAGGGTACATCATATACGTCAAAGAGGATCAGTCTCATCCTATGGTAAATAAAGGTCCATCCAAATAAATGTGTAACCTCTTAATGGGATATCTTTATTTTATGGTACACATCCACTCGATTCACCCCATGGGGTTTCTTTATCCATCATATATCACCCACTTCATGCAACATCCATCATGATTTTTCCTACGGCTACCACATCCAATTATGTTCTTTAAAACTTAACACAGGCCCTATTCCCATCTATTCCACCTCCTTAATAGTAATCCCCCTTTCCCCCTTAATAACTATAGGGAAATTAATTCCCAACAAACAATGATATGTAGGAATCCTCCAGGAGGATCATTCCTAACACCCATAACAATCAACCAACTCCATCCATTCCATATAAACCCGTCATCAATATTAAACCTGATTTTACTCAGGCTTACACATCCTAGTAAATTCATGCAATCCATCTAGGACATTTTTAGACATAAACCCCATATCAATGAGACATTCTGATCAATTTTCACTCGCTCTTCATAAAAAATTAAAATAATGGCATACCACCTGTTAATCAAGGGATGGCCAAGAAAAGCCTTATAAAAAATGCCTCTAGCATAAGATACCCCAATATAGACATGTGATTCAACATGTTCCACGCCCATTAGAATCCCTTCTATGAGGAAAAATATCAGATACCAATGTTATAGAGTTTAGATATTCCATTGGTGATTCATGTGACTCCACCCTAACCAAATTTTATCACCCTGTCAAGACCACTTATAATGTCTAGACTGAAGCAGCATAAATAACCAGTGTACACAAATAGATGGAACTAAGAATTTTTTTCATGAACTTGTCTTCATCATTGAGGGGGACACAAACTATGCGACATGTTCCAAGATGATAATCATGGAAGGGGGAACATATATCCCATCATCCTAGTTCGATCAATGAGAAAATAATCCCAATAATGTTATGAATGTGAACCGCCTTTGCAAAATGTTATTGCTGGGTAACCATGCGGCGTCACTAAACAATAAAATGTAAGCAAGATTCACCCCAATGAATGTGTCAGAAACCAAAATTATGAATCTGATGTGAATATTTTCTGATATAACCATTCGGATTGTCCATAAAGGTCATAAATTCAGTGATTACAATACGACACTATAGATATCATCCCACAAATAGAAATGTTGAACTTGACAATTACTATTTTCATTAATATAGGGATTAGTATCATTTGATACATCCTAATGTAAGAGTGTCCCAAAATCCAGACATCTAATGTCGGGTCACACTAAGAACATAGTGGGCCTAGCACTTAACTCACCATAATTTGGGGTAGTTAATCCTTCTTCGTAATAGTATATGACATCATTAGCATGGATCTCTATATATAGCCATGGATGATCAGATGATGTTGTTGAATTTAGAATTTTTTTCCTGATATCCAAATTCATGGTTGAACCTTCTGGTGTTTTCGGACCAATGCTATAGGAAATAAACCCCCCCTCACATGTAAGTATCGGGGTAGGAGGATAAATATTGATGAAACCCCACATGACACTTCAAATTCCACTAAAAAAATCCATGAATTAAACTATTGTGCTCTCATACCCTGTCCCACCCTCAAGAATCATCCAGAAGTGACTGGTGGACACCCTCGTATATCAGTATGGGAATGTGTGTGCCATTACCACAACGGATAAAGAACACGAGTACTTATATGCTTTTTTTCCTCCTCAACGCTACCGCCCCAAGGGTCATAAATGAAGCCACTTCTCCCCACTTTGATGTTAATACTATTCTAGGGACTCTCCCAAATGTGTTCATACAACTCACTCCCCAATAACCAGGGGGTAGGGGATCTTTGGGTCATATAGGGAATGAGAAAAAATGGAAGTCTCTTAGGAGGGATCTCAATAGTCCTCCACAACACTACCAAAAACTTTTCCCATAGGTTATAACATATGTAGTCTATACCCCTCAACTTCCATACCTAGTCTAGATGACCCAATACTAATGTCGGGCCATGGTTCATGAATATTACCATCATGAGGAACCATATTCCACATCTATTGTGGTCAACACTATCACTAGAAAATTCCACAATATCCCTTTAAATGTAGTAGAGGGACCCATCAATGTCTGTTCTAGTTTAGGACCACATCAACCTCACATGTTGGATAGGTGGGATTTTTCAATTACTGGATCCATCAAAAACCATTGTGGTCGGACCTATGATGATGAGATCTATTTTGAAGGCCCTCCCCATTTAATCTTTAGCCAGATTGGAGGTCCTCCCCACTCTCTCTCCCAAAAAATATTACCCATATGTTCCCAGTATCAACTGAAATAAAGGACTTCCCCACATCGCCAATATACAACATGGAGGTCTTCATGATGCCTATAGTTCTGGATATGGAGGAACTTCCCATGTCATTAACTAAAAATGATGGAGTCCTCCTTGCACCATTCCCTGCTCAAGTAGAGGACCTCACCATAGAAACATCCACCAAAAATAAGTCCATCCTTGTTCCTTTATTGGACTATAGGATGTTCCTCACTATACAATAACCAACAAGAGTTGAGGGGCTCCCCACTCCCTCAACCGTTGTAACGACCCAAAGTTTCATTATTGAAAAATCCCACTTGATCCAGTTAAATGTCTCTTTATGAAAAATGTTTTTATAAGATGTCAAATTCTTTGGTTTTATGTTAAGAATTGTGACCGTTGTTAATATAGTCGTTGAACAGTGATCACATGATTAGTATAAATATAGGACCTTAACAAATCCAATTTACTCAGACAAATGAAGTGATGGCCTCATCCAGTAGAATTGCCCCATACGAAGCCCATTTGTTGGAGCTCGGAAAAGTGGTGGCATCCTTGGGCTTCACCCTTGACCAAGCCCAAGATAAGCTTCATTATGTCAAGCTCGAACGTGACCATCTACGGGAAAAGTGGAGGTTGATTGAAATTACCACTCGAGCGATGTTATCTGAGCCACCCCAAGAGACTTTCACCATCGCACACCTTACCCGTAGGTCTTATGTGGCTATTTTAAGTGGTTATGTAAAAAATAAGTATTACTATGTTCATGTACATTATTTTTTTGTATATAATAATGAATATAATTTCTAGTCATTTTTGATACATTATAAATAGTTTTTAAAGTACAAATGGTGTTTTAGTTATTATTTAATTAAGAAATCTATTTTATTAAATTAAGAGATTTTTTAATTAAATAATATTTTAATAAAATAATAATATTATTATTAAATTAATTTTTATTAAATATAAATGATCTTATAATTTTATGAATGCAATTAAAATTTTATATTAAGGTTTGAAAGCCATTTCTGTCAAAACCCGTGAATTTTCGATAAATGTCAGTTTTTATTTTAAAAGTGAAAATTCACATATTTATAAATGTATTTAGATAAAATAAATTTTATTTTTGGAATTAGGACATCGAAATTATCCAACGGTGAATTTTTCATAATTTTCTGAGACAGTCAAATTTTTGGGTAAAAATTAAATACCGTTTAAATATATAATGTGTTTTATGACATCAGAATGACCCAATGGTGATGTAATAAAAAACAATAATACTTATGTTCGTCCAATATATGTTTTTTCATTAAAATAATTTGATTTTGGGTTTGTTTTACTTACTTTGCAAAGCATTAATTGACCCCTCAAGACATATTCAACACTTTGCCTTTTTAAATTAATTTCCATGGGAGTGTGACTCACCTCCACATAAGCAACCTTATTATTTTAAGAAGTTCAGACTTGTGCCATATAAAATATTTTTTTCCTCTTCCCTTTTCCAAAAACCATGGGAAAAAACCATGGGATGTATTGTGGTTTGGATTAATTTAATGTAAGGGGACCCAAACCTAAATAATAAAGAATTCCCACACCTTTCCTATATAAACCCACCCAAGCTCCCACTTCATCCTCAGTAAAATCCCTTGGATTTGGTCCAACCTCTGCCTTACTCTCTCTATAATCCTCCTAAGGTTCCCCAAGCTCCCAATAAGCCTCTCACAAGCCTCTCTCTAGCCTTTGGAAGCACACTTCCAAGTAAGGGTTTTTTTCTTCCTTTCTCATTCTTTTCAATATTCTTTAAGTTGTATTGCCCTTTTAATTACAATTATGAATGTTGGGGTATGGTTTCGCACCTCCCCCATACTGCCCTCTTATTGTTTGAATGATGGGATACCCCTTTCTCTTTCATTAAATGCCTCCCATGTACACCCGTCACTATGCCGAAATTCTAAAAGGAACTTCTCTCTCCTCTTTTACATTCAAGCAATACATTTGTATCATGAATCTAAATTCCATTAAAAAATTTGGAACATGTATCTATTTGACCTCCTTACTGACCATTACATGTAAATATGATGAGGAACCCCTTTCTCACTCATCATCTTTTTTTGTGAATTCTTATGTCATGCCGTTATGCTGCCGAAATCGCACTGATTTTCTAAGCCGATGTCATTATGTTGTGAGTACCATGCCCATTTCTCCATCAAGGGTATTCACCTTTATGCGCATTTACTTATTGATTGTAATGTTTCATGTATGAATTCCATATTCCTTTATCATGTAATAAATGATTATGTTTTATGAATCCATGTTTTATGATCCATGTGGCACACTTATGCATGAAATGAAATGTTTAAGAAGGGTGTGCCTTTATAGAACTCCAATGCATTGGGTAAAGTATAGTATCATGATACGTCATGTGCAATGAGTGTTGAATCATGATAATTCAAGTGAAACGAGGGTTTACTCGTGCTTCATGTGCAATGAGGGTTTACTCATGCTTTATGTGCAATGAGCCTTGGCTCATGCTAATTCCATGTTAAGTATTGTTGCCACATTTCCATGATATGATTATCATTATTTATCATGCCTTTATGTTCATGTTTCTTTTATTCTCTATTGATATGCCTATTGTCTAACATGTATTGTAATCCTCATTTTATTCCATGTTTACTCCCTTACTAGGCTTTAAAGATCGCCCTTTTCTTATGCATGTCCTTAGGTTATCCCATGAAATGCTAAGTATGAGGGAATGTAGTGGTCATGTAAAGGAAATTTTCAATAACGATGTTGTATTTCATGTTTTAAGTTTTTATGTAATTATCCTAAGCCCCAAAGACACTAAACCTTTCGATCTTCATTGTTGTATCAAGTGAATTTTTATGTAATAAATCATCTTTATGTTGTAATAAAAGCAGGGTTGGTATAGTTGGTATCAGAGGATAGGTTTAGTTATTTTTGGGATTAGGAAAACCCTATTAAAGCCTTAGATACAAGACTAAGTATAATAAAAACATCCCTAAGTTTTGTTAAATACTAAGTAAGTGGTTTATCAAAAAAATACATCCCTATATGGATACGATCAGGTAGAGGCAGCTTTGGCACAGATGTATCCTAGGGGTAAAACCCGAAAACACCGCTTTGAGCTAGACTCAAACGGGAACTGGTGCACAACAACAGGCCTTGCTACACTCTTGGTTATGACACTCCCATGGGATATGTTTTGATAAATTGACAATCTTAGTATGAACCTTTATTAAGGGAAAAATGCCCCTAAGAATATATGTTAGAAATTTGATCATGAAAAGCCTAGATTGAAGCCTATAGACTCCTGAGTTAAGGAAATAAAAGTTTATTTTTGAGTCATCAACTTTAGTCTTTGGATTACCCTTTATGTGTTACCCCTAAATTTCCTTTTATTCTAGCCAATGGCCGGTAATAGGAGGACTCGGGCTAACAACCGTTGTGAAGATCAGTGTGATGATTGTACTAATGAGATGCCAAATCCAATGGGAGTAGGAATCGTGAACTTCGTCATGCTTCTCTCTCAGCTACTCATGTTTTGAATAGAAACACGGGACAAGAGGAACATTCAACCCCCCCCCCCCTATGAAAGAAAAATTCCCTATCGAAATCTTCAGGAGATAAAGGCCTCATACTTTTAGTGGATCATCTGATCCCACTTTCGCTGAACAATGGATCAACTCTATTGAAAAGATCTTCTCCGCCCTTAAATGTTCTGAACAAGAGAAGGTTCTCTTGGCTGCTTATCGTATGGAGGGTGAAGCTGATCAATGGTGGACTTTGATAAAAAATACGAAGCTTGAGGAGGAGATCGAGGCTTTGGAATGGAAGGAATTCCGAAAGATTTAGATAAATATTTTCCGCGCACCCTCCGGCTTATGATGGAAAGCGACTTCCTTTCCCTCAAGAAAAATTATGAATAATCTGTTGGATCGTACGAGGAAAACTTCACAAGTCTTGAACGATACGTTTACGGCTTTTTCGTTACCCCCGAATGCAAGGTTGACCGCTTCTTTGGTGGGCTAAAGCCTAGCTTGCGGAAAGTATTAGCGATCCGTGACTTCGACAGCTATGAGGAAATTGTCCGTTGTGCCCTCAAGGTCGAAATAGAGATCAGGGAATCACAGGGCTATCATGGGGACAAGAAGCGTAAGGTGTACTTCAATGCTTGTGGTCTGATGGATAAATCCAATGGTGCTAAGAAGATCCAGCACCCCACTTTCCAAAAGTGTGGAATGAAGCACCCTGGAAATTGCCTTAAGGGGACGAGAAAATGCTTCAAGTGTGGAAGAGAAGGGCACCTAGCTGTTAACTATCGACAAGAAGTACCCATGGCTGCAACAGAGGAGAGGAACGCTCTGTTCGAACCTGAACACGTTGTTCAATGCTACAAATTCAAAGAACCGGGTCATTTTGAAAATCAGTGCCCTAATCCAAGGGTTATCGGAGGCAACCAACAACCTCCAAGACAGCAAGGAAGAGCTTTTGCCATCACATCTGCTGAAGTGAACCCCGACAACGAAGTGGTGACAGGTACGCTAGTTATTCATTCATGAATACCGAATGTTCTTTTTGATTCAGGTTCTATGAATTCTTTTATATCTTGAGAGTTTTGTAGAACAATCCCAACACCACCACAAATATTGGTAGTAAAGATGTCGGTGGGTACAGAAAACGGGGCAATCATTGCATCCCATGAATATAAGTCCTCACCTGTTATAATATGTGGATTGAATTTCCGGGAGAACCTCATCATACTCCCTCTGGTGTAATTTGATGCAATTCTTGGCATGGATTGGCTTTCCTTATATAGAGCCAACATAAATTGTCGAGAGAGGGAAAACACACTCCATATAGAGAATCGACCCCCGATTCTTTACAAGTGTCAGGAGGAAGATGAATATCCTTTAGCTCCATCATCTCAAGAATGGATATTAATTCCCTATGAGCACGTGTATCTGGATCAGATGATTGAGTCCAAAGAAGAAACCATCCTTGAAGAAATGCCTATTGTGAGGGAATTCGCAGATGTGTTTCCCAAAGAACTGCCTAGTCTTCCTCCTAGAAGAGATGTTGAGTTCTCAATTGAAATTATACCTGGTGAATTACGAATATCCAAGACTCCATAGAGAATGGCTATTGTTGAGCTTGAAGAGCTGAAGAAAGAACTACAGGAGAATCTGGATAAAGGGTTTATACACCCAAGTGCTTCACCATGGGGTGCACCAGTCCTCTTCGTCAAGAAGAAGGATGGGTCAATGCGGCTTTGCATCGATTATTGTGAACCTAACAAAATCACGATAAAGACCAAGTATCCTCTACCACGAATTGATGACTTGTTCGATCAGTTGCGTGGATCACAATACTTCTCCAAGGTGGACTTGCAGTCGGGATATTATCAAGTAAGGGTAAAGAAGGAAGATATCCCCAAGACTGCTTTTCATACAAGGTACGGGCACTATGAATTCATAGTAATGCATTTCGGAATCACCAATTCTCCAGCAATATTCTTGGAATTGATGAATAGAGTCTTTAGAGATTACCTAGACAAATTTTTGGTAGTCTTTATAGATGATATTCTAATATACTCCAAAACCAAGGAGGATCCTGAGGAGCATTTATGAACTGTACTAGAGACTTTGCGCAAGGAGGAGCTCTATGAAAAGCATAGAAAGTGTGAGTTTTGGTTGAAGGAGGTATCATTCTTGGGCCATATCATCACAAGAAATGGGATATCTGTGGATCCCTCCAAAACAGATGCAATTGAGGGATGGCCGAGGCCAACATCGGTAACAGATATCTATAGATTCTTGGGGTTAGCTGGATATTATCGACGATTTGTGAACAATTTTTCACGATTGTCCAACCCTCTTTCCAAGATAACGCGAAAGGGAGTAAAGTTTTCTTGGAGTGATGAATGCGAATAAGAATTCAAGGAGATGAAAAAGAGGCTTATCACTGTGCCCGTTCTCACATTACCCACAAGTGGGGAACTTTTTGTGGTATTCAGTGATGCCTCAAAGAAGGGCTTAGGCTGTGTGCTAATTCATAATGATAAATTGATATCCTATGCCTCAAGGCAGTTGAAAATCCATGAGCGAAACTATCCAACACATGATCTGGAGTTGGCGGCTGTGATCTTTGCCTTGAAAATATGGCGTCATTATCTCTATGGAGGGAAATGTGAGATATATACTGACCACAAGAGTCTTAAATATATATTCACACTAAAAGAGCTTAATATGCGCCAGAGAAGATGGATAGAGCTCATCAAGGATTATGAATGTTCAATACATTACCACCCTGGGAAAGCAAAAAAGGTGGCAGATGCCCTAAGTAGAAAGGATCCAGCGATTCTATCAATGATGAGAATTGAGAAGGATCCAATATTCATAGAATTGATGAAGATGGACGTGGGAATCATAAAGAAGGGATCATCGTAAATCCTTTCACAAATTGTTGCTCAACCATCTATTTTGGAAAGCTTAAAGGATGCTCAAAAGGATAATGTGGGAATTCAAGAAAAAGTGGACGCTATCAAAAAGGGGAAATCCTTGGAGCTTAATGTTAATGAAGAATGAATTGTGGGGTTTGGGAAAAGACTATGTGTTCTATCATGTTCGGAGCTGAAGAAGGGACTTTTGGATTATTCACATAGTTCAAATTTCTCTATTCACCCAGGGAGCACAATGATGTATCGAGATCTCTAAGAAAACTTTTGGTTGGATAATATGAAGAAGGAGATCGCCGAATATATATCAAAATGCCTGGTGTGTCAGCAAGTGAAGGGAGAGAGGAAGAAGTCTAAGGGGATGATGCAACCATTGCCCATATTAGAATGGAAATGGGAAAACATCACCATGGACTTTGTCACCGGACATTCAAGGACATCCAAAGGCAACAATGCAATCTGGGTTATTGTGGATCATCTTACAAAGACTGCACACTTCATTTCTATTCGGGAGGATTTTTCATTGTATCAACTGGCGCGGATATATATCAGGGAAGTGGTAAGGATGCATGGGGTACCACTATCTATTCTGTTTGACTGAGATCCAAGATTCACCTCTATGTTTTGGAAGAGTCTTCAACATGCTATGAATACTGAACTGAACTTCAGTACGGCCTATCATCCTCAAACTAATGGCCAATCAGAGAGGACTATCCAAACACTTGAGGATATGTTGATAGCGTGCTCAATGGACTTTAATGGAGGATGGGATCAACATCTTCCTCTGGTTGAGTTCTCTTATAATAATAGTTTCCACTCGATCATCCAAATGGCACCATATGAAGCCCTATATTGGAAAAGGTGCAGAACACTGACATGTTGGGATGAGGTCGGTGAACGTAAGCTGCTTGGACCAGAAATGGTCAAAGAAATGGTGGAGAAGATGAAACCCATTCAGCAGCATATCAAGGCAGCCCCGAGTCGATAGAAGATTTATGCAGATAATCGTCGATGAGACCTTGAGTTTAAAGTTGGAGACATCGTGTTTTTACGAATATCTCCATGGAAGAAGGTCATGAGGTTTCGAAATAAAGGGAAGTTTAGTCAAAGGTACATCGGCCCCTTTGAGATCGTGTTAGGGATGTGGCCTATCGACTAGCACTTCCACCTACTATGGTCAAGGTGCATGAAGTCTTTCATGTATCCCTCTTAAGGAAGTACATACCGGACCCTTCACATGTACTCTCTTCCGAGGTGGTACAATTGGAAGATGAACTTTCTTATGAGGAGAAACCAGTGAAGATCTTAGATCGTAGTGAAAAAGTTCTACGAAATAAGACAATGCCCCTCATCAAGGTGTTGTGGAGAAACCACATGTTTGAAGAAGCGACTTGTGAATTGGAGGATATGATGAAGCTGAGTTACCCACATTTGTTTTAATGTGGGAAAAGGAAAATTTTGAGGGTGAAATTTCTTAAGGGGTGAATATTGTAACGACCCAAAGTTTTATTAATGAAAAATCCCTCTTGATCCAGTTAAATGTCTCTTTATGAATTTTTTTTTATAATATGTCAACTTCATTGGTTTTATGTTAAGAATTGTGACCGTTTTTAATATAGTCGTTGAACAGTGATCACATGATTAGTATAAATATAGGACCTTAACAAATCCAATTTACTCAGACAAAAGAAGTGATGGCCTCATCCAGTATAATTTCCCCATACGAAGCCCATTTGTCGGAGCTCGGAAAAGATGTGGCATCCTTGGACTTTGGCCTTGACCAAGCCCAAGTTGAGCTTCATTATTTCAAGCTTGAATATGACCGTCTACGGGAAAAGTGGATGTTTATTGAAATTACCACTCGATCAATGTTATTCGAGCCACCCCAAGAGTGTGTAACCATCGCACACCTTACCCTTAGGTCTTATGCGGCTGTTTTAAGGGGTTATGTATCAAATAAGTAGTACTATGTTCATGTAAATTATTTTTTTGTATATAATAATGAATATAATTTCTAGTCATTTTTGATACATTGTAAATAGTTTTTAAAGTACAAATGGTGTTTTTAGTTATTATTTAATTAAGAAATATATTTTATTAAATTAAGAAATTTTTGAAATTAATAATATTTTAATAAAATAATAATAATATTATTAAATTAATTTTTATTAAATATAAATGATCATATAATTTTATGAATGAAATTAAAATTTTATATTAAGGTTTGAAAGCCATTTCTGTCAAATCCCGTGAATTTTTGATAAATGTCGGATTTTATTTTAAAAGTGAAAATTCACATATTTAGAAAAATATTTAGATAAAACAAATGTTATTTTTGGAATCAGGAAGTCGAAATTATCCAATGGTGAATTTTTCATAATTCTCTGAGAAAGTTAAATTTTTGGGTAAAAATTAAATACCGTTTAAATATATAATGGGTTTTATGACATCATAGTGACCCAATGGTGATTTAATAACATACCATAATCCTTATGTTCGGCCAAAATATGTTTTTTCATTAAAATAATATGATTTTGGGTTTGTTTGATTTACTTTTCAAAGCATTAATGGACCCCTCAAGACATATTCAACACTTTTCCTTTTTAAAATAATTTCCATGGGAGTGTGACTCACCTCCACAAAAGCAACATTATTATTTTAAGAAGTTCGGAAATGGGCCTTATAAAATACTGTTTTCCTCTTCCCTTTTCCAAAAACCATGGGCAAAAACCATTGGATGGTTTGTGGTTTGGATTAATTTAATGTAAGGGGACCCAAACCTAAATAATAAAGAATTCCCTCACCTTTCCTATATAAACCCACCCAAGCTCCCACTTCCTCATCACTAAAATCCCTTGGAGTTCGTCCAACCTCTGCCATACTATCTCTATAATCATCCCAAGGTTCCCCAAGCTCCCAATAAGCCTCTCACAAGCCTCTCTCTTGCCTTTGGAAGCACACTTCCAAGTAAGGGTTTTTTCTTCCTTTCTCATTTTTGTCAATTTTCATTAAGTTGTATTGCCCTTTTAATTTCAGTTATGAATGTTGGGGTATGGTTTCGCACCTCCCCCATACTACCCTCTTATTTTTTGAATGATGGGAAACCCCTTTCTCTATCATTAAATGCCTCCCATGTACACCTGTTACTATGGCGAAATTCCGAAAGGAACTTCTCTCTCCTCTTTTACATTCAAGCAATACATTAGTATCATGAATCTAAATTCCATTAAAATTATTGGGACATGTTTCTATTTGACCTACTTACTATCCATTACATGTAAATATGATGAGGAACCCATTTCTCTATCATCAACCTTTTTTATGAATTCTTATTTCACGCCGTTACACTGCCGAAATCGCACCGATTTTCTAAGCCAATGTCATTGTGTAGTGAATACCATGCCCATTTCTCCATCAAGGGTATTCACCTTTATGAACATTTACTTATTGATTTTAAAGTTTCATGTATGAATTCCACATTTATTTATTGTTTAATAAATGATTATGTTTTATGAATCCATGTTTTATGATCCATGTGGCACACTTATGCATGAAATGAAATGTTTAAAAAGGGTGTGCCCTTATAGCGCTCCAATACATTGGGTAAAGTATAGTATCATGATACGTCATGTGCAATGAGTGTTGAATCATGATAATTCATGTGCAGCGTGGGTTTACTCGTGCTTCATGTGCAATGAGGGTTTACTCATGCTTTATGTGCAATGATCCTTGGCTCATGATAATTCCATGTTAAGTGTTTTTTCCACATTTCCATGATATGATTATAATTCTTTTTCATTACTTTATGTTCATGTTTCTTTTATGCTCTATTGATATTCCTATTGTCTAACATGTATTGTACTCCTCATGTTATTCCATGTGTACTCCCTTACTGAGCTTTATAGCTCACCCTTTTCTTATGCATGTCCTCAGGTTATCCCATGAAATGCTAAGTACGAGGTAATGTAGTGGTCATGTAAAGAAAATATTCAATAATGATGTTGTATTTAATGTTTTAAGTTTTTATGTAATGATTCTAAGCCCCAAGGTCTCTAAGACTCTAATCTTCTTTGTTGTATCAAGTGATGTTTTATGTAATAAATCATGTTTAAGTTGAAATAAAAGTAGGGTTGTCATAACCATCATCATGTTTGTCCTTTCCATGTCACCACAAGATCATGTAGAGGTCCTCCCCTCTATAGTAATGATAAATGTAGAGGCCCTCCACATTTTAACAATGATTTTTACAAAGGTAATCCTAAATAAATAACTATAAACCATCAAAGAGGTCATCCCCATGCCACAAGTAGCCAACATGGCGTTCCTAAACATTTCTCCATCATCTCAACCAAAGGCCATCCCCCCTCAATCCCTCACCACCATATATTTCTTCCCTATGCGTACAGAAACTAGTACGATGACCCTCCCTATACAAATGATTTTCTTTATGGATTTACTCGCAGTGTCTCATTGTGGATGGAAATGTATTTCCACATAAGGATATACGTTGAGAAGCACCATGTTGTTTTCAATACCATTATCTTCCCAGGTACTGATGGTGAATGTGATTCAGTGATAATGACTTCACCTCAATCCTCTATATTAGAGTCTAAGGTATGATCCTAATGGTTGATATTCATCATCTCAATAGGATTAGTTCATAGGATCCTTAAATATCTTCGTATGTATATTCATGAGGAGAAAGACATGGTACCCTTCCATGATCTCATGGTGCAGTCCTCTCTATGATCTTCAACATCATTATATACTTCTATATGAGATCATGGAAAATATTTATAATAAATTTAAACCATGAACACCTGATGGAACTAGAGATGACTTCTACTACCCTCGCACATGAGGTAGTGGTTGACACCCCATCCAACAAAGATGTGATTATCTGGTCAGCACCACCTCCGAGAGATAACCCATTATAAAATGATCAGTATGTTCATTTAGTAGTATATCCACTGTCTAGTAAACTACCATAGGATTCCATATGTGTATCATTGGTAGTTTCTCACCATGTATTAATTAGATATTGGAGATTCCAATTACCAAATCCCACATCCCCATTAATAATCTTGTGGGGCACCCTCATTGCAAATTAGTTGTCTGAGATGTTATGGTCAATTATTGTTCCTAGATTTAACATTATAGAGACCCTCATTCCTGATGTGATTTCATGCTCTTTCTATACCATCTAGGTGACACGTTTTCACCTTCATGGGCATCATGTGTTCTACCCATGGATCCAGGAGAATTTCCATGGAATTAGCAATCAATGCCTTATGGTTTATTTGGAAGCACTTTTAGTGGTGTAGAATCATGTGTCCCCTTGTTACCACTAGAACCTTAAATATAAATGTGTTTAGTGTTTTACAGTGCTACTAAAACTCAATGAACAAGAAACCTTTCATGTGTAGATCTAGAACTAGGGGAATTTTACATCCCTCTACTTCAGTCCTATAATACGGCAACCTAAAATTCCTATAAAAATCGAGGATATCACTCTGGCCATTTTAACAGTGAACATGGTTATCCCTGAAAAATCCCAAGATAGTGACACAAGAATGCGATTAGGAAGAGAGTGTACGCCATATGACAATGAAGAATCAGGTGGACCGCACCTGTTTTTACACTCGCCTACAGAGGAAGGAACATGGTCTTGTGAACCCCTCAGCATAATTTTCCAGCAACATGAAAACCGACAAGCATAAATGTCAATTTGGAATTCCAAACCACCTGACCCATCCAATTACAAGAAAGATATAGAGGATGACCTCAACATGACAGCCTTACTTCAGAAGATTGAATATTTGAGGAGTTTCATTGACGCTCTCACTACTTATAAACTTGCAGAGTGGTGCCCTGACTATAGTGAACCTTGACATAATCTTGTCTATCCTCCACTAGGGCTTTAGGGGAATCAACATTCCCTCCTTGTCCAGTTTTTCTGTCAATATTGGCATACCCATGCATCCATACAGGGTATAAACTAGAATTTATTGAATGTGAGTGTGGTATGTGTTATCCAATCTAACTCAACATCATGATAAACTCCCTCTAGATCAAGTTCTTGCTGCTCCACCAGTTGCTCTGCCAGATGCTCCACAAGTCAATCCACATGCCTTTTTGTCAACATATCTTGTTTCTGAGCAAATCAAGTCATTGGAGTTCAGGAATCCTCATCAAGATAAGAACCTCAGCCAAGATGATCTGATAGTTACCCTCACTTGATTCCTAAAATACCTTTATACACAACTGGTGGAAATCCCACTTGATATAATTCAATATATAGAATAGGTGGATGCAATCCATGAACCCTTGGGTTTCAAAAAACCAAACATAACCTCATTCAATGAGATTCTTGACCCATTACAGCATCTAGTCCACATTTTCTTAGGGTGAGGGGACATTTTTTGAAGTCCATAATAGAAACAGGTCACCGTGTTCCTATGTTTTTGGTTGGCATTGGATGGGCCAATGTTTAGTCGGTATAGCCAGCTACAAATCACGTCTATAGCTATTTGGGTAGATATTTTGAGGAATTGACTTTTCCATTTCATCTCCACCACACACAAGAATTTTATTACAGACTTATTCAAGTGCAAGAAACATCCATATAAGTGAATTCTAGAATTTTTCACTAGGTGGAAGGGCCTCACATATTCACTCGACACACTATTGACTCACGATTAGCTGATAACGATTTGTATTGGTAATGTTAATACTGATCTAGTCCCCTCCCTCATCGCGTAGAACTTCCAAGGTGGTTTTCATGATATCTATAAAAAGGCCCAGTAACTAAATGGATCCTTGATGTATATGAATAAAGAAGGTTCATTTCATTCAATGACCCCTAAAATAAGAGATTCCATGGTAGATATTATTTTAGTTGAATGTATGGTGTCCCCTAGGAATATATAGTTGATACTAGAAGAGCCTCATCCATAGCCTCTTCATGGGAAACAACCTCACTCTCAGCCCCTAGTTCAGCAACATCTATCATAGAATCTTCGTGAACTAGCGCATAATGAACCACTACATACTATGATTGAAAAACAGGATCCTTCCCCACGTCATAATCCATCAACTCATCCAGGCCAGGCTCCAAAACCACCCTTACCAGATTGGAGGAACGATACATACTTATTCAGGGACGATCCGGTTTTCAATTATTTATGATGTGCCCGATATCAAAGACATCTAAAGCTTCTAGAATGTAGGAAGTGCCAAGAGGCTGTTCTCATTGATTTCCTTGACTACATACATTATCACAGGACCCTTGGGCATACAATCATGCAATGTCACAATTTCCTGGATTGGCTATTGGACAGCATAGATTAACATGAGGTCTTATTGGGAACAACCTCGGCTTAGGAGGAATGTATCTCTTGAAATCTAGCCAGCCACATTGAATTTGAATGAACATAGGTATCCAACTGTTAGACTCATAAGTATGATGATTGGTTGGAACAAACATCATTAACTCACACCAATAGTGTCATTCATCTTAATTAAAATTTTACTAATCCTCCTGATGTTTATGTGCCTTCTCCAGCTGACACTTCTTTTCTGTCCACATCGCAGTCTCCTGACTCTTAGAAGTGTAGGCATCGATGGATTAAGAGATCAAAAAACCACCATCATTTCCAATTAAATCATGAACTCCTGAAAATTTCATTCATCTAGATATGTGAGTCTCTCTCATATTCTTCCAAATATTGGAAAATTCCTAAGATAATGAGGAGTGTGCCCCGGTGAATACAGTCATGCTGGTGGACCCCTACATGGCCCCTGATGATAAAGCGTATCAGGTGAGTTCAAAGAATGTCTCTGGATGATTCCATCTTTAATGGATCTAAGGATATGTGAATCATCTAGCTTTCTTGGATTGTGATTAAATACATACATGAATGACACTAAGAGCCAACATTATTTTTCCCATAGTACATAGTAGGAATAGTACTCTCAACCTATCCTATATGATTCACTACCACCGGCAGTGTGTTACTCGATCTAGAAGAACAACTATGGACACATCATAACAAGTCACCTTCAGTTATTTATAGGCCTCATACATTCGACAGTCGACTAGTAGTGACCTTGCATGCTAGATTTGATAAGAAGAAAGACATATTCAGCATGAGTAAAAAGCCAAAAATTTGACCAGCAGTTCCTAGCATATCTCCTACCAAAGAACATCCCACAGTGAGTAATAATGTCCGCCTAACATGGAAGTAGGATGTGATTATGATCCTCTCCTTCATTTTTACAAAGATATAGATCCTCAGTGCCCTTTTCTATCACTATACATGCAAGAATTCCTTAATGAATTCTTGAGGAACCCCCTATTAATTAAACATATCTATCTATCGTATTATCCTTCTATGATGAGGAAGCTGGATGAGAAAATTTAAATCCATCATCTCATTATCAACAAAAGATTAATTCTCCCTATTAAAGTAGAATATTCACCCATTTTACATCAATGATTAGTTCAATGGCATAGAAGTCTATCGATGTCTTGTTGACACATGTTCTAGGACTAACCTTATGACAACCCGGATGCCGAAAAGTTAGGTCTAACTAAAGTTGATATATGTCCCTCTATCACGAAGATAGAGTATTGTGGAAAGATAGATAATAGTCCATGTGGAAAAATTTTCATTAAGACTCGGTTCAGTGGCCTTATTGGAAGCACTGAATTCATGGATTTCTCACATGATACAACATACAATGTGTCAATGGCTAGACCCTAGGTTCATATGAATGCAGTTGCTCCTTCCTCACATCACTAAGGCCTGATGTGCTCCCTCAATGGTCAAGTGGGCATGCTCCAAGGTGATGCCTCTCCCTCTGTCACTTGTGATGCCCACTCATTTGATGTTGACTACAATTGTATCATGCACAATGGGGTTCTTACAAATGAGGTTGAGAACTAAATTTCTACGACTAGGCAATGTATGGAAATGGAAAATACATACATCCTTCTAATTCAATGGTTGGATGCCACAATTCCAGACATGAGACACTGATTCTCCATTTCTGAGAATATGGTAAGACGTGTTCCCAAGAATAAGGAATATTTATAGATTACATCGTACTCCTACATAAGAAAATTTAGAGTGATTCTAGAATCCTATGCTCATTGATGTTTTCATAATTATCCCCCTTTTGGTATAATGATGCACTATACATTCATCTTCATTTGAGGTGAGTTGAGTAGACAAAGGCCAACATGTCAAAAGTATTTTGAAAACATTAGGCATGTTCCCCTCGATCGGAGGCCCGAGGGAATCAGGTTAATTGTTGCCGCCAATATGGTTTCATCAGAGAATGAGTTCCCTAGAAAGGAGTGCACATCTCCCCAAGAAGGCACTAGTGTTCCTCCATAATTAGATGGATTGGATGAAGTGTTTCCTCACACTGATTCTCCATCCTCAAACGATGAAGCAGATTTCATAGATTCTCTAACCATATTTAAAGAGGGTGTATCCACTACCATCGACGAGTTATATTGGATTAATTGTGGTACTGAGGAAGATCCAAGGCCAATGCTGATCTGTTAAATAATCCCTGTTGAGGAATAATAGAAATATGTGGATTTCCTAAAGAAAACATGTGATTTGTTTTCGTAGATCAATAATGAGAGGCCAGGGCTAGACACACAAGTCATCTTCCACCATCTTGGTCTCTTAGCTAGCCATCATAGATTAAATAATCCCCCCAGAAAAATGACACCCTATCATGGTTCCTTGTTTCAGGATGAGTTTGATCAGAATAACAAATCAAAATTTTCATGGAAGTTCAGTAACTAATGTGGATCACCAACATCATTATCTTCAGGAAGAATAATGGATATGTTAGAGTCTATATCCACTGAAATAATATCAACAACCATTTCAAAAAGGATATTTCACCCTTCCTATAAACAGATCTATTGATTGATGCCACCACATTGTTCAAAACTCTCTCCTTCATGAATGGGAGTTCATGGTACAATCAAATTTTGATATCCCCTGAATATGAAGACTCTAACACATTTAGAGCACCGTAATAATCATTCTACTACCAGTTAATTCCCTTAAATGTGAATAATTCATTATCCACCTATCATCAGAACATGTTTCACATATTTAAACTAATCCTCGAGATGCTAGTGGAATCCCTCATCGACAATTTGTTGGAAAATTCCATCAATATTAGGACCATGTTTGATTAATGTTTAACATTTTTGGATTCCTATACTCCCACCATCTTGTAATAGAACCCTTATGGTGTGGATTACATGTTACCTCTAGGAAGTTTATCATCTTTTTCATTAGGTATAGAGGCATCCAGATTGAACTGAAGAAGAACATGGTCATTATTCATATACAACTTTTGAGAAACCTCCCAGATCTCTATAGCCTCCAAGGACACTTAGCCAATATAAAAGGATTCATCACAAATTTATATAAAATGTGGAAAAATTTTCCCAAATCATGATGTAAGGAAATTTCTACAAGTCGGATGAAGAGTTCTCTACCACATTCGAGGTGATCTTGAAATACCAGCTTCAGCCTCTGGTTTTGATTCCATCAGTATCTGGGAAGCTCTATGTCCTCTATGTGACAACCTAAGAATGTTCTAGTAGTGGCCCACTTACCCATAAGAACAATAATGGGACAATGAACATTTTATATTATCATAGTCACTGATCTTAAAAATATAATCTAAATACTCTCCCATCAAGAATAGCTTTGTGAATATGGTTTTCATGGTGAAGATGTGGAGTCACTATCTGTAGAATCATTAGATACAACTGGTATCCACCATGGACCAACTAATGTATATAAGGAACTTACATATATTTATAGAAAACCTAGAATGGTTGGTAGTGATTAATCAACAGTTTGAAATTGGATTCATTCTGCATAAGGTCGTCAATTGTCATTATTTAGTAGAAATTTTGGACACTCATGTAGCCCCCACAGAGTCGGCACTAGATCATGAAATACCCAAATAATCAATCCTCTCATTAGACCAGGATTTTCCTTGTTGGCAGATTCATTTTTAAAGTTCCTCAATGTTCCTAGTTGGTTGGATACTGAACGATCCCAATGACAACCATGTAGGCATAGGGATGTCTTCATCACACCAACATAAACTTTCATACCATATTTCTTTTCATTATTATATGAATGTAGAACCAACAATGGGGTAGATTATTAGGCTCTCATAGTTGGTCTCGAGTTATCCCTCATGGTTGATGATCCCTAATTTCCCATCATGGGAGACTCTAAGCTAATCATCAAGTAGATCAATGGTGACTATGTCTTCAGGAAGACATATACCAAACCCCAAATGGAGCACACATTCCGGTTTATGGCCCAGTTCTCTTCTCAATCAGAGGAAACTCATGTTCCCTCTTCACAAAATGAACAGGATAATACCATAGCAAGTCTATCTACCTACCTGACTATACAAGACTAGGAAGAAATGTTCTTCCATGTTGTGTATTAAATATTCAACACCCCCAATAGCTCATATGATATTGATTTCTAGAAATCAAATCAAATAGATGTCAGTGCCTCCACATTGGGACCTCTAGATCCCCCACATCTGAATAAACATATGATTGTTTGACCCCATAAGTCAAGTATCTCCATGATAGAACTCTACAAGTGGAGAGAGATGAATGTGATCGAATCCATTAGTGCACATCACAGTTCACCCTCAATAGTGGGACAATAATAGATAAGACTCCCTAAAAATATGGGTCTAATAGAGTTATTATTTATTTCATTCATGGAGTAGAGATTCCATAGGTTACCTTAAATGTTTACACCAATTCATAAGCATATCATCATGTTGGATTGAAACACTCCTATCATATTGAAATGTTTGAATACTTCTAGCACAATATGGTTACTTACTATATCATGTTCAACAATAGGCACTGTTATTTTCATATCCGTACCACTTCATGAAACTACCACCAATTCTCCTCCACCATACCAAGTACCCTTGTCCTTTTGCAGTCTTGGGACTTAATGTCATGAGACCATTTCCTAGAGAAATATCCATCCAATGAAACTTAATTCTAACTATAAAAGAATTATTTTTATGTGGGTAAAAGTAGTTCCCTGCAAGGATTTCAACACCCAATCGGTTTTTGAATTAACGGATTTTCGCAACATTTATCGATTCAGAATCCCCCACACCATTAACATTGAAAACATAACCAAATTTCAAGCATCAAAGCTGATGAATTTGGATTCCAAGCACAAAATTATGTCCCTCCATAATTCTCACAACCATGTGTAGGTGAATGGATTGATAGAGTTATTTAAAACACCTTCTCCAACACTCAACATTAGATAGTAGGCCATAATGAGAATTTTTTGCTAGAAAATCTCCCCAACGCTCTCTGGTATTACCAAAAAAAGTCTTTGAATTCCACCCAAGAGACCACATATTATATAGTATATAGAATACAAGCATTCCTACCCATTATCTTTTAGATAACTTCAATTAAAATTTCTATACATGATCATATATCATTATACAAGATATAAGAGGTATATCTAGTAGAGATGGAATCCATTGAAGAGAAAAGGATCTGGCCTCTTGTAACCATGAGAGGACCTAAAATAAAGTACCCAACTCTTTAAACAATACATTTCAACATTGATAATTCAATCATGGAGATATAGTTTTGGATTTCTGAACAACAATGATACCCGATAGTAGAAAACCAATGTTGGAACTCATGAGAGAAGGCTCATACATTACTCATATATTAAATACCAATGGAAAATACTCTTTGATCACCATTTATGGAGATCCCATCTATCCTCCAAAAAATTCAATGTTCCTCAAAAATTACCTCACACCATTTTGGTAAAATTCCCCAGATGCAAGACATTAAATAGCATTGCACCATTAAAATCCTAGCTAGCAGACGTTAAACTACATAACACCATCAATGTCTTAGTTTCATGTAATTAAACTACATAACAACAATTTTATTCACTTCATGTTATTAAAATTCAGGAAAACATCATTGTCACATGATATTAACCAATATGAAATTTGTTTCAAAGCCATGAGACCATAAACTACAGTAACTACAGTAACCATTGTCAATGATTTCTAACCTTATATGACTTCCACTTATTTTGTTGATCACACGACCTTAAACTGTATGATGTCAGGTCCATTAAATATGATGATAATCTATGTGTCTATTTTTTTAGCTCACAATGTTAAATAGTAGCCTTTCCCTATGTGGATGTCTTAGTATGCCCCATTCACTATGCGTGAGATGAATCCATATCCCCATCGCATGATGTAAAACTATGTAATTCTATGAGATCTTATATGAGAGATCAAATTTTTTTTCAGCACTCATCTACTACCATTCCACATTCAATTACTAGATTAGGAACCTTGTCCTTGGTATGGGGTTTTAATCCATCCTTCTTGTAATACCCATTGACATGCTCAAATTCACTGTGGTATATATCCTAGAGGATTAAATAATGTGTAGACATTGTTCAATAAATCCACACACTTTTTTCTGTCCCAATATTCATACCCACATCCAATTTTACATTTGAAGGGACCCCATAATTGAATGGTCTCATGCCTCTTTCACCCACATACAATCTTGTGACAGCAACCCAAATAAAATTGGAGTAAATTTTCAGATATGTCTTGTGTTGTGAACAATATCAGTGGTCAAACCTCATTTTTTCCCATCAGATGTAATCTGATATGGATATAATTTTTTTAATAGGGTTAGTTTTTATTCTCCATTATCATGGTACCATCATTGTGATCTAGATATCGGGTGACATAATTCAAACATTCAATCTCTGTATGTTTAGTTAGATTCCCAACACTCTTGGTGTTACCCCTCCATGTAACGATGTATGTTGACAAAGCAGACCAATGTTACTAGTATTTTATTTCCTTAAAATCTCCAAGCCCCATGTTTTCACTTTAATGTTTTAGAAAAACCGGATCACTACTCCTTGTTTCACACACCAATCTTGAGTCATGTGGTATTAGCAATTTTGGAAGGATGTTTTCTCATATGGTTTAACCATAGAGATTTCATCTTCCAACCCACGCAATGTTAAACTATGCCATATTTCTTATATCTATGAATATCAAATTGGAGTTCATGTTTAGTCTTCATGACTATAAAC
Organism: Viscum album; assembly: GCA_963277665.1. NCBI lineage: Eukaryota > Viridiplantae > Streptophyta > Magnoliopsida > Santalales > Viscaceae > Viscum > Viscum album. Next base: position 1,249,524,747 of record OY728150.1, on the reverse strand, counting down.
AATGTATGGGTATTCTATGGGAATGTATTGTGCAGTGCGAGTCCCTTTTGTCCCCACTTACGTCGATTTGTTACTTTCATTCTATGTATATCCCTTATGGAATACTCCATGTCTTATAGTCTGAACATTATGAAAATAATCTTAGAGACTTTATGGTCCAAATAATATGACCATAAAATATAAAACAATGGTTTAATTATATGGCCAAAATCTAAGCAGAACGTTTTTGAATTCTATGACCATAAACTAAGAACCCTATCTTCTGAGCTGTAAGAAATTTAAATTCATAGAATCATTATCTTAACATTATTTTTTAAAACTAAAAAACATTGGTGGTCTATTATGACATTCCATAAGGGGGATGTTCCCCCCATCTAGACAGCATGACATTAAACACATTAATGTGTCATCTAAGTTTCATTACAATAAACTGCATAACATTTCACGTCCCAGAATCAGGATGCTAAACATAGAACCAAACTTCTAATATAATGACCTTAAAATGAGTATGGATTATCCCTATAATTTTGTTGATATGATTTGACCCCATGGGTCCTCAAACACATTAGGTTATAGCATCCACTTAATACACATTCCTCTCAGAACACCATTCCAACTTATGTCCCTACAACATAATTTTGAACTATGATCCAGTTTCTGTATGGCATCACGTTAAACAGAATGGTCACATATTAGGATCACAATGTTAAACTGGGAGCCAATTTTCCGAACTATATGACATTAAACAAATATTGTTATGTCCAAGAAATATGACATTAAGAAATTCTTTGTAGTCAGTTCTTTTACTCTGATTCCAGCTATGTCCTACCACTAACATTCTCTAATGTACTATGGTGAGACACCTAAAGTGTTAGGTTATACATAGATATTTATCTGATCCATTACCATACTTCATTTCATTATCTATTTAGATCCCCATTATATTTAATATCCAGACAATCCCCTACCAATGATGGAACCATGAAATTTTCAATCACCTACAATTTAGGTCCAACTCCCAAATGTACCTATGGAAACAAAGATTGGATAATGTGTTTTGAAAAGGGCCAGCAGTCGACTCTACATTTTCCTACCCCATCCCCGACTGGTGTAGTTTTTTATCCTTTGTTTCAAATTTGTTCATCAATAGTCCCTAACCAATCTATCACCCCTTCATGATATAAATCTCAGATGTCATTATATACCTGTTCTTCCACATCCCTATGTATTGGTGGGACCCAAACACCATTAGTGATAATCCTTTGTGCATCTCTGCGGGTTGAGTAGGAAAATGAGTATCATTGGTAATTTCCCATTTGTAATAAACATACCCCTATTATTCACATCCATGTTATAGGGAAATCCTAACATGACTCCATGTTTTCTACATCGAGAATTAATCATGTCATCTTGAGTGTTTTGATAGGCTTTCTTCCCATGTGAATGATCATTAAAACCCCCTCAAGAATATGTGGTGTGGTAATGGGCCTTCATTGTCATCATTCATGTTGGGTTTTCACCTCTCAATGCATTGTATTCTAGATGGTCCAAGGTTCGAGATGTATGATGTTAAACTATATATAATCAATTTCTTGAATACAAAATCATAACTGAAAGAAAATTGATGGTACTTTATGAATGGTCTTAAATGGAATTTACTCATTCTTCCAAATAAAATGATGTTAAATAGGGTGATCAAGTACAATATTTATAACTTTAAACAATGTATTGGATTTCCCTGAACATGTATCATGCAACATGAGACACCTTATCCCATATTAATTTTGTGTAGTTCCTATTATTATATAGATTTCCCTTCATTCGGATACACACTCTCTTAAAATACAAATTATACGAACCTAAAATGCACATAACCATATTAATGTTCTCGTCTAAAAGAAAATATCATCCAAGATTAGTATTCTACACTTTTATGATCAACAACTATGTGTAGATTAACAATCATCCTTATGGGGTATATAGGAATTCCCATACATTTTTCCTTTAGGACCATCCATAATTTTATCCTTTTGACCACATGGATGGAGATTATTTCATGAGTACATGGTGTGGAATTGGGACCTCTTTGGACTTAATTCATGTTGGGTTATAATGACTGAATCATATACCTCCCTTGAGAACACTCATTTCTCCATCATCCTGGTGGCATGATTAAAAGATGGATAAAATTTTCTATCCCAGGAACATGGCATTAAACAAGGTGACTGAGTCCAACAATTATAACATTAAAATATATGTAAGAGTCTCTCTGGATTGTTTTACGTGATGTTGAGGCATCATATGTGATCATTAATCTCAACTATCACATACCATCTCACTACACATATATACCTGAACACCTTTTTCCTATTGTCCAAACTCTATGAACATATACTAAGAGCTTATGGTTTAGGAGACCTGGCCTTAAACTGTCTGGTGTAGGTAAAAACATTATGTCGATAAAATATTTGAATACATTATAGTTTATGGACCATGAATCTAAACTATATAAATGTGTCCTAATGAATTTATGGTTCGGTGAAAGGCCTCGTTGGCCCTTATTCACGTCGGGCTCATCTCCTAACCACACTATTCGTATCCACTTGAGAAGCATTCCCCATTGCTTAAATTCTAAGACCCTAAACTATGAACCATATCATCCATGTTTTCTGAGTCTAAATTACATAGAACCACTACGATGTTCTCATTAGAGAGGGAGTCACTTATGGGATTGGGGTTCAACCCAACCAATTTTTATACCTACATGTGTCCCCCATTAATTTCATTATATGATATATATAAATTCATTTTCATTTTTCAATTATGTCAACCCATAATACAATCATTTTTCGCCTTAGCTTGTGATTCCCCAAGAAATGTTTGGTGTGGTGTAGGATTCATTGGCCTCATTCACATCTAGTTATTCTGTGACACACATCCACTGTTATATACCTCTCCCCCAAATTCAATCTCGTGTCCAACATTAAAATGTAAAAACTTGTCATGTCACTTGAAATTAAATGGGGGAATCATCATCCTGATCACATGATGAAAATTGGGACAATATAGTGCTGTTATCTTTTGAGAGGTAAATAATATTGAATCATGTTATATACCATGAAACCTATTATGAACTACATATGAATTAATTTTTATCCACATAGGATTGGTATCAACACCCTGGATTTACATCATGGTCCATCCAATCAAAACAAAACATAATAAAACAATAAAAATTTATTAATTCTCCCCTCTCGTTATAGTCTAGACATTCACGTATTTATTAAAAATCATGAACTAGTTATATCTTTATTCATAACCACATTGGATAAATTGTTATGTATGGATAATCAATTTCAATTCAAGACACAACATTCTTCCCCTTTCACTTTGGTTCATCTTAATCCTTAACTCATGACATTATACTACAAAGAAACCCATAACTAAATGTAGTGTGATTCCTAACCTTGTGGAATATATATCGAGGCACATATGCTACATCTTTGGGCCCTTATGAAATGTTATAAGATAACTCACCCATATGACCTTAGAAATTTCCATGAAAAATAACTTTAAACTATATGTTATCTTCCTCTAGAATGCACATGTGGTGTGTGTGGGCCTCCAAGTTCCTTGTTCACGCAGGATTATAATGAACCAAAATTAAGAATATTCCACTTAGGGAGCCTCCCTTGTTGTCACTAATCTCTAACATTAATTTTTTTTCATTCTCTAAGAAAGAAATTATACTTTATCCTACCCTGAATTGGTTTTGGATGCCCCTGAAAATTATGGTATACTTTAGCTTCCTCGCTAGAGAGGATTTTCCCTAACAGTGTTGTTCTCCCACCATGTAGTGTTATAATAACTCTGTATTTATTTATTACCATCCTTTTTAGAAAGGTAGAAACACAAAAGATATTTTGCCTTCGGTCCCAGCCATAGGGTCAGTAACATATTCTGGACCTTTGGGCTTAGTTGTGGTCATAGAATTGTAACCATAAATATTATGTCGTTTTTCTTATAATGATTATGCAATAAATGGGCCTTTATGGCCTCATTCACATCGATTTATACCTCTTATGTTCTACATGAATACCACAAGAATGAACATTATTCATTAGTCTAAGCAATGTGACATGAAACTATTTTCCATAGTCTTGTAAACTTGACCATTATCTATATTCACTAATGGGTTTGAATCTCTCGCATGGATATATTCCTTCCACGCTCCGAGTCATCCATTGTTTGGGTATCCCACTTAATTTAATATCTATAGAGACACCCTATCTATGATGGTCTCATGATGTTTTCTATCACTTCTCGTCGGGGGGTGGGGGGGTTTTGTGTGAACATTCATGAATTCCTTTCATTGTTTTCTATTTCCCTCAAAACATGACCACTTATTTCCCATTCAACTCAAATAATGAGCGGGGTACAATTGTTTGCACCATGTTATGAATAAGACCACCAAATAAACAATTGGGTAAACTAAAATCATTGTTCAATTCAAGGAATAAATCTGAGAATCCAATGCTAGGTGCACTCGTGATCCATGTTTTGTGCACAAGACTGAAATCTCTGTGCAAGGATCTTAAGTTATCATTAAGAATTATGATTCTCTTTTTAGTAATATTCCTTGAGAATCTAAAATGGTTGTCATGATCAAGAGTTGGATATTGCATGAATGACATGTTCCATATATAAGGCAGTTTCATGATCAATGTGATGTTATCCCTCATTTTTCGCACTCACCAAGGCTCAACTTGGAAAATATCCTCTTACAAGATGAAAATATTACATGATCCTTATAGATATTTTTTCTAATAAATACAATTTTACCAAAATTATTCGTGGTGATGACCTAGAAGTCGAACATTTGCACTACTATGTGTAAGAATCATTAGCAAAACTTGAAAGAACATGTAATTCTCATTGAATGTGATCTTGTATGAAATATACCCTATATAACTTTTTCATGTTGGCCAAAAAGGGCTTGACCCTCACCAACAATAAATTCACTTTAGTCAAGTTTCCAAAATACTATCCCCTTTTAGGCAACCCTAGTCTAGAGTTCCACCCATTCATCCCCTCAACCCATCCTTTTATGTGTTTCTGTCTTTTATTACATGCACTGTATCTTTTGGACTCTATGGGATTAAATTTCTTTAAAGAACAATATCTGAGACCCTCTTGTGAATGAATATCATGTATTGTGATCACATCCTCTGAACCACCATCATGGATTTTATGTAGTAATTTTATGGTCCCTCGTGTTCTTTCCCATGTCACGGTGACCTACATATTTCTTTTCAACATAGGCATGCAAATGGATTTCACTTCACAATATAGCCATACTAACATGTAAACCACTATCTAATACTCCACCACATCGTTATCTAAGGGAATTTATAATGCCTTTTCATCCATATGGGAAGAGTGGAAAAAGTTATGAAAGTGAAAGGGGTGAGGAGTGTGTCCCTAATATCAGAGTTTCATGATGTAAAACTGCTATGCATCCTCACCCTCAACACATGACGTTAAGTTGTGATCATTTTATCCATTAAAGGTGTGAGATTTCAACATGTATGGGTGCAATAAAATTAAATCGTCTACATTAAAATAGAGAGATGATGGTAATCAAGAGCTTACTGCTTCCCACATATTCAGATATTCATTCCTATACCTATGGGATTTGTGGTCATGTGTGCCTTTGATGTATGCCTGCAATCCCTAACCCCCATTATGATATGATCATGTGGGTATGAATAACATTGAATGAACTATTACTCCAATGAAATTAGATACTTATCACTATGAACATCATCCTCCTAGGTCACCTTCTATGCCTAATCCCCAAACCATCTCTCACTGACGCATATTATGTGATGTGACTTCCTAGTCTACTTATCCCAATTTTTCACACACCGAGCATGAATAATGTGAATATATTGGTTTATAGTGACTATGAAACCCTTATTCATCCCAATTTTCATCCTTCCTTAACTAATCCCCTTTTACGTCAATTCCTACCTATGCAGTTCATGATATCGATCTTTTAAACTGGGTACGTAGGATTCCTCCATGAGGTTCAATCCCAACCAATGGTAAACTCAGGTGCACCCTACAAGGGATGTACACTCTTGATGTGAAGTATTAACTTTATGGGAAATATCCCCTGAATGCTCCCCTATGGTGTTTCCTGATCCATCATCCATCACCCACTTCATCCATCATTCATCCTGATTTTACCTAGGGATTCTACGTCCAAGTAAGATCTTGACAACTGACCACACACCTCATTTCACCTAGGCATCCTACATAGGTGTAATCCCCAATGAGCCTTTATAAATACCTGGACATTGATTACCACCCAATCGGGATACATAGAAAACATCCCTATTGATGAATCATAACACCCATAATAATTCATCCAGTCTATCCATTCATCTTCACCATTCCTCTATATCCGTATAGATTTTACCTAACTAGCATATCATAGTAAAATGATTCCATCCATATGGTTCATTCATACACGTAAGCCCAATTAACAACATCAATGATACTATAAGCACATGGTATGTTGACCATGCTTAATCCTTACACCATCAATCATCCAACTAATAATGATCGTCTTACGAATGGAAGCTGGCCATGTGTATACCCACCCCATTACTTCTCAAACTACATGGGTTTTGATCCATGTCTTTTAAAGATGGTAAGTAGCATTCCTCACTAAAGATCAATTAAGACCAATGGTAAATCTTGGTTCCCCCTCATTGTGGTGCACCTCTTTCATATACATTCTGTGTTGGCCAAGTCAGCATTCACAGTGTCAGATGATCCATTTTTGAGATAGACTATCCGAGGTAAATCTCCATAGGAATATTGACATGTTCTTTTGGTAAAACATCTCAGTATCCCCTTATATGGATCCCCTATCTTATCCATCCCTATGATACATTCTGATCAGTTCTCATTGTATCACTATAATAGATAAAACTCACAGCCTACCATGTGTTATATATGGTACATTTTCGAAAACCCTTATAAGACATGCCTCTAATATAAGAATCCCCATCATGAATTTTTATTAATTATGGTTCCAATCCCTTAAGAATCCATCCAATGAAAAAAAAATATAGGTAACCAATATTCTAGCATCAAGACATGATAGTGATGCCCAACATGACTACTCCCCTGACCAAATTTTATACCCCTATCAAGACCCCTTGGAAATTCTAGATAAAATTATCATAATTATCAGGCATCCAAAAAGAGAAGACACTGATAATGAGTTTCATGAACACATCTTAGCATTTTACGGAGTCCTAGTCAATAAAATAAGTTCCAAGTGTAAATCCATAGAAGGAGGAACTAACAACCCATTATCCCATTTCGATCAAAGAGAAAGCTTCACTATGATGGAGATGAATGATACCAAACATTAGAAAGTATGAATTTTGGGAAATAATGAGACATCATCAAACAATAACGTGTGAGACAGAAAATAATGAGTGAATGAATTAAAAAATGTATTTAATACCTGTTAATTATCCACTATATTCATATACATTTTGTAAACTCCATTTCCAAATCACTTCCATATAATATATATATCATTAGGGTACTTTTAAGGTCCAATATGATAAGATAACCCAATTTGTTCTACAAAAATCCCTACTTCCATGGTATATTTTATGCTTAGAAATATATATTTTTCCAAAGAAATTTTTTTCACCATTTAATGGAGCACTTATTGTAAATATAAATTTAGAACATTTTAAATATTCTATTTGAAAAACTAAAATTCTTTATAGAAATCAAAACATAAAAATTAACTTATTTAATATTTTTTGTATTTTTCATTGATGTTTTATTTTTTATGAATAGTGAAAAGTAATATTTTTTAAGACTTCAAGTTTTTTAAAATAATTTCTGTTCTTAAATTATAATTTGAATTGTGTTTAATATATATTCATATAAATTATACATCTAATAATAAAATGTAAAAAAATTTAATAAATTATATATTGAAAAATAATATAAAAACGTAATAATATTATGATCATTTTCACTTTCAAAGTCACATTATCACATGCTATTTAGGAGATAAATTTTAAATTTAATCCCTCAAATATTGTTACTAGAATATGAGATAACATATTCTGTATTTGGAATCACCATAATTTATAATCCCTGATAGGGTCAATTTATTTTTTTTTAAAGTATATTAGTGATTGTAATTAAAAGAAATATTAGTTATTAAGGTAAAAATGAGTTTACTTCGTGGTTAAACACTAATCTTTCATTGCACAATGACCATGAGACATTTCCAAAAAACATTATGGATATATTTACACCTTAAAACAAATTGGATATAATTTTCTCTATTATTGTGTTACTAATCCCTGGATTCTATGAATGTAATAAATTATGTATGGAAAATGACAAAATTGGAACCTTTCTAACCAGTAACATATATAAATATTTTTTATATGGAAAAATGATATTTCAATTATTTATATAGTTTATAAATATAAAGGATTTTTTTTGGTCTTAATAATTTATCTTTACCTTTTAGTTATGATATAATAATTTATTAATTATTTAGAAATTTATACTATGTAAATATTTTGTCAGTAAATAACTATGATAAATGATACTAATAATATGAATAGTTAATAAAATTGAGTGAATTATGATAAAATAATTTTTTAGTTGAATATATCATGTAACATATCTGAAAAACTAATATATTTGAATTCTAATATTTCATTGATTTTTTATGAATTCAAATTAAATTAATAATGTTCAATTGACATTAATGTTATTTTATTATAAATGAAATTGAATTAATTTATTTATAATTTTCTAAAAATATGATATTATATAAAATTATTTATAAATTTTAATAAATATAAAACATGGTAAATTAATAGAAAAATTATTTTATTATAATTTCTGTATTTACATTTAAATTGTAAAAAAAGTAGTTAGTGTTTTTATGGGTTTGACATTGTTTTTTCACATTACTTGCGTTAGTGGTAAAATTAAACTTCAAAAAATCTAGGTTTTTTATTTTATAAAATATATATATTATTAATAATAAATGGTTAAAAACTATATATAATATATCATTATATTTAATTCATAATGTACAAAATATTTAGAATTTAAAAATAGTTACGTTAATAAGACACCAAAATGGGGAAAGTGGAAAAAAAAAAGATGATATAGAGATATATTATAAAAATGAATTTTTAATGTTGAAGTTTCTAATTGACCATAAATTACATATAATAAATTATTTATCAATTTTTTGGCTCCTGATATAAATGATAACTACCAATAGTGTTTACCATTTTGAATTCATAATAATTCTACTTCTCCTCCACTATAATGTCACTAACCCCCTCCCTTATTCATACCTCACTAGTCATTGGAATCATCCAAACCCTCCCAAAATAATGTCAAAACGTATATAACCCCAAATTATATGGTTTTATTGTAAATAAATCATTACATTTAAGGGTTTTTGTATAAATAAAAATGATGTACCTGAATAAGAGGCATCATTCATCAACTAACACTTTTGTTGTATTTATTTTTCCACCACTTCAATTATTATTATCATATGATTATATAATAAAATAAATATCTTATATATATATATATATATTATGTTAATGTTATGACATAAATTTTCACACACTTCCATCAATTGAGATACACAATCATCATTCATGTGTACATCGGACTACCACCTTGCGAACCAATGGCGTTCGTTCATCCACTAGCACCATTAATAGTTGGGTATAATATTGGATTTTTAGTGTGTATATAATATTTATGATATATAGGATATTTATAATTAATTTTTTATCCCTAAATTATTATATAATTCATACTTCCATGTTTTCCATTTTTGGGAATATGATAAAATCATTTGGGACTTCTAGACAACCTACTCGTCAACGCGATGAGATTTTTCCACACATTAAATGGAAGGTATTATTGGTGGTTTTGATAAAAATATTTTATATATTAATATAAAAATAATATTATTATAGAATTATAATATATAGTTTTTAAAGTCTCGTTTTTAATATAAAAAAATCAAAATAATGTCTATGCATTCATACGGCCTACTATCCCCATGAATAGTCTATTTCAATTCCTATCAATAAATATTATGTATAATTAAAAAAATATATTTTTTGAAAATATAAGATATTAATATTATGTTTTAAATTTTATTATTATTAAATCATGATTTAGGTAAGGGGGAAAAATAACAGGACCAAACATACTCGAAAGAGAAGGAAATTATCACTCAAATTGATGAAAATTACAAATGATCATTAATGAATGAGCTATAATATGTTATAAAAGGATTATATATGATACCATAAATTTTAATATGGTAATTTTATAAGTTAATAGCATGATTAAAACAATTATACAGTACTTACAGTAGCTTTATACCTATATGATGCAAAGGGAATAGGTATTTATAGTCTAACATATATTTCCACGAGACTTACACCATATTCACCACATGTTTATTTTGTGTGGTATATATACTTCCTTAGGAAAATTTATATCGTGAATTTAATTTATTAAATGATATTACAAGATTCAATTGATTTTATAATTTTAGGGATCCCAAGATTCAAAATTTACTCTATTAGTAATGCATTTCTTTTATTTTGAATTCCAATGGTATTAATTTATAATTATATAAAAACTCAATTTAATGTTAGTATATAATTAAACTTTTACATTTAATATCCTAATTAACTAAAATGTATTTTTTTATGGATTTAAATTACCTCTTCCAAGTGGTTTTGACTTGAAAATTACCAAGTGGAAGTAGTTACCATTCTAATGTTACTTTCTTTGGTGGTTGATAACTTTCTTTTGAAACATTCAATTCCTTATTATAATTTTTATTATTTGAACATAGAATGATATTATATGCATATATTATTAAGTGGTGGATGTTATTATTTTCTAAATATTATAACATTTTTACATTTGGTGGTCAAATTACCAGTTATTTGAAAAATTGGGAAAAAGTTAAATCAATATTCATTACTAAATAAGAATATTTGATGATAAGGAGAAATTTTAATTTGATTATCCAATATTTGGGAAATTTTATGGACCTAATGAAAAATGTGTAAACCTATTACTGAAATAACCTTATTTAATTAGCGGTATCATGAGATCAATCAGTTAACCAAATCATTTTATATTTACACTATCTTGAGAATAGATTATCATAATAAAGGTTCCATGTACCTAGAAAATATAGAATCTAATAATTAACAATCATATTAATTCTATATTCAGTTATTATTATCCACATTATTTTCACCATTAGATGGTCTCTGGATTTATTTCATTTTCAATATATTGATTAAATGGAATCTATTTTTTTTATTTACAATGAAATTTTGTTTATTCCATATCAAGTTATTTAAATTACAAGTGTGTTTACTTATTTATATTTTCATAATGATTATTAATTTATTATTCATGATAGCTTTTTATATACCCAACCCTTATTGAATATTTGAGCTCACCCTTATTTTCTCCCATTCCCAAGGTTATAATGAATAGATCATTGAATGAGTATTCAATGATGTTATTCATTATATATTATTTTTTATATTTCATTTTCAAACACCAATGTAAAATGGCTATCATGTATGTAATATTAATTTCAAAAACTAAAAAATTGTTTACTCTTTTGGAACCTGAATACTTTATATATTCAAATTTATTAAAGGAATTGGCTGGGGGGGCTTCTAGGGACTATTTCACCAAAATCTTTCTTTGTGAAAGTTTAGTTTTAACTTTGGAAACTATATATAAGATATCACATAATAGAGAACATATTTTTGTGAAATAAGTTTATGATATTTATGGAAGATCATACCAATTAAACCATGATTATGATTATGATATTATCAAAGAATAAATTTTTCAAATTTATGTAAATATTTTCTCTATACCTAGAATTATAAAAACTTGATAATTTTAGGAGCTAATCTTTTATATTCTATTATTTACAAATGGAAATTGTAAAGAAGATGGGTATTTTTAATCATAGAAAATGATGATATTTACCTTATGAGAAAATTTATATCAATATTATTGGAACTGTTAATATTACTAAAATATTGTGGAATTTTAAAAAATTTAGAGAAAAAAATTCTGTAACTCGATAGAGAAACCATTTCAACAATAAGATTCATTTATGTTTGATTTCATTATTAAATAGAGGTGCCCATCATTTAGTGGGACTACTGATCCATCAGTATTAGAGAAATGGATTTCATATTTGGAGATAATTTTAATGGAATTTGACTATATATAAAATGAAAATGATACACTTGAAGTATCGTATCCCAATGGTGATTTTGATCATTGATCACCATTTTTCTAGAAAACTAGATGGGAAGAGGGAATATAACTAATGTAATGGGAAGCTCAAAAAGGGATATTCTATGATAAATATTAACCTCACTAAAAACAATCTACGATGTAGATAATGATACTTATTTTAATGAAAAATGTTGAAGAAAGTGTAAGAGAGTATGATACTACCATTACAAGTTTATCAAGAAATGTTACGGATTTCATATGAAAATATGAAATGCATGATTTACCATTTTTAAAAGGTCTTAGACAAAGTCTTTTAAATGAACTGGTGTCTATAAAATTTTATTCATATGATGAAATAGTTCTATTTTTTACCAAGATAGATAATGAATTATGCAATTCTTATGGATTTTAATAGAACCAAGATAAGATGATGACAACCGAGTAAAAAAGGGATAATAGGAAGTAAGAAAAATGTTTTTTCTAAGATGTGATAACTGTGGAATAAATCCCCATGGAAAATTCATTATGGTAATGGGAGTTTATAATATGTATAGAGATAAGCATCACAGTTTTTTAGAATTTAAGGGAATAAAACAAATAAATGATTTAGAGTGCTTCGAAATTTGATATATGAAGAATTTTTCACACTAATACCACAAGATTAAAGGGAATATACCACATAATAAGACAAGATATCAAGTTTAATATTTTTTTATTGATTCAACCAAAGTGTAATTATTAAAGAGATTATTTATTTGGATCATTGAGTAATGTTATAAAATAATTTTATCAGTGATATCATGGTTATAAGTATTACAAAATGTATAAGGATTTTAATATATTAATATTTATGGTAGGATTTGAAATAATTTATTGAATCGTTCTTGGAAAATATATTTAGTGGAAAATCAATCCTCTTGGAAAACTCATGATGGAGAACCCTTAATATGTAACTAATGTAGATATAATGAAGTTTGGTTAAAGAGATTATTGATATAGATAAAATGAATTTTATAATAATAACTACATTGGATTGAAATATAATGTATTGGGTCATAATATTTAGAAGGGACATAAAGTTAACCATTTATGAAAATCTTTTATGTTGAACTTTGGACAAGGTTTTAGATATTAAATAATTGTATGACTTTATGAGGCAACATATAATAAGAGGTAAAGTAGAAATTTTTATTTCATGAAATGAAAGACAAATTTGTGTTTATCAAATAGAAATGATTCATGTAAGAATATTTTCTTATATTCTTAGACACTTAATAAATTATTCCACTCTAGGAAAAACATTCTTGAATCAATAAATAGTGCCCTATTATCATAATTTTTGATGTTATAAATGACCTTTTTTACATCTTTTTGGATTATTTATTTACAGTAATTGACCATATACCAATCACCCACCCACATTTGATCACTTTTTTTATTTCACTCTCTATTAGAACTTGATAATTATATTTCTCTTCGATATGTATTATTTAACTAAAATTCTCCAAATCAAAATCCAAGTTGTGTGGTAACCTTCAAATTTCACATTACCTGTTATTAAGAAGATGTGTTACTAACCCTATTTATGATTTATAATTTCTAAATACATATATTTTCAAATATGTAACCCTTGACTACCGGGAAAATTTGAATTGTTAGAATACAATAAATTTAAGGGGGGATATTGTAACACACCAAGACATTATAATATATGTATTTTAGAGTAGATTAAAATAATTAATAATAGTTAATGGATTTAACTAAATATATATAAAACATTTTAAAAAAATTAGTTCTCACATTTTCTCAATATCTTATGTAGGCATAAGATAAGAATAGTTTGAATTTATATTGTAGAGCTGTATTTTTTTAAGAATGTTTTTTCATCTCTTCATGGTGTTCTTTTTTGAAATTAAATTTTTGACATTTATAAAAATATTATTTGACAAAATTGAATTATTTTTGAAATATTAACATCAAATTTATGTTATAATTATTCTTTGGTATTTTTATGTGATGCTTTTTTTTCCTATAAATAGTAAAAAAAATACGAAATTTAAATTTAAACATTATTTATGTGTAAAAATTTATTTTGATAAATTATCATTTAAACTAGTTTTTCTGTTATATTCTATAAATTATAAATATATGAATCCAATTTTGGTCAATAGAATCAATTATATATATAAATTTGATATTAAAACATAGGAATATTTCTATCATTTTCAATTTAAAAACATGTTTTATTGTATCATCTCTGGGAATAATTTTAAATTAATTTATTCACATTATGTTATTGGAATTAGAAAAAATGGATTCCATATATCTATTAGCATAATTTTTTTAACTATATTGAATAATTTTTTTTTCAAAAAAATAATCGAATGAATTAAATTTAATTATAGTGATTAAGGTAAAAATCATATTACTTATTGGGTAAACATTAATCATAAGGGGCCTAATGATCTAGAAACGTGTAGAAAACGCATTTTATAGACTTATATTTAACCTATCAGATATTATGTAAAATTTTATGAGTTATTGGGTTTCTATTTCATGAAGTATTTTTAAATGATATGTTATAAAAGGAAAAATACAAAAAAGAAACCTTCCATACCATCAATAGTTATAAATCTTTGATATATGGAAAGAACATCCCATATTAAGTTATACATATAATCTTTGAAATATAAATTATTATTTTATCATAATAATTTTTCTTTAATTTTTAGAGAAAATATTATTTATTCTTAATGCTTTAGAAAAGGAGAAAATTAAATAATTTGTTAACAATGAACTATAATAAATGATACTAAAAATATTAAAACTGAATACAATTGTGTGAAATATTATGTTCTCTTAATTTTTATAATAATATATTAAGATATATATCTATGATATTGTTATATTTTAATTTTATATTAGACTGAAATTTTTTAAATTGAAATTAATTTTATAAAGTCAAAAGTAATATTAACACTATATTATAATAAATGATATATTTTAATTGATATTAAATTTTAAATTTTCATCTATTTTGTAAAGTGATTGAAAAATGTAATAAATATCCAATAAGATCTTTTAGTGGAAAATAGTTCTATTATAACGAATATATTGATCCATAAATATTAAAAACATATAATTTAGTGAGTATATTTTATGTAGATTTATAGCACGTAACATGTGCTCGTGTTATAAATAAATTCCATAAAACCTAGGAATTTTATTTTTTAAATTATATTTATTAGTTATAATTAGTGGGTAAGAATTATATGTCATGTATAATTTTATTTTATTCACTATGGATATAATACATAGGTTATAAAACCATATTGCTTAATAAAAAATGATGTCAGTATAGGTGGGGAAACATAGATGTTAAGTGAAAATATTAGAAAAACGTTTATAATTTTGTTTGGTGGTTTTTGTATCCACTATAAATTACCTATACATCATTATTTATCAACTTCATGGCTTGTTATGTAATATATTCTGCTCAATAGTGTCTACCATTTGGAATTTAAATTAATGACACTCCACTATTATAAAACCCCAACCACTCACCCCCTATTTCATCAAAACTGAGAATCCATTTATCCTTTAAAAAACTTCCCAAAATAAAATTCACTATAACCACCGCTCTCATAATATAATAATTTTTTCAAAAAAAAAAAACAAATTAAGCCATTTGGTGGAAACTAGAATTCGATTCCTGATGATGAGTTAACTTTTTTCAATAATCAGTTTTATTTTATTTATTTCTCCACCACATCAATTATTGATATATCATTGTTATTGAATAACCTAATTATATTGAAAACAATGATTTTTTATGTTAATTTTATGACCTAAATATTTAAAAATACCAAATAATGGGATTCCTAATCATCATCCTTGTGTACGATGGACTACCTTCTCACATACTAATTTCATTCAATCATTGAATGCCACTATCCAAGGTTGGGAATAATGATAGATTTATAGTTCATAAATTATATATATATATATATATATATATATTATATTTATATTAATTTTATTCTAATTTTTTTTATAACACATACATTCATGCTTTCTGTTTTATGGGAATATGATAACATTGTTTGTGGACGTTTAGGTTACCACATCCTCCAAGTTGTGTGATTCAATCATTAATTATATGGAGCATATTAAGGATGGATTTAAAAGAAATATGTGATATATATATATATATAAAATAATATTATATTTAAATGATAATATATAATATAACATACATTTTCTTCCTTTTAATATGATATGAAAATGGATACAACATTCTTCTGAACCTAAGGCTTAACATCTCTATGAATGGTGTAATTTATTACCTAATAAAAAAATTTATGTATCACTATAAATACATATATACAAAATATATATGGTATCTAAATCATGGTTATATTATAGATATTATTAAATAATGATCTATGAAATAAGAACAAAAATTACAAGTCGAAACAAAGTTGAAAAACAATGTAATGAACACCTCAAATGAGAAAATAACGAAATATTATAAGTAAAAAAGTTATATTATTTTATAATAAGACTATATATGATATCATAAATATTAATATTAGTCTGGTATAAGATAATAAAATGATTGAAACTATCATACAAGTATTTTAACAACATTCGACCAATAGAAATCAGAAGGTGAGGGGATTTCTAGTCTTAGTTTTATTTCTGCGAGACATTTTCCATATTGAACACTCATCTTTGTGTGTGTGTGAAGATAATACTTTATAATATTTGATATGAAGAATTTATTTACATAATAATATTAAATGATTCAATTGAGGTTATTATTTCTTGGATCCCATGATTCAAAAGTTACTCATGTAGTAAGGGATTTTTGTTAATTTATATTCCATTGACAAATATTTATCATTATCAACCAATTAAAATTAATTTTCTTTATATAAATCCCATTTTTTATTTAATTTCATGATTCATTAATAAAACATATTATTTTATGTTTCACTTCGAATTATCTCATCAAATGTGTTCTTACCTAAAAAGTACCAAGTCGTAAAAGTTATACTTTCAATATCACTTTCTTTTATGATTATAAATTTCTTCATGAAACAATAACATACTTAAGATCATTTTTATTATTTTAAAATTAAATTTAAATCAAATATCTGTAGTATTTTTTGATTTATATTATTATTTTCTAACCTCTAAACAATTTTTATGTATGGTGATTACATTGACTATTATTTTATCAGTTGTGGGAATATTGATATATTGATATTCATAACTCAACATTGATATATGAGGATACATAAAAATATTCAATCGATTGTTCATCATTTGATGAAAGATTTGGACATAGTCACACATGTTGGTCTGGGTAATAGATCAATCTTTTATACATTGGTAGTCTCATGAGAAGAATCATTTGGCCAAATTAGTTTAGTTTCAAATTACCTTGATAATAACATATTATGGTATAATTTCTATGTACCTATGAAACATGGAATCCATTATCTATGTTTTTAATTCATTTAGTATTCAATTAAAAATTTATATAGGATATTCACAATCAAAAATTATATGGATGATTTTAATATTCAGTCTATTGATTAAATGGAAGGTGTGTTCCATTATCATCCTTAATAAATCATTTATGTATTATCCTATTATTTAAAAGGAATTTTTTTTTCACTTATATATGATTCTATATTGATTATTCATTATATATTCATTTGTTCTTCCATTATACTCAAAACACACTATGAATTTGAGCTCAGCATGATTTTATTTCTATTCCCCATGTTATGATGTGGAGATCCTTGAATGAGTACTCATGGATTTCATTCACATGAGTTATTATGTATTGTATGATATTTTTTATCCCCAATTTAAATGGGTATAATTTATTTAATATGGATTTTAATAACTATGAATTTATTTGGTCCTTCGATATTTTAATATTGTATCTATTATAATGTAAAAAATTTTGGCAATGGTATTTGGATACCTTTGTCTAGGTCAATACACACTACACATGTTTGTATCCCCACCATAATGGGTTAATACTGATTTTGTTTCTTGTATTCCACATGGCTCTACAAGTTATCCTAATTATGTCTATCCACCTTTTCAATCATCCAGCATGAACATCATAAAAAATGAACAAATGAGCACTATATCTCGAATGGACACCATTACTGATATATGACTCATGTAGTGTGATATATTGGATGTGTGTTATGTGGTTATTTGGAAAAAGAATCCTTTTCTGGAACTACAGATGTGAATTTACCATGATATTATGAATCTATATTGTGTATATTTATATATTCATGTTATATGTGATGTTGAAATATAACTTCAAAGATATGATTTTTATTAATTATGTAATATGTTTTTTCAAGGATTATTTGTTATTATTATACTCAAATATGTATGTGATTTTCTTATACAATTCATGTGTTATTCAGAAGACTGTCCTATTGACGGTTTCCAAGAAGGACTAAGATGTTGAAATTATTAGAGTGGGAGACTGACCAAGTTTTGTTCCTATGGTTTCCTTGACAACAATCCTATTACATTATTTCATGTTTAATTTTTTATTATTTTCTTATTTTGAATCCCTGTAATTGAGACTTTTTCATTGCATTACAAAGTATTATAATTATATTGTGGTATTTTAGTTGCGTCCATGCATGGTTTTTAGTTGTTTTACATTAAAAAATTATATGGTCTTTTATATTTTAGTGTATTTGTATACAAGTTCATTAGACTAGGTCCTAATAAGTGTGTGATATACATACATGGTGCGTGTATGTGTCCCGTAATCCATAAGAGGTGAGATTGGGTTAGTTGCGGTTAGGGACCATTTACAATGAATCATGACAGAGTTTTCATACAACAATAGTAACCATGATTCAATTCAAATGGATCATTATGAGGCACATTGTGATAGGTATTTTCTCTCACTAATCAATGAGAATATGATAATTGAGTCATTGATTTTTGGACCCATCAATTTTTATGAGACCTCTAAGAGGGTGAAGCTGATAAAGATGTTATTGATTCACTCATCAGAGTATACACAAATCTTATACTGACCATTTGAGGAGATTATTGGAGTTAGATATTGGATATCATGATTTCTAAATAGTGACTCCTTGATTAGAGAAAATCAACTGAGTTATAATGAAAATATCCCACATCCACATTGGAACACTTGAGGTTACAGATTATATTGGGATAGTGGTGTACTTCTTAGACATCCTTATCACTATCGATGTACACATAATATGTTTCATGTTTTATAGCATCATAGGTATATACCTGAACTTGTTCATTTTTTTTATTTTGAGGATGTCACGATGGATGCTGATTCATGTTATGTTTGTCGTCTATTGTGGATATTAGACCAAAATGATGAGGTGTTTCAATTGAATAAATTACCACTATTCATAATTTGGTGGAAGCATGTATTGCTCTATGGGGAACACGGTATCCTGATTCTGATGTTTGATCCCAGTGGTAAGAGTTTGTTTATTAATACTTCTCATGATACTTTAGGTGAAAATATGTCTATATATGGGGAGATTCATAATTCATTAAATTGTGTAATTTTAATAAAACCCCAATTTGACAATAATTGATGATAATTTTTCAGTGAAAATATAAATCTCAATAAAAATAAATTAATATATTACTTTAAGGTATTTCATAAGGATAAAACCCAATAAAAACATTATAAAATTCTATGACAAATTTTTCAAAATTTATATCATAATAGCATTAAATTACGTTTGATGTTGAGCCTTGACACCAATTGAATAAAAACATTACATTCATTAGATCAGACATGTTTTATTTTTTAAGAATAATGAAATATATAACAATGAATGTCTCAAATGGGAAATATAAGTCCACTATAATTTATGCAATGGGGGAAGATATAATTTTTTAGTTAGGTTTTCGGAAACCAAAAATACAATATTGATTTAATATTATTATTATGGTAAATTTTTTTAAAAAATAACTATTGCTTTAACGATGTATCATTTGAAAAATATGAGGCTAATTATATGTATTGGATGTTGGGTTTACTCTAGTCCTAAAATTGTTCTTATACATGTTGGTTGTTTTATAAAATCATATGTGTGGGTACTTTTTAATAATATAATCAATTTATTATTATTAAATTCATTTTTTAAATTCATTTTTTACATCTCCTCATTTAGTCAATACAAACCGACATTATTTATTGAATGTTATAGAAGATAAAACTCCCCAAAATCTCAATAAATATATGAAAGAATGATAATTAAATATTTGGATTACAATATGTTTCAAGAATGAGATGAATGTTGGGATAACCACTCATGGGAATTTAATAGAATAAAAAAATCCATTAAATGTAAATATACAAAATTCAAGGAATTGATAAAATTTCCCAAAAAAAATTCATTTAATAAAATTAACAATATTTTAAAAAAATTATTTTTTAAATCCTAATCCAAATTCCCATTTATAATAATTATTTTCACCATTTTTATCATTCAAATTTACCCATGGATAAATTTAATAATAAATTCTTGTTTATTATCCCTTACAGACTGAATAATCATGGTTAGTTTAGTAACAAAGGAATCAAATATTTTCTTTTAATTTGAAATTAATTATCTAATCAATTTAAATGTCTAGAATATATTTGAAATTTTCACGGTTAAAATGCTTACTCCAATTACAATTGACAATTCAAGTATGGGCCTCACATGTTTTACCATGGCCACTTCACCACATGTGAGTGTCTCATGACATGAATTATTTGATATTTAAAATGTGAATGGAGTTCATGAAATGAAATAATCATTCATAATACACTCCATTTTCTTACATTAATTTTATTGCTTATATTTTGGACCAAAAAAATTAATAATAAATATAATACAGAGGTCCATTCATTTACACTCAATATTTAAATGGTTATTGAAATTAAATAATAATATATATTTATTTCCAAAAATGAAATAAATATAAATTCCTATAAAGAAATAAACATTGGTTTTCCTCCCAGAAAATGTTCTTTGTTAATGATTATCCATCTCGACCATACCTATCTTAGCTAATCGGTGTGTGGGATAGATTTAAATATCTTATGTTGACACAATTCTAGATTTTAAATCTATCCAAATCAGTTTATCTTCCCATAATATATATTGGCATCGAACATGGATGTCGTGACCAAATATGGAATTATATAACAATATAAAACCATATTTCAACATCATTCCATGCTTGTTAAAATTATTATTTTTCAATGGATATCTATATGTATTAATTTTATGCATTGATTGAATCATGATCTGTAGTAATTTCCTCATATTCTTCTTTTGTTTCTTCTTTTCCCCACTATGATTTATTTTTAGGGTGTAATTGGGTCATCTTTCTCTTCTTATGGATCACTTATATTTTCTTATTTTTTACGTATATGGTAATCTTTAATTTATCTTCTTCTTCTTCCTTCAGCTACAGTATTATATTTATAAGTAATCATTGATCAAAAAATAATCCAAAGTCCCTTTTTCACCTATTTATTCTTCTTATTCTTACTAATATTTTTTGATGTGTGTTTATTCCCACACAATATCTATTATATTGTTAACCTCATTATCATATTCTAAATTGGAAATATCAAGGCCATCATGAATAAAATAAAAGTTATTTTCTAATTTTGTACATAATTCTTCTTCTTTGTCCCAATTTCTTTTCTCATGATGCTCATATTCTAATTTTGGAACTCAGCTATGGGGTGTTGTTCATCCAACAGATGTGTTTGGATTCATGAAAAAATTTGTTTGTTTTTTTATTATTCTAACATCATTGAGTATCTTCTCTATAACCTCTATCATGAACGAGAACATGCACTATATCACCATTTTTTTGTGTAGCCCTTCCATCACAACCAAAAATAAAAAGTGTGTTAAATAATACTAGAATAAAATAAAAATAATACAAAGTATGAGAAATTTTCTTTCTTGAATTATACTACCAAAAAAATATCATCCCATATTCTATGAAAAACACCAATTGCTTGATAACACCGTTGTAATATATATTTCCCATAGTGTTATAGAATTTAGAAATTTAAAATATGAAAAATTACCACTAACCTATAGTGTTGTATTTGAATTTAATATCCAAGGTTGAACCCACAGGGATAAGTCTGGAGATATTATAAATTTAAAAAAATAAACCAAAACAATATAATGAATGAAATCTAACAATTTTGTTAATTGAAGATATGACTACTGATTTGGTTATTTATATAATATAAAAACATGCTCAATAATTGTAAATATGGTTTCATGGTAGGTTTTGGAAAAACATAATATGAATTTAATCATATGGTGATATAATGGAGATTTATATAATCAAATTTTCATGGTAGATTACCCCAACATAACTGACATTCCCTTCTCACAATGGTATTGTTACTTCATGGGATCAGTTGGTAACCCAGAACATTATTTAAACATATAATGTTATCAAGCCAATGGTCATAGTTTGGATCATTATATAGTTAATTCATTGAAAATATCACTCCCTCTTAGATGACATAATTGTCATAAATGGCTTAGTAGAGAATATATCTGTGAAATTATGGTTACGGAAAAAGGACTAATGAATTTAATTAAAATAGAGGAATCCTTAATGCAATCAATCCATCATTATTATAGTTACATTACAAAAGGTGTACCCCTCATCCCAGTCACATGTGGGTCAGAAAATAAATATATTATTTTACTCACCCCAAGGGTTGTAGTCCCAAATCATAGGGGTGGTAGCTCTAAAATGAACTAATCGTGTCGTACCATAGTTTATTTTTATTGAAATCCTTATGGATTGAGTGGCATTAAATCACATTATGGTTTGGAAAAATATTTTTCATGAATGTGTCACATGTCAAAAGCATGTTAATATTTGATAATACATTTAATATTGTGAATTTTGGTCTATCAATAACATTAATCGTCCTATAATGATTAGACAATGTGTAATTGTCAAAAAAAAAATTCTGAAAAATTTCTTCAATTTCTGTTGTGTTTTTGGTAAATTCCATGTAATTAATTCATGAAACGAATTGAGTACCTAAAATTTAAAATCATCTCCAGAGTTTAGAATCATTTTTCATTAGTATTTATCCATTTTCATTTCTCAGAATCATCGCATATGAATTTGAGTTCAAGGAAATGCTTCTAATTACTCAGTTTCATGCCACCCCTCATCTCATTGCAGAACAAACTTTCTTTTTTCATTAATATTTTCCTCTTTTTATTCCTTTTCAACTTATCTATTATTTCATTCCATAAAACAAATAACAATTTAAATATTCAAATAATCATTGATATTAACAATTTATATATCGAAAAAAATGTTATAAATTACTATAATATGTATACATGAAATATAGATATCACCCGACATATATTTCATCACTAATGGGTCCCAAAAATATTGGATCTGGATTCATTTTAACCTAGAAAAATCATAAATTCTTTAATAATGTGAAATTATATATTTCAAATTGAATTTTTAGTTGAACCTAATATTTAATTGGGTTTTTTATTTTAGCGGCTAATAAATATTGATCGTATGCATTGGGAAATCATATAGTCTATCAAATGATAATTTATTTTAATTATCAGAAGACATTTTTAAAAAATTATAAATGAAATTAATTTCAATTTATAATAGTATATTCATTTATATATTATCGAATGGTTATTTTGGAATTACAATGTTTTAATTTCTGTAAAATTATAATTAAATAATTATAGTTTTATAATTTGTAAGAAATTATTATTAAAATATAATTTTTTAATTATCAAGGAAAAATTACGAGGAAATTACCTTGTGATGTATGTATCAAATTTTGAGATTATAATTTCCCAATTTTATCATTTTTTATTTTGGAAAATTATAAAGTGAAATCTGAACATTTTAAAAAAATTTATTTTACAAAAATTATCGAATTATATTTAAAAAAATTAATCAAATATAAAATTTTTATAATATATAGTTTATTTAAAATAAATTTTTGACAAGTTACAACTCCATAGGTGTACATTTCATCTACCACATTGTCATTGTAACATCCTGGTCCGACTATCCACTAAGATGGTCGCTGGACCGTTGGGTAATATAGCCTGAGGTGCACCTCCACATATGATACAGGATTCTGACTAGAAGCGGTGGTGTATGGAGGTGATAATGGTAAGATAATCCCATTATATAATATTAGCACAACATTATATCATAAGATAAAGAATATAAAGTAGTGGAAGTGGTAAAAAATTTAAGACAAAGTAGTTTATGAATAATATAAACTCAATAAAAAATGTGACTAATATGAATATGGAACAGATTCATGCATTTATAGATAAAGGAACATAATCTAAAGAAATTGATATACAACATGATACTTTATACAATACAGTATAAGGATTAGGAAACAAAACCAACAGCCCTAAAGAAGATATCCATGAGCAGCCTGAGCTCCATCTTGGTTCTCTTCTCTAAAAAAATAGATACAAGAAAACAACCTAAGAAAACTACCATGGTTTTATGAACATAAGCTTAACCTGGGTACCCTAGAGCAATGGAAGCCTCAACTAGTTGTACGATATAAATATGTTAAGTTTCACACCCATGAAGTTTAAAACCGAATCTATTCCGTTTATAAAGTAATGAAGTATAGGTAATATGAATAAATAAATAGTACTAAAATAATTATACAACAACATGTGTGGGTTCCTAATGAAAACCAATATTCTCTTCCTAATTTGTCTCTTAGACATAATAAAATGTATGATCAAGAACCATAATATATATATATATTAGTACTATATTCCATTTAACTATATTAACTGTGTATGTATGGTTAAAGTGGTAATATACATGGAAAACTAGTTGTAAGTTGGACTGGGAATAATTCAATCACCCATAACCAGTACATATATTTCTATAAGATCTTATAATAGGTTACATTCCCTAAAAAATAATAGAGTGTGAGACATCAACTATGAAACATAGGATAATGATTCATTCATTATGTAATTACTCTCCATATGAAGTGTGGCACCTCATCCCATCGTCTTACATAGTGTCACTAGAGGGAGGTGCCATACTCAACACCAAATGTAAGGAATCGTGATTATTCATCATTCTCAACACCCCTTAACATAACAAACTTCTAATTGTTAATTCATAATATTATTAAATTCATAAAACAACCATGAATTTGTACCTATTATGATTTATATTTTATAATCTTGTTATATAAAAAAAGTTTATCACATTTAACAATAGCATGTACTAAGCATGCTATGACTGGTGTGGCCTTTCCCCCATTTAAATATCCTTTCAATTTACATAATAGATGATGATTCAATTATATCCAATGGGATTTTTCTGACCACTGAATCCTTATCCATTTCAATGAATTAATTTTTAACATTATCAAGAAAAAAATCCATTATGAACAACCAATTATTAACTATACATTAAATTTAATTAAAAAAATAAGAAAATTTATTTTTCATGGTTCATTGAAGGAATTAAAATGGGACATGGTCAGTTTATCATTTATCTACATGGGAAATCCCGTTATTAATGTAAAGACAATCCCCTGGGAGGAGGTTGGTTTACTATTCATTTGGAATGTAGTATGCCAAGTCATGCCCATAGGAGTTGTAATTGATGAACATGAATTTTTATAAAAGGATGGATAACACATTTACGATTATAAAAAATTCCATTTACTACACATACTTTATATGAACCAATGACATCATATCATCTGGGAACACTGTATTATTAAGGAAAGAAAACATTAAATTACCTGTCACAATATTTATTTTCAAAGATATCACCCCACATCTAAGGTTTTTTTATAAAAACATGAAATTTTCTAATAAAAAATCATTTTTTCATATCTGAGCATCACATTCGGATTTCACAATTCAATTTTCCTAATGAAGCATTTAAAATCTAATGAACAAGTCTGAACTAATATATGAAGATTAATATGCCACTTTGGAACTTCTTGCATCACATGGAAAATTATATATAAGGGAAATATTTATTTATTGCCTATAAATAACTCTTAGATGGAATTCCGGGATTTCAATAATTTATATATCAAAGTAAAATATATGCTCGCACACCCATGGGGTGTCATTGATTGAATTTGGTATCAGAAATTCATATAACAATGATTTTGATGAGTGGATATATGTTCTTTGAGGTATTTTATAGGAATAAATCCAAAAAGGTGATGCTCACCAAATGATGATGTGAGGCATAATGGGACTATTCATAATTTGATTTAAATTTTAGGAATATTCTATATACCACTTACCTCATACATTGTATGTTCCACCAATATTATATAAATCAATGATTTAATCTGGTTTTAATGAAATCTAGGAAATGGAATTCCACCCTAAAAATAGAGAAAATGGTCAAACGCCTAGATATCTCTGAAGAGAAAATATTAAAAAAAATTAAAATAGAACTAAGATAATACCGATACAGATCCATAGAGATCAACAATGAATGGTTTTGTGTCTGGGCAGAGGATTTATCTCCAATCATGTGTTTGGGACGAATAAAATCCAAGGTGCCTTATAAGAGAGCTCAGGTTGTGGGGGAATGAAAACAATGTTGTTTAAAACCTCATTAAGGTAATACTGATCATTTTACACCTGAAATCCATGTCACACAGTTTGGCCACAAGGCTTGGAAAAACTAAGTGCCTATCGTGTCGCTGTCAATATATAAGAAACCATCACAGATAGTTTGTACCACATGGTTCCACTAACCATGGTTAAACCATGTGGGGAATTGTGTGAGGGTATTTCCTAAGTGGCATTAACAATGCATTCTAGGTGTATGGTTTGGGAGACCTGTGTTTTCCCATATAGGAATAATATTCTCCTCTAATATAAGCTGCACAATTTAATATTGAGGATGCAAAATTTCATAAAAATAATGTACCATGTGATGACTATCCAAACATGTGGGGTTCAGACCATAGATCTTGATAAACTATACATGATATCCAAGGGTCCTCTAGGGACATTACCCATGTCCAAAAATAACACGTTGAAGAGTTTCAACTCTCTAAATGTAATTTTGAAGCTCGTTTATCAAAATGTTCTAACCACCAATTATTAGAAATAAAATTACTTTGGATTTTCATTCGGTTCAAAATAACTGGTCGTTACAACCTCCCAATCATAGAAAATATGATCACTAAGAAACCATTAAAAAAATTAAAACATTACCCAAATTTCTAGGGTAGTGATGTCTAGTTCAAACTATTATGTTGCATTTCCAAACTCCCAATATACCTCAAATACCTTCTTAAGCATATGTAACCTATGCCAAAAAAATATATTAAATGTTAAATCAATGTAAACAAAAAAAAAGAGCTTACATGAGACCGTTTGAGTATATATATAATAACATTTTCACCTCGTTTAACATCAGGCCGTATGTGCACCCCACATTTGGCTTTAACATGTATAAGGGACCAATTCTTATTTGTGGTGGTCCCCCAGTAGAATTGCCTATGAATCACACCCTATGAATTACAATGACGCTCATGGATTGATTTTTAAATAGTCAAATGGAAAATTCCCCATCAACCTCACAAAATCAAGTCGATCCATTATTTCATGAATATCAATTTCCACTACATATGTTCCCACTAGATGAGATTCATTTAATCAGTTCCTCACAAAATGTATTCATTAATGATGTTCAAAAAATAGTCGATATACATTTGGCTAACATTTATCAAAAAAATTACCATCTTAGATGGATAGTGTATTAATACATAACTAGAACGTCATCCTCCATTACCTCTTTCTCATTCCACAAGCACGTTCACTGATACTGATAACTAAATTCCAGTTATATTCCTTGACAAAACCACCACCTAGATATTTAAACTGGTGTGCCTCAACATGAAATAGGGTGTAACCAATATTTAAACTATTAGAACTCATCACCCATTAATAATCACCCATAATCTTAACAAATTTTATACTGTATCCTAAAATTCAATGAATTGAAATCGAAAGAACTATCCCACGATATTCTATACTAAATTTTCACAATAGAGACATCAAAACCAGGCCCGAACTTCCACATCTAATATTTGACTAAGCCTAGAGCTTCATCCTTTTGATAGAAAAATCCATGGAAACTACTGGTGTCCAAGATTCCATCCAAGGATTTCCTATCCCTAAATACAAGTATCAGTAAATAACCATACATTATTAAAACAACCATGTTCCCAGTGCGTAACTCTGATATATATCACATATAAATCCCAGTATATTTTAAAATTTTAGAGCAGTATAAGACTGATTCCCTATTAGGTAATCAAGTATGTTGTCGGGATATGGGACATATGCACCTCTTTCAGAAGAGTCCACCATGTGGAAACATAGAAAAACAAATAAAAGTTGGTCCACTACTTGTCAGCATCTTGAAAGTAGATCAACATCACCCACCAACACATCATCATCGACTTATCACAATACATTAGCAAAAGATGAATTTGATGAGTATTTAAGCATCACCATTTAAGTCCATAACAGTCTAATGGTGTTTCCAATGTCTTTTAGAAAATGAAATCCACCTCCACATCATGCTTTTGATAATTCACTGATGCGTAAACACATGAACCGACATTACTCCCCCACCTTTGGGGTTTTATAATCATCAAAACAAGGGATATACTAGATTCTTAAAAGCACCCCTGATCAGAGTCTCTTTAAGAGTACAATTTCCTTTGGTATGTAAGCAAAATGAATCTGACTAGCATGTCAAAACAAATGAACCTTATAATGTCATCTTAAGCATTGTGATGAAGTGATTCCATTACTCATAGGTCATTATACCAATGATATGACCTGGAAACATACTAAAAAACTCAAATCTCATAGTTTTGACCAACCCCAACATGTTCACAATATCATCATTGAAAATTATGTGTCCCATGTGCATCACCTCATACTACTCATATTCTTATTATCCTTATAAGGGGAGTGGTTCATCGATCATCTAGATAGTAGTGGGACAATTCATGCACTTATGAGGTGCAATGAATAATAAGTCATTTATATAAATGTTAGGATAACCCATTTGTGAATAAAAAGAAGGACATGTACTATACATTCCTTAAATAAACCAGTGAAATCAATGGCTAGGACACCCCCAAAGCACTAAGGAAAGATCGATTTAAATAACCAATCACACATTTTCATTTCCATGATTCCAAATCTCATCTCAAGAATTTTATTATAAACCATGAAATTTTTTAACAAACAATTCAATTAATTATTACTATGAGTCAAATTCGTAAGCCACAAGTCAATTTACTTAAAAGATTTATTTAATATTAAATATAGAAGAAAAAAATAATATTTTATCTTCGACGTGGCATGTAGGATATTCCTGTATCACATGGACAATTACCTCCAACATGAAATTCCATTTATCGACCATGTAGAATGATTAGAAGTAATTTTAGGCTATTAATCATAATAATTTATAAGGGAAATATACACCCGCACACCCAATGGTTTTTTGTGATTGGAGTTGGCTTTCTCAATTCATATAATAATGATCATAATTATTGTATCTAGGTTTTTTAATCAATTTTATTAGATGAACTCTACAAAAAGGTGATGCTCGGTAAAGGATGTCATGCAGAATAATCACAGTATTAATGAATTGATGGAAAATTTATGATTAATCCATATACACCCAACCTCATTCTTAGGATTCTCCTCCCATCCAATATCAACGCTTTTTTTTGTTTGGTTTGGATGAAATTTATGAAATAGATATTTTCCCAGAAAATAAGTAAAATGAACTTACACAATGATAACATGATGGAAGGAATTTTCAACATCAAATGGTTAAAAATATAATTGAGATCTTACCGATGCATATCCAAATAGACCGATGGTGGACAATTCCATATCTAGACATATGTGTTATTTCATATCCCAGAATAGGGTGGACGAGATCCCAAGGTTACATGGAGGAGATATCATGTATTGTAGGAAGAATAATGATAATAAAATTATTTTTAAACCATAATTAGTTTTATTTTGTTAATTTTACCCCCATAATCCATGTCACACAGTTTTTCGGCATGGATTAGCCAAACTGTGCACGAGTTGTGTGACACTAAATTCATTAAAAAAACAACATGATTTTTCCCAAACTGTTTCCATAACCATGAACCAACAATATTGTAAATAGTGTGTGTGTACTTACAAATCTCCCTAACCATCAATTTTATGTTCACAATATTGGTAAACCATTACAATCCTTGGTGGGTCACTTCTTCTCCACTGATTTAAGCATGATGACTTTCTAATGAGGTCTTCATGGTTTTAGACAAATGGTGCACCCAGTGAAAACCTTCCATGAATTGGATTTTTAAAACCAAATTATTCTAAAATTCAACTATACATTTACATGACCACTATTCCCTTACCCATGTCAAAAACAATACATTGACATGTTCCAACTCTCATAATTTCATTCTGAAGCCCGATTTACAAAGTGGCCCATCCACCAAACACTAAAATTCAAATAATTTTGTTTTTTCATTTGGTTCAAAACCATTAGTTGCTACACTAATCATAAATGGTCTATTATCCCCAATAATAATATTAAGGATATCTCATATTCATAATCCTAGGCCATACATCCATTTTAGTTGATTTCACATAAGATTATCCCCAATATTGGAACTACAGGTAATTTCATTCCGATCATCATCAGCAAAGAGAAGATTCCTCTCGATATATTTATCCACAAAACTATATACATATATATATATATATGTTTCAATATATGCCCTTACCACATATTATTTTGTATTTCATCATATTTTCATACCATACAACCTTAATTTGTATCACATGAACTATATGGGTTGTGATTATAGGCTCATCAAGATATGAAGGATGAAAACATATGGTTTAAACACAACACAATTATCCTTTAATTATTATTTATATGAAGAAATATACAATAGGAATTAATTTAGATATTATCCACATATGTATAGACTCATATGATGTAGGACGTCTTGACCATTGTGGTTAAATCCTCTACAAAAAAATTTGTATCAATCCATATCGCTGATAGTATCAACCCCCACTAAGAGGGACACATCCCATCTGAGTGTCAATATTTTTTCAAATTATTCCACACCACTTATGGTGCATATCTTCATGAGTAAATTTACATAAAGTGTTCAATTACCTCCATTAGTTCTATCGTCTAATAATCGTCTCCTTCACAGTGTTGTATTCTTGTAATCCATCTCATCCACATTGAAAAAAAATCACATCATATTCAAACACAACTGGGCCTCTAATATATAACCCTAAAAAAATAATTTTTAGGAATCTCTATATAATCCATCATTTGTACATGTCATTAAACGTCATGGATTTAAACTTGTCATATGAAATTAATAGGAATGACTTCTCCCATTAATTGGAATTAAAATAAATGTATTCTCATTCCTTTCAAAGGGATTAAAAGTATTCTTATTCATGAGATGAATCATATCAAATTAAATACACATTATCCTACCAGTATTTAGAGGAGAAATAGAGTGAAAAATAGTATGGATTTAATTTATAAAAGATCCCAAACTAATATCACTAATTATTAATGGATAATAACATGGAGAACCTCTAAAAGATAAATATTTGAATATAAATAGTGAATCAGTTTTAATGTTAGGGTTACCAATCTAGAATCTGGATAAGGGAAAGATTCAATAACATGAATCACATCTCTATGAATGTTCCATTGTAGGAAATAATAAACCCCACTAATAATTTTTTATGAGACTCTCCTCCCATCCTCTCAACCAATGTGAGTTTTTAATTATCATTGTTATTGAATATCAATATTCTTTTGTCATTGAAATGTGGGACCATATCTCGTTATGCAGGTTGTAAGTAGTTTATGTTTTTAGTTTTATGAGTAAATCATGTTGGAAACTGCATGGGATTATAGGTACTAACCATTATAATAATTTTACAACATTGTTCAACCCCTCATAAAAATATGATGTTTGGTCTCCCTATCATGGTTAAAATAATTGTGAACCCTTCATGAATAATTGTGTTTTATCCACCATTTCTTAAGTAACAAAAATAAAAATTGATTCTACAAAATTTATAATCCATATTTTTTATCATAGAGTTCTCTCTTGGGTTGGAATTTTTTTAAAACATATATGATAAATTCCATTTTAAATATAGAAGATGATAACTGGCTTACCACACATTTGGCTGTTTTGTTAGAAACATCCAATGTAGAGAAAAATGGTAAAATAGATGTGAATCCTTCATCAATAAGGATAATAATCTATGTTACATATTAATATATATTTAATAATATTTCATAATTTCAATTATGTTCTAATTGATAGCCCTGTGTCATTATTTATTGTGACTAAATATACACTTATACATAAGATAATTGTTTTCTAGAAGAATGGATTTGTCTTCATGACAAAACTCAAAAATGGTATCTAACATAAGATCACATATAATTAAAAAATGAAAGCTGAAATCATATAAAAAATTCCAACAAAATAATATTGTTTAAATGATGGTCGCACAATATCAATAGTATATAAAAATACAAAAATTAGAGGATACATATAAGGGTCTGTAGACATTAAATCATATTATCCCTCTCCACTCGAGTGAAGCCATAACTCATCCACCGATTCCTATCATAATTTCCTGCAACATTATGAGACTATAACTCAAGAACAAAAAAAAACATTTCACATATATTTGAAAAAATGAATATGTATTTGATTATATTTCCATAAAGGTCCAGGAATATCCAATTATGAATCTTTTTAACCTTCACATTCAACATCATCCTTATCATTCCCCATAGTTTCTGCAATAGGGGTTTCCTATCATGTATCCTATATAGACACTCAAATATGGTGACTAAGGAGATCTCCTCGAGAACGATAATCAAAAAATCATATGGATAAGTCTCACATCCAAAAATTTTAATGATGATCCTAAATAGCATATTTTTTTAATAGAAGGATCCTCATATTCTAGTAATCACATATCATGCATGTTAGTATATTCCTACAGAAAAAGGGGATAGCCCCATATTCCTACACCTCAACAATACATCAAAAGATATATCATGTTTTCAAATAGAGTTTAGAATTGTTCATAAATTTCCTCTATAAATGATGAAATATGGTATAATATTCTAGTGACTGAAATGTATAGGCCTATATTCATGCACATACTATTCAAAAATACTGATATCTTCTAGCCACGATAGAGGTGCTTCGCCAGTATATTTTAAAAATGAAAATATAAGAAAGTAATACTACTATTTAGACCCATATATCAATATATTATCTTATCAAACATTACTACATGACTAGAAATTTTTGATACATATTATCTATTCATGTGTATACATTTTTTTACCAAAAAATCACGAGAATACTAATGGAATACTGCATATGGTAATTAATTATGGGTTGGACATAATTTTTAAAAATACACACCACCTAAATAATTTTGAAATTAAATATCATGAATTTTGAGTATTTAGATGAAATGTTTAAATTTTTAAAATGAATCAACTTATTGAATTTCATTCAACTATTGTTACACCTAGTCTATGTGTTATAGTGGAAAAAAACATGTCTCAAAATTGATGAAATTTTCATATTCAAAATGATGCATGTTCCTTTATTTTAATTCCAACCAAAACCCTAAAAAAATTTATTTAAATGCTAATATAAATATTTATTATGGTATAATATTTCATTTTGATGGTGTGTCATAAATTGATGGTTACATTTCACACTCTGGATATTTTGAATAAGGGTTCCTTTGTGTATGTATTTATTCCGAGTAGGTGCTCCTATCCCACTTCTACTTTTTATTATATTTATTTTATACTTTAAAAATATATGAGTAATCAATAAAAATTATTCTTTCAAAACCATTTCATAAATATATATCTTTTATTCATGTTGGAATCTATGAGGATGGATGATATTGGGTAGCACCATTTTCAAACATTTTTTATGAATATAGTCTCCATATTGAAAATTACACCCATTAGAGAGTTTTTATTTCTTCTAGTTGAACTTATTATGAAGTCTATAGTGGTTTGTTTTGAATAATTTTTATCATTATATTTCATAAATTTTTTATTAATGTAATTATTCTGTAATGGTACAATTAGTCAAATGATAGACACATTGATCGTGAGGAATGACTAGTGTGAATTAGGCAAGAGACACTTTAATTTTTAATTATTATAGAATTTTTATCATTTAATATGGTTTGGATATTATCCCAAAACAGGTGAAATTGTAATTTATAGATTTTAGGTGTTATTCCATTTTCCTACCATTTGTATAATATAATTTAGGCCACGTAAAAGCAGGGTTCCGTTATTGGGTAACTCAATGTTATCATAGGGTTTGTGGGCATGCTTTAATACATAGGGTTCATGGTTAACATATTAGCGAACAAAAACTGACATAATTTAATTATAATGTATAATAATTAATGATTAATTTATGGTTTTCTAAGAACAATCACAATCATTCATTTTTTCCAAAGTATTTAATTTTTTTAATTTTTTATTTTTTGGGGAATCAGTCAACCAAAATACAAATTCATTTGGATTGAATTTCTATTCATTTGATTTGTTTAAATCCAAATATTATGGATTTATTTATTCTATTTAACTTGTATATATGTGATCAAGGTCATCCCCAATGTTATATTTTGTAAAATAGAATATAAAACTGAGATCGTTTAAGATAATTCTAATCAATCATATCCCCAATTTGACAATCACCTCTGGACATGCACAAACTCTTGAAAAACCCTTATTGAACCCATAATCCCAATTCAAATTATGTTTTCTGAAATATTTTGGATTTCACCTATGAGTAGGATTGTCGCCCTTCCAAAAAAAGCTACTTGAAATATAGTAGTGGCTTACATGATCTAAGCATGTATTCCTACTTCAATCAAAAATGGATTTCACCCACATCATTCAAATGATATATGTGAAGATTCAAATTTTATTTATCCCATTATAATGGTTCATTTATATATTGTGGTATGTAATGAACAAATTAATAGTTATCATATTCTCAATTTATCTAGGGATGGATGAAATAATACATCTGTCAGAAAAAATGATTTCTCAATATTGTTGGGTGTTATATAATAATAATAGTATAATTCAATAGTTTCTCATTAGTAAGTCCATATTAATAGGGTATCATTGTTTTAGAAAAATATTACATTTAATCCAATACATCATGCTTATAAACATACACAACATTAAGTTACATGTCATCAAATTCCAATGTCAATGCATGATGAGAATCACTTTTCTAATATGGTTAGTGCAGGAATCCATGATGAAATAAATAACTTATGTAATGTATTTTAACAATAAACTATCTCATCCTACAAATAATAAGCTCATACATACCAACATAGTCCTTCTTATGGTAATATTGAGATGTGTTATGGGTATTGTACAAAATAAATCCTTCGGGAACTACATCATAACAATGATATCTTAAACGAGCAATGAAATCATCCCATTTTAAGGAAATATCACTATGGTTGTTTCAATAATAACTATGTTAAATCATATATAGTTCAACATAAACAACTCCAAATTCCTCACCTAGATCAGTAAGTGGAATATAATAGCATATACCATCCTTGAAATATAATGGCTAGGAATCATTGTCCGTAGAGAAATAACCCATGTTCACTATCCAAATTGATAAATATTTCTCTAATATAGAATGAACTGACTCATACATACATAATGTGTGGAACTAGAATATTCAATTTATATTTTTCTTTATTATTGCCTCTTCTTAATTTGATATTATAGATAATCTTGATGAGAGTTCATGACTTAATTGTGCCTAAACTAATAGTACATCTTTAAATTGAGAAAGGATAATAATGGTTCATTTTAAGGGTATGAGTATTATATTTAGGACATAATCAAGATCTATAACAAGGTATACCGTGACTTTATATCAATTTATCTCGAACCAATGTTAGAAAATCACTCTATTATCCTACGACGTGATTTTTTCACCTCTAAGAATCCCTATGACATATGATAATTAAATCATCTTTGTAATGACTTGGAAATTCCAAGGAAATGTTTTTTTCTTAATTCTTTGAAATTTTACAAGTCCGCAGTTTCTGACGACGCATGATTCGGAGGCCTGGTGTGCCCGAAATCAATTTCTGATGTTTTTTTTGGGTATGTTCAGTAAACATATTTGTGGGTTTTTCTATCTTCTGAACCGGTGCTCAGAAATGAAATTTGAGGGCACTGATAAACTCGCAGCACTGGTATTCTCTTAAGGGGACCTTTACAGCAGTTTCATTTGCTCGGGAAGAGAATTTAATTCATTGGGATATTTATTAAATTAAATAAAATTGTTGTACACAATTTTATTGTTCAAGAGTTGATTATTTCTTACAAGGTGGAGTTAGAGGTCGGGCCCACACCCACATAACCTCCCATGAGAGGATAAAGTGTGGTGGGGCCATCACGATCCCCTAACCCTTCAACTCCCCATTAACTCCCCTTCATATAATTTGACAACTCCCCTCTTTTAATGTGAACTCTCCACCTTCTCTCTTTTTAATTTTAAACTCTTCAACTCCTCTTAATTAATTCCAAAAACTAGAATTAATTAAATACAACATTTAATTAATCTTTGAATTTTTTTGAATCAATTTGAATTGCATGGAAATAATATTAAAGTTGGGAAGCTTTTATAATATTTTCTTGGAAAATATTTCAATGGAGAAACAACTAGAGAATTAGAATAAGGTGTTCCTCTCTCAACAAAGAACATTTAATCTTTCCAATGAAGAACTCAACGCATGTGAACGTTGTATTATACATTATTCTCACTCCATGTCAAGGAAGAAGGCTCCACCCATGAGGAACGTCGACTACACTTTCTCCTTAAACACATCCCGACGTCAACAAATCGACATCATCTTCGAATCCTCTTCCCGCAACACTGCAAGAGAGCATCAGAATCAAGGTAGGGGGTTTGATATCATTTTAAGTGAATGAAATTATATATTGTATTTGGTGAATGATTGATTTGTCTTCAGCCAATGGATATCACCTAACGCGGAGGGCGCGGGCCAAGTGAACATGGCCCGACGACCCTCCAATGGTACTTGAATATTTATTTTAGTGGTGGAAATGGGAGGCAGTGGCAACCGGAGGAAGCGGCGGTCGTGTGCCGGCCGCGAAGAGAAAAACCAATGCCCGCATCCGTGGGCTGCTCGACCAAAGATGAACTGGGCTGCCATAGCCGACTGGGCTGGAGAATAGTGGTCCTCAAAGGTGTCGTGGTGCGGAGAACCGCTGACCGTGCTCCGTGGGGCGCTTCAGCCGTGAACCGGCTGGCCACCTGCATGCCGGGTTGAAGAAGGTCGCAGAACCCATTGGTGCTACGCGGGAGATCCGCTACCCGCCCGTGGGGGCCGCTCATGCCGGGAAGACCGGTCGGCTTCGACCAGCCCGGCAGGAGGGGTGGCACTGCTCGGGGCCACCAGTTCGGGAAATATGGGGGGTGACCCCTTGCACCGCTCGGCCAGTCTGG
Source organism: Viscum album (assembly GCA_963277665.1). Taxonomy (NCBI): domain Eukaryota; kingdom Viridiplantae; phylum Streptophyta; class Magnoliopsida; order Santalales; family Viscaceae; genus Viscum; species Viscum album. The sequence continues at coordinate 1,249,486,562 of OY728150.1, read as the reverse complement.
CCGAGCCATGGCTAGTCGTAGGCCGGGCCGCCCAATGTCGGTACAGGCCGCACCCCGCTGGGCCGGGCCATGCAACATCGGTTCAGGCCACACCACGCCGGGCTAGGCCGCGCCACGTCATGCCACGCTGGGTTGGACCATGCCCCATCAGGCCGGGCCATGCCCCACCGATCTAGGACAAACCCCTGTCTGTTCAAACCCACCGAACCATGTCGGGTCGACCCGTCAGCCCCCTGGGTTTGACGGGTTGGTCCTGTTTCACTTAAACGTGAATAACATTAAGATCGTGCGTCCGATCAACGCACCATCTGTGGCACTGGGATCCTCATGAAGAGATGGTTATTTTTCTGTAATCTAAGTGAGTTTTAGAAAACTTTGGAAAATGGATGGGTTTAGAACGAGCGTATTTCCAACCGGGCCCCTGTAATAGAAAAGCCAATATCTCTCAGACCGGGCATCCGATTGACGCGCAGTCTGTCGCATTGGGTTCCTTTTGACAAGAAGAAACTTCAGGATACATCAAATATGGACATCATGATAGTTGTTGTATCTATACCTTGGCTCGAGGAGTGGACCCTCCCAGAATCGAGCATGCTATGTGCGGGAACCCAAGAGCTGGTTGTACCTGCGATGACAACTGTACTGGAATCCTCTGTGGGTTCTACAGTGATGACTACTGTACTGGAATCCTCCATGGGTTTCACAGTGATGAAAATTATACTTGAATCCTCAGTGGGTTCGACAACAATGAAACTGGACGGAATCCTCTGTGGGTTTGACAGCAACGAGACAGGGCTGAATCCTGTGTGGGTTGGACAGCAACAAGACTGGACTGAATCCTCCATGGGTTCAACAGCAACGAGACTGCACTGAATCCTCCATGGGTACGACAACAACGAAACTGGGCTGAATCCTCCGTGGTTCCGATAACAACCACATTCTATTATTTTAGGTTTTTGTGGGTATTTGTCATTCAATAGTGATAGATGATTCAGTGGCTACAACTAATCATTTCTTACTCTCTTAAAGTTTTGTGTACCTGTGTGAGTTGTGTCTTTACTTTCAGTAATTATCATCGATGTGATTTACTTACTTTCCGGTGTGTACTAGGTTGTTCGTGGGCTCGAGAGTTGGATTTGAACTGTGATTAATGACTTAAGTATATGTATGGGAATATTCCTAAGTAGAGTTGAATGATACTTCGTGATCGTATCTTTCTTTTTTGGTTTATCCTTCATGGATTCTTGGAGACCTTTGGGGGTGTCAGGGTACCTAATTTGTATTATATACTCACCCCTGCAAAGGCTATGCCGGCAATTCTTTGTGTTGGCTGCAGACAACAGACATCACTGATCGATGTAGAGACTTGTAGAGATGGACGGTACCCGGTGTTAGACCACTTAGCGAGGCATACTCGGAGTAGACGGATGGACCCAATGTGCTGAGGAGACCATTTGTACCCACCATTCTAGTGGGATTCTCGGAGGATGACTCAATAGTTTCTATTTTACTTTACTGTAGTTTTACTAGCTTTTCAGTTGTATTGGACTCAATATTGGGCTTGTATTTCCAGACCCTTTCCATTCAGCACTTAATTTTGTATTCAGTATTACTTAGTGCTTACTTATATTGTGTACTCTATTTTGTTTCTTTACTTCTATAAAGGCAATGCCTTCCCTTTTTTATCTGGATTTACGCCTTTGGTCCTAGTCACCAGCCCCTGGCCTATGGAAGGCGGGTATGGAGTAGTCACGGCATGGGCCCTGGGGACGGGTCATGACAAATTGGTATCAGAGGAGTCGGTTCTATATCGTACTCAAGACTCTGATCATTCTTTTCTGTGAAGCAATAGTGTTAAGAGTATTGATTGTGGTTTTCAGTACAGGGAGTCCTAAGTTGGTGCGGTGGCTGACATATCCATACACCAGGACCTTGATCTCTGAATTCCGACTTAGTGCACGAAAACACTGATGGCGTGTGTGATTCCTTTAAAAAAGTATTCTTCGTGATTACTTTTTGTTAGCTCATAAGGTATACTGTTTAAACCATGGTGCACCTGTTCCATTTTAGTATGTCTCTATGAAGGCAGCCAGCTAGGGTTCCGAGATACGTACGATATGGTAGCCCACTGAGCGATGAGGCCTCGGTAAAGGGACTCGTCACAATGGAGGCACCATCGGTACCACTACCCGATGGGCCACCTATAGCACCAGCTCCAGCAACAAAGAGTGCACACCTCTTGAGTGTGTTTCACGAGTTCTTGCAATAGAGGCCTCCAAGGTTTCGAGGAGACACAGATATTCAGACTGTGAGGTGCTGGCTGGAGGTTGTAGCACGAGTTTTCCACATATTTGGTACACCCTCTGACTTGATGTTGTACCTAGATGTTAGTCTCTTTCGGGGAGCAGCTTAGAGGTGGTGGAGCCTGATGCTCCAGTTTTACGATGAGGCGACTTTCACATGGGGAGACTTCTAGGGTCATTTTTGGGCGGAATTCTTTCCAGCAACTCTACACTCTTTGTAGGCTCAGGAGCTAATGCTCTTTCCATAGGGCTTCCGAACCATAGCGGAGTCTTCTGTAGCCAGCAGTAGACAGATGACATAGATGTCAAAGAAAACTAGGCCAACAGGTGGGCGATCCCATGATTCAGGTATGGTTGTGTAGGGCACACTAGTTAGATCCAGCCATACGAGGAGTAGGTAGTTATATGCATGCGGTGAGCAGGGTCATATGTCTTGAGACTGCCCTAACCGTCCTGCAGATGAGCAGCAGGATGTAGAGGGACCTTTAGCCAGAGGTAGAGGTTCGATCGTGGAGGTCCGTCGAGAGCTGGTGGAAGTGGAAGAGGAGCTGGTCGAGCAGTAATTGGACAGAACCATGACTAGATCTAGACATGGATGTTGTTGTTCGGATTCTTCTTGCTTCATTGATGTCGTTTTTTCTGGATGATTTGTGTCTTTGATCTTTGGCCAGTATTAATAAAAGACACTTCTCCTTGTGACATTTTCTTCCTCGTCCTTTCTATGTGGTTGATACTGAGAGGTTCCTATTAAAACTACTGACATGATCCTAACATTTTAGATTCCTACAGGAGGAGACCCAGTGACCACACACTACTGCCAACAGTGTGACTTGACCCTCAGAAATGAGAGTAATGGTTGGATCTCTTGGTAGTAGTGTCGAGGCCTTACGATGTCGTCCATGGCATGGAATAGTACCATTCATTTCAGGATTGACTGTATTAGGAAAATAATTCGGTTCATCCAGGGGATGAGACTAGATTTCTCTTTTTGGCAAAGGAGAAATCTTAGCAGCTCATGTAGGACATAAGCAAAAAGGTAACAGTCGAGTAATTTACAAAAGGCTTGTCACACCCATAGTTCCTTCAGCGAACGGTTTATGGTTTACTGTAATCTCAAAATTTTTACGTGTGTCTTTTCATAGAAGGAACTGAACCGTAGACAGCGACGATGGATCGAGTTCCTTTAGGACTATGACTTCGATATAGTCTGTAGGAGGACTGGAATTCAGCTGCTAGGAGAGGCGACAGAGAAGCTGTCTGCCTTACATCCTTTGTGGATAGGGATTGTGATGCCTATCTACAGTCTCTAATAGTCACTCTCCCACTTCTCCAGCGAGTTAGGGAGGTGCAGCATGGGGACGCTGATAGCGAGACACGACGTGCTCAGATATCCAAAGGGAAATCATCTGTTGGATTTCTTGAACATGGAGAGTATGTCATCCTTTTCAGAGGACGTACCATGGTACTAGTTTCACAACAAGAGGAAGTGATGAGGGAGTTTTACACTTCCCCTCTAGCAGTACATCCAGGAGTGGAAAAGATGTATCAAGACCTCATACGACAGCATTGGTGACCAGGTATGAAGAAGGTTGTAGTAGAGTTCGTTTCACGATGCCTCACTTTTCAACAAGTGAAGGCAGATCACCATGTAACATCAGGCATGGTACATGCCTTAGAGGTCCCAGAGTGGAAGTGGTATGGGATATCCATTGATTTTGTGATGGCGCTTCAACGAACATCCAAAGGACAATACACTATCTGGGTGATCATAGACCGACTCACCATGTCGGCCCACATCCTACTGATTAGAGATCAGAGCACAGCAGAGAGCTTTGGATACCTCTACATTCATGAGATTGTACGACTTCTTGGTGTTTCATCATCTATCATTTCTGATCGAGATTCTCGATTCACTTCCTAGCTATGGAAGGGGTTAGAGGAGGCTTTTGGGAGGCATCTATGTCTGAGCACCGCCTTCCATCCTCAGCTGGACGGCCAAACAGAGAGGACCATTCAGACTCTCAAGAAAATGCTTCATGCATGTGTCCTCGACTTCGGTTGCAGCTGGGAGGATCACTTACACTTGGTGGAGTTTGCGTACAACAACAGTTACATCTCCACCTTCGGGATGGCCCCTTACGAGGCACTGTACGGCCGACCATACAGATCACCTCAATGCTGGAATGACCCAGGGGAGTCCGCCCTTGTAGGACCAGAGATGGTTTAGGCTATGACGGAGAAGGTGCAGATCATCTAGGAGTAGATGAAGACTATAAAGAGAAGACAGATGTCTTATGCTGATAGGAGATAGAGATCACTAGAGTTTGAGGATGGTGACCACATCTTCTTATGAGTCTCACATTGAAGAGGCCTATGGATATTTGGTTGGGGAGACAATTTATCTCCGTGTTTAATCAGACATTTCAAGGTCCTCAATAGAGTAGGTGTGGTGGATTACCGCCTGGCCCTTCCACCTCAATTGCAACAGGTGCATGACGTCTTCTAAAAATCTCTGCTGAGGAGATACGTGCACGACTTATACCATATCATCGACCATGGGGAGCTGGAATTCGATGATGGGGCGACATTCAAGGTGGTCTCGATAGAGATTGAGAATCGATAAGAGTGGGTACGAGATGGATGGTCTATTCCTCTTGTGCACGTTCGTTGGCATCACGGGAACCTCTAGGAGAGAACATGGGAGTGGGAAGCACAAATGCATGCTCAGTACCCACTTTTGTTTCCCTAGTGTATGTTGTAGCTTTATAGGGATGTAAATCCCTAAGGTGGGGGTAATGTAAAGACCCAAACCTTTCAAGGGAAATTTTTTTTCTAAATTCTTTGTAATTTTATGAGTCTGCAGTTTCTGACGGCGCCTGATTCTGAGGCCTGGTGTTCCTAGAATCAATATCTGATGTTTAGTTCGAGTACATTCAGTAAACGTACATGTGGGTTTTTCTATCTTTTAAACCAATGTCCAGACATGAAATGTGAGGGCACTGATGAACTCCTAGCTCCAATATTCTCTTAAGGGGACCTTTACCGCTGTTGCGTTAGCTCGGGAGGAGAAGTTATTCTTTGTGATTTTTATTAAATAAGATAAAATTGTTTTACACAATTTTATTGTTTAAGAGTTTTTTATTTATTACAAGGGGGAGTTAGTGGTGGGGCCCACACCCAAATAACCTCTCATGAAAGGATAAAGTGTTTTGGGGCCCACACGAGCCCCTAACACTACAACTCCACATTAACTCCCCTTTATTTAACTTGACAACTCTCCTCTTTCAATGTGAACTCTCCACCTCCTCTCTTTTGAATTTTTAACTCCTCACCTCCTCTTAATTAATGCCAACAACTAGGATTTATTAAATGCCACATTTAATTTATCTTTTAATTCATTTTAATCAATTTAAATTGCATGGTAATTAAATTAATGTTCTGTATCTTTTATAATATTTGTAAATATTCCTATGGAGAAAAATTTGGAGAATTAGAAGATTGTGTTCCTCTCTCAAAAAAGAACATTTACTCTCTCCAAAGAAGAAATCAAGGCCTATGACCATAATCTTCTTGATTCTTCTCCCTCCGTGTCAAGAATGAAGACTTCTCCTGTGTGGAAATTATACTACACTTTCTCAATGGACTCTTCCCGACGTCAACAAATCCATGTCATCTTCGAATCCTCATCCCGCGACATGGAAAGCGAGCATCAGAATAATGGTATGGTGTTTGATATAATTTTATGTGAATGAAATTATATCCCAACCTTGGTGAATGCTTGATTTTTCTTCAGCAGATTGATATCACCTAACGCGTAGGGCGCGTGCTGAACGAACACAGCCCGACAACCCTCCGATGGTACTTGAATATTTATTTCAGCGGCGGCAATGGGAGGTAGTAGTGACCGAAGGAAGCGGCGGCCGCGTGCTGGCTGCGAAGAGAAGAACTGTGGCCCGCATTTGCGGGCTTCTCATCCAAATAAGAACCAGTCATCCACCTGTTGGCCGGGCTGAAGGAGGTCGTGGCACCCGCAGGTGCCGCGCGGGAGATCCGCGGCCAGCCCGTGCGGGCCACTCGCACGGGGATGACCGGTTAGCTTCAGCCGTCCAGACAGGAGGGGCGGCGCCACCGGTTCGAGAAACTAGGGAGGGGGGGGGGGGGGGCGCACCGCTCAGCCAGTCGGGTCATGCCATGCCGGGACGGGCCGCTCCCCCCAGGCCTGGTAGCACCGCGCTCAACTGGGCCGGGCCGACCCCTTTCTGGGCCAGACCCGCCGAACCTGGTCGGGCCGAACCGCTAGAACACTAGGCTTGACGGGCTAGTCTTGTTTCACATAAACATGAATAACATTAAGACCATCCGTCTGATCGACGGGCCGTCTACGACACTGTAATCCTTGTGATGAAACTGTCCTTTTGCGATACTCTAAATGAGTTTTAGACAACGTTGGAATACGGCCAAGTTTGGAACGAGCATATTTCCAATCGGGCCCCTGGAACGGAAAAGCCAATATCAATCAGACCGGGCGTCCGATTGAACCGTCGTCTGTCGCATTGGGTTTTTTTTTGATGAAACAAAACATCGGCATACTTCAACTCTGGACTTTGTGATAATTGAAGTATCGACCCCTAGGCTCGAGGAGCGGACCCTCCCAGTTTCGAGCGTGCTGTGTGTGGGAACCCTAGAGCTGGCTACGACTACGACGACAACTGTACTGGAATCCTCCGTGGGTTCGACAATGATGACTACTGTACTGAAATCCTCCATGGGTTTGATAGCGATGATAACTGTACTGGAATCCTCCATGGGTTCGATAGTAAAGAGACTGGATGGAATCCTCCATGGGTTCGACAGTAGTGAGACTTGACTGAATCCTCCTTTGGTTCGACAGCAACGAGACTGGACTGAATCCTCTATGGGTTCGATAGCAACGATACTGGACGGAATCTTCCATGGGTTCGACAGCAACGACACTGGACTGAATCCTCTATGGTTTAGACAGCAATGACATACTATTGTTTTAGGTTTCTACGGTTATCAATCATTCGATTGTTAAAGATGATTCAGTGGCTACAACTAATCATCTCTTACTCTCTTTAGGTTGTGTATACCTGTGTGAGAGGAGTCTTTACTTTCAATCAATATCATCGATGTGATTGACGTACATTATTATGTGGATTGGGTTGTGCTTGGGCTCGAGAGTTCGAGCCGAACTATGATTGATAAATTAAGTATATATATCGGAATATACCTAAGTATGGTTGAATGATACTTCATGATCATATGTTTCTTCTGTGTTTTATCCTTTGTGGATTCTGGGAGACCTTCAGGGGTCTCGGGGTCCCTACTGAGTATCGTATACTCACCCCTACACGGTCTATGCCTACACTACATTGTGTTGGATGCAGACGATGGACAGCACTGCTCGAGGTAGAGACTTGTAGAGTTGGACGGTACCTGATGGTAGACCACTTAGTGAGACGTACGCAGAGAATACGGATAGACCCAAGGTGCTGAGGAGACCATCTGTATCCTCCCTTAATGTGGGATTCCCGAAGGATGACTCAGTAGTTGCTTTTTTACATTACTACAGTTTTACTAGCTTTTCAGTTGTATTGTACTTACAGTTGGGCTTGTATTTCCAGCCCCTTTCCTTTCAGCACTTACATCTGTATTCAGTATTACTTACTAATAGCTTCTATTGCGTACTCTATTTTGTTTATTTACTTCTATAAAGGAAATGCCTTCACTTTTTATCAAGATTTACACCTTTGGTGCTAGTCACTAGCCACTGGCCTATGGAAGGCAGGCTTGGGGTAGTCACGGCACGGGCCCCGAGGACGGGTCGTGACAATATTCAAATGAATGAATCCCATGTAGGGTTCATTTGGGACCCTAAATTTCATTTCATTACTATTCTATCAACTCTCCCTTGAAATGGAATAAGAAAACTTCATTGTTGGAGAGATCAAAAACCGAACAATACCAAATATAGTTGGTCAATCCATTGTAATTACATCATTTTAATGACATGGTAATTTAGTTAGAAGAGAGAGAGGGAAACTAGAATGATCATGAGAATTTATTCTTGATGAATGAAAAAACTTCATAAGTGATAATTATGAAAACTCATTCTTCAAAGTATGTACCCACGGGTAGTAGCTCAGACTATAATAACAGACAACACTCAACTAATGTGCTATTAAAAATGTGCTAAATTTAGAATTTCGTATTACTAGAATCTATAGAATATAATCCACAATAACCCCATCATAAATGGTCATCATAATTTTTAATACTACCATGACAAATAATATCAAAAAATACCATGTTGGTCTAGAAGAAATTGTTGACGACTCAAAATCTACCACATCACAAAATAATGGGAGTATTTTACCACAAACACAAACTAAGATATCCTTAAACCCCCTTGATTGTTCAAAAATTAACAATAGAGTCCTTGATTGAACCAAAACCACTTGTATAGGGTTATTATTACTATTTACTATAAATAAATCGGTTTTCTCTAGGATAGGAAATGTTTAACAATGGTTAGTACCGTAGTCGTTCCTCCTGATGCATGGCACACCCCTGTCATTCAAGGATCACTCTAAAATCATAGTCTGAGACACCCTTAAAATCCCTATTCATAGTACATGAATACTAGTCTTCCTGATAAAGAAGATAAACACCATCATATGTCATAATATAAAATTACCCAATTAAAGAATGGGACAGGTCGAAGATATCAATGAATCTATCGATGAGATATATTATGGTGTAGAGTAACTCTTTTACATTGGGAATAATGATATGATTTTTCCCAATTAATATGAACAGAATAATTTTCTTCCTATCAATCCATATGAAAAAAGAATGATATATATTAAATGGAATTAAATGGGTATAATTTTCCATGAGATTTTGTTTGCACAAATGCGCATATTGTGGCCACACATTCCGAATATTAGTGGAGGATTCATAACCATAATAAAATAAATGATGAGATTCAATACAATTAATTCTATTAAAATAGGGAGAAGCATAGATATGTGGATAAATATCATTCACCATGAAACAATTTTGTATTTCCTTATACAGAAAATTGGATTACATATTATGATCTTGAGATATACAATCTCATACTTATAAATGATGAATTTATCAGGGGTAAAATTTACATCTGTTATCACCATACAAAAAAATAAAATTCCTTTCCCAACACCCATTAGTAGGGAGATAAATTTCATACTATTTTGGTACCTAATAATATGATTGTCTATGGATCCCAATAGATATTTTATCTAATCCTGGAATGAAGAAGATCTATATTCTCTTCCATTACGTAAAAAATATCCCATAAGTTGGAAAAATAATCAATTCCCATCAGAAACATGGAATATTTAGCTTGTTACTATAGTTTTACAATATCAATCCTCCCTAACTCACTATATTCCATTGTTATTTCAAACAATTGTACCCCCAGAACACATAATCCCAGTTATGTCTCTTTGCAGTTCGAATTGAAACCATGGAATGGAATATGGCCACCATGACACCCAAAATAAATCAATATTACAAATGTGTGGATGATACTCTACCACATTATTTTTTTGGAATTCAATTATATTATCATTTATATAAAATATGATCCTAAGAAACTACTATCACTCTTTTTTAATCAATGTTATCACATGATCATCCCAATAGACTGGTATGAGGTATGAAAATTGTGTTCATTTTTGAAGATAATGGTTAGGCCTTATTATGTGTGGTATAGATACCATATTAATGGTTCTATCAAGGTATGGAGAGATTTTCATAGTCAAATACTCTATAAATTATACTATATTCTAAAACATATTTTATTCATTGACCTTACTTACATTAAATAATGAGAAAATTAATTGGTTATTGAATTACTTATTGTATGGAAAATCGTGGAATACTGGCTCGATATTCTTGTCCCATTATATGAATTTATTGAACTATATATAAAAAATTACTATGATGAACGAAAAAAATCACTATTCCCATTGAAATATCAATGAATGTTCTAATTTATTATGGATATATCAAAACATTTGTTTGATTTCATTCCATTTTATATGTACAAAATCATTTCCCACTACCATGGATTGGGGAAAATTTATTATAAGGATGAAACTATTTTGGATGCACTAAAACAACTTATAATGACTAAAAAACACCTAGAAAGGTCATCCATTATGAGACACCCCTTTCAATTGGAATCAATTAGAAAACTCAACTAAAATGAAGAAAAAGATATCAGGACTATCTGGGATTCAGTGAATTAATTAAAAAAATATACTCCATCCAAAATGAACATGTTTAAATATTTTTTCTCAAAACCATTGAATAAAATATCATAAAACTACCTAAACCTAGTAAACCACATGATGCCAGAATCAATGGTCATCCATATTATTAAACTTTTAATCAAAATTCAGTTCACACTATCCATAATTTTATTTTATTCTAGAACATATTTTAAATCATGGTTGGTTTTGGGTATGTGATACTTGTAAAATCTCTAGAGAATTTAGAAAATGTTTCCAACAAAAATTAGTCAAAGAAGGTGACTGGATAGATGACCCAAAATTTTGTGATCAAATTATTTGTAACATAATGACCTAAATGAAATTTGATAATTCTCATATTGTAGGATTATTATAACATCAAAAAATAGTCATTTTCCATGAACAATATTCACTTCCATGTTCTAAATCACTAGACTCATCACTTGTGTGTATATTAATCCATATAATCTAAATAAGTAACTAGAGGAAGAGACTCATCTGACCCCCAAACTAGCCCGAACTCTCACTAATTTCATTCCATTATGATCTGAAGTATAAAAATTTCCCTTTCAAATAGAACCCCTTTTGATTAAAGACTATTTCATAATATTGATAACATCATCATGGATGAACCCTTTTATGATGATGTTTGTACTTAAAAAATATTTTCCCCATACCTGATGATGGAGAATAAAGAAGAGGATATAGATTCTAAGTGATTAATTGAACATTCATTCATTCCAAAGATTGATATCTAAAACCAATATCCACTAAAGCCATATATTAATCTAAAAACATAGTAAATGACTTTAATTATCCTATTAGTAATATAGAAACACATTGGACTCCTCCTAGAGTGATACTAATATAAATATATTGGATGAATGGTTATAGGGTGTATAATTATCTGACTAACCTATATGATTGATTAGTCCAGCTCAACCCATTTCATCAACAACCTATATTCCCTAAAATTATTTTCAAATTCATGTTGTATCAAAGTTATGTTCTTCAAACTATAGTTCATACTGAATAAAGAAATTTTAGTTTGTGAGGTGAAGAACTATGGTGTAGGATTATGACATTTTCTTGTGATGACCATCCATTCCAATCTATCATAACTATATAATATTTATTTCTAAATTAATAACTATTGAAGCTTGATGAATCCCATGATAATCACTAGGTTTTTGGTATGAATATTAATAAAATTAATTAATATTAATCAAAAAAATACTCAAGTGAGATATCATACCATTATATCATTCATTGAGAATTATTTGGATGGAAATATTTCTAGGAATATAGAACCATAATATGTTTTTTTAGGATGAATTATACTAAACATTAGGTTGATTTTCATACAAAGGACATCAGGATAAGTAATATCACACTCAAAACTCTAACATTTTAAGGGTATAATGATGATTATTTAACTACAATGAATATGGTTATTCTATGGAATAACATTATCAAGTAGAATCCCCGTATAATGATTAATTTTAAATCCCAAATTTTATTATTTATAGTCTTATAAAAAATTAATATCCAAAAACATTAAATGGTATATAATGTTCTTTCCAAGACACATTGGATTCCTATCCACATTCCAGTTCCATTAAAATTCCATTGATGCAGAAATACCACAATAATTGGAAATCATGTGTGTTGGGTGACAATAGTCCAATTTTATTTTTTCTATATAACTATATGATTATAGGACTTCCATCAAGATGGATGATAAGAGAAAAAAATACATATAGATAAATGTGGATTCATACTCTCTCTCTTTTTTGGGAACCACCCCTATAATTGCATATAGAATGTTCAATAAATATTATAGACTAATTATAACCCTAATCATGGTGATAAATCCATCATCAGTAGAAAATTAGAATCTATAAAAATCATTCCCCATGCCCATGAAAAAATAACTTGTGATAGATTTTTTTGGACCAATCAATAGTAATTTGGACTAATTTCAATTATGGATTTTGAAAATTCTATTGTTAAATAAATAGAAATGAATATATACTCCCATGACATCACCTAAAACATTATAGTCCCATAACTATTCTACTGTACATTGATTGGAAATTTCATTCCATTGGAAGAGCACATTTTGTGTTCCTTATTCCTGAAATATTATCATTTTTTGTTTTTTAAGATTTATTTAAAATATTGAGGTTGATCGTTAATTTAGCTACCCATATCCTTGGCCTACTATATGACAATAGTGGAATAAAATAATCCTATATGAGAATTCAACACCCATAGGACACCAAGGTGTATATTATATATGATAAGATTATTAATTCCAACATTATTAAACATGTTCAATACCCAAAATAGATGAAAAAACTCATCCTCATTAATAAAAATAAATTAAATTTTACGGTCTATAGAGAATACAGTCATCTCAACTGACAATTATTAAATGATTATTTCTTGTATCCATTCAAATTAATATGGATCAAAGAAAAAATAGGGTTCTAAGATCTCTCCATAGTATATGGTTATTCAAGGTTCATATATATCATGATTGAGAATGAATATAAGGAATATTCTACATTCAAAGAACAAAATGTGATAAAATTATACTACATCATTCCACATTCCATGAACAATTATTTCACCAAACTACTATCATGACACGTATCACTTCATTAATAATTCCATTTGTAAAACCATTGAATATAAATTCATTAGACTGGTTAATATGTCATGTATTTCTAGGTCTATTTCCCTAACCATCATACAGTATTTAGAAAATTAAATTAGAAAAACATGATGAATAACACTATGATTATTTCATAGAGAAAATTGGTGAATGTCCTTAGCATTGTGGTACACCACAACTATATCCATGTCATCCTTGAGAAGCCTTGTGTGTTCCTCACAATAATTCATCCCCACAACCACAAAGATCTGCGTGCAATTTGGCAGCTTCATTCTTATATTTATAATTTCATTGCAATCCCAGATGGGAAACTTCCCCCTTATAGGAGTTAATAAAAAAGGTATTTCTTACTAATTATATAGATATTTCCAATAATTCTTTGAAGGATTTAATAAATATCTTATACATCGATTGATTTTGATTCCATTATTATAATGAAATCCACTCATCCTATATGTGAACCCTATGATGTATTTTCAAGGAAACCTTCATTTATAGAATAATGAGGATGTAAGTGTAAATATTCTTTACTATCTTCATATAATTGTTCACGATGATGAGAAATGATATTTTGATATCAAGAAAAACTTCCTTTCACTCTTATTTTTAATTATATAGATGATCTATTATTTTCAGCATCCCAAAGCTCACTTTGTCTCTTGAATATGCCCTCATATTTGTTTCCCATCCTCAAAATGATAATTGTTTGATTGAACAATGGGAGGTCATCCTACAACTATATGAAATCTAATTCATGTCATAAAAGGCTTAAAAATGTGGACTACATATTTTCAATATATCAGATCGTTCATTTAAATGAAAATTAATAAATACATATCTTTTAGAAAATGTTTTTTTAGACATCCACGACAATACTCAAGAAACGATACTTATTGTTACAAGTCTACCCAATGATTCACTATAATGATAATGTAAATACCAATGATTAACAAGGTTAGTATAGGGATTTTCTTTATTTACCAGGACATTGAAATCCAACAATATTCCATTTTAATATATGAAGGTCATACCAACATTTATATGGGGTTCCAATCCATAATTATTGGATTTTAACTATCCCTATATCATTATATAGACTCTTTGAATGTAAATATATATTCCAAATTAGTGACTCACCATATCAATGAAGAATAAATCACCATGAAGTATGAAATAATACCTCTCATAATCTATGAGAGTGGACTAATAATAGAATTAAATTTCAATGAAAATATGGATTACATTCTATATTAACAAATTATTTTCAAAACCATAAGATTTTATATGATTAACTATTTTAATAGACATAAAGAATTTTATAGATTTCATTAGATGAAACACATAATTAATATAAAATGTTATATTATATTAAAATATAATTATTATAACATGACCATTATAACCTAACTATGAAAATGGAATTATTAATAATAATTAACAAATCAAAAAAATGTATAAATTTTTTATATATTTCAAATTTATTGATTAATTTATAACAAATATGAAATCAATTTTCAATATAGCCTTTTTATGCTCTAGAAAAATATTGTCTTCCAAATTGTATATTAATTTAATTTTATATATAGGTATAATAAATAAAATTACAAACATATAGAAATTATGTTCCATAAAAAGTAATACATTTTTTAAATCCTCGTTTTTAAATTATCTTATGGAAAAAAATTTGTTTTTTATTAATATATTATTTTTTTTGTTAAAATTTAAATATACCAATTTAATATGACATTATCCTTTCTCTTAATAAAATATATTAATAAAATTTTTAAAATTTGATTTAAAAAATTTATTAGATTATTTTTAATAAGTATAATCAAATTTATTTCAACAGAATAAAAATAAATTTATAACATTCGGATAAAGCTATTTTTTATCGTATAAAATCATTTTTTGGTAAAAAAAATTTCTAAAAAAATTCCTATTTTATTTTAAAGAAATTTATTCTAATTAATGACATTTAATATTTTAAATTTTTTCACTAATTTTAATCATTATAGTTAATATTATGTAAAAAGGTAACCTTGATTTTTTTCTTAATATATAGTAAAAATTGTATTAGTTTTTCGCCGTGGTAAAATAATATTTTTTGTTAACCTTGTTATAACTTAGTGACAAGGCCATAATTTATCATCATAATTATTATGGTATGAATTTTTCCCTAATGTTTTTGATTTATTCTATAAATTAAATATATTATAGGAAACCATTCAATGAAAATGTATTAATAAAATTTTTATCCATAACGATATTCATGGTGTAACCCTACCCCACTTATAAAAAGGAATGTTCTATCCTATTATATTTACACCTTCATGAGATATATAACTAAAAAATTGATAAATAATATTTTAGAATTTATTATTTCTGAAATGGAGGTAATTTTATCATTAAAATACAATTACAATGGTTACTAATAATGAATCTAAATGTGGTGTTCTAAAGAAGAGGAAATATTCTTATCAAATGTCTTTCAATTTTTTCCTTCTTCTATATTTATTAAATATATTTATTTTATTCAAAAATTGGTAAATTTATTATCAAATATATAATTCAATGTTATCTTTAGTATTAAACTAATATTATACCCCCTCCTTTATAAAAAATACTAACTAAATGTATTGATCAACTATATCATTGGTCTACCACATCCATTTAATGATATAAGTCATTTTTCTAAAGTATCATTAATGGAATGTTATTATAATGATTTTAATTTTTATAAATTATATTTAATATATATTAATTTTTCATTAATGAATAATATTAATTATAATTATTTTTAACTTTCATTTGAATATGAAAACAATGTTAATGCGTACGTACGGACTAACATCTACTTGAATAGTGTAATTCATTTTTCTATCTCTACCATTAGTGTATGATTCTAAATAAATACATAATGTATATATATATATATATTAATTATATGAGTTTTATAATTTCTTGGGTGATGGATCCATCATCAATTTACACAGACATAAATATTAAAACTAATATTTTCAAGGAAAATAAATCATTCAACACATAGAAACATCAATTTTAATAAAGAAGTATTAAAAATCATTATTGAAATATTATATTTGGACCATAAATGATCTCATAAATATATATGTATTTATGTTATATTAGAAAAATATATTAAAATTTCTTATATAATAGTTTATAGTGATGATGAAATAATTCAAACTTAAGGTAAAGAGTTCTCGTGAAAATTTCCATAATGTGAGACATATGTCATATTCACCCCTTTTTCCTTACATATCCTGTATTTACATTAAAATTGATATACGAGGTAATTAATATATTTATAATCCTGGCATCAGACTTTTATTTTTATTTACATTCTTTAATGTGGGCATTGATTCAAATTTTAACAATTTAGTATGGTGATTCATTTACAATATAATTTTTCTAGGATTGTATATATTTAAATTTCAATAAATAAATTATATACTATTTATCTAAAAAATAATACTTAACATCATATCATATATTTATTTATAAGAAATATTTTTCTATTCATTTCCCTTGATTAATTTAATTAATATACCAAAAAAAATTATTAATGAAACAAGACATTTATTACAATTAAAATAACATTATATTTCAACCATATAAATATATTCTATAAATTATTTTAAAAAATTTCATTGTAATTTTCATATAAATGTTTAACTTCATTATCAAAAATTACATACATTATTTTATAAAATGTAAAAGGTATCTTTTTTTAGTATCTATATGAGGTAAATTTGAATTATTCTCAATAAAATTAAATGAATATTTTTTAACATACATGATATGAATAAAATTACATACCATTAGTAATAATTAATTCATTGATGTGTAATTTTTAGATATTTTTTTAATTGATATTTTTTTAAATACTGTATGATTTTTTAGATTTTAGATAAGGTACATTAAAATGAAAATTTTATTTTCCACACAAAATATTTAAGTGATAATTTAATGAAATCATCCATTTATGATAAAAATCATTTATGTTACATATAATATACATATGATATGGTCCAATGATTCCATGTTAATTCTTTATATACATTGTTTATGATTTTTTGAAGAAATTTTTATGACATTTAATTATTTAATATTTTTTATGTTATAATTAAATGATTGAATTATTATGAATCATTTTCCCTTTAAATAGGTTCTAAAATAATTATATAGTGAATGATTAATGGTTTTTTGGAAAACATGTATATTTCTTTCATAATTATTGCAATAAACCTAAAATTATATATACATTTAATTTATTTCGTAATGATGGATATCTAATTATATTATAAGGACTATAATTGAGAGGAAATCCTTGTTTACTAAGGTAAATTTCCCAATATGATAATCTTCAGAGTGAACCATTACTAAATAAATTATGTAAAAGGTAGATAACTCGATACACTAGTGTATCCATGGAAAGGATCCATGGATAAAGAAATTATTTTATATTCTAATAAATGATCTATAAACATATTTTTTCTTGTTATTCGATGTTCTCATTGATCATAATTGATAATTGTTTAATATGTCATCTTCTGTCTTCTTACATTTGATTGATAAAACCATATGAAATATTCAAGATTTCATATTTTTTACCAATTTGGTATGATGGTTATAAGATATGATCATGTTCATGTATATCTATACATATCTTATCATTGTATATGATCATTTGTTGATATCTCTTTTGATCCCCCTAACTAAGCATCTTAACTCTCCCAATATATTTTTTTCATTCCCTATAACATGATGAATGATTTTATATATAGAATTATTATAAAGGGTGGTAGTTGTAAATAACATAGTTGAATATGATGTAAATATTTTATCTATTAGTTTTTAGGTTTTCATCTCTTAAATAAAACACTATAACTATAATTAATGTTTAGATTAGAATGTTATATAATGAATATTGTTCTTATAGTATGTGATATTTTTTAGTGTGTAGTATTTGTGACATTAGTATTAGTAAAAATTTAAATTATCTGTTCATACTCGGATAATAAAAATATATTTAGAACCCTAAGGATAAATCATTATATAGTGTAACATCCTAACTTATGGCTAATAATATATTAATTTTTTCCTATAAAATATATCTCATTATGGATACTAGTATGCTAATGCGATAATGGAATAGATAAACTGAAGTGTAAAAAATCATAATATAAGTGATTGGGGATTAAATCAATAACTACTAGTGCATGATGAGTGGGCCTATGAATATACACCATTATAAATAATCATATTGAATATTAATTGACAATTTTAAATTATTTTTATGAAATAGTGTCAATGATTTTTCATAGATAATGGCCTTGGATAAACTATGATAAACTGAAGGTGATATATATTGAAAAGAGTGTGTAAATAGTTAGAAATAATATAAATGACTTTTTAGGAACATGTCGCTATTAATTATGATAATTATTTATCACATTATGTTTTTTTGGTTTTACATAATGGCTAAAACTCGAGTTAACTAGGTAAATTTTGAGTGTGAGGGAAAATGAAATGATTCTCCTCCAGTGTAACCAAATTTTATATGACATAGAATAAATAATATTATTCTTATACATAAATCACATTATCAATCCTTGAATAATTATGAGGTACCAATAGATCAAAGTATTAAAAAATTTCTATTATTAAATTTATTAGGAAGTATAAAAATTATTTTAATGGATTCACAATCAACATGTTGCTGAGAAATAGACTAGTACAATTAAAAATATATTCTTTTTTCTAAAATTTGCAGAAAATGAAAAAAAAATATCTGTGTTGTTTATCATTTTGAAGATTAATTGTAACAATTGTGGATTATTATAAAATATAAAAAAATAATAAATATACAATATAGAGTGTGATGAGATTAAAATGTTATTTTTAATTATGTAAATTCCATGTTTTTTCTCAAAAAACAGAGATGGGATTTTTTCAACTAAAAAAGATGGTTATGATATCGATTAGAACACATGAGGAAAATTTTTAAATTCATGTATGCTACTTATCAAGTATTTTCATTTGGGATGAACGTAATATAGGTTGATTATTTAATTCCATAAAACTAGGTATCCAAATATTGTTATATGTAAGGATAAATTGTAGCAATGGTGATATTTTTGATCTGTAATGAAGTCAATAATATGTGTTATAGTTACCTATAAATATTATAGTTTTTAAAAAAAAGAATGAATAAATTTAAAGGAAATAATAATAATAAAAATAATAGAGGGTACAAGATGATAATTCTGTTATGATTAATATGTGGAATTAATCAGGGAGGAAATTTTCATAATGGGAATGTTATATGCATTAATTGTTCATGGTTATGTCGTTGAGTAATTTAACTCTAAATTTAATGGAAGACGATAATTAATGATACAAATAGGTATAAAGAACCAAATATTATAACAAAAATACATTAGTGTTTCAAATGAAATGAGTGTGAAAAAATTAACAACATGTTCTCAAAATCAAGGGTTATTGATGATGATATAAATTAGAAACCTATTCAACCTATATACAATTTAAAATTTCCCATTATCATTATAGTAAACATATTTTACAATAACCATGTTGGTAAATGTATGAATACCTTCCACTAAATAATTACTAATATACTGTTCAATTATAGATCTATATCCTCTATTTTATCTAAAAGCAATCTCCATGGAAATCAAAACACCACGTAGTGATAGGATAATGAATTACAATTGAAAAATCACACTAGTATATTGATTTTGAATCAGTTCTATTATTCTTTATTGATTGATGTTTATGAGAATGATCTTTCGTGAATTCTCATTATTATCTCTCTCACATAATATAATTTTATATTGGGTAGGGATTTTATTTAATTGTTGAATCGCATATAAATTTTTAGATAAGAGATGTCAGATTGGATATATTAAACCAACCTATGACCATTTATTAGTGAGACCATAAATATGAACATAAAATGGAAATATCATAAATTGTATGTGACTTTCATCCAATTCATAAGGGGTTTTTTATCTAAAAGTATTTGGGAGAAACAAAAAAAGAATTATATGAATATTTTATAGCTATTTTTTCATGTATTTATGTATGTGTTTCCTAGTATTTCACTATGTTATTTTTCTGATTTTTTTAATAAAACTCATACATAGTTCAGAGCAAATTTCATGTACAATGTTTAAAATAGACCAAATTATGATTCCTTAATTAATGAAGGAACACTAGAATAATCTTGATAATCCATTCACTCTACTATGTGCATCATCATGGGGTGAAAATACTATTCATTTGAATAATATAAATGGATCAACGTTTCTCTAAACTGATTACCAGTAACTGATCAATAAAATATTAAAAAACATAATTCCTTCACACAATATTTATTTTTTTATTAGTGATGAGGAACTAAAAAAATATCTAATATTGATCTTTGGTATAGATAATATTAATTTTGGGTCAATAGTGAAGTCATACCCAATAAAACATTTTATATGAGGTATAGACATTATGAATTTATAGGGATGTAATTTGGACTTACTAATAACATCACAGTTTTCATGTATTTATTTGGATATATTATTTAGAAATTTTAATGATATGTTATTGGTTGTATTTATAGATGATATTATATTATACTCAAATAGAAACTAAGACCATAAAGATCACATAAGGATTATACTGAACACCATATATGGGGAATTTGAATAAAAAATTAACTGGGTTAATTTTTTCATTATATAATGTTTCATTTTGGGAGATATTTTCTCAAGATAAGGAGTATTAGTGGAACCATTAATGATGTAATATATATAACATTGGACTAGAAAAATGACAATGAAATATATATATTGTTTTCTCAGTTTGGATAGATATTATCAATGATTTTTGGATAATTAATTTGGGCTATAAAAGTATCTAAACCATCTATTCATAATGGAGTCATGTTATTTTGGTCATGTGTATGTGAGGAAAATTCCAATAAATTGAACATAAGATTGGCCAAAACAAATAATCCAAACTACACTATTCTGTTAATGGTTATATGTTCTATATAGGTGCATCAATGAAGGGACTAGGAAGCATTCTCATGTATAATAATATAATGATATCTTTTCCCTCATGATAAATATTTTTTTATGTGAAAAATTACTGTGAACATGACTTTAAGTGAGAAACTGTAATATTTTATTAATGATATGGAGGAATAATCATTATATGGAATGGTGTGGCATATATATTGATCAAAAAATAATAATGAATATATTGTCACACCAAGAATTTAAAATGTCTTAGAGAAGTTTATTGGACTTTATTAATGATTATGAAAACTCAATACATAACCACCTTGGGAAGGAGAATATGGAAGAAGAGTCTTCGAGGTGAAACAATAATAATATCAAATTGTTAATAATGATTAAGAAAGATATAAAATATTTTTTATGGATGTATATTTAAATCCTGAATAAAGTGGAAATATATTATATTATTCAAATTACTATTAAATCATATTCCCATATAATGATTAAGTAGTTATAGAAAAATGTTTTATAACATATAAACAAGGTTTCAAAATTTCATATGTACAAGATTTATTGTTATGGAATGATACGGTAAAAAAATTGAGTAATTCTATAGTCAATAGTAAACATATATATGGAGGATCGGAAGAATACATTATATTATCATTCTCTATTAATCATAGAAGATAAAATAAGTATAGATATATGAATAATTGTTTTTTGAGTGACTATATAATAATAAATATTAATGATCATATATCTCTATTCTTGATCTATCATGATTTTATGGATGAGAATATTTATTTTAAGGGGGTTTTATAATCATTAACCATAACATAATTGATATATTAAAATATCACCATGGAGTACATTTTTCGACCCCCCCACATATAATAGAAATAAGGATACATAGAATATAGTCAATCACCTTATAATGTAAAAAAACATTGTAACTGTTATAAAATTACAATATCTTAATATTAATATATGAATATACATTATAGTTGTTGAACGGAATCATAGACATTAATTTATATTGTGTCTGATCAGTATCAATGGTTAATGATAATGTTTTTTTGGATGTCATTAGCATGATCTAGATATGAATTTATACTTATTTTATACATTCTATAACCAAATATATTTTCATTATAAGATGACCATTCAATCCATAAAGGATATGTTGATAAAATATTCATTATATAATAGTGGTAGCTAGAATAAACATGTTCACAATATTGAATTATTTTATAACAATTTTTTTAATCAATCTTTTATATGGCTTTTTATGAATCCCTTTGTGGATGGAAATTAATAATTATGATGTGATGGGAAATAGATGGATAACAAATTCTATTATGACCTTATATATATATATTCTAGATAAAGATAGATTCATTCCACCCTACCTCAAGGAAGCTCAAAAGATATAGAAATGTTATACTGAAAATCATTAGTAAAATTTAGGATTTGATGTTTTAGAGAAAGAATAACTACAAATTTATTCATAGAAAGGGTCGTGATATTTAAATAGATGGTAAAAACACTACAGAGTAATGTCATTACATTTTAAAATATTGATCTTTTTGGGATAGTTTCTTATTTCATAGTGCTTCCACTAACCCCCTCTCATGTACATGTGGTGTTTCATGTATCTCTCATTATTATGTACATTAATGATCCATCACATGTACAGAATTATATGGTTGTATGGTTGGATAATAATATTTTATAAAAAGGAGAACTGGTAGAAATAATTTATAATAGAGATAAATATCTAGAGAATAATATTACTAAATTGGATAATGTTCTTTAGTGGAATTTGATGTTCCAAGAACCAACATGTGAACACGGTAATAAGGAAAAATAATGATATCATTAATTTTTTGTATCATAGTGATAGAATTAACATGAAAAGATATTTTTAAATGAGTTATAATTTCAATACCCAATTATTTATATGGAGTTCTATACAAATTGACATTAATGATTCAAAATCATTAATTACGAAGAATAATGAGTTTTTACGAAACAATATATACTATTGAATTATGATTATTTAAATGGGATAATTATAACGTAGATATGTAATTAAAGGTATGAATATGAGTAAAATCATTTTTAAAAATATGTATAATCATTTTATATAAAAAAAATTTCATGAATAATGTAAAATTAATAATACTCAATTGAAAAAATGTAATTTTATTCTTTTAAAATATGATTCTTTAAAAAATGTTATTTATTTTATTTTTTGTGAAGTTATTATAAATAAATTATTACACAATTAAAAAATTATTTTATTGAATTTTTATATTTTTTCATTCAATATATAAAAAAAATTTAAGGTTAATTTTTTGGGTTAATTAGAAAAGATTATTTTTCATTTAGTAGTTAAAATTTACGAGTTTTAGAGAAAACTATATTCTATTGTGAGAAATTTAAAAAGTAAATTTTTTTAAAAAAAATAAATATTATGACTCCATTGGATTAAATATAGTTCAATTAATTTCATTATGATAAACAGTACAGTTAACATTGGTTTAAAAATATTTTTTTTCTTATAAATGCATTTTTCATCGAAACTATTATCTACCATGTTTTGTGGGTATCTTTTAAAACTCATAAAATGAATATATAAAAAATCAATCTCATATATTGATTAAAAAATTATACTCATCATATTTAATATTATGTTTTATGGTTGGAATAATTTTGGGTTATAAATAATATTAAAAAAGGTGAAAATTGTCATAATGGTAAAATATTATGTTGGGTTATCATAGGTTAAAACTAGGTAAAATTGACATTATTTTCATCTTACTTCCTATTGGATGGATCTATTTTCATCCTTATCACATTATTCTCAAAATAAAATTTTTCATAGGCCAATTTTCTATTAAAATTTCATTATAAATTTTTAATATTTTAAAATATTCAACTTTTATTCTCCATCCATAGATAAATGGGATCCAAATCTCCTATATTCTTAGAAATATTCATGGGACTTAATTAATTCCAAAATCCTACAAAATTAGTTTCTAAAAATCCCTATTCACTAATTAGATATTTATTTACATTAAAAAAATATTCCAAGAGACTATATAAAAGTATATAAAGGAGTTCATTTTAAGAATATGTAATCATCAGTCCTATCCTATTTCAATTAATTTCATTATATAAATTCATTAAATATAAATTATGTATCTTAAAATAATAAATTAAATATTCTTTAATTTATCTATTTTTTCATTATTTTTTATAAAAAAATTGGTATCATAAATAAATTTTATTTTTAATTATAATATGAATGTTTCATTATCCACACTCTTTTCTCTCAAATGGGAATGAAAGTATAGCTCATGTTTACCTATGGATTGCTTCCTAGGTATCACCCTCAGTTTCAGGTACAAAATAATTTTTATTTAATTCAAGATTTTATAATGCATGGGTTGATTTTTAATAGGTTATATGGTGTTTTAATTTTTTGGATGAATTTACATTCATTCACCATCTATGAACTATTGGTGAAAATAGTGCATCACATCCACGAGACCATGCGAGGGAGGATAGTGGTCCATGGGCTAGAACATGGCTGGTTCATGGTATAAAAAATCCATGCGAATAAAAATTGGAAATTGTTCATGTTTATATATTGGGGAAAATAAACAAAATTACATGGTCTATCTTACCATGTCTTTTAATCATGTAAGGTGTATTCATAAGCAAGTATCACCGCATAAGAAGGTACATTGTTTTCCAAACCATGTAGCCTTTCCATGTGGTTTGTCATTAGGAGCACAAAATATATTGTTATAATATGAATTAAGTCCACAAAAATTAATTGGTCTCATATACTCTCAATATACCACACTCTTATTACCTCATAGTTTTGATAAATGATAATCTTTGATCAAGAAGTTACAATTTTTAAAATCAAAGCCTGATAGTGGTTTGGATTCTTCTATAATTCATTTAACCATAGTATTTATCTATAATACAGGCATCCACTCCCTCTATCTCTCTCAAAACAATAGATCTAGACCATTTTGGAAATAACTCTGTTATA